>OU452206.1:8792296-11292296 GCA_911728435.2 Apoderus coryli | reverse complement strand
AATCGTAGAGAGACAGTTTCGGAATGAACTATTCCATCTTCATTGGCATTACATAATATAAACTCACGTAATCACAATGATAGAATCAACTTAGGCATGGAATTTAAACATACTATAAAAGTAACAGGTATAAAAATATTACAAGCTATACAAGAGTCACTATTTTGTGAAAAAGTGATTGAACTTAAAACAAAATTTTAAAAATTAATCTAATACTATATAATATAATAGCAAAAAACCAAAGTAATGATGTTAGTTATTAGTTTCTTCTTATATATATCATTTTGGGACTTATAGGATTAAAGAGAAAATTATTGCTCTGAGTTAAACTGGCATGGTTCCCGTCTCTACGATTTGAACATTTTGTGGAGCAGACGTTGTTTGATTTATGAAAATATATATACACTGTCCAAGATAAGAGTGGGATAGTATTGGAATCTTGGAAACCGTAGGAGTTACAATGTCAATACGACGTTTCGTTTTTAAAAAACCATCATCAACTTCGTTTTTTTAAATACCGCCCTGGATTTTTTATTGTTAAATTTAAATTAAAGCTATTTTCAATTCAAAAATAGGTGGCATATCACACGTGATGGTGTAAACAAGTTTTCAGTATTTGTCGCTGTTATTTAAACTTCTTCAAGAAAAATCCCCATAGTTTGACTGAATGCAGAGTAGTAGGTTTAGCAAAAACATTCTTTCGTCGTTACTTTATTATTATTTGCCAATTTATTTCTGTCTCAGTACAACAATTTATTCTGTACGCGATTTTTTAAATTGACTTGACATTTTTGTACTTTTTGAAGTTAAGTATTAAAAAAACGCCTTTCTCAGATGCATGTTTTACGCCAAATAAGTGCCAAACTATGGCGATTTTTCTTGAATAATTTTAAATAACAGCTAAAAACACTGAGAACTTGTTTAAACCATTACGTGTGATATACCACCTATTTTTGTATTGAAAATGGCTTTAAATTTAACAATAAAAAATCTAGGCCCGTATTTAAAAAAACAAAGTTGATGATGGTTTGTCAAAAAAGAAACGTCGTAGTGACAATTTGTAAACGCGATATTTTTCTCCTAAAAAAGTAACAGGAAGTGCTTTTAATTTTTTTATAACTGTAAAAATAATGTCAGAAATCAATAAAAAAAAATTCTCTAAAGTTACTTTACTTTTGAAAACACCACTTAAAATGTGTTTAAATTGTACAACTTTTCCCTAATTTAACTTCTACCGTTTCCAAGATTCCAATGCTATCCCATTCTTATATTGGACACAGTGTATATGTTGGATATGTTACAAAAAAAAAAATATAATGGTCGATATAGTCTTACGTTATTGTTATTGTAGTATTTGTCAGATTCTGGATCTCTGTATTTTCCAGTTATCGGTAGACCAATTTGGAACTGGAAAATATAATAACAACCTTATAAAATTATGGTTAAAATGTTCAAGCAACGAATTAATTTTTCTCAGGAGAGAATTAGAACTGTTTTTTTTCTTAAACTTTATACGTAAGGATATTTTCTCTAATTTAAAAAAAATATATTTATTTGAAGTTGAACTGAAGTTAGTTTCCATTACTTTTCCAATAGGTCTTAAGATGTGATTGATTTTACTTACCTTTGATTTAGTTCTGGCCCTACCGCGTCCTCTTCTACATTCAACATCGTTAATTAAAACCACAACAAAAATAAATAACAATGAAAATAAAGTAATTCTCATTGTTGAATCAAAATTAATAAGTAAATTTGTATTAAAATAAACACTCACATTCACGTAAATAAATAAAGTTACCAATTCTCAAGTTAAACCTTATATGTACATACAATATTTACTCTTTAAGGTACTTGATAGAAAGGGGACACATATTCCCCATCTATTGTCAATTTGCCTTAATTTGCATGGGGCTCTATATTTATATCAATAAAATAACACATAAGTGGAGCGCTGGATTTACTATAAATTACATTTAATTCTACTTTAAAGCGATTGCAATTTCCATTCTTATTATTTCGTTTAAACAATGTGAGATTGAGATATCGTGTTAACCGAAAGAACAACAAATTAGTTAATTACATTTTTGTCAAATCGTTTTGAATGTAGTATGATGCAAAATAATTATTTTAATGATTTTTTGCTCTAAAAATTCTTAAAACAATGTTACTTAGAAATTTTTACCAAAAAATTAAATCTTGATATAATTATGCAAGTAATTAGTTAAAAATTATTTAATAGTTTCGATATGTATCTCTATAGTCCCGGTAAATTTATCCTGCATATGATTTAAGGTGTTAAGAAGTGAAAAACCTGAGTAAATTGCTTTCAAAATTAGCTTTTAATTTGACTTTTAATTCAAAATACACAACATTTTTTAGATATTATTTCGGGAATGTAATATCTACTTGCATAAAGTCTAAAATGCAAGAAGTGTGCAAGTTATCAAGAATATGTGGTTATCATGAGTTGTTTAAAATATAGAAGCTTGTGGATTCGTTACTACTTTTTCTTAGTTTTCAAGAGTCTTACGAAAAATAATAGTTTTTTTTTTGATTTGCTTATTTATTTTAGGTAGTTGGATCTTATAACTCTTAATAGAATATAATAGAGTAATGTTATAAGGGTTTTTGGGGTTATTGATAGAGCGTGCGCTTTGCATGAGGAAGGTCCTGGGTTCGAATCCCAGCTCTGGCAACTGGTTAGTTTATAGGAAATAATAAAAATAATAGAATTATAATAATAATAATCATTAAAATTCTGTTTCGTTACGCAAGTCATATATTTCAGTTTATATTATATCTTGTCGGGAAAGTTTTGGGGCGACACAAGCGATTTTCTATCTAGTTTTCAATTCTGTTAAAATAAATAGAAAATTTTGATACATTTTTTCAAGTCCGGACCTAGATTTTTTAAGTCGTTATGCATCGGTGGCAGAGATTTATTAGACCAGATGTGTAAGTAAGCGCAAAACAGTGAAACAAACTCGACAGACTTATGTTGCCCTCACCAATGCATTTACAAATTTGGGTTGTGTTATAAAAAAGATTGTCCGCACCAATAGATTTTTTAAATATTTAAGATTTAATTTATTTGTTTATTTATTAATACAAAACAGTGGAAGCTTAGAATTAATATGTTATTGTTTTTTTTACTGTTAGTAAAAAATAGATTTGTATAGAAATTAAGAACGTGAATGAATCTGCCCTCTCTATCGAAAATGTTGTGTATAATATTAGAGATCAAGGCAAAACAAATACTACACTGGCTAATAGCACGACTGAAATTGTATTACAAGCACAATTTTTCTAAATAAATGGGGGGGGACAGATTGGTCTCACATGGAAAAAATCTAAATTCACTTAATTAATATTTTTAGTAACAATAAAATATCTATACACATCAAACAAAAGTAACATCACATTCAAAATATGTTTTTGGTTTACTATACGATAACAGAATATTGGCTTCACAATTATTTTTGAACTCTATACTCTATGATTAAATTATATTGAGACAAATATTACCGACCCATCTAGATTATTGTTGGTATTATTGTTACTATTTGTTATATTATATTTCTCGTTTTCTTTAGATTTACCATTTATATTATTTCCAATAGAAATGTATTTATTTATTTTAAATAGGTCTAAATCTTTTTTAAAATAAGAATATAATCACAAACTACAATATAATATAATAACCCGCACTACAGATACCTCTGCACGTTCTATAGTTAACCGCTTTATACCTAGCATGCACCAAACTATCGGAGCAGGCACTTTCTCGGTAGGCGTGGTTTCAGAAAGAATTGACAACAGGCGAGCTCGCTTGCTTACGCATCTGGTCTATTCAATCTGTGTCGGTGGTTTAAGAATGTTCAGAAAAGTCTTTGCTTCAGCTGTAGTTATGACTTAAGAAATAAATAGAAAAAAAATGCGAAAACACCCTGTATCTTGTGTAAATCACAGTATCTAAAAATTCACGGTGTGTCAGTAAAAAACTCTCAAAACTACAATTGTATATTCGCAAACTCTTCAGGACAATATAATTTTATAAAAAAGGACAATATCCCTAAATTGGCTAGTCCAATCTGGGCAGTCTTTGAAACATTTTTAATTTTAGCTAAATTAAAATCAATTAAAAGTATGTGGCGCTTCTGTTTATATCAAATCGGGAATTGTGTTATTATGATTATGTTGCTGGAGCTTACTTTTATGTTCGCGTGCAGAGAAGTTACTTTGCCAAATATCGCAAATCTAACTCAGCCAATAACTGGATAGAAACATAGTAAATGTTCCGCCGATTTTTCCTCCAGGCGCAAGCCACAATCTATAAACCCGAACTTGACAACTGATATTGACTAGTATAGATAGGGTTCTGTTGAGCTTGGCAGATTTAAGGATTGTAAAAAAAGTTTCACTGTTCATTGTCATTTCGCTATTTGTTTTTTTTTTTTTTTTTTTGAAGTTTTTAAACTCTGGTTAGTCCGTAATTAGTGTTTAGAGATATATCTTGGTATACGGTGAAGTTTTAAAGTTAGGGAGGCTGTTATTTGTTTACTTGTATTACGTTTACTATAGTACTATAATAGTTTTTCGCGATATTTTTCCATTTTAGTGTGCAAATACTAAATTCAAATATATTACATAGAAGTAGAAATATTTAGACGACAGATATGACCTTTAATTATTAATTATTATTTTTTTTTGCAAAATCAGCAACTCGGTGGTTGGCGGTTAATTATATTAATAATATATTAACCATGTTTTGTAAATATCTTTTTGGGTGATGTACGGTCAAAAAAGGAATAAATTTACTTGCAGCCCAGCGGTTGAAAAACTCCATATTCTACAAGCAGTAAACGTAATTAACTTTGGCTTACTCGTTGGATGTCAAGAGGTCGTGGTAATTTTAAACTTAAAAATATTAAAATTCAAATTAAAAATGACCGCAGTTAATCGTTTTCTTTTCCGTGTTTTTTGTTTATTTTATTTAAAATATTTTTAATGTCTAAATTAACGCTTTAAAGTTAATAAAAATTATAACGTAAAAATATCAAAACCTACATTACACGAAACAAATATGAAAGTATGACGTTAAATTTTATTTAAAATAAGACAGCTAATGATAAACTATTATTATTAAATCTAGTGATCGACTACTATGTGTATACCCTATAGATACATAGGTAGGCGTAGTTTTGTGTTAAGGATTCTTATTAGTTTCTATGACAAAACTGTTTAGTCAAAAGTTTTCTACTTTACTATTTAGGACTTTAATATTATGTTTCCCCAACAATAGTAATGACATAACGTGATTATTGAATTGATGAGCACTAAAAATATTTCTTTTAACTAATCAATAAACTATTTAATATGTTATCATAGCGTAATCTGTCCGAAACGCTCTACTATCTATTGCATACTTATTATTAGCCTGACATTCGTAATAACCAGCATCTTTTTGTGTTGTAGGATCGATTTCCATTTTACTCTTGATTGTATCATTTCCTAATGGCCATTCGTGAACCTGAAAAGTTGTTTTTGTGAATTTTATTATTTTTATTGATTCTACCATTGTAATGATTAGATAGTTGTTAAAAGATTAAACAATTTATCTTGTCATTATACTCACCTGGAAAAATTGATGGTGATATAATTCTATACCATCTTTGAACCACGTGATTTCTGGTCTCGGCAGACCTAAAAAAATAATTTTTACGCTGTCATGTTCGGTCCCCCTATATATTAATATTCAACATTTTGGTGGATACACTAATAAAGACAAGAATGTGTAAATGATGGTTGGTATGTATTAAGATGTAGGTACGCGCATTAAAAGACAATTAAAACACGTCCAACGCGCAGCGTCAGTACGCGCGGAGAACCAATGAGAGGCGAGACAAAACAAGGAGAAACTGTTTTGAATTTTTAATCTTCTAATAATGATAATTTTGTAATTTTAAGTATTTATGTAGTATGTTAAAGAAATTATAATAAGCTTGTTAATACCAAAACTACAGTCCACAACAATTTCATAATTAATCGAATTAATGCAATTTAATTAGTGATTTCGTGAACCATTAAGGCTGGTCAAAAATTTTAATTGCTTCGGACGGTATGTCATTGCATATAGAAGTAAATAAATCTTTGGTTGTAGGACTGTGAATGCAACTGCATATATTGCCACTTTGTCAAGATATTTTAAAATAGCTACAGTTTATAACGTAACAAAAATTTATATACAATAAGACATTGCGAAGTCGATATACCTTACTATAACTTATAATTTCTTCAAATGCTATGATTATCAAAAAGAAACATGTAATCACACATGTTAGCTATTATTGTGAGATATCCGCTATATTTTAGCCTGCCTATGTATTGTTTTTTTTAATGTGTTAGATTTAAGTTTACCTAATTTTCACAAAGTGACATTGTAAATGTTTTAATTTGATTATAAACCTGTATGAAGATTGATTGATGAGACAAGTTTGTCTCGAAACATGACGTAGTTTTAGAAAAAAGTATTACCTACATAAAGTTTAATATTGTTATTATAATATCTACCAGAATTTGATTTACTTAGATGGTCTGCAAGACTGCATTTTTAATGAAGGTGAGGTTTACTTATTGCAGTTCGATGACCCAAGATTAATAATTTAACTTGACAATGAAAGGATACGAAACTGGACGAAACTAATTTCTAGCCTTCTTCGATATCATTAACAAATTTTAAACAAATAATACATCATATTCAGAACAACAACTATTTGAATCATTTCAATAACGGTAGCGGAACGGCAAACATAAAATGGTTAGAATGATGATTTTACTTAAAACATCAATGGAATTATATACATAATATATAAATTGATAGTGATAGTACATGAAAAATAATTTCGTGGCATAGCGGACAAAATGACTGGTTTTGGTGTAGATGGGCAACGACTATGGTACTCTGACGAGCTCATAATAAGAGCGAAACGAATTCGTCAGTATCTGTCGACCCATGCCTCGGTCTGGTTCTACTGAATTATGAATTAGACTGAGGCCCTGCTAAATTAAACAAAATCCTTTGCGTAGGTAAAACCAGTCATTTTGTCCGCTATGCCACGAAATTATTTTCATTTATATTTACGGACACAAATTCATTTTATAAGTGATTGTACATTGATCTCGGGATCTAACCTCAAACAGCAAACGCTATATCAAAGTTTACAGATCGGGCTTAAACACTGTGATACCTGATAATTATTTAAATTCGTGTTACCTTGTGCCATACAGAAGAATGTAATTTTTCGGCCAAGCATATATTCAAATTCAAAATGGCTTGCTTTAATAATTTTGGCACCCTAAAAATTATATTCTGGTTACTTGAGAATATAAGTTTATATTACGTTTCTTACGTCTTTATTCTCGTAATAATTTACGGCGGCTGGATTTTTATTTTGAATTATGATGGGTGTACGATTGTAAAATGGAATGCGTCCTCTACCAAATTTATCTGTGACAAAAATAAATTTAAAAAATTAAATACAATAATAATTGTAATTATCTCTAATATCACAAGAGCTTAAAATAATTAGGTAGCTGGATCCTATAACTCTTATTAGAATATAATAAAGTAGTTTCATAAAGGGTTTTTGGCATCATTGACAAAGCGTGCGCTTTGCATGCGGAAGGTTCTGGGTTCGAATCCCAGCTCTGGCAATATTTTTTTTCTAATTTTTGAATAAAGTAGTTAGTTTGTTACGTTAGTTCATTGGAAATAATGAATATAATATATCAATAATAATTATTAAAATTGTTTCGTTACTTAGGTCATATATTTCGGATTATATTATATCTTGTCGGGAAAGTTTTAGTTATGTATTATTTATAATTTGTTTTGAATACATTTTTCACGAAGTGGGAAGTTTACACATTGCAATTTGGCTTTTCTCGAATATTATGAAATATCCACTGATGATGAAGGCTGAGGCTTCGAAACATGTTTGGTTTTGTTAGTGGCACATAGAGCGATCATTAAAACTTATTTTGGGGAGATTTGACTTTTATTTCACATACATATAATATCTTCAGTATGGAATATTTCTTTCAATTGTCAAGAAGTGTGAAATCAGGTCAAACGTAAATGAAAATTTCGCATAACTTTCAAGCTCGATATTTTTGGAACCAGACCAAATACCGACCTCCGGTTTTCACGGGGCGACAGATTTGAAAATTAAAATATTAAAAATCAAATTAGTTTTTATACAGGGGTTAAAAAAGTTTATGATTTTTTAGCACAATTTTGAATATGCGTAATTTTCTGAGAAAAGTTTTTTAGTTTTATTTCTATGCGCTTTTTTAATCATTGATTCCAAAAAATGTAATTTCTCAACTTATTTATACCTGCCTGTTTGAAAAATATGTTGTTTATAAGTGTTTTTCACTATATTATTTAATTATTTATGTATGTATGTATATTGTTGTTTTAAAGGGTTCGTTAATAATTTTTACAATAAAAAGTTCATGTGCATTTTTAAAAATATCCTATTTATCACTCCTATCGAATTTGCGAACAAATTTGACAGTTGCCGACGTGACTTCTTTAATTCATGTGATTAAAAGCAAAATATATCTAAAAATATTACAACTAGATATAAAGTGTTATATATATATTAATAAAGAGAATTTTATGTCTTACAAGAAAATGTAAAAATATACGGGGTGTTCCATAACAAAAAATAATAATAGTTACAGCAAATTTACGAATATCCCTGTATAGAAACAAGTCAGATCAGCTTCTTCTGTATTAAAAAGTGCTATGAAAAAGTTTTTTCTGAAACAAATTATCTAGAAAAACAAAAAAGTTATAGACCGAAAACGAAATCGATGCAAATCGAGAAACGCCTTCTAGCGAAACGGTTTTTCATGAAATTATAGCCTGGAGTACGCATGTTACTTTTTCGGTATCTGTGATAGAAACATGAGTTCCCATTAGAAATCGTTCAGTTTACCGTTAAGAACAATACGAACAATTCAGGATGGTTTAGGTGCTTAAAAGTTGAAAAAATTGGAGGTTATAGAAAAAGTCGATAATTTTCAAACTAAGGCACGTATAAAAGAAGAAATTTCAGAAGATCATTGATTAACAAGGCCCATAGAAATAAAATTATAAAACTTTTCTCGGAAAGTTACACACATTCAAGATTGGGATCAAAATCAGGGACTTTTTTAACACCCTGTACAAAAAAGACTTTAACAGTTGATAAAATTTTAAAATAGCAATGTCTTTTCCAATAAGGCAATCTGTCAGCCTGTGAAAACCGGAGGCCGATATTTGATCTGGGTCCAAAAATATAGTGCTTGATAGTTAGACGAAATTTTCCGTGCTCGAAAGCAATTGATTGTCCAGTACTTTATATTCCTTGGAACTGTAGAAATATACACAAAATGGCAATAATTTTTTATTGTATTTACAGAAAGATTTCCAATTGTTTTTAATCTTTGTTTTATGAGACACGTTGGCGAATAGCCATTATAATGCAATAAAATTTTATTTTTGAGTTACAGTTGCAGAGTCACATAAAAATGCTCGTATTTTTTTGTTGTTTCTGTCATTAACCTATAATTCTCGTTGTAAGATAAAAATATGTCGATTAAAATGACTTTCCCGTTTTCTTTAATAATATTTATACATACCCCTCCTTCCCGGTCTGACGCAGCAACCCAACTCAACTAAAAGCAATACACTTACAGCATACACGATTATCCACCCTCGATATCTCATAGTTTTCTTTAAATTAAGCTCTATTTTTTATCTATACTATAAAAATATTAACACTAAAGATAAGTTGAGTGGATCTTGTACACATGTAATAAAGCAATAACACTTCAATCAATGTGTTTACATAGTAATAAAATTCAGGAGGTTATTTTGTTAATATAGAGAGGGAGAAACCCGGTAGGATTCATAAAAGATTGGCTCTGTTTAAATGAAATTTGTTTTATTTTTCTACAAGGATTTATTTCTATTAGTGTTATGTTTTTAATGGAATCGCTTATTTGCTTCAATGACGCTATTTTCTTTTAATGTCCTTTGAGATTGATATAAATCATTGTGAGAATAATTCACGGCATAGCTAATTTCTTGGTAAAATTTGCCACTGTACTGGAGGAAATAACAAACAAATATAATTCAGGAGAGTAGTTATTTCAATTGTTAAAGTCCAGTGACCGCAGACATGTTCCTGAGATTTTTGTCGAACCCGCCAAAAGTTAAATCGCACCTTTTGAAGATTCCATTTTCTTGTTATATTGTAATTTTCATCGATACTTATTCACTTGATTGATAGTTAATTATTTAGAAATTTCTTTTCTAGCGGACTATGGACCGTTCCATTCATAAATACAGTCTATCTGGTAAATGCCACGCTATTACGAAAATACGACAGATCAAAATTGACGTACGACAAACCGAATGTAGACACCGATATGGCTTTTTGTGCGAATCTAAGGCATTTAGGTGTATTGTTGTATGTATCAAATCGTGTTGATTTTGGACATTTAATCAATTCTGATTCATATGACATTACAAGAGCTGAACCAGATATGTATCAGATATTTGACAATGAAAAGGATTGGGAGGAGAATTATATTCATCCAGATTATCACAATGAATTTAAACCTGATAAACAAAATATGCAGGTAAAAGAGAACAAAATTTCGAATTGGTTAAAATGATTTACTCATTACAAATTGAAGTGGTGTGATAATTTTAAGTCTTGACTATTATACCTTTCCAAATAATTTTATTATTGGCCTGTACAACTAAGGTAATTTAGCCATTTATGTTAGTTAATTTAATTGAGTGAGTTTGGACCTACAGTTTAGCGTGGAATCCGAACCACGGTCATCGACTGCCAGATGCCAGCACCTACGACTATGTAGTCCATAACTACATGGCATTGGCAAGTCGGTAGATCTAACCACTATCCACGCGAACAGGTACTTTAATACCATGATCACGTCGACACGCGCTTGAACATGTGAGAATCTCCCACCCCAATTTCGTCTTCCTTTATGCTTCTAGGTTTTACATTGTTCTCTTTGGATCTATGGAGATACATCATTTGATTAGTTACTGGATAATGTACTCAAAAGATTTCATGACCATGTTGAGTGACATTAAGCACACTTCACTACTACTTGAGTCAACTGTACCTATCTGAATCGACTTTTGAATTGAAATCGTGGTCTGTTGCGCTACTAGAATGTGATAAATGTTTGGCAAGATAAATTAAGTCTAAAATTATAATACATTTGACAAAGAGATGTTTTTGGCAACATCTAGCGTGAGCAGGCAATATGCCCGGTGAAACACAGTTCACAAACGATGGCCGGACAAGAAGTAACAATTCCAGTATATCCTATTGCTAACACTGGATGTGCCCGAATTCCCTAGCGGGAGGCTTTATTTACGGATTGCTTGTTACATAAAGTCACAAGACTTTTAGATATGTTGTAAATTCGAAATTTGGGTCGCACTGCCTGCCGATCACCACTGATGAGTTATGGATCAACGAAATGGTCTGTCTGGTGAAAGCATGGTAGTGTGAAACAAATTTCCAACATAACTAAAAGTCTGTGCCTTTATGTAACAAGCACTAGGGAATTCGGGCGCATCTAGTGTTGGCAATAGGATATACTGGAGTTGTTACTTCTTGTCCGGCCATCGTTTGTGAACTTTTTTCCACCGGCCATATTACCTGCTCACACTAGATGTCGCCAAAAACCTCTTGTTGAATATTCTTGAAATAAAAGTCGACCTCCACACAATAAATTTAATAAATATCCTCAACAAATTACATTTGTCACCATACATGTTTCGCAGCTCCGGGCCGCATCTTACGAAAAGCTATGTTATACTAGTTAGTACATATTATTTTTGGGAATCTATTTATTAACTCACTGCGCGAAAAAATTTTTTATTCTCTCAAGTCATAAAATAAAAAGTTTTTGAAATTGAATTTGTGTTACTAAACATTTAAAAATTAAACTAAAAAATCTAAAATTCACATTATTTCTAATGTAAGTTTCATGCTATGTTTCTTTTTGTAAATCATCGAAGATTAATTTTCTCTTTGATAATATTTTAGGTTCTTAATTGACTGCACGTTCACACGACATTGTCGTTGAGAGAATAAAAAATTTTTTCGCGCAGTGAGTTAATAAATAGATTCCCAAAAATAATATGTACTAACTAGTATAACATAGCTTTTCGTAAGAATCTCATATAACCACTGATGATGCGGCCCGGAGCTGCGAAACATGTATGGTGACAAATGTAATTTGTTGAGGATATTTATTAAATTTATTGTGTGGAGGTCGACCTTTATTTCAAGAATATTTAACTATTCTACTCCACTTCGATATGGACTACTTCTTTCGAACATCTTGTTGACATTCATATTAGTTTTTTTTTAAACTTTCAGAGCCGTTTATTTCAAAATTTATATTTCCGTTCTGGCAGCCTGAACTACAGTCGATAATATTTGTATTGTTAATACTTTAACGCTTCATGCCATGTCAATCTTCTTCACATTGATCTCTGGCCGGCAACAGCATACGTCCATGTTCTGTCGATATAATAACGATATGTTGAAGAAATAGTACTTTTTTAATTTCATATCTGTAATAATATTTTTCGCTATTATTAAATTTTGAATACATTAGTGGAAGGAAAATTTGCTTGCGTGGCCATGTTAATCAATATCTAATGGATATGACTTATGTTTGCAGCCTTGTCCTGACGTATATTGGTTCCCAATTGTTTCACCAAAATTCACGACTGCTCTCATTAATATGATGGAAAGCTTTGGTCAGTGGTCGTCTGGTAAAAACGAAGATAAACGACTGGAAGGTGGATACGAAGCAGTACCAACCAGAGATATTCATATGACCCAAGTTAGTGTTTCAAAAAGCTATTTCCTTTTAATAAGTTTTTCATAAATATAGTTTTCTCAAATTATCTAGGTTGGCTGGGAACGTCATTGGCTCTACTTTTTGCACAGATACGTGCGCCCCCTTCAAGAACACGTATTTACCGGATATTTTCATGATCCACCGAAGAGTCTTATGAACTTCGTTGTTAGATATAGACCAGATGAACAACCCTCATTACGACCACATCATGACAGCTCTACATACACTATTAATATAGCTTTGAATCAAGTAGGAGTTGATTATGAAGGCGGTGGTTGCAGATTTATCAGGTAATTGGATTTATGGCTTTAAATATCCTTAACAAATTAGTAGCTTATGTCATAGATTAATGTTTAAACTCCAAAATATATATTATTATTATATTTTCTCCTACTACGGATGCTTGATTTTCATTTTTATTACGAAACATAACGAAAAAGAAAAATTAAGAGTGTTTGTAATATGTAGACAACGACTTAAACTTTAACTGTCATATTTCAGAAATCACCCAGAGTGCATTAAAGATTTTGAGTTTTATTTTTAAGTCTACACTTTCGTTAGATCTAAGCTTGAATATACATCTATAACTTGGTCACCGATATACAATGTTTATATGAACGTGTAATTTTTAAAATACCTTGCTTTCAAGATTGATGGTCAATCTCCGCCGCGTGGTTCGACCACGACTTGCTGTTGGATCGTCGAATTTTTGCTTCGCAAATGTTCTTGATTAAGCTAATTAATAACATTCTCGATTGCCCCCATTTATTACAGCAAAAAAATTTTCACGTTCCGAGCTTTTACTTATTCTTAATTAAATTATTTTTAATTATATAAAAAAAATATATTTTTACTCTCAACAATTCGTTACATGCGTAACGGCGATTCGTAAGAAGCAAACAATCAAACAAACTCTATGTTTTTATCTGCATAATAACGAATAACGGAAAAGGCTGCAATAATATTGAGACCAAAGCACGTGTTGCTATGGCAGACTATCTAATCTGATTGGTCAGACAACTTCAAAATGGAACAACCTGTATATTTTAGTTCAATTCAATGGTCTTTCAGAAAGTATTAAGGCATCCCATGCCTAAACCTTGAGGTTTCCGAGATATTCAGATACATACATTTGAAATTTAATACTCAGTGTATGAGTAATTTGTCACATTTTAACTGCATTTTTTACTCAACTTTTTTATTTCACCATAATAATTTATCAATTGCAAAAATAATTTAATTTTATTTTTTAGGTATAATTGTAGTGTAACTGATACCAAACCTGGGTGGATGTTAATGCATCCTGGACGGCTCACACATTACCATGAAGGTTTACTTGTTACTAAAGGCACCAGATATATAATGATTGCATTTGTTGATCCATAAATGCAATCTATAATGATCAAGCAGAAAATGTTATTATCGAGCTTGAACTTATAATTTTAAGTGTATCTTAGAATCTTAAAAAGTGTTCCTTACTAATTACTTATTTGTTGTTAAAAATCTCTTTATATTTTTATATCTAATAAATTATTATCTTTGATGATCATAGTGATGATGATTAAGAATTCGATTCTTAATTTGCAATATATAATTTAAGTTAAAAATTTAGTTCTCGTGTTGAGAGCTCTTCCTAAAGTAGAATAATTATTAACCTGTTTATTGGAGGCAAATATTTAAGACCGAGGTATACGGCGATTAGGGAAGATTTGTAGACGATCTTTCTGCAATGCCTTCTTTTAGTAAAGAAGATATTTAGTTTTTAGTACGCGCTTCCAGCAGAAGTGGATCACTGAAACAGGTATAAATATACTGCCAACAGTTTCTGGCATGAAATAGGTTTAGCTAGTGATGTTAAAATTTCCAAAATTTGCAGGAAATTTCAGAAACTATAGGAAACTTTCAAAAGTTTGTGAAATTTTAGATAAAAAGTATTTTATAGTGTTCTTTGTTGATAAAATAAAGCAAAAAAATATAATAATACCATGTATTAATCTTAAAATATCATTAAAATAGATACTCATTCTGGCTTTTAAAATGAAAGCTAAACTTGTTACATCTTCATAAGCAGAACCGGATCTAGGAATTTTCCAATGGGGGGCAAAGTTATAAATTGCCGCCCCCGTCCTGTCAATTATTAATATGTGTGTATTAAAAAAGAGGCGTTGGATTTTATTCAGAAACCATTTTTTCTTGGGGTGTAGGTTCAAAATTGACAGACAATTTTTATTTTTAATTTCACATTTGAATTTTCACAACGTTTCGGTATAAATTTGTGCATTCCTCGGGTAGCTTGAGATCATCTGCAGTTTTCAATATGATTTAATAATAAAATTAAATATTTTCATGGCATAGGTATATTTTCAGCGTTGTACTTTTCAAAAATTACAAAGCTGTCGCTTGTTATTTGGTTCTCCGATTATATCTCGTACGAAACTTCTCTAATGTAAAAGTTATGTTATTATGACAGCAAAACATATTTTTGAATAATAAAAATTAATAATTAAACAAAAGTTATAAATTTTATGTAAGTAATAATCATTGGTCGCGTTCATTAGCACTACCTGCGGTCGCCATTTTTTCCATCAGATTTTAAATACGCTACGCTAGCGATTTAGCGATGGAATCTGTCATTACTGTCAACATTGTCATGGCGTCAAATCTATAAAATAAACAATACAAACCAGTGCAATAAATAAACAAGTTTGATAGAATAATTTTAGGGTATTCGTTGTGGCCTGTGGTCATGAATAGACTAAACGTTAATTTTTCTTTGTGATTCCTAAAATTAATATCAAATAAATTAGGTTATGTTATGTTCTTGACCCCTTGTTGTATCATGGTTAAAAGGGGCGTTCAGCAGAATTACGAAATGATAGGTTACGGCATTGCGTACCAAAATTCACTATGATAACTTTCTGTACTAACATTTAAGTGTCGATGGGTTTCAAGTGGCTCTTTTTAACTTAATTGTAAAATTTTTTAAAGGATGAAGTTGTAAAAGTCTATTATTATCGCGTTTTCTTGCATCCATATGAGGTGCATATTTCTATTGAAAATTTTAGCCTTTTAGAAATTACCAAAGTTAAGTTTTTAAGTGAAATGTATTTGTTTTTTTCATTGATATTTAGCAATTTTTTGGATGACTACATATACAGATATGAAGATCTGATATTATTTTTTTTATATGTAACCGATTTTTACAATGTTTATTAATAAATATATTTTTAATTAATATGATTCCGTATTTTTATTATCATATACGCTATTTAAGATTAGTGTGATAAATGCTTTCCTGTCATATTTACGGATAATATTTCAAATAAGAAGTTTAAGTACTACTAAAAGTACCCATTTATAGTATATTACATAACATGTGCGTAAATGATATTTTACATGCGAGAGACTATTTTGCCCACGAGCTGCGAAGCGGCGAGTGAGGCAATAGTCTCTAGCATGGAAAATTATTTACAGCTAGAGTTATGTACTGTACTTTTTCTACGACTTTGCAGATTCAAAATCCATTTCAGAATTAAAATTTAAGCAAAAATATTTCACACAGAAGAAAAGGTAATTTTGTCATTTGTGTTTGACATAATTCCATAATAAAAAATAAAAATCCCCAAAGTGTTATGTAATATTTATTACGTAACACTTTGGTGATCATTACGTAACACTTATGTAAGATTGAATTTACATGTCACGTTAACAGTTTTGCAATAGACGGCTTAACAAAACAGGAGTAGAAAAAAATATAAATGGCACACGAAACCATCGAATATTAACTATAGACTGTAACTGTGACGAAACTACGAACCAAACTTATACAGTGCGAACGAAAATTCAGGCTTTAAGTAGAAATTCCATACTATTTGTGGAAGAACGATCGCACATACCTACCATATTTACTTTTGGTTTTAAGTTGTTCATTTTTTGTGGTAACACAGTAGCATTGTGACAATGGCAGTAGGTATACAGAGTCGATCCTGTTTAGTAGATAAACGTAATTGAATAATGTTTTCCTTATCCTTGAATATTATTATTATTTTTTTAATTCTCCATGTCGAAATATTTACGCAATGTTTTCCGAACGAAGTATTGTGGAAGCTGCTATACATACTTTTCAAATATATTTTGACAGCTGACGATACGCATATAAGTTATGAAAATCTGTCTAGCCATTTTCTTTAGACAGCTAGCCTAACTTTTCTTGGTTGTTTCAATATCATAATATTTTGTTGATCATCGATTACCAAGAATTGCCGAGAGTGTGAGACGCTCTTCAACTGGTAGATTCAACCATTGTCTTTATAAACAATTCAACATTAATTTGTTATTTTTTCGAGTGTTGCTAACCCTTTCAAACAGTAGCATACAATTACAATACCCATTGCATTGTCTTTTCGTTAAGACAATGCCCATTGGTTTATATGCTGTGCCTGCCTATACAACCCACAATACTGTGTTGATATTATTTTTTCAGTCACTTGTCAATGTTGAAATTGGACAGAAAAAATCAGGTATGATGTCATTTATGTTTTATTTGGCAGAGTATTTTTATTTTCTATCAGTCTATCCTACGGTTTTTAATGTGAGTGTGTTGGTTGCAGAGAGTTGGAAAAGGACATTGTAGAAAATAATAAAGAAGTTCGAAATACAAATCATGTTCCGCGAAAATATTCCAATAAATAGAATAGAAAAGTTTTAGCTAACTTCTTACAAATTTAACAAGTGTCAATTTGTTTGTAAGTCGTTAAGTATTTGGAATTAATTGTAAGTATAAACAGTTAATTTTCAAAATTTAAAAATATTTAGCCAAAAATTTAATCATAATATTAATAAAGCTAGTTTTAATATTATTATTTATTTTAACATTAAGTGTATACCTAGGCAAGTTAGGTATTTCTAAATATTCCAGAAATACGTTAAAATCCGATAGGTTAATGTTTATTTTATGGCAAATACGTAGATATTTTATATTAATTAGAGAATATTTGATTAATGAATTAAACCCTTCATTTAATTACTTAAATTAATCAATCACACTGAATTTATTATGGAGATATATGTAATTAGATCTTATCTTCTGTAATGTTTACATTATAGTTTATAGTTAACTGCATGCAATTTCCTTACTAGGGTTTTTAATTAGGTTTGTAAAATCGAAATATATTGTTGTATATTACAGGTTTTAGTACTTAGTAAACCCTAGAGTCAATAATGTAGGTCAGTCTACACTCCCAATAAATAGGTTTTTTTCATCATTAAATTATAATTTTTTTGCTTGACTCAGACATCTACCTCTTCTCATGAATTAAATGAATTAAATATTTGAGTACAGTTAATGAGTAGTTATGTGTAGGTTATCCTTGTTCATTTACTATTCGGACCGCGGAGTGATCCAAGGAGGGAATCAGCCCTGATTTTTTTAGAACATTTATTAGAAGTTTAACGAAAAAAGTTTGTTATAACATAGTACAAATCTAAGAAAGAGTTACAAACACTTAATGTAACTTCTATAAGTAAATGGATTTAATTTGGATATTTTGTAATATTGTACTTAATATTTAATTACCTACTATGATTTTGCAATAGGTTTTGTTCACTAATTTTTGTTACACTGCGTGTATAATAATAACGTTGTACACATTAATAATAGAGACCGTAATGCTTATTTTTAAGATTTTATTTTTGTGAAAAAATTTTAGAACCGAAGATATTAATGAATAGGTATAGTACGACACAGTTAAGAATATACGCTTTTAAATGGGCTATTCATATAAAACTGTATCATTCTTAACTGTGTCGTACTATACTTATAGTTAGCGTAACATTATGATTTTATTTTGCAGAAAAACAACCAAAAATGGCGCACTACCTAATCTGCATGCTTCTATTTCGGGTTATAATGCCCATTATTATGGTCGCTGGTAAGTACCTATTGATATAAATATATTATTCTTTAACTAAGTAGATGTTTTGAAAATAATATCGACCCACACTGAGGCGAAATCTATAATTGTTTTACTTTCCCGTATTGTAAACGCGCTAAAAAAATTTTGAGATAAAGACGGATATAACCATTTTGAAGTCCCTCGAGACGATTAAGACCATTTCCAGATGGAAGTCACTCTGTGTGTCCGTATGTCTGTGTGCCTGTATGTATTCTTCCACAATAGCGCCTAAAAGCTTTAACCAATTAAGCTAAATTTTGATGTATGAGTTTGGGGGAGTCCTAGGGTGAACCCATTAGATTTTTGGTTGAAATCGTTTTAGTCCTGTGATGGGAGCCGACACAACCGCCAAATTTTCATATGTCAGTAGGGGTCGAGTGATACAGTAGGGATACCTCATTTTGCTTTACAGCGATAGGTCACTTTTGATAATTATCGAGAAAATTGTGTTTAAAATGTCACCAATTAGGTAGTTGGAACCTGTCTTATTAGAATTAAATAAAATAATTTCAAAGAAGTTTTTGTGGCGTCATTGATAGAGCGTGCGCTTCGCATGCGGAAGGTTCGGAGTTCAAATGCCAGCTCTGGCAATACTTTTTTTCCAATTTTTGAATAAAGTAGTTCGTTTGTTACGTTAGTTTATTGGAAATAATGAAAATAATACAATTATAATAATAATTATTACTAAAATTCTGTTTCGTTTTGGGGCGAACACAATCGACTTGGATGGAATGTTAGTTTCAGATTCAGGAGTGTAATGGTAACCCAAGTTTTATCAATTATAAATCTATACGATGGATATTCGCTTGTAGATGGCTAAAATTTCCTGCTGAAAGGGGTTTTCGGTGCAATTTTGCTTGAGCTTCAGCTCCTTTACAAAAATATTCTGTACATGTTCAGTCGATATCCCATTAGTCTCAGCTGTCACTCTTTCAATCTGTATTCCCTACAACGTTTTCTTGCATTTTTTCGATCTGTTCGGCAGTTGTGACCGCAACGGGGTCGTTTGGACCGTGGCCCATCACCAGTGTTTGGGTAACTTTTCTTAAACTCCGAAACCCACTGTTCGACCGCCAAATATCATACAGAAGAGTCTGAAGTACTGAATCCATTTCTTGTTTCTTCGTAGCAGTGTTATTCCTGTCAAATAGAGCTATGTCAGGGCCAACGCTCTCGGATTTTTAGACTCGAATCAAGTCTTGATGTCTTTGGTAAATATTCATTGTTTAATTAAATTAACATGAACTGTAAATAGTTTGAGTCGAGACTGGATCGTTTTCTTGGGAAGATACTGGAAGTATATAGAGTTTAATTGGGAAAACACTGATTGGCTTCCTATTATCCAAGGTGTTTCTAAAATAGGTGGTTGACATTTGTCAGCGAATTGGGGACGTCTAATCATGAAAAAAACCTAAATTGTAATTTTTCGAAAAGTCCTTATTTACTGAATATACAGGGTGTTAAAGATGACTGCCTGAGGACGATTTTTTTGAAAGATTTTCGCAGCGTGTAAGATGAATTAATCAAATGTAGCATATTTATTCACCTAGTTAAATGTCGTAAACTGACATGAAATTGAATAAAAAAGTATGACCATAGGCGGGAAACGGGGGGACCCTTGCCTTAATTATAACCAAACTTTTTTTTCTTGTGACTTTTATTCAATTTGTGTCAAAAATGATATAAAATAAAGTTTTCTACATAAAAACGGCATACTTGTTATTTCTCGAAAAACGTAAAGGTTTTCGAGAAATTAGAGTTTGAAAATTTTAGGACAAAACTGGTCCTTAGTACATAGCATTAATAATATTTTTTTCAGTTTTCTTTTTTCTTGGGGTGTTCGGTTCTTATAAAAATTCCTCTTTTCACAACTTCTCTACATAAAAATATTCATATTTATTTTCGTCACTATCAAACAATTCATAACAAACGACGTTTCGTTACTAATTAGTAACTTCCTCAGGTTGAATAACATTTTTTTCCCTTTCCTTTCTAACACAAATTCCAATACGTCAATATCAATAAATTAACAAACAATTTTCATTTATTTACAAATACATTTAAATCATTCAAATATAATAAAATACATTTTCATTTAAAAAGATGGAACTATTGCCTGATATGTTGTGTTGAAAGTATTAGTAGTAGACTACTACTACTACTACTATTGGAATTTGTGTTAGAAAGGAAAGGGAAAAGAAAATGTTATTCAACCTGAGGAAGTTACTAATTAGTAACGAAACGTCGTTTGTTATGATTTGTTTGATAGCGACGAAAATAAATATGAATATTTTTATGTATAGAAGTTGTGAAAAGAGGAATTTTTATAAGAACCGAACACCCCAAGAAAAAAGAAAACTGAAAAAAATAAGAATAGCGGTTCAAGAATAATAAAAAAAATAAATATTAATAATATTGATATTTTTTCTTATTTATTATTCTTGAAGCTTGATATTCAATTTCTTTTATTTTTCTTTTATTGGGATGAGGTTCACAATTTTACACAAAAAAATTTTTTGAAACTATTTCTTAAATGGTTCCATGTCATCTTTTTTTTTTTCAACGTTTCGACTAGACTCAGCTTGTCTTTTTAAAGAAATTCTTGGTTTTTTTCAATTCATAAACATTTTTTTTTTCCATATTATTTTTTTATTATTACATTTTCGTTTCAAGTACGTATAGACGCCCTTGTTCTACATTCATTTTATAATTTCTTGAAAAAGACAAGCTGAGTCTAGTCGTTGGAAAAAAAAAGATGACATGAAACCATTAAAGAAATAGTTTCAAAATTTTTTTTTGTGTAAAATTGTGAACCTCATCCCAATAAAAGAATATTGATATTGAAATACAGTGCTAACGTCCTACTAAGCACCAGTTTTGTCCTAAAATTTCCAAACTCTAATTTCTCGAAAACCTTTAAGTTTTTCGAGAAAAACAAGTATGCCTTTTTTATGTATAAAACTTTATTTTATCACATTTTTGACACAAATGGAATAAAAGTCACAAGAAAAATTAGTAACATGCAGTGGGTATCATTATTTTAAAAATTAAGTATTAAGTACCGAGGGTATTACTTTAGAAATATCAAAATTTATTTATTAATTTTTGCATATATTTTTTTTTTCATTATAGATAATAATAGTAATATAATTTGTTAATCAGCCGCCTAATTAGGTACTTGTTTGTCAATATAAACTACATATTGATAACTTGAAATGTGTTAACATAGTTTATTTTTAGAAATTATTAATTCGTACTTTTTTTTTCTTGAAATCACGATTTTTTAAGTTAAAGAACACTTAATAAAAGTAAAAGCAAAAATGTTTTATTATGGATAGCAACAAAAAATCTAGAATCTAGATGCTACATATACTGATACTTCTAACACTAATTAAAGAAATTGCTGGAGATGATTTATTTTGTTGTCGTAAAAATGCCAATTCTATACAACACTATTGAATATTTCTGGTTGAATGGTTTGCATTTAAAGAATCCTGTCCATTAAACCCTCCAGTGTGGTTGGTCGTGTTTTAAACACCAAACTTTTGAATGTACAGGGTGTCCCAAACTTGGCGCCCCAGGCCTATTGTATGAAAACCAGATAAGATAATAAAAATCTTTTTTAAAGGGCTAAATTGAGTTGTGCTAAGGTCCATTTTGGGCAAGCAAAATATTTTTTTCCAATTTCGCAAAATAGAGAAAATGTCGTCATCAATGTTATTTTTCCACGAACATACCTGTATTTTGCTACAATCGAAAAGATCTATTTTTTTCCAAACACTTTTCGAAAAAAAAAAATTCTATCTCTTTTCGTTAAAAAGTTAGCACGCCCACACAAAAAAAAAACTTAAATATTATTTAATTTAGCAATGTTACCAATCAAGTGCTCCATGGAAAAAAAAATATTCTGTTTGATTATTAGTGACAACTGTTGTCACAATAATTATTATTTAATTGTCAAAATAATGAATATTATATACGGAAGGTAATTATTTACAAAGTCTATACCAAAAAAATGTTATCAACAAACGAAAATATATGATTTTATGAAAAAAAAAATGTTTTTCAAGATATTTGACTTAACCATGTAAATCACACTTTTTGGTTTATTATCTAATTTTTATTATTTTCTTTGTCGAAAAAATATGGCTGACAATTGAAAGAAACAAAGATGAGGAGACGAAGATGACATTGCCTGCACTATATAAAACCAATTATTATATTATTATATTATTTTTTATTTTTTTATTTCGTCTGTGGAAATAGTATATTGTGCAACGAACATGAAATGACATATATTTCCTACGAGTATGATCGTTTGCAGCATGAGCCGCAGGCGAATGCTGCAAATCATACGAGTAGGAAATGGTCATTTCATGTGAGTTGCACACTATACTTTTTCTACGACTATTTTAATGCTTTTGAATAAATTTAACATAATTTTTAGGAAAATATTTGTTTTTCGAAACTTACCCTTGTTAGCGTATAAGCCTAAATACGATAAATTTGAAGTATTAAATTGACTAGGTGGGGTTAAACTATATTCACTATCACTGTTTATGTGTTTTGAAATTAGCGAAATACTTAATTATAATTATTATTAATTCTAAATACCAAAACTGTCAATTTGGTGTTTGTATTTTCGGCGTTGCTATGGTGATTTTTCATGCCCGCCGCTACTTTTGTCATTACCAGGAAATTTTATCCGTGCGTAATAATATTTCGCACTAGTTGCCTAGCAAAATTCACTCTAGTTGCCTAGCAACTAGTGGGAAATATTATTACGCATGGGTAAATGATAAACAGCATTACAATGTACTACATTTTCAAATCATGATTGAACATATAATAAAGGCATTTAAAGACAGTCGTAGAAAAACATTTTTGTTATAAACACGATGTAAATAAGTACCTGTTATTACTTTCTGTGTCGTATTTATTGTTTTGACAATTAATTCTTTATTATTTTGACAACAGTTGTCACTAGTAATGTGACAGAATAATTGTTTTTCATGGAGCATTTGATTTGACATGGCTATGTTGAATTATATTTTAATACTATTTTTTTGTCAGTTTTGGCACTCAGCTTTTTAGAGGATGAACATAGAAAAAAATGTATTAGTAAAAAGGTATTCAGGAAAATTAGGGATTTCGGAATGTGGCAAAATATAGGTATGTTCGTGGAAAAATAATACTGATGACGTCATATTCTCCATTTTGGAAATCGGAAAAAAATATTTTTTTGGCGTAAAATATACCTGAATGCAACACAATTTACACCACTTCAAAAGAATTTTAATATCTTATCTCGTTTTTATACCGTAGGCCTGGGGCGCCGAGTTTGGGACACAGCCAGTAATCAATCTCCTCGATGAAATTCGTCTTGAAACCACACCAAACGATGACTTTGCGGACACCCTGTATATTTGTACATTTAAAATCTTTGACGACAAATTGTTTTACCATAGCAGCTTTCATTTAATATATCACTGACCTCAAATGATAAATTAAAATGAAATTCAATAAAAGGGTCTAACACGCACCTTCAATATTCTGCTGCCCTACCTTTTTTTTTATGGTGACGTTTATAGGTTTAAGATTCAATCAATAGGTTGTTGACAAGTTTTTCTACCTTTCTATAAAGAATGTGAACTATTAGGTAATTAAGAACATATTTATTCATGTTATGGGAGTAGATTTTTTCAATTTAGAATATTGGAAGCTCTGCAGGAGAGAGTTAACACTTTTAATAATAAATTACTTGGCCATTAGCCCGATGCCGATGGTGCTAACCCACAACAAATAAACTAAAACAGAAGAATTTATATTGCTTAATAATTCATTAAACAAAAAATATTCACATTGGAGCAGTTTCTGGAGATTATCTGTGCCAGAAAACGGTTCTTTATGTATGTGGTGTTAAGGGAACGTTCTTTCGCTAAATCTCTCTTAGACCCAACTCGCTATTTTAGCGGTGAAGATAAGGTTGATAGGACTCAAAGCGTCACATATGTAGGTAGGCTAAAAAATAATTGTGTGCATTATTTTTTAGCCTACCTACATATGTGACGCTTTGAGTCCTAGCAACCTTATCTTCCCTTGTAAAGGCTGTTCCAAAATTAACGCAAGATTTTAATTAAATAGAAAACACAGGTTTTAGTGTTTTGATTGTAAGTTTTTTATTGAATCATAAAGTACATAGGGTAGGGTTATTTATGGAATAACACATCGGGCAAATGGCCTCCACGGCCTTGCATACACATACGCACTCGTTTCGTTTGTCGAAATTTTCCATGACCTATGCAGAATGGTCATTTGGCCGAATTTCGTTGATGCAGCGTTGAATCTCCTTGTTTAATGCACGCGTGGTTGTGGACTTGTTGACATAGACCTCTGATTTTAAATAACCTCTTAAAAAGAAATCTAATGGTGTAAAATCACACGATCTAGGGGGCCAATTCTGATCACCGAAACGAGAAGTGTTTCACGGGCTGTATGGCATGTGGCACCGTCTTGTTGAAACCACATAGTGGCCACATCAATATCATCCAATTTCGGCAAAAAGAACTGTGTTATCATGTCGCGATATCGAGACCCAGTAACAGTCACGCTTGACTAGCCTCATTTTCAAAATAGTATGGTCCAATTGGATCCAGCTTTACAAAAACCATCCAACCCACACAAAGTGAGTTTTGCAGAAAATTAGAAAAAAATTGTAAAAATGTTAGTGTTTATTATATAATATTAGGAGTTATACAGAATTAGTTCTCTTTGAGGCAGAAGTGTGCATTTTCGATATTGAAGTCATCAGTATCTTCTTCAATATTGGCGTGTACTTTAAGTCTCTGGTAAAAGTTTAAGCAATCAAAGATGATACATTTCACCCAAATTAGAAAGTTTTGGCTCTGCTATTGATTTTCCCTGAGGCCAAAAGGCGACCAAATCTAGATATCTCTCATTTTCAGTTTGCCGTCCTCTTGTTTTGTTTTTATATTCACCTCTTGACCCTTCAAGAGGGTTTTGTTGAAAATATAACGAGTAAGATAAATGTTTCTCTATGTTAATAGATTTTACATTGAGCCAGTTAAAAATACATCCCTTGTTGGTGTTTCAAAGCGGATTTTATATCACCCAAATCTGGTTGGGCAAGAAACTATGACTGAACATAGATATTTCAAAGTATTCTTTTCAAGATGTTGGGATGAATGCAAAATATATTTTAATATTCAAGTCGCATTAATATTACAATTCTGTCCTCCACAAAATTAAATGTTTATGTTCTGGTTTTAAATTGTTTTGGAAGTGCTTTATCAAGCAAGATCCTAGTTCCTGCGCCCCTCTTGCAGCAATACCTTCAGCCCAAACGTAGCAATAACCACGATCATCCGTTCCACTATGCACTCCAGCATTGGATATACAATGCTGGAGTGCAAGTTGTCTCTTATAGAATACAATATTAGTTGGAATTCTCGGAAGTGGTAGCGTTTTTTCCAAATCAAAAGTAAGGCTCGTGTTCATTAATTTCCTTAGCTTTTTGGAAATCTTCCCTCCTCAATCTCTGTACAGATTCAGCCTCGTCAAAAGGTGTTTTTTATGTTGTTCAATCAATTACGAATATACGAATAGCAACTTTCAACCATTTGGTTTGGATTCATTCTGCAATACGATAATATAAAATTGTATCTGTTGGTCAAGTGGTTTGGATTGTTTCTGCAAATTCTAATTTGCAATAATAGAATATGTATTTTCTTTAATGCTCCTATTGCCCTTTAAAACGGTAAGATGTTGGGCGTTTTCTGCACAATGGATAATGGATGAAAGCGATCGAAAAATAGCTTGAGCTCAAATTTTGTGACAATGTGGCTTGGTCGCTTTCTGCAAAACTGGGTCTAATTATGCCTCCAGCCCAAAATCCACACCTAATAGTGACACGTTGTGGATGCATTTTTTTTTCGACAATCACATGTGGGTTCTCAGAACCCCAAAAGCGGAAGTTTTGGCGATTAACAAACCCATCAAGGTGAAAATGTGCTTCGTCGCTTAGCATGATTCTGCTCGAAAAATCAGCAGCCATTTGTTGATGCTGAATAATCCATTCTGCAAACTCTTTTCGCTGTGCATGGTCATTAGGCTTCAGTGTGTTTGGCGTCTCTTTAGGTTTCGCAGAACCTCTGCAATAATAGTGCCCGAGACATGTTGTGTACGAGCCCTGTCATGTTGCAAGATTATTGGCCCCAAGCTGCCTCTAACACGACAAACTAGACGTCGAGGGCGTTTTATAGTTTTTTAAACATTCGATAACAGCATGGGGTTTAAGTCGCGAGGCCATAGCACGAACATTGATATATAAAGGTGAATTCGAGTAGACAATAAAAGGAACAGACTTACTACATGCTGTCACAGAACTGGAAACTAAAAAGATTCCAAACTTAGAAGCTATGGATAATCAGGAATCCATCCCTTGAATATGCAAAGCAGCATACTCTGAGCAGTCCAAGCAGACTCGAATACAGCAACTTTTCCCTAATTTAACCGACATCGTACATCTTACCGTTTCGGAAATAGCAACAGTGGCACATGTCATTTATCACACCCTGTAGATTGTAAATATCCCCAGCAAAAAGCTAAAATGAATCCTCATATTATTTTCGTTGTATCACCAAGTGTACAAACATAAAATTCATCATTTATCATCCCAGTTCGTGTTGGTGGTATAATTAAAAAAAAAATCGGTTGTGTCGCCCCATTTCCCGACACGATATAATATAATCAAAAATATATGACCTGCGTAACGAAACAGAATTTTATTAATAATTATTATTATTATTGTATTATTTTAATTATTTCCAATAAACTAACATAACAAACTAACTACTTTACTAACTTAGAACCCTCCGCATGCTCTATTAATGACGCCATAAAACGCTCTTTGAAATTATTGTATTATAATGCTAATAAGATAGGTTCCAACTACATAACTGGTACATTTTAAACGCAATTTTCTCGAGAATTATGGGGAAATGTATCACTCGACCCCTACTGATATATGAAAATTTAGCGGTTGTGTCCACCTTTATCTTAGCTTAGGCGATTTCAACCAAAATCTAATCGCTTCATCTTAGGGCGCGTTCACAATACTTCCCTGTACGGGAAAAATAAAAAGGTTACTGCCAGTTCTTACTATAATAACAGTGGGTAGGTAGTCTGCGTAATATATAAAATGGCAGTACAAAATGAATGGGATCGTCCCATCATACTCTTCATTGATTGTTAATGGCACATTTTATATATGATGTGTAACGTGGAAAAGAGCAAGCAAAAATGTATTTAGAGCAAGGACGAAATAAAAAGGCACGTGTAAACACGAGATTTAATAATCCTAAACATGTAGCGTGTGATTTTTATATGCTATATACAGTAGGTGTGTTTTTTGCCCAGCATGCCCGTCTAGCATCAAAAATCTTGATTAAACTTCGTCAGTTATTGTCTGATATTGAATTCCCACAAAAATTTTGAACGCTTCAATGTCCTTGATAATAATAAGACATTTTTGAAGCACCAGTAATATAAATTAAAATAATTACATCTGGTTATCTTCACTCGCCTCTAGCATTGCCAATAATATTAGGTTGCTATCACAGGCCTTGTTAGGTCGTGAAATTTTTCATTCTTAGATTTACAAAATTCATCTAAAATACGGTAAAAATAGGAATAAAACAAAAGTGTTTAAATGAAAGTCGAATCTCCACAAGATCAATTTAATATAAATTAGAAACTATCGGCCATACATGTTTCGGGACTAGACCAGTCCCATCATCAGTGGCATGTCAACAATGTACGCTAAGACATACAATATTCCAGTAAATTTCTATCGAAGTCACTTTATGAAAAAATATTTGATTTATTAAAATTACAATTACATATTTTTTTGATCTATTTTCTTTTTGTATATCATATTTCGCTTATTTTTCAATAAAGTTTTTAAGATTATTTAACGACGAAGAAAAAATCGTTAAATAATCATCATCAGCATGTATAAATAGCTTACTTTTTCTCTAGCTCCTCTAGAAATGGATGTTTCCTATCAAATGTCCTGTTTGGACGCTGAACATTTTAGTCGTTGGAAATGTCTTTGTGTTGAACAAAACTCACCAGTCACCTTTTTGCTTGGCATTTGCTATAATCATGAGCAAACATATTACTTATGCTATTATATTATATAATGTGGTGTGGTATTCAAATATTCACTTTTTCCTTTGACACATTTAATTTTTCATTAAGCCTACCCTCTTCTCTGATATATATCTAAATGTCATTCTACGCCCTTGACTTGAAAAGGGACTCTCCCTTTTTAATGTTCACATATTTGTGAATTCTCGGTAAATGCCACACCAAGGCATGCTCCATGCTCTGATTAATTTACAAAAATTAGAATAAGCGTAAAAATATAATCATAGATATTAGACAAAACAAAAATAGATTCGTTTTTTAGAAACAACATTACATTATATACGCACTTTTTCTTTGTTTAATTTTATTCATTTCAAAAAATTTTAGCTCATGCATATTTATAATGATTTTCGAAATCAATTGTACCTCTCGATGCATAGAAAACTGATTTTCATTTTGTAAGCATCAATACATATTAATATGAGCCTCCACATTCGCCATATTATTATATCAAGGGCGCCACAGTACCAACTTTGAGAATATTCTATTTTAACTGTAATATACCGGGTGGTCCATTTATCTTGAGACAGCCTTATATCTTAAAAACGGCACATTTTTCGGAAATAAAGTTCAAATAAAAGTTGTTTGCTATTGTGGGTGAAAAACAATGGTGGCACCCATTGGCGAGTTTGTCAACCGTTTCAAGGTTATCTCAAGGTCAACTCGTTTGTTCTTAATGGAAACATATATTTTTCATTACCGATTCTACATAAAAAAATATCTTTTGTTAATAATTTTTTTTGATTCCGATAATAATTTGGGTTAATTTCTCTGTTTTCTGTTCTTGGAACTGAGGTTCAACAATTTAAAAATCATCGACTGATTTGATTTTAGAAAATTATTTAAATGCCGTTATTTATTTTTTCTTTGTTTCGACAAGATCACCTGTCTTCATCAGGAATTTAATAAAATACGTTCTCGTAAACTTTTTCGCAACACAGTAATAAAATGCATGAGATATAGCATTTTTATCTGCAAAACCACAGTTAATATCAACAAAACTTTAATTCTTGGAGATAGGTTGATTGGTCCATATTTTATTGAAGGAACATTGGATGGACAAAATGTATCACCAGTTTCTAGAGCAGCATTTACCCCTTCTACTTGAAGATATACCACTCGAAAGAGCAAATATGTGGTTTCAACATGATGGCTGTCCTGCAAATTATGCCAGAATTTCTCGTGGAGTGTTTGATCATAAATACCCTGATCGATGGATTGGAAAAGGTGGCCCTGGTGTGTGGCCTGCTAGGTCACCTGATTTAACGTCCCTCAATTTCTTTTTATGGCGAAGTATTAAAGAAGTAGTCTATCACAACGCTCCAACTACACCGGCAAACATGATGGAACGCATTAGAAATGCTTGCAGAAATGTGACCAGAGAGAATATTATTCAGAGTCAGGAATCCTTCATAAAGTGAATTGATAAGTGCATTGAAGTTGGAGGTGATCATTTTGAGCATTTATTATAATAAATTTCAAGGTTTTGTGTGTTTTTCTTTCGTGTAATAGCAAATAAATGTTATAAAAAAAAAACCAAAGTTGACCTCGAAATAACCTTGAAACGGTTGTCAAATTCGCAAATGGATACTACCACTGCATTTCCCCACAATAGCAAACAACTTTTATTTGAACTTTTTTTCCGACAAAATGTGCCGTTTTTAAGATATAAAGCTATCTCAAATGGATCACCCGGTATATACGTTCCAACTACCTAAGTGGTGAAATTTTAAACGCAATTTTCTCGAGAATTATAACTATAGTTTTTTAGTAAGTTTTGAACTGTATTTTATTGTATTAGGTATTATTCATAACGTTTTACATTATAAAGAAATAAGAAATTAAATAATATAAAAGGGGTGATTTGTAGAAGAGACGACTTTTTCAATAAAATTGTTATTCTGACAAGTATAGTATAATTAAATTTTGTTTTTTTTTTTTGATATTATTTTCTTGATTTTAGGTCAATTTGCAAATAATACTGCGGTTTTATGAAAGGCACATTGTATTTTATAAGAAATGTCGAATAAATCTTGACGTTTCTATCATTTTTTTTATCTTTCTCAAAATAGTCTGTATGTGTAAACACACGATTACGCAAAAATCCAACATATATTTTCCAAATATCATAATGATACTTGGTTGTCGTTAAACTTAGGTACCTATATGTTTTATTTATTTTAAGTTAAATATTATTCTGTTTAGGTGTATACCAGGAGAGTCAGACTCAGATTTTTGTGTAATCGTGTGTTGATTTGTGCTTAAGCAATATTTATACCATACAGACTATTTTGAGAAAGATCAAAAAAATGATCGAAACGTCAAGATTTATGCGACATTTCTTATAAAATACAATGTGCCTTTCATAAACCTGACCTAAAACCAAGAAAATAATATCAAAAAAAAAAAATATATATAAAAAGAGGTCAAAGAAAAAAAAATTAAATGTTGTGTTCTAAAATACAATTCTTTGATTTGCGTGAATGCCAGAGTTGTTTTTTTTTTACCATGTTTACACATGACGCATTGGCGTACAGGGCTTTTACACGTCGTGGATTATTGAAATTAGTTCGGAACAGTTAGTATACTGAAGGTATAAAGTATTCATTTTTATAAAAGGATTTTACTTAAAAAGCATTCTGAATACTTGACTACTGCTCTATACTGTATCTGTTTAAGTAATGAACACTTTTAAAATTTCTCAATCTAGGTATATACTATGTAATATAAATGTCTTGTTTTTTTAGAATAATATAAGCTTTTAGTATATTTTTAAAATAAGCGATTTGGTGGCTACACATACGATATAAAATTCACTTAATATAAATAGAACGTTTTGTCAAAACCTTATCTCTTGAATTACAATAATAATTATTTAAAGTTTGCCCTTAAAAATGAAATGAATGGATAGCGTGTATATTTCTGTATATTATAGTTTTACGATTTATTAAAGCAATGTTGTCGAAATAATTTATTGCGTAGGCATCTACTAAAATGTTGTAGATATAATAGTTAAATGAGTATACGGCCTTGTTTCTCACGTATAATATAATAAATGGATGTTAATGATTTAAATAATCATATCATTAAAGTAAAAGGTTGTTCCATTCATACAATTTTTCTCCTATGATGTCAGATTTAATTTGAGTTATAAACAAATGGAAATATAAGAGATGTATTCTTAAAATAGTAGATTTGCAATAATATTATTAGATACTCATTACAGATATACTGCCGGATGTCGTTTTTCGATTATTTTTTATTTTGGAATCTTTAGTTAGTTATCAGTTATATCTTTCTGACGGCCTACAAAACCAATACAAACGAAGTACCTCGTTTGTATTGGTTTTGTAGGCCGTCACGATTAGCCAGGTCGCCGCGTCTAAACGGAACAGTATGGGTGACGGTTGAACCTTTTCGTCAAATGCATTTTTATCATGTAAGGATAATAACAGTAAATTCAAATAAAACCCGATAATAATGCAAATAATTGAATTTAATCCGCTCAGTACAACAGCTTTTTTCTATATTCGACTATTCTCTAACAATATAATCATCTAACTGACTAAAAGTTCACTTCCTTTTCGGCATCCAAATTAAAACTTGTACATTCAGCCGTTTTTAAAATATTAGTCGTTGACATGTTTAGAGAGTTAACAAAAACGAAACAGAAAGCAATCTTGGGTTATATGATATAATGATTGAAATATAACCAATAACACACTAAGTACCTATAATATGAAGTGTGTTAAAATAAACAAGTTGCATGTCATCGAATAGTACAATGCCCTTATAGGTATACTAAAATATTATAACAATCACAAATGCAAGATAATAAATAACCATTATCAATAAAAAAAATCGTCTGCCCCACAAATTATGATTTTATATACAGGTTGATTGTTGATCGATGATACATTAGACGTTTTGGGAAAACCAAGCATACCATTATTCCAAAATTTGAGTGATTACTGAAATAAATCCAATCTATCAACCTATAATATTGTGGAACTTCCTGTTATACCGGAAGTTGATATCAACTTGCCTATTTCCAATAGGACACCTCGTATATAAATATATCTCCAGATTCCTTATCTGTTTCATTCATATATTTATTTGCAAACTTTTTTTTTCCGATTAATCATTAACCCAATACATTTTCCAGTCACTGTAGTTATCCTTATTACTGTCGGTATCCTTTGGCAGGCATGATTTATTATACGTCTTATATACGAGGGAGAAATGTATAAAAAACGCTGCATTCGATGCCCTTTTATAATGTAAAGGGGCATGGGAACGGATAGCCCCGGTAGAATCGTAAAATTTATGTATTTTAAATTAACTTTGGATAAACTATACTCTTTGAATGAACGTTCACTTTTGGAGGTTGGAGTAGTACAACAGATATTTAACACATATTTTAAAAGTTATGTGGTTGAAGCACAGCATTAATAAGTACAGCATTCCGACTCCACGTTGGCACTTAATAACAAATAAACTGTGACGTAAGACGCCGCCATTTTGGGTTACAAGTCAGATCCTGACTAAGAATAATTATAGTTTTCGGTTTCTAACCACAGTAGTGTATTTTCATTTTTGTAAAAATATTCAAGTACATAATAATATCGCTGTCATTTTCAGAAATATTTGAGGTGTGTCATAGTGATTGAAAACAGCCTTGAGTGGTGGTATCAGTTAAATGTTGACATGATTGGGTGATTTTTAATAATAATAAACACAACAATAATACAGACTTTATTAGTAAAAAAGACATTTTTATAAAAGTTGAAGCAGTGCTTCCTAACTTAACCTAAACGTAACTTATATTTTAGCTTAAACCTATCTGAAAATAGTTTTACATCGCTGGCCAAATTAAGTAGGTAGCTTATGTTTACAAATTAATTTGTTCTATTACGTGTCAGAGAGCGCTCTTAAACGAAAACCCCTTTAAACTTTTTATATTCTCCGGTAGAGCGTTGTAATATTTAGAAACCGTATAGGAAAATGACCGCTCAAAGATTGATGTTGAGTCTAGCGGTGGCGTAATGACAGTTTTATGAGGAATATTCACATCATACACCGATCCCCGGAACTTCAATCTTTCATATAAGTATTCCGCCTATTTCTATCTGATGATTTTAAAAATGTTTAGAGCTAGTGTACCGCTTATTGGGACAACATTTTGCAACACACACATGTCCTCCATGATTATAAATAAAATCCTTTGATTCCCACGAACACTATACCAAAAACACAAAACACAGAATTAGATTTAAACACAATATTATTATCTCGTACACGCCGACAATGAACTATATATTGAACTTTTTTTTTTTTTTTTTGATATCGGCCAAGGCAGAGAAATCATCATGACACCTAGGGAGTTCCTTACCACTTCCCTAGGTAGTGTGGGACTCTAACCCTAACTAAAACTCTGCCTTATCTTTGTAGTATGGCTCGGGAACCCTCCCTTTTCCATGTCCTCGCTTGATTGTCCTCTGTTGCTGTTGTCTTCTGATGTTGATTGTCGTCTGTTGCTGTGTAATGGCGGCATGCGCGACGAAATGCGCAGAACGGCTCGCAAGCGGAAAGTCAGAATACTGTATTATTTATTATACTGTGGTTGAAGTACATAAATTAGTTAATAATGCTTAAAGTTGTACCAAATTACTAACATATTTTTTTCCTATTGTTTCAGTGATTATTATCAGACCATCTCTACTATCATTGTTGTACATAATTATGTTCTGTTTGCTGCCACTATTTCCAATACCAACGAAACGCACATTGTCTAGTTATACGGGCATCTATTTGAAAATATTAATAACAGCAGCTGTAATAACATCTTTGGCTGTATTGGCATTCCAGACATATTTAGCAGTCAGTCCTGACGATGCACGTTTCCTGAAGGTAGGTTATACTAGGATGAATGCTTTCATATTTGACATATTGAACTATAAAGTACAAATAAGGTAGAATTAGAACCGACAATACGAGGGTTGTCTTTTATATTTCAGGATTAGAGATCAAAAACAAATATTAATCATCGAGAATCACTTTATTGTTTTTCAAATTGTTCCCCATGAAGATCTATACACTTTTGCATGCGTTTGAGCCAATTGTCGAAGCACTTTTGCCACTCTGATTGAGGTATCTCCAAAACATGCATTCTGAATGCAGCAACCGCTTCTTCAGGTGTCGAAAAACGTTGACCTCTCAGTTTGTTTTTTACGTACGGGAATAAAAAGAAGTCATTCGGTGCCAAGTCAGGACTATACGGCGGATGACTCATCAAATCGATGTTTTGGGTTCTTAAAAATGTCCAGTTTTCCAGAAAAAACAGGCGACCATTTGCTTGGAAGTGCTTCGTGCGCGACCAACTTTTGTTGGATTTGGCTCATCTTGAAACACCCATACAGTCGACTGCTGTTTACTTTGGGGCTCATACGCGTAAATCCACGATTCATCACCTGTCACGATGTCATAGATGTGTTTCGAAGCACCGCGATCGTATTTTTTGAGCATTTCTTTCGACCAATCGACACGATCCATTTTTTGAGCGATTGACAAATTGTGTGGGATCCAACGTGAACAAATTTTTTTTGGCAGTCAAATGTTTATGCAATATTGAATGTATGCTGGTCCCACTAATGCCTAAGGTTGTCTCAATCTCTTGATAGGTCACATGACGATCTTGCAATATCAGTTCGCGCACAGCAACTGATTTTGGACGACCTTCACGAAATTCGTCTTGGAGTGAACTACGACCACGATTGATTTCACCATACCATCGATAAACACTGGTCCTTGATGGAGCTTCATCGCCAAAAATTGAATTAAGTACATCCATGCTGAGTTAAGCCACGTCGAAAGTTGTAAAAAATAATCGCACGAAAATGTTCACGCTTTAATTCCATTTTTGGGCCGAGATGAATCTTTTAAGTTACTGTAAACAACACAAATAGCGCTCATATGTCAAAACGTTCTGAGTACGTATAACCTCAAAAATGTCCAACTTTGCGAGAGAGCTGTCAGTTGCCAGATTGCAACACCAGGGTTGCCAAATCCTGAAATATTAAAGGCAACCTTCGTAATAGATGTAATATAAACATTCGTTAATGGATTTACCCAATTCAGATAGTTCTAGTCAAAAATTTTACGCATCATTTCGTTGTTATCATTTTCTACAAAATGCGTCTAGTCACAACGATAAGTATGAAACTTATCGTTGTGAGAAAACTCCAGTTTGAAGTCAGTTCAAGTGTAACTGATGAAGAAGAAAGTTCTAATAAAAAATCATCTCGAGACAGCCCGCCAGTGAAAATATTCGACGATATATCGCTAGAAAAGCGACGTCGAAACCGTTTAGCAACTAATGGGACAGTTGGTTGGTTGGTAAAGAGGCGAGTTCAATGGAAAATAATGAAAAGGAAGTGGAAAAACCCAGTCCACAGAAGCACGTACACTTTAATATCCCCGCGACAATAACACAAACATCTGCAGCAATTGTCGCTCCAATCATGTCATCAACAGTTAGTACTAAAACAGTTGAAGCTCCTCTGGCACCGCCTTCGTCACCAGTTGAACCAACTGCTGCTCCAGTAGTTGTAACTACGACGGTTTCGATACCTGTAACAACGAGTACTCCAGCAGTTGTGGTAGTAACTTCAAATAACAGTTTATCAGTATTTGGCAGTCCCGCATTGGAGCAGGCTACTTCAAATAGTGACACACCAAAGAAAGTTCGGGGTTTTAAGTTTGATCTTGGTAAACCGTTGGAGGAAACATCTAAGCCAGCCATTTCTGCTGCAACCGTTAACATAGTACTGCTGCTAATGCTAGTTTAGTAGTACCGACATTTAGTTTTGGGAATAAGTCAAAAGAACCTGGAACTTCAACTCCAATTGGTATGGTTAGTGCCACCGTTACAACAACGACAAATTCTGTATCTTTAATATCGTCTCCAAAAGTTAGTACCACCAGTGCAGCCCCCCCAACTTTCAGTTTCGGCAGTAATACAGTTACGAATAATAAAACTGCAATGACTCTCCCAACCACAGTACAACCGCGATCATTCAACGTAACTCCGACAACTAAAAACACTTTAGTTCAACCGAGCTTTCCTCCTAATACCGTATCAATGTTTGGTGGTACTACAACGTCAGCTTCAAGTGCTTTTGGCGGTTCCTCAACAGCACCAGCTTTGTTGTTTAGTACCACAACCTCAGCTACAAACGTTTTTGGATGTACAACGGTTACAACAGCATCAGCCCCAATGTTTGGTAGTATTACCACAGTATCAGCTTCGATGTTTAGTACCACAACATCAGCTACAAACGTTTTTGGAGGTTCTACGGTTACCACAGCTCCAGCTTCTATGTTTAGTGCCACAACGTCAGCCGGGCAAGGTTTTGGAGGTGCCACAGTTACAACAGCATCAGGTTATATGTTTGGCACGACAAAATCAGTTTCAAATGTGTTTGGAAGTAATATGGTTACAACGGCACCATCTTCGATGTTTAGTACCAGTGCTACTAATAATTTTTCATTCCAATCCATTACTATGAATAATGCAACGTTGGGAAGTAATACCGTTCCGGCTAGGACAGTTATTCCAAGTTTATTTAGTACCACTACGACTAATGCGTTTGGTTCTACCAGTACTAAACCGATATTCGGAGATAGTACTAAAAACACCTGTAATACTGTTTCGAGTTTTGGTGCTAATAACACTATAAATTCAGCGATTTTCCCTATCAATACTTTTAGTGCTACAACAGCTGCAATAGTACCATTTTTTATATCTATTAGTAGCTAGATTATCTCAGTGTAAGCAACTTGCAATTCAAACAAATTTGTTGTTGTATTTATATACCAATCTCACGTTATCGTCACCAAATATGTTAGTGTAGTTTTCCAATACTTTAGAAAATTGTTCAACTATCTGTAAAATACCTCATGAGGAATTCCAATAATATTGCAAATACATATTTCACATTTTAGCCTTGTATAGCTATGACAGAATTTTGGCAAATGTTGGGTTTCGTCATGTTCAATCAGGATATTCGTGTTAAGACAATTTTATTCTATGTGGCACCTGAAGTTATAATGCTGCTTACAACTTCATTGTTCTTCGTTGCATATAAAAAGTTATTAACGAGTAGACTCAGTGCATTTGAAGGCATTGAATCTGTTGATGGTATACAAGAAGATGATGAAAAAGCTCGATTAAAATACACTAGTATGTTTGTAGCTATTGGTAAGTCAAAATATTATTTATATAACAAAATACGTGTATTTAAAATGGGTTGTTATCCCTTGGAGAATATCTGAAATATATGATTATTCATGTGAAGTACGGTTGTTATCCAGAATTAATTATAATTATAAAAATGACAACGTTGTCGACGCTGTCTAAAATTTAGTTTTACAGTTTTTAAGCTATGAAATATCCGTATCTCCCTTATAGAGATGCATATAAGTGGTAAGGCTATGGTTATTTATTGCTAGCTTAAAATTGACCGTTGAGGGATATAGGGATATATATATATATATATTCATATGAAAAGAAGTTTTATTTTAATTAATAATTAAATCACCCCCTTAAATATTGCCGCGTCTCTTTAAAACATCCTCTATATTGTATAGAAATCTTTACCTTACTGATTGTTTGTTGGTTTCTTGTATTATTTTCACATGTTGGGATTAACGATGTACTCATATTTAATATTTTATTTTAGGTAGATATGGTTTACTGGCTGTGATGTGCATCGCAGCTATATCAGTTCCATCAGTTATAGGTGGCCTCTATTTTATTGTGTTTATATGTACTGGTACCTGGTGGGCATGTTGTAAACCCTTAAAGAGGGGTTATGGTATAGTATTGTGTATTTTGGCACCCATAGTTTTACTTCATTTTACTGCTGTTTATTTGTATCAAACTCATTTTTTACAAGATTTGCTTGTGCCAAAATCTCAATTAACAAGGTAATTAATATAGTCTGCATAATTTCAAATAAAAGTTTAATTGACATTATACAGGGTTTCCCGTGATTCAATGGTCGTGCCAGAAGGTCGTATTCCTTGGGCAATTTTAAGTGAAAAGTGCCTTATACAGGCAACTTTAATTAATTGTTGGCAGCAATAAAAAAATTAACATTACATTACTATTAAAAGGATTTCATGTCCGTAAATATAATAAATGAAAATAATTTCGTGGCAAAGCGGACTAAAATGTTGGTTTTACCTACACAAGGAATTTTGTTTAATTTAGCAGGGCCCCAGTCTAATTTAATAGAACCAGACCGAGGCATGGGTCGACAGGTACTGACGAATTCGTTTCGCTCTTGTTATGATCTCGTCAGAGTACCATAGTCGTTGCCCATCTACAAATATCGGCCTGCATTTAAGCACAATAGGATACACAACAGTAGACACATGTAAACACGTATCATCTACATAGTAATGCATATCCCATACCATGCAGAGGCCGAACAAACTCAATGTATAGGTAAAACCAGTCGTATAAATAGAAATAAATATAAATAAAAATAGTATGAACACAAAACGCTAGTAGGAGACCATTTTATCGTCGACCCATGCCTCGGTCTGGTTCTATTGAATTAGACTGGGGCCCTGCTAAATTAAAACAAAATTCCTTGTGTAGGTAAAACCAACATTTTAGTCCGCTTTGCCACGAAATTATTTTCATTTATTACATTACTATGTTCAACATGCTTGTTACTTTACCATATTTATTTATTGTTAAGTTTAATATTGCCCGTAACTATTCTCTACTGCTCAACATGGTTTTATCTCCCATAGATCTACAGTATCTAATCTTGCTGTTATTTCTGAGAACGCATCTGAAGTCTTGGATCATTGAGGTCAAATTGATGTCATATATACAGACTTCACTAACGCGTTCGATAGGATGGATCATGGTATTCTGTTGCAGAAATTGGATCAATTCGGCTTTGTGCCAAACTTAAAGTTGTTTTGTAATTCGTATCTGAGAAATCGAGCTTAGTATGTGTTTTACAATGGATACCAATCTCACAGATTTGTTGCATCCTCTGGGGTTTCTCAAGGCTCTAACTTGGGGTCACTGATTTTTCTGTTGTTTGTTAATGACATGGTGAATAAGCTGAACTGCGATCCCTTGATGTTTGCGGATGATGTTAAGTTGTACTCTTCAGTTCGGAACATCACTGATTGTGTTAAATTGCAAAACAATCTATTACTGGTCGAAGCGTGGTGCGGCTTGAATAAACTCTCTTTGAATCCAATCAAATGTAAATACGTTAGTTTTACCCGGAGGAAAACGATCACTGATTTCAATTACTCCATTAATAACATTCATATATCTCGTTGTGAATCTGCCACTGATCTGGGATGAATTTTTGATTCTAAATTTACATTTACTGAACATATCAACAATTGTGTGCTTCAAGCAAGTAGAACCTATGGTTTTATAGTTAGGAATTGCAGAGGATTTAGAAATATCTATACTATCAAAGCACTGTATTTCATTTGGAATATGGATCAATAATATGGTGTCCTTTTTATACAACACATCAAAACTCAGTTGAAAAAGTACAGCGTAGGTTTCTGAAATATCTAATGTTTAAGATAGATGCGCAGTACCCTCCAAGGGGTACTGATTACAGATTAATGACGGATAGCTTTCAGATACCAAGTTTGGAGTTGAGAAGAAGATTGAATTCTCTGCGATTTCTTTATAACTTGTTACACTCAAGTAGGTATAGATTGTTCATACTTGGTTTCAAGAGTAAATTTGAATGTGCTACGATTGAATACTAGATCGGGTATCTCCTTTTATAATCCGTGTGCGAGAACGAATATTGTGTTGAGGTCTCCAATTTTTGTTTGTACTAAGAACTAACTCAAATTTGTAATGATTGTGACATTTTTTCATGTCAGATTAAGGAACTAATTGACTATGCATCATCTCATTTAAACTAGGGAATGTTAAATAAACTAGAATTAATATTTATTTTTTGCATTTGTATATATATTTTGTTTTGCTGTTGGACAATAAAGGCTATTATTATTATTATTATTATTAACTATTGAGGGTTGGACAAAGTGTATAAGGTAATTTCTACTTAAAATTGTGCAAGGAGGAAGGGTGTCCCGTGATTCGATGGCCATAAGATCATATAGAACCAAAACCTAAATTAGTAACTTTGGCGATCTTTAATTCTACGTGATTTAAATAATTCAATTTGGGTTTCCACATGAAAGTATTAAATAAACCACTGAAAATTTGAAGCCATGAAAAAAATTGTATTTGCCCTTTCAGTATACTTCATTACAATTAGCTATGAAAGATGATATCTGCTAAATGGCCGCCGCGGGTCAATTGACATGTCGTAATCCGCTTGTCAAAATTTTCGACTACTCTGTGACACAAATCAGGTTATATTCCGGCTATTTCGCGTCTGATCTCCTGTTTAAGCTCAGCAATAGTACTTGGTTTATTCTTGTAGACTCTGCTCTTCAGATACCCCCAAAGAAAGAAATCTGTGGGAGTTAAATCTCATGATCGCGGCGGCCAATTGATGTCGCCGTTGCGGCCTTGAAACTTACCGCGCAGTAATTCCATCGTTTCTCTTGCTGTGGTGCAGTTTGCACCGTCCTGTTGAAACCAGAGATTTTCGATGTTCACTTCTTCCAACTGCTCCCACAAAAACTCTGTTATCAAGTTCCGATAGCGAACCCCATTAACGGCAACAGCGTTTTCCGCATGATCCTGAAAATGGGCCAATTACGCCTCCAGGCCAAAAGGCACACCAAACAGTCACTTTTTGCGGATGCATTTCCTTTTCAACAATCTCTCTTGGATTTTCCAATCCCCAAATACGGCAATTCTGCTTGTTTACAAAGCCACCAAGGTGAAAATGTGCCTCGTCGCTAAAGATTATTTCCATTGAAAAATTTTCCCCTTGTTCTCGTATCCATTCGGCAACCACACGGCGTTGTCGATGGTCTCTAAGCTTCAATTCCTGCGTTATTTGAGTTTGTGTGGGTGTAGCCTCTTTGTTTAAAATTCGCTGTGTAGTGGAATATGTAAGGCCTACTTGGCGCGATCGATGACGAATCGATATGCTTGGATTTTCGGCCACACTTTCGCGAACAACGGCAATATTTTCTTCCGAACGACCTCTACATACATGCTGCGGTGTTTTAATGTTACCTACGGATCCAATTTGCTGATGTTGTCCTCTCAGGAGGTCGATTTTGCGCACCAAGAAATTCACGTAGGGCACGAAACGTATTTTTTCTCGATCGCCCATTTTCATAATACGCTTCGACAATTTTAAGGCGTAGTTCCGTGGGGGATTGCTCCATGACTAATTTTGTTCATGTTTCTCGATTAGAAATCTCACATTGCCGTTGACAAATACAGTTTCGTTTCTAAATTATTTTATCCTGTAATGTGGAAACCCAAATTGAATCACCCTTTACTTTACCATGGTTTCAAGTTATTTTACAATTTTTTTTAAAACGTAATTGTCTTAATTAAATAATAATTTAAAAATTTATGTATTAAATTGATAGTACATTATTTGTTTTTAATTTCTAGGTTCGCAGGTTTGAATATTTTATATGAATATGGGTGTGGCGGCAATAATACAGACCCGCGAGATATACATTTTACCGCCAGTTGGACGGAATACTTAAATCTGATTGCATTATTTTTTTTGTTTTATTTTCTGGTCTTAATGGCTAAGGAACTGATAAGTCCAGAGGTAAGGTATCATCCTTTTTATGTATAATATGAATTGGTTTTTCACAATTTCCAGTACTAACGATAATTAATAAAAATGAGTAATTTTGATAATAGTTTAGTATACATTTTCATTAATATAACAAACTTTCGTGTGTATACTTCTGAGTCGCAAGGCTCTTCTAAGCTGAGTGAGTATGAGGTGTGGAATAATTAAAGATTAAGATTTATACTATTTATATTTCACTTAGTTTTTTCTCTTCTGTACTACTGGCCCGGCATCAAAAATAAGTTTTTTCAGTATATTTTTGTTGGGGTGTTAAAAAATTAAAAATTCTTTTGCAAAACTTTTTTAAATAAAAACATTATTCGCCAAATAATTAAATAAAATGATAACGACGTTTCGTTACTAATTAGTAACTTCTTCAGGTTGAAACAAATTTTTCTATCTAACACAAATTCCAACATATCAGTATGCAAAATAACAAAAAAAATGTCTTTATAATTACAACACACAACATTTTATCATTCAAATATAATAAAACACATTTTATTTAAAGATGGATCAGACAATATTGAGACAATAAACGTCGTTATCATTTTATTTAATTTTTTTACGAAAATAAAAACGGATGTTGTTTTTATTTAAAAAAGTTTTGTAAAAGAATTTTTTATAAGAACCGAACACCTCAAGAAAAATAAACTGAAAAAAATAGGATTATGATTCAAGAATAAAAAAAAATATCAAAAATAATAATAAAATAAAAACTCAAATTAAAAAAAAAAAATCTTCGATTATATGTGTAATAACTTATACTATTTTAGAGATCCCCATGCTCGCTTTCGAATTTGAATCACCGTATTATATTATTTATTAAAAAATATGTTTTTTAAGTTCCATTTGAATAATATATTTGTCATGCAAAGAGCATTTATTTATAATAATTATTTTATTTAAAGCAGATGTCTTAATAACCATTAAATGTTTAGTCAGAGAACAACTAAGGGAGAGAATATAATCTCTGTATTGCCGCCTTTGATCTCATTCAGCCTGTGGCCGCCATGTTGAAAGAGTAGAAAACAGGGTGTATTTAAATTTTGTTGAAATAATCGTGCAGGTCGGTACTTAAGGTGTTTGAGATGCTTACAGTGTGGATTGAATGCATGGAATATTTTACGTAATGTCGGTAATTATAATAGGCAAATCTCCTAACTAGTGGGTTTGCCAGAACTTACTATTTCTAATAATACTATAATCATCTTCAGCAAAAAATCTACTACAAATTAAAAAAATATTTTAAACTATTACGGGATTAGGTGTGTATATAATTACTGTTATTATCGGGATATTTTACCTGTTATTGTAAGAACTCTTTTGTATTTGTCATTAGTAGGCACCTAGGTAGGTGCAATGCAGGTGTGCATCAAGGGGTGAACAGAAGCTAAAAATCTATATTTTTCTATAACGTTTTTATTGTAATAAGTTTATTTTTGTTGGTACACTAATTTTTAGCGTATAAACTAACCCTATTCTGAAATAAAAACCTACGATATAAGTGTAGCAAATTCTGAACATGGGTGTACATATATGCAATATCTTTACTAAGGCAAATAAGTTTTTTCAAAATATTTGTTTGTGTAGGTACACACATTTTCAAAATTAGTTTGAAATATAACTTCCAAACGGGATGTTTATAAAACAAAATTAGAATCTGGCATCATTAATCCACCAAAATTACTTAATCCTGTCTTCAAAATGAGCAGCACACAATCTGTAGCTACTCAAATTTTTACTAGCTCTAAGATCTTCACGGCCCAAACCAACCATCCAAATTTCAGTTCTATAGAATATAAAACACTGGGTATTATACCATAAAATACAACTACGCATAATATAGGATTACAGGAGGAATTCCATTTCAAAAATACCACATAACTATAAAAATACAATACAATAAGTTAATCGAAACAAAACTTACCTTGCTTCTTTTGGAAACGTGAAAAACGATAAGTTACAGTTAACGGAAAAACGATAAGAATGTAAATTTCGCAATCACACAATATCTCACTTGCAATCGAAAATCTCAGATTAACGCTGCCACTGAATATCCGTTCACTCGCAACGCTAAACTAGACTAAATTGCGTGTGGCGCCTCTGTCTAAACTCAGTACGTCATCGAATCCCTCTGCGCGAATGTGGTGCGCAAACTAGCCGCGCCCACCAGACTTGATATTCTCTCCCTTAGTGGTTCTCTGGTATAGTCGTAGAAAAATATTACCACTCGTTGAAACATACTCTGTTACCTGTTAAACACTAGATGTCGCCATATACACAACATGTACAGGGTGTACAAAGAAGAAGGCTCTATCTCGAACACCAATCATGTTGCCCTTTTAAGAAAAACATATTTTTAGTAAAAGTGGACAAGGGAAATCGCTGGAAAATAGTTTTAACTACCCAAATACGTAAATCTTTTTTTTTATATGAAGTTTTTTTTATATATTTTTAAAAGATAATATTTGTTTGAACTCATGGTTCATCCGATTTTAATAAAATTAGTCTTATTAGAACGGTATTATTTGAAAGATTTAACAGTAGGTATCATTGCTTTTATAAAAATATAAAATATAAAAATGTCTCTGATTTTATCAGTTTTCCAAAAAAATTGAATGAGGAAGGCGTCATAGAAATATAGAAACAAAGAAGGCACCGGAAGTCTATATCTTTCTTCTATGTATACCGCGTGTCCCACCGGCAGAGTTTCGATTGATTATGGAGAAGCTATACTGTGGAACAATCTGAAAATCTGATGTAGTTAGGTCAACGGGACCAATTTTATCAAGGATGACCAGATTTAAATTATTGATTCCAAGTGTAAGATTTGTCAAATTTCAATATTCAAAATGGTCATAATTTCATAAGGAGACATTTTCGAAATTTTGACATAAGTGATTTTGGTCTTATTGTGCGTCGTAGCTTTTACCCCCAACGAGTGGGGATTTTTTTTGGGACACCCTGTATATATTTTTTTTGGATTCTACTTGTAATTAATAATTTAATTTGTTAGGATATCTTACTAGTTATAGACCTACTCTAGGGTAATACAGGGTATTTGAAAAAGATGGTGTAAAATCAAATTGAAAGAATGGTCAAAATTAAAATTTTGTAAATGTCAACCCCCAATTTTTATATTTTTTTTGCTTCAAAAATAATGGCAAGTTTATGGAAGGATGTCTATTCCAAAAATTTATTGTTTTTAAAATATTGACAATTTTACATTTTTTTATTACAAAAGTGATAGCATTTTGAAATTTAATTGATTTTAATTGGTCATGACGGCTTTAGAAAGCAAATAAAAATGTAATTCATCAAAAATAATCTAATCCCCTGGCTGTGTAAATATAAGAGACAGTGCACCCACTCTTGTGGGTATCCTTTGTGTGGCAACAATGTCAAACATAATTAATAAATGTATTAATTATGTTTGTAAATGTAAAAATAAAGAAAATAAGGGAAACCGGAAATTCCTATCTTATCACTTATGTAAACTAAATTTTCCCGATTTCCCTTCTATACTTTTACTAAAAATAATTTTTTCCTAAAATCAAAACATTGGTTTTCTTATTTGTAAGAATTTGTATTGTCCAAAGCATCTCCGGTGTATATACCACAGCAAATCGAGAGTACGTCAACCAACAACCGAGCACCACTGGATGAGTGGTGAATGTATAGTATTTTAGAGACAAACTCTGTAGTTTTAAAGTCGTATTTCGTTAAAAGAGCGTGTGTGATCAAAGTTACTCGACTTGTATTTTCTCATCATCATTACATTCATTTTTCTGAATTGTTGGTGGATAAGTTTAAATTGCAATCCTAGTGTCTTTTTTGAGCTTTACTAATCAACTAACGCCTGGTTTTACTTCGATTTCATTGCAGTATAATCAGAAGCTAGGAAAATTTGCACGATTGGAAGGAAAACTGGCTAGAAAAAGTACTGTAAAAAAGAGGTGGCAAAGTGCTACTCAGAAGATTAAAGTAAGATTTTGACCAGGGGATCACACTACTTGTTTTATGTTGCATGATATTTTTTATTGATGCACTTTTTTTTATTAATTTGCTTTTTATTATCATTTAAACTTGATACCATTGCATTGCTATAATATGATTTCTGCTTATTTTTAGGAAATGAAATCTGCAGAAGATACACCAGTACGTATCATTTATTTACATTTATTTCAATTTGCATTAATTTTCTTGGGTTTTTGGTATGACTTTCCTTTTTTTGTTTTATGGTTAACAACACTTATTTATTATTTTTATATATTTTACTCTAAAATCAGGAAATTTATGGGATATCATCAATACAGAAAATGTGGTTACAAATTTAAAACAATTTATTTCAAATGTTTATAAAATTGCATATTCCATAAATTTTCTTTATTTCATAAAAATCCTTAATTATGCAATTAAATTTTCCATTTTTAGTTAATTAGAGGTACTAGTCCCTCAAAGCGCTATGGTTCTGGTAGAAAGCAAACTGAAGATATACCACTGGACGATTTAGGTAGGTTCTAAGAAATGTTATAAATAATTAAGTAGGATTTGTAATTTTTAAAGTAAAAGAGTGAAATTAACATAATTCAAACTAGGTTGACATATGGGCGTCATGCGTATTGAAGAATCAAATTTTTGAATAAATTGTTTACCTAATTAATTTTAATGAATTGCTTGTTACATAATGTTACAAGACTTTTAGTTATGTTGGAAATTTGTTTCTCACTACCATGCTCCTTTTCTGGACTCCTTGTACAATAAAAATCATTTTTAGACAAAAAGTTTCGACGAAAATCGACTTTGTGTCAACTGCATATGAGTATTTTATCAAATTCTTTTGGTGCCCAAAAGGTGTTTCATGAGTTTCTTCTAAATTAAATGTTGCTCATTGTATACTCTTTACTATCTCTGTACAGCCAGGTCATTTATATATTTTTTTTATTTACAGATGCTGAAGATGAAGAATACAAATCTTCACTGTTAGATAATGTTATTTACTTTGTGGAATATATTATTCAGATGATAATAAAGTACTCTTACTTGGGAACAAACATTATTATGATGGTAGGTTTTATAGAATCGTATATTCTGTACCAACTGAGCAATCTGCATTGCGACTCAATAGAATTCTATTGTTCGCTAGAATTCTACATACCGGTATAAATAGCAGTAAATTGTACAATGTTTTTCAGGCTTGGAGTATAACTTTCCCCTGTTGGCTCTCATTCGTTCTTCTAATTTGGGCCAACTTAATGTGGCTGGTACCACACCAACGTAAGGCCATGCTGCGTTCCAGTACAATTCTAGTTTTATACACTATTTGTCTATTAATATCCTCGTATATATTTTCTATGGAACTGACTGAATCCGAATTACCGCGAAAAATTGAAGGCGCCAATTTAGGGGAAATTGGATTCCAGAAAGAGAAATTTTTGCATTTATTGTTGAAATGTGCATATACAGTGCCGTTTTGGATAACTTTAAGGCAGTATATGCAAGAAAGAATAGTGGCAAGACAGACGAGTGCCTTGGTTGATATGGCGGCACCCTTCCAAGTCACTGTTGGAGCTGCTACATCAGGTAAATTATTGTTCATCATTAAATATTTGATCGGAAACATGAAAGCTACGTGAACTTGAATTGTTGATCTGAGTTGTAGAATGAGTGGCGATGCATTACAGGTGAGTATAGTAATGTTCAGAAATTGTACAATGTGTCTAAGGGTCTACATCATTTCCTGGGAGAATGAAGCGCGAATTTGCTGTTATGCTGTATACGCAGTGTCAGATATGAAAGATCTGTAACACTCTTGCATTCAGAATACAATCCGCAAAAATCCCTATAGTCGGACTCGTCGCCAGTGGATTTGAATTTCTTATGTGCAATCTTCTTCTGGTAGGTGCAGCTCCTTAGGTGAGGACAAGACCACCTTGGGAACTTTCCGTTTGAAAATTTTGTTTTGGAAGGAATGCATCGACGAAAGACCAAAGGATATCGTGGAATGTATCGCACATCTCCTTCACGCCCCTATCAGTACAAGATCCCACGAATCATACCCAAGGACATCTGACAACAAATTGTAATCTACTCAAAGCCCTGAGGTTGAAAAGTGATTCTATCTAAATGGAAATTTAAGGGCGGGCACGAATATCAAGTCTAAAGGACTTGGAATTCATATAATTATTAATCTGGAATAAATTTGTGTAATACTTAATTGAACAAATTACAGGAACTGATGCTGACCAAGGTGCAAGTGGTATAAAATTAATGGAACAAATCGCTATCCACTTGAACACTTTCTTAACAAAATTTTGGATATGGGTAGTAGCCGGTACACTTTTCGGTGTAGCAATTACCGGTCAAAGGATGACTGGTTTTCGCATAGTCTACATGGCGTTATTTCTAATATTTGTACTAACGTTTCAAGTAAGCATTTTTATATATTTTTTTTTATTGATTTAAACATTTATTTAGTTTGTCATTTAATTTATTTCTATTACAAAAAAATAATATTCTGTTTTAGTTGTCATTTAAACTCTGGAGGAAAATTATGTTTGTTTTCTGGTCATTTGTAATTCTCTTTGCTATGATTGCTTTGGTATTAACATACACATATCAGTTTGAGAATTTCTCAAGTTATTGGACGAAGTACCTTCATATTTCCAAGGAACAGTAAGTTACAAAAATGTATTATTATTATTATTATCACAGTAGGCGGTAATAATAATAATAATAATAATAGCTTTATTACTCAACAGAACAAGTTCCATTTACAGAGCAATGCACACAAAAATCAACTATAACTAAAGCTTAACTATATTAAATAACAGTAGGTACATCACTAAACAACGAAAATCAACCAAAGTACACAAGTATTAATGAACATCAAGTTCCCTTAGTATTGATTCCGCAGAAGACAATATTTCATTCAGAGAATCAAAAAATATATCACACTGATCATTAACCAAATTAAATTGCCGGCACATAGTATAAATGGGAGATTTTAATATAACATTTGTTCTGGCTCGCTCATTATAAAATGCAATAGAACTTCTAGCATTGATACGCGGAACCAACAGAGATACCTTTTCCAGTAGCTCAGGGCACACTACATCACCACTGAATATCCTATATAGGAAGCTTATACTAAACAAATTTCTCCTTAAACTTAAACTTTGAAATTGAAATCGGTCAATAAGATATTTGTAAGGTATTCCGCGATCCGGGTAAGTTCCATCAATCTTAAAGCACAAACATTTCAAAAATTTACGCTGAACTTTCTCAATCATTTGAATATCACAGTCATAGCAGGGGTACCAGACCAAAGAGCAATACTCAAGCTTGGATCTTACATATGCAAAATATAGAGAATTCAGAGTAACGACACTCTCGAAATATTTGCTGTTTCTAACAATAAAGCCATAAGCCTTGGTCGCACCAGCCACCATATCTGTAATATGTTGCTTGAAAGTGAAATGCATGTCAAAAGTAACTCCAAGATCTTTAATAGACTCCTTTCGATTAAGAATTACTCCATTTACATTATAATAAAAGATGGTCGGGGACGTTTTGCGGGTATAAGAAACAACATTACATTTCTTAGGATTGAGGGAAAGTCTGTTTTGTTCACACCAAGCATTGACCAATTGAAGACTGTCCTGTAGCGAAATACAATCCTGCGGCGTACTTATCCTTGTAAAAATCTTTAAGTCATCTGCATAAATCAGTTTACTACAATTCAATAATTCTCCCAAATCATTAATAAACAATAAAAATAATAGAGGTCCCAGATTTGAACCCTGAGGTACTCCAGATAGAGCTGTATAATATGTCGATGTATATCCATTGTATGACACAAACTGAACTCTATCAGTAATATAAGATTGCAGAAGACAGACGGCATCAGCGCTAAAGCCAAAATGCGGAAGCTTTTGTATAAGGATTGTATGATCAATTCTATCAAACGCCTTGCAAAAATCGGTGTATACAACGTCAACCTGACCGCGGTTATCCAACGTCCCAGACACGTATTGTGAAAAAATTGACAAATTTGTAAGTGTGGACTTGTGTGCAATGAAACCATGCTGATACTGGACCAGCCCATGTTGAACAATTGGATAAATACGATTGTAAAGAACTATTTCAAGTAATTTAGAAAAATTAGACAGAATTGATATAGGCCTATAATTGGTTATATCCGCACGATCTCCGCTCTTGAAAACAGGACACACCTTAGCATTCTTCCAGACCATAGGAAAAGTATTACGTCTTGATATCAAGTTATAAATTATACACAGAGGAACGCACATTACTGAAATTGTATCTTTGACCAAGAATGAGGGAATCCCGTCAGGTCCGGAAGTAAACCTGTTCTTTAATTTGCGAGCAGCCACAACGATCTCCCCCTCAGTTATATTTCCAAATGTGATATCATTTCCACACAGTAGCGATAATGCATCAACATTACCACAACCCACAGGTCCCACAAAGACACTTTCAAAGTATTTAGCAAACGTTTCAATAATACTTTGTGGATCCTCAATAACATTGTTGTTGTATTGCATAGAACCGGGAATGCGTGACTGCTGGCGCGACCTGTTAACAAATGACCAGAAAGATCTGGGATCAGTGACAATATGATCCTCAGCAAAACGCGCGTAATTTTTATACGAGGTAGTTATTTGTTGCTTCAACAGCCTTCTAATCTCACTGAATTTGTCATAGTAATAGCGAGATTTTGTATTCTTATATTTCTTATGCAAAACGGCTTTACACTTAATATTTCTGATAATCTCAGAGTTAAACCAGGGAGGATATTGATGGCTGAAAGTCCTGTAAAGGGGAACACAGGAGTCAAAAACAGAGTAAAGGTCAGCATAAAACAAATTTAAAGCGTCATCAACATCATTACAGTTGTACAGATATGACCAATCACGCTGGAATAATATTTCATAAAGAATTTCATAGTTCGCCTTTTTAAAATTATAATTTGCTTTCCTATCATTTGCCTTAAACACTGACTCTTTATAGCAAACTGAAATAATTTCCACATTTAGCGCCGGATGGTGTTGCGCATCTTCCGATAAGAATGGTACAACTTCTTTGGTAACTATACATGGTACCGATGAGATTATGAGATCAAGCAACCTGCCATGACTGTTTGCGACATTATTATATTGATTCATACCCAGGAAGTTCAAATAATTGTGCATACTCACACTTTTATTATCAATGGAGTTCTTATCTGCAAATCCACTAACATTAAAATCTCCCATAATCAGTATTTTACCTTCATGACAAACTTGCTCAAAACATTCCAAAAACAATTCAAACACACTTGCTTCTATATATGGCGGCACATAAACAACAAATATCGACATACAATAACAATTAAACTTACACTTACAACCTAAAACATCAATCATTGGAAAAGCCGTATTTAATTCAGTAATATCCAAAATTTGCGATCTTATATAACTTTTTATTGCTAAAACTACACCTCCGCCATCTTGTTTCCCCGACAAAACGCAATTTCTGTCTTTTCTGAACACAGTATACTTGCTTGAGAATAACTCCGCACTATCAATCCCGTCGTTCAAAAACGTTTCTGTTAAAGCAACCACATCAAAACCACCAACATCACTGGAAACATAAAGATCATGCGTCTTCGATCGAAGGCCCCTGACATTCTGATAATAACATGTCAGACTAGGCTGATTCCGGTTCGGAGGCATTAGTTTTTTGACTTAATTAACTTGGGCACACCCTGAAAATACTTTATCACGAGATCTTCACCGTTTGCTCTTCTACGTTGCTGTTCTTCAAGCAGACTTTTAAAATATTGTCTCTGCTGTACTGTTTGGTCGGCGCCTATACGGACTTCGTCTGCCATACCCTTAAGCAATCTTCTTTTTTTTAAACATTCCATCACCAAGTGCTCATCTCCCAGAACAACCTTCAGAGGACGCTGTCGTACGCCATTAGCACGCTTACCGAGGCGAAACAACTTTATCGGATCAACATTCAGGTCAACGTTAATGGAGGTCAATACTTCCTTCAGTCGTGACTTATCATGGTTTACCCTACTCTCAACACTCGAATCAGAGCTCTCATTCAAATTGTAGATAATGATATTCTTTGATCTTTCGATGAAACCGATGAAACTGTTTTTTTTTTACCCGATCCATTTGAGTTGATTCATCTAACACGGATAGTGAACCAACCGGTCTCCAGCGACGTTGCGTGCGCTGTCCAGCCTATTCTTAAAGCTGTTGAGCGAGGCAGGTGTAAGCACCTCCTCAGGCAACGAGTTTCACTCATACACAATACGATTTATTAAAAAGTACCGTCGAGCGAGCTTCTCCTTTTAGAGTTTTTGACTCCAGGGGCTTAGATCTCATAGCACAGACTACTCAAGCCCACCGGAAGTCTTGTAACACTCATCTGCCTCAATGTTCCCGACATAGTATGGATTCCATATTGTCTGTGCAAATTCCAATACGGGTTTTATGTAACTTTTGTAAATCCTTATAATCCAATCATCTGTCCGGCCCCGAAATGCTCTCTGCATCAACAATATCGCCCTGTTTGCACGTTTCATAAATGCTTCTGCTGCTGTACACATCGCAGAAGCTCACCATTCAGGTAATATGACCGATGAGGATTGTTACGGTCAATATGCACCTCGATATATTGAGCTTCATAAGCCAATTCGTCGCCCGGTTCTCGATCATTCGCAAATCCTCCTGAAATCGACTTCTATCGGTCGAAGGATCCCAGAAAAGCTTTGTGTCATCACCAAAAAAGCTGCTTTTAGCCTGAATTCTATTTGGCATTAGCAATCATTAAAAACCTGGTTCACATCACAGAAGTAAACGCATGCTAATTTTAATAATTTCATTTATGTATCATATAGTAGAACAGCCCAGCACAGCACACGACGAAAATCTATAATTTTTCTTCTCAAAATCAAATGTACATAGGAAAATAATTTTAATATTTGAAAAACCAGATCCTTAAGGTTCTATTTCAGTCCAAATCGACACATTTTGTGGGATCATATCTTGCAATTCTGCTGTCTTTATGACGGGTTATAAATTTGAGAAATCTAACAATTTCCATACTTTGCATTTTGATATAATAATAGTAGAATTTAGTAAATCATGCACAGATTAATCACCATATATATTGGTATTTAATCGATGGCGTATTAACCCGGGCCTGTGTTCCAAAGTCTCAGTCGCCCCCTCCCACGATTGTATAAAGGGATTTTTTTATAAAGAATAAAAATTAAAAAGTAGCCGATTTTTAATCTATGCCATCTTTATATTACTAAAGTTCAAGATACAAATACACTGACACTTCATTAGCGAGCGCCGTGCCCCTTCGGGGCCAAATCCCGTGTTCCCGGAACACTGCTAGATACGCCACTGCATTCAATTAAAAAACACCATATTATAATGCTCGAAAAAAATAAAAGTTTTTAAATTGGTATGATTCTTGCTAAATATGTCGTTTTTTAATATTATTGATAACGTAATACATGAAGATTTTTTGATAGTTACGTTCATTTTGACAATCACGATATTGAGGTTGAAACCGCTCTTCTTTTATTTACTTTGACCATAGTTAATGTGATTTACGTACCGAAATATTTCCTTTGATATAATTTCTTCAATTTTAGACAGTTGGATATCGGCTTAGAAGTATTTGAAACCAAGCAACTATTCGTCCGATTGTTTACACCTACTTTTTTTGTGATTATCACTGCAGTACAACTGCACTATTTCCACAAAGATTTTATGAAGTTATCCGATCCACATACTGTTGGAACTGTTGTTGACGAAAATGATTTAGAGGAGGAGATGAATGAGAGTTCGTTGCAAGGCGGTGCGGCCATTGACACCAGCATTAAGGATGATACTACAGCATCGGATTCGACCAAAGTTGATTTGAGTATGATTCAAAGTGAGTTTTGAAAAACGAAATATACAGGGTGTCCATGAAATGACTATACAACGCTTATCTACAAATTCGATCGGCTTATTTTTGGTTGTAAAATTTGTGGTTAACCGTTGTACAGTCATTTCATGGACACCCTGTATATAAATAAAAATAGGTGGAGTATAGCAAAATAATAGGGCTTTTATAAAAACATTTTTTGTTAGGCCCTCAAATTAAAAAAAAAATTATACATATATATATATATAAATTATACCTAATACGTATTAACTGTAAAAGATGACGTGAAGATAGAATACCCACTAAATGATTTGCATTTCGGCTTTCAAACTATAGTTTTGTTTGAGCTATTTAGTTATTTTTAGTTTTCTTGGTAGAATTAACTTTTTTTTTTTTGGCGTTGGTCCCTTTATCGCGAGAGAACTCATGTGTGTGATCATATATATTTTAACGTATTTACAAAGGATTTTCTGAATAGTACATACCGTATACTAAAACTATTAACTACTTATTACGTCATAAAAACTTGCAACCTGACCAATAGCCTCGTGGATGATGGAATGGGAAATATTTTAAGAGTTAGAAAATAATTCTAAATTTCCGGTTCCTTTTTCTTAATAGGGTGGATTCGACCAGTTGTTGATTATATTATGCCACCTTCGACTCCATCTCAGATTACTAAACAGGAACTAGAAAGTAAGTTAAATTACATGGATTATATACAACAACAAATCGTTCTAGAATATATAACAAATAAAGCTAAAATAGTTATTCATTGCTGAAATAATGGGAATACAAATAATTCTTTTTTTTTTTTTCGAAATATATTCGTTGGGTAGTAGGTTCTTTTTAAAAAACGATTAAAACATTTTTTTTCTTACTGTAAATGTTTTATTTCACCACTGTTACGTTTCGGCCATTGATTTTGAGGTCCATTTATCTTGAGCCTTCTATCTTAAAAAAGGCACATTTTTCGGAAAAAAGTTTAAATAAAAGTTGTTTGCTATTGTGGGGCAAATACAGTGATGGTATCCATTTGCGAATTTGACAACCGTTTCAAGGTTATCTCAAGGTCAATTTTGGTTTTTTAATTAGAAACATAGATTTTATTATTACAGAATCGTATTCTACAGAAAAAAACAAATAACTTTTGTTAAAAACATTTTTTTATTCCGATTGAAATAATAATATTTACAACATTTATTTGCTATTACATGAAAGAAAAAGGGCTGTTATTAACAAAATATGCAATATCTTTCTATCAGAAAAAGTTTTGTTGATATTACCTGGTTTTGCGGATAAAAATGCTTTATCCCATGCATTTTATTACTGTGTTGCGAAGAAGTTTACGAGAACGTATTTTACTAAATTCTTGATGAAGACAGGTGGTCTTGTCGAAACGTTGAAACAAAGAAAAAATAAATAATGGCATTTAAATAATTATCTAAAATCAAATAATCAGTCGATGATTTTGAAATTGCTGAACCTCAGTTCCAAGAACAAAAAACAGATAAATTAACCTAAATTATTATCGGAATCAAAAAAATGTATTAACAAAAGTTATTTGTTTATTGTGTAGAATCCGATTCGGTAATGAAAAATGCTTCCATTATGGAAAAACTAGTTGACCTTGAGATAAGCTTGAAACGGTTGACAAACTCGCCAATGGGTGCCACCATTATTTTTCCCCCACAATAGCACACAACTTTTATTTGAACTTTTTTTCCGAAAAATGCGCCGTTTTTAAGTTATAAGGCTGTCTCAAGATAAATGGACCACTCGGTATGTATACAAACTTGTATGTAATGTGTAATTTTAAATAGTTCTAGTATTTTATTTCACATTCCATCGTGTAACTGTAAAGAAATATGTCTGAAGAAGGCGAAAATCAATCGCCGAAACGTAACAGTGATGACAAACTGAAATAAAACATTTTCAGTAAAAAAAAAATGTTTTAATCGTTTTTTAAAAAGAACCTACTACCCAAGGAATATATTTCGAAAAATTTCAAAATAAAGGTTCAAGATTACCAGAAAATAAAAACAAATAATTCTCATGTAAAAATTTTAGAATGTGAACTATAATAATATTTACTTAACATAAATAGTAAATTTTAAGTAATTTACGATTTATTTGAAGAAAATCTGGTGCAAAATGAATATTAAGCAACTATAGCTGTCACCCACTGACCAAGGAGATCCGCTGCGACCGTCTAAGTATATTATTAGACTATACTTGCCCTAGACATCCGTTTCGTCGATCCACAACTTGTCAGTCTGTGACAGTCAATTTCTTGATTTGGTAGCGACACCGTAGAGAGTATATGTTCGATGGTAGAGATAAAAGTACGTAAGCAGATATTCTGCCAAGTAATAAAACAGGGATAAGCAGTCCCTCACCACATTGATCCTGTTGCCAACATTAGAAGCACCCATCTTCCCTAAAAAGACGCTGATATTAATTACTCGGTAGTTCCGTCATGAATTATAAAATGTACATGTCCTGACGTATGTAGATTTTGTTCGTAATAAATAGTTTTCTACTTGTTTTAGATCGAAAACTGAGAACAAAAATGGGACGTTTCATCAAATATTGGAACAAAGTTGTTAATTTTGTATTCATATTCCTGGAAATTCACATGTGGAAAATCACATTACTATTTGCAATATTGTTATGCATTAAAGACCACTGCGCAGTTCACATGATTGTTGTGATAATGGTTACATTAGCGCTCTTATTTGGTAGACCCATGCAATATGTCGCTATTTATGGAACATCGCTTGTGGTATCATTGATGTTGCTCAGCAGAATGTTGTACCAAGTGAAATATATTGATCCAGCTATTTGGAATGTGACTTGTAAGGTTAGTATGCGTTGATTTGATTGTTAAACTCTGAAAGATATTTTATGTCTGTATTAGATCATGTAAAATTGATCTCCGCTGTTGGTTTTTGTACATTATACTTCCAAAATGTTATGTTTGGTTTAGGAAATGCAATTTCTACTAATTTATTTACTAGGCAATACATACTTTTATTTTTAGAGATTTTGACGTTTTTGAAAATACTCTAAATGATAAAATATAGCACTTCACTAGAAATTTGATAAAATGGTTATTTTGAAAAGTATAAAGCTGCTCATGCCCAATTTTTTATATTTATGGTTAAACAAATAATCGAAAATTATAAATCATTGAATTGTATTGAAGGCAACATTTTTTATTTTTATACCTATATTCTATTCCAATATTTCAGTATGAAGATGGAAATACAACGAAAACAAGGATGGAAAATTCTGCTCCATGGTTGGGCTTTGAAAAGAAAGATAACTTGTTCAATTATGTGAAATGGGATGTTATATATATTTTAGTGTCGACATTATTTTCGCTTGTAGAAGTGCGTCAATATTACTATCGTTTGTCGCGAAATAAACCTACAACCAGGATATTTTTCATGTTTCCAAATATCACTCGATCAGATGCTGATAAAAACTTGAAAAATATGTGCAAATATTTATTGAATTATGGGTTCTACAAACTGGGTATCGAAGTAAGTTTGACAGTGAATTTGTTATGATAATATTACTTTTTAATAATAATTCAACAAGCTACTTTACTAATACTAGTGCTTCGTTATCAAAAAAGCATGAGTGTGTAAGAATTGACAACTTATACAAATGATGATGCAGCAGAGACTTGTTTATGGATACTTTATAATATATATACAACTATAAAATTAGATATTATTGGGTGATTCCATATTCCAACAAATGACAATGACAGTTTATACTGATTTCAATATCTAAAGTTCACACAATTGACTCGAGTGAAACTATTACAAACCTGATTTATTCGTATGTCGACAATAATAAATGTTACTTTGTCGTTAACAGATAGGGAAAATAATATTGTGAACACGCAAAAAAATTAGATAAAGACGGATATAACCATTTTGAAGTCTCCTGAGACCATTTGCATAATATGGAAGTCTGTCTGTGTGTCTGTATACAGGGTGTCCTACGGTGGCAACCCATTATATTATTTCAGAAACTACTTCGAATTGAATTATGAAAATGTCAGTGTCTATATTGTCAAATATGCTCTACTCAAATAATGTAATAGCAACGGCATAGCACTTCCGGTTATACCGGAAGTTGATGGCAACTTTGTTATTTTAAATGGAACACCCTATATATTATTACATCTTTGGATTCTAAATAAGATTTCAGACATATTTCATGTATCATGTCCTATACCTAACGTCAGTCGTTTTTGACTTATATCAAGATTTATGTCAAAATTGACAGTTTAGGGCTCCATAAGAATTCCGTTTTTTCCTTGTAAATCAGTATTTAATAATTATTTTGCAGGTATTTTCTTATCAGGTGGGATCTTCTTTTTCGAATTGACAAGACTTTGTCTGATTAGTTTATACAGGGTGGTCAAAAAATTATATTGAAAACGGATCAAGAAAAACAGTTGAAAGTGAATTTTTTCAAATGGAATGGGTATATTATTATTATTTTATCTTCCTTAGCATTACAAAATAATGCAATTTTGTAATAGGTTATCATTTTCCAAAATGCATAGTTTTCGAAATATCGTCATTTTAAATTTTTCTGCAGCGCCTACCGTTGTCTCTCTGGAAGCTAGCTAATTAATTTAGTTAGCCATGAAAATAATGACATTTCTCTGAATTAGCATAAACGTCAAACTAAATATGAAATTAGTTCTTGCTATTTATCAATATTTGTGACCATTATATTTTACAATAACTATTACAAAATGGAAAATATTTATTCATATGCTGATATTGTAAATGTATTATTAATCCATGGAGAATGTAACAAAGTGATTAATAGAACCTGTAGAGTATTTAACGAGAGAAACCCGCATTCGCCAACAATGACTAGAGAAAAATTAAGAAGAATTTTGAGAAATCAAATACGGTGGGGGCAGTGTCATGCAAATCGAGTACTACAAAAACCTGTAACTACAAATGAGGATAATGTGGTAAATGTTTTGGCATATTTTAATACATATCCTGAATCATCAGTGCGTGCTGCTGAACAAAATCTAGGAATTTCAAAATCCTCTGTCCAAAAAATATTAAAAAGTAGTGGTTTACATCCATTTAAATTCAAATATCTTTGTACTCTGGAAGCAGGTGATGCCGAACGACGTGTACGGTTCTGCGAAACCATTTTAACACGAACGCAAGAAGATCCTGGGTTTCTGCAAAAAGTGATTTGGACAGATGAGTCGAAATTTTCGAGACATGGAATCGTTAATAGACAAAATAGTCATTTTTGAGCTTCTGAGAATCCGCATGCTATTCGTGAACGAAATTTTCAAAATAAATTTAGTGTGAACGTTTTTTGTATGGTGAAAGACACACAGACATGTTGAATATTTTATTTACGAGCATAATTTAAATACGGAAGGTTATCTTTATATTTTTGTGGCGCATTTTTTGTATGATCTACCATTAAATGAATTAAGAAGTTGTTGGTACCAGTTAGATGGAGCACCACCTCACTGTGGAAATAGAATCACACAACAGCTTAATGAACTGTTTGGACATCGAGGGATCAGACGTTTAGGGCCTTGGGATTGGCCAGCAAGATCTCCATATCTATCACCGCTGGATTTTTATGTTTGGGGTGCAATTAAACAAAAGGAGTATTCCACCACAACTCAAAAGAATAATTAGTAGGACGCATCCGAACTTCATTCGAAGCCTTACCTGGAGTCCAAATTGCACAAGCTGTCACGAGAAAATTTACTGAACGGGTAAATAAGTGTTTAAGGATAAATTGGGGTCGTATCGAACAATTAAATTAGTTTTATCGTTAGTTGATTAACTTTTTTTAGTTGAAAATTTATTTAGTTTAATCTTCTGTTCATTTCTGCTGTATTATTTTAAATTTTAGTCTTAGTTCGTTATAATACTTAATAATAATAAAGACTTTATTGTAAAAAAAAAAGATATTTTTACTTGATTTGTAGACCTCCCAACCTGCTCTAAATGATTTCTCAAAATTCTTCCTAATTTCTCTAGTCATCGTTAGCAAATGGGGGTTTATCTCGTTAAATACTCTACAGGTGATATTAATCACTTTATTTTACTCTCGATGAATTAATAATAAATTTATAATATCAATAAGTATTTTTCATTTTTATTAATTTGACGTTTAGTTTGACGTTAAAATGGCAATAATTGCATGGCTAACTAAATTAATTAGCTAGCTTCCAGAGAGACAACGGTAGGCGCTGCAGAAAAATTTAAAATGACGATATTTCAAAAACTATGCATTTTAGAAAATGATAACCTATTACAAAATTGCATTATTTTGTAATGCTAAGGAAGATAAAATAATAATAATATACCCATTCCATTTGAAAAAATTCACTTTCAACTGTTTTTCTTGATCCGTTTTCAATATAATTTTTTGACCACCCTGTATAAACTAATCAAACAAAGTCTTGTCAATTCGAAAAAGAAGATCCCACCTGATAAGAAAAAACGGAATTCTTATGGAGCCCTAAACTGTCAATTTTGACATAAATCTTGATATAAGTCAAAAACGACTGACGTTGGGTATAGGACATGATATATGAAGTATGTCTGAAATCTTATTTAGAATCCGAAAATTTAATAATATATAAGGTGTTCCATTTAAAATAACAAAGTTGCCATCAACTTCCGGTATAACCGGAAGTGCTATGCCGTTGCTATTATATTATTTGAGTAGAGCATATTTGACAATATAGACACTGAAATTTTCAAAATTCAATTCGAAGTAGTTTCTGAAATAATACGGTTGCCACCGTAGGACACCCTGTATATTCTTCCACGATAGCTCCTAAACGCTTCAACCAATTGGGCTAAATTTTGGTATATGAGTTTGGAGGAGTACTAGTATGAAGCCACACTATACATTAATTATTTAATAGCAGTAGGAGTCGAGTGATACTTTTAAAATTTAACTTCAGAAAAACCGAAATACCTATACGCAAAATTACTTTAACCTAGGTATAGATCCATATATTATTGGTTTGCGCAATATTTGAGAATCTCTTTAACAGCTCGCTCTACACTGGATTGCTTACAGATCGTTTTTGACTCGTCAGTAATCCCATCAATAGTTTCATGTGGTGTGTTAAATAATATTCAATCACTTTTGTGTACCAAATTGTAGTTTTTAGATCACGCTGATAATGTTGGTAACGTACATTGGGCTACGTTTGGATATGTATGCACTTTTCCAAGGAGTATGGTTGATTATCTTTTTTATCACATCAAGAAAAAGGAAAGCGAAAATTTGGATATTTTACGTACTGTGTAATGCCATTTTATTGCCGGTACAATATGGCATGTCATTAGCTCTACCACCTTCACTCTGTATCAGTAAGTATTAAAGCATTACAATAAATTCCGAATATAAAAAAGTAATAAATAATTTTAAATTTTAATTCGATTTCTATACTTTTGATCACAGCAATTATTGGTCGTTATAGCAAAGCGCAATATGCTACGCATTAACGAAATAAGGTTGCAATGTGTGGAATTAGGGAAAGCCTATTAATTTGATGCGAAAAAGCTAAATAAAATTTTTATTTTAGTATTTATTTAGAAAAGTTGTGCTTGTAATTCAATGCCAGTCGTGATAATCGTCAGTCGAGTAGTTGTCTTGCTTTGTTCTCGAAATGTATACATAACATTTTCGATAGCGGGGACATATTATGGGTCTCACATCGAAAAATTCTAAATTCACTTTCTTAATTTTTACATAAATATTTTTTTACTATAAATAAAAGTTCCTAGACAATGGTAATAGTAATAACACAGCATTAATAAGTACAGCATTCCGACTCCACGTTGGCACTTTGAAATAAACTGTGACGTATACCGCCGCTATTTTGGGTTACAAGTCAGGTCCTGACTAAGAATAATTATAGTTTTCGGTTTCTAACCAGAGTACTGTATTTTCATTTTTGTAAAAATATTTAAGTACATAATAATATCGCTGTCAATTTCAAAAATATTTGTGGTGTGTCATAGTGATTGAAAACAGCCTTGAATGGTGGTATCAGTTAAATGTTGACATGATTGGGTGATTTTTAATAATAATAATAATAAACACAAACTTTATTAGTAAAAAAGACATTTTTATAAAAGTTGAAGGAGTGCTTCCTAACTTAACCTAAACGTAACTTATATTTTAGCTTAAACCTATCTGAAAATAGTTTTACATCGCTGGCCAAATTAAGTAGGTAGCTTATGTTTACAAATTAATTTGTTCTATTACGTGTCAGACAGCGCTCTTAAACGAAAACCTCTGTAAACTTTTTATATTCTCCGCTAGAGCGTTGTAATATTTTGAAACCCTATAGGAAAATGACCGCTCAAAGATTGATGTTGAGTCTAGCGGTGGCGTAATGACAGTTTTATGAGGAATATTCACATCATACACCGATCCCCGGAACTTCAATCTTTCATATAAGTATTCCGCCTATTTCCATCTGATGATTTTTATTACTCAAAATTAGTGAATGAAAATCTGACGTTGTTTCATTCTTAACCAGCCGATTTCCTTGATCTTATTGCTAGCCTCTTTCACCCCTACGAATTCCATATACAAGACGTGTGCCTGAATTCTGCATCAACTGAATCCTGTTCTCAGCAATTTTAGTCAAACAAGGGCCATATATATATTGTCAATAATATAATCCCTAGCTGATTGCGTTATCATGCTATCTCGCCACGTGACAACTTGTGTTTATGTTTTACTTTCATTTAGTTTAAAAACATATTAGATACTGCCATTTCGTAATATAAATTTTACGGTTATACAAATAGTTGTTATAAACGTAAAATTATCTAGTATTCATCTTTATTTTTACTTATTACTCACCTAACAGGATCTGTGGGGAAGCGAAAAAAATGTTTAGAGCAAGTGTACCGCTTATTGGGACAACATTTTGCAGCACACACATGTCCTCCCTGATTGTTCATTGTATTAATCATAAGATACGGTAATAAAAATAAAATCCTTTTAATTCTCACGAACACTATACCAAAAACGCAAAACACAGAATTAGATTTAAACACAATATTTATTTATCTCGTACACGCCCACAATGAACTACGAGTATATATTGAACACAGGAGTGAACGGTATTTATGTACGTCTATGTGATTATTGTGACGTTCTAACCCATAATGGCGGCATGAGCGACGAAATGCGCGGGACGGCTCGCAAGCGGAAAGTCAGAATACTGTATTATTTATTATACTGTGGTAGTAATATAATAGGAGATGTTTCCTTTAATAATCTTAATTTTATCGAGTTGCCACAAATGGATGGTTTTGTTTTAAAAATATTTGAGGGGTCTAGTTGTCATGTTTAAAAGTGTGAAAAAAAAAACTGATGAAAAACTAGTAGTAAAAATCTGTATCATTAAATGTTATTTGTGTATGCACTCACAAAATGTTTTTAATAATTTAAGGGTATTCTTGGGATTCAGACGACGACTTTTTTTTTAATATGCGTGAATGGGCATTTATATTGGATGATGAGGAACTTCTTGATCCCCAAAGAGTATTAGGCGACTTTTTATTGTTATTGTTAGCAAGTCGACAATGGCTGGTATTCCGAATAGAAAAACGTTACGCCAGTCAAAATTATGCAGGCGGTAGTAATGAAAGCATCGTTCATTTGACTGAACGTGATGATTTAGTCAATCCTGTACCAGACTTTGTTACATATGCAAGGTAATATTGTATTTATTCATTGTACTACCATGTGAATTGATCGAAATTTATTTCTGAAAATGTGTATTAACTTAATACGTATGTACGTAATTTCAGATGAAATTAGTACAGTCGAACCTCTATATAGTGAAAGACCAAACTGTCTTTCACTATATGAAGAAAAATTCAACAAGCGACAACAAAAATTGCAAAATTTAATTATAAAAGATTTTATTGAACATTTGAAAGTTTATGTATACAGGGTGTCCGTAAAAAGGAGGTCAATCCGTTAACCACAGATTCCTTGAGCAAAAATAATATGAGTTTTAAGGTGTAATTTTTCATTTTACCCCTCCATGTTCGATATACAGGGCGTCAAAGTTGAAAATTTAAAACCAATATTTTTAAATAATTCTAGTATTTATTGAGATATTGGATTCAAATTTAGTGTGTTGCTTTAGCATAAAGAGTCGAAGGTATTTTTCAAATTTAGTTAGGCGACTAAGGCACAGTGGAAGTTTTAGGGAAGACAGGTTGAAAATATTGAGAAATCTGAAGTACACCAGATTTTAAAAAGACAGCAGCTTTACCCCTACCACATTCAAGAAGTACAATCTCTGCTGCCTCAAGACCTTGAGCTGAGATCTAGGCTATGTAGGTGGATATGCAAAATGCATGACAGAGAAATACACTTCATCAAAAATATTTTGTTTACGGACGAAGCTACCTTTACTAGAAACGGGGTCACAAATACACATCATCAAGTAAACTTTAAAGTCAACGTGTGGATTGGTGTCGTAGATAATTTCTTTTTTGGTCCTGTAATTTTACCAGCGAATTTGACTGGTGATTGATTTTTTGCATTTCTTCAAAACATACTGCCCGATTTACTTGACGATTTGCCTCTCTCAATTAGACAAAATATTTGGTTTCAACTTGATGGTGCACCAGCGCATTTTGCTAGGAATGTAAGGAGATACTTACATGAAAACTTTCCCCAACGCTGGATTGGGCGAGTCCAAGATGTTCTGTTAAATGGCCACCCCGATCTCCAGATCTTACTCCCTTGGACTATTCAGTCTGGGGTTGTATGAAAGATTTTGTTTATAAGGTTCCGATTTTGAGTGAAAATCATTTACTAGAGAGAATCTTACAAGCTGGGGAAGACTTTAGGTGGAAGCCTCATATTTTTCAAAGACTAAGATTTTCTTTACTAAAAAGAGCTGCATTGAAAAAAATGGTGGTCAATTTCTTTAGACTGGTAGTTTTTCTAATGTCGATTTAGTTACTTTTTCATGTTTTTAAAATAATATGTTTAAAGAATTAATATTTGACTATGATGCTTCATATTAAGTTAGAAATAATAAACAATTTCGTGTTCGTAATGTTAATGAGTTAAATATGCTTGATTTAGTAGTGAAAATACCGTGAGCCGCGTAGACTACAAGAGCCAATACTTTTCAAAATATCTCAAAAACAAATGATTTTATCCAAATTGTATAAGAGTTAAAAAATAATCAAAAATACATAGTAACCTATAAAAACTTAGTTCAAAAGTCATTGGCTTAGGTGATAAAAACTTGGGGGGGTCAATAGGTACTGAACATCCCATATTTTGGCTATTAAGACATTGTTTTTTGTGTTCTTTTTTGGAAAGAAGTAGCTCTTTATGCTGAAGCAAAACACTAAATTTGAATCCAATATCTCATTAAATACTAGAATTATTTAAAAATATTGGTTTTAAATTTTCAACTTTGACGCCCTGTATATCGAACATGGAGGGCTAAAATGAAAAATGACATCTTAAAACTCATATTATTTTTGCCCAAGGAATCTGTGGTTAACGGATTGACCTCCTTTTTCCGGACACCCTGTATAATCTACGTACACATTACATAAGAATATAGTAATTTGTGTAGATTTAAGAAATAGCTAAATAACATACATACATACATTATTATGCACTAAGAAACATAGTCAATTATTTTTTTTTTTTAACATTACTTTTGAAAAATAATCAACAAAATTCTCGCATTTATGCATACAGATTTGATCAGGTACACTCCCCGGTTTCAGTTTCTTCTTCATGATCGTCTATACTTTTTATATCGTCAATTAGGTCTTGTTCAGTTGGGAGATCTGTCGTTCCAACATCATTGTCGATTTCTAAGAAATCCTTAAGTAAAAAATCTGCGTCGACGGTAGCAGTTTTTTGTAGAATACAAACAATGGGTTTTTTTAAGCTAGCGAGAGTGATTTCATCTTCTTCCTCCCATTCGTGATTTTTCTCAGTAAAACCTGCTTTAGAAAAGCAGTTTTTGATAGTTTTCTGAGAAACATTTTCACTCCATACTTCGGTTATACAGTCTTTAAGGATAATCAATTTTTGGACTAGAAGGTTGTTATGAATCGCGTTAACAATTGTGTGAACAATTCTGTTTCGGTAAGTTTGGTGGTCAATTCAATATTCGTTAATTTTTTACTTACACTAACTGGATGTGCAGGACAGTTGTTTATAAACATCACAATATTTCGCTTTTGGCTTTTCATTTTCGTGTCCAGTTCTTTAATTCATCTTTCGAAAATTCTGCTTTTACCTATGAGTAGTAATTTCAGTTTTTCTGAGCCATGCATGTTTGCTCCAACCATAAGTGTTACCCTTTCTTTACTACTACTACACGAAAACATTTATCACTTTTAAAAGTGAAAGATTTATTTGGCAAATATTTAAAAAACAAACCAGTTTCATCACAATTGAAAACGTTTTTTGGCTCGTAATTTTTCAACACATTTTTTAAAACAGTTTCAGTCCAAATGTCACAGTTCTCCTGACTAACGCTTGCACTCCCGCCAGACACCGTTTTGAAAACAATCGCATTGCGAGTCTTCCAGGCACTCAATCACCCTTCACTAGCTTGAAAATTAACGCAGTTAAATTCTTTGGCCCCTACCGGCTTTATTGCCTACCATTAGGCGTTATGAACGCGTTAAGAACATTTTCAAAAGAATGCGAGTGCTACTCATTTTTAAGATTCACTATATGCAGGGCTTTTTACATTAAATTTCATTCAAATATTCTAGGTCTTGAAAAAATTGCACTGTAAAGAGTTTTTCACTATATAGAGTTTTACTATAAACAGTGTCGACTTAATATAGTAATTTAAAAACAAAGCTTCTATAACAATGGAGAAGTTACAAACAAAATATTATATTTAATTTTAGATCTTATTTGGACATAGTTAAACGTATAGTTCTAATGAGCTTCTTTTGGACCACATTAGCTCTGGCGTTCTTAGCTGGCACGAATAGGGCTAGTCTATTTTCGATTGGTTATCTTCTTGGTGCATTTGTGTTTTTATGGGAAGGTACGGACATCTACCTGAGACCAGTAAAACACATAATCAAAGCGTAAGTAACTTGTTGTTTTTATCCAATATTTACATAAGGTAATGACAATTTGTTTTACGTGTTATGTGATATTTGCAACTCATGCGTACACTACTTGCTCGTCTCAAACGGCACTTCGCTCATTTCCTTGTGTATTTAATCTCATAATACATTATATTTTTCAGTTGGAACTGCTTTATCGGATATAATGTGTTCGTGATATTCATTCGAACGGTATATCAATTAGTTGGTTGTGTTTTTGTGAAAGAGGTGCAAGAGAATGCCTGCTGGCTGATCTATCTATTTGGTGTTGGCTGTATAAGGCAGGACAGATACAAATTTGATCATTCGGTGGAAGAGCATAAAGATTGTCCCATTCAAGGTGCACGTTTGGGACTATTTTGGGATGCTGTATGTTTTATATGTTTGGTAGTACAGAGGAGGATTTTCAACAGTTACAATTTTATTCGAATGGTGGATGAAGCTAAAGCCACGGCCATACTAGCCTCAAGAGGTATGAATTAAATTATAACTTGGGAATTTAACGTTGGACCTTTGCGCTAAAAAATAAACGTTTTACTACTGCACCAAAATACTTATTTAAATCTCGACGCGCTTCGCTAACACTGTTAGTAGAAATGAGTATAATGTTTTTATCAATTCACGTATTTTGTTAAAGCAATTGCGATTCCGTTTGGTAACGGTCGTTTCTTTATCGAAAATTTGTTGAGAATGCTAAATTTAATTTTTTTAATATTCCAGTTGTTAGAAACATTAATTTTACTTAACTTTAAAAGAAGATCTTCTAAACTTTCAATTAAATCGGCGTTTATGAAAATCCATTTTTTTTTCTTTGGAACGTTCGATTTGTTGGAACTGTTTTTGACAAATATTTCGGCAAATTTGGAAACATAGATGGACACGCATAGCGTTTAAGTTTAGGTGTATAAGAAAAGTGCCATCCGGTTGAAGGTAATTATCCTTCCGTATAATTTGGCTTTCAGGAAAGTGTTTAAATGAAGCTAAGAATCAGAAATAAAGCAAGGTACTTACCCAAAAATCCAGCTTATTAATAATAATGAAACTTAACTATACATACAAACCCTCGTACAACAGACACTCCCACCGCTTAGTTAATATGACACAGACTACGCCGCGCCGGTACAAGAGTAATAAACAAAGGACTTTATTTTATATAAAAAAAAAAGGTTTTTCGTTGTTGTAAGTTACACAAAATGTAGACGTCATATTTATACATACTTATCACTAGTAGTTTTATAAAAAGAAGGCTGTTTGCGACCCAAAAATAGAACCAATAGTATACCTATAGGAATCCTGCCATTGTTACGGCATGTGAAAGAGTCCAAGCAAATCACTTTATTTTATTAACAAACATTTTTTCCGGTATTGTAACTTACACAAACTTTAGACGCTTATCACAACTAGTTTTATAAAAAAAACTGTTTTAAATAAGCTCAATAAGCACTGATTTAATTAGACCGAAATTTGTCATAAAATTCTGCGGTATGTGCGAATGTCAGGGGGATATTCGATCAGAAAATTTATTGAGAATATGAGGTTGTCAGGTCTTGGTATTGAAAACGTCCCTGAATGTTAAAATGAGTTATTTGTTGTATTTGTTTGATAAAAAATAATGGAATTTTGTAGAGTTGTCAATGTTCAACTAAATTTGACGAAATGGTTGCGTTGTATTGCTAAAAAACTATTTATTTTCAGGGGCCGAATTGATTGAGGAAATACGGAAGAAACGTATGCAAGAACAAGTACATACTGAGCAAGAAATCCTAGAAAAAATTAAATTGAAGATGGATAGAATTAAGGCAACACAACAAAAGATGCAAGGTAATCTGGTTACTAAATATGACATAATTTTTTGGTAATAAATAATTGAATATCTCGTAAAAATTTAAATGCTATGTGTGATTAATTTTTAATCTATCCTGGTAAAATTATACTTTGTTAGTAAATTACAAATTTGGTTGGTGTTAATTTTTGTTCGAATTTACCAGCCATCAGTTTAAACCATACTTATCTGCTTTATGTTTTATAAATTCAAAATACTTATTTAATATGTGAAACTTATATCTTGTTAAACCTTGTAATATGATTTTGATTAGAATCTTATGTAATCTGCTTGTTGACGATGATCAACGGGACTGTTTTTAATAGATCTTGTCTCTACGGGTGGGAAATCATTCATAGCAGATTAGATTGCACCATGCGGGCGTTTGCAGGGGAAAGGGTCGAGAAATGTGATTTGTGTGCTAGAAATGCTTTTCAAGGACATGTTCCACTGAAAATGTTCTGAGTATGTTTTTTAAATATAAATTAGTTTTCGGAGAATTGAACTAAATTATTAGCAAAGTCTAAACTTTTTTGCACTGAAAAAGCTAAATAAATTTCTTTAGAAAATGGTTTAATAAGATTCGGTCTATTTTTTTTGTATCTTACTTTTTCTGAAAGTTTTTGCATATATTGAGATTTGCCAAATTTGACGTTTGTGGTAAATAATTGGTGAAATATAATTTTACCAGACTAACATCATGAGTATTTTATAATAAATCGAACTAATAATAGTGCCTACTCATTTTTAATAATTACTGACGGTGTTGGTTAAAATAATCATATTTCGTGTAGAAAAACAGCCTCTAGCTCGAACATCATCTGCATCATCATCATGTGCCTCAGCCTCATCGCAAGGCACCACGGCGGCTGGATATCACACACCAATTGAAGAAGAAGAAGACGATGTTCCAGGCCCATTAACCCCTCGATCCTCACTCATACAACCTCAAGCTCCATCTTCACCGTATTCTGCAGTTATGACTGTGTCATTAGAGGGATATTTAGAACCGCAACGTATCTCCTTCAGCTCCCCACCCAACTCCGAGTTGAATCCCCGTCCACCATCTCCTGATGAAAGTTTTCCTGTATTCTCTCCACCCCCTTATGACGAAGCGCCTCCGTATGCGGAGGTAGTGGTGACTCATCGACAGCATACGCAACATCATGTAGTTCAACGTCAAACTAGTATTGGACCACCGTGGATGCAGGGCAGTTTCATAACACCGCGCCAAAGTGTTATCTCCTATTCGTCAAGATCGCATTTTAGTCATCATGAGTGTAATTTGGTTTGATCGTTTTTGATTGATTGATGGATAGATGCAGTACATTTGGCTTTCATGTTTTTTTTAGAAATGGTTTTTTTTTTTGTATAATATACTTGTGTATAAGATGTAATTTATGTAAAATAGGTTAGTAACAGGGTTTATTCTATAAACTATTAAACTTGTTACTAAAGTTGTCGAAGACGGTACTGTCTAACGTAATGTGTTTAAAGTTATCACCATTGACTTCAACACAAGGCTGTGCTCGAATTAGCCACTGTACCATAATGGTGCGTAATAGGGAAGTGAAGGTTTCTTTAATTGTCGCCGCGGCCTGCTTATGCGAAAGCACCTTGAAAACTAAAGTTTTCATAAAACTACATGAAAAAGTCACAAAAAAGGAATTGGGGTTGGTGACCTCGGTGTTTTCATTGTTGAGATTAAGCCTCTCCCTTTCATGGCAACTCCTTGCATCCCCTTAAATTGCTCGGAAATCAAGTGACACATTGTTTAAAAGTAATTTTTTCTTTTCAAATGTATTTTTTGTTTTAATTTTTGGTTCAAAATTGATGTTAAAAAATTGCTTTATTTTATTAAGTGCTCAAATTGCGATTCATATCCATGTGATAGTAAAAATCATTGTTCGACATTTGCCTGAAGATTCTGAAACATTCCGGGGGTTACTTCACCACAACATGCTACCACTATTCGTTGATCTGGTAATCGACGGGGCAGTGGTAGTATGCTATTAATTTGAACACTCATGGTTGAGATTTTTTATTGAAAAGCCTTGCAGTTACTTTATTATTTTTAAAATACCGCACAGCAATTTCAGTTATTTCTGAGGTGATGTAAACCGTAATTAGTTAGGTCGGTTACTTTAAAACCTTATGCCTGAAGGATGATGAGACGTCGGAACATGTGTTATGTTCTTGCCAAGCTGTTGCTAGAACTACAATCGCAACAACCCAGCAAAAGAATCGACTTCATTAAGAAGCCTGAGCTGTTTGAAATATAAATAGGTAAATAGACTCTCGGGTGGCGCATTTTGAACATACCTACCTACTTTAATACCACAGATCACCATCTAAGTAAATTCGGGAGTTGAATAATTCTGATCAATTTAAAATCACAGCGGAACGTCGTTATGCGAATAATTTAATTATGATTTTTAACATTTAAACCAGTTTGTGCCTTGATCCCCCTGCCACCTCGTATAGGAGGATGAACTTATATGATTGAATCAGGTTTAAAAATGTCCCCTTTGAATCGACGTGGATTTAATGGAAGATATTCGTAGTGGACACTTTTAATTGGGCCACACGGCATATATAATAATTTAATAAGGAATGTCGTGTAAAATACATTTATCAGTCTTTTTCTACAAGGAAACCACCGAATTAAATGAAATTGCCATTGAATGTTACCATATAACAGAAAGTGTAACGGAAAGGGTCACTACTTTGGAATATTTTACCCCGATCCATGAAATTATTATGAGGGTGAAATAAGGGCTTACGCCATGTTTGTATATTATCTACCATATTATATACTTTTTTCTTAGACACTACTAGAATTATTGTTAAGCCCTCCCTTTAGAAGTAAAAACATTTTAACGATTTCTGAAAGATCTTAAAAATGTGAATACGCTTATTTAAAAAAAAAAATAGAAGAAAATAAATAATAACACCAGGCGAGAAGGCTGAAAATTGGTACATGGGTAAAAAAGTAAAATACAAACAACTTTTTCCTTTGACATTTTAAAAAATAAGGCCAGTTTTTGAACAAAAATGTGAATTTTGACAGGCCAAGGAAGTCCCGTGACTGCATGTCATTTGGTATCATTTTTAAAGCAAAACACATGGCATGATTAAAATGCTAAGGAAAATATGTACCATATGATGCGCACTTTCTGTATGATACTGTATATTAAATTCGTGAAGTGAATATTATACGTATAAATAAACTAAAAATAATTAAAATTCGAGAATACTATGAATAGTTTGTACAAATATTGTTTTTTTTTTAACTTTTTTTTTTTTGTATGCTATATTTATAATTTATTTTCAATTTTAGAGTCAGGCAGATCCCACATGTTTACCGATCCAAGAAATTATTATGAGGGTAAAATAAGGGCTTACAATTATCACTACTACGCCATGTTTGTATATCTACCATCTATAATTCTTTCTTAGTTTCCACTAGAATTGTTTAGCCCTTCCTGTAGAAGTAAACTATGCATTTGAAAATTTTTAATAGTATATTTTTTATTGTAGATTCACTCTTGAATTCTACACCGGGTAGGAAATTAAAAAGGAGGGAACCTAAAACATTTAAAGAGGGTAATTTAATTTTGTTTGATAATGTATTATAGTTTTGGGTAGCTAACATTTTCCATTATATTTGTTTACAATTCATGTACAATATATTTGTATTTGTTGCTAATTTTGTATGATTTATGATTGGGTGTTTATGTAGCCACTAATTTTGATGTCTGAGTCATTCAACGGGAGAAAGTTCAAATAGTTTGTGGACGTAAAAATTGAATGTTAAAACATCACTTTCAGTTATGGCATTTTACATCGTTGCATTAGAACATATATATTGTCATGTCTCTCACTATCACTAATTATGTTGGCTAAGGTTTGTGTGTCGTACTTTTTTCATCATTTTTAACTCCGCAAAAATTTTGACCTACTAACTACTAGCAAAATTGCTTCTGAATTTAAATGCCCATGTCTAATTCATTAATAATTATTACTATTGATGATAAATAATTATTGTATACTTTGTCCAAGATAAAAATGGGATAGCATTGGAATCTTGTAAAAGGTAGGAGTTACTATATCGGTTAAATTAGGGAAAAGTTGTACAATTTAAACTCCGTTTAAATGGTGTTTTCAAAAGAAAACTAACTTTAGCCGTTTTCGAGAATTTTTGAAGAAACAATTTTTTGCGATTTTAGTTTTTATTTATTATTTTTACAGATATAAAAAAAAATGAAAAGCACTTGTTACTTTTTGAAGAGAATAAGATAGCGGTTAGGTACGACGCGACGTTTCGTTTTTGAAAAACCATCATCAACTTGTTTATTTTTTAAATGGGGCCCTGTATTTTTTATTGTTAAATTTAAAGCCATTTTCAATTCGAAAATAGGTGGTATATCACATGTAATCGGTTAAACAACTGTTCAGTGTTTTTAGCTGTTATTTAAAATTATTCAAGAAAAATCGCCATAGTTTGACACTTAACTGACTGAATACAGAGTAGTAGTATGTTTTGCAAAAACATTTTTTCGCTATTACTGACAATTTTATTATTATTTGAGAATTTATTTCTGTCTCAGTGCAACATTTTATTCTGTCCGCGGTTTTTTAATCGATTAAAAATGGTTCGGTATTGCACTTTTGAGGAAAAATTGGAAATGTTAAACTGTTACATTTTATGCCCCTGTAATACCAATGAATCTGAGGAAATGTATTTAAATAATTACCCTGAAAGAGTGCAGCCAACTAAAAACATTTTTGGCAGACTGTTTTGGGTTCCACACTCAAGCGATGTTACTGATGCTTAGAAAATGATGATCATTTGTTTGAACACCTTTTGTAAATAAATCTTTAATACTATTATTAACATTCTTAATTCGCTTGTAATTTGACGTTTTATTTGTTAGCTTGTTCTAAATATGCTTTTTCTAAATATTACTTAGGAAGTTAAGAAATTTAGTTGAAATTTTTGTGCTTTTTGAAGTTATTAAATAAACGCTATTCTCAGATGAATATGTTACGCACGCAAAATAAGTCCCAATTCATGGCGATTTTTTAAAGAAAGCACCCACTATACTACAACAGTAAATCAATATATATTTTAATTTCAAATTTTGGGTTAAGTAAGAGTAGCCTTGGCTAGACTTCGCCCTGCATTCATATATTGTTATATTGTATTGTTTTATTATAGAATTAAATTTTTTTTTGTATTTTTGTGCAAATTATATGAGTGCGATAAAGTCGATTTATTATTATTATTATTATATGTTAAAACTTGTTCCTTAATTTTATTTTTAAATATATTCAGTGCTAGACTTTTAGCCATATCATTAGCGTCTCCGATAACTCTATTTAGAGGTTAGAGTTTAGAGTTTCAGGCATAATTTGTCCTGCAATGTGAGTCATGCCGATATTGTAACGCCTACCGTTTCCAAGGTTCCGATGCTATCCCATTCTTATCTTGTACACAGTGTATATTGTAGAAGTTAAAGTCGAGTTATTTTAGACAAGATTCGTTGCTTATGTTTTCGAGAAAAAATGTTGCATTGTTTTAAAATACTTTGGTTGGAGCTCAGTATTTGGACTACAATTTGACATGCCAGAGCTACAGAACATTGCTATTTTCTTAGATATAAATTGAAAGTATAGTTTACGTACGACAAAATTAAAAGAATCTCGACAATTTATGGAGAATCAATTTTGTCGTTTACGACGTTTATTTGTGATGAATAACAACATTTAGTAAGAACAACTATTATTGAATGCAAATTAATGTGATGTCTTGGACAGTATTAGGTTTAGAATTTTTTAAGATCCCCTGACATTCAATCTTACAGCCTTTTAGATTGAGTTTCATAGAAAGTAGGATGATGAGGTACTGAGTATTTTGATAAAGTCATAGGTATTTATTAATCAGAAGTATTTGCTGTTTTCATTTAGTTAATTCAAAAATTGTTTGACCAAACCGACTAACCTTTTAGGGTATTAAGGTAATTATAAAATAGTTGTACATAGGCATCCTTACAATAAATATTTTTTCTTATTTCGCGTAGATAATTTATATAAATCTTTATAATTAGTTTTTAGAAAATTTTTATTTGATTTCATTCTTTTTTTAACAGACAAAAATTGGTATAACAATTATGGCATTTATGGGTGATACATGCAAGTTTTTTATATATCTTTTTCTTAATTTATCATCCACTTTATTTACACTTAGTTAGAAATTGTTATTGTTAAGCACATTAACCTTTTCATTTTCACTTCATTTTTCATATTAACAGCATGGTGATTTTTGTATGGTGGAGCTTATGATTGTATGGCCTTTATAAAATTGTGTTGTATTTTAGTTAATTGACTAATTTTGCATGACCTAAAATTTAAAATATAGTCGTTTGCATCTGACAATTTTATTCAGAAATTAAAATTTTGCTTTTTAACTTTTTATATTTGAAAAAATAATTCAATTATTTTTGTTCGTGGAACAATCACAATTAGTAATTTGTCAAACGCATGTGCTCGAAAATATTAAATGCGCCAGACAATTTACGACCAGTTTTGTCAGTTTCTTACTGCTCTATGAATAGAGTTATTAAGTAAAAGTTTATTTCATAATCTTGTCGAAATATGTATTGGCTAATGCATGCTGTATAACTTGCAGAAAAAACTAGTAACTTGTTGAACTGTTGCACTACAATTAAATATTATATCGGTGAATATGTTTTTTAAAGGAACAATTCAACAAGTTATATCTCATATTGTAATATTATTGATAACATTTTTAATAACTTTTAGCTATTCGTTCGGGCGACTATTACATGTTTGAAGAAATGGATTTAGACGGAATTGATATTTTACCTGAAGAGCCAGAAGAAGAAAGAAATACGGACGCTCCTACGATAACTGAGGTAATAATTTATAACTATCTCTATTTATCTTTTTATATGAGCCCGAAGAGTGCAAAACATGTTATGAAAGGTAATATCACCAGTGGCCTTCCATTTTTTGAAATATTTAGATTTCTTCCTAAAGTGAAGAATTATGTCATGATCAAACCAAGCCGAATGTGATCTCTTATTGTTACGTGTTTGGGACAGGGGTACATACATATCAACAATATTTGTTAGTGTTCTGTAAAATTCAGATACCGATATATTTACGTCTTCAATATCATTAAGAAAAGCCCAGTCCTGAAGTAGAATTAAGAGTAATATATTAGCTTTTTTAAAATTATACCTTTTATTGGATGGATTTGGAATAAATCTTTCGTGTCGCGACCCAAAAGCATTAAGTGAAATATCCAGAGGCATCCTCAACTAGTTGAGAGTTGTAGCTTTCTAATAAGAAAGCACTAAATCCAGTATATCATTATAATTATTAAATACCTGATTACTTTGATTTAAATTAAATAATGACATAAAATTGTTCAGGGCGATAAGTGACTGATTATTTGGAACAGGTTCAATGTGATTAATATGTATGTTTCCAGTTAATTAAGTTATAGATTATATGTTTATAAGTAAAGTCTAACTTAAATTGAGGCTCGGTTATATCAGATATGGACGGATTCTCAGTATCGACTCGTCGGGCTCTCATAGCTATAGCCCTAAAGTTGTTTTACGCACTTTTATTGATTCATTTTCAGTTTTAATATGCAGTAAAGCTATTCAATTGGTGTCTAAAATTAAATATATCAAGAAGCTTATTTTGGGAAGCCGATACAATGTATAATATGGCTATTTTTCTTAGTTTGACTTATGGGTTTTAATGTGGCATATATTTTGTTATGATCTGTTTATTAATTGTGTCGTTTGTGTTGTGGGGTGCTAGTTTTAAGTTATTGAATTTACGATGTCGGAGAGTGGATTGACAAATTTGGGAAATGTAAATTATCACAAATGTTGAACTTTAACTAAAGTGAATATCTATAATATAATCATATAATAACTTATATATAACCATTAAACGATATATTTAACAGAATTTAAATGATTGATTTGAATTTATCAAGCCACTTTCTCAATTTTAAAGTTTCCATTGTTTGATTTGCATGTTTTATTTTAATTTAATAACCAAATAATTTATAGTTCGTGCAAACTGCTGTCAATACCGATGTCGACACTGTGGTAAGAGAGAGACAGAAGTCTCTAATACGGCGAAAGACGCTGCCGTTAACAAGATCGAAAACGGTAAAATCAACGATGTCAGCTCCTGTTACCCCAGCTGCACCCGTGAGTGACCGATAGATGAATAATTTACTATTGTAGCAACTTTCTAGTACACAGCTTTTTGCCGACACTTAATGCTTATTTCTTTTTCTTAACCTTAGTTTAGCTTAAATGATTTTTTTTATCCTCTTGGCCCTCTACTCGCACACATTGTCTTCCTTGAACAGCATTCGTAAGTCTTTAGGGCTTATTGTAGCATTTCAGAACCATAAAGCATTCACTATTATGCATCCAAATTACAATTCAGGTGAGCGCCACCGACCAATTCGCTTCATAACCCCTCAAATGGTCACCTATGCAAGTAGGATTTGTGGTTCACACTTGTACACTTTGACGGTGATCAGAAGGCTACCAACTGTCAATTAAAGTTTTGTTATTATTTTATCGTTTTTTTTTAGTAAGATATTCGAAAATAGTTTAAGTCTTTTGATTTCGAAAATGCCTAACACTCACGAAACAATATACATATAGCCAATTTACTGGAAGTTGAATCACCTGGGGTCCAATATACCCAAATTGTTTGGAGTCGTGTTTCAAGGTATGTTTATTACATTTCTCAGAACTTCTTGCTGCTTATAAGTGGAATTTTCATCGGTTTCGGTACGGCACGTCTAAAATTGTACTGGGACGATATGTATACGATCACCCCGAGAAGTGTTGTGTGATGTGCTAAAGTCAATGGTTTTTTCTGTTTTTAATGTCTTTGTGGGAGAACAAGTCGTGGGGATAATATCCTGAATGTGAGAAATCTAAGCCTTTTTTAACATTGAATGCGTTAGAATAAACAATGAAGAGTTATCGCATCTGACAGACAATATTAATGTAATTAACGTACGTTAAAAACTAGCGGTCTCCAATATTTACGTACGTTATTTAGTTTTTGTTTAACTCTTTTATCATTCGAATTTGCAGTATCTTAACTAAATTGAAATTCTACTATAATGTGACCTTTAGCTTTGTCTGTAGCTTTTTTCTGTACTTGCGATAACTCTCCAATAGTTTTTTACCCATGATGATAATATTTAAGGTAGATAGTTTTATTTCTTGCATGGCAGTTTCGCACTTTTTTTTTGTTCTGTACTGCTTATATGGTTTTGTGAATTTGCATTATTTTATTTTAATTTGAATTTTATATAGTTGTAAGGTATTTGTATATATTTCTTGAAATAATCCATATCCAAGAGGATCTACACATAAATAAGATTTTATGTATGTTCAAACTAATTTAACAAATGCCATATTATATGTTTCGGAATCAACAACATTCCATCTTCATATAATATGTTAAATTAGTTTGAACATGTAGAAAATCTTATTTTGTGGAGAAGACGTATATATTTGTATATATTTTATTTTAAGTAGATATTTGTCGTATTTGAGAAAATTTTCGCCTATTCATTTTCATAAAAAATATGCAAATTTGGTTTCTTGAAAACTAACTGTGAAGTAAAGACGATTCGACGAATCCCTATATTGTTTCATCGGTATGAGACTCATAATTATATTTATTTAAAAAAATATATTTTTATACACTCTTATCTGTTATATAGTAATTACTGTTTACAGTTATGCTTGTTCAATTTTATTAAAATAGTTTAAGACAATTATCGCAAATTTTAATTTTTTGTTTAAACTAATTTCAATTACAATTAATTACGCAGAAATCTACATCAACTCCGAGAAGCGTGACAATAAAAGATGCATCTCCAAAAGCTGGTACAAGCCAAGATGATGATGATTATTCATATTTATCTGAGTCAGGTAAATATAAGTGAACAGGCAGCGACAGCTGCCGCCGCACTAAAACTCATCCTAGATAAAGTCTTATTATTATTATTAAATACTAGATTTTTAAAATTAACGGTTTTAAGATATAAATTTTCACTCTGAACATGCAAGAATGGCGTAATTTCTTAAATTTAATGATGTTTGATTCGTTCACTTAGAAGCTGATTGATTTGGCTAGAGAGATGAATATTTATTTACAATCATTTATGCCATTATGTAAAATTTTTGTCATCCCTAATTGTCTAATTGTTGGCCGAACTGATCGTTTGGCATCTTCAACACTAACGGTTGCTTCAAACTTCCGAACAAGCTCCCTCAAATAGGTCCTCGAAATAGGGCTTTGTCGGCTGCAGTACGTACCATTGTCGTGTGAATATTTAAAACTTGTTAATGTCAGAAATAAAAAAACATCAACTAGAGTCTTTATTAATTAAATGCGAAACATAATTTTAGTAATTAATTTAATTCATTCATCAAAATCAGCCTTAACCAAAAAATAATATGGCTCAATACCTTTCAAACGAGATATCATTTGCCATAAGGTGCCATTTAAAAATATTGGTCACAGTGGCCCTGCACTGTCATCTATGACTATTTATTACGTCACCTGTTACGAATAGTTGAGAAGCGTACATCCATTTATTTTCACACTGCAAATTTCATTATTTTAAATATAACCGTTCAAAATATACGAGGGGGGAGGGGACTTTTGACTAGCACGGTATATAAATAAATATATTTTTATTTTATTTTTTTATTTTCTTTGACCTTTTTCTTATAAATAATGTATTTATTTTTTTTTTCTTGATTTTAGGTCGATTTTTACGTAATAATTAATATTCTTTCCAAATTTTTTTTTTTTTTTAATTTTTATTTGATCTTTTTCACTTTGTCACTGATTTTGTGTGTAATTAGTTAACATTTGAAAGTGTAATGTAGAACGTAAATATGTATTGTCAATTTGTTGTTACTCGTCGATGTATAGTTTTAAATCATTATATGATGTACTGGTAAGCAAATTATACTAATTTCTAATGATAATTTTTTTATAATTGTAGACATTTTTGAAAAAGATCAAAAAATGATCGAAACAAATAAAAAAAATAAAAAATTTGGAAAGAATATTAATTATTACGTAAAAATCGACCTAAAATCAAGGAAAAAAAATAAATACATTATTTATAAATAAATATATATATATATATATATATATATATATATACAGGTAAACAATCAACATGGGAAGTTATAACAAAGTATTTGGTATTCATTTGGGCATTCATTGAGAGCGTTATGACAAGCTTGACCAACTTCTTCGATAAATATACCCAGGATTATCGCCATGTTATGAAAGTATTGACACAGGAAAAGAAAATTTTAAAAGTAAGTTATGTTTTTTTTTATTTTATACTTTAACATTTACATTTGGGATAACAATTAACTCTAGCTACTTTGCTTAATTAAACTTCTCTCTGTATTAAAACAATATTTTTTAGAGGAAAATGCCATTAATCTTTCCTTCACTCTCTAAAAATGTTCCCGCAGTCTTATGATAATTTTCATGTTTATACATGATTTAAATTTAATTAAACCCAATGATTATTTATTGTTTGATATTAGTTCTTACAAATTCATTTCAGGAACAAACAACATATTACATTGGTAAAAGAGATGGCCCACAGCAGATTTGGCAACCCTCTGGCTCATTTCATGAATTATTACAACAATCTGCGTAAGTACAGCTGTGATTAAACAAAAATTTAGATTTTTTCGGTGAAAATGAATCGTTTCGGCGATTTTTCGAAAGAAACAATCACCCAAATATTGAACAAATTATTAAAGCAAAGAATACCCAAAAATCCATTTGCTCCATAAGACGGTTTAATATGCTTACATCTAAACGTACACCACGTAACACTAGTAATCGTTTATTCGTAACCATTAATCTTTTTTGGATATGGGTCAGTGGTTTAAGAATATGCGTTATTAAGAAAAAACACCAAAAATGAAAGTGGTACTGAATACAGAAAATAAAAAATTACCAACTCCCTTAAAGCTTTGGCGGTTTACAAATTATTCAAAAGTGACGTTTTAACAAGAATTAATTAAAGTATGTATGTCCGTACTTATGTTTGTTAATCTATTTGTAATATTTTTTCTTAATTAATAATAATAATTCTCATCTTATTTTTTGATCGTAACAACTTAGAACTACTTGTAGGTAATTATTATTTTAAAAAAGCGCGACTAACGTAAATCGTATGCATTGGTATAAACGGCAGTAATTTGGAAACCCTGATTCAATTTATCGTGACAATACTATATTGATGGATAGAAACAAAGAAACAAACTAATTAATTAGGTATCGATTCATATCCATTTTCTAAAATGCATATTCCGGATACCTGTTATTACTATTTACATAACATGATATTTGTCAATTTTTCCTATCCCAGGAGTTCAATATAATATGATGTGCATGGGGATATTGGAAGAGGTTAGAGATATAAAGTTTACAAAAAATCCAGATTATTAAATAAAAAAAAAATAGATGTGTCATTATTTTCTATATAAATATTTTTTATGACAGTCAAATATCTATACGCATCAAACAAAAATAACATCATATTCAAAATACACAATCCAGATTAATTTTAGTCGATACTGTTAGATAGACACAACAAAAACCAAGGATGTCCATTTTAGAAAACCCACACGATGTTCGTTTTTCTAAAAGGGAAATCTATCACATGTTCTACGACAATGTTAGAGTAAATTTTTCTACAATTGGACCATGCTTTGTGTATTAATGTTATATTATTGCAACATTAGTCCTCTGATCTGCTGGAGCCTATTTATTAACTATTCTCTATTTAATTGTAATAAACCAGTTTTTTGGATTTAAATCCGCGCCACGGTTTGAAAAAAGAATTCTGGAACTTTCATTAGCTACCCAGGAAAACATAGTTTTCGAGCAGACAGCGAAAGGACAGATTGATTATTCCGAACTGTAATTGAATCAGTGTGAGGACATACGACATTTCTACGTCATATGAAGGGATTTAAGACTAGATGTTATAGAAGCGACATCCTCATTCCGGAAATTATAAGGCCCTTTTTTGAGGCAGTGATGCAACTATGTATGATGCACGTGTGAAAAATCCGTGGCTTATTTGAACACGTACTTGAATCCTCAATACTGGGGTTTCTTCATTTTCGATATTCGTTTTTTAAGTAAAGGGCATTTAGAGGTTTGTGAAACTTTTTAACTTATTGTTGCCTCTAAAAGCAACTTTTTCTAACACGTTTACGGTGAAGTTTTCGTTAATTTAAAGTAAAATTGTAAAGAAATCTCAATCTTAACTTGTTTTTAATTTTATTTCTCTTAGTCGACATGTTACACATAAATAAAAAAATTAAATATGTCGAGAATAACGAATATATTGTTGTTTCTCAAAAATTCACAATTTCGGTTTTCTATCTACGTAACGGCATTGTTTTATAAGATAATTAACCTGGATTGTTACAAATACGCAATTGAAAACCGAGATACAAAATAGGTCTAATTTGTATCTGTAACGGATCTAAATATCCCCATATACATTATATTTATATAGGCCACCCTGTATAGGTTGTTCCTATAACTTTGCTGTTACTAAACTAAATATTAGATTGTTTGCTAATTTTGCACTAACTTATATTGGTAGTGATTCAGTAGTGGTAGTAGCAGCGGTTTTGTTTTTTTTTTTTGCTTACGTAGCGAGGACATACCAACTTTATCAGCCTGTATGGATGGCTTTACCCAATCGGATTCGTATTATAATAGATTTGGTTATATTGCTGACAGGTTTGTAGATATTTAGAAGCTTTTTTTTTTATTTCGCTTAGGAGTTCTGTTAAAATCTTGTTTGAATTATGTTTTATTTTCGTTGTCATTATAGTCGCGATTTCGCAGAGTAACAATATACATGGTACCTATATAAACCACAAAAAAAAATAATATCTATGGAATTAGTGTTTGAATATAATTTCCTCCTCCAACAAACACACCCTTTACATGTCAATTGTTTCACTGCGATTCATGGCGGTTTTGTTTTCATCCCTGATATGTTGTTTTTCGTTAGGCAATAAAATAACACATTTCTTAGTTACTGTTCGAATATTGTATTTTTATTTTGTTGATTTCGTCAGTCATTAAATGCTTAGATTTGTTTTTTTTTTGTTTAGGTTGTCCTGTTTTTTATACATTTTTGTTTTGGTATCTTCTGTGTGGCTATTGTAAAATGTTGTTTTATCATTTGATACAGGAGAGCATCAAAAACGAGCCACGAATATGATCTTCGTGACAATATGTCAATTAAAAGTGATGACAGCGATACCAAAGCTATGCCTGCTTCTCCATTACCATATTCATCTGAAATGGAGAGGTATTCTTTGGCTAAATATACAGTGTAGCGTCGATAATCGGCAAAAGTTTGTTTGGTATTAGATTAGCAATTTTGCTGCGACATAGCTAAAAGTAGGGGTAAGGTAATTAAAAGATATAAGTGTTAAGAAGATTATATAACTAGTGTTAAGCTATAAAATTAAAAATTATTTTTTTAACTACACTTTAATTGACCTATTAGATATTCACTACCCGTACTTTAATTAGATTAATTGTGATTCAGATTGTCATAATGCTTTCATGTGTACATGAAATATTTCTCAAAATAAGAAAAATATTTAATATGAAATTTCATAATATCATTTTATTTAATAACTAATTTTGTGAAATTCTAAAAATGTAAGTGAAGCATAGAAAATATTGTATATATTGTGCAACGAACATAAAATGACATATATTTCCTATAAGTATGATCGTTTGCATGAGCCGCAGGCGAGTGCTGCAAATCATACGAGTAGGAAATTGTTATTTCATGTGAGTTTCACACTATACTTTTTCTAAGACTGTTTTAATGCTTTTGTATAAATTAAACATAATATGTACAATAATTTTTAAGAGTTTGCCTTGTAATTGGGTGTTAAACCTGTTAGGCAAGAACTGAATAAATAAATAAATAATAATTCTTCGGAAAATATTTGTTTTTCGAAACTTATCTATACTCGCCCTGTTGGCGTAAGCCTAAATACGATGAGTTAAAAGTATTAAAATGAGTAGGTGGTGTTAAGCTATATTCATTATTACTGATTTTCATTATATAAATAGCTTTGAAACATTCGAAATTAGCGAAATAATTTAAACTGTTACCTTTAACTTGGTTTGTTTGTATTGTCGGCGTTGCTATCATTTTTGAATATTTCTCACTAGTTGCCCAGCAAGTGGGAAATGAAAACAAGCATTACAATGTACTACATTTTCAAATTATGATTGAACATATAATAAAGTAAAGGAGCACACTAATATAATCACCCGTTATAGAAATAACAACCCTAACTTATTTGATGAATATGATACCACAATCATCGTTTCGATGTCGATTTTGGTCTGAAAGTGATCCATGTTTGCAACAAGGGCATTAAATTAAATCTTCTGGAAATGTTAGAAATTTGCAAGGCTGTAGGAGATAACAACGATCAGTTGAAGTTCGAACCTTACACTTTTTTCGAGGCTCTTCTACATTTAAAACATTCCTGAGGATTTGTGTACCTATTAGACTCTTTTATATATTGTAATAGGAAATAAAAGTCTGACTCCACAAAATCAATTTAATACGTTACACTCAATGTGTTACATCCAAACATGTTTCGAAGCTCACTAGCTTCATCATCAGTGGTAAATTATATATAAAAAAAAAAAAATCTTTTATATATGTTTATACCCATGGCTTGGAGTTTGATCTTGTCATTGTTATATTCCTTCTATGTTTTGTTTAAGTGTTTTTGCTTATTTATTTGTATACATTTTCAATACTTTTTAAACTTTTAATAGCGCTTGTACTGTCCCATTACTTTTTGTCTGTTCATTTTACTTTATCGAGACCAACATTTTTTACATGTTTTGATTTATATATACCTGTATGTGTTTCTGTTATTTTAAATTCAATATTTTAAACGAGAAGAATTGTATACTTTAATTTAGTCTGTTAGGAGCTCTGCCTTCACAAAGTGAGCATTTTTATACCACCAAGGTTTGTTAACTTGTGTTTTTCGTTATTTATGTAAGAACCCTTTTTTAATATTGTATTGTTGCCATTTAGGCTGATGATGGAGCTGAGTCTCCGAAACATGTCCCTTTGACATTTCATAATTTATGGACTAATTAAATAGTGGAGACGATGATATTTGTTTTATTGTAATTATATTACACTCCACTGCATCTAATGGATTACTTCTTTAATATAATAAAGGCATTTAAAGACAGTCTTAGATAAAATATTTCATGCAACTGGCATTAAATATTTCATGAACAATACATACATACAGATTGACATATGTTATTATGGTAACGAACCGTATTTTTATGGGATATTATTTCAAAATTAGTTCCAGAATATGGTGAGGTTTTGAAAATTATATAGGGGTATTCAAAATTGAGAACACGTTTTGTATGAAAAAAACATTGCGATATTGTAACCCTATAATATACTTTAAATAAAAATAATATCCAATGATGCTTTTCATTGACATAGCCTTTTGATATCGTCTAGTTTCATAGTCTTTTAATTTTAATAATTTTACCTTAACACTATATTATTTAATTATTATTTGTAAAAACGAATTATGTCGTACTGATGACTTATCACGTATATTATTGAACAATTTCTAGTGGACAAAAAAAATAAAAAATGCTGATTAGAAAACGTTCAGATTATCGACGCTACACTTTATTTAATAATTAAATTATAATAAAAAATTTTCTTTTGCTAAAAATAGAATACAAATATTATTGGTTACTGATTTTGAAATACACGAGGGGTCGTTAATTCCGCGGAATAGTGGTATCATTAGTATAAATGGCAAGTTTTCTCTTATTCGGGTATTTAGTTTTTGAACTATCGTGGATCAAACAACTCAATCGGGAGAAGCGAACACGGCCATTAAACAAGGAAAGTCTAATCAAACCATTATGGAAGAGGTCCTTGGTTGACGGGGAATCTTGCCCAGGAAAAACAATGGGAATCACTCGAAGAGAGTACCCTCGGTTATTGAAATAACCACTCACGCCACCGGCACTACAAAAACAACAGCGCTTCGAATGTTCGCGGGCGTTTGTGAACCTGGATCTCTAGTGAATATAAGAATGGTGTGCTTGTCCGAATTGATACTGGAGACGAAACTTGGGTTCATCATGCACACCACCACCCAAGAAGTTTACAGTCACAGTCATAAAGTTAAAAGGTCCAATTATTGATAATCTATAATAAAACGTACTGTAGTTTTATTTATAATAAATTATATATTGTTGTTAAGTTATTGTGGTAATGTAAAATTATTATTATGCATTGTTATAATTTTTGTCATTCTAAAATATAATTTCTGTCAGACAATATGTCAGTTCTAGTTATTTTTCTACAAAGTTCTTATACAGTGCACTCCTTCTATTCTATTATTATTCTTATACAACCCTATTCCGCGGAAATAAAAACCCCTCTCGTATTACCTTTGTCGGTGCATGGTCAACACTAAATTAAAATTTTTGTGGAACCTGTCCTGCATGTACCGGGTGATTTTCCTGACTTTGACAGCTTCTGTTACAATTCTATTTTATTTTAAAGATATATTTTTGGAATATATTATTCTAATAATAATACATCTAGTGATTACTATCATCGATATTGAAAAATCAACCAAATCTTATTGCTACGCTACTTTTTAATCTTAACAAGGTTGCGGCTACTGAATTTTCGTTCGATGTTTTATTTTGGAGAAACGATCAACAATATTATTTGAAATTGGCCCTGTCTTAACGCCTTTAATACAATAATTAATTTTCTATTTACACAAAAATAAGTATATGAAAAAATATTTTTCCTTACTGATTTAGTTGAGTATTTAGCTTTTGAAATTGAATGTTGAGTAGTAAAGTAGTGTGGCTGTTTTTACGGCTATGTATGTGTTCGCTATAGGCGCAAGGCGAGTGTTCTCACCGTACCGGAAATACGTATTTTGGCACCAAGTTTGGAACGTGGCCTTGATTCTCCATCATTGTCCCCCAGGTAAATGACAAAGCCTTTAATGTGAACTAAGTGTATTAAAAGCTTGTGATATGGCTAAAATCTTAACTATTTACTTAGCACTTACATTTTATTTTGTATGTACAGTATATCATTTTGCATTTTATTTGTTTTAGTGTTAAGTGTCAAAAATCTGATAAAAAAAAATCGTTTAACAGGTGAGATAAATGCCTATGTAGGGAATTAATTTTCCTTGTCTTTTACAAGGCTTACTTTTTTAAATTAATAAGAGAAATAATGTTTGGCGTTGGTCATATTTTCGATAATATCTTAGAAACCGAAAACGAAAAACGTGCGTATTGTCAATTAAAAAATAAATACAAAATATTACGTGTGTTAATTAATTTACATTTACATTAATGTACAAAATTCTACTCATCGATTATATTGTTTCAGAATGGTCGAAATATCACTATAAAGTAACAAGGACGTAATAAAACTGTACTCTAACAACGCAACAACGTGAAATCCAAAATAGACAGATACATTTAAAGTTACAAATTAAAAAGAAATATACAATATTAAATCATAATAATGTTGCCTGAACTTGAATAGAAGTTTCTCACAAATTTGTCCTTGAGTTAATAAGGTCGCCTGTGACAGATTTGATAAATTTGTTGTTGTTTATTAAACTATTGTGTTCACACAATAAAAAAAATGCATGAGAATTGTTTGCTCTTTTTGTATTGTCTCCTTCTGCGCATTTGAACTTTTCTTCAGCATGAAGTTCATCTAACAATATTGCTTCAGGGTTGAAAATTAAAATTGATGTTCTAAGTTAATGTTCCCTGCATAGTTATATTAATAAATGTATTAAACTTTTAGGGGAAGCGACCTTGCCAAAGCTGCGCTCACCATGTCAGATGATGAAATGTCACAATATGATCAACCGATTATTGTCAGACTATTGTTAGCTTGTTGGCATTTGGTGATGAAGAACTCAGAATTCATGTGCTATTTCTTTATATTTATGAAGCAGGCGAAAGAAGCCAACTTTCTATCGATACCTTTAGCACTAATGGTGTTGGTTTGGGGCACTTTGACTATACCCAGACCTAGCAAGACGTTTTGGGTGACAATAATTGCGTATACGGAGGTAAATAAGATTTATTTAAAGACTTTTCTGTATTGTACATAGTGTTCATCAAAATAAAACTTGAAATGGCTAAGGGTTTCTTGTCATTGTGTAACGAAGTTCATAACTATATAAAAGCACTTTGCATTACCGGTATAGAACCTTAAGCTTATGCGTTATACACATATTCAGTCGCTGTTAGTGAAAATATAACAACAAGTTTTCGAAACAACAACAAACTATTCTAACAAAATGGAATGGATTTGTGTAAAAGATATCCGTTTGTTGTGTCGATGAGTTTTGCTGCCGTAATTTTTACGACGCGGCGTTATTTTGCGTCGACTGGGGAATCCCCTCAATATAATGATGTAGTCTCATTTCATATTTTTCAGGTAACCGTACTGATAAAATGCTTATTCCAACTGGACATAATGCCTTGGAATAATGACATAGCGGCTGTACAGAGTGCATTTTTTCCATCAAAAGTTATAGGCATTCTGCATTTAAGTGACTATGCCGTCTTCGACTTGATAGTTCTGTTGTTTGTGTTCTTCCACAGGTTAGTTAGCTTTTTATATTGGTTTAAGATTTCGTCTTTGTTTATGAGATATTAAATGCTGAAACTGGAATATTTATTAAACAGTGAGTTTTAAGTATAGGGATCATAATTTCAGATTATTTTACCAAAAAAATTACAAAAATACAATCAATACAGGGTGTTTACTTGAAAAAAAAAATATAACGTTGATATGCCACTATTTTATTTGTTTTTATTGTGTAATAAAACATTTTACAATTTTACTTTTGTTTAGCCCTGTATATAATTCTGCATCATCGAAAAAATCAACCGTTTCTAATTTGTTTAGAAATTTACGCAGAAATTAATGAACAAATTAAGAAAACTTCGTCAATTATTATTTGAAATACTAGGGATTGACCTATAGTAAAGATTATATGTTATACTTTAGAATGTTACTCAAATCTATGGGCATATGGACAACAATAAGAGGTTCTGCAGTAGAAATAATTAAAGATGGTGACTACCAGTTAGTTGATGGACAACTAGTTGCAATTCCAAAGTAAGTTATAACAATTTCTAATATTTATTTGCCGCAAATACGACCATATCAGAAAGAAGAAAGCAGAAGAAGTCCAACAGTTAACTTTTCTTTGTTTACTTTAATAGAAAGAAGAAAGCTGCCAGGTGAGTTTCGGATTTGTAAAAGGTGAAAAAATATGTATTTAAAAAATTAGGTAAGACTACTTTAAAATGAATTTACATTCTTTCGGAAACCATCAACCAAAGTCAACTCTTACTAAGACGATTAAAAAGATTAAAGCTAATTATTTTCGTTTTAAAGTTAAAATAAAAACTCTATTTTTTTAGAAATAGCAATAAAATCCATATTTAATGTTAATCGCATTAGTTTTCTATATAGTTTTCAATATTTGAAGCTAGACTTTTAATATATCTAGCCCGTAGCCATATTTAAAATACAGATTAAACAACTAATAATATCCATACCTAATATAAAATAAATCGTTGGTCTTGCATTACAGCTCATTATTTGGGTATTTCGCCAATATTTAAAATTCTAAATATTAAGCAATAAAATTAATCCTTTCGGATTAATAGTAAAAGCCACTGCGTGATTGAGAAAACGTAAATTTTTCAGTGGCTCTCATGTTTAAAAAGTTGGATAAAACTTAATATAAACACGTAAATAAAAAAAAATTATCCTTATGGAGTCCTAACGTTTCAGGAACAGATTGGTTATTTTTTTATAAACAGGTAAAAATTTATAGAATTTATAAGTTGCTTAAACTTACCACTGTTCCCGTCTTCAAATTGGTTCCTGAAACGATAGGACCACATAAAGAAGTTTTTTAATATACGTTTTTGTTTATATTAAGTTTTATCAAACTTTTTTAACATAAGAGTCACTGACAAATTTACATTTTTTTTTCAATCATGTAGTGGCTTTTATTAGTAATTCGAAAGGATTATTTTGATTGCTTAATATTTAGAAATTTACATAGCGGCGAATTACCCAAATAATGAGCTTTAGTCTATTCGCGTCACAACAACCATAGAAGATATCTGAGTTAAGGTAAACATTGACCTGGAATATACAACTGGAAAACAATTTCAATATACAACTGACAAGTATTTGATCTTTTCCAGCAAAGCTGATAGCGAAGCAGTATCTGTTAGAAGTATTATTGTGGAACCATGTGATTATTTCCCTCATTCCCTAAAGTTATCGTAAGTGAACCCATTAGTTATGAATTTTACTAAATATCTAACAAAATATTAATGTTTTAGTTTAATAAAATATGCGGAAACTTTTAAATATTTCGTTCAACAATTACTGGATCCGAGATCTCGTGTTGTAGCTGATGTATATTCTCTTATGTTCCTCTGCGATTTCATCAATTTCTTTGTCATATTCCTCGGGTATTCATCGTTTGGAGTAAGTATATGATTTGTAAAAGACAATTTTGCAATCTTCTTCAATGCATATTTCATTCTAAACCAAATGTTATTACTCACAAGCAGAGCTGGGCAAATACTCGAATACTTTTACTCGTATTTTGATTACGGGTAAAAATTTTATTTGTAATTTCTACTTACGAGTACTTTTAATTTGCAATACTGAATACTCCTACTACTTATAAACAAATGCATCTTAATTCGTGGAACATTAACCGTAAAATACGAGTACTATTTCACGAGTAGTCATATGTTTGTCAAACAGAAAACAATTGCCGCTTGGTGGTGCGCTTTGATCGCTCAGGGCGCAATTGCTGCTTTGGGGATGCCGATGAATTTCAAGCATGCGTTTGCATTCGTTCAGTACAGTTTAAGTGGAACGGATAAAATATGCGTAGTCGGTTTTAATGTTAAGAAAAAGCTTTATTATTAGTTATCAGACATTTGGGATAAAGACTTACTTTTTTGTTATATTAGGTACATATAAAGATGGAAAGTGGAAGTAGTAAAACGAATAATTTATTTGCGATTGATACATATTCCACGGATTCAGGAAGTGAGTTTAATTCTAATGAAAGTTCTGATAGTGGGAGTGGTGTAACAACTACAGGAAAGCAGAAACGAAAAAACTCTGAACTTAGAATAAAATAGTATTTAATATCATACCTACTTTTCTCATTTCCCAAAGATTTTTTTTTAATAAACTTAAATTTATTTAGATTTTCAGATATTATTACTTAATATTTTGTACAATTTATTTACGAGTAAAATACTTATATACATTTTGTGAGTACTGTTACTTTGTACGAGTACCTTTTTAAGTACTCGTGCCCAGCTCTGCTTACAAGGTAGTAATTGTTTCATACGCTTGATTTTTATAGAAAATTGTATCATCGTGTTTGAAAAAAGTGTGAATGTGAATAATTTGCTTTTAATGTATTAAAGTTTCATAACTGCATTTGAAAACATAATTCCCATGAAACGTGTTGTTCAACGCATTTTAATTTTGTATTGAAATACCTTTCATTTAAGGCAGACGGTATTTATCCTGACAGAGGGATTGAATATACGTTGTTGCTGAACAAGTTCAATTTCAAGAGTTTGGAGTTTAGAAGAGTGTTTTTTTCTCTAAAATTTTTGTATGATCTTTTACATAATAGAATCGACTGTTCTGAACTCCTGGCTCAAATAAATTTTAACGTGCCCAGACTTGGCGCCCGCAATCCTTTAACTTTCTACTCTCAGCGCCCTTGTACTAATCTCTATACAAAATCGCCCGTATATGTCATGTGTAATAATTTTAATTTGATTTGCGCTGACTGTGACATTTTTAATTGTTCAAGGGAAGCACTTAGGAGGGCTGCTCTGACTGTTTGTGCGTCGTAGTTTATCTTTTTGTTCTTGTTAATTGTTTAATTAGTTTAGATCAATCATGTTTTACTTTTAATGGATTGCTTATTGTGTTATGTATAATATTTTGTTTTTTTTTGTGGAATTACCTATTGTATTATAATTTTGCTCTGTTAAGGGAGAAATCTGTTGAGCAATAAAGGCTATTATTATTATTATTAAAAGTTTAACATGATTTTTGTCAACTTTGTTTGACATAATATGACCGGACACGGCGCGGCGGCGGCGGTTAATATATATTTTTTTGCATTTTAGTCGCAGCAAGATGGTGGTGTTCAGTCTTACATAACAGAAAATAAAGTGCCGCCAATGTTTTTGTTAATGTTGCTCGTACAGTTTATGTTAATTATTATCGATAGAGGATTGTATTTAAGGCGAAACATTTTGGGCAAGTTGATATTTCAAATTATACAGATACTAGTATTGCACATATGGTTATTTATCCTGTTTCCCATCATCACAGAAAAGTAAGTTTTGTGTTATGTTCTAATATATTTCTTCTTTTTATTTTAAACAAATAGTCCATTTTCTAAACATTGTGGCAAATTAGTATCCTAAAAAATACTTACTCGATTCTCTTCCACAGAAGTAAACTGATATAAATAAATGTGATTGACGGAGTACGTTTAAATGTATTTATCGCCTTGTCAATTTTCTTACAGAGACTTCATCAATGTCATTCCACCTCAAATATATTACATAGTGAAATGCTTCTACTTTCTGCTCTCAGCATATCAAATTAGATGTGGCTACCCATCGCGTATATTGGGTAATTTCATTTGTAAAGGTTATGGTTTTGTAAATTTTGTGTGCTATAAAGGGTTCATGTTGGTGCCGTTTTTGTTTGAATTGCGAGCAATTATGGACTGGATGTGGACGGAAACTTCCATGGGTATATTTGACTGGTTGAAAATGGAAGATATATTTTCACACATCTATTTCACAAAAGTAAGATAACGTAGTATTTAATAATTATTATATTAAATTCTTTTATGTGTAAACAGTGATATGTATCAGAGGATTGAAAACATTGCCAATCAAAAGCATTTATCAGTATTTCGTTGAAATATAGGCATACAATGATCAGCAATCACCCGCTATCGAGTATGAATTATTCCAACTCAGGGATTTCTGTTGTGAACTCTAATATGGCTAAACAGACCGATCCTCGAGCCGCAAACTTTGTCACAAACTTGCCACACCCAATCACCACCGTTTACCGGCTGTTGTAGGTGCGCTGCCCCATCGATGTGTTCACTCTCCTTTCGATGCTGTCTCTTTGCATCCTCATGTCGTCGAAGCTGCTCTTCAAAAACTTGATGACCCTCGTAAATGATTGGCCTCCATCTCGGTCGGTCGTTCGCGATCTGCTCCCAGTTGGTCTTCATATCTAAGCCACACATCGTCATGTTTTGCTGCCCTCCCTGGTTTCGTAAGCCGACCTTAAGCTGTTAAGTTGATTCAGCTTCCTCCAGAACGCTGATGTTTGTTCGTCGGTCCTGCCATTTGATTCCAAGAATTCTTCTGATACATCCTTGAAGGTACTTATCTAGGGTTTTTAAATGCCTCTGATTTATGACAAGATCTTTAACCAAATAAAGAATCGTATAATACCTCAGCAGCACGGGTTTTTCCACAAGAGATCAACTGTCACAAATCTTGTCGCTTTCCTACAACAAGTGTATCCTATAATGGGCAAGGGTCTTCAGGTCGATACAATCTATACAGACTTCTCTAAAGCATTCGATAAAATAGACCATAATATACTATTACGAAAGATGCTTCACTTTGGCTTCCAGGAGTCTTTAATTTCATTTTTTGAATCATATTTGAATCGACGTATGCACTTCGTGCAATACAGTGGTTTTAAGTCTCACTCTTACTTGGCCACAAGTGGCGCTCCCCAAGGTAGTAACCTAGCCCCCCTGTTATTTGCAATATTCGTTAATGACATAGGAACGTACCTTTCTAGCAATTATTTACTTTTCGCAGATGATCTTAAACTATTCAGAGCTGTTCACTCCGAAGATGACTGTGATGTACTACAGAGAGATCTGAATATGCTTGAGGATTGGTGTACTGTGAATCAGCTTTATTTAAACGTCGATAAATGCAAATATATAACATACACAAGAAGACGCCGCACTGTTTCTTACAATTACAGACTCTCTGGCGCTGCTCTTGATAAATGCACTGTTATTAAAGATCTTGGTGTGTTCATTGATAGCGAATTAACTTTTAATTATCATGTTTCCGAAACAAAGAAAGGGGCGCTCAAATGTCTGGGATTCATTTTTAGAACCACGAACTCATTTAACAATACTGATTGTCTTATAGTGTTGTACAACGCAATGGTAAGATCAAGGCTTGAATATGCTGCCATTGCTTGGTCTCCAATATATGGAGTTTATGTTAACTCTCTCGAAAATGTTCAACGAAAGTTCCTCAAACGACTAGCCTTCAAGATTGATGGTCGGTTTCCTGCCCGGGGATACGACCATCGTTTGCTATTGGAGAGATTTGATTTTCAATCGCTGGAGATGCGTAGGCATTTTTCCTCTCAGTGTTTTATATTTGGTCTGATTAATGGTCTTATAGACTGTTCGCAATTGTTGGAGATGTTGCGGTTTAATATTCCGCAGTTCAATTCGAGAAGTGCCTATCTCTTCAGAGTACCTCCGGTGCACGCAAATTATGAAACAAGAGCTCCCATCTTCAAAGCGTGTAATTTCTGTAATACTTATTCTATCTATACTAGCATTAATTACTTCAATGAGAATCCCAACAGATTTAAGCGTGATTTGAGGAATGTTCTGAGGGAAATGATTCAATAGATTCCATGTACTTGCTCAGTGAAATATATCCATACGATCCTATATGTTTGTATTGTATTTTTGCTACTGTCACCTTCAGTTTGTTACTTTTGTAAATTTATTATTATTATTTGTATTTAATATATAATATTATATTCATAGCAGTTGTCTTGTAATTGGGTTGTCACCTGTTAGACAATAAAGAGTTATTATTATTATTATTATAAGTGGTCCAAGACTCACAGCTATACGTAAGGGTAGAAACTACATTACATTATACGCTCGCAACTAGTTCGAACGTCGATGTTATGATTATCGAAAACTCTCGTCCTCAGTCGGCGAAAAGATGCGCTTGCCCATCTTATACGATGCTGAATTTCATCGTGGATATTTGTGTTCGCCGCGAGAATGCCGCCGAGGTAAGAGAAACTCGCGATGTTCTGAAGTCTGTCTCCGTTAACTCGAATGTGTGGTGAGACAGCCATAGTGTTTGATGCAGGCTGGTAGAGAATCTGTTTTCTTTATATTTAGTTCAAGCCCGATACCCCTGTATGCGCTGTTAAATGCATTTAGTATATATTGAAGATTCTATATCAGCTAGAACAACGATGTCATCCGCGTATTGAAGCTCAATGACTGATGTGGATATAATCTTCGTCCCAGCTTACAGTCTACGAAGGTTGAAGAGTCCGCCGCCATCAAATCGGTAGACGATCTCTATTTCTCCCGGTATTTCATCCTTAACAATAATGAATAGAAGTTAGTATTTTAGTAGTTATACCGTTAACTACAAAACATTCAAATTTGCAGTGATAAACTATAATTATGCAGCCATATTAATTAGATCAAATCTGAAATACCTTACCTAATATTCTTGTATGTTATTTACAGTGTTCAAGACAAATGGAAGAAGATTTTCCGCAAGAGCGCGGTACAAGAAAAAATCACAAAACGAAATATGTTATGGGTGCTGCTCTTCTAGCATTTATTATAGCAATGATATGGGCCCCATTGGTATTCTTTTCATTAGGTCGCACAGTAGGTGAAACTAACGTACCCTCGGATGTGAAAATCCACTTGAGTATCGGTCCTTATACACCTGTATATGAAATGTCTGCACAGGATAATGCTCTATATAGGTAAGCTATGAGAACTTTGTGGATGGAACGATGTACGTCCAGCTCCTACCTGTTTTTATATGTAAATTATCGCTTAAAGAAGTCTTAAACATTATGTAGACGTTTTATTTTACAAAATAATTTTCTAAGAATTGCTTGTTACATAAAGCAACAAGACTTTAAGTTATGTTGGAAATTTGTTTCACACTACCATGCTTTCACCAGACGGCTGTTTCGTCGATCCACGACTCATCAGTGGTGATCGGCAGGCAGTGTGACCCAAACTTCCAACATTTACAAAGAGCTTATACTAGCAAGAGAATTGTTTGAGAGAGAGATGTATTTGGCGACACCTAGCGTGAACAGGCAATATGCCGGGTGAAACACAGTTCACAACGATGGCCGGACAAGAAGCAACAACTCCATTACATCCTATTGCCAACACTAGATGCGCCCGAATCCCATAGCAGGGAGGCTTTATTTAAGAATTGCTTGTTACATAAAGCATCTAGTGTTGGCAATAGGATGTAATGGAGTTGTTGCTTCTTGTCCGGCCATCGTTGTGAACTGTGTTTCACCCGGCATATTGCCTGTTCACGCTAGGTGTCGCCAAATACATCTCTCTCTCAAATAATTTTCTATTATGCTTCTTAGTTTTTCTGAACAACAGTACAGTACACTAATGCGGTCATTCCGGCGCAAGAAGAACGCAGTAACATTTTTCTCATATTATACTGCTATAGACATTCAAGCAGCCAAATTGAGTACTGATTCCGGAAAGTTGTGGCTTATATCACCTCCTGATCGACAAAGATTACTTGAGGAAACAAATTCCAGTGAGTATCTTGAAACATACATTATTGTCTAGTATAATAATTGAATAGTGCTTAATCATGCAATCTAGATATTATAAATGTTTAAATTGCTGATATTAAGACTATCACTGCTAGTGTGAACTATTTGAACAACCAGCTGGCTCTTATCTTATCCATGCCTTTGATGTTTGTAGTGATTTATCTCGTATTTGTAGCTAATCCGCTTACAATTCGACTTGACTATTACGCAACACGAAAAACCAACAGCGGAGGTGACGCTGTGACGTCGCATGCATTTGAAACTTATGTCATGCCACCAAATACCACTAATGCTCCAAACCCAGATAGAGTCGCATTATTAAAGATGTTGGCAAATACAACAATGGAAGAACATACTATAAATTTGCCGTTCTTACTTCCGAAATTCATAAAAGTTACAAATACAGGAGGAATATCATCAGCTGGTCAATTTATGAATTATGAGATGAGTAAGTTTATTTTACAAGTCTAGATTTAAATTTAATTTGTTATTTAAATTAATTATGACGATGTTATATATATGGTCCTTGTTAAACTAACATTGATGAGAACAGGATTCAGTTGATGCAGAATTCATGCACACGGCTTGTATGTGGAACTCGTAGGGGTGAAAGAGGCATTAGCCCTAAGATTAAGTTAAGAATGAAACAACGTCGGATCTTTCATTCACTAATTTTGTTTGATAAAATCATTAGAAGGAAAAAGCCGGAATACTTATATGAAAGATTGAAGTTCCGGAGATCTGTACATGATGTGAATATTTGTCATAAAACTCTGATTACGCCACCGCACCACTACACTCAACATCAATGTTTGAGCGGTCATTTTCCTATACGGTTTCAAAATATTACAACGCCCTACCGGAGAATATAAAAAGTTTACAGGGGTTTTCGTTTAAGAGCGCTGTCATACACGTAATAGAACATATTTATTTGTAAACATAAGCTCCTTATTTTGACCAGCGATGTAAAACAATTTTCAGATTGTATTCAGGAAGTTAAAAAATTAACATTACACTGCTGTTAACATTATAAAGTTATTACTCTAGGAATAGATTCTTTTGGCCCTATTGAAAGTACAAGGTGTAATTTTTGGGACAATTTGTAGAGAAAGTTTTGGAAAATTAAGTGGCAAAGATTATGTTGACCAGCACTCCTCCAACCGAAAAGGGAAATTAGCCGCCACTCGTCTACACATTTCTCTGGAAATGGCGGTGCGGATCAATTGCAGGAGAGTTCGTGATCTGTTTGTATACATTTTCTTGTTAAGGGATCCCCATAAGAAATAATCAAGGGGTGTCAGATCGGCGCTTTTAGGAGGCCAGTTGATGGTGCCTTGACGAATAACTCTTTCTGGGAAAAGTTGATTGACAACCGCATGCGATTGGTTAGAGATGTGGCAAGTGGCCCCATCTTGTTGAAACCATTTTTCCACAAAATCCTTCAAACTCCTGCAGTTGAGGAGCCAAAAAGTTCCTTAACATATCGCAATACCGTAAATACTCGACCTCGGCGGTCTCAAAAAATAAGGTCCAATGATGCCTTCACCAGACACCAGCCCACGCAATACCTTTTGGACCATGTAGTGGTCGTTTATGTTTCTTTCTTGGATTTTCGTTGGCCCAGTTGCGGCTTTTTGTTTACGTGCCCGTTTAAGTCACTAAACGCATATTAAGACAATCACTCCTAGTGTGTGTGTGTCAAACGTTGGGAAGCGTTTAAGCATTTCATTTGCGGATAGTCGGTAACTTTCAATTCTTGAACGAGCTGAATTTTGTATGCTGTAAGATGTAAATCTTGCTTCAGAATCTTGTGCAACGACGAGTTTTTAATGTTAAGTCCTTGACTGCGTTTGCGAAGTGATTGAGGCGGATTTTGACGCACTCAAATTCTTTACTTCTTCAATCGTTTGTTGGATTCAAACAGAGCGCGGGCGACCTTGATTGTGAATTTTTATACTCGAACCGATATTCGAATCCATTTTCTGATGATATCGTTCTTCGGTAAATTCCGTACATTAAATTCTGCACGATATAAACGTTGAGCTGTCGCTATCGAATCACCATTGCGCGTATGCAAAAAGCGCGATGGTCTCCCGGGTACGCTTCCAGGGTTACTAAATTAGAGATGGGTAGTTCGCGAACGAACTATTACAAATAACGATTCTTTGGTCTGACAATGAACTAATTCGCCAATTTACGCCGAACTAGTTCACCAAGAACTATAGATTTCAACCAGGCGGACAGCGGTTGGCAGTGAACATAGTTTGTTCGCGATTGCCAGATAGTTCGTACGAACTAGTTCCTTAAAAAGAACTATTTTGTCCATCTCTATACTAAATCTCCAAAGAGCAGCGCAACAGACCATCATTACGCGTCCCCTCCCATCCGCGCCGTTACATGGACAGCGCAGATACAAATACCCCCCACCCTCTCTGGACACCTTGTACAATTGGAAAAGAGAAAAAATACTGAGTAATATTTACGTTCTTTTCTATCCGAGAAGTACATATAGAAATAGCGATACTCTGCATTATTAGCCATTAGAAGATTGATGGCCCGAAGAGGTCAACCACATACTCCTTGGAGTGGTAATGGAACAAACCTTAAATGTGCAGATAAAGTTTGAAAATAAATCTTGAATGATAGCGATTTTCAACTATTTGCAGAAAAAATAGTGGTCTATGAAATTACATGGAATTTATCCTGCAAGGGTGTCTATTCTCGAATCACGCATTAAAATAGTAAATACAATTGATACAACTAACATACAAATACCACAAGGCAGTATTCTTGGGCCACTTCTTTTTTCTTTATATTGCTTCGACGTTCTATCGAGTGTGAAATTTTCTGAGGTTCCTATGTACGCTGACGATATTCAGGTTTATTCTGATTTTTGCATCGATAAGGCACGCACAGCTATCGCAAATCTGAATACTGATTTGAGCGCGTTTTCAGATTGGTGTTTTAAGAATGGCCTTAGCATAAACCCAAATAAAACTGTAGCCTTATGTCTGGGACGTGAGCGTCAGGAAAGTTTTGTGCACCTAAATTGCAACGTTTTAATAAATAATGCTCCGTTTGAATGGGTGCACAAAGCCAAAAATCTTGGTGTAATAATGGATTCCAGATTAAATTTTGGTGATCCTTGTAACTTCGTATATAAGAACTCGTTTTATAGACTTAAGTCTATTTATCCCCTCAAACATATATTACATGAGTCAACCAAGTTGACTTTAGTAGAGGCTTTAGTGTATCCTCACATAAATTATTGTTCACAAGTGTATTATAGCTTCCTGACTGAGTATAACAAAAACAAAATTCAAATGGTGCAGAATGCATGTATCAGGTTCACAACTCTGGTTCCGCATAGAGCACACATCACTCCCTTTCTAATTAATTTAAACGAACTTGTAATAGACTTGAGTACCTGTATGTTGTGTTGCTTTATAAGATTCACAAATCGCAGACGCCTGAATATTTGTTTAGACTATTGAATAGAAGATCACATGTGCACAGTATTAATATTCGTTATAACACATTCACAATACCTCAACATTCAACATCAAGATTTGAAGGATGCTTTTCATATATGGCCCCCTCTTTGTTAAATCAAGTACGCAGTTTCCTTCATTTGTCACAAAGCTATTTTCAACGTACGATCAAAAATATATTATTTAAGAATTAAGTTTTGTTTTTGTTGTTGTTGTGGAAGATTGTACCTATAATGTATGTAAATGTTCGGGTAGAGTGGAAGAATGGCATTAAGCCAAATCTCTTACCCTTTATGTAAAATGTACAATGTATTGTTTTTGATTTGATTTGTATTTTTCTTTTTTGCATAATAAATCCTTTTATTATTATTATTATTAAATACAAAACTTAATGTACTACTAACTAATTAGCTTAGCTTATTAAAAATTCATCAAGATAACAATTTTTAAGTGATCAGTTTTATACGCCAAAATGTGATGTACTTTGTTTTGTTGTTGGTATGAATAGCTTAGCTTTATTCATCACATGCAATCAGTAAAGCAACGAAATTAATTATGCAGTAATTAGATCTGTAAATGATACATTTAAGACAATTTCGCTGTCAACAGCAGGCGTGTCACAGATATTTCATCTGATGTAGAAATTCTCACTCCATATCAATTCCTGATTGGAATTTTTCCTGAGAAATTAGAACTAAGAAAACAGTGACAAATTTCTCTGATCTGCCATTTGTAGATCATTTTTGGAAAACAACAGTTCTAAATGGGTACATGATAACAGAAACACATAAAAAGATGAAGTGGTTGTAATAGGAAGGTTAGAATTGTTAATGTGCGTGCACGGCCACTAATTTTTCTTCAATTAGTTGTACTCGCTGAATTTAAGCTTACTTATACAATCATTTAAGCGAATAAGTAATTCAATTTGGGAATTTTTCATAACTTTTATTTGATACATATGAATCCACTTTTAGCTAATGATGATAGAGAAAAGGAATACAGAAATTTAAGTTTATCGCTTCTCAAAACAAATGATACTTCCGGAAAGGAATGGTGGCGTTTAACGGAGACTTGTGATATCCAAAGTGATATAAACTACCGACACTTCCTGGAAGATTTACCACATTCCGATTGTGATAAAATCGTGGTATATACTTTTAGCGATCGAACGTTTCCCCAATCAGTCAGTGTCATAGCAGGAGGCGGGTATGTAGATGTTTCAAATTATTTACTTGGGATAATTTGGAAAAGGTATGACATTTAAACAAATTTTGTTGTATTTTGAAATATGATTTGGTGTAGTTCTAGACTTGCAAATTATTATTCAAATATTGATTTCCAGCAAGACTTCGACTGTTTAAGTGTAAGTTGTAAGTTTTTTAATTGGTGCTCCTTTTCTGCTTTGCTTCAACCACCAATTATTTTGTTTATAAAGATATTTCATCAGTTGGTAACTATTTAAGTGCTAAGTTATATCGTTTTTAAACAGCGGAATATGGACATTTATACAGGGTGTCCCATAAAAAATGAGACACAATGCAACAGGAAATGCGGACCTTTAAAATAGTGTGATTTAGCTAAACTTGCCTAGTCCGAAAATTAATTATACCAACCAAGTTACCGACCACTAGGTTGAAATATTATGAACGTGGAAGAGTTAAAATTTTGTTTAAATGTTGTACAAAAAATAAATTCTTTATATATAGATTTCGATGGTGATTGATTCATATTATGCTTGCATTATAATAGCTCATTTTTGTTTGTTCTAACACAGTATCATCGGCTTGTACACGGGTGGAATATTTCTAATATCACAACTTCTGCGTTTTATTTTTGGCAATCAACACGCCAACATTATGTATGAAGACATGAAATATGTTGATTGTCTCCTAGAATTATGTGACGATCTATATCTCGTCAGATCAATGGAAGAATTTTTCTATGAAGAGGAAATATTCGCTCGATTGATATTTTTGTTTAGATCACCTGAAACATTGATTGTTGTGACCAGGTTGAATAAATACCATTTGTGAAAGGTCAACAATACAGGGTGATTGAAATTATAGGGCCACCATTCGGACCTCGCATAAAGGCTATGACTTATATGCAAAGTTACGTAATTTTATGAACAACAAAGTGCCGTAAAAAGCATTATAATTTCTACAAAATTCGAAACTACCCCTTAGTATATGACTTCAATTTTCAAACAATTCCCTTTGGAACAACATCTTTATCCTCCAGTCGGAATGTTTTCCTTAATTTTTTTTATGAATAGAATGTGAAGTAAATTATATATTTTATTTATTTAATTAAAAAAAGAACTTAAATCTTGAAGTTCGGTTTTATTTTTTTCTAGTAATTATTTAAAAACTTCACAAAATAAAAAGTACATTATCAAACAACTCTTTACGTGTTTTGTGATTCGTTTTGAAATAATTGTAGAAAAAATTAAAAACTAAAAATCAGAATTTCAGTTTTGTCAAAAAGATAGAAGATATTGTAATTATTTTTATGGCATATTGTTGTTCATCAAATTTCACACCTTTGCCAAATTTCAACTGTCCCAATAGTGGCCTTCGAATGTTAATCACCCTGGATAAGTTTACAGCTGTATATTATGTATAATTGTAAATAGTCTTCAACAACGGTGAGGAAGTAATTTAATTGCATAACGATTCACTGTATAACCATAACGATTCACTGTATAACCACCTGATCTATCCTAATAACTTGGAAAGTATTAAATTAATATTGCTGTTTTCTCATGCATGCTTTTTATATTTTCATGTAGGATGTTGCATGAAGTGAATATTTTATTATTACATAATTGACGATATACACCAGTATTAAATTTCATTCTTAATGACTTTACATTTTTCGAAAACATACTTCATCAGATCTTGTATATTTTTTTTATAATCTCACTAATATTTTCTTTATTATTTTAATCTCTTATGTGTCTTTTTCAATTGGATTTTGTATATTGTTACTTTCTTTTACATCTGTTCAATGTTTTTTTTATTAATTAATTAATTATTAGTTTATTATTGTAATTATAATGCAAAAAAATTTTGTTAAAAATATAGTTTTTTAAAAACGTTTAATTTACTGAAATATTGGTTGAGCTTTTGTTTTCATTAATATTTCATTTTGTGACTTTTTTAACATTTTTCATGTATGCTTTGTTGTTCCATGAACTATAATGCACTGACATTTTTGCACTTTCATTGTGGTTTTGGTAAGTTAGAAGTTTATGTATGTTTTATCCAAATAAAAATAAAACAGCTTTAGTATTATTGTCGAACTGGAACTTATGCTATCTAAATTTACCTTACAGTATAATTGGAGTGTATGGCTCCATCGTTTATATAATGTCCCGAGTTTTACGTGGCGTCTTCGCCGACCAAGTGTTCAAAATCATGTACGAGGATCTTCCGTCTGTCGATCGTATCCTTCAAATGTGTCTGGATGTCTATTTGGTGCGTGAAGCCAAAGAGTTTGCTCTAGAGGAGGATCTATTCGCCAAACTGATATTCCTATTCAGATCACCGGAGACGCTTATTAAATGGTCTCGTCCACCGGAAGAATTAGACGACGAAGATTATCCTGAAGGACGTAATGATGATGATGATGATGATAACGTTGATTAGGATAGTTAGTTGTGTTGATAGTTCGGTGATATTTGAATATTCGCTGTTCAAGTTGCAGAACTTGTATTTTTCTTACTTTCGAAACAAGCTTATTGTGGATTTCGACTGGAAACTAAATTGCTATTTGTCACTCCCCTCCCATTCTAGTAAGAAATTTTTGTGGAACTTTATCATTAGTTTTTAATAATCTTCTATATCTGAATTCTAAGGACATAAAAAATTAAAAAATATATAGGGTAGGTAACGACTTGTTTCGGAAATTTCGTTCCTCAAATGTTTAGTTATCCAATAAATTTAATCTAATACTGTAGCTGTTACTTATTGACTCGCAGTTTTAAACAACTCTCACTGGAAGTTAGGATTTAACTTTGAAAGATGTCATGAACACGCCCTTCAGCTGCCCAATCGAAGGTAGAGGCATTATAGAGCCACCTAAGTCAAGAAAAATGTTAAAATTAAAATAATGTTAAGGCTATAATATTTTTGGTAGCTCATAGACAAAATGCACAGAGTTCTCAAGGTCTCATTAAAAAACGTTTTTAAACGAACTACTCGCCAAAAGACAGTACTCTTGATAATGTTTAAATAACATGATTGGTATACTTTTAGGCCACTGAATATAGGCTACTGTAAATTAACTTGTTAATGTTCTGTTTTCTATTCTTCTAATATTTCCATTTCCTACATTTCAAATTGATTGAGTATCTCTTCGAAAGTTATTTGCAATAATGCTCATCGATGACCTTGTTCTGAAAGCATTTAGAAGAAACGCTTCTAAATGAATTTGACGTAACAACAGAAATATGTATTCTTGTTATCAAAAAATGTCTATACCTAATATATTTTAACATTTCTGTCATATCTTGAATCTATATTTGTATGCGTGTTATGTCTTCCTGATATATTTTATCGAAACAGTTTATTAATATCTATATTTAGTTTATATAATTTTCGTTATTGATAGGTAACTTATTTACTTTAATTACAAATTCTGATGGATCTAAATTTCTCCATTATCGTGGCCAATTAGAAAAGCTAGAAGTTATATTTTAAATTAACTTTCAGGACAAGACAAAAAGTGAAGATAAAACCAGCAACCAGTTAGCAAACAGTATTTTCTGGTCAAGTTTTAGTTTTGGGGATATGTTTAAGAAAATTGATTATTTGTGTGTTGTTTACATGATGCATTCATTTAAAAACGTTCTGCGCAGGATTCAAGTTTGCAGACATTAAAGGTGTCTTTATACATATAGGTTATGTGACAGTTCCTACTTAGATTTTAGGAATAAAACACTTGGAAATTTAGATCCGTCATTAGGTACATAAAGAAAATTAAAATGAAGTTATTTGATATATAAAATGCTAAACGAACGCATATTCTCAGGTTGTGATTTGTAAAATTAATAAATAATGCCTTAAAGGAAGTGCCAGAGATCTTATTACATTGTGTAATATGCTAAAAATTAGGTGTCTATTTAATGATAGCATTAAATATATATTTAACTCTTTGTTCACATGACTGAAAAAATATAGTCAACTTAGGATTAAACCTACTTTTTAAGTTTAACGAGACACATTTTTAGATACGTTTTTATTGCACAATTTTGTGAAAGTAAATTTTATTGAGAAAATAAATCGTTTTTTAAAATATGATTGTTTAACCCAACTTATCCTAAACATCATAAGAATCCACTACAATTATTATTCCTGCCTCAATAGAAAAAGTAAGTGAAAACTTATTGATTCAAATATGTCTCCCAACAACCAGGGAAGTTATAGGGAATACAACTTGTAGGTTCCTCAATAAACCCGTCTGGAATGCTGAATTTAAACCTCTTGGGGAATAATAAGTTACATTTCAGGTAGTCCAGATGCCTCAAAACGTAAGCCTACACCGATTTCAGGAAACCTGGTTCTTTGTTACAATTTTGCTGCTATTATAGTTTTCCCCTGGTATTTCTGGTTGCTACTTATTGAGACGCTAACCGGTGTTTCACGAAGAAATCTTCCGCAGAAAAATTTAATTTTTTTTTGTTTTGATGTAAAACAAATGTTGTTGATCTAAGTACAGACAAGTTGAGCTACGATTACTTACAAACCACAAAAATACTTACAAATATAACTAATTAATAACAATAAGAGCTAAAATTGATATTCCGCGGAATATAAAATCATTTAGTGTTCCGTCACATCCTAAAGGTTGGTGGGCGCGGCTCTAGAGCATACAATCTATAATTTAATTTTATGTATATGGATCTCTGTTTCTAGATATTCTTTAAACTATTTAAAAAACATTGTACATAGTTCAAATCGTTTCTTCCTGTCCTCGAAATTAATGCTTTATGAAAGATAGCAAGATATGCTATGAAAGATATTTCTTCTACAATGTCGTTCAAACAATATTTTTCCAAAACATGTTGAAAATGTCGTAAGGTGCGTATACAGTTTACATGTAGACGATCACCAATTCCAACACAAAGTTCATAAAATTTTATATAAATTTAAAAAGGCGCTACTAAATTTAGAAATTAACATCACGTTCTGGAAAATAAAAAAATTATCTGATAATATTCTTCAATTGAAGAACTCTTTCAAAAATGAAGTACCATTCTTAAATACGAGGCATGTTTTTTAAGTAAGTACCGTTTTGGAATTAAAAAAAGACGTGCAAAGATATCGCAATAATTTTATTTTTACATGAAAGCCTGTACCTTAATCTACTTTTCTACATAATTTCCGTGAATATTGAGGCACTTGTCATAACGTGGCATCAGTTTTTGAATACCCTCCTCATAAAATCCTGCCGCCTGACTTGTTAACCACTGTATCACAAATGTTCTGACTTCGTTATCGTCTTGAAGACGCTGACCACCCAGGTGTTTCTTCAAGTGCAGGAACAAATGGTAGTCGCTGGGCGCCAGATCAGTGCTGTATGGAAGATGATCTAGAGTTTCCCATTTAAAAGATTTGATGAGATCTTTGGTCCGATGAGCCACATGTGGACGGGCATTGTCATGCAGCAAAACGATACCCTTACTCAACTTGCCACGTCTTTTGTTCTGGATTGCACGACGCAGATTGTTCAATGTCTCACAATAAGACGCTGCATTGATTGTCTCATTACGAGGCAGAAACTCCACTAGCAATACTCCTTTTCTGTCCCAAAAAACTGTGCACATGATTTTCCGGGCAGAAATTGTTTGCTTAAACTTCACTCTTTTGGGTGATGATGAATGTCGCCAGTCCATGGATTGTTGTTTCGATTCTGGTGTGACGTAGGCCACCCATGTTTCGTCACCAGTAACAATTTGGTCTAAAAAATCTTCACCTTCATTGTGGTACCGCTCAAGGAAAGTCAATGCACCGCCTAAACGTTGGGTTTTGTGCAAATTCGTGAACATTTTTGGAACCCAACGTGAACACAATTTCCGGTAATTCAAGTTCTCGGTCACAATGCGATACAAAACACTACGAGAATATTGAGGAAAGCAGTCGCACATTGATGAAATTGTAAAGCGTCTGTTTTCTCTCACCTTTTCCTCCACTTTCTGCACCAAATCTTCATTAACGACCGAAGGACGCCCACTCCGTTCTTCATCATGCACATTTGTGCGGCCATCTTTAAATGCTCTCACCCATTTCCTTACCATTCCATCACTCATAATGTTTTGTCCGTAAACTTCACAGATCTCACGATGAATATCGATCGGTTTTACGCCTTTAGCACTAAGAAATCGTATAACAGCCCGTACTTCACAATCGGCGGGACTCACGATTGTCGGAGGCATCTTAAACACTCAGTAAACAACGTACAACAATGAGGAATCAGACTGTAATGGCGTCAGTGCGTAGACAAGAGATGTAGGTAACCAGCGCGCATGCGCGGAACGCCGACCGTAGCACTGCGGCGGCGGAATCGCAAAACGGTACTTACTAAAAAAACGTGCCTCGTACAATTAGCGCGCAAAACATACGATTTAATACAGAATTTAACAAAATTAAAGTCTTAAATCTAAAAAAGATACAAAATCTAAAGCAAAGTCAGTCCTCATATAGCTTTAAAACTAAGCTAAGATCTCGAGTTGTGAACGTCGTTAGTAATTTTTGTAATAGGAATGATTGTTCTTGTCAAGACCATGGGGTTTTGAATTCATATTTTAAAAAGGCAAAACAATTTCTGAGGAATAACCCAGACATGATATTATCTCGGTCCGATAAAGGTAATTCAACGGTTATAATGTATTGACAATACGAACTGATAATGAAAGAAATGCATTCCAATCAAGACAAAAAAAGACCCTACTTCGAAATATCAGACAAAGGCTAATACATTGATCACCATTATTCGTGAATGTAGTCAAATTAACGAAAGTCAAGAGAAAAAGTTAAAAACTCACAATGCGGTTCCCCCAAAGATATACGGGTTAAGAAAAACACATAAGAATGAACCAAGTTTAAGGCCAGCTGTGAGTTGTATTAATACAATTTAGCGGTATTTTTGAATGATATGTTAACACCAATAACATCTACATTTTCAGATAATGTAAAATATTCTTTTGAGTTCTTGTCATCATTAAAAGATATCGTCTTACCAAGGGACTATATTTTGGTTTCTTTACATGTTAAGTCCCTTTTTACAAACATTCCAAATTTAATGGCCAATATTATTACAAGAAAATGGCAGTTTATTTCGGCATAAGTGAACTTACCGAAAGAAGTTCTCATCGATGTAGTGTGGTTTTGTTTTGAGTTCAGCTACTTTTCTTATCAAGGTGATATTTATTTACAACTGGATGGAAGTGCAATGGGTAATCCAGCAAGTCCAGTATTAGCCAATATGATTCTGAATGATTTAGTGGAATATCTCCTTCGTTCGCTACCTTTTACCACTCCGCTAATGAGGATATACGTGATGACACAATTATTGCAATTCCTCACATAGCTTACAAAATTACTGGCTTTACTTACACGGGATTTTGTTTAAATTAGCATGTCCACCATTTTTTTGTTTTACCAGACTGAGGTCCTGCTAATTTAAACCAAAACCCCGTCTAGGTAAAGCCAGTAATTTTGTGACCGATGCGACAAAATTATTTATTTTATTATGTTTACGGACACAAATTCTCTTAATAATTTTGGAATTATTCTTGTTTTATAGAATTATAGGTACGTACGCAATTTACTTTTTCGTTGTAATTGAGATAATGAAAAGTATTACTAGAACACAGATTCAAGAAATTTGGTATGACGACTTGCCGTACGCAGACAGAATTTATAAGGTGAGTGCTTCTATGCAGCATACTAACTGGTTGAACGTTTTGCGAATAGTTTTGATGTACTCGTATCTTTAGGAATTTTATAAAATCCTGACGGTATCATGAAATCATACCTCTGGATTTAGTTAGGTGAAAGGCGTATGAAAGTTTTATATTGCATACTGAATTCAAAAATGTGTTAAATGTAGGGCATGAGGTTGAAAAAAAAACTATTCAACAATTTTAATATGGATCGAAATAAACACAATAGATTAAAAAAATGTGTAACTAGTAAATTAATTAGAACCAGTCTTAACGAAATGCGTGTCGAAATAAAAAAAAAAGTGTTTTGATTAAGTGGAAAAACTGATCTTCAAATATTATTCTACGCCAAAGTTTCGACTTACCGATCATAAGCTATTTAGAGTAGGAAAAACGTTTTTACCGAATTGTAATATTTTGACCTATATAGATGGTTCTTATCAATATACTTTTAGAGGGTCATTCAATGTATAAAGGGCCACCATTGGAATCTCCTAAACAGCAGCAGTTAGAGGGTATTTCAATTTGGAAAAGATGTGCAATTTTATTGTTTATATTTTTTAAAACATTCTCATATTCGGTTATTTCAAATTTTTCAGTTTAATAAAAAATGTTTCTTTAATTTACACTTATATTTTCAAAATGTTTTAAGCAGTAAATTATTATGTCTAACACTGTATTTTCCATTAAAAATCAAATTTTTAACAAAAAACCGGTAACGATAAATTTTTATAGATTTTTTGTTAACGTCGAATTAAACAAAATAAACTGTTGCCCTCGAGGCACGAATAGCTCTCCATATTTAAGTGTAAAAGTAAGAATGTTATGATGACCTTTTTGTCATTTATCTAAATTTAATAAATTTTTGTTTTGTTTTAGACATCAGCTATTTTTTTGAAGTATCGGGTTTTGTTCATTTTTCTTCTCTTTGGAGGCACTATTTATACGTACATATTTTATATTTCAGATCTTCTAGGTCAAGTTCTTGGACGCAAAATAATTGATTTTTTTAGTTTTATTATAAAATTTATTTTGCCCCCTTTTCTACTATTTACGAACCCCTATGTAAACAAAATTGTTATGTTGTATGTTATCTTATATCAAACCTATATATAAGTAGCCAATTTTTCTGTTATATTTGGAAAAACTTTTTTTTTTTCGTTTTTGCCCCTTTTTCGAACGCCTGTGTGAACCAGTTCATTTATGTAACATTTTTTAGGTTATATTCTATCACAACTACGAACAATTATTCCGTATTCCGAATAAGTTTAGGAAATATATATAATAATAATAATAATAATAATAATTGGACTTTATTGCATTATATCAAAAAACACAATTGGCGAAGTTGAGACTAGGTCTCCTAGCTTAACCTGACTATTCTACAACATTTATATTAAGTAGCAAATGTGAAAAAAAAAAACAAAATTAAATAAATACAATTCCAACCTATAACACTGCAGTAATTACATAATATATAGAAATACAACATAATATAACACACAAATCAAGTAGGTACCAAGTTAATCACACAAATTCCAATAGTTTCACTTTCAAAAACTTACTGAACATACATGGGCGTAACAGTTTAGACTCCTCAGGAATTCTATTATACATGCAGGAAACCGTGTATGAGAATGACCGTTCAAACATTGCACTTCTGTGTTGTGGCATGGTTATTACTAACTTATGCCTTAGATCTAGGTGGTGCTGATCATGACGAAATTTAATTTTTTGATATAGATATTTCGGCAATTTCAAGACTATGACCTTGTTAAATAAGACATACATTTGATATATTCTGCGTTCCTTCATCGTAAACCATCCAATTTCACGCAACTTCGCAGATACTCCTCCTTCAAACTTGCGAATTCCGCCTATTAACCGCACACAACAGTTTTGAATTTGCTGTATACGTTTTTCATCAGTACTTAGTAAACAAGGTGTATAAACGGCGCTACAATAATTAAAATGTGACAAAACTAAAGAATCACACAGCATTTTCCTCACCTCCTCACTAAGCACATCGCGCTGACTATAAATTAATCTCAAACTCATAAAGGCCTTTTGCACACAGCTACTGACATGTCTCGTAAATCGTAGTTCAGTGTCTAACACCAATCCAAGACTTTTTGCATATCTAACAAAAGAAATTCGGCCACCTGCCATAGTTGGTGTTAACTGATTTTCGATAATCGTGCGCAAATGCGGTTTACAAAATAGCATAGCCTTAGATTTTTCCGGATTTATTGTCAGACAGTGACCCACCGATACTTCCTTCAAACTTTTTAGGTCATCATTAAGTTGTTTGTTTGAATTTTCCATATTATTGATATCAAAAGTCATATACAATTGTGTATCATCAGCATAATAATGAGGGGAACTATACCTCAACGACTTAGATAATTGCGACGTGTATAAAGTGAAGAATATAGGGCCAAGTATAGAGCCTTGTGGAACACCTCCGTCAACCGATACGCGACTCAAGAAAACACCATTTAAGGAAACCCTTTGTGTTCTATTATATAAGTAAGAAGAAATAAGACTACACGCTTCTGCTTGAAAACCCAAATACTGAAGTATTGCCATTAAAACATTATGATTTAAGCGGTCAAATGCTTTAGAATAATCAAGTAATATCAAAATCACACTTTTATCATTATCGAGAGCACTAAAGACGTCATCCGTAATTTTTAGCATTGCAGTCGCACAACCGTGTCCGGCCCTAAAACCTGACTGGACTGTTGGTAGCAGTTCACTAGCTTCTACATATTCTTTAATCTGGTTGCACAATATTTTTTCAATTAATTTAGATAGAACTGGTAATATACTAATTGGTCGTAAATCCTTAAAATCTGTAACCTGCTTTACCTTAGGAATTGGCCTAATTTGAGATGCTTTCCAACAGTCTGGAAATATTGATGTTTCTATAATAAAATTCACTAAGTGTGTAAGTATAGGAATTATTGCCGGGCAACAATAACGCAACATAACAATGCCGATTCCATCATCCCCAGACGCGAGTGACTTTATCTCACGTAGAGCCTTCTCTATTTCTAACACTGTTGCTAATCGAAATGTAAACGCACCCGCCCTACTATGTACATTTGATTTATAAAAATCTATAACATTTGGGTCTGGATCCAAATGCTCCAAATTTAAAAAATAATCATTGATTCTATCAACATCAGAGAATTGGGGGGGCACATTAATCTCATTTTTATTATAAACCCTTAAATCTCTCAATAATCTCCAATTATCTCGTGAAGAACATATCCTAAAACTATACTCCAAATAGTCCTTTTTACTTGTTTTTATCATTGCAGTCACCCTATTACGTACCTGTCGATAACGCTCCCAATTTTCTGGAGTTTTGTTTTTTTTATAATTACTGTGCGCCTTATTTCGTAATTTAACGACCTGTTTAACAAGCGGTGTTACCCAAGGTGCCCTACTCTTTGTAATTCTAGCATGACGTATAGGTGCATGTACATTAAATAGGTTCAATATATATGCATTAAATATTTCAATTTTTTTATTAATTGTATTTTCAAGAAATACATGTTCAAAAGGAATTGCATTTAAGTCTGTATAGAATAATTGAAAATTAAAGTTTTTATAGTCTCGATAGCTTCGATAAATTGGCGTTGCTCTGTCAATCTTCAGATTTATAATCAGCTTTATAAGAAAATGATCAGATATATCTATTGTACTATCCACTGCGTGGTCCACTACTATATCTTCATTGGAACAGATCATGTAGTCCAACAAAGCCAGGCTTCCGTGTCCGAATCTAGTAGGCTCATCAATTATTTGTTTCAGGTTAAAACCAATTAGAATTTCCTCCAATCTTTGAGTGTGTGGACAATGTACATTCAATAAATTAATGTTAAAATCACCCATACAAAAGAAGTTGTCACTGGAAAGTGCCATGCCACTCACATTAACCTCAAATTCCGTAAAAAAATTCGAAATGTTCGTGAAACCTGGTGGTCTATAAATTACCCCTAAGACATTATTTACACCTTTACATCTAAACCTCACCCACAACTGCTCTGCAAATTCTGCCTGCACATCCACAATGTTTGTAACTTGAATACAGTCTTTAACATACAATGCAACACCCCCACCTCGACCAGAGATACGATCCTTTCTCAATACACGGTATCCACCTATATGAATATCGCTATCCAAAACTGAGCTATTGAGCCATGTTTCTGAAACGCCAATTATGTCAATATCATTATTTAACACATAATTCGCAAGCAAATTAAACTTTGGAATAAGTGATCTTACATTTATATGAATTAAAATAAAATTCCTATTAGCCATTGAAAAATTCTACAATACACAAAAATAACAATCCACACCACCAAAATAATACGAGAACTAAGAATTTATCGAGTTTTTATTTTGACCCCTTTTACACTATTTACGAACGCCTATGAAAACAAGTTATTTATAACACATTTTTTAGGTTATATTCTATCAAAGCTATAAATAACTAGTCAATATTTCTGCTATGTTTAAGAAATACGTTTTTTCTAACCTTTTTACCCCATTTTGCACTTTTTTCGCATGTGAATGTGGTCTAATTGTTTAGGTTAAATATTTTAGGTTATATTTAATTAAACGCACAAAAAATTATTCAATATTTCGGATAAGTTTAAGAACTATGATTTTTTACATTTTTGACCCCTCTTTTAAACCCGTTGCCTACGCTCAATGTTAATCACCACCTATAAATATCCTATAGTATTTTCGTACCAAATCTGGTTAAAATCCGTTAAAAAGTGGTTTTTGAGTTATCACGGATACAAATTTTTTCTGACCCTTTTATAGAATTTTCACGGACGCCTATGGTACATTAATTTTTGTCGTGTATTTTTAACACCAATTCAACTAGTTAAATATAAACATTTTTACATTTTAATTTTTTTTTATTTTACCCCTTTTTCTACTATTTACGAACGCCTATGTAAATAAAAATTTTATGCTGCAATTTTTAGGTTATCTTATATCAAAGCTATATATAATTAGCCAATTTTTTAGGTATATTTGGAAAACATTTTTTTTCCGTTTTGACCCTTTTTTTAGACTATTTTCGAACCCCTGTGTGAACCAATTCTTTTATGTAACATTTTTTAGGTTATATTCTATCACAACTATAAAAAATTATTCCATATTTCGAATAAGTTTAGGAAATATATATTTTTTATGTTTTGACCCCTTTTCCACTATTTACGAACGCCTATGAAATTAAGTTATTTATGACACATTTTATAGGTTATATTCTATTAAAGCTATAAATAATTAGTTAATATTTCTGCTATGTTTAAGAAGTACGTTTTTTTAAAATATTTTTTACCCCATTTTACACTATTTTCGAACGCAAATGTGATCTAATCTTTTATGTTAAATATTTTAGGTTATATTCAATTAAATGCGTAAAAAATTATGCAGTATTTCGGATAAGTTTAAGAACTATGAATTTTTTTAATTTTTGAATCCTCTTTTAAATCCCTTGCCTACGCTCAATGTTTCCCAAAATCTAATCAGCTCCTTGCCATGTCCAATAGTATTTTTGTACCAAATTTGGTTAAAATCCGTTAAGCGGTTTTTGCGTTTTCGTGGATACAGACAGACAGACATTTTTTTAAAACTACTTATTTAAGTATAAAATGACCAAAAACAAGTATTTCCGGTGAAATTAAAAAAAAAAAATTTTTCATGAAACTAATAGTCTCCATATATACATATATTACATATATGATATGGAGAGCTAAAAATACTTTTAATTTACCCTTAACTGAAACTTAATATTTTACTTTAAAAACGATAATTTTGGAACAGAAAATTAACTTGAACAAACAGGGTGATTTGGAAACAATTTAGCTGTAATAATTATTGTTTTCGACTATGATGCAATGTAGATCGTTCTTTTACAGTTTGTTACAGTAGATATTGTTTTCACAGCGGTCAAAAATAATTTTTTGTTAAGTTCATTGTTTTTAAAATAAAATAATATTAAGTCATTTGCTGAGTTTCAAGGTTCAGCTAGGAGTAAATTAAAATTGGACGTAACTAATCATAAATATTACAATGCAAAAGTAATACGAAAAATTATTGCAACATTGCACCAACCGGTAAAGGGATTTTTGTTAAATATTTGGAAATGCAGCGTTAGACATAATTTGTAACTTAAATATTGTGAAATTTTAAATTAATGAAAACATTTCTAATAAATTTTGAATAATAGGCTTATTTAAAAATATAAAAAATTGCACTAGATCGCTGAAAATTAGTACATGGGTGAAAAACCATTATACAAACAACTTTTTCTTTTGATATTTAAAAAAAATAAGATCCTTGTAATTTTCCGGAAAAAAATGCTAATTTTGACAGGCCAGCCTCATATGCATGGCAGGATTAAAATAATCAATTTAATCAAATACTAAGGAAAAAAAATCCCATATGATGCGTACCTACTTTTTATGGTAATATGGTCGAAACATGAATTGTCAAAGTGGATTAATCTCTTGATTCTCTACACTATGGATTTATAAAAAAAATATTTTTTTGTTACATACGGTTAGGCTTCATACCGAATTTACGTGCTAGGCAAAACATGGAATTGTTGTAACTGACTTTTTAATTTAGATCTGTCTTGAAATTTATGTATGTCGGGAAATGGGAGATTTGGAAATGGAAGATATTCTGTTTGATATATTGATATTCATTATGCGATCTGGTGAAGTGGTCATCAAGCTATCGAGAGAACCAAATGAAAAGTACAATCCACCAATTACTGGGCATGGATACAAGCCGAAATAAATTTAAATATTTATTATGAGACCTTTAACGTGATTGATTATTTAAACATTAAGTTTATCACATTTTTATTCTACTATTTGGAATATTTTATTGTATAGTTTTAAAATATACTTGAATTGTATAGAAAATAGGAAGGTAATAAAAATGTACCTATGTGTTTTTAAATTTTTTATTATGGGAATAGTGGATCAACACCTATTAGCAATAATTCAGGCCACAAAAAGCATAAAAGAAACAGAACAATCCGAATCAAAACCATATATTTTTTATACTATAGATATTACAACTACACTTTCAACTTATTTTTTTTATAAGGCCGAAATCCATACGAAATATCGATAATTAATCAACCAATCTACCAATTATCATCTTTATGCTGTGGCTAAGGTATCACATGCCACTATTTCCAAATATTGCTGTCATAACATCATAATTCGGAGAGATGAGTTTATAGGTAAGAATAGAGGTTTGTGATTTGCTTTGACACGATTTCTATGATACGGAAACAATAATATACCCACATTAATTGAGAGTAATAATTTAGGATTTTTTAGTTAGCCAAACAACTCTAAAAATATATAAACTAAAATAATACCAGAATTTAACATAAACATATTTTTATTAGTTAAAACATCAACCGTTAACGTAGAGTAATGGTCAAAACAGCCATAAACATTATGCTAAAATATAAATAAAAATAATACAATTAATAAAATATCCACAATAGTAGATTAAACAGGAATACTGTAAATAAATTTTAATTTTCTTAAATATGAGGGTAAATGGGTATTTTCATTTCTTTAGATTGTTACAAAATGTGCTCATAACATAATTTTCTTAAGATGACAATTATCAATCATAACTTTAAGGAATGTTGAATATCAAATTCAACGCTCCCTTAAATTGACACTATTTCCACTTTTCAACTTTAGTGTCAACTTAATTATTTGTATGATCCATGCACAACCAAATTTAATACAAAGGTAGACTAGATAAATTAAGCAATTAATACACTGGTAATCAAATAAAGAACACATTGAATTTCGTAATACTGAAATATTTTAACCTGTTTTTTATTTAAATCATATATTTCAGTTGTTTTTTCGGTCTTATATTTTTTCAAATAAAATAAATTCCTAAACAATTGCCCAAGTAAAAACTTAAACTACGATATGCACGTGATAGGTTTATCATAAATTCAATATGTATTATTTTTATTACCAGAATTACAAAATAAATATTTCTAATACTAGGCTCAGTGAGCGATCGAATTAAAACAGATTGTTGGAATTCAAGTTAAAAAAATCCCGATGCCAGCCAGTCGGAAATAGTATATTGTGCAACGAACATGAAATAACATATATTTCCTACGAGTATGATCGTTTGCAGCATGAGCCGCAGGCGAGTGCTGCAAATCATACGAGTAGGAAATGGTCATTTCATGTGAGTTTCACACTATACTTTTTCTACGACTGATTTAATACTTTTGAATAAATTTAACATAATTTTTAGGCAAATATTTGTTATTCGAAACTTACCCTTGTTAGCATATAAGCCTAAATACGATAAATTAGAAGTATTAAATTGACTAGGTGGTGTTAAACTATATTCACTATCACTGTTTATGTGTTTTGAAATTAGCGAAATACTTAATTATAATTATTATTAATTATAAATACCAAAACTGTCAATTTGTTGTTTGTATTTTCGGCGTTGCTATGGTGATTTTTCATGCCCGCCGCTACTTTTGTCATTACAATTGATTACACAATGAAATTTTATCCGTGCGTAATAAAATTTCCCACTAGTTGCTAGGCACGGACGGATAAATGATAAACAGCATTACAATGTACTACATTGTCAAATCATGATTGAACATATAATAAAGGCATTTAAAGACAGTCGTAGAAAAAGTAGATTTTCGATTTATATATTTTTTATTTAGGTATACTTAGTCTACCATTGACACCCACTATTAATAAACAAATAATAGAATATTCTGACAGTCGCCAAATATAACCAAAGTGTCATATTGACTGTTATTTTAACTGAAATACCCATTATACTATAATACATACATACATAATTAGCGATAGATTTTTCATTTTTAAAAGAGAAATCTTTGTCTGGATCCACAAAAATAGATCAAAAATTCATGAAATGGTAAACTAGGTAGGGCAGCTCAATTGTTTTAACTTTAGTATATCCAGTACTGTTCCCGTAAACTTCTTGCCCTTAAACAATTAAACAATTTTGCCCTTAAACATTTCGCACTTTTTATGAACTATCAATAAATTTAAAAATTTTTGTTGTTTGTTAACCGGAGTGGAATTCATCTTTACTTTGTTGGTGTTACCTTTTAGAAATCTAAATTTATTATCAGTCTTAAGAGTGTAGTATTAAGCTTAAAATAGTATATTTGTACGTTACTTAAGGTACCTATCATCATGTACTTATAATAATTGTAAACCGACGATGAGACGCACACAAGTTTTACTTAAAACTTACGCGCCTAATCTTAAGTTAGCCAAATTATTGTAAACATTATTTCATATGTGCAAATAAAGACTACTACTACTACTACATACGTAAGTACGGTCTTATTGCTATTTCACCAGTGTTTATTTGTCAAAAATAATTACAGGTGATGATATTTTTTTTTTATTTTTTGTTACTTTATATTGACTTACATTTACTTAAATATGCTAGCGATGAAAAAACTCTCCAAATAAACATTGTAGATATTTAAGTGTTTTATTATTTGATATGTAACATCAGTATTTTCTGTCAACAATAAAAAAATGTGATTTTTTTAAAACTTTGACAGGCTGCCATTTGAAAATTAGCTCTCCGATTTCAATCGCCAGCGAACTCACGCGATTCCTTAACCTAGCCGATTTTTTAACCAAATTTTGTTTCGATTGGACAAAAAATGCGGTTTAGAACGTGCCGCAAAATTTGATATATCCCATATATATATATATATAAAACAAAATTTGGTATATCCCATATATATATATATATAAACTGGCTTTAGCGCTGATGCCGTCTGTCTCCTGCAATCTTATATTACTGATAGAGTTCAGTTTGTGTCATACAATGGATATACATCGACATATTATACAGCTCTATCTGGAGTACCTCAGGGTTCAAATCTGGGACCTCTATTATTTTTATTGTTTATTAATGATTTGGGAGAATTATTGAATTGTAGTAAACTGATTTATGCAGATGACTTAAAGATTTTTACAAGGATAAGTACGCCGCAGGATTGTATTTCGCTACAGGGCAGTCTTCAATTGGTCAATGCTTGGTGTGAACAAAACAGACTTTCCCTCAATCCTAAGAAATGTAATGTTGTTTCTTATACCCGCAAAACGTCCCCGACCATCTTTTATTATAATGTAAATGGAGTAATTCTTAATCGAAAGGAGTCTATTAAAGATCTTGGAGTTACTTTTGACATGCATTTCACTTTCAAGGAACATATTACAGATATGGTGGCTGGTGCGACCAAGGCTTATGGCTTTATTGTTAGAAACAGCAAATATTTCGAGAGTGTCGTTACTCTGAATTCTCTATATTTTGCATATGTAAGATCCAAGCTTGAGTATTGCTCTTTGGTCTGGTACCCCTGCTATGACTGTGATATTCAAATGATTGAGAAAGTTCAGCGTAAATTTTTAAAATGTTTGTGCTTTAAGATTGATGGAACTTACCCGGATCGCGGAATACCTTACAAATATCTTATTGACCGATTTCAATTTCAAAGTTTAAGTTTAAGGAGAAATTTGTTTAGTATAAGCTTCCTATATAGGATATTCAGTGGTGATGTAGTGTGCCCTGAGCTACTGGAAAAGGTATCTCTGTTGGTTCCGCGTATCAATGCTAGAAGTTCTATTGCATTTTATAATGAGCGAGCCAGAACAAATGTTATATTAAAATCTCCCATTTATACTATGTGCCGGCAATTTAATTTGGTTAATGATCAGTGTGATATATTTGTTGATTCTCTGAATGAAATATTGTCTTCTGCGGAATCAATACTAAGGGAACTTGATGTTCATTAATACTTGTGTACTTTGGTTGATTTTCGTTGTTTATTGATGTACCTACTGTTATTTAATATAGTTAAGCTTTAGTTATAGTTGATTTTTGTGTGCATTGCTCTGTAAATGGAACTTGTTCTGTTGAGTAATAAAGCTATTATTATTATTATTATTATTATTATAAACTTTTGAACTGAGGCCATTTTTAGGATCCAGGGGTCATGAACTGAAGGACTGCATAAATTTTTTTCAAAATTTCGGTTGTGTCGATCTCCTGAATAGTTACGATTTTTTTTGAAAATCTACTAAAATGTATTGCTATGGTAGTGGGGCCGTCCAACTATGTCTGGCAGTTGGCACAAGCATGCTTTTGTGCATTTTTCAAAGAATTGGAATTTTTATAACATACTACAATACTAGTAAATATTACACTTTTATATTTACTAAATGTTTAAAAGTTTATTTAAAAAATTCTTAAATATTATTCGATAAATTTTAGTTTTTCGTATGTGTCACTAGCATAACACTCATCGTCTCACAACACTATAATAAACTTGAGGAGAGAGTTCATTCTTAATATTAATCAAAATAAACAAAAATACCAAGGCAAAGTTTTATAAAAATTAAAATATTGTGTAAAACATGTTTTATAAAACATCCATGAAGCATGATCAGTCACAAAAAATATCAAATCGGTTTCACACAAATTTTTAATGTTAATAAAACTTCGTGGAGGTGGCGAATTTGGTTTATTTAGATTACTACACATGAGGAATGCAATGCTTGATACTCAATATTAACGGTATCTGAGCTGGGACGCAAACATAATGGGATCAGCCAACTATACCGATAATCTGCTGTGAAATCCATTTTGGCATAGTAAACGCCTGAAGAGGATGATGAGATGAGATCAAACTCTGATTCAGAATTACTCATTTCCATAAAATTATATGAAACCAGCTTTACACCGAACTAATGTTTTTTAACTTGAAATTCAACATTAATATTTTATGAAGTTCTTGTTACATAATGTAACAAGACTTTTATTAAATATCTTCTTAAACTATAACTTAAAGCAATTCACATACAATTGGTTTCCTTAAGTATTTAGAATAAATAATAAATAGGTTTGTCAAAATACTACGAATTAAATTAGACATCAAATCTGTAATTTGAACTAGTCAAAACTATATTGATTGTACAAATAAGTGTATAAGTGGAGCTTCGCCCTCTTTATGCTATCAAAACCGAAGCAATGGTAAGATATTTAAAAAAAGTGTATTAAATGTACATTAAAATTTTATAGGACGTTTGTTTGGATTGAATATTGTTTTTCTAACAATTTCACGTTATTGTTAATAATTGAATAATTTCAGGCTCTAACGAAAACCAGTCACTGAGTAGAGCCTGTAGTTAACTTATACAGAAGATACCCAAATGCAAAGTTCGAATTAATCTGAATTTTCGTTTTCTAATTGGATTTTTTTTCTGCTTAAGGTCTTGGAAAGAAATAATGATATTTGGATTTTGAGTTACATAATCTACTCATTGTACTACAGATTATATGCCAACTCAGTTACACTTTGGATGAAAACTTCGCTATAATTACCTAATCCTAATTACATTTTGCTAAAAAGGTCACCTGATTTAAGCGTTTTATTTAATCGCACATTATCGAAATGCCGTTTTCCGTCCACATACAACATAGCCTCGTGGTAACTCAACGGTGTAACTTCTCTTACAACTTCCGGAAATGCAAAGGTATAATGAAACGTATTTGTTACGTCACTTTTACCAGTATTGGGATTGTGTATTTCGGCATAAACTAATATTTGAATATAATTTAGCTGTGTGTAAACCACTTGAGCATGCATCTGTACCAATGAATTGATTACTATAGGTCTCTTGAAGCTTATGTCGCTGATGCTCTTTAATTTTGGTCTGTATTTACCATACATGAAAGCTGAAAAATAAGATAAAATAAAGAACATGTTTGCGCCAAAGGCTGAAGTATATATAGCTCTAGTTAATGATAACGAAAAATTACATAAAAGCACATTAACTGTCACTATTATTATAAGTTATTCTTTTTGGAGATCCTTCCAGAACGGATGTCTTTTATCGGCTTTCCTTCACCTTAGAACACAGAGGATTGGAGTGGCAATACTGTACACTGCTTAGGAAATTCCAACGTTGAAGCAATCTAATTTTTTGGTATTCACCCTAGTTGCTTTTTGTTCTTTTCTTTCAGCAGATGCGGTATCCAACTCGAAACTAATTGTTGTGGAGGTTACCCGAAATTATCTGGGTTTAATTCCATTTTCCGAATAACATAGATACAACAATATACGTACCGCACTGATACTTTGAACTTAATTAAAGGTGGAGTTTAATTTTTAGTAGGAATATTTGATTAGTGTGGCGTCCCTGATATCTAAATATGCACAACTAAAAAGACAGTCCTCGTATGACATTGCTCCACAAGTACAAACTAGTATATTTGATACAATCTGATCTTACTTACCTAATACCCAACTCAATTCAGTTGCCATACGCATTAAATACCCACCAAACACAGTGTTATGTAGATTTCTGTCTTCTGGATGACAAAATACTGTGTTTGATAGTTTTGCATCACTCATCCACGCACAATTAGGTGGCAATATTCGTGCACCTTTCATTATATTTGACAACTCTGTAGTCCTTAAATAAACATTGTGAATGATATTTTGTTCAGAGGCATTTGGTACTACACGACTGATGTGTTGCTTCTCAATTGCCATGCGCTTCATTTTTCTGTCGTTGCCTAAATAATAAATCAAATTAGACATGACAATATAAAAGTGAATTCATTATTTCACTTAAAAAAAAACATCATTTGCTGTATTTTACGTACTTCTTACCTCCAGAGAGTATAGTTCGTTCCCTTTCGTCTGCAGGTTCGATTAGATTTACAATGGCCGGATTTTGATTCATTGGATCACGTGCTACAATCACAAAAATGGCACGCGTGATTCGTTGCCAAGACCCTTGATCCATCTGCTCCAGCCATACAACTACTTCCATGGAAGTTTTACCGACCCAACACACATGCCCTGATATTTTGATATCCGCATTCGACTAATATATCAAAAATAATGAAAATATTAAAATAGGATGAATAAAAATCTTATAAAAATAAGGAATGCTAAGGCTATTACAATACCTATAATCTTCATATGTACGTATGACGTATAAAGTAAGATTCAATAAGCAAAGAAAACAATATTTTTGTCAATAACCAATATATTCTTCATTCTGACCGTGGAAGGTTATTGTTATTTTCAATGTTTTTTTACGAGGATTGGACAATAATTGAAAAGCCTTGAATGCATCTGGCGGTATTACGAGTTCAAAAATGAGCGACCATCCGCGATTGATGAGGTCCGTCCAGGACGCCCAAATGAGGCCACCACGGAGAAAGGAGAAATATCTGGGACATGTAGTATGTCACTGGAAGGTGTAAAGAATATCGTGCACGAACGCTTGTGTATAAGACGACTGTCGATCCAATTGGTACCGCATTTGCTGAGTTTGGACAATAAGCTGAATCTACTACCGAAGACCGTATAAGCATTTAACGTATGTAGACTAAAGAAATTCTAGTGGTCACGAATAAGTATTTTGTAGGTTTCATGCTCTAAAAGTTACGTTGAAAAATAAAACAATGTAAATAATAAAACACATTGCTCTCATTGGTAGGCTCATCAATTATTATCATACCACACTAGTTTTTACTTGACGCAATTTTATTGATTTAGTTATCTAACGAAAAAAATCGCAGTTTTCCGGGAAACTGCATGCCAATACTATTGTCTTTAGAAACAAAGACAATGCCAATACCATATACGTTTATTCAATATTTACAACGAAATAACTATACATAATTAATTTCGAAGGGAGTTTAAATTTGATTTGAATATTTAACTTATCTAAAATTAATTTTGAATAAAATAATCAAAACTAGAACACATCAAATTAGACACACCTTTAATATCGTACTACTTACTTACTTTGCTTTCAAAATCAGTAAAATCAATTCTATCGACTAAAGCTGTTACTAAGGTTTCTGGAAATGGTACGTTTGGTGGCCGTTTCGGATTTAATATATGTTTGTGGGCAACCATAACTTTAAATTATAATATAAATCTAAGTATAACATGTGGTATGTGGTTGTTCTTTATGGTTGTTCGTTACCTGCAAAAATATCCATATCCTCAAGCAAACGACCAATTCTAACATAACCCAGAAATGACACATATTTCTCTTGTAAAGGTTTGTCTTTTGATAATGGTATGAATCCAACGACAAAACTATCGCGCATGGCTCTTTTAGGTAATTCTTCTTGATTGTTTGCTAAGTATTCTACTAAATTTGACCTATCTGGTGGTATGGGTCTATAGCCTGGCTCGATTCCCATATTTTTACTGAGTTCCACCCTTACTAAAATATAAACAGGTACAAAAAAATAATGAGATCATTTATACACTGTTATATTATCCCAAACTGAATATTGTGGCTCAACTGTTGATTTATATAAAATTGTTAATAGAAAAACCATGTTAAGTGAATTCTCTACCAGAACTTTCTTTAGACTGTCTCTACATTGTCCGCTTACGCTTTGTAGTTTAGGTTCAAGTCAACGATGTTTACAATTTCGGCTAAAGTATGAGTTTATAATCGATTCGGTAATCTTGCACTAAAGATACAAAAAGGCACATCAGTATTTTTAAACTTCAGAAATCTTCCAAGATCACCGAAGTAAGTAGTACCTGCAAACATGAAACCTGTACATTTTTTTTTAGAAATATTTACTTTGATGATTTTTTTAGGTAACTATTTCCAACAGGTTGTAGGTATATTATTAATTTACTTTTTATACCTTTCTATCTTACTTATGATTAACACTTTCATAATGTTCAAGAGTTTAGCTATAATATTCCCCGCCGAATAACATGAAGACTTACATTCACCCATTGTTGGACTTTCAGCACTTGCCTTATGTGGAATATCTGTAGTTTTATGGCTCGTGGTTGTACAAATATTTTTCACCCAGCTCATGTTTGGTTTGTCCAATGTAGGAATTTTACCCATTAGAATACTAGAATATGTCTGAGGCTGAATATGACTAAAATATTAGTTTGAAGGTTAGCTTATGATACATAATGCATATTATATATTATAACAAGTAAGAAAGTTCAAAGATCGAGTTGTTCAAATTATCAAACACACTGTGATATTAGTATTTTAATTGACCTTAGTAAATGATAAATGCATCTCTGATTACGCTTAATATAAGCGAATATTGCTGAAGGGTTCTTCATTTCAATGTAGGATAGGTATACTTGAATTGAGAGGTTTCAATTGTATTTGTTGATACTAAATTAGGATTTATGACTCATAAAATTAGCTAAAACTAAACATTATATATCCTCGCGTTGTACTATAAATAAATTTCTAATTTCTTAATAATTTATGGTATGACTAGCAAATTCTCTCCGATCTAAAAAATTCAAATTCACTTTCTGTCAAAGTATTTTCAGATGTCAGCTGTCAATTGCTGAAGTAGTGAGGTGATTTGAGAATATTTTTCCATTTCACTTGTACTACTATACTACGAATGAACAGACTTAACTACTATACAAGAAAAACGTCAGAAATTGAGTCTGAGTGACAACATTTGTTATTTGGCATACAAGATGATTACTGATGTTTAAAAAATTGTTGCTAAATCCTATACATTTTTTTTCTAATACTAGGATCGATATTGTGCTAAATGCTGTATGCTACTAGCGTAGCGCGGCTGTAAAGTTAGTACTCTCTTCGGCGGTACTACTTTTTATTAAGCAAAAAAGAAACAATAGTATGCGTTATCCTTCTATGCGAAATATCAGCAATGTACACTCACCTGTTTGTCATGCACGTTCCCTTTTCAAATTTGGTTGACAGGTAACTGAGAAATTAACCTTAGATGTTTCCATGGCTTATGGCTTTGACTATTGTCTTTTTATAAAGACAATGCTTTGACCTTATCATTGTCTTTAAAAGACAATGACCTTATTATTTATTATCTGACGTGTTTTATTAGCACAGCCAAAGATTAATGTACATTAATCTTTGATACTAGTGTCACTCACAAAACATAAAAGGCTATGTTTTGTGGTGTCACTGTCTTTATAAGGAACAATGGTAGTGTTATTATAGTATAGAATCTTTCTCTTAACTCTTATTCTATACTACAGAATAAGAGTTAAGAGAAAGATATAGTGGTTTACATGATACATGTTTTTTGTATCATGCTGTGGTTATCGAAGTGGTAGTAAGCTGTGGCAATAATAATTTTGACAGTTCGTTGTTGTTTTTATAGAAAAGGCGATTGATGTGAGCGGTAGGTGATAATAGGGTTATTCTTTCGTACTGAACTAAGTGAACAATCTGAAAATTGTCAGTTCATTCACGATTGTGCGTATTCTTTCGACATCGGTCACTTCTACCAAACTGATTAAAAATCCTACCCCCCTTGCCGCTTACTGATCAACCTCTAGGTACCGGTTACTTCGTTCAGTTAACAGTTAACCTCTAAAAGTATTGAATATTGAGAGATAATAATTGGAATATAAGTTGGAATCAAACCAATAAATTGTAAAAGTTTAAAACATGGAGAATAATATCATGGAAGAAATAATTTTCCTGTTTTCAGAGCAGATTTGGTTGTTTTCATAAGTTTTCGAGGTTAAGTGAAAGACAATCACAAAAAAGATGTTCTTTCGGTTTCGCCAAATATTCAGTTCAGTATAATCACATTCAGTTTAATCACATTCACTTGTTCAGATCAATCACTACGAAAGAATAACCCTATAGTCACATCACCCAACAGATTTGAGTTTGTAAAGAGACAACATACAACACTTTTAGCAGAGAAGTAAGCTACTTCCTTCTGTCTACTGTCTATATGCTAAATATTTATTGCTAATATTTATATCCAATGCTGCCGTTTCAGTACAATTGTACTGAAGTCAGTACAAATTCAGTACGTCAGTACTACATTTTGAACAAACCCCCAATTTCAGTACGATATCCCAAAAAAGGCAATTTTGTAATTCCCCAAAATTTAATAATATTTTTTGATGCAATAATCAGCTTACCACATGATAGTGCTGCAGCTGATATTTTCTATAGGTACTATGCATTATTAAAAACAAATATAATAGTCTAAATGTGGATACTGGACAACTTACTTCCTTTTAAACAAATATTAAAAACACAAGATAATATAAAGTTTGTGGAATTGACGAAGTTTTATTTCCTAAAATATTCACTCTTCGTTATTATGGACTATTTCCACAATCTTAATTAGGTATTGTAGGTAACTAATATGAAAAAATGTAAAACTTTATGTATTCTGTGTTGGTCTGACCAATAAATTTATTTTGTTTTTTCTTTCTTATAATAAAAAAATATTTTATTTTACCTTTCAATTGTTCTGAAATGCACAAAACGCTATTTTCCCGCCATTCAGTACATTTTGCACGAATTCATTTTCTGTCCCAGACAGACTCAGTACGCTTTGAAAACAAGAAGCGGCAGCGTTGTTTATATTTTATATCTATGTTTATGTTGGTTTGTTGGTTAGAAACATTATTCTATGTTGTTGGGTTGGTTTATATATTTACATTGGTTTTCATTGAGCTCATAATACTGGGGTAGTATTTTGTTAAATCTATGGTTGTTTGAGTTTGATTGTATACAATCTAAGTTGAAAATTACGTGTTATTAAATAACTAACAACAATGTCTAGATCAACAAGATTCGATACGAAAAAAGTGGTAAACACACAGATATAATATAGAAACGGGGCTAATTAACATACACCCTCTTAGGGAATATAAAGAACGGAGTTATTGCTGTGTAGCTAGGTTGGGCTATGATAATCAGCTCTGTTTCTAGACAAACTGAATATCGAGTGATCAATCCTGTAAATTTGTAGAATTCAGAACTGGTAACGTTAACTTACGGTGCTCTTGTAGCACAAATGGTCAAAGATCTGGACACTACTGATGATGTAAATAAACAATTAGAGAGACTTGGTTACAACATGGGTGTAAGACTAATTGAAGACTTCCTAGCCAAAACTGGTACGGGTAGATGTTTAGATCTAAAAGACACAGCTGATAAAATTCAGAGTGCATTCCGTATGTATCTTGGAGTTCAACCAAATGTAGTAAATTGGAGTTCCGCTGGAGATGAGTTTTCTTTTATATTGGATACAAATCCTTTAGCAGATTTAGTTGAATTACCCGATGAACTAAAAAATTTGAAATATTGTAACATTTTTTGTGGTGTTATTAGAGGTGCATTGGAAATGGTTCAGTTAGATATTCAGAGTTGGATAGTACAGGTAATGCAGATAGCCATTCTGATTATTAGTTATTCTGTGCCTAGCTAGGTCGTACCTTGACGGTTTTCAGAATTACAAATAACAAACAAATAAATTGTATTTGTGACTTTACTAAACTGACCTTTCATTAAAAAAACTGAGGTGAGCCCAAATCCAAATTTCGCAATCAGATTATACATTCAAAAGTTGATAATATGTTCAAGCGAGTGTTGGCAAGTATACCAATATTGTCAACTTTTAAGTATTGAGATTATTATCTATCAAATTATTAGAAAAAAAAACAAGAAAATAGAAAGACTATGCTTCTTGTACTATTACATCCTGCCGCCTATTTGTTGGATCCGAAATTTCGTGGCTTGCAATTTAGTAATAATGAACTATTCCAAACTAATAAAAGAAAATGAGGAAATAACATTGATATCAAATAACATGTTCCCAAAGTTATATTGGATTTATTCAAGGCACCTGATGCTAATCGAAGTGATCCAGCTTTTGAGGCAACGTCTGCACTAGACTACTAATTATTTAAGATTCTCACAATTTCCCGAAAGTTTCATTCATTTGTGTTAAATATTAAATTCATAACTTTCTTCATAAAAATAGCTAGCAAATGAACTATAATAACAGAAACTGTGAACGGAGGTTTCCTTATATGTTTTGTATCGAATTTCCTTGATACACTTTCGAGATAGCTCAAAAAACGGGACTACATATTATATAAAACTTGTAAAGGTTATTTATTGCTTTGAATATTTATCTTTGTGAGATACTTCTAGAATTTTCTATTCTCGAATATTGTGTTCTTTGTTGTAACGCACAATATTTTCTATACTTCTCTAGATTACTGAAATTGTATAAAAAGCCTGTGCTCAGACCATTTTATATTTAGTTTTCATTGAGTTTAATCTGAGAACAAGGAATTAAACTCAAAAACGGATGTATTCTCCCGTATTGGTAAAAACACAGTATTAAAACACTTTCGCATATCCTAAAATATTCGTTATTGACTAACGAATACACATGGCTTGCTAAAGCGTTAGAGATTCTGGGAGTTAATTATTCTATTGTAAGACTCCAAAGAGCTTCTTGAAATTATGGAAATTGTATAAATTTTTTAATTATTTAATTCCACAAGAGCAAATTCAATTTTATCGATGATTTAGCAAAGCATGTTTTTGTTGTAGGACCAACTCAAAGGTGATCAAAACACAGAGATTAGAGTCAAATTTATTAGACGTTTAGAAGATGCATTACCAGCTGGTGAAGATTAGATCATTAATTTAATGTATCGTATATAATAATAGATTTTTTATTTTATATTAAGTTAACTAAAATAAATTTTATTTCGTTATTAATGGTGATAGTACCAGCATTTTTATGCATATACAGGTATACAAAAAACTGTTGAAAGTGACCACCTTTAGCTCGTACATGAATCCAATATTTTCCTCATTGAGTGGCGAACTCTCAAAAATATCATGGTTGTTTCTAATCGAAATACACCCAGCAATAATGCAATTCCTTGGGTCCTCAGGAGTAACGTAACCTAAGGGCTTCAGGTGGCCTCACATGAAAAAATCCATTGGGTTTAAATCCGCGGATTATGCATGCCTTAATTTCTTTCTTGCTGTTAAAAACTCACGAGCAACCCGACTAAAATGCGCTGGTGCCACATTGCATTTCTTATTGCCAATGGTTCGAGAAATCCAGGAAACGTGTGTTCTAGAAAGTCGCTATATACATCTCCGATAAGTCTTCCTGGTAGAAATACGGTTTCAATTAAGCATTACTCACGATTCCAATCGAAACGTTCAACGAGAACTGATGTTGAAAATGATCTTCAACTATCGCATGCGGATTTTTATATAGTTATTATGAAAATTCCTTATTGCATCTTGAAAAACTCTCTCCATCAGTAAACAAAATAAACATCCGTAGTTGAGGAATTTCAACAATTTTGTGCAAAGCCATTGACAGAATTCCATACGTGGAGGAAAATCAGCGGGAATAAGTGCTTGAAGGCGTTGGATGTGGTCTGGATATAACAAATTGTCCTTAAGAATGCGCCAGGCAGTATTACTTATATTCAAAACCTCAGCAACTTCCCAGTAGAAGTACCTGGATTTTCTTCAACCATGTTCAGCACCCCTCTTCCAGCTCTACCGTTCTTGCTATCTTTGGTCTTCCTGTTCCTCCACTTCGTTTTAGAGTGCCTGTTTCATGAAGGCGTCGATGAATGCTTTCGAAAATCAGGAGCCATACGCTCCGGAAGTCTTTCAGTGTACAACCGCCTAGCTTGTAATGCATTGCTATCAGCGAGTCTATAAAAGAAGTGCATGTCAGTCATCTCGGCATTTGTATAGCGATTCATATTAAAGGTCTTCAACAAATTTGCCAGATTCAAAATGATTGGCGCAGTTAAATAACGGTGACGCACAGTGCGGCAAGTCACACAGGAGTGTGGAAAAATTTAAAACGATTCTAGTTATTATTATTATTATTAAATTTTATAAATAATTAAATGTATGATGGATAGTTTTAACTCAGATATGTAATAACATCATCTGACCCATAGATAATTCTACAGTTTTTAAAGGAATATCTGAAGAAATTCAGACCGATTTATTAGATTTTATGTTAGAGGTATATTATGGAAATATTTTAAATGTATTACAAAATACTGAACATAATAAAGGATGAAGCGACAATAAGTGTTTCTGCGATGTCTCAGGTAATGGTAGTATTTATGTATACGTATCTACAGCACCTCTAGTTTTTTCAGCAAGAGCCGCCACTGCTTATATTCCTCCGTTTTTACATTAATAAACATAAATATCTAACATTTCAAGATTACATCAATATATTTGAGCACCCTGTAATTTATACAACATATAATTGCATGACATATTTTTCTTATTCTTTAAGACAATAATTGCAAATTGATATTGATATATTTTCTAATGCGTATAAAACAAAGCAAAAATAAACTGATAAGTATTATAAAGTAAAATATTCTTGAAGGAGTTGCTCAATATGTTTGCCATCTTCTTCAATGCAAACGAAATTCTACCCTCAAACAATTTTTTACCTTTATTAAAAATAGCAGACGTTTGAGATTCTGAGTTTTATACTTTCTAGTGTAGTTGGGGGTGTATCATATCATAATATATAATACTTTTAATATATACCCACGAAATAAAAAATAAAAGACTCTCTGAAGACCTAGGTGGCCAATTATGGGACAGCCCATTCTTATCTGATTATTTCTAAGTTTATGATTTAAATGATTCCGCATGAGTCTAGAAAAATTGTAAATATTATTGAATATCAAATTAGCAATGCATTGTAGGACTTAGGGTGATTGAAAACCAAAATATGGATGGGAAAAGTAGTCCATGGACCACGGTGAAGTTACGGAAGACTGCGTTTGTTTGATTTAACATGACTACCTATACATATTAAAAATTCAAAAAAAATTATTGCCTTTTGCTTGTATGTATGATATGGTATTGTTGATTGTGCTCTATTAATCTCAATTTTTAGTGATAAATGTAATAATTTAACTATGATCTTGCTTAGTCATTCCTGTTTACTGCTATGTTCTTTTTGTTTGACTTTTAATTTCAATCAACAATAGGTACATAAGTAATTTTTGTTAAGTAATTGAAATAACATAACATCTCTTGTAGTTGTTGGGTAAATTAGCTTATCATTATTAGATAAGACAATTTTAATAGCTATTTATTATGTGGGATCAAACTATTTATAACTACAACGTTTTGGTCTGCACCGTTTAATCACATATAGTCATTACGTTTGAATTTAAAACAATACACTTTGACATTTCAGACTTCTGATAAGTTACTGTTGTTTAAACTATATGGACCACGATAGTAGGGTAAGTTTCACTCCATTTGTGCTTAATTAAATTAAAAAAAAGTCACGAATGTTGACTTACACAATATACTTAAACAAAAAATGCTGGATCTAGTTTTTGTTTAAGTATATTGCGTAAGTCAACATTCGCTACTCAAATATTTGCCAGCCTTCCCATTTGGAGCTGATCACACACCCTTAACAATTATAGACTACCTGAGTCCGTTTACTATATTTTGGAATACCTTTAGATACAAAGTTATAGATATTTTTGAGTTCTAGAAATCAATATCTACACTGCTCAAAAAATTAAAGGAACACTTACATTTAAAAAAAAGTGCCAATAACAAAATGAAAAAAAAAAACATTTTTCAAATGGCAATGTTCCGCTATCTGAAAAACAATGTGTTTTAGTATCGCTTGTGCCCTCCAGCAGCACGAAAGACTATTTGGCATACTTCTCACGAGCCGTCGAATGTCTTCCTGTGAGATACTGTCCCACTCTTCGATTAGGGCTTCTGTTAATTGCTGAAGGGTTTGAGGTGGATTTGGACGACGTCGAACACGTCTGTTCAATATATCCCATAAGGGTTCAATTGGATTGACGTCAGGGCTTATCGCTGGCCAATCCATTTTACGAATTTCATGCTCGTTAAGAAAATCTATAGTAATCGCAGCAGTATGAGGCCTTGCATTATCTTGCATGAAAAGAAAATCAGGGTCTATACCATATGCTGCAGGAATAACCTGATCTAACAGACTGATATCCATATATCTTGCAGCTGTAAGACTTCCCAGTATCAGTACAAGACCGGTTTTTGCGTCCAAACTTATTCCACCTCAGACCATTAAGTATCGGACCATCTCCAAATCTGGATACTTGTACAGCAGCAGTGGATTATCGTTCATTCGGACGTCTATACACACGCAATCGGTCATCACAACGAGTGAGATGAAATCTTGATGCGTCTGTAAAAAGTACTGGCCTCCATTGTCGAAGTTGCTATCCCAAATGTTTACGAGCAAAGTTTAATCGCATAGTTTTATGATGTCGAGTTAAAACAGGTTTTCGTACCGGCCTTCTTGGTTTTATATCTCTTTCCTGTAACCTGTTTCTAGCAGTCTGGTTAGAAATGGTTACCTGATGAGTCATCCTAAGTGTACTTTGAAGGTCTTTTGCTGTCGCTAATCGTTTTCGCAAAGAAGAAACTACTAAATATCGGATTTGTGTAGTTTTGCGATTCCGACCTTATCCGGTTTGTCTTTTATATCGTTCAGTCTCTCTATAGCCATTTTACACACGTTTGATAACTGACATACTGCGATTAAAATTTCTAGCTACTTGTCGATTTTTTACACCAATTTCAACTAAAGCTATAGCACGAGTGACTTCTATCTCGCTAAGATCTCTCATTTTGACAGATAATGAATTCAACAACTACAAACTGTCATGCCATTGCCCGATGACGCTCTCTAAGCCTGCCGCGACATAAAACCTAAATGTGAATATTTTCATAATCAATTTATTTTTTGTACTTGCTGTAAAATATTAAACTTATCTCGAATAAATTAGCATAATCACGTTTATTTTTTAACAAATCACAAAAATAAAATGTAAATCCATTATGAAAATATAATTTTCATTTGTTAATAGCAGCAAGCCAAAAAATTACATGGTTATCCAAAAGTGTTCCTTTAATTTTTTTGAGCAGTGTATCTACTTCTAATACATAATTTGTTTTCCATTACTAATACCTAGGTACAATATTTTTAGGAACGAACATGGCACATTTGGCAATGGAATACAACATTCACCCTTTTCCTTCTAATGATTTTTCTTTTGTACAAATTCATGACTCGTAATTTTGGTTATTGGAAAGAAAGAGATGTGAGTTTTATAAAGCCATTACCATTTTTTGGAAATTTTATTGATGTAGCACTTACCAAAACATCAGCACATGAATGGATGCGAGATCTGTATAATAAAATTAATGCAGATTATTTTGGCGCATTTGTATTTGGGAGACCGGTTTTAATAATAAAAGATTCCAAGCTAGTGAAACGCATATTGATAAAGGATTTCGTATACTTCAAAGACAGGTCAGAATTAGTTTAATATTTTTTCACTTTATATTTATATAGAGTGTAAGTAATGGTCATAATAATCTTGGCACTTGAGAAGGACATACGAAACGTCCGTCTTCAAAACGTCATAACCATAACTTATAAGAGCAAGATGTCGATATACAATTAGGCTAAAATTGTAAAAGGGAAGCTTGCAATTGGTATCGTTTTGTAAATTAATATTGCAATAAAAGACCGACCAGAAGCTATACACTTTCTGGACAATTTTCGTACAGAAAGTAAACTTTTCCCGATCAAGACCGGGAATTGGACGTTAATGACCGGAAAAAGCTGTTTTTTCCATTTTTCAATAGCTGTTCGATAATGCGTCTGCCTTGATTAAGTGTTAAGTGACAGTTTGTTGATTTTTAATTTGTTGTTTATGTCAAACTTGTATTGTGAGTTCACAAATATGGAATTGTCGATTTTACAAAAATATTTGTCACGCGAATGAAAATGAGTGTTTAGCAGGTCCATAAAACACACCAAGCGGTGACTTTTTCTGGATTTAATTGTGTTTCGACATGCTTCATCGCGGAACAAAATATTCGAATAAAATTGTGGATAAATAGCATTGCTTTCTTCGGCCTATATAGTCACGAAATGTACGGTGCGAACCATGAGTGTCTGACTTCAATTCCTGAATTGAATCTTGTAAGCACGTAAATCAAGAGCTTTATGCAAAATTTCCCATAAAGTGGGTGGACACAAGTCACACAAAATCAACACTACACTACACTTATGAATCGCTTGTTGCTTGCACAGTTTTAGTGTAAAATTAATCGATTTGATGAACGAGTGAGAGCACCGTTGGACGCATCTAATGCCTGATAAGTTTCTGGCATAATTGCAGACGTTGTTCCAGCGTGAGTCTATGCCTGATGAATCGCCTAAGATCAAAACAACCCGTGAACTGTCAAATTTGCTGCTACAGAAACCAGTGTTGCCAATTTCAAGTTCTCTGCTCCCAAAAAAGCACCATGTAATGGTTTAGTAGGTGGTAATAGTCACTATATGTTAATTTATTTTAGATCAGTGTATAGTTCAAGCAGTGATCCCATAGATCAAAACTTAATGTTCTTTCAAAAGAGTCCGAGTTGGAAGCCATTTAGGAATAAATTATCGCCGGCATTTACATCTGGCAAATTGAAGAAAATGTTTGAGTCCATATCTAAAGTTAGTGAACATATGGTTGAATATATAAATAATCGTTGTCTGGATAAAACTACTAGGGCCAAAGATATAACAACACGATTTTCAACCGATGTTATCGCTAAGACGGCATTTGGAATTCACGCTAATTCATTTGTATATGATGATGCTGAATTTTTGTAAGTATATATAGGAATACAAGGTGATACACAGTCAATGAATTGATTGAACCCTAGAAGTTTTGAAAAACTAACCATGCGATCTTTTTTAAATTTTGACTAGGTACTTAACTGTTGTTTGCACCAACAATTTTAGACGGTACCTAGCGTTAGGGAAAGAATAAATGCAAACAAAATACAATATTTATTCTAAACTTAGGTGCTGCCTAAAACTGTTGGTGCGGAAACGGCCATAAGTCACATTGTTATCTGAATTATAACAATAAGTATATGTATTATTATGTATATATTTTTGAATTGCTTATATTTTCGAGTTTTTCCCCCTATCACCTATACTGATCTAACGGTTTTTGGAAAAAAACTAACGCAAGATTATGTAAGTCTAAAAGGATAATTTTCCGTTATTGTGAACATTGATAGTTACCGTATATATTATATAGTACACAAAATAAAAAACAATATTTTACTTTCCCTATTCGTTTCGTTCTAATATCTGAACCTCTTTTAACTACCCTGAAATATTAGAACGAAACGTTGTTAAAGATTGTTTTTAGTTTGCGTCCTATATCCTGTCAAAGTTTCAAAAATTAACATATTTTCTTCACCCTTTTGTTCTCGACTAAATCAGTTAAAAAAACAAGTGCACTCTTGTAGTGATTTGAATTATGTAATATACCTACTCTATACATCTATTCTATGTATATCCGCGCAACACCATCACCTTATATTATGCTCTCTATTCTATGTCAACCAGTTACCATATTTTCATTTTGTTTTCTATGTAGGTATAAATTATTGTAAAAAAATGTCATAAAGTAAAATTTCCTCCTGAAAGTTTTCTGTACTTATAATGTGTATTTAATTATTAAAAATTATTTTCAGACAAGTTGGTAGAACAATGTTTGATTTTAGGTAAGTTTTTTTTGTTTTATGTGTAATTAATAAAATCTAAATTAGATTCATAACGCACCGGAAAATTCTCTAAACGAAGGAATACAAATTCTTGATAACGGCTATAATAACGGCCCTTTGCAGCCACAATTTTAGATAGTAAGTGCCTAATGTTAGTGCAAACAAAATCCCAGGTTAATCTTTCCCTAATGTTAGGTGCTGCCTAAAACAGTTTGTACAAACGGCCGTAAATGATTTATCCAACTAAACTTTAATAAGTTAGTAAACCTTCACTAATTATTATTATATTATTTATTTATTATTATTATTTATTATTATTATTCATTATTATTATTTATTATTAAATAATATTATCCTAAATACTGTTTTCGATAATAAACAGCTGTCCTAGTGTTTATGCACAACTAAACAATATACATAATTAGCAAATACCTAAGTTTTTTAAGCTTACTTTATTGAAAAATATATCGTTTTCTATAGTATAGTATAGCCTATCCCCATTTTAAATTTTATTTTGGACGGTTATATTGTAATGTTTTATTTCATTTTATTTTCCAGCCTATCAACCGCCGTTAATCAATTGTCATACTTTTTTTTCCCACACTTCATAGATCTCTTTCATCTGACTTTTCTAGGCAAGAAAAATAAAACATTTTTGCGAAACGTCTTATACGAAACTATTGATAATCGTAAAGATAATAACACAAACGATGGTGATATAATTGATATTTTGCTGAGACTACAGTCCTCAGGACATTCGGAATTTGGTAATAACAAGTTGTATTAAAAGAAATTATTTTCATTAAAATAATATTTTTCTTGAATTAAGGTGGAGATAGGTTGGTAGCACCAGCTATAAACTTCTTTATTGCTGGCTATGAGACAACCAGTTCAACCATTTCATTTACACTGTATGAACTGTCTATAAATAAAACAATCCAAGATACAGCTCGACGAGAGATAACAGAAAATATAGCTGCAAATGATGGTATAACTTACGAGGGAATTCAAACGATGGATTATTTGACAATGTGCATAAGAGGTAACTTTAGAGCATGATCAGTATATTATAAATTCGTAAAATAATAAAATAGAAACGATGTAGTTTTAGATTCAATATATTTATCACATGACTAATGATGGCCTCAGCCAAGGCTATTCATAATAATTTGTATATTTCAGAGACCCTAAGAAAATATCCAGTACTACCATTCCTAGACAGGCAATGTAACGAAGACTATTTACTACCAGGAACGAATTTGCTTATCAAAAAGGGTGATGTTTTGTACATACCAACCTGGGGTCATCATTATGATGAAAAATATTTTCCAAACCCACACAAATATGATCCTGAACGATTCAGAGATATGAGTAAGATTAATAATGATGGTATGCTGTACTATTTACCGTTTGGTGATGGACCCAGGAATTGTATAGGTACCGAAGTATTTTATTTAAATTGATTGGAAAAATTATCTTAGCATAATGATGATTGCGGCTAGTTGAAAACTTATGCCATTTATAGATGGAAGGAATATACAAATAAATACGAAGTGACGTAAGTAGGTAGGCTATGAGACTTCGGAGACATTTCTTATGGAAATGGGAAAACGCTAAGGTCCCAAAACGCCGAAAATGGTGCTTTTCAAGGTCACGCGCTTGATGGCTCCGCGAGGTTACAAACGATGTAAATGACAAACGTCGTTTATGTCATTTATATCGTTATGTCATTTATATCGTTTATGTCAATTATATTATATTATGTCATTACATTATTTTTTAATTTAAGTTAATAATGTATTTATTTATTATGTTATTGTTTAAATATATGGTTTGTCAAATTCTCATGGCTGACTTGACAAATATTATAATTTTGAAAAATTCTTCCTTTTACTACCAATATGTGCTTTTTCCATGCAATATTAAAAATATACATATCTATATGAAAACCTGATAGTGATTAATAAATAACTAATTTAAATATCATCAAATACAGGGTGGTCTACATGAAATTAACAGGTTCAATTAAAAATTGGCCTAATATTATGAATATATAGTAATATGTCCATAGGAAAGTATTATAATATTTGACACATAATTACTAATTACTTATTTAAAATTAAACTTTACGTTCATATAACTCATATTATTGAACACCCTGTATTTAGTATTGGGGGTTTTTATATTTGGCGTAACAAGTGATGAGTGGGTATATTTATCAGCCAAGACTGGCTTAAAAAGAACAAACGATTAGGTGTGATTTTTTTTCATTCAAATTATGTCTGTATTTTTATAAAAATTAAAATATTTAAAAAACTGTCAGGTTTAGGTGAGATATACTTTAATGAAAGTTAGGTTTATTTTGAACGGGGAATCTAAAAATATATTTATATACAGGACATTCCATTTAAAAAATAAATCACAACTATGGTTCATTTCTTATATTTGGGACACCCTATATAGATTCACAATATTTTTAAAATGTAGCCATAAATCATTTTTATCGAACCAATGAATAACACTTTTAGAAAATTAGATAGTTTAGCCACATTATTCCGTGTCGTATGGCGTGAATAACACTGTATAATCTTGTTCATTGCACAAACCAGAGGTTAATAAAATATCAGATATTCTTTTCCAAGATTATAATATATATACAACAAAAAATTGAAATAAATAGGTAAATTTCGATCACATTTGTTTTAGGATTACTAAATTACTAATTATTGGAGAAAAGAATCCTAAATCAACATCATAAATGATTAAATGAAATTATTTAATACCTTTTCAGAAATGATGAGCGATAATAAATTGATGTTTTCAAAAATACGATTCACTGATAGTTTTATTAAAGATTCAGATGAATATATATATACATCTTGTGTAAAATATTATTCAATCTTCTTTGTTTTAGAAATACATTTGTTGTTTTCAGGTGAGAGACTGGCATATATAAGTGTTAGGCTGGCATTAGTGCATATTCTGTCACGATTTGAAGTTCTACCATCGGAATTAACGAAAATACCTTTACATCTAGAGCCTAGAAGTATCTTAAGTCAATCTTCATGTGGCATACCAGTTAATTTTCTACCAATTAAATAATGTAATCATGTATTTATAAATGACATGTATTTGAATATATGGCTACAAACAAATATATAATTTGGCGTTATTATTATGCTAATATTAAGGATTAATTGCTTTAGACGGTAACCTAAGGGTTCGAGTTGCTCACAGAGGGGGATATATGCACCAACTTCAGATCGAAATATGTTGGCAGCCAGTCGGAAATATAGATTTTAGATTTATTAGCTATTAGCAGTTGGCATGATTTTCACGTTAGTACAAAGTAAGTATATAAATTTGATTCTTATTTCTAAGCAACTTTCTAATTTGTACTGTTGCCTTTTGGGTTGGTGATGGTGATTTTTCTCCGAAACATATCCCTTTGTTGATGTTTTAGATTTAATAAATTTAGTGGAGATAACGTCTGTGTTTTATTAGTAATTTCTTAAGTACCTATGTATTTGGCAGTGCCAGACGATATGCCAATTACGGGTTGTCGCGTCCACATTCAGTTATTTTATTTTCTTTTTATTTATTTTAATTATGAACAAGTAATAATTGTTGATAATACTTTATTTCAAACAGAAACCAAATTCAATGTTTTTTAATATGTCTCATTGTCATTTAATAAATTTGCGCGTGTATGTTGGACTTTAGGGACGCGATAAACTCTTAGGTACTCCCTATTATGGCTTGTGCCGCGCCGTGTGTTTAGATTGTTTATAACTAAGGAGCGGAAAAAATGCAAGCGAAAAACGCCAATATATGCGCATTTAAATGCATTAAATTTTTGGAATATATGCATCGAAATGAACAAAAAATGCAAATATGCATTTTTATCATATGAAAAATTATGAACATTAATGTTATTTTAAATAAAGCCAGAACTATTTCTTTATAATTAAACCCGTTCTTCAGAAATCCTATATTTTTTTTACCTATGCCACGGATCTATTTGAATAAATATAAATGAAACACAAAAAATCGTAATAAAAGTATTTTATTCATAGATACACACATTGAAACTTACATAGCAAAATGCAAAACATAAAATCTAAAACATCAAAATTTTACACTGGCACAATACCATTGATAGATTCAGATAATAGCAACTTACACAACATACAATGCCTTAATTAACAAACTATTCTTTGCAGTTATAAAAACAATTTATAATTAAATGTTTCTCAAAATTTTCCAAAAGAAAATTGTGTCTTCTATCTGTAAAAATATGTTTAAAAATGGAAAAACTTCGCTCAACATCTACAGAAGTTAGCGGACAGTATTTTAGTTTTAATTAATTACTTAAAAATTCTAATTTATACAAATCCAGTTCTCTTTCTAAATTAGTGAAATTGCCTATAAAAACTTCTGAAATATTTCTTATGATTTTGAAGCCTGTGTTATTTTCAATTACTGACATACATTTTTTTTTATAACCGCAGCCCCAACAGTACCTGAAACTTTTTTGCAATCTACCTCAAATTCATTTATTAAAGCCAATGAATCTGTCAAAGAAACAATGTCGTGAGTGCTATAGGTACAAAAGAATAATTTGTTTTTATAAATATTAAATTTTCTTTCACTGGTGGGTTAGAAAAAAAGGGTTTTTGCATTTATTAGAGCGGCAGAAGACGGGTCCTTTAGATCTTCGATAACTTGGGGTCTTTATTTGGCAATAAAATGCTCTATTATTGGAAAAAATGCATGTTTTGTACGAAACAGACAAAAAATGCAAAAAAATGCATTGTGCATTTTCTCCGCTCTTTATTTATAACAATATGATAAGCAACATTATTTTTCTCTTACTTTTTCATTTGTTAATTAATTTCTTTAATGACCGCATACATTAAGTTCTTGAAGAGACAAAGTGTGTGTGTGTGTGTTGGTTATTGAACTAACTCATTGGAGGAGCAAGCTTGAAGATTTGAAGGTGTTAGAAGATTAGAGGCCGGCCGGCCAGAAGACCAACGGCCATTTATAAAATAAATACCCAATAGTATTGGTAAGCCCTAAGGCCTCGTCTTTTAAAATCATTTTATACTTTTGTGATTTTCCAATATTTGTCCTATAGTCTATTTTCTTCTTGAGCCAGAAGCTCTCATAACACGGGTTATGGTGCGATCAATTCTCCTTTAGCCCCTTCTCTTGCATTGCATTCCTCTTTAAACCAGAGTGGCGAGGGATCCGGACCAGAGTTAGATTATTTCTTTCCAATATTTGAGAGTGTTTGATAATTCGACACTGTTGATGTGGATCTTGATGTATGTTTTTTAAGACTCGCGGAGATTATGCTGGAGAACTCTTTCGTTACATAATATATTTGGTGGAGATTTGACTTTTATTTATTTAAATTATAACTCCACTTAAGTATGGTCTACTTTTTCAATTCAACTCTTTCTTTTTAAGATTTTAAATAGCTTGGTGGATTGTTCAGACTTAGTCCACTCCTTGAACTTTAACATAGGCACCACTACTTCGAGCATGTCAAGCATGCAACATACACGAGATTAACTACTTACTTTAATTCACCTGCAAGATCTTTCTGTGCATACTTGTCTCTGTTCCTGCAAAATGTGATGTGCATTGTGTCGTAAGCTGTAATGTGAATGTACCTGTCATGAATCGTACCTACTGTATTATTTCTTACTGTATATTGTTAGGCAATAACGAATTTATTTATTTATTTATTAAAAATGAGATGCCACAATTATTGTCATTTATTTGCAGCTATTTTTACTTAAAATATAAACAGTAATGCAAAATATGTAGAGTGTCTTATTTTTGATTAAGACATGATCCCATAACCCCTGTTAACCATTTGTTATATGTTTGGGTTTTTTTATTTTGAATGTGACATTATTTCTCATACCAGATATCACAAGAATACAGCGTGTCCCAGATAAAAGTAATTGCATGGGGATTGCTGATACGGAAAGAGATACAATTTGGGTTAAATGGCAAAAAAGTCGCGCTGTTCGAAGCTCAAACAGATGTTGAAAATTGTGTGTTTCGAAAAATTGCAATATCGTCACCATTGTACCTATATCTTTCCGAAATCCCCATTTAGTTCCTTTTATCGAAGACTCGTGGTATAAAATTTAACTTATGATTTTTTACACAGGAATGGTGTACCTATATGTATAATCATAGGTGCAGAGTGAAGTTACGGAAGACTGCGTTTGTTTTAATTTAACACGACTATAACAAATATTAAAAAGTTAAAAAATGACTTAGGTGCCCTTTGCTTGTATACCCCAAGATAGGTAAATACTTCTTTTTCGATATGGTATTGTTGATTGGGCTTTATTACTTCCGAATTTTAATGACAAATGGAATAATTTAAGTTTGATCTCGCTTATTTATTCCTGTTGACCGCTATGTCCCTTTTTTATTTGACTTTTCTTCCAATAAACAATTAGGACATTTTTTATTTATTTTTTTTTTCTAAATTGAAATTTCATACATCTCTTGTAGTTGTTGGATAAATTAGCTTATCATTATTAGATAAGATATTTATTATATTATAATATATATAATATTAATAACTACAACGTTTGATCTCTGCATCATTTAATTACATAAGGTTCGTTTGAGTTTAAAATAATATACACTTTGAGATTTGAGACTTCTGATAAGTTACTGTTATTTAAACGATATGGATCACGATAGGGTAAGTTTTTCTCCTTTTGTTAATATTTAAATTAAAAAATTAATTTAACTTACGGACATTCTAATTTGAATCTAGAGTTTATTTTAAAAACTATCATCGATATCTAATTCTTATCCCGACCATTTTTAGTCTTACTTTCGCACTAAATTACGATCTTCACGTATTTCTAGTATTATACAGTTAAATACCTAATCAATCCTATTCTGTTCCGAAAGATCTCGGTCCAATCCTGAAGGTCATATTCGGTTCACGTCGAAAAAACTGAAAAATAAACTGACATCTGGTTGAGGTGCCATTGCATCTTTGGTGAGCACTAATGTACTTTTTTTTTTAAATTGTCAGTTCGACAGGTCACGTTAATAAACAATACACGCGAATGTTACTGCGAAATTTGAAGTGCCCTTAGGAAAAAATTTGTTTGCGTGAGAATTTTCCTGGTCGGTGGATTGGTAGGAGCGGTCCCATACTGGGGCCACCGCGATCATCAGATCTTAATCCCTTCAATTATTATTTCTGAGGTCATTTAAATAATTTAGTTTATGCAGCTTCAGTAAGTAAACTGGAAGACCGACGACAGAGAATTAAGTTAGTTGGCATTTAAGTAAGAAGAGATCATTGTAAAATTTTACGACGCGCTATAAGAACTTGTATCGAACAACCTGGAAATCTTTTTGAATAAAAGCTACCCTAAGTGAATGGTCTGTAATAGAATATCAAAAAATTTGTCAAGGTACAGCCATACATAAAGTAGTAAACCTTCAATATGAAATCATTTTTTTTCCATAGCCACTATGACTCCTTTTTTTGCAATCATTTCTATTATGAATTTTTGTGGCACTATGCAACGATTGTACTCGAAAAGGGTGCATGCTATCGTAGTTTAACAATAGCACATTTTTTTCGTAGAATACCTTAAGATTTCATACTTTACTTTGTATTAAACACTCAACTCAAGAAAACTAGTTGTGTTCTATTTAAAAGTAATTCATTAATTAGTTAACACTAATTAAAATAAAATAATACTAGCAGATAGGCGCATTTTATATCTCTTGACGTTCTGCCACAGCTAACATTGTGTATGTTAGCCGTGGTTCTGCCGTCTGGCATTGGCAGTTCTTTTATCTTTGAAAGTCCGATTACATTGTTGCCAAACTACATAAGTACTAGATATATACAATAGGAAGTTTGACATTTTTTTGAGTCGCTGAGCGCGCTGGTAACAACAATACAGTAAACTACAAACACATGTTTACTAATAATCGTGCACATTTTGAGGTCTATCATGTGTCTCCATCTACATTGTTTCAATCTAAATTATAGGCTGGAGGTTGACCTATAAGAAAGTCAACTTCCGTTACTCAAATATTTGCCATCCTTCCCATTTGGGGACTGATCAAACAACCTTAACAATTGTTGTAGAAGCCAGGTAGTCAGTCAGTTTACTATGTTTTGGAGTACAGTTAGATAAGAAATTATGGTATTCTTGAGTTCACGAATTTAAACCATCTACTTCTAATAATTTGATTTCCATTAGTAATAAGTATAATATTTTTAGGAACGAACATGGCGCATTTGGCAATGGAATACAACATTCATCCTTTTCCTAGTAATGATTTTTCTTTTGTACAAATTCATGACTCGTAATTTTGGTTATTGGAAAGAAAGAAATGTGAGTTTTATCAAGCCATTACCATTTTTTGGAAATTTTATTGATGTAGCACTTATCAGAACATCAGCACATGAATGGATGCGAGATGTGTATAATAAAATTAATGCAGATTATTTTGGCGCATTTGTATTTGGGCGACCAGTTTTAGTAATAAAAGATACCAAGCTAGTGAAACACATATTGATAAAGGATTTTGTATACTTCAAAGACAGGTCAGAATTAGTTTATTATTTTTTTCTTTATAAGTACAGAAGTATTCACTTCTATCACGTGTACTGTGCTGCATGCGACTTTTTTCTTGAAGTGAATACTTCTTTGGCCTCATTAGAGTGATTTTTCAAGGTCGCGTCACGACACTATTATATAGCGGCTTAACGTTGCCAAAGAAGTATTAACTTCAAAAATATACATTATTTACAGATTATTATTGTAAGTATTTATTTAATACACATCTTTATTTTATATTATATTACACTTTTGGACGTAAATAATTAGAAATTAAACTTAAAAGTTGTAAAAACAATATACAATTAAATATTTCTCAAAACTTTTACAGCAAAAATTGTTGCCTTCTGTCGGAAAACATGTATATAGGTATATATAGAAACACTTTTATCTACCTCAACAACTGATGTAATGAGGGCGTATTTTAAACTGCTTACAAAATACAAAATTTCTCCATTAAAATGGTTGCTACTTTAGACATAAATTGTTAACAGTTATTTTTGCCAAAACTGTCTAACATTTTTCAAATATTTCTTCTCCAATTTTACCCTGCATATTTCTGAAAGCTGACTGAGGGTCTCTTACTAATTGCGTGCTTTCTGTTCATGGTCAATTACATGCCTCTAATTGAGTCAGAGATTTAGATTCAAAACCCTAGTTGCATTTTATAAACGAATGCTGTTGCTAAATTTGCTTATTTTCACAGATTTCTTTTGCATCTAAAAGTGATTGACAAGAATCATTTAACAAATCTCAAATTACCTCTTTAATCTGACAAAAATTCTCTGCATAATAAACTGCAGCTTCCAGCCAAGTACCCCATTTTGTTAAAACGGGCTGAGGTGAAATCGAAGTCTTTGGAAGGGATTCTTTAAAATACTGCACTCGAGTATAGGTGCTTTAAGAATAACTTTTTTTACACTGGAAATTAAAACATTAGCAAGTGGGAATTTTACGCTAATCTCTTCGGCAACCCTGTTTAGCCTATGTGCTCAACATGTTAACTACATGTATTAGTTGTTGGTAAAATATTTTTAAATTTTCACCCGTCTTTACCATGTAATGTGCTGCATCCGACAACAAAAGTACGAGCCAAGGGTCTGTTTACCATCTGTTATTAGGGTGAGTTTTCCGCAGTATTTAGGTACCTGCTTTGGCTTTAAATTTGAAAATTATGTATAGAATTAGGAATTTCTATTCTAACAATTATTGACGTATAAATTTTTGACTGAATATACTTCATTATATGCACTATATGCAGCTTTTTACAAAAATATGCATAAAAACACTAAAATGCACTTTGCATAAATGCCCTTCCTTAGTCATAACCACAACTTATAAGAGCAATATGTCTTGTTGAACAACAGGATTCAACTTTATAGCTTCTGAATCATTTTGAGAAAATAGTATTCTTAGCAGTTCCATTCCAAGCCACAAGCAGATACACAATTATCCTAATACCACACTACACACCAACAATCGCATGCTGTTTGCACAGCAAACTAAGCTCAAAACAACCGATAACTGTCAAATCGGCTGCTACAGAAACCAATTTTGACAATTTAAAGTTCTCTGCTCTCAAAAAAAGCACCCTGTAATGGTTTAGTAGGTTGTAATTTAGTTATCACTATGTGAATTTATTTTAGATCAGGGTATAGTGCAAAGAGTGATCCCATAGATGAAAACTTAATGTTCTTTCAAAAGAGTCCAAATTGGAGGCCATTTAGGAATAAATTAGCGCCCGCATTTTCATCTGGCAAATTGAAGAAAATGTTTGAGTCCATATCTAAAGTTAGTGAACATATGATTGAATACATAAATAATCGTTGTCTGGATAAAATTACTAAAGCCAAAGATGTAACAACACGATTTTCAACTGATGTTATCGCTAAGACGGCGTTTGGAATTCACGCTAATTCATTTGTGTATGATGATGCTGAATTTTTGTAAGTATATAGACAAGGTGATACACAGTCAATGAATTGATTGAACCCTATAAGTTTTGAAGAAGTAACCATGCGATAGATTTTAGATTTTGACTACTAAGGCACATTGTTCTGAAATCTGAAATATTAACACAAAATATACCGGGTGGTCCATTTATCTTGAGACAGACTAAAAAGTTCAAATTAAAGTTTGCTATTGTGGGGCAAATGCAGTGGTGGTATCCATTTGCGAATTTGACAACCGTTTCAAAGTTATCTCAAGGTCAACTTTGGTTTTTTAAATAGAAACATAGATTTTTAGCTCTCCATATCATATATGTAATAATATGGAGACTATTAGTTCCATGAAAAAAATATGTTTTTAATTTCACCGGAAATACTTGTTTTTTGTCATTTTATACATAAATAAGTAGTTTTAAAAAAATGTCTAATATCAGAACCTCTTTTAACTAACGTCGAAGATTTTCAGATATTAGAACGAAACTTAGTAAAAAAAAAATATTTTGTGTCTTATACCTGTGAAAATCTCAAAAATTTATATATTTCCTTCCTCAAGTTTTTTTTTTCTTCAATAAATCAGTTAAAAAAATAAGAGTGCACAAGTGATTTGGATGATATAATAGACCTCCTCTATTCTATCATAAAATTTCCTCATGAAAGTCTTCTGTATCCATGTGTATTTAATTATTAAAAATTATTTTCAGACAAGTTGGTAGAACAATGTTTGATTTTAGGTAAGTTTTTTTTTTATATATTTAATTAACAAAATCAAAATTAGACTCACACACCGGATAAATTCTCTAAACGAGGGAATACAAATTCTTGATACTATAGTAATTAATGACCTTTAGCACCCACAATTTTAGGCAGTACCTAACGTTAGGGAAACTATCCTGATGTTAGGTGCTGCCTTTTCCTTTTTTTTTAATTTTATTTTGGACAGTTATTGTAATGTATATTATTTCATTTTATTTTCCAGCCTATCAAACGCCGTTAACCAACTGTCATACTTCTTTTTCCCATACTTCATAGATCTCTTTCATCTGACTGTTCTAGGCAAGAAAAACAAAAAATTTTTGCGAAACATGGTCTTCGAAACTATTGATAATCGCAAAAATAATAACACAAATGATGGTGATATGATTGATATTTTGCTGAGACTACAGTCGTCGGGACATTCGGAATTTGGTAAGAACGACTTGTATTAAAACGAAATTATTTTCATTAAAATAATATTTTCCCTAAATTTAGATGGAGATAGGTTGGTAGCACCAGCTATAAACTTCTTTGTTGCTGGCTATGAGACAACGAGTTCAGCCATTTCATTTACACTGTATGAAATGTGTATAAATAAAACAATCCAAGATACAGCTCGACAGGAGATAATAGAAAATATAGCTGCAAATGATGGTATAACATATGAGGGAATCCAATCGATGGATTATTTGACAATGTGCATAAGAGGTAACTTTAATTTAGAGCATGATCAGTATATTGTAAATTGGTAAAATCAGGGGCGTAGTGATGCCGTTACGGGCCTGTGTTCCAAGGAATTTCCAGGCCCAATCCCTCACCGCTACACCCATTGAAAAACAAAGTACCAATATTTATACGTTTATTAAGAAATCAAACAAACTTAACCAAAGCACAATTTAAAATATAAAAACTAAAAAATATACATACTATTTCTTAAACCGTGCAAGATAGTTAGTTAAATTAGATAAAAGTTGCATTTTTTGATGCCTATTTAATTCAAATTCTTTATTTGCCATATAATGTAATACATTACATTGTCGGCTCGTCAAAATAACAATAAAAATAAAAATCAGACAGTATAACAGTTACATATTACAAGTATCACATCAACAAAACAAACAATTAATAACTTAAAAATTCGTCAACTGAATAAAACATTCACGAACAAAAAAGTATTTCAGCTCGAGCTTAAACTTATCTATTTTCATGTCCGCGAACCCTCCAACTACCAGAATCTTGTTAAAACATTTGATGCCTATATAGTTCGGGTTTTTCTGACCCTTCGATAGTCTGGAGAATGGCAATTCGAGGCTGTCCTTAATTCTCTTATCATAATTGTGTATATTTTCTCTTTTTTTTATTGATCCTGATAGCTTTTTTATGTTGACTATCAGTGCGTACATGTATAGGCAAGGGAGGGTCATTATGTTCAGCAGCAAAGTAAGTTTTACACGAGGTTTTCTGATTTATTTTAGTCTAATTGTTCTAATGATTTTTTCTGTTTTATAAAGACCCTAATTGCATCCCCTGCCCCTCCCCAATACATTATACCGTAAGCCATGGTCGACTGCACCAGTCCGAAGTAAAGCAACCTGAGGACCGAACGCGATACAGTGTGCCTGATGTTCCTTATGAGAAATACACAGCTACTCAACTTTTGTGTGACGCAGTCAATATGGTTGCCCCAAGTTAATCTTTCGTCCGTGATTACGCCTAAAAATTTGGTGTTATCTACCTGCCTCACGGATTTGCCGCCCATACGTATTAATAAACTTTTATCAGGCCTTTTGTTATTTGCTGTAATCGAAAGAGCGACCGTCTTAGAGGCGTTAAGTGCGAGTCCGTTCAGCTTCCACCAATCCGCTATCTTCACAACTACATGCTGTGCTTTTTTCACGACCTTTATCTCCTGTTTGTCGGTTATTATGGCGCTTGTGTCCTCGGCGTAGAGAACGGGAGTTCCGAATTCCTTGATTTTGTTCGGTAATTCGTTAATAAAAATGTTAAACAGTGTGGGTGACAAACATGATCCCTGTGGTATTCCTTTATTTGTGAATGCTACTCTAGAACGAACACCATCAACCTCAACCGTTTGTGTGCGTGATTGTAGATAGCTAGATATCCAGGCTAGGTTAAATACCAGATCGAATGTAACATTTCACTTACACAGAGCTAGGACCAATGTACTGCGAAGATCGCCTGTTCATGTCATGTGTTCTAATTTTAATAGAGTTCCTGATGGTGTGCCATTTTTACAACTACAGTCAATCACTTGAAAATGGTAACTGCAGAGACATTTTGGTTTATGTGTGTGTATGTGTGCGGAATTAATTAGGATTTATAAATTAGTATTTTAGTTTATTTAAGCATTTAATTTTTTAGTTTGTAATATTGTCCTTTAAATGGGAAACTGTTGGGCAATAAACGCTTTATTTATTTATTTATCTGTTTACTATGTAGGCAAATTCTTTTTAGTTTCTGAAATACAGGGTAATTTGTGAAAAACACCGAATTTTATTTTCTTAAATATTTTGAAAACTGTTGATTTTCGACACAAAGTTTAAAATCAAAAGTGTAATGGTTCTAATATGTCTACAAGACGGCACTTTCAAAATTAACGTCCGCCGTTTTGCCTACATTTTAAATTTTGTTTTCTAAAATGGTTTGTCACTACCCTTAAAATACGGTATAACTCAAGTATGATCTCGACGTTTCCATTGATAGTATCTAGTCATCATCAATGATTTTTCCGTGATACAGACCTGCTTTATTTTTGGCTGAGCGAAAATAAAGTATTTTAAAGGGCATTATGTAATAATACATTTCGTATTTTAGGTAAGCAAAAAATAATGCAGGTCTGTATTAAGGAAAAATCATTGATGATGACTACTATCGAATCGAAACGTCAGAAACAGTACTTGCGTTAAGACGTGTTGATTTTGAAAGTGCCATGTTATAGACATATTAGAAGTTAGAACCCTTAAACTTTCTCTCAAAAATCAACAGTTTTTGAAATATTTAAGAAAATAGGATTTGGCATTTTTCGCAAATCGCCCTGGATTTCAAAAGCTAAAAAGAATTTCTCTACACAGTAAAGAGATTTTAAATAGGCATCAAAAACCGCAACTTTTGTCTAGTTTAACCAACTCTCTATCTTGCGCGGTTAAATGTTAAATATTCTTGCACTCTTAAATAGTAGCTACCCTGTACATATAGGGTTACTTGTAAGTAGACCTGTATATTTTAGGACGTGATAGCAGGAGTCATAGAAGCCAATTTGACTATATAGTACCCTGGTCCAAAGTGGACCCTTTTCAAGATATTCGAATTTTGAAGATTTTTTGGGAAAGTGTCACCTTGAAGTCAAATATTTATAATATTTTTTTATTTTAGTCTCGTTTTGAAGATTTTTTGGTGGTTTTTTGGTAAAAATAAGGCACTTAATTAAATGTAAAATTTAAAGTACCAGAAATCTGGTGATTACTGGAGCGGTAGCCCTTTAAATCTACATTAAATGTGTAACACTTTTATTTAAATCGACGGTTTGTCAAAAATATTTCAGTAAATTTTTTTTTTGCAGATTATTTAAAAAACATCTACATGTTTTTAGCTATTCAAATATATAAAATAGTTGGCTTATCTGTGTATGATTTTTTGGTAAATTCGATAATAGCACTGAGGTAGTCAAATCCCGACTAACGCTATTTCAATGCTTACCACTGCACTGTGGTGATTTAAAGCATTGTGATTGGTCGTTTACAACAACAGTATGCTCCTAGTGATCCCCGGTGGGGATTCCCCACTTAATTGTTAGTGTGCTTTCGTCATTTGTATGCAATACGTCAAGTTCGCTGTGTTAAAGACACTGTTATTTTGTTCTTGTTTTGACTACTTCAGTGCTTTGTTATCGAATTTACCAAAAGATCATACACAGATAAGCCAACTATTTTATCTTGTTGGATAGCTAAAAACATGTAGATGTTTTTTAAATAATCTGCACAAAAAATGTTACTGAAATATTTTTGACAAACCGTCGATTTAAATAAAAGTGTTGTTAATATTTTACATTTAATGTAGATTTAAAGGGCTACCGCTCCAGTAATTACCATTTCTGGTATTTTAAATTTTACTTTCAATTAAGTGCCTTATTTTTAACAAAAAACCACCAAAAAATCTTCAAAACGAGACTAAATTAAAAAAATATTATAAATATTCGACTTCAAGGTGACACTTTCCCAAAAAAATATTAAAAATGCGAATATCTTGAAAAGGGTTCATTTTGGACCAGGGTACTATATAGTCAAATTGGCTTCTTATGACTCCTGCTATCACGTCGTAAAATATTCAGGTCTACTTACAAGTAACCCTGTATAATGATTAGGCATAATAAAATATCTGATCTAATTAAAAAAAATGTCTCGCCTTAATATTCGCAAAAGTCGATACTGTGGAAGACACGTCTATTTTTCTCACAATCCTGTTCTCAATTGATAGAATTGACAAGCCCGACAGCCGTTCGGCGGTTGCTACAGATACAGGGAGACTCAGGAAAATGTAGCATGCCGTCAAAATTTCACTGAAGCTACTACAGGAACTGAAATTTTCCATTAATATAAATTCCATTAGGTCTTTAATTGATTTTATCTTACATAAATCATCCACAACACATCTGCAGATAATCCACGAAAAGTTTTGCAAATTTCACTTATCCCGGACGCTCTATTTTTTAACTGGGGTATTATAATATCGAAGGTTGTATAAAAACTTTTATTTTGAACCAGTCTTCATTTGATTCTACTTGAAAATGATTTTTCTTTTCATCAAAAAAGTCGTTTATGCCTAGTTATTCTCTTTTTTGAAAACTCCGCTTTTTTTCCCCATTCCGCAGCCAAACTACTTGATTCGCTTATCAATAAATCAAAATTATTTCTAAGTGTTTTGATATTTTTGAGAGCAGTATTAAACATTTTTGAGGCTTGTTCAAGGTTTTGCTGATTATTTTGCAGTAGTTTCGAAAGTACATTTCAAAATTTTTGTTTGCAAAACGATTAATATGATAGTTTCAAATATTTCTAGTTTTTTTTTCAAAGAATTTGCTTCGTCAGCCTCTGTTTTGTTATAAGAAGTCAATATAATTTGTGATAAAACTATTAATCAAGTTAAATAAATGTAAAAAAATCCTAATATTTATAGGTATTTAATATAGAAAAGATGCAGAACGTGGAACACGCGGAACACTGGTCACTACGCCCCTGGGTAAAATAATAATAAAATAGAAACGATGTAGTTTTAGATTCAATAATTTATAGCATGACTAATGATGGCCTAAGCCAAGGCTATTCATAATAATTTGTACATTCCAGAGACCCTGAGAAAATATCCAGTTCTTCCATTCTTAGACAGACAATGTAACGAAGACTATTTACTACCAGGCACGAATTTGCTTATCAAAAAAGGTGATGTTCTGTACATACCAACCTGGGGTTATCATTATGATGAAAAATATTTTCCAAACCCAAACCAATATGATCCTGAACGATTCAGAGATATGAGTAAGATTAATAATGATGGTATGCTGTACTATTTACCGTTTGGTGATGGACCCAGGAATTGTATAGGTACCGAAGTATTTTTTATAGAAATTAACTAGAAAAATTATCTTAGCATAATGATAATTTCGGCTTGTTGAAAACTTGTGCCATGTATAGATGGAAGGAACATACCAATAAATAGGAAGTGACGAATGTTACGGTTTGAATCGTAATATTATTTAATTAGTTCTTTCTTATATTTTCTTGAACATTCGTGGCTACCGATTACTAACTCGACGTATATATACGTCACAATATATATCAGCCAAATATAAGAACCAATAGGGGTTTGAAGAGTCCGATAACTCAAGCATATAGTACGTATAACCACTTGCCGGCTGAGGTTAGGTCAGCTGTTTCTCCTGCAGTTTTTAATAAATTATTGAAAAGCTGTTTTGGCCCGGGGGGAATTGTACCTTGAGGCCATTTTTCCGCTCTTTTATTTCTATTTAAATTATTAGCACCGTTGCGTTGATAGGTCTATAAAAAAGCTGTTTTTGAGACCAGTGTTTACAAACATTGATTATGAACTTATATGTATTTGATTATTGTAAATTGTGTGTTAAATAAAGATTAAAAAAAAATATCTTGTGTTGTAGATTTTAACAAATGAATTATTTTCTTTTTGTGAATTTCAGGCTACGAACCTACAAGATTTCTGTTAGTCGTCATCCGGGTTTTTAATGTTTTCGTTATTTAATTATTGACAAAAAAATGCACGCCACTGACTGTAATTTAATTTCGATATTGGGCTGAGATAAAGCAACTAAAACTACAACTTTTTCATTTCTTGTATTTTTTTCATATGTTGCTTTGTTTACGAGATAAAAATTTAAAACATTGTTCTACATACCGACCAAGAATATTTGCGAATATTTCGACTAAAAATCAGTAACTGCAAATATTTGACTTAATTAAAAAACCGTTATTTACAAAAAAAACTAGTATCTTGGGAACAATGCTTTTCCGGACGTATGTTGATGGGAACTTTTTCATAAAATGAACTGAGAAATCACCCCCTTAAATATTGCCTCATCTTTTTGAAACACCTTAGGTATATTATATTGAATGGACAAGACATCTTGTGTAGAATATTATTAAATCTTCTTTGTTTTAGAAATACATTTTTATTTTCAGGTGGGAGACTGGCAAATATAAGTGTTAGGCTGGCATTAGTGCATATTCTGTCACGATTTGAAGTTCTGCCGTCGGAATTAACGAAAATACCCGTACGTCTAGAGCCTACAAATATCTTAAGTCAATCTTCATGTGGCATACCAATTAATTTTCTACCAATTAAATAATGATGTATGTTGTGTCAATATCATAGAAATGTATTTATGATGGCATTTATTTGAATATATGGCTACAATCAAAGATATAATTTGGCGTTATTATTATGCTAAAATTAAGGACGATACAGTCTTTTTCACTTGAATTCATTTAGATGTAGACGGTAACCTAGGAGTTCGATTTGCTCACATGCACCAACTTTAGATCCAAACATGTTAAAATTAGATTTAAGCCTTAATCATACTAATAGAATTATAAGAGATTCATTTGGTGGAGCAGACGCCTTTTATTTATAGAAGCTTTATTATAAACTATTCAACAAAAAAACAGATAAAATTTGAAACTCTTTCCCATTCTTACAGCACAAGACACTTAGTTGACTGTTTGAATATTCCAAGAATGAAAAAAATATTTGGCCAAAGATCTGTATCTTTTATATGTCACTTTTTTTGGTTCAAATAAGAAAAAAAAGTTACAATATTTGTTCTTGTTTTTTTTTTTAGTAAAGTAAATGTTTGTACCCCTTGTTCGAAACTGGGTATAATATACCCACAAAACATTACCTATCAGTTTATTGTCGCTATGGTGTAAATAAGCCTGTTTTGGACCAGTTCAAGGTTCAAGTAGTAGTAGTCCGATAATAAACTACCAAGTTAGTCGTGATACTTTCAGTATGACGCTATGATATTTTATTTGCACACAATAATCATTTGACCCACTGTGAGACGCTGTCAAAATAATACAGTCCATAAAGCACTGAAAATAAAAAGACGAGATTGCAATAGAGTTGAGATGAATTGTTAGACTTAACGCCCAAACACTATGGGGTTTGGGACCTGGTGATTCAAAATGAAATCTAAATATATAATTTTTGAAATGACCTTTCAAATAATTACCCTTATACAGGATGGGATATAAAAGTAATCGCATGCCATCGTAACTTTTTTAATAGAACACACATACATTTTATTGTTTCTCCATTTGGGCTTGACAATTGTTTTTTTTGTCTAATAACGGCTCATTTAAAATGAAAACAAGATTTAGAAAACAATGGTTTCATTTCTGATTTAAGCATTACTTGCATATATGTAGGAAATCTCGTATAACCCTAAAATAAAATGTTAATTAATACCTACTCTGCGACCACATATTTCTCACAGCAGCTCTATATATTCTTAAAGAAGACTATTATGGTAATGGGGGATGTATTTGGCAGTGCTAGACGCTATGCCAGTTACGGGTTCTGGTCCGATAAATTCTAATACTCTTTCATTCCCCTTTAACCCAGAGTCACAGATTTGATAGACTAAATCTGTGCCAGAGTGTTCAGGGACCATAGTTAGATTATTATTTTTTCCGATATTTGAGAGTATGACACTATTAATGTGGATCTTATTGATGCATGTTTTTTAATGTGAAAATCTTCTAAATGAGATACCACAATTATTGTTATTTATTATGTGGCAGTTTTACTAATTATATATACATTATATATATTGCAAAATATGTAGGTAGGTACCAATTAAAATACTGCCTAATTTTTAGTAAGACATGACCCTATAACCCCTGTTAAAAATTTATGTGTTTGAGTTTTGTTTTATTTTATTCTATTTGTATTTTTAAAACGATATGATGATAATACGATTATTTACCATTATGTATGCGAAACCTATATAAAGTGAAAGTACACTATGTCCTATCTTGGTTGAGACTGCAGGGTATATCAGCTGTTAATTAAGATAGAAACCCAGTGCCAATCTTTTGTGAAACTTTTACTGCGACAAACTTAGTTCATCTAGCTTCTTTTGTTTCTGAGATACGAAAATGTTCACCTTTTGGAGTGTTATCATATCCCATGTAAGATACTAAAAATGTGAAAATTGTTTTCGATAAATAGTTTACGCGGAATTCAGTAGCGTATCCAAAATAATTTAAATGTGACACCGTTTCTGAGATTGGACCCAAAGTGGGTATTTAGTACGCTCCAATCCTTCGGATCTGGTTATTTTCATGTTTGTAACTCCTGGGCATACGTTAAAACCTCACCTAACTTGATGGCACACCTCACGATTTAAAAACGGATTTTGCCCAACCCGATACACGTTGTTGTGTATGTTAACTACCCCACAGTTTGTCAATCTACTTTCATCAGACCACAGAACCGTTATTAGCGGAAATTGAGGATCTTAATAATAATAATATTAAATCGTCTTTATTTGCAAAGTAAACATGTTGGGAAGTACCCAAGCAAAAAACACACACGACCACTAAAAAAGGCGAAGTCTAGCTTAAAGCTACTCTACTTAACCTTAGAAACGGCCAAAACAACTTAACAGTAAAAACATGAAAAATGCAAAAAGAGACGAAAACAAAAACATATAAATTTTATTAATACGATATATTAGGCAAAACTCACGCAACTCCGTCTCCCATGGACAGAAGCAAAAGAAAAAGGAAAAAAAAAACAAATTAAAACAATCAAATTAGAAATTCACTGGACGTATCTAACTTTTCACCGTTTAATTAAAAGGTATGACTTAAATGGATTTTTAAATGTATTAGATCTCAACCCCCTGAACTCACTGGGAATCATATATTATACAATCTGATTGCATTATAAGTAAAACTTCTCTGAAACAGTGCAGTTCTATGATGTGGCATTGTAAGTCTATCAAAACAGCGAACATTAATCTCATGTACATCCTAAGATCCGCAACAAACCTAGCACAACAATTCTGGATTCCCTGAATACGTCTTCTATTAAAAACGTTTAACATGGGCCCGTTAATAAAATTACAGTAATTAAAATTTGATAATATTAGTGATTCACAGAGTATGTGAATACAAAAGTTTCAAAGTGGAAATTGACTTCCACAGCATGTTCTTTACATGCTCACGACATCTTAAATCCGTTTTTTATAGATAGGTAAAAAAATATTTATGTAGAAAATAAGAAAGTGAAGTTTTGTAAATGTTTTGCGCTCTTCTTAAGCACTGCCTTACAAATTCGTTTGCTTCCGGCTTCTTGAAAGAACCCCTTCTAAGTTCGGAATAAATTAACCCCATAGTTCCAATGCATCCTATTAGGTGAATGTTCGATCTTCTGCAACTGCTGATATACTTGTGCAACGACGTCCTTTTTTTGAACGGCCCTGCGTCCTTGATATGAACAAATTAAAGTTCGTTTTGTCCATATATATAATAGGTATATTTTCAGCGTAATTTCGTCTACTTTGTTTCACTATTTGCGTTTTCGGGTTCTCTACGCACGGCTTTCAAAGTAAACATAAGTCCATTCGGATGCCGTCGAATACATTCCTTAGAAATGTTGATAACAAATACTTCTCGTATTTTTTCACTCAGTTGTTTAAGAGTAATGGATTTTCTTCGACTGAACGTTCAATGAATTGACGGTGTTCGGAGGTTATTTTAACTCTACGTTTACCTCCTCGCAGCCTCTCCGATAGCTCTTGATTGTTAACCCGACACGCACTTCTTTTTGCCACACTCAGTACATTTGCAAGATTACGCGCCAGTCACTACTCTACGAAATCCAATACATAATCAAATACAAATAAAATACAAAATTATTTGTATTTAATAAACATTAATATTACTACCTAATTACCACTTACCGCTACCGCAACAAGTTGTGCAGCATAACCACTAATCTTTACTTGTACTAGTCAAAATATTATTACTATTATTATTAAATAATTAAATACATACACTTTTTAATCAATGGCACTAGTATTTAAACAACAAACGAACAAATAGTTCAAACGTAATGTAAAAAACTGTAAACAAAAATACCTAACGTACAAATCGAAATTCGTGCAAATAGTATAACTACCTATCTACAATAGATAGAAGGCGGCCGGGGTAGGTGGCTAAGCTCAATGTAAACACGTTCCTACGCAATAGATCACATATTATTTCAAGGTATTATATAAAAGTTATCAATCACCACCAGTTTTTTCTGTATATTTATTTAAATATATTCAAGAAAAAGTACAACAATTTTGAGCAAAATACATGTATTTTAGGCCGTATTTGGTAGTACATACTATTACCCGGTGACCGGTGGCGGAAAACTTTTAATATGTACATAGGTATATGTGTATACAGTGTATACGAGTATACGGTGTAGGCGACGATAACAGTTGCCTGTAAAAATGCGAAGTCTCGGTAGTGGGTTATAGCACCAGCGGTAAACCTATTTTGCGGTAGTTATATTATATCTACAGATAATTATTGAATTAAAGGGGTTGTTTTAAAGGTTTAAGGTAGAAAATAAAATTAATATAAGAATCAATATTATTTTTTTTTTAAATTATGGAGTCAATTATAATAAATTGAGTATTTAATTTAGGGCGAAGTTTGAAAGGTAGGCGGTGCCTACCTTGCCTACCCCGACCAGCTGCCACTGTATAGGTAACAATTTTTAATTAACTAACACACACTTTGACATTGACAAGTAATAACCAATTCGATTGATGTATTTAACACCAAGTTAAAATTTACTAGTGCCAATTTGATTCTGTTTATTGTCAATTTGAAAGGGATTAGTGCCATTATGGTCTTGATTATTGTCAATTTGCTTTTGATTAATGCTAATTTGAAATTAATGTTGTCAATTTCATTTTGACTAATGTCATTTTCATTCTGATTAGTGCCAATTTGAACTTGAAAAGGGATAGTTGAAATTTTACGTAGAATCCAAAGCGGTAATAATATATACGATGTTTTATTTGAAATAAACAAGTTGACACCTACTTCCGGTATAAACAGAAGTATCAATAACTTATAACTATTTACCTCATCTGTCTCCGTCGACATAGTACACTGCCCAATTTTCAAAATTGTCTTATGTAGGTATAGTTTTCTATATACAGATCGATTTCGATTCCCGGTGGAACACCCGGTATATAATCCAAGCTAACAGATTCGAAATTCATGATTTTAAATTCAACCAGGAAAGATAACAAAATAATTTCATGCCATCATTTCCTATAGCATCTTCAGTTCTTGTTTGTAAATTTAGATTCATATAACAAATGATTGGTTAATACAAGTGGGTGTTTTAAAATTTAATTGTTCTCAACTTCATATTTTTAATCAAAAATTGATTTTATAAAATAACTGGTGAACTGGTTCACGGGATTTAACTCAGTTTTACTAAAAAAAGCATAATATCCTTGTTATTACAATTACAGATTACAGTGATAGCAATGAATTGTTGGTTATTCTGTGGCAATGATTTATAGAAACATGTGAAGTGATTACTTACATAATTTTTATAAATATTATTGAAGATCATCTGAAGGTTTCCAAATTAGCATTGCAGTGTGCAGTGTAGGACTTGGGGTAATTTAAAACCGATAATGTTAATGGGAGAAATAGTCTATGGCCATGGCGCACAGTGAAGTTACGGAAGACTTCTTTTGTTTTATTTAACACGCCTCAAAATATTAAAAAGTAACTTAGTGCCTTTTGCTTTTACCGTACGATAGGTAAATACTTCTAATTCGATATGGTATTGTTGATTGTGCTCTATTACGGTCAATTTTTAGTGATAAGTGAAATAATTTCACATTGGTCTTGCTTGATAATTCCTGTTTACTGCTATGTTATTTTTGTTTGACTTTTCTTTCAATCAACAATAAGTACTTAAATTTTGCAAAAAAATTTTTTGTTTTGTAATTTAAATAGGTATTATAAAATAACTTATCATTATTAGATAAGAGAATTTTAATTGCTATTTATTATGTCGGGTCCAGCTATTAATAACTGCAACATTTGGTGACTGCATTATTCAATCAAGTAAGGTCATTACGTTTCAGTTTAAAAAAATATACATTTTGAGACTTCTGATAAGTTACTGTTATTTAAACCATATGGATCACGATAGTAAGGTAAGTTTTGCGTTTGTTAATATTTAAATTAAATAAAAAATAAATTTAACTTACGGACATGCTAATTTGAGTCTAGAGTTTATTTTAAAAAACTATCGTCGATATCTAATTCTTAGTCCGACCATTCTTGGTCTTACTTACTTTCACTCTAAATTGGGCCCTGTTATGCAAAATGCTACCAACTCTCATTATACGAAAAAATGGGATAAACGCGAATTCTGGTTAGTTATTTTATACTTTTTTATTCTGCAAAATCCTTCCACCCCACTGTCGACTCTAGATCTTGAATATTTCGATTCGTAAAAATCACTGAATCAAAATCCGCACTCCTCAGTTCAGCATAAAACTTTCAACCCACTTGATTGACACATTAGAATATCGAATTGCGGAACGGAGACTTCCCAAATCAGTATTCCTTGACACTTAAGAATATTGCGATTTTGTTTGCAACTGTACCTTCTCAAAAATGTTCTGAAAATGTTTCGTCTGAGAGGCACATTTTTAAAGATTTTGGTCCTTAAGATCCTATGACCCACGCAGACGAATGTAAATTAAACTCCTTTATACTCCTAAAGGCTATATCATGAAAAACTGCCGTAAAAAGCCCTTTATAGTAACAAAAATGATATCCGATGATCTTGAAGTTGAAAACATATTGTATACCCACCAGACGACAAACCGAAGCAGGAGAAATAATAAATTGGCTAGGTATACAGAAACTCTCAGAAACCTTAAGAGGTACAAGGTCGGTTAAATTAGAGAAAAGTTGCGTTTTTTGATCCATATTCAGGATCCGTTTAGCATGTTGTCAAATTCTTCTTGGTTTCTGAGATACAGGGTTATCCTGAATAGGGATCAAAAACGCAACTTTTCTCTAATTTAACTTACCTTGTACCTCTTAAGGGGCTTAACGGGCACCATGTATATTAAATCGATTAAATTACAGAAAAGTGAACCATTTATAATCTTATTTAAACAAAATACCGTCTCAAATCAATACAAGGCAGTAAATATAAAGAAAATGTAAGAGAAACAGCTAGTTATTCACCTTTTTCATCTCTAGTGCCTTTGTGGCCAGATGGTAAACCAATAGCTGAACCAAAACATAAAAACCTGCAAGAAATGATCTTATACCAGCAGATGCTGAGCCCTTTTATACGAACTTAAAATCTAACAAAAAAATAGTTGGCGATGTAGATGGATTTGACGTGGAGGAGCTGGATTTTAATGTTGATTTTAAAGTGAATCTTAAAACCACTCTAAGTTAAACGAATTTTGTATTCTCCTTTCATTAATTATTATTTAAAATAAAATTTGTTGATACTTGTTTTCGCTTTTTTTTATTTTGCAAAATCCTACCAAGCCAAAAAATTTTTCTTATTTTTGAAAAAATAAAAATAAAATCCGGTCATACTGTACAGTAAGAGGATACTTGTGCTATTGCTATAAATTGTTTGTATTCAAGTTTGTATGCGAATGATACAGAATTTATAATTTAAAAAAAATTCATTCGTGGATATCTCAATGTTAATTTGAGGTTTGCATAACATGGCCCAATTAGGATCTTCACGGCGTATTTCTAGTAATAAATAATGAATACTATTATATTCCGCAAGATATAGTAAACAGATCTCTGTCTGATCCTGAGGGTTAATTCGGCTCGCGTCGAAAAAATTAAAAAATAAACTGACATTAGGTTGTGATGGCATTCCATCCTTGCTGAGGTCTGCCTTCCTATTTGGGGACTGATCAAACAGCCTTAACAATTATAGAAGGCAGGTAGTTAGTTTACTATATTTTGGAATATAGCTTTGTTTTGGTCGTGAAATAAGAATCGATTCAGAACTAACCCCAGTTCTGAGCAGACCGATAACCATTCTAGAACTGGTGAAAACCAAAACGCAGGCTTGACACATGTTTGCCACTAAGCATTTTTAACAATCAAATTTCAAATGAGTGTTTATCGTAAGTAAGATCATAAGGGCATCTAATTTTTCCGAAAAAATCTAAAAAACACGTTGCTAAGTAATATTTGTACTTGCCTCGCCCTAAACACGAGTTCTATAAGAAATCGCCAATGTACTCTGGTTATTCGTATTTTAACCATCTTCCCTCAAATATAAAGAACTGCCCTACCGAGAACACTTTCAAAAAATCCCTAAAAAAACTTCGCGTTCTACAGTGTGCAGAATTTTCTGCCTCAGTATAGACAGCGTTATGTTTATTCTACTGTATGACTTAAGACATAAAATATCTTGAATTGCTGATGCTCGACTGGGGTCATAATTGTGTCACATTTTGTTTTGATTTATTTGTTTTTTGTTTTATTGATTGATTTTAGATGTATGTGTTGTTTTTATCTATATTTTGTTTATATTGTATTTAAATATTTTTTTTACATTTATTTACTACCGACCCGGTTGTGTGTATTGAATCAATTCACTTGCGAATGTACAATATTTGTATTTATAATGGCTGAATAAAGATTATTATATTATACATGCATACATAAGAAATATGTGCGTATTAATTTGAAGACTGAAAAACACGTAATTAATTTATGGTATTGTACGGTACACTTTTCTCAATCGTCAGATCAATTGTGGAAATTAAGACGAGGGAAATAGTCATATTTATTATATTATAAACCAATATTTTCAACTACAACAATTATTAATATTTTTACATTTTTGGTATGCTATGGAAAGCCAAGAATATGCTAAAACATTTACATGGTTATCGCTACTTTCCGATGACCTACTGGAACTTAACTCAGACAAAATATCCTAAAACGAAATAATCCATATAAGTACCGAGTACCTAAACATGAAATGCGTAATGTGTATGCCTACCGTGATTTCAAAATATATTTTTAGTGTTTAATTTTCAATACAAAGGGCAAATAATTTATTTAGTTTGTTTATGTAAAATAATAAAAGAAATCTCAATTAGTAAACAATAACATAAGAATTGGCACACTGCGCATACAATTCTATAATATAATAATAATGATTTATTTGGCAATAAAAATGTAAATATTACAATAATATTCCTAAGAACTAATCGAACCAGTGCAAATAAATTTGCCTATAACCCCAAAACAGTTTAGAACTTGTGCAGTGGGTCGGCAAGCAAGTCTGCAATGTTTCTACTACCTATTTATAAAAAGTATTCTATTAACTACAACATTTGATTCAAGACTTAGGACTAACTAAAACTTACTTAACATACGACTATACTATACTATATTTTATTTTTTTTTCCTTTGACCTCTTTTTTATAATTTTTTTTAATTATTTTCTTGATTTTAGGTCAATTTGCAAATAATACTGCGGTTTTACGAAAGACACATTGTATTTTATAAGAAAAGTCGAATAAATCTTGACGTTTCGATCATTTTTTTTATCTTTCTCAAAATAGTCTGTATGGCAAAAATCATAATGATATTCGGTTGTCGTTATAAACTTAGGTACCTATATATTTTATTTATTTTAAGTTAAATATTGTTTTGTTTAGGTGTACAGCAGGAGAATGCCTATACAATGTGTCTTTCGTAAAACCGCAGTATTATTTGCAAATTGACCTAAAATCAAGAAAATAATTTAAAAAAACTATATTTTATTTTGACATAATTTAGAAAGGAAAATGAAGAAAAACAATTATATAGTTATATAATAGTAAATCGTTTAAATGTTAAAAGAATAAAGAAAGAATAAATTCAAATCAAATAAATCACCATAATAGAAGTTTTTTGCGTCAATAATGCGATTAATTTCAAACCTAGACGTTTCTTTTATAAAATGCCTAACCGTATTTCTGTATAAACTATACGAATTTAAATTTTTTAAATGTGATGTTGCATAATTATATAACTTTGGCAATATATAAACAAAGGATCTTTGAGTGATGGTTAGGACCTACCTTGGTATAATTACTGAAGATTCTCTAAACCTAGTATTATATTGATGATCAATACTTGTTAATACCGATCTATTTTTATATGCTCGCTGCAACATTTTGCAAGCAAAAATCTGTCTTACATCAAAAACCTCAGCATCTGGGAATAACTGATCAGTTGGAAATTGAAAATATTTTCGAAATACAATTTTTAAAATACATTTTTGTGCAATCTCTAGCCTGTGGTAGTAATTATTCATAACTCCTCCCCAAGCAATCAAACCATATCTTAAATGACTCTCAACGAAGGAAAAATATAGAATTCTGAGTTGCTTAATGGTTAGTATGTCCCTAAGAAAACGAAATTTATAAAAAAATGATCGCAATTTTTTTACTAATTCGTTTATATGGTGGTCTGAATCGATTCCAGCTTTTTCTCCGAACTGTTCTGGAACCATTCGGAATCGATTCCGAAATAAACCATAACACTGCTTATTAAAATCCAGAATCAGTTCTGACAAAACCAAAACGCAATTTTAAACAGAGTCCTAACCAAAACAAAGCTTATAACAATCTAGGTACCTACTTCTAATACATAATTTGTGTTCAATTACTAATAGGCATAATATTTTTAGGAACGAACATGGCGCTTTTGGCATTGGAATACAACATTGACACTTTTCTTACTAATGATTTTTCTTTTGTACAAATTGATGACTCGTAATTTTGGTTATTGGAAAGAAAGAAATGTGAGTTTTGTAAAGCCCATACCATTTTTTGGAAATTTTATTGATGTAGCACTTACGAAAATATCAACACAAGAATGGATGCGAGATCTGTATAATAAAATTAATGCAGATTATTTTGGCGCATTTGTATTTGGGCGACCAGTTTTAGTAATAAAAGATACCAAGCTAGTGAAACGCATATTGATAAAGGATTTCGGATACTTCAAAGACAGGTCAGAATTAGTTTAATATTTTTTCTGTTATATTTATAGAGAGGATACCTTATTTGAAAATATGGAAGTGTTTAAAAAAATTGTACGTCACGCGACCGAAAATTAGTGATTAGCAAGTCCATAAAGCGCACCAAACGGTAACTTTTTCTGGATGTAATGGTGTTTTGACACTTACTGATGTTGTCATTTAACTACTAGTGCGTGCTTCACCGCTGAACAAAATATTCACATATAACAATGGAACAATGCTTCCTGCGACCCATTCACCAAATGTACGGTGCAAACGATGATCATATGACTTGAATTCCTAAATTCAACATCGTATAACCACGCAAACCGAGATTTATTCAAAATTTTCCATAAAGTAAGTGGAGACAAGTCACATTGTTAACACATTTGGATCATAATGAAACCTACACTACACATCGCTTATTGATTGCACACTTTTAGTGTAAAATTAATCGCTTTGATGGGCAAGTAAGAACACCGTTCGATGCATTGCATTGCAGACGTTGTTCTAGCGTGAGTGTATTTATGATGAATTACCAACAAAACTAAGCTCAAAACAACCCAGAACAATCAAAGAGGCTGCTAGAAAACAGTTGTGCGATTTAAAGTCCTCTGATCCCATAAAAAGCACCCTGTAATGGTTTAGTATGTGGCAAAGTCACTATGTTAATTTATTTTAGATCAGTGTATAATTCAAGCAGTGATCCCATAGATCAAAACATGATGTTCTTTCAAAAGAGTCCGAATTGGAAGCCATTTAGGAATAAGTTATCACCGGCATTTACATCTGGCAAATTGAAGAAAATGTTTGAGTCCATATCTAACATTAGTGAAAATATGGTTGAATATATAGATAATCGTTGTTTGGATAAAATTACTAGAGCCAAAGATATAACAACACGATTTTCAACCGATGTTATTGCTAAGACGGCGTTTGGAATTCACGCGAATTCGTTTGTGTATGATGATGCTGAATTTTTGTAAGTATATAGATATACAAGGTAATACACAGTCGATGAATTGATTGAATCCTAGAAATTTTGAAGAACCAAACTTAATAATTAGAAATAAATAAAAGTAAGCCGATTTTTTCAAAAAGTAGTGTTAGAGATTGCCTTTTACTTTTCAAGAATTTTCCCTTGTAACTTATTGCATATACTCTCAAATACGTGCACTTTACTCTTGTGCCATTTTTTTCAATTTTCTGAACATCCCGTATAAGAAATGTTAAATTTTTCTATCCCATTTTAACAACCAGCAAAACATTTTATCAAGAGTAACTTTTTTCATTAAATGAAAAATAAGAAAGTTTATCCCCTTGACCACTTTTCCTGTGGACATACTGTATATGTATTATTATGTATATATTGTTGAATTGCTCATAGTTTCGAGTTGTTTCCCCTGACATTTATTTATTTACGGACAAAGTCCATTTTTACAATACGATATTAACAAACAACTATGTACTTATCTATCGCTTTAAAAAAAAAAAACAACTAAAGATTTTGTAAGCCTAAAAGAATGATTTGCCACTATTGTAAACTTTGAAATTTTCACTGGATATAGGACAGAAAATAAAAAACAATATACCTATAACTTAGCCTACGTTTCGTTCTAATATCTGAACTTCTTTTAACTAGCCTTGAAGAAATTCAGAACGAATAAATCAGTTATAGTGTTTCTAATCTTAATTTAAAATGATGTAAATAACCACAACTCGATATCCCTTTGTAATGTCAATACCGACCTCAGCCGTCCATAGGCGCAACCTTTTAACTTTTCATAACAATACATGCCCTACAATATTTTTAAAATCCTTTATGTATTAACAATTAATGTTAAATGTATAACTGTTTTGCTATTTTAAAAATATTTTTAAAAACAAGTATTATATTATATACTTATACACTTGTCACAAAATAATTCCCGCTCAAAACGAAAACAAACGTGTTCCACTCGTGTCACTGCCTTATAAAGAAAACTGTCTGTATATATATATATATAACTACATTGCAACCTAATACCGGCGGTGTCTGATACAGTGACTGCAAAAAGTTTCATCCACTTGAGGTATTAAAAATTATTATGTAATTTGATAGATCGTCTTTCATTTTATTAATCTAAGCAAAAACTATTGAACAAATCATGGTTACAATATTCTGCCACCGTGTTTTACTGTAGGACATAAATTTTCTTGGTTAAATTCCACATTAAGTCTTCGCCATACCATATGATGTCCACCCGATTAAATTTAGATTAATCTGGGAAAATAACACGTTGCCAAAAATTAGGTGTCTCATTCATATTATATTTATTTGCAAACTCTAATCATTAACCCAACTTTTTCCAGTCACTGTAGTTATTTTTATTACTGTCGGTATCCTTTGGCAGGCATGATTTATTATACGAGGGAGAAATGTTTCAAAAAAACGCTGCATTCGATGTCCATTTCTAATGTAAAGAGGCATGGGAACGGATAGCCCCGATAGAATCGTTAAATTGATATATTTTAAATTAAGATTAGAAAGACTATAATAAAACAAGAGCAGTCTTGTAATGATTTGAAGTATATAACATACCTACTCCATTCATCTATTCTATTTCCGCGCAACTCCATCACCATATCCTCTATTCTATGTCAACCGGATTCCAAAATTTCATTTTGTTTTCTATGTATAAATTGTAAAAAAATATAATTAAGTAAAATTTCCTCCTGAGAGTACTTTGTGTATTTAATTATTAAACATTATTTTCAGACAAGTTGGTAGATCAATGTTTGATTTTAGGTAAGTTTTTTTTGTTTAATATGTACCTAATTGAAAAACTTAAAATAAAATTAGATTCATTACGGACCGGATAAATTATCAAAACAAAGGAATACAAATTCTTGATATTAAAATATTCGCCGTTTGTACCAATTTAGGCACTTATTCTTTCCCTAATGTATTGTCTTTATAAAGACAAAGCCTAACGGTGCTGCCTAAAACTATTGGTGCAAACGGTCATAAATGATTTATTCAAGTTAGTGAATCTACACTAATTTGTTTTTTACACATAACAACGTTGGACTAATACACTGCTCAAAAAAATTAAAGGAACACTTTTGGATAACCCTGTATTTTTTTGAAAATTATATTTTCATAATGGATTTACATTTTATTTTTGTGATTTGTTAAAAAATAAACGTGATTATGCTCATTTATTCAAGATAAGTTTAATATTCCACAGCAAATACAAAAAATAAAGTGATTATGAAAATATTCACATTTAGGTTTTATCTCGCGGCAGGCTTAGAGAGCGTCATCGGGCAACGGCATGACAGTTTGTAGTTGTTGAATTCATTATCTGTCAAAATGAGAGATCTTAGCGAGATGGAAGTCACTCGTGCTATAGCTTTAGTTGAAATTGGTGTAAAAAATCGACAACTAGCTAGAAATTTTAATCGCAGTATGTCAGTTATCAAACGTGTGTAAAATCGCTATAGAGAGACTGGACGATATAAAAGACAAACCGGATAAGGTCGGAATCGCAAATCTACAAAAATTCAGGACCGATATTTAGTAGTTTCTTCTTTGCGAAAACGAATAGCGACAGCAAAAGACCTTGAAAGTACACGTAGGATGACTCATCAGGTAACTATTTCTAACCAGACTGCTAGAAACAGGTTACGGGAAGGAGATTTAAAACCAAGAAGGCCGGTACGAAAACCGGTTTTAACTCGACATCATAAAACTATGCGATTAAACTTTCCTCGTGAACATTTGGGATGGCAACTTCGACAATGGAAGCCAGTACTTTTTACAGACGCATCAAGATTTCATCTCACTCGTTGTGATGACCGATTGCGTGTGTATAGACGTCCGAATGAACGATAATCCACTGCTGCTATACAAGAAGTATCCCGATTTGGAGATGGTCCGATAATGGTCGGAGGTGGAATAAGTTTGGACGCAAAAACCGGTCTTGTAGTGGTACTGGGAAGTCTTGCAGCTGCAAGATATATGGATATCAGGCTGTTAGATCAGGTTATTCCTACAGCATATGGTATAGGCCCTGATTTTCTTTTTATGCAGGATAATGCAAGGCCTCATACTGCTGCGATTACTATAGATTTTCTTAACGAGCATGAAATTCGTAAAATTGATTGGCCAGCCCTGACGTCAATCCAATTGAACTGACGTGTTCGACGTCGTCCAAATCCACCTCAAACCCTTCAGCAATTAACAGAAGCCCTAATCGAAGAGTGGGACAGTATATCACAGGAAGACATTCGAAGGCTCGTGAGAAGTATGCCAAGACGATGCCAAATAGTCATTCGTGCTGCTGGAGGGCACACGCGATAGTAAAACACATTGGTTTTCAGATACCGGAACATTCCCATTTGAAAAGTGTGTTCTTTTCATTTTGTTATTGGCACTTTTTTTTAAATGTTGATCTTAATTTACAAATAAAGGATTAGTTGAAAGTTCTATTAATCGGTTTATTACAAGAAAATATGTGTCTTTCAGAATCTAAATGGTCATCTATATATAACCATCACTTAATAAGTTACAGGGTTATACAAAAGTATTCCTTTATTTTTTTTTGAGCAGTGTATTATCTTAAATACTTATTTTCCATAAGGTTTATTAGGTATTATGATTTCAAATCCATTTTAGTGTAGCAGCTGTCTTAGCTACCTCATAGTTTTTATGCACAACTAAACATACCTAATTAACAAATCAAAAAATGTATTTTATTAAAAAATAAATCGCTTTCCAAAACGTCAGTATAGCCTTTTCCTTTTTTTAATTTTATTTTGGACGGTTATTTTAATTTTTTTTAACACTTCTCTCTTTTTATTGGGATAAGGTTCTATTATAACAGGGAATCTTTTCTTTGAAATATTATTTGTAATATCATGTCAGTACAACGTTTCGGCTCACTTGCCTTCTTCAGGAACAGTTCGTCTCTTACCAACATCGCATTTTTGCATGGACCGATAGTGTGGTGTACAGCCACCAATTTAGTGGGTTATTTTAATGTATAATCTTATTTTATTTTCCAGCCTATCAACCGTCGTTAACCAATTGTCATACTTCTTTTTCCCACACTTCATAGATCTGTTTCATTTGAGTTTTGTAGGCAAGAAAAATAAAACCTTTTTGCGAAACATCTTATTCGAAACTATTGATAATCGTAAAAATAATAACACAAAAGGTGGTGATATAATTGATATTTTGCTGAAGCTACAGTCGTCAGGACAATCGGAATTTGGTAAGAACAACTTGTAATATAATGAAATTCTTTTCATTAAAATAATATTTTTCTTAAATTTAGTTGGAGATAGGTTGGTAGCCCCAGGTATAAACTTCTTTATGGCTGGCTATGAGACAACCAGTTCAGCCATTTCATTTACACTGTATGAAATGTGTATAAATAAAACAATCCAAGATACAGCTCGACGAGAAATAAGAGAAAATATAGCTGCAAATGATGGTATAACTTACGAGGGAATCCAAACTATGGATTATTTGACAATGTGCATAAGAGGTAATTCTAATTTAGAGCATGAAAATATTTTAGATTCTGTAAACATTGTGGTCCAGTTTTGAAAGCGGAAAATTTAGAGGCAGACAGACAACCACAAAATAATCAGTTTGTAATTATAAGACCATAAAAAAGCGAAAGAGTCCTTACCTTGGCCATGTCCTGAGACAGGACAAGTACGGATTCCTGCAACTGATTATGGAGGGCAAGATCGAGGGAACACGTGTTCCTGGACGTAGACAGTGCTCTTGGCTGACAAACATAAGGGATTGGACAGGCTTAGATTCAAACTCCCTGCTAAGAAGAGCCCGAGACAGAGACGAATTTGCCATAATTGTTGCCGATCTTCATTGATTGGAGAAGGCACTTCAAGAAAAAGAAGTATTCTAAACAAGATTCGAAAAATGCTTCGTTACAAAGATTTCAAATTTGAGTTTAATTAGTCATTATTTTTATAACTACTTTAGATATTTAAATGGAATTTGGCACGTTTGGATAGATAATTTATAGACATCTTTTTACGTAAAAAATATTTTACTTCCACCAGTGAAGTGCGTACGGACACATCTTCGGTCAATTTTAATAAAATAAAAAATATATTTCTGTAATCCTTGTTCCATTTACAACAAAAAGAGACTCCTCACTTTATTTCGTTCGTTTGCCGGTAAAAAAATTAACTTCTTCAAGCAACTGGAATTCAAACAGATTTCAATCTGTCGTAGTAGGTCATGAAAAAAAGACTACTACTGTCAGTGTTTTTCAATTTCTTTTGACAGTTAATTGAATTGTGTCAGGTAATTTAATTATGACATTGTTATTAGTTTGTATAAGTATTAATCTGAAAAATGTATTTTCTAACAACGAATATGACGCAGATATTCATTTTTGCTACGCATTTCGTGATGGAAATGCAGAAGTGGCAGTTAGTGAATATCGTAGACGCTATCCAAATAGAAATGTCAATTGCTCGCGTTTTCATCAGAATTTTCGTATTTTTGGCCTGGCCAGACCAGAAACCGTCGATATAATATTCAGATTAATCGTATACTTCGTACTTTTCATAACAACCGCGGCTGAGCCCTCGGAAGGTAGCTCAGAACCTTCACATACCTAAGTATAAACTATAACGAACCGATGACGACAGACATGCATATCACCTACAGCCTGTTCAGAATTTGCACCCTGGTGATGATGAAACAATAATAACATTTTGCCAGTGGCTTTAAAACTCCTCAGAAGAAAATGCTGAGTTTTTACATAAGTTTCTTTGGACGGATGAGTCCCCTTTGTCCAAGCTTGGAGTAACGAATTACTATAATATCCATATTTGGGCACTCGGTTGAACTCGGAACTGTTTTTGGAGTTTCTTAGCAATAATCTACTGGACACCCTAGAGGATGTACCCATTAATTTAAGGCATGAGACTTGAATACAACTGGCTGGAGCTCTCCCGCATTTTGGAATAGCTGTAAGAGAATGGGTCAATAACAATTATCGTCAACGATGGATTGGCCGGCTAGTGCGAAATGACATGAATAATGATGTGGTTAATGGTATTGGACCAGAGTGGCCTGATGAACACCCAAGTCACCGGATCTTAATCCGATAGACTTACGTTTGGGGCACTATTAAAAGAAGAAAGTCTACGCTAATCCGGTATTAACAAGGGAAGATTTAATTTTAAGAATTCAGCAAGTCTGGAATGAAGTATCTGCTGCAATAAATGCATTAGTGCGAAGATGTCGAAAATGTAGGTATTGATGTGCGTGCGCGTGAGAGCAATAGCAGTAGGTATTTTAATTTTTTACTTGCAAACGGTGTGGCAAACGAAAAAAGTAAAAAGCCTTTTTTTGTTGTAAATTCAACAAAACAATTTGCTAATTTAAATAGACACGATGTAGTTTTAGATTCAATATATTTATAACATGTGTGATATAAATAATATCTTGAATCTAAAACTACATCGTGTCCAGGGGCGTAGTGACCAGTGTTCCGCGTGTTCCACGGAACACGGGCCCGGTATCCTTAAGAGCCCGGTATTGTATCGGATGGATCAGGAATTGTACGTCAAATATTCCGATGACATTTCCCATACGATATCGTCTCAACTTGTATCATTTAGGAATTGTTTTAAGGGTGATTTATTTAAGATAAAATCAATTAAAGACCTAATCGAATTTATCTTAATTGAAAGTTTCAGTTCCTGTGGTAGCTTCAGTGATATTTTGACAGCTTGCTACAGCAACAGCCGAATGTTCATTTTCCAAGTTGAAATTGATAAAAAAATTTCTTAGAAACACCATGGGATAGGAAAGGCTGTCGGGGTTGTCAATTGAGAACCGGATTGCGCGAAAAATAGACGTGTCTTCCATAGTATCGACTTTTGCGAATATTAAGGCGAGACATATTTTGTTAATTAGATCAGTTATTTTATTATACCTAATAATTATATGTACAGGGTAGCTACTCTTTAATAACTTAATAGTGCAAGACTATTTAACCGTGCATGATAGAGAGTTGGCTAAATTAGACAAAAGTTGCGGTTTTTAATGCCTATATTTACTGTGTAGACAAATTCTTTTTTGCTTTTGAAATAGGGCAATTTGTGAAAAATGCCAAATCCCATTTTCTCAACTATTTCGAAATCTGTTGATTTTCGAGAGAAAGTTTTAAATCAAAAGTTTAATGGTTCTAACTTCTAATATGTCACTACCTTAAAATAAAGTATAACTCAAGTACGGTTTCTGACGTTTCGATTCGATAGTAGCCATCATCAATGATTTTTCCTTAATACAGACCTACATTATTTTTTGCTTAGCTAAATTGCGAAATGTGATACTACATAATTCCCTTTAAAATACTTTTTCGCCTGCCTGCACTTAAACAGAGTTTTACCGCCCGCATATGCGGGCGGTAAATGACCAATTAGCGCCCGCTCTTTTTATTTTATTTTCATAGATGGCGCTACTGTTAGATTTCCAATAATAACGTTAACATCAGTAGCTTTCACTCACTTAACTTAATGTGCATTCCATCTAGAGGATAAGTTAACAATTAATTGAGAAAGTTTACTTAGGTAGTCGTCTGCCATTCCGCTAAACTCATTTAATTATTTAAAATTGTCCATTAATCCATTGTCCATTAATTAGTAATCAGTTTTTAATTATTATTGTAGTACCGAAATATACCTAAGATTATAAAATTAAATTTCTATAGCGGACACGCTCAGATAATAATTCGACAGTTTCTTTCTACATTTAAAATACTCAACATTGACATGTGAGCCTGTCACATAAGTTTATCTGATCTGAGTTTGTCAAAGGATAACGCATATTATCATGTACGTCAAAAAGTACTCCCACTAATTACTGTCAAAAACTGTCAGTTCATAACAGTAATAATTAATTATTAAAATAAACTTCTTTTGGTTTAATATTGTAGTATGAAGAGGCAGGCGAAAAACAGTTGTAAGCACCACTGGCGGTAAAGCCGCTGCAGCCCTTCGCTGTATAGCTGCCCTCGCTCGCTTCGCTCACTCGTGCGTCTATACAACGGCGGGCTGCAACGAATGCTTTACCGCCCTTTATACTTAATATACTATTATTTTCACTCAGCAAAAAATAATGCAGATCTGTATCACGGAAAAATCATTGATGATGACTACTATCGAATCGAAACGTCGAGATCATACTTGAGTTATACCTTATTTTAAAGGTAGTGACAAACCATTTTAGAAAACAAAATTAAAAATGCAGGTCCGAATTTAAAAAATAAATAAAGTTGATTGTGGCAGCTGTAACGCAAAACGGCGGACGTTAAATTTGAAAGTGCCGTCTTGCAGACATATTAGAACCATTAAACTCTTGATTTTAAACTTTGTGTCGAAAATCAATAGTTTTCAAAATATTTAAGAAAATAAAATTCGGCGTTTTTCACAAATCACCCTGTATTTCAGAAACTAAAACGAATTTGCCTACATAGTAAAGACATATTAAATAGGCATCAAAAACTGCAACTTTTGTCTAATTTAACTAACTCTCTATCTTGCACGGTTTAAGAAATAGCATGTATATTTTTTTAGTTTTTGGTTTAGTTTGTTGCGCGGTAAGGAGGTTGGCCCGGAAATTCCTTGGAACACAGGCCCGTAACGGCATCACTACGCCCCTGATCGTGTCTATTTAATTTTGCAAATTGTTTTAGGAATGTTTTAATTCTTAGCTTAGTAGAAAACAAATTATTAATTGCATGTAACTTATAATAACTAACTCTAACTAACTAAACCAAAACATACTTAGTTAGCAACATGAATAAGAAATTTAGTGGTATTAACAGGAGTTAACTCATTAAATTGTGAGTCCACTTAAGATGAACTACTAATAATGGTCGAAAGATGTATTATTAACATAAATATATAAATATTTAATGGAAGTTTGAAAATTTCCTCTACCCATTACAATTCATAATAATTTGTATATTTCAGAGACACTCCGAAAATATGCAGTAATTGCATTCTTAGACAGACAATGTAACGAAGACTATTTACCACCAGGCACGAATTTACTTCTCAAAAAAGGTGATGTTGTGTACATACCAACCTGGGGTCATCATTATGATGAAAAATATTTTCCAAACCCACACCAATATGATCCTGAACGATTCAGAGATATGAGTAAGATTAATAATGATGGTATGCTGTACTATTTACCGTTTGGTGATGGACCCAGGAATTGTATAGGTACCGAAGTATTTTTTATAGAAATTAACTAGAAAAATTATCTTAGCATAATGATGATTTCGGCTAGTTGAAAACTTGTGCCATTTATAGATGGAAGGAAACAAATAAATTGGAACTGACGTATGTTACCTACATATTTTGCAACATAACATTATTTAATTAGTTTTTTCTTTTTTTTTAAATTATTTTCTTGATTTTAGGTTGACCTAAAATCAAGAAAATAATTAAAAAAAAATAGTTTTACCTTATATACTCGTATGTAAGTTATAGATTACTAACGGCGTATATTTTGTGTTGTAGATTTTAACAAATCAATTATTATTTTCTTTTTGTGAACTTCTGGCTAGCACCAGAAGGTTTCTGTTAGTCGTCATCCAGCTTTTTAATGATTTTGTTAACGATTTGCCAGAACAAGCTTCAAAATATATATTTAAGATTTTATGAGTTGATGTCAATGTCTCTCTTGCAAAAATTTGGTTGCTACTTTTAATAAATCAACTTATGCTGGCTTAATTTTAACCCACCTAAACTAAGAGCATTTCAATTTGATCCAATTAATGAATTAAAGTGGGTATACTCCTGAAAACACAGCAGAATTCAATCAAATCATGTTCGTGGATAAAATACTTAAGTACTGACAGAAAATTCATATTGACCCTCTTTCACATACATAATCTAAATAACTTATGTTTTTGATTCGCAAGATCTTGATTTAAATTTTGAATAATTGTTGTTTCTTGGGATTACAAAGCAGCTTTGAAATGGTTCAGTCATCTGCTGTGATATATTTTGAAGTTTGACGCAGTTAATGCGTCTATTTTATTTTATTGCAGAAAAACGTCATTATAACCTTGTTAACTCCCCAAATCAGAGATTAATATAAAAGCTATTCAAATATATCATATTCTTTTCCAACTAGGTATAGGTAAATAAAAAATTGATATGAACAGGGAAATTACGAAATGAAGAAATTATATGAGCTATAATAAATTTATGGTTTCACAAATACTCTACTGATAGTTTTAAAGATTCTGTAAATGTTTTATTTTTACAGTGAATAATTTTCTGTGTTAGCATATTATACACTCATGGACAAAAGTATCGAATATTTCAAAATGTAAAAATACTAGGAAATCCCTTTATTTTAAAATGCTTAAGCGAAGTTATATGAAAACAAAAAGGAATGCTAAATGTGACAATTAGGAATATTTACATTGAACAACTACCAACATATTCGAAAAATTAGGAATATTCACATTGAACTTGACTATCAAAATATTGGATAAAATTGGGAATATTTACAATGAACTTAGCTATCAAAATATTCAATAAAATTATGAATATTTACATTGAACTTAACTCTCAAAATATTCGATAAAATTAGGCATATTTACATTGAACTCAAATATCAAAATATTCGATAAAATTAGGAATATTTACATTGAACTTAAATATCAAAATATTCGATAAAATTAGGAATATTTACAATGAACTTAGCTATCAAAATATCCAATAAAATTAGGAATATTTACATTGAACTTAACTATCAAAATATTCGATAAAATTATGAATATTCACATTGAACTTAACTATCAAAATATTCGATAAAATGACAATATTTAGATTGAACTTAACTTTCAAAATATTCGATAAAATTAGGAATATTTACATTGAACTTAAATATCAAAATATTCGATAAAATTAGGAATATTTACAATGAACTTAGCTATCAAAATATTCAATAAAATTAGGAATATTTACATTGAACTTAACTATCAAAATATTCGATAAAATTAGGAATATTTACATTGAACTTAAATATCAAAATATTCGATAAAATTATGAATATTTACATTGAACTTAACTCTCAAAATATTCGATAAAATTAGGCATATTTACATTGAACTCAAATATCAAAATATTCGATAAAATTAGGAATATTTACATTGAACTTAAATATCAAAATATTCGATAAAATTAGGAATATTTACAATGCACTTAGCTATCAAAATATCCAATAAAATTAGGAATATTTACATTGAACTTAACTATCAAAATATTCGATAAAATTATGAATATTCACATTGAACTTAACTATCAAAATATTCGATAAAATGACAATATTTAGATTGAACTTAACTTTCAAAATATTCGATAAAATTAGGAATATTTACATTGAACTTAAATATCAAAATATTCGATAAAATTAGGAATATTTACAATGAACATAGCTATCAAAATATTCAATAAAATTAGGAATATTTACATTGAACTTAACTATCAAAATATTCGATAAAATTAGGAATATTTACGTTGAATATTCGATATTTTTGTCCATGGGGGTATATTGAATGGACAATCGATGTTGTATAAAATATTATTAATAAATCTTCTTTGTTTTAGAAATACATTTTTGTTTTCAGGTGAGAGACTGGCATATATAAGTGTTAGGCTGGGATTAGTCCATATTCTGTCACGATTTGAAGTTGTACCATCAGAATTAACGAAAATACCCTTAGATATAGAGTCGAGAAGTATCACAACTCAATCTTCATGTGGCATACCAATTAATTTTCTACCAATTAAATAATGATGTATGTTAAATATCTATATAATAGCATTTATTTGAATATATGGCTAACATAAAAAAGTATATAATTTGGTGTTATTATGCTAAAATTAAGGACGGTCATCATTTCCGCCTTTTTTGATTTAGACGGTAACCTAGGGTTTTGAGTTACTCACAGAGGGAGATATATTACCAACTTCAGATCCAAATATGTTAAAATTAGATTTAAGCCTTAAGCAATCATACTAATAATACAAATGATTCAAAATCGTTACCTAGGTAAAACTTATTAATTAATTAGTTTTTGCTATATTAAAGGATGGTGTAACAGGCCAAACCCTCTTTTAAATGTATTTTTCTTTAAATTAGGTATAATTAGTAGTTAAGTTCGAATATTATGTTATTTAGGTGTAAGTTGTTGTGTTGTGAAAGTGCGCGCCAATGTGAATGACAGCTGCGAATATTACGGCTTTCTCAAAAAGGGATGCCGAAAGGAACGCGGTATAACGTATAACCGCTCAAAGAATATTAAGATTTTGGGTTTTTCCCACAGATCTAGAAACTCCCCCTTTTCTAGATCTGTGGTTTTTCCGTACCAGATATAGGTATGATGATGAAAGGAGGATGGAATAAGCGGGTGGTCGGGAAGCAACTGCATTAAAAGCAGGTTGCATTTTGTTTTAATTTCCCAAACCGTTTTTAAATTTAATAAAACAATTCTACATAAGTACTTATAATAATCAGTAGCACTTGGCCTTAGCCATTGTAAGAAAACGAAAAGTTATTAGCACCAGTAACGTGGTTCTTCGAATTACGTAGTAATTAATTACTTAATAGCTTTGCTGTTATTGTTTGGGGGGTTTGGGGGGCAGTATAAACCAACTAAAAGCTTGGTGGCCACCGAAGAAAAGACATTTGGAGACTATTTATTTGTGCGGTTAAAAGTGATCAGAACTGTAAGTAGTTAGTTATAATTAGATTTTTAGCTGTAAGGTATTAGTTGTTTTTATTGTTTCCTTTTTTTTCTTTTTAATGATAATAATTAAACCAAATTATTTTGTTTTTGTGACAAATAAGGATAAAGGTTCCGAACTCTTTTCCTGAGATTTTAGAGTTCTCATCTGAGCTAGCAAAAGAAGTAATTTTCAAGGGCCACAGAAAAAAAAAAGATTTTTCGAAAAAACATCATAGATTTTATTTGCTGACATAAAATCTTCCCTACAAATATGTTTTTGAGGTTTCAACATTTAGACATTCCCAAACTATATTATAGAAGCTGTACTATACACCCTTTAAAACGAACATACAATTTGTTTTTGGTACTGCGTTCAAATGGAAGAAAAAAGTTACAACCCCATCCGCGTGAATTGTGTGAAACGGTATCGGTTTCGGATAGGGTGTAAATAGTTTCCCTTGCGATAATCAATTATTTTAAAATCGTACAATTGTAAAATAACCACCACCAAGCGATTCTAGGGGTAGGTATTAATTCTCTTTTGTTTTGAGATACTTTGAGAGAATTCAATGTAACAAAATAATAAGAATATCACAGCCTTGTTTGGACAAGCCATGAAACAGTATGTTTGGCAACGTTGAGTTCCAGTTCGTTTGCTTGTTTTTACATTGTAACACGCGGTCTAATTAAATCAGTACTTATTGAGCTTAATTAAAACAGTAGTGATAAGTGTGTATAAACATATCGTCTAAAGTTTGTGTAGGTTACAATAGGTACCGGACAAACTGTTTGATAATAAAATAATGTGGTATAAGTTGCACCATAGTGTTTGTCGCATACCTAATTAAGCGGTGGAAGTGTATTTTGTACGAGGGTTTGTATGTATATTTAAGAATTAATATTATTAATAAATTCAGCTGGATTTTTAGGTAAGTACCTGTTTTTATTTCTGATTCTTGATTGTTAGTCCATTTTAATATGTCTTCAACGTGCTGTATATACCTGGATGTAAATCCAATTATAATAACGCATTAAAACAAGAGCAAAATGCAAACTAATAACAGTTTTTCTATTTTCGAAAGATGATAATTTAAAACAGAAATGGTTACAGGATATTCCCAGATCTAATTTTACCTAGTCAAAGACCGCGGTAGTTTGTTGTAAAGTTTCATGAGAGGCCAAATTAACCGGATGAAACTTTAACAAAAATTTCCTATAAACCTAAACCTCATGCGTATCCATCTACCTTTTCTAAATATATGTCAAAACAGTCCTAGTCCATAGAAAATCAGTCGAAGAACGAAAAAGTGAACAAATCGAACGTTTCAAAGAAAAAATTCATAAAAGCCGGTTTAATTGAAATTTTAGATGATCGTCTTTTAAACTGAAGTAAAATGAATGTTTCTAATAACTGGAATATTAAAACAAATAAATTTAGAATTCTATGTTACAAAATCGGATTTCAAAATTTGTTTACAAATATTTTCCTTGCGACCGCTCTCCGGCCGAGTATGTAGGTCATTGAGGTGGGGGGAGACGCTACAACGTGGTCAAAAGCGGGTGCAGGTACGCCATATTGGTATTCGACCTCTGTCATTTGTCGTCCTTTCAAGTTGATAGTGTTATTTACGAGTATTTTACAAGTTTACTTAAGTTTTTCGTGTTTTTTGGACGGTTAATTGACAATATACTATAATAGTGTCCTATGCTGTGCGTAGTTGCAGTAGTAGAAGTGAAATCGACAAGAAAATATCAGGAATAACGTCTCATAGTTATGTACCAAATATTGTAAACATTGTACATGTACGTATTTAGGGTTTATTTGTAGGCGAACTTATTAAAACAAATTAATATAGGAGTCTGGTAGCATTCTATTTCTGCACTGAACAATTGACACGTGCATTGTAGTTTTTTTTTTACAAATTCTTTTACATGATTTCTACTCTCAAACTCTCTACTTTTTCATAAATTTCTGGCAAAAAAAACCCTAAATATGTGTTAAAAACATATTCTTGTTTTTAGATTTCCTAAAGATCCTGCTCGTAGACATATCTGGACAGAATATGTGTCTCGAATTAATTGGATTCCAACGAGGACCAGTGTGCTTTGCTCTAAACATTTTGCACCTGCAACTTTTGACAGAACGTCACTTAGCATACGGCAACATTTAAATAAAATTGTTTTGTTTAAGGGGTATTAATATATAATTTATAAAGTACTAACGTCTTTTATTCGTGTATTTAGGTATCAAATATCAATAATTACCTATATTTAAGTATTTTGTACACTGCTTAACATTTCAAAATCAAGCTGCAAATTAAAAAACAAAAACGTCAACAAAAATAGTTAGTCCGGCTCTGGAGAATCCGCCATATTGATATGCGCTTACGCCCCACCCAATGCACCCGTTTCTGTACAATGTAAAATAATGCTTATAGCGTCTCCTTATATCTCAATGATGTAGGTACAGTAGGTTTACTAATCGTATTGCGGTGTTGCCATTATATAGTAATGGCTTGTCTAGAGAAGCCTGGGGGAATGATCTGTCCAAATGCACCTCAAACACACATTATAAATCCATATTCTTTAACGCTTGGTGAGGTATGTGAGGGAAACAACGAGGGTACGTATAGTAATGCATAGATCCTTCTAAGGTAGACCAACTAGAATATTAAAAGCTACTCAGGACGTTCATTATGTTCACTCATTTGGATATTTGTACAGTTTTTTCGTACGAGACACCGGTGATACCGAGTTTTAACATATGTGAACGAATTGCAAGCAGATGAAGCCTACGATCAATAACGAAGCGATGCAATTATGACATACTGGTCCTCAAATTCAAAGTATATTTTATACTTATTATGTATGATTGTTATAATATAAATTATAATTTTTTGCAGCTGTTATGCACCCGCCGGCGCTTCCACCAAGTATAAAAGAATTTGAAAAGAAAAGTTTGGTACTTCAAGTTGAATGATTTACACGATATAGTTGTTATATATAATTCGTCTTTTGTTTCTGAATAAAACATTAAAATACAATAAATACACACATTTATTATTTAATATATACTACAAATAAATATTAGACTTGAACACATTTTTGTTTATCAATTTATATGAATTGTATTGACTAGTACATTTTATCTAACAAAATTAATGATGTTAGTACCACAAATAAAACATTTGTAAAACAATAATGCCGGCATATAGCTGCTAACAGCTGTCTGAGTTTGCTTTGAATAAGGAGCATTTCCCAATTTATATTACCGTATTATTTACTAACTTAATTAATATTAATAATTTATTTATTCATTCACCATACATTTCAAATAAATTTACAAAAGTAATACTGTAAACAAAGGGCAAATATACAAAGCAAATTAGCTAACTATTCGCATATATGATACTCCAGATATATTCACAAAACACGTAAGGAGGTCTTGTCTGTGTGTTGCGAATACTCCAAAATATATGCCACCAAAACTCCACGCACTGTCGACATCTTATCATTATCTAACATCAATCGTTAATCAAGAAAATTCATTACTATCAACAGTGATCATCAATATCTTGACAACTCCACAACAATTAAAAGTAATGGGTTTGTTTATATTTTAATTATAGTTTTTATAACTCGCGGCGCCGTTTGGGAATTTAACACCCTCTGAAGAAAAAACGAATTGACAGTTATTGCGGAACCCGTAATATCCTATCAGACTTTAACAATCCAGGGAAAAGCTATGTTATGGTCTCTAAGGTAAAAAGGGAACTCCCGCTAGGGAATTCGGGCGTATCTATGTTGGCAATAGGATGTAATGGAGTTGTTACTTCTTGTCCGGCTATCGTTTGAGAACTTTGTTTCATCGGGCATATTGCCTGCTCACACTAGATGTCGCCAGAAACATCTTGTTGTCATTCGGCATCTCGTGCTAGTATAAGCTCTTCGTAAATGTTGGAAAATTGAATCACACTGCATGCCGGTTAACACTGATGAGTTATGGATCAACGAAACGTCTGGTGAAAGCATGGTAATGTGAACCAAGTAAGTTTCCAACATAACTTAAAGTCTTGTTTATTATGTAATAAGCAATTCATAAAGTATATTATATTATGGGTTAGATGTTAAAGCGGCGACTACTTTATAAAAATAGAGGTATTTTTTTCTAGTTACCTAATCGAAGAATCAATAAAAGTTTTACTCTACAAGAATATATTCTCGTTTAATAAATTTTTTGAAATCAACTGTCCGATATACATTGAAGCATACAGTTTTCGACCTTGCCAGCCTACTGACGAAAATTAAGAGTTAAACAGGTATAATTATTCAATTATTTTAGAAGTGTGATTTATATATCTAAAACATTTATCAAAGCCACTTTTGTGGAAAAGTTGTTTATTTTTTAAATAACATTAAGATTATAGTAAGCTTGATACATTTCGGCCATCTTCAATTTTTTCAAGTAATCGGACCGATGTGATATTTCTAATGACTCTACAGATTAATCATGGTACATTTCTTCAAAATTAATTGATTATATTAATTTTTATTGACTGAGACGTATTGTTAAATCAACTATATAACGGCACTTTGCTTTTAAGTATATGCTTGATTTTAAATCCACGCTTTACAAAAATAAATAAAATTAGTAATACTTACATATTATTCAAATTACTAAATATAATAATAACAGTTTACTCAAGGAACTACTTTTTTTTATATTGACATTTATGATCATAATATGGGCTAACGAATTGAGATGACGACATGTCACTTAAATCAAGAACTTTTAAAATTTGGGTAACATTTTTATATATTATTAAATTTTATTGATTGCAGTGGTTATATACTATGGTTTTATACAAAATCTATACTCAAATAATGTTCTACAGTATTTGTGTCAACATCTTGTCTGGAGATCCTTTGTAGAAACGTTAATGCTTTTACTGTCCCGTAGCATTCACTGACGAAATTTGAGAGAAGTCTCTGTTACCAACATTATTAAATAGTGTTGCTGACAAAATTACTAATTTACCATTTGGCGATTTAGTTAGGTAGTGTTCAGCAGAAACGTCGGACGAATTTCTCACTAATGGAACTTGTACACCTTGCCGTTCGGAGAAATGTGTTATAATAGTGAGTGTTAAAAACATATTATTTTAGAGTTTATAAAAATTGTACTTTAATGTCCACAAGCATACTCCGGTACATTATTTGTTGTACCTACATTTCTCTGGATCTTACGACATAATGTAAAAGAAATTTAACAGAACTGTGGACAAAACTTATTTGATTTGATTTACCATACCTCAGACTTAAACTCTTTTGTTACATACTATAATTTATGAAACAAATAAAATGACCATTCGCTCTCTAAATTTTGAGATATACCTGAATATTATTTTAATGAATTTAAAAAACCATATTTTGGAAATTTAGAATGTCTAGGCTGATTTACGAAGACATAAATGGTCATCAACTCAATTCAGCTAATAGTTAATCCCATATTTAATAAGTATAAAATAATGAAGATCGCTATGTGTTTAGAATTTGCAGAACAATCAATTATTTTATCTTATTTATACATTTTGATGACCATGTGTTGAGGTATGTTGCTTAAGAATTTACATGTTATAAATCTAAATAATCATCAACCATCAAATATCGATCTACCTTCTCTTTTTATTAGATCTACCGTACGGAATACTGTTATTATGTCTATCATTTCGTTTAATTTTCTGCTTCACATTGGTCACTTTATCCTTATTTTGTTGATATTGTAGAATTACAGGAACTTTGGACGCCACTGTATCATTTATTTTCAATTCGTCATCTTGACGTTTTTCCATTAACTTCAATTTCGCTTCAATGGCTTGAATTTGAGATTCTCTATCAGTTTTGGGCTCATCTTTAGCCATTGCTAAAACGGGAATGTTGATCTCTGGCTTTGGTTTTTCCACTTCTTCCTTTGGACAAAGTGAAACGCTTATGAAATTTACCGTAGAAAGATAATAATAATAATAATACTGAATGTGCCACAATATACAAAGTAAAAAGCAAAATCACACACTACAATTTATACTAATCCAGCCTCTACGCTGAACTCTCACACAGCCGAGCAGGAACGGGCTATCTATATTGCTATGAGGTAATATAAAGAGAAATGCGACCGCATGAATATCTCTTCTCATGGCCAAAGCGTGCATTTCAAAACACAGGAATAATCCACCATGATCACACCCCCTGGCAGGATAAGCCTCATCCTCTCGATGACACTCATAAATTGGGTTCCATATTACTGATCCTGAAAGCATATGCTATTTCTAATGATAAATCCCAGCGACTGTGAAGAGGCAGCAACTATTCTTTCAATGTGAGGAATGAAGGTCAATTCCTCATCAATTGTAACCCCCAAATCCCGGGCAACCTATTGACAGCCTCGCCATATCAGTGGACTTTTCAACCGAGTGAAAGAAACAATGTTACATTTGGTACATTCAAGAAGAGTCTGTTATTGACACACCAAGAGGAAAGAATATACATACTGCTCTGTAGCGTGTAAGAATGATTTAATAAACTGACCAGTTGAAAAATCTTAAGGTCATCCGCATAGACAAGGCTACTGCAATTTCTTGACTCTACAAGATCATTGCCAAATAAATTAAACATTAGAGGTCCCAGGTTTGATTCTTGAGGCACGCCAGAGATAATAAACTAGTGATTGTATGACTGTACAACCAAGTGTTATATACTTACCCCTGTAAAATTATGCGCCCATGTCACTTTGATAATTTTCTGTCCCACCAGTACGTTGTTGAGTACTGTTTTTGCGTTTATAGCGTCTTCTCTTTTTGAATATGTCACAAAAGCATAACCGCGTGGTTGTCCAGCTAAAGGTCCGTTACGATGGAAGAGGAGATCAAATTTTTCAATTTCACCATGTTTTTGCATGAGTTTCAATAGATGATACCAGTAAAAAAAAGGAAAATATTTGTGTAAGTTAAATTTGGGTGGCACTATAGCATATAACCACAGCTTACTATAACTATATTTTTTTAGTAAGCTGTGATCTCGGCTGTGATATAACCTGCAAGCTCGGGACTCCCAGTGCCCTACACTTATACATTGATGCTGATCAGTTACACATATACACTTTAGGTGGCAAAACTATGTGATAACTTAGATTTCGCGCATGGCAAAAGAATTATTCTTGCATCTCACCATTCAATGTTAAATTTAAGACATGTAAATTTTTTGTTTTCACAGCACAGGCTATTGTATGTTTTAGAGAACATTAACGTTCAAATATGAATTCGTTGAGTGGATGAGAAATTTCAACATTTCGAACCACACAAAATTTGTAGTGACTGGGGGTAAACAGAACCAATTCAACAAAAAGCCCCAGATATTTGCTTGTCACAGCGGAAACAAAACTACTACCCCAAAACATTCATTCATTTTCTTTGAAAGTCCTGATTCCTGATAGCATTAATAGAAAACCAAACCAAAAATGATTTGCGTTGGTAAATAATTTAAAGTACGGATAATCTCGAGGCATTTTGGACAAAATTAATTATCTAAATAATGTTAGATGAGACATATGCAGTACTTAGGTATGGCGAGATTCTATATCTTACAGCATTCAACCGTTATACGGTTCACTGGTAATATAGGGCAGAACGAATTTAGTTGGGTATGGTTATGGTAGATAGTATGCTGAAGAGATCATCATGGGAGTAAAACAAATTCGTCCATATCTGTTGTATAGAAGTACCTACCTAATTTTGTCCAAAATGCACACACACACACCTTTATTTCTACTTTAAATTATATTTTAATTGAGCTTGACTTAAAGAAATATAAACAAAAAAGGAACTTCTCATTTAACAACACCTATTTTACGAAGGCAAGATCATAGAAAATTATATCATTAACCTGGTGTATACCTATGAGGAAATTTCGCCACCTAAATCAGTATGTGTTAATCATCAACCAAGTGTAGGGCATCGTGACTCCCAATTTTACAGACTATCTATCTGATCTATATATATAGTGATGAGTAGGTATAGTTTAGTCAAATAAGAATTGTAGATTATAAGAAAACTTACTCAGTAACTCTAGGGTCCAAATTTCCTATCCATAATCTTCGCTCTTCCACATTTTTAGGCACACAGGTTTCCATTATTTTCTAATACGCTTAAGGCCTGCCTAAGCTATTAGTTCATATCACCATCAAATTAATAACATTCACTCATAAATACTTAATTATGCTTCGCTAATAGGTATGATGATCTTCTCCTTTCAGTTAACAAACAACACTCTTTCAATGTATTTTGCTCTTGTGCCAATTTATACTAATAATCAAATAATTAAAAGGTAAATTCCTTAAAAAATATTTTTAGAAAATTATACAAGACTATCAACAAATAATAATAATACTAAATGTCAGTGTCAGTAATGCCAATGGCAAATGAAATGACAACTTCAGACCTTTTCCTGCGCAGCTCAAATCAGCTGGGCATATATGATATGATCACCTACCGCTTACCTCACTTGTATATGTAAAAGTAACATGTGTGACAGAGAGGTGAGTTTAAATTGCTAATATTTCGCGTTTAATAATAGGCATTAGGCGTTATCATTATCTTTAAAAGGACAATGGCGTTATCCTTCTACAAACAGGTGGGCTTGTGGGACATGATGACTTGCCACTCACGGCACTTAATTGATTTCGCAAGTAAGTCAATCAAATCTTTAAAAAGTTCTTATATTAATGTCAGTTGAGTAAAATTTGCTTCACGTTGAAGGATAACGCCTGTTAATTGAGTAAATTGGTGACATTCAACGTTGAGGAAAAACGCTTATTGCCTATTAGAGCTTGTGCAATCGTAATTTTATCGTTATCCTTAAAGTAACCAAATATCAGCAATTTTCACGGGAGATCGGAGGCAACGCTGTCCTAATTTAGTAAGCTGTGCCTCGTTTCTCGTCATTCTATTCCCCGGTATTCAAGAATTGACCAGCTGACATTAGTTTGTAAAAGGATAATACCTTAAAGCTTTTTAAAGGAATTAAATATTAATTTAAGGATGATAAGGAGGACTAAATTTATTTCCATAAGAGAAATCAAAATACTAGCTATGTAGGCAACTCTCATTACTCTGTTTTAGGCTATTGCTATTTTGTATTCAAAATACAATATTTACATATTGCCTCATTATGGCAGCTAAAAACACAATAGCCAGTAAAAAATGAGATACCATTGTCTTTATAAGGGCCATTGTCTTTTGTTTATAAAGACAATGTAAGGGTATACATTTTCCATTTTTTGGGATAGACATCCTATTCATAAACTTGCCATTATTTTAGATGCAAAAAAAATATATAAAACTGGGGATTGCCATTTAAAAATTTTGGTCACTTTTTTCAATTTGATTTTTACTCTTTTTTTTCAAATACCCTGTATTAATATTTACTAAAAAAATATACGTAGGCGCCTAAAGTAGATCTATTGCTCCTAGGATATTCTAACAAAATAAATTATTAAAGCTGTAATATAATATATAATAACAAATTGTTAGTGTTCTTTCTTCTCATTTTTGGCATAAAATATTTCGTAAACGGCTGGAGATACCAGATAACATATTATGCATGAAATATCTTTAGAATCCAAAAAATATATAATTTATATAGGGTCGTATTTGAAATAATGAAGTTGACACCTACTATATCCTTGAAAACATTTTAGGCGAATTGGTCCCGTCTATCTACTTACGTACTACACCAGATTTTCAGACTGTTCCACAGTGTAGTTTCTCCATAATCGATCGAATCGCTTCCCGGTGGGACACCCGGTATAGTTTGCTTCAAAACCTCAGTCCCAAGTACGCACTTTTTGATGCAAAGTTTATTTATTTGTAAGAGTTTTGGAAATAACATGTTTTTATTGTTATTAAGTGCGCAAATGTCGTCATGCACTCAGATATCACTTGAGAAACTGTGGATTTGTTGGAAATATTCTCAGGTTTAAAAGTTAAACATATTCAGATTATGTACAATCAAATAATGTTGCTTTGATATGTCGAACCTAATATACAGGGTCCACCATTTTATTTGATAGGTACACACCTACTAAATTTTCATATATCAGTAGGGGTCGACTGATACATCATTTTAAAGCATTTTACTTTCCCCCACAGGGACAGTATTGTGAACGCACATTAAAAAAATGTTAGACGAATATAACCATTTTGAAGTTATCTGAGACGATTGAGACCATTTCCAGATGGAAGTGTGTGTGTTTGTGATGGTGTGTATGTATGTGTGTCTGTATGTATTCTATCACGATAGCGCCAAACCGTACTTTAATACATAGATAGAGCGTTCGCTTCACATGCTTATATATATGATTATGGTATAGTTGGTTTCACGAAAAATGGTTTGGGCTTATCAACTGTAATATACTAACTGTTTTAATCCTATTGTGTAGAAAATCACTAGGTAAAAAATGCAAATATGCTACAGGTCTGTAACAATATAAAAATGTTTTAAAATTATGGCAAGCCGTAACACAAGTGAACACTTCCACCTGGCCGAGGACAAACAACAAACAAAGTTGCCTGCTTTCAGATATTATAATAAATATACAATCCGGTCCTTTTACATTTATGGAAAGCATTATTTTGGGTTTTATGATGGGCAATGTCGGAATACAACTTAGTCAAGACATTTATCCTGATTTCCACTATACCATATTGTTTATATATGTATATATAGTGAAGTGTCTGTGATATATTATGTGACTTTGAATAAAACTTTCTTGAAAAACTTGAATTTGCTTTGCATGCGGAAAGTTATTTCAGCTCTGGCGATATTTTTTTTTATTTTTGAGCAAAGTAGTTAATTTATCACGTTAGTTTATTGGAAATAATGAAAATTATACAATTATAATAATAATTATTATTAAAATTCTGTTTCGTTACGCAGGTCATATATTTTTGATTATATTATATCATGTCGGGAAAGTTTTGGGGCGTACACAACCGATGTTTTTAAATAGTCTTCGAAACCAAAATGTTACTAAAATGCAATAGGCCTTTTGGCGAGGCGTGCCGTGTGTCCCGTATCATTGATACGGCTGATACGGCGGTATCTACGCCCCTGGCTGATGTACGACTAAAGGAGTGTCCGGTCCTTGTCTAGTGAATTGCCCATTTTCAAAATTTTAAAAAAGACACTCAGATGGTTGTAGTTTTGACACAAGCAGACGTTTTTATAAAGAATAACTTTTTCTTCTAAATCTACAAATAAAAAAGTTTTTGCTCTTCCAAACTCTATCCGTGGACACATTGTAGATTTATAAGAACAAGTCATTCTTTATAAAAACAGGGATTACTATACAGGGTATATCAAAAATAATATTTTTAATGATTTTGATTTTCTTGTTTTTTTAATTTTATTATTTTAATAGTAGCTATGAAATTAACCACTTTGAGAAAAAAGTGTATTAGCGTTTTTTGCACAATTTGTGTAATAAATCACGGTTTTGAAAATATTTTCATAAAATTAAAAAAAAACAAAAAAATCAAAATCATTAAAAATGTTATTTTTAATATACCCTGTATAGTAATCGTAAATTTGGTATTTGAAATTGTAGTTTCGACACAAGCAGACGTTTTTATAAAGAATTACTTTTTCTTCTAAATCGACAAATAAAAAAGTTTTTCCTCTTCCAAACTCTATCCTTGGACACATTGTATATTTCTGAATAATATTCAAATAGTCTTTTTGTCTTATAGTAAACGATCGTTGAATGTGTCTTGATTTTCGGAATATTTACTATCATAAATGATTCACGATCTTCAATATCATTAAGAGTTAAATTAAATGGTCATTTGGGATGCGATCGTGCGAGGGTCTACGTTCTCTATTGTGATTGCATGTTTCTTTTTTTATTCTTTTATTTTTGTTTTTATATATACGATAATAAATATGATATTCTTGCCTATGTGTTCTTGTAATTGTATGTAATACATTTTTTTTGGATTTGTTGTAGGTTTTAAGTATTAATTGTGTGACTTGCCAATGTATGCATTGTATGTAGGTACAGTTTAATGGCCAATAAAGTTTATTATTATTATTATATTATATAGTTCCTCCAGTCTGCAGGCATCCAACACGCTTAATATAATTACGACATACAAAACAATATAATAAAATTGTTAATTTAATTTGTTCAGAATGCGAAGAACACAAAAAACGAATTTACCTTTTGAATTAAGAAACATGAATCTACAAATTTCTTCCTTAGTAAAAACGTTGGCCATTTTGAGCCAACATTTTTTCTCTTTAAATACGCAATTAAAGTGGAATATTAGGATATACATCTCAAGGAATGATATAAACAAAACAGTTGCCTTTAACATCGAATATTCTGCTCATAAGTTGCCAGGAGATGTTAACTTTTAATTCCTTAGCACAAAATACGCCAACAGCAGTTTTTCACAAATCTTCATTCCACCTCGCTCCTCGAACCATATACCTTCAAAATACTCTATGTATTTTCATACCTTTCTTGATATTTTTCAGGAATTATGGTTGAGCGTCCTATTTCCCATGCTTCTTCCAGATCAACTCTGTTCTCAATGTCTCATTTTCTTCTTATAGGTACTAGTTTTTTATTAAAATGTTAACTTTGGATAATATACACCATTGGACAACAACGTGACATTACAACAACAGCAAGCACGATATCAATCACCTCAATGACCATGACAACGCTTAACGACAATTTTGCACGCGACATCAAGTCAACGTAAATTTTGATCAATTAGAGAATCATTATTATTAAAAAATAATCAACTATGCTAGTATACATATTTTTAGTTGTACAAAAAATAGTATAAGCATGACGAACGTTAAGCAGTACCGATCGAGGACAATTGTTTGGAGTAGTCGGTGCGCTCCTTTCGGTTTTGAAATTTTATTTTGTTTAGTTCTAAATAACATAGCATTAGTTTTTCCAGAGTTAATAATTAATTAATTTTGGGTGCACCATTGTGAAAGGTTAACATATAAATATCTTAAGTCTCGCTGCATGTGATTTATATTTTGAGCTCCTATAAGAACATTAGTGTCATCAGCATAATTTACTATTGTCAGATTTTGTTCTTGCTTCAGATTATGTATGTCATTAAAATAAACTAGAAAAAGAATAGGGCCAAGAATGCTTCCCTGTGCAACACCAAAGTTATTCAATTTCATTTCCGAACAGGCAGTTTTTCCATTTTTGGATATTGATACTAGTTGATACCTATCAGTCAGATATGATTATATCCATTTCAAAGAGTTTCCACGCACACCGTATAGTTCTAATTTTTTCAATAATAACTTTCTGTCAAGGCTATCGTAAGCTTTAGATAAATCTATAAACCAACCAATTGACATAGTGTTTTTTTTCAAGGTTTTCCAAAATAATATTTAAAAACTCAAAGATTGCAGTGTGTGCTGATTTTCCTTTTGAGTAGCCATGTTGTTGCAGATGAAGTAAATTACAGTTATTCAAAAAAGTTGTCAGTCTAGATGCCATAACTAATTCAAATACTTTAGAAAAACTAGGAAGCAAACTAATAGGTCGATAATTTTCCAAATTTTGTGAGTCCCCGTTTTTAAATAACGGTTTTATAAGCGCTATTTTTAGTTTTGCTGGGAAGATTCCGTATTTCAAAGAATTATTTATTATGTAACATAGTACCTACATCTTTTATATTTATAATCACTGACTTAACGATACTTGTCTACACCACTGCTATGCTTCTTCTTTATTAAGTTGCTATTCCATCAGCTTCACCTTACACTGCAATATTTATATTCCTTTTTCTACTCCTGTTTTATTAGGCCGTCTATTGCAAACCTGTTAACGTGACATGTAAATTCAATCTTACATAAGTGTTACGTAATGATCACCAAAGTGTTACGTAATGAATATTACATAACACTTTAGGGATTTTTATTTTTTATTATGGAATTATGTCAAACACAAATGTCAAATAAATTCAAATATTTAAATGTCATAATTACCTTTTCTTCTGTCTTAAGTATTTCTGCTTAAATTTTAATTCTGAAATGGATTCTGATTCTGCAAAGTCGTAGAAAAAGTATAGTACATAACTCGAGCTGTAAATAATTTTCCATGCTCGAGACTATTGCCTCACTCGCCGCTTCGCGGCTCGGGGGCAAACTAGTCTCTCGCATGTAAAATATCATTTACAGCACATGTTATGTAATATACTATTTTCTACTCCGGTTTTGTTAAGCCGTCTATTGCAAAACTGTTAACGTGACATGTAAATTCAATCTTACATAAGTGTTACGTAATGATCACCAAAGTGTTACGTAATGAATATTACATAACACTTTGGGGATTTTTATTATGGAATTATGTCAAACACAAATGTCAAATATTTAAATGTCATAATTATCTATATATTTTTGCCTAAATTTTAATTCTGAAATGGATTCTGATTCTGCAAAGTCGTAGAAAAAGTACAGTACATAACTCGAGCTGTAAATAATTTTCCATAAAATATCATTTACAGCACATGTTATGTAATATACTATTGTACTCCTGTTATTTCTTTACATATTGACCACATAACTTTAGCGTTATTATTCGACGTACACTTTTATTAAATCAAAATTAACTTGGCGTTTTTTGAGAAACCACTTTGATATTACTGGGGGTGCTTGTAGTACCCAATTTTCTTTCAATGGATTTCTACACTTTATTCTTGTAACTCCTTTAATCTGCTGGCGATGATTCCACAATTTGCACATCTTTTTGGTCACTTAAAGCTTCTCGTAGTATACTTTGTTGCCCCTTGGTGTGACTTTCGACAACAACAGCTCCACTTTTTCACGGATCGCCCCTTGAGTGTTTAGTGGATTTATCTTGTCTCGTAGTTTCTTTAGAGTTTCTTTTGGATTGTCGATAGTTTCAAAACTAACTACTGTTTCAAACTTATCTTTAGTTTCTGGTGTCTTCCACTGCTGATTATTGAGTATTCGATTGTTTGGAGTCTTATCAGATTTATCTACTATTTCTGCATAGGTAGACTTAGAGTTTGTAGAAGCAACATTTAGTATGCTGTCGTCATTAACTTGATTGATACTAGCTTGTGATATAAGTTGACTCTCCGTTTTACCTACTTTATAAAGGAGTATTGTCAGATTTTTTTGAATTTCGACGGTAGTGTTCATAACATCATTGTTGCCTGAGCTCACTGCCACCATCCTTTCAATCGACATAGATTCATATTTATTAACATTCTCATTAGTTTCAAGTGAACTGTTTGCAATACTTTTCGTACACGGACGTTTAACATTGTCATCGTTTTTATTTGGCGTGATGGATCTGTCTCTTTTATTTCTAACTTCTTTATCTGAAATTTTTTTTTCCAAATTCTCAACTGATTCTAACAGTGATGGTCCATCTACTTTAGGAGGTGTCCTTGTAAAACTCTTTCGTGGTTTAAAAACCTCATCATTACCAGCATTTTGTGCATCAGAGGAAATTTGGTTTTGCGTATTCTTCAGAATTTTCATTGATTGTTTTACCAATTGTCCACTTTTTGTTTCATTTTCAATCATAGATTCGCTTTTTGTCCTATATTTTTTCCATATACTGTATTCTTTTCATTATCAGCCATTCAGGATATCTCTACTTAGCAGGTATAAAATAAATAAATATTTTATATTTAACAAATAAACTATTTCTCACTACAAGCACATGTATATATTATTGGTCACTAAATAAAAAAAAATTAAGGCTTTTTTTAATTACTTATGGTAAATTTTATATTTTAAATTTGAACCCTTTATCTAGGCAACTAAGCCCTTTAAGGGTACATGTCTCTCTATCAAACATACGAGTACATGAATGAGCGAGAGCTTTCTGCGGTAGAGCGTTGTATAAATATGATTGGAAAAAATAAAAAAGTATTGTGGCGACTCTTTACAATATGTGCAATTTTCTCGAGAATTGTAGAGCTATTGCGCATAAAAAGTACTGCTGTTTAAGAATTTGAGGGGTGTGTGTATACCTAGCCCAGGGTTAAAGCGATTATAACCAAAAACTGATGGGTTCCCCTACGATTACGCTAAGAAAAAGAACGCGTAAAATAAAAAATCACTACATTTTTGCGGCCACCCTGTATATTATTTATAATTAGAAAAATGTAAATTATTAGCAAACCATGAATGTTTTCGATTAAGAGCGACTTCAGTTATTTACAAGTTACAAGCGATTTTAAAGAGGCCCCCTACCTTGCGAATAATAATAATATATTACTACATCAGTTGATACGAAATTCAATAATCGCGTGAAGTGAAACATAACACTTTTAATAAGATTTTGTATAAATTAGATTAAAAAATTAGCGGTAGGTAGCATTTTTTTATGTAACAATAACATAATATTGTATATCCATCTGCGGTACAGAAACGGACGTATTATAGTAGAAAGTATTTTTATATTATAAGTTTTTGTGTGAAACTGAAGGTAGGTAACTAATATTTAATTGTATATCTTATTTGTAACAATTTTTTATTTGTTTAAATTATTACGAATAATATAGAAGGTGTTCCAACAATGTGCGCCAATCTTGGACGTGTAATAAATCAAAGCTATGAAAGTTATCTTAATGACAGTTACGTATTTTTTTATAACGAATTTTGCTAATTTTTTGAATCTTCATATTTTATTCAGGTGCGTAACATACAAGCCGCTTAAATGGTTTATTTACCCTAGTTTTTTTGTGTGTATTTTCTCCAATAAATGTATCAAAAATTTTGCTTAGTTAGATTTAAAAGGTATTCTAATTATAAAGTTTGGACGTTAGCGGATTTGGAGAAAATTGCAATATTGAATCTCGCCTGACGACTGCATTTGAATTTTCAAAACACTCACCCAATGTAAAATTATATCAACTTGTTCGGCATACACGTGTAATTTGCAATGAAAAAATAAACAGGAACAACAATAAAGTTACATCTATAATCCATCAAGCAATCTTAACTTTTGTACATTTCATGTTTATAAACATACCTATATCTATATACAGGGTGGCCCATTAGTGTGTGGGCGGAAGATATCGCAAGATCTATAAATAAAAAAACAACCAATTTTTCGTGCCAGGTCCATTTGAATTCCCCTTTTTTCTCCGTTTCACTGGATTTTATGAACATATGATTTGTAATTTTTCAGGGTGGTCACATTTTCTAAATTCAATTTTTATGGGATGTAAATCTGCTTAGATTCGAGAAGTCCCTTTCCTATACTCTTTATTGATATCATTTTCATGAGCTCAAGGGTAACCGTTTTTTCATGAAAAATTATTAAAGAAAAAATTGCCTACAAAATTAGCAATTTTTTGTCATATTATTAATTAATTTTATTTTCTATTTAAAAACAAAAAAGTTAAATTAAAGCTTTATTTTAATAATTTGAAAATAGACGCTCCTAAAAATTAAAATAAAATGGTTTAAACATACATTTTTGAACATCTGAACAAAAGGATCTATTTCTTTTGATAACAACTACACACGTACTAACTTTCCCTGGAAGATGGATAGGGCGTAGATGAGCAACAAATTGGCCAGCACGATCTCCTGATCTAACGCCTCCCGACTTTTTTCTATTTATACCTCCACAGAAAATAAATAAATAGTTTACCGTACCTCACCAACCACCGTAGAAGATATTTATTTTAAAACTGCGCGAACAAGGTTGTCGACATTTTGAGCATTTGTTTAAACAAATTTTCTAACACTTAATTGTTTATAATTTAGTTTATTTTAGTTCCGGTGTACTTGTTTAGTTCTTCTCGGAATAAATTTTTGATTTTATTCTATTTAAACTTGAATTGCTTTTTAATGCTATTATGCTTAATTTTTGTATATTATGGTTAATACTTAATTTTTTACAGCAAAATTTGTCCTGTACCTAATTGGTTTCTTGCTGTTGGACAATAAATGCTATTATTATTATTATATATCAACCCTTATGTAATTTTTCTTGTCTTTTAGAGCGTATTTTATTTATGTTAAAATATATAGGGTATCGCGTTAAGAAAAAGCAACTTTGGTCTGCTGTGCGTTTGTGAATTACCCTGTATAATTGAAAACATTTTTGGGTTATACATCTCTTCAGTGCCTAAAAGTTTTGTAAAGAATTTTTTTGTCTATCGCTTATAGACCTTGAGATATCTTCCTCCCACACACTAATGGGCCACCCATAAAAATGTATGTCATATTAAGGCTCATTTTCACAATAAGCCCATGAGGCTGCAGTGAAATCGGGGACTCGTGTCGAACAGACCCTTCCAAAAAAAACGCGCATTTAAAAGAATTTCGAAAGTACTTTGGTCGATTAATTTTCACAACTTGAAAAATGCGTCAACATTCAATTGCAAACTACTCGAAAACCGTTAAATTTAAAAATCGTTTAACCAGAATACTTTTTTTATGTAAGATAAATCAAACTTTTAGAATTTTGATAGGTACGCTGATGATAAAAAATAAACACAAAAAAAATATACGATAAATAGACCATTTGAACCATCCGTATGTTGCGCAACTGTACAAAACATGAAGAGTCGAATAAATTAGTAAAATCCGCCAAGTACGCCACTGTGCCAACGTTCAATAAGGTGCCTTTGATAGTTTCGAGGAGAAATTGCCGAAAAACGATTTTTGAGAGGCTTCATCTATAAAGGATGTAGGTGCGTGTTTTAGAAGGCACTGTAAAAATTTTCAATAATTTTGCATAATTTGAATAACAACAAATGTTCGTTTTCAAATTTTGGCCAAATATTTCCCCAATTGTGTATAATTATAATTAATATTTTGCTTCGGCGCTACTTTCGAGCAGCTAGGTTGAGCATCCATTTCATTTGATCTATTTTCTCGAATTTTACGCTCATGATGTTCCTCATCTATTTGAATGTACGAAGAGATTGATCCCACTCCTTGCTTTGCGAGTTTTGAAACTGCTGTTGTCCGTAAAGAATGGTTAGTAATTTTGAGTTTTTTTGTATGAATTCCAAAAGGGGTTTTCGGTTAAAAATAAGTAAGTAGCTTACTTGTGAACGAGCTCTTTCACCGCCTCGCCAAACCATTTCGTAGGAAACGACGAAAAATAGTTTTTTCTCTAAATTGCATTGAAATTATCGTATTTTCCAAAAAAGCCGAACTTACTTTTCTTTTCTCTGCATTTCTTGACCTTGCTTGCGTTTCGCGCCTTTCGCCTCACGAGCAAATTGGAATTCAATGTCTTTAAATGGATCAAACTTGATTAGTTATTCATTATAATACTTATCTTCGAGTAATTTCGCCGTTAAATTCCATATCCTTTTTGTAGTAAAATCTTTGTACTCCTCACTGTTCTGCTTCTTCATGTTAAAAGCCCAATTTAGGAGGATGTCTGCAAATTATTTAATCTGTGTTAAAATATAGTTCCTTTCTTCACAAAATGACATGAATTCCCGCCAGATATATTGCTTGCTATTTTTTGTGTTTGTTGGTACACTATTTGGTACTTTTTCTTCTATGGATTTTGTGCCAAAGCAAGACTTTTTTAACTCAATAAATCTGTCAAATAATGGGAGACTCTTTTATAAAACCATTCAGTTACTTGTCACAGTCTCTTTGGATTAACTACAAATTTAGGATGATTCGCTAGTATTTTATATAATCCATTTTAAGATGACGTTGAGAAGACTTCCCCAAAAACATATTTTTTCAGGTGGCGAGATATAAAACAACATGATGTTATTATTATTATTTCTAAATTGTTAAATTTCACAAATCCCTGCTGCGGGCTATTTATGCGAGGAGGCCGACATATTTTCTTTTATTTTACAGTTTGAGCAATTTATTCAACAACAACAACAAAAGAAAATAAGAATCCTAAAATGTCACAACTGGTAACAGCGTATTACGATAAATTATCTGCAGTTATAGCAACTACAGGAACAAATTTTGTTAACGACAAAAAGTATAATGTTGGCCGTATTCGAGAGATCCCCTTGGATGAAGTCTCCTGGCATGACCACATTAAGGATTGCTGGATTGTTATATATGACAGAGTGTACAATATAACTGATTTTTTTGAAAAGGTATACCTACTTATATTTTTTTTATATAGGTACTTACTTCATTATGTAAAAAATAAACCAGTTCGGAAATTTTGGCAGCTGGCTTTGGCCGGTGTCAACGACCCTATCTAAATTATATATTTTTTGGAATTGCGCGCAACCTTGTTTTACTGTATTTAGCTGATTTTCCTCCTTTTTTTCGCACAAGCCCCATCTACCTAAGTACTACACAAGGTTTTCAGATTGTTCCATGATCGATGGAAACCCGGTGGGAGCGGTATATATGCAGGATTTTGCTCAAGATTATGCATCTTACATTTTCTTAGATGTTCTATCGATCTAAAATATTTTCAGCATTGCTATGTTGCCGCTTCTCTTAAAAAGCCCTATAGAAACTTTAGTTAGTTTAGTAACACTCTGTATTTTAACTAATTTTTAGAATTGCTTTTTTTATCGGTTTTCGAGATGAAAGATGGAAAGTTCATATTTTGGTAGTAGCTAGATGACCCGGTGTATTTAATTTACGACATAGCGTGCTAAAATTACTAATCAACAACACTTATTCAACCATTCCAGATTGAGAAGAGAATGACATTTGATTAATAGCCACGGCAAATTTTAATTGTAAATATATGAGGAATGTTGTCTACTCACAATAATTACACACGCACAATCTTTAAAATTTCGCCACTTTTTTTTGTGAGGCCAAAGATTAACAACACTTGTTCATTACATATTATCAGAATTAAATTATGCGGAGGACTACTACAAAATAAGTTATTAGGTAATATAATTACGTTCATATACAAATTAAAAACAATTTCATAATTTTTATATCAACAATATTATTGTAAGTACTGGTTTTACAAAAGCCGTAGCTACGATGAAAAATGCATATGGAACAAAAATACAGAACTTTGGATTCGGAATAAGAATTACTTAACACTTTTGTGTTCATACATTTGTGCCTATTGTAAACTATTTTATTTATTTTTCTCATTTTAAAAGTAAATTAAATTAAAAATTAATTTTTAATTTAATTTACTTTTAAAATGAGAAAAAGAAGAAAACTCAAAACAAAAACAAGAATAATTGACAAATTTTCAACCATTTAACTATATATTTTTATTAATTTAACAACTCAATTTATTCCCAACAAGATGATGTGTATAAACATTTAAATCAATGTAAAACTCTATTAACATTTGTATGAAGTACGACCCTCACATCTAACAAAATTGTATAAGGTTCCTTAAGCCACTGATGATGGACGTGTAGTCCGAAACATGTCTGGCATCTAAAAAAAAGGTTTTAACGTATATATATAGATCGTTTTGTGGAGTAGACGTCGTTTTATTCAAATCAAATCAATTATAAGTTTGATTTTCCACACTTTTTTGAGACATTTTGTATATTGAAATTCATTTTTATTAATAGCTACTACGAGCGCTTGAGACCACTGATATCCTAACTTTAGATGATCAAATCAAAGAATAATCGAGAAAATGGCAAATTTACGGCACTAAAATGTAAGCAACGAGAACATCTTTGGGCCTGCGCTTTGTATTATTCGTAGTCTGTCAATTGCAAGGAGTAGGCAGGCCTGTACTTACAAAAAATTTGTGCTACGCTGAATGTATGCCTAATGTCACTGACCTCTATATGAATGTGTTATTTACGAAAAATCTTAAAAAGGTATAGTTTATCCAAAGTTAATTTAAAATATATAAATTTAACAATTCTACCAGGGCTATCCGTTCCCATGCCTCTTTACATTATAAAAGGGCATCGAATGCAGCGTTTTTTGATCCATATCTCCCTCGTATATAAGAGGTATAATAAATCATGCCTGCCAAAGGATATCGACAGTAATAAAAATAACTACAATGACTGGAAAAAGTATTGGGTTAATGATTAATAAAAAAAAAAGAGTTTGCAAATAAATATATGAATGAAACAAATAATGTTTGGCAACGTGTTATTTTCTCAGATTAATCTAAATATAATCGGATGGACATCATATGATATGGCGAAGACTTAATGTGGAATTTAAACAAGAAAATTTCTGTCCAACAGTAAAACACGGTGGCAGAATATTGTAAACATGATTTGTTCAATAGTTTTTCTTAGATTAATAAAATGAAAGAAGATCTATCAAACTAGATAATAATTTTTAATAAAACCTCAAGTAGATGATACTTTTTGCAGTAACTGTATGAAACACGGCCAGTATACGACACGAGCGGAACACGTTGGGAGTTTAAGCATCAACATTTATTTGTGCAAAGCCAGCGTCTCAATAATATTTCAATATTTATCATCAGTTAAGGTCTGAAATTAATGAAGTGACGAATACACATATTAAATGTTTACGTTCTATAGAAAATGTCACTGACTAAGTGAGTAACGTAAGTGAGAAGTTTCAAGTTCTCACCGGCATTGAAATTTGAAATGTAGTTCACGTTAATAACAATTCACTTTTTCTAGATTAGTACCTCGTTCAGGAGAAAATCTAAATATCCTAGATACATATTCAGAGTGTACAAAACAACCATAATAAATAACATTAAAATCTTTAATAAAAAAAATCCAAAATAAATATTGCGTCGTCGTGTCCAATCAGCCGGGCACTGTACGTTTAAACTTCATTTCACACACTTGCTAAGAAGCGGTTGTTGTGCGCATGCCCAGAGATGTTCTTCTCAGAGAAATCTGACCGTAAACTCATGCGTAGATAGAAACTCACTTTTTCGCCAATGATTTGCCACTTTTAATATGAGCAGCGCATTGAAATTGCGGGACCAAATTAGAGGTGAGACCAACGCGTATGTTGTAGAGCGGCGACAATTAACGCCCCTATAATTTACAATGGAATGTGGGTCGAATAATAAATCATTTCGAAGGGCACCAAATTATCTTTCATCTGAAACGAAATTCAGCGAATAATTTCCTTTGAGGACGGTTCGATTCAGTACCTTGTAGTCTTGACGAAAAATTAACCAATAAAGTTTTAATTACAATCATTTTGTAGCACCCAGGAGGCAACGAAGTCCTTCTAGAACACGCCGGCAGAGACGCTACAGCGGCGTTTAGTGGGACTGGTCACAGTTTGCATGCGGTAAATATATTACAAGAATATCTTATCGGTGAACTGCCTATGAACGAAAGGATATTTAGGAAATCTGGCGGATTAAGAATACATGGCATGCCTGAATAACCAAAATTTATTTCATCGTTATTATTTGTTAAATAAAAAGTATTAAATTGTGAAAAAGCAGAAATTGTGATAATACATTAAGCAACATTTTATATTTTTAAAAATTGATTATTTGATTTAATTTATTATTTAAAAATTTGTAAAACAATTTAAAAACTTAATAATTTGTATAAATCATATAATGATTAGCGATTAGCGTAACTATACAGTGTCACTTTTGGTCATCTAAAATTGTATTTTTAAATTTAAATTTAAACAAGAAAATTTGTGTCCAACAGTAAAACACGGTGGCAGAATATTGTAACCATGATTTGTTCAATAGTTTTTCTTAGATTAATAAAATGAAAGAAGATCTGTCAAATTAGATAATGATAATGATTTTTAATAAAACCTCAAGTAGATGAAACTTTTTGCAGCCCTGAGACACGGCCAGTATACGACACGAGCGGAACACGTTGGGAGTTTAAGCATCAACATTTATATGTGCAAAGCCAGCGTCTTCTTTTCAATATTTATCATCAGTTAAGGTCTCAAAATAATGAAGTGACGAATACAAATATTAAATTTTTACGTTCTATAGAAAATGTCACTGACTAAGTGTGTAAAGTAAGTCAGAAGTTTCATGTTCTCACCGGCATTGAAATGTAGTTAACGTTAATAACCATTCAATTTTTCCAGATTAGTACCTTGTTCAGGAGAAAATCTAAATATCCTAGATACGTATTCAGAGTGTACAAAACAACCATAATGAATAACATTAAAATCTTTACAAAAAAAAACAAATATTGTGTCGTCGTGTCCAATCGGCCGGGCACTTACTTAATTTGTATAAATCATATAATGATTAGCGATTAGCGTAACTATACAGTGTCACTTTTGGTCATATAAAATTGTATTTTTAAATTTGCTGCCATTTTGGATTGTAGCGAACATTATGGGGGACACTGTAAAACTATAATTGTATTTCAGTATTTTGATAAAATTATATTTCAAATTATTATAAGGTAATGAACGATAGAAATATAATAACCCAGGAGGACTGGTGAGTCGTGGATCAACGAAAGGTCTGGTGCAAGTGCAGCCTTTGTAAACAAAAAGCGTAGGTATAGGTATACTTGGCATTAGTTCCCATCTCTGATGTAAAATTTCTAGTGGTAACACGCAATCTGTTATTCCTGATGTAATGTAAAATGTAAATATAATTTACACATAATAAAATAAATTTTATTGACAAATATATCTTTTATTTCTAATTCATATTATATGCTGTTACAAGAAAGTAAATTAAAATAACAATTATTATTTATTATTAAACTAAGCATAGTTCAAGTTCGAGGCCGTGTTATTTAGTTGATAAACATATTTAGTTACATATTATACAAAACTATTATTTTGAATGATAAGGTAACGACAACAGATTTACCACAAATGTATAAAAAATGCTCGTATTCGAAATAAAGTCAACTACATAGGGATTTCCGAGTCCGTTAAATACTTCTGCAGACATCAACAGTTTTGGAAATCGGAAAAATCATCCAGTACTGCAGTGACTGTATTTCTTAAGATATAGTACCTATTATAAAATGTTGATCTCAACCAAAAACCACATGCTAATATTATTGATATTTCATATCATTTCCTTATAGGTATATATCCTCAATATAGGTAGTTTATTAAATTTGATTAACATTTTTATAACTTGTCGTTTTTCAACAACGAATTTAATGCTAATATCAAATAAAATATGCTCAAGACAGGTTTTAAAATGTTAATCAAATTTAATAGATGACCTAATGAAGAAGGAAGGAAATTTTTGGGATAACAATCATATAATTTCATATAAGACGGTAAAACATTCCATTTGCCCTGCTTTATACAGGGTGTTTCAAAAACAGGCGGCAATATTTAAGGGGGTGATTTTTCAGATCATTTTTTCAAAAAAGTTCCGAAAAACACCTCCCGGCATGCATTGTTTCCAAGATGCAAGGTGTTAAAGTTTTTTTTTGTAAATGACCATTTTTTTAAATTAAATCAAATATCTCCGTACTGATTTCTTTTCAATTTGGCAGCGCTGTTGCTAGAAATAGGGAAGTTATATGGCCTACATCAAAATTATTAAGTCCAGTGGCGTTAGGGGGGCAACTTAACAAAAAAGATGTACGCCCCTGACTGTAATTTAATTTCGATATTGTCTTGAGATAAAGCAACTAAAACTACATCTTTTTTATCTCTTGTATTTTCTTCATATGTTGCTTCGTTTACGAAATAAAAAAAATCGGTTGTGTCACCCGAAAACTTTCCTGATTTTAAATGCTATTTTCTCCAGAATTATGGGGCAAATATCAAAAGTGAAAGAAGAGCAGATAAAAATGCTATATCACTCGACCCCTACTGATATATGAAAATTTAGTGGTGGACCCCCTATCACAGGGCTTAAGCGACTTCAACCAAAATCTAATGGCTTCATCCTAGGACTGTCCCAAACTCATATACCAAAATTTAGCTCAATTAAATAACAGTCAGTGGCGTACATTTTTTTTGCGAATAATTTTTATTAAGTTGTCCCCCTAACGCCACTGGCCTTAATAATTTTGATCTAGTTAGGGCCATATAAATCGGTAAGGAAATATTTGACTTAATTAAAAAAACCGTTATTTACAAAAAAAAACTTTTAACACCTTGTATCTTGAAAACAATGCATTTCCGGACGTGAGTTTGTGGGAACTTCTTTTCATTTTTTCATAAAATATCCTGAGAAATCACCCTCTTTAATATTGACGCGTCTTTCTGAAATACCCTGTATACCTAAGTATTTTTAAAATTAAACTTCTTAATATCAGTTCAATAAATGATTTTCGAGGGCTCTGTTGACCTTGAGAAATGTTCACACTCCGATGTTATAGAACCAGTTTTAAACTTAGGTGATTTTCTCCCCAAAGCAAAAACACCACAAAGAAAGAACAAAATCTAGGTCAAAAGATCTTCATTTCTTATTACATCAAGTGCTTATAAAGAGCAAATGGAAGAAAAGAGAAAAGCTAAAGAAGAGGTAGAGCGTCGAAAAGAAGAAAACAGTCAAAAAAGACTACAGACAAAATTATAAAAAGAATCTCAGCAATCATAGAAAAATAAATTAGAAGATAATAGCGGATCACCTCTTCAAATAAAAATATCATAAAGATCAGTGGTTTATGTTTCTCTTGTGGAACAAATATAACATTGAATAAAATTGGTGTAAAGTGTCAAGCTTGTAATAGAATGTATCACGAGGCATGCCTTAAAAAAATAAATATATTCAGGGAGTTTGCAGTCATTGAAAAATAGATTTTTCTTACCTAGACTAAAATTTGTAACGTTAATTACTAATTTAGTACCTATAGAAACCCTTATTGAACCTGGTATAAATTACAAAATATTCAGTCGACAATAAAAATTTTTCAACATATGGTTTTGTGTTGATACATTTTAAACTTTTAGGGAAAAGAAAGGAAAGAGAATAAAAATAAAGCAAGTGTGATCCTGACAAAATAATAAACTGTGTGTTTTATTTAATATTGTTCCTGAGTGGAAAAATACAGTAGTTAACACTCCTTTATTCAAAAATTAGAAAAAAAAAAGTATTACCAGAGCGGGGATTCGAACCCATAAACTTCCGCATGAGAAGTGAACGCTCTATCAATGACGCCACAATACCCTCTTTTAAAATGTTGTATTTTAATTGTAATAAGATACGTTCCAACTACCTAACTAGTCAAGAATGTACCTCAACACAAAAATCAAATGAATATTTGTAGCTAACAGGACAACTGAAATTTTGTGTCTAGAATAGTCTACCAATTGATTGATTTGATACGTATTCATATAATATATGTATTATGCTATAATAAGCATTTAGGATACTCTACTACCTACTTGTTAAAACATAAGAATTTTTTTGTTAAAAATATTTTTTATTCTTTTGTACATATTTTACAAATTAATTACAGTTTTATTGCGTAAATTGTAATACTTATATGTTATGTATGTACAATAAAATGAACTATCCTTATATTATAAAGAAAATTTTATAAAATCAGTTACATGCATTTTTTTGATTCATAACTCTTTGGAGGTATTTGGAATGACAATTAATTTATTTATTTATTTTTGATGCAGTACATTTACAAAATATTTTACAGCAAGTGTCAGTGATATTTATATTTTCTTTTCAGTGCTCTAGCAAAGAAGGAATATACCAACCACAATAATGTTATGCTGCCTCCAATAATATACAAAGTTATTACAGTTGATTCTTTCGGCATTTGGCACTTTGTAAATGCGTAGTTGTTTGGAGTGATCACGCCCTGAAAGGGATAATGAATAGGTTGCAGACTAACATTACACACAATAAAAGTTTCCTAGATAAAACATACTTTGAAGAAAGCAAATTTAAAAAGTATTAAATCAAGTGCTAGACAAACTTCGTTAAAAATAATAATTAATTATACAAACATTTTCAACCTATATTTCTCTCTAGAACACATAGGTACGTTCACACCATTTAAAACCCTAGGAGAAATATCAGACATATATTTGTATTGTAGCTTTATTTACAATTATATAAATTTATCTATGAAAATTATGAAATCCGTCTTTTGATAGTGACAGCTTTCTAATTTCAACAGTCTCAAACGTTACTAGCTCCGAGGTAAATTCAATTACGCATATTATGATTACTGATCATGCGAATATAATCGTAAATCGAAACCTAAAGTAGTAGTAGAACAACTTCAGTTCAATAAACTGCTACTCACTAATCCATAATTGGGATTATCCTTGTTTCTCCAACTAAAACTAGGTACAGTTATCTCGACCCCATTGCCAAATGGCAATTTTCTCGTACATCCGTGGTGCGTATGTCCAGACAACACTAAACGTGGTTTAACCTGATTCAGTAATTGCAAGGTTGCTTCCTGACTAAGACATTCCCAACGTTCACGAAAGCGCTCCTCTTTAATTGGGTATGGTGCAGCATCAGAATCACTACATTCAATGTCAGATTGGCGGTAGAGCGGGTAATGCTAAGAACGTGAAAAATTTTAGTTTCAGATATATTAATGAGCAAAGGTTTTTATAGCTAATTTACCGCTAAAAAACTTATTTAATTTGATATTTTAAAACGTTACGAAATTGCATGCCAAATTTAACTTAAAAAAATTACGCACACAAGATTTTTGCTATTTTCTATCTTACCTGCATTAAAATTGGTCTGCTATACAATTTCAGTCTTAGTTTTGGATCACATTCAGCTGAATTTTCTTTGTTTTTTGTACATCTAAATATTTCTGTAACATTAAATAAACGATAATACCTAAGTATTTCAAAATATGCGATTATATCAACACCTTACTTTCAATTCTTGAAAGCTCAATTTCAGCTGGTTTACACAAAAAACAACCATCCCCTTCTAGAGCCATACTATTTACTAGAACACAATGATTACCACGAAGAGAAATTAATTGAACTGGTGGTGATTTAAATCCAGAAACAAATCTGTGATTTGAATATGGGCTTACCCTGTCAAACAATAAAAAATTCTAGGAAAATATTCAGCTATTGCACCTATACGAATCTTGCCTGTAATGAAATCCAATGTCATGATTTCCAACAGCAACATACATCTGAGTATTCTGGGGTACTTTAAACAAATCATAAAATCTTTTAACATAATAGTCAAATTCGTCACTACTACAAAACGAGCCTTCATCAGTAAGATCTCCCAGAACAAACACCAAATCCGGTCTATGCAATGTCATGGCGGTTTGAAAAGCTCTATGCATTTGCCATTCTCTTCGTAATTTATCAAACCAATGGCCTTTTCTGGAGCCCAATAAATGAGTGTCAGCAATAACCAACATTTTGACTGGCTCTTCATCTGTGTTTGCTATGCTTTTATCTGCTTTCAATGGATCCAATTCAGGCCAATCGCACTGGAATAAGAAGGCGGCTATAGCATAGAAAGCGGTCTTTTCCACCTGTTTCTACACTGCTAACAAAGATTATGTACACATTAATCTTTGCTCCTAGGACTATACGCTCATGTAATAAGGTTTTGTTAATCAGCCCTCTTTCTATGCCTTTCCAATGAAACAAATGTTTGAATAATATTACAGTACTTTTAATATAATATATGTTATAAATCAAAAGGACTCACATCTTTTTGAACGAAGTAAAATATAAAATATTCACAATAGAAAACTAAAAATGTAACACCCGTAATTGTTTTTAGAATAAATTTCAGGCTAGGTTTCATATTACGTAATAAATCAAATATATTTGGTATATTAAATTATTAATCATAATATTAATTATCCATCTAATTGGTTTAAATATTATTTAAGTATTAAGTATATTATGTATAATGTTTACAATGTTCGACTTTACTACTTGACATTTTACTGTCTTCAGCTGCCGACCTGGAACTTAGCATATTAGCATATCAACATTGACATTTATTCTGCACCGTTTCTGTGTATTACTTTCCTTTTGTATGCCTCAGCTCAGTTAGGCGTCTCTTCTCGTTAATTGGCAAGTGGAACAACCGAAAGAACAGAGGCAATGCTGTAGTAATTTAGTAGGCTGTGCCTCGCTTCGCGCTATCGTTCTAAGCACCGGTTTTCAAGTTTAAGATAGACTCCCTGATTTGCAGCAACTCACAATGCTTTATTTTTTTTTTTGTGAAAAGAACGCCAAAATCAATGGTATTGGCATTGTCTAAAGGACAATGGTATTGGTTAATGGTTATGAAACATTTTGAGTATAAGTAAATTTTACTAGCGACAATTGCTGACTAATTTTTCCATGGCACAATAGAGAGTTATTGTACTATGTGATTCTCCGTCACATGTGGTTACTGTCACAAGATGACCAAATTATGATATAAATAATGGAATAAATATTATGTGAGGGAAATACTAGTTTCTTGTTCAAACATTATTAACTATATAATGCGATATGCAACCTTAATTACATACTCAGCCACAGATGATACATTACATAATTAACAGTCGTCATATCATTACAGTTACAGTGATATTTTATCGTTTAAGTCCCTACTAGAGGAGGAAGAAGAGGGGGCGGGAGATGCTCAGATGTTCAAGCGCGTGTCGACGTGATCATGGTATTAAAGTACTGGTCGCGTGGATAGGGGTTGGATGGATGGATGGTGGTTCCGGCCGAGTCGGTAGACTTGCCAGTGCCATATAGTTATGGACTACATAGCACAGATCGAGTTTCTAGATCTGTGCTACATAGCCGTAGGTGCTGGCATTGTCTTTGTCCTTTTAATGACAATGGTGCTGGCATCTGGCAATCGATGACCGTGGTGCGGATTCCACGCTAAACTGTAGGTCCAAACACACAATTAAATTAACTAACATAAATGGCTAATTACCTTAGTTGTAGAGGCCAATAATAAAAAGAGAGAGTGAGGAGAGAGGAAGAAGCTCAACCTTCAACCTCGCTAATAAAGACGTTTTATTAATATATAATCACAGAATTGTTGGTTATTCTGTGATATATATTATGGATTTTGTACTGAAATTTGTATGTAAATATAAGCTAAATAACGGACGTTTTGCTACCAATAATTTCTAATTGAAACTTTTTGTTTTAAACCAAATAGGTAAGTAGGTAGTTCTACGGAATCACGCGTTGCGTGTTGCGTACAAATAATACATTTACATTGGTATGCAGGAAATTTTACAATAATCTATAGGTAGTAGGCAGCTATTGGTGCAGCCGCGATTCGAGTTTCCAAAACAGATCAGAGTTCAGTCAGGGTTGTCAGACTTTAAATTATATACCTACAAGTAAGTAATTTCGTGGAAATGATACCATTAGGTAAATCTAAACGGCCAGACCAAACTAGTACTACTAACTGCTTAGAATGAAGCTACTGAAATATCTTGACAATAGTAAGATGTGGGAAGACGAAACCTGCGTCATTGTCTTTTGTTTATAAAGACAATGCCTGCATTCATAACTTCGCGCCAAAACGTCCGAGTGGCAGCTGTGGAGTACGAGTGTAATCATACGTTGTGTGAACTTATTTGTTTTGTTATCTTTTAAAATGATGGGGTCACTTGAAACTTGAAAGAATTTGGGAAAGCTATTCAATCAACGTCGATGCATTTTGAGGAATTTTGTGAAGTCGCTCAGAATATCTTGGAAATGGTCTCTGAATATGAATGTGCTAACAGGGTAAGTATCCATCCGAGTTAAAGCCGAAAAAAGCTCATGAAAGTGGCAGCAATGGTGTTGTGCACCATGAGTATGTTTCAAAAAGCAACTTGGAAGTTCTCAAAAGATTGCTTGACGCAATAAGAAGAAAACGGCCCCATTTTTACATTTAGTCCCGACTTGGAATCCTGGATGTTTCCTAACGCTTTAGGAAAGGCAAGAAAGTATTCATATCCAATAGGAACTATGAAAACACTTATAACTCAATTGCGTATTTTCACCATTCTGAAGCAGGTTCTATACAAATTTAAATTTTATAAAACCCCAGGATAAAAATAATTTGTGCTTTTACGTCAAATGGGGATGCGGAAGTTAAGATTTTTGAGAAACTTTGTATGAGTGCAGAACTACGTTAAAAGGGCTTGAATGTAAAATAATGTGTTTGGCGACATCTAGTTTCTGTTGGTAAGATGCCGAGTGTAAAACAATTCACTATATCGACTGCGCGAGAGGCCACTCTCTGTACAATGGATGCGGATGCGAATATTCGCAACATCACTGCCTAATGTTATCCAGTGAATTGCTTCAGCAAGGAATTTAGGCAAGATTATTGATAGTACTCATTTGAGATGTAGAAAGCATGTCAAAGGGATGCTTCAAAAGATAATAATAATAATAATAAATTTATTTGCAGTTCAAAAGAAAAAAACAAGTTACAACTCTAATAATTATTACATTACCAAAAAAACTAGAACTACAAAAAAGTCTAGATGGCAGTATAACTACTGATTTTGAAATCTAGGCCCGAGAAAAAAAAACAATAGGTATACGCTAACCGTACGTACCTTAAAATACAAAATTCTACAAAAAAAAATCCTTATAAATAAAATGCAAACACCACAATACATACAGAGTCTTAGGCTAATTAACCAGGTAACAAGTAGACTAAGAAATAGAAATATAATTAATATTACAACAATAATAAAAAAAAAATGTAACCTAGTAAACAAAATTCTAGTTAATAACAAAGAAGAATGTTGACAATATCTTTTATAAGAGTTAATTTAACAAAAGATCACGCAATTTTCGTTTGAATGTGAAAAGGCTTAACGATTTCAAAGTATCCTGAATCTTATTATACAACTTATATATCTGAAAGGAAAATGATATCTCGAAACTTGAAGTTCTATGAGCTGCGGGTGAAAGAAGATTACGGTATCTAATATTCACATTGTGAACGTCAGAACGGCATGTGATTTTATTATATAAGTATGGAGGCTGTCCCCGGGTCAGAATAGAGTGAAATAAAACCGCTGAATGAAGATGTCTACGAGCTTCCATGGAGAGCCACTTGACATCAACGAGTTTATGGCTTACGCGGTCATACTTCCTGATGCCGAATATGTATCGCAAGCAAGATTTCTGTACACGTTCGATCGAACATTTAATAAACTAGGACTATATACTACATCACATTAATTAAAATTACTCAGCACCAAGGCATCAGTTAGTTTAGTTTTAAGCTCTATTGAAAGTACATGTCTGTGGGGGTATAACATTTTCAAGGAGGTATATGATTTTGAAATGCATCCCGAAATATGTTCGGAAAAGCGCAAATCACAATCCATCACAAGACCCAAGTTTCTCGCACTCTGAGACACTTTCAAAGAGACATCATTAATTTTAATTTGCATAGAATCTGATATGGTTTGTCTATTTTTACCAAAGAGCAATACCTGAGTCTTTGAAGGATTTATTGACAGCTGATGTCCCTCCGACCAGTCCAAAAGTGCTTCCAAATCGAAATTAATTTTCCTACAAGCATCTACGTAATCATGAGCATAAAAAGAGTGCTTTATTTGACTATCATCAGCATACATGAATGTATCGCCAAATGTAACACTTACTGGGAGTGTCACAGTATATATTGAGAATAACAAGGGTTCCAAAATCGATCCTTGTGGGACACCACATAATATACTACCTGAGGTGGAGCAACCTCTGTTAGTTTCCACGTATTGATATCTTCCGGATAGATATCTTTTAATTAGTTCGATAGCATTTGACGAAAATCCAATGTATTTCAGAATTGCTAGCAAAAGTTCATGGCTAATTTTGTCAAATGCTTTACTATAGTCAACTAAGATCAATGATACTACTTTGCCATTATCAATATCACGAAAAATATCGTCCGTGATATCCAGCAATGATGTTGCGCAACTATATCCTTTACGGAATCCTAACTGCTTAAAAGGTAAAATATTATATTTTTAACATGGTATTTAATTTGGTCACTTAGGATTTTCTCAAAGATTTTTGAAGTTGGCGATAACAATGATATTGGCCGTAAGTCATTATGCTCAGTTATTTTACTCTTTTTAGGGATTGGAAGCACTTTAGAGGTTTTCCAAGGATCAGGAAAGTTACTAGTAAGTAAAGACGAATTTATTATATTGGTTATAAAAGGTAGGATACGGGGGCAACCAACATAATAGCAACATTTCTATGTTTAGTTTGTCTGGTCCAATAGCATTTGTTTTAATTTCCATTAAATATTTTTTGACCGTGTCTATGTCTATAGTTGAAAAGGCAAACAAATTTTGAAAAGTGCATTTGGAGTTATTGTTATGTGGATGTTTCTGACTTAGGATTCTGTATGTGATTTTATCCAATTTTAACGGGCTTCCACTTGTATCCTTTTTGTGCAAAAGTTTTGTACGGTATTTTAGCGTGTGTGTAAGTTCTAGATAATTATATTGTTTGTTATTACAATTATTGTTCTAGTCCTATGTTAGGTGTGGCAGCTTTAAGCTAAGACTTCGCTTTGTTTAGTGGTTGTATTTTTGATTTAATTGGAATATTGACTTCTGAAAATATAGACGATTTTGAATATTGTTTAGAGAATTTCTTCCACATTTCCTAGAATTTTTCAGTCATTGATTTTATTTTTCAGATATATTAATTTCCACTGATCTGAAAAGTTGTAGCAACATGAAGCTGCAAGAAATAAATTTATTTTATACATCTGGTCATATTTTTTCTGATAATTTTCCAATAATGTTTCGTTATTTTCGAAACATTTTTGGAAACGTTGTTTTTACTATTGCACTTTCGATTTAGGGATTTTTGTGTTTTAAAGCTGACAACCTCGATTACATCGTCGTGGTTTTGCAAGAGTGTATGGAAAGTCGTTTTGTGTTTACGTTTTATGCGTTGCATACATGCACATGCAGTTTATCCGAGTCAAGGTTTGTTGTTTATTTGTTTGCATTGCATGATGACATTTGAGTTACTTTTATATTACATTTACTACGACGCGCTGCTTTATAGATAGACCGATATAACAAATTTAACTGTACGTTATTTTGTATTATTTTGAATACTCGTACTATGCTTTAGTTTGTATGAACATTATGAGGAGAGTGCATTTTCATATTTTAATCGCGAGATTTTATTGTTAAACGTTTAAAAACAGTATTAATAAATTAATGAATATATAAATTTCGATTGTGGTACATAATATATTACTTATAGACTTTTTAATATTGGTGTTTATGTGTTTTTAATAACAGTTAATACTAAATAATATTAAATTTATCTCTGTTGTAGTGTTGAACTCTACCAAGATATTTAGGTACTTACTAAAAATTATAACGGAATCAAAAAATTTAGTTAATTAAACAACAAAGTTAATTAATAAGGTGAACTAATTTGCTAAATTTCTGTTATTGGTGGCAGAGGACATACTTACATTTCTTTTCAAGTGAGAATGTTGTTTTGCTTCTACTTGCTAGCTGAAGAAATTGCGGAATTTTGTAAGTGTACATAATTTATAGTTTTTATAAAGTAGAAACTTGTTTTTAAAGCGACCTGTTATTGAATTATAAGAAATTAATAGATCGTAGGTAAATCGAAATATTTTGGACAACCACTTTTTATTATTGTTTTACGTTGTGTTTAAAAACTATGTACCTATAGGTACCTAATATAATTTGAGGATCTAAAATAACAAATAATAATAGGTAAGGTAAATGTACGAAATTCAGACACTGCACCTAATTCGGACACTTCTTAGTTTTACTCATAAAATGTATTCGAAATTCGACGATTTGAAAGTATGAAGTGACATTTTTAGTATTTTTTTGGTACTTTGATACATGCGTGAATGTGATAAACTTAACAGCGTGACTGTCCTAACTTGGCGAAATTGAGACTGTGCGGCGAATGCCGTTTTCTTATAAGAAACCCTGTTTTCGTGTGACTTTCAAGGAAGTTGAATTACTTATTAATTAAATTTAAGAAAATGTTTTTTTTATGTATTTGAATGAGTTGTTAACTGCTTTAACGCTTTAATTTCAATGATAAACGAGATATTTCTATTCTATCCTTAAAAAAATAAACTGTCAGAATTATGGTCAAATGAAATATTAGTTCCTTAATTCGGACATGTGTCCGAATTATGAACATATTTCAGTATTTATACAGGGTGTTAGTAAGTAAGTGCGACAAACTTCAGGGGGTCTTTCTGCATGAACAAATAATGACAGTTTGCTATATAAACATATGTCCGCAAATGCGTTTTCTGAGGTGTTAAAGTTTTTAGTTGAAAACTGAAGATTTCTTGATTGCTCTGAAACCGGTGGAGATATGCAAATGAAATGTAGTGAGTTTTAAGAGGTAGTTATTGCGCATCTTTTGGCAAGCAATTAAGAATTTTATGTTCATCAGTGGCGCGCATACCGGTAATGATCTCAATATTTTTAAAGAAAAAATGGTAGGCCATTGGAATTTTTCAAATAAAAAATCATTTTGCATTTCCTCGTTCAATTTGTGATAAAAATTTTTCAAGAACTATCTAATACAATAAACATTCAAACAAAACAATAACAGAAAATAACTCTATAGATAGATAGATATATTTATTCACCATCTTATGTTACAAAACATGTATAGTACGTCAAAAAAGAACAAAAATGAATCAATCAAAGTTACAGAAACAAAGAAAGGCTTACAAACAAATTAAAATAGCAACAATCTAAAATAAACTAAAATCTAGAAAAATCTTACAATATCGCTCTTGAAATAATCCTCAAAGGTATAAAAAGCTTGAGATATCAAAAATGATTTAATACTTTTGTTAAACTGGACTTCACCAAGGTTCTTTATGTGAGACGGCAGCTTATTATTATATTTAACACAATAATAGTCAGAACCTTTCCTAGTCCTCAATAGGCAGTGAAATTCAGGCAATATGTCATTTCGATTTCGCGTACCATAATTATGCATATCAGAGTGAAGAGTGAAATGCGAGGCATTGGTTCGAATGTAGCCAAGACAGTTTAAGATGTGCAAGGAATGCAAAGTAGGTAGTCCGTGTTCAACAAAATACTTTTTACAGCAGTCACGCCAACCGAGCCCCAACATTGTACGTAAACATCTCCTCTGTAGCTTGAAGATTTTCATTGCATGGGAACTATGTCCCCAGTTCAAAATACCATACGACATACGGGAAACAAAACAACCATGATATACCGTCAACAGACTGGCGATTGAAACACTCTGCGCAAGCCTTCTGATCAGATATATGACCCTGGACAGCGAGCACCCAAGTTCTCGAACATGACTCTCCCAGGTTAATTTAGGACCAAGGAACTTCACGCGAACATCGCTCTGAAGATCGATAGGCGCAGAACGCACTGTAAAGTTCATGCTCTGAGTTTTAGCCTGATTCAAGCTCAGTTCATTTGCCAGAAACCAAGACACAGAATGTTAAATTTGTGGTAAAAACCTAGTTTTCTCATCATAACTTTTAAACCACTTGAGCGATATCCGTCCAATTTCGCACACAGACTAATGTAGCACATCTCTAAGTAATGATTGACATAATTAGAAAAAATTCTGCAGTGGCGTAGATACTGGGGGTCGGCACCCCATTCTACCCTCCTAATCTTCGCCGCCACTGGATATTTTACAAAGAAGCTTACATTTTTGGCTTGCTTGTTTAATTTGAGGAAAAAAAATACCCTTGCAATTTTTCAATTTATGGCTTTGTTTTTCAGATACCTATTATAATTTAAAGTGTTGTAAGCAGGCCAACAGTTCTGACCAAAATACAGGGTGAGTCACGAGGAACTGTACATACTTGTACCATAAGTAGAGGCACGTTAGGAAATTATCAAATGACCATTAAAAAATGTCTCCTTGTTTTGATTATTAATATACAGGGTGAATTATGGATCTTCCCTAAAACAATGTTTCGTCATATCTTTTCAAAGATTAAGTCGATTTATCTCATTTTTTTTTATAAAAGTGTGTATTGGTGTCTGGCAAATAACTGACATATTGAGAATTGAAAAAATCCAGGTCCGTCTTTGAGAAAATTTGTGGGACTGCTTCATATTCAACACTTCACCCTGTATATGATTTTTCAAAAATCTGATATAATTTTTTCAGAGGGCATAAATAGACAGTTAGATTTTTGTTACACTCACCTCACATTTCCAATTAAAGATTCATTTTAGAGCCAAATTGAAAATTGTCAATAATGAAGTATCTTACTGTATAATAATGTTTAGTTATTAAAAAGAAATCTTCAAAATAAACAGAAATGACACACACTGTGCTCCAGTAGGGTAAATACCATAATTTGAATTGATTTACAGGGCCTGATTTAAAAATCTGGCATATCTGGTCCATCCCAATAATTCACCCTATATGTAACTTTTTCCACCCGTAATAGACACAAAACAGATAAAAAATGTTTTTCTACGACTGTCTTTAAATGCCTTTATTATATGTTCAATCATGATTTGACAATGTAGTACATTGTAATGCTGTTTATCATTTATCCGTGCGTAATAATATTTCCCCCTAGTTGCTAGGCAACTAGGGGGAAATATTATTACGCACGGATAAAATTTCATTGTGTAATCAATTGTAATGACAAAAGTAGCGGCGGGCATGAAAAATCACCATAGCAACGCCGAAAATACAAACACCAAATTGACAGTTTTGGTATTTATAATTAATAATAATTATAATTAAGTATTTCGCTAATTTCAAAACACATAAACAGTGATAGTGAATATAGTTTAACACCACCTAGTCCATTTAATACTTCTAATTTATCGTATTTAGGCTTATATGTTAACAAGGGTAAGTTTCGAAAAACAAATATTTTCCTAAAAATTATGTTAAATTTATTCAAAAGTATTAAAACAGTCGTAGAAAAAGTATAGCAATCCAAAAATGTAAGCATCTTTATAAAATATCCAGTGGCGGCGAAGATTACGAGGGCAGAATGGGGTGACCCCCAGTATCTACGCCACCGTAGAATTTTTTCAAATTATGTCAAATCATTACTTAGAGATGTACTACATTACTCTGTATGCGAAATTGGATGGAAATCGATCAAGTGGTTTGAAAGTTATGACGAGAAAACTAGTTTTTTACCAGAAATTGAACACTCTGTATCTTTGTTAGGAAACATTTCTTAACAAAATTTCCTCTACTTTTTTCTTGTTGTTCTATCACCTGTCAAAGTTAATGACGTTTACACTGGACCACCCTGTATATTTTGTCTTTATGCTAAACTAGAACTTTAAATATGTCACACATTTATATACTTACCTTACGATGTACCTATAGAAAATAACACAACATTGGTGTTCCACCTTCGAACAATAAAATCGATCTAGACGTTTCTACGACCTTGTGAATCCGTCTAACAAAACACGAACTGCCCTTGGATTTGAATAGTTTGTTGGAGTTTATGGGCCATTACCTTTTACGGTTGTCTCGCACTGTTATTTTGTTCCTCATACAAACTGCTTTGGTTTGCTTGACAAAGGCGTATTATAGTTACAACCTAGAAACCTAGTAAAATGAAATTGAAAACAGGTGGAAAGTGAAATAGGAATATTAATCTTGTTTATTTTAACATAACAACTCTTACATATTTTATATTTTAATCTGAAATATAAGTGCCTGCCGAAAAAGTGATATAGATATTTAATTATACAGGGCGTCCATAAAGTAACGGAACGAGCTATTATTTTCAAAATCGTACATTTTCAAAAGAAAAGCCGTGACACGTCAGTTTTGATTTATGTTTAGCAATTTTGTATAGTCTACGTATTTTATTCGAAATCTGCCGCATCTAATCTAAGTAATGATTGTTTCAAATTGCAACCCCTATTTTTTAGGGCACTTTTGCGTTGCACTGTCGTCCTGAGTACAATGATATGTGTAACTATTGGATGTACACCCTGTATACTAATACAAAAAGGAGCAAAGACACATGCTATTATATTTTGTTTATATTACTATAATAAACGAATAATGCTGATTCATATAACAAACAAAAGATTCATACGTTATGCAAACAGCGTGGCTAAATTTAAATCTAAATAGTTTTATTTAAATTAACATTCTGCTCCGTTATCCTTAACTTTAATAGTACCTAACATAAGAAAATTGTTGCGAAAATGCATCCTTATCCACTTTTGGATGTGTCGCTTTGTGCTTAATGAAATAACGAAAATACCTAATTAACTTTGTTCTTGGGAGGACTATCTAGAGCAATTGCTCAAAGTGGGCACCGTTAACTGTTTCGCAATGGGCTTTCCACAAATGAGCGTTCTATGATCTCGGGAGTGATCAATTGCATCTCGTTTTGAATGCAGTGCCTTAATTCAAATGCCTTTAGATGTCCCCATCGAAAAAAGTATAATCAGCCATTCGCTATTGTCTGAACCATAACAAGGTATAGTCCAATTTAAGGACAAATCGGCCAGATGCGTGTTTAGTACAATAGCAGCAGCAATTTAGGTCAAAATTGGCTTCGTTAGGAAAACCCGAGGGGTGAACACTCTTGGCAATATATGTATATTTAGCTAGAAATCATTGGCAATAATTAGGAAATCATTGGAAATTCCATTAAATTAGTGAAAATCGCTGCAATCAATGTGGCAATCCCGGAAATCATCTGATATCCGCGGAAATCAGTTGGAAATCCAGGCAGTCAAATGTGGAAATCGACGCAATGAAACTATAAAAATTAATTAAGATTAATTAGCAAGGTTGGCAAATATCATGATGATTATTATTATTCTCATTTATTTTTTTTTATTAATTTGTTTATCTATAGTATAGAGTAGCCAAATAAAATTAAGGGACTATTCCGACCTTTTGAAGTTCTTAAACATGTCCCCAAATATTCAGCATTTGTTTTGCCATTTCAATTATACGTCAAGTTTACGATATAATATTAACAAGTCAACAAAAATGTTAAACACACATAACTGAATCAATAAATGAAAAATATTCATTCGATTTTGCTTTGAATGCTTTGTCGGTGTTGTATATCAAACACCCTGAAACAAACTGGGGAATCACTCAATGATTGGAATTCGGCATGCGTTTTGCTACCACTGTTGCGACTGTTAACCGTTTTGTCAGCTTTAAAGTAGATGTACAGTATTCCAATTTACGATCGTACGAGGTCGAGTCTCTTAATGCAATATGAACTGTGAAATTTAAATACATTTAAGTATTTGCATTGTTCCGACAAATAATATTCAGGTACCTACCCGATATCTATTCCTAATTTCTTTATAATGCGTTTGATATTGGTACATCTAGTAGACAGTGTTAGGAATTCACAGCGATATCATGGAAATCAGCAATTTTCAAGGAAATCATTGGCAGTCTCTAGAAATTACTCCGTTTTCCATGGCAGCCACTGAAAATCGCTGCGGTTTCTATGGCAGCCACTGGAAATCGAATGATATCACAGTGATTTCCTGGAAATCCTATGATTTTGGCAATACATGTACATTTTTGGAGGAATGGTCATCCCGTCGGGAAAATCCGCTATTTCGCAATAATTTTCATATATTACCCCCCAAAGCAACCAGCAACTAAAAAGTGCCCTAAAAAGAGGGGTTGGAATTTGAAACCAACATGACTTAAAAATTGCTAAACATAAATCAAAACTGACGTGTCTCAGCTTTTCATTTAAAAATCGATCATTTTGAAAATAATCGCCTTTTCCCTTACTTTACGGACACCCTGTACGTATATAGATATAATCATACAATGTAGATATACCTACCTATTTGGTGAGTATATTTATTTGCATATATTTGTGCCAAATATACTACTTAGGTATTTAATTAAATGAGAGCGTAATTTAGGTTGGTTAAAGAACCCTGTACAGCATGATTCTATTGACTTGTGATCATTAAATTCTTTTATCCTAAAGACCAAATATCTGAATTCTCATGTTTCGATTAATACGCCTTAAGATATTATTAAGTAGCTCAACATCTTTTTCTTACAAAAAAATTGGAAAAAATGCTTCAAAGTGAGGTATCTACTTGTTTTTTTTTATTAACAATATCTGCATCAACCCTGAGGGTTATTAGCAGGTGGTAAATACAATTTATACAATATAGGGGTTGTTTACGCTAGTTGACATTATAACTTAAGTTTAGACTATACAGGGTTATTCACGCTTTATGACGCGGAATATTGTGGAGAAACTGACTCTTTCAAAAAGTTTCATTTATTGGACGTGTAGGCATCTACTATGGCTACTTTTTAAAATTGGTTTCATATTGTCCCAAATAACCTAAAAGTATCAAAGTTGTGTTTTTTTAAATGGAATCCCCTGTATATTATCGCACTTTTAGATCCTCTGATCAAATTAAGTGTCTGTTTCATTAAGGTTTATAATACCTAAATTTAAGATTTTTTAAATAAATTGAATATTTTGTCAAAATAGGTAGGTACTACCCATAATAATAATATAATTAAAAATATAAGAAAGCAAAAGAAAACAGAAAGATGAATTGAACAAAGATCAAAGATAATGTATCATCAATAGGTCAAAGCGAGAGAACACTAAGTAGTAAATAAAGGGGTATAAGACAGACGTGGATGATTTGTTTCTGTCACTCAATTTCCTGTATATCTAAAAACGCATGAAGATGCACTGCTTCACTTTCCATCTTTGTTTCACACATTAATGTATTGCTGCAGTAATACTTAATTTTCATCTTTCAAATACTTAGGAAGTATTTAAGTCATGTTGACGAAATTAACTCTAAAGTGTAAGAATAGATCATATTTGGTATTCCAATTGTAATAAACTTACAATCTTATACAGGATGTCCAAAAATTAAAACTACTCAAATAAGAACTTTAGGTTGCTATAACCTCATTAATTTAAATGGAACGTCATATTTCTGAACTTACCTAGCAATGTACTTACTAATTACCTGTTGAATGGTACGAGGGTGTACTATAATTAAGTCTGCGCGTTTTGGCAGAAAAAGTCAAATAATTGTTTTGTACACCATTTGGTGTTTTTTAAATAAATGTTTTAATGTTTCTAGTAGTATTACGTAGCTGTACATATTATATTAGTTATTAAAGTGATTGAATGATTGATTCACTATATTGATTTACTAGGCGAGTTAAATTGAAATATTACGACAGAATTAGGTATAAACCCATCAAGGTGAAAATGTGCTTCGTCGCTTAGGATGATTTTGCTCGAAAAATCAGCATCCATTTGTTGATCCAGAATAATCCATTCTGCAAACTCTCTTCGCTGTACACAGATCTATAGTGAGTACCTATCCGCTGTAGAGTGCTTCTTCCAATTCTTGTCCACGACGGCGAATTGAGGTTCCTGAATTGTCACAAACACTCTCACGCACTGCTTCGATATTAACTTTTGAACGGCTTGTTTTTGGACGACCATTGTGGCGTCTCCAACGGATCCTGTCTCCTGGAATTTTTCAATTAATCTCTTCACAGTTGTCGAAGTTAAAACACTATTCCGACCATATTTTGTATGAAATTTTCGAACTGCGGCCGCCAAGCTTTCATTATTTTTGAAATGTTGTTCAATAATGAAGACACGTTGTTCTATCGCGTAACGCTCCATTTTTACTAACCCTAAACTGTCAGCTGTCGATTTGTTTTGTTTTTAGGGTTGCCAACACTTTACTGCATAAATGGCGGCAAATTCAAATCTTGCGTTAATTTTGGAACACCCATTATTTGTTCGTAGTTCTTAACATTTACGGTTCTTTATTGTGGATATCTTTCTAGAGAAGAACGGCTGCATTATCATTGTTCCTTTGTTCATGACATACTGTTTATCGGATAGACTTAGCGGATAAAACCTTATTTTGCAACAGTGTAGGTACCTATTGCATATCCTGTCTAGACCAATTTTAAAAATGTTATTACTTAATCTTCATAATGATGCGCCAATAAACATAATAACATAAATTACATCAGTATGTCTGGCGCAACCTGTAGTTCTCTCGGTCATTGTTCTGAAGCGTTTAAGAATTAAAAAGTCATTTTTATACATGTGCGAAATTTATTATTCTTTATTTTTGTTCATGGTCGTATCAGAATTATGATTTTAATAAGCTTGTTTCAGAAAAAAAATACATTAATTTTCATAAGTAGGTAGGTATCTAGGATATAACATGTAATAAACATCTTGTGTATAATATATTACAATATGAATCCTAGTGAAACGCAAGTCAATTTAAAATAGACTGAATGATTCGGCAGAAATATTTGCCAATATATAAAATAGAAAGCTAAAAATTTTAAAATTAATTGTTTGCTTGAGGTTTGCTATCTTCCTGTTTGGTAAAGGTCATTCTAGGGCAATGACATACACTTTACCAGAAAAAAAAACATGTCCAGACATTTTTCGAAATTAATTGTATCATTTCCTGTCTCCGTATCTATTTAAAGATCCCAGTGCTTTGTTAAATTTGTTCAGGTTGAAATATGTACTGGTTTCTACCAAAATCATAACTTCGTCCTTAGGGAATGATAAAATATTTCCTATAGGGTTGAAATTGGGTATAGTTGTTGTAGGCTTTTTGTCGTTGTCTAGGGATTAAAATGTTTAATACACGTGATGTCTCAAACATGATTTGATTAAAAACAAAATACAAGTTAAAAATGTTAATTAAGTATGATTTGGTCACGGATGAAAGGCCTAGTCTACAAAGAAACTCTTGATTCGTCCGAGGAGTTGTGGCGTAGAATACAAGCGGCTGCCCATGAAATCAAAGGCAATCAAGAAGTACTGTTTGGAACTCGTGTGTCTCTCAGAAAACGGATTACAAAATGTGTAGAAATGAATGTTGCACACTTCGAACAACTCTGCTTTAAAGGTTATTAATTTTTGTTTTGTTTTTCTTGTAAATTTTCGAGATAATTATAATGATTTTTTAACAAATTCTTATTTTCTTTCTAGGATGAAATTACAATTTGTATTAAATCGTTTTTTCTTGAAAACTTATTAAAATATCGAAAATGAATAAGAATTAACTTTTCACGAAAAAAAGGCTGGTCTTTCAGATTTTAAAATTTATTTAGCATTGGATATACAGGGTGAAAAGTTATGACATAATTCATCAAAGCAATAGGTTGTAAGTAGCGCTCCCTATTCTAACCATTTTGAAAGTAGCGGGTATTATGTACATTCGGAAAGAATACTAGTTTTATAGCTCAGTCCAGAATGAATCCCAATATGCTATTCAAATTGTCACGGGTTTACGCTTTACGCGCGGTTTCAAATAAAGAAGAACAACCGAAGAATATAAACTTTTTTAATCTGTATTAAAGTAATGTAAAATTACACACCTTTTATAATTCTGGATCACTTTCGGTCACCCACTTTGTATTTAAAAGAAAAACAATAATTGAATGACCCTTTTGTCAATAATTTAACGAAAACTTTATTAGAAATAAAACGCAAAAGTTTGGGCTAAAAACAACTAATTTAATCATTAAAAATAATAAAGAAAATTAATAACAACAAGAAATAAATATGTATAAATTAAAAAAAGGATAAAACAATTAAGCGATAATGAAAATTTAGAAGAAGATCTTAGTCATTACTTGTACAAGTTAAAAATAGGAAAATTAATATAATTACGAATAATTATATTAATTCCTATACGAAACTTTAATCACAATTGAAAACTGAATTTATTTCAATTACTAAAAGAAATAACTTTATAAAAAACTGATTGGTAACAAAAAGGCCTTCAATTAAAAGAATAACAAAACTTACGGAAACATTAACTTTAGAAAAAAATCACTATTTCAGAATGATAAAGAAATGGACATAGTCTTTATACTGGTAAACTTTTAAAACAAAAACTAGAAAATAATTCTTAACTGAAAAATCTACTAAGTCCAAAAACAAATTAAAATATTTAATTTAACATTATACAATTAGAAAACACATCTACTCTCAACAGCACGAATCTCTCTTGCAAGACCGATTGTCTTTCCCAAAATTGCCTCATAAAAATGACAAATAAGTACTACAGAATTAAAATAGCCAATCAGATTTTTACAATATACCCCAAGAAAGATACATCTACAGGGTGAGCGAGAGATTCAGAAAATAAGATACATTTTTATGTCGACTTTAATAACGGTTGTTAATTGTTAAGATGTCCTATGTTGGAGATTTTTCAGAAGATCAACAAAAGACTACTGTTGTAAAGTTAAGAACAATACGATTATATAATGACTTCTTAATCTCCGGAAAAGCTAAATGGAGGAAAACCCATATTCATATTTTCGGTGCCCTTTTATTTTTATTCTTTGTTATGGGAAATATTGTTAACTCCCCAATCTACTAGCTTCTGCATATAATAATAAAAGTCCGACATTTAATTTACATGAAGGTGTTTTGAGAATCTTGAATGTTCAATGACCACACTATATGTCAAACATGTCATTCTTCGAATAAGAAAACACGGTCCATCTGTTTCTAAAAGTTGAACAAAGAAAAGAGATAAAAATTATATATTTTTGTTACCTACTTGTAGACGTATTTATTGCTTTGGTAAAACCTATACCAATAGACGATAAGATAAATAAAAAAAACAGACCCGTAAATTTTATGGCTAAAAGGAGAGTTTAGGAACATTTGTTAGCAATCTACTTAAATAATATTCCCAAACTCACAGAAAATATCTATAAAATTCACCCAACTATATATACAGGGTAGGGCAAAAGTAAATTCTATTGCCCGTGTATCTTGTTACACTATGAGCAACGTAAAAAATAACAACAAAACATATTCATTTTTCTCATACCAAAAAACATAAAGCTGCCAATTTTGAAGTCGATAGCCCAAGAAGCACGATAATACTGGTAAAAAACCAAATAAAATAATCATTTTGATCACCCTGTATTCCCTAAACCATCAACATTTGGATAAGGCAAGTTTGGGTCAATCATCATTATTTGACCTCTGTCTCTCTCTCCAGTCAACGGTTGTCCCATTTTAATGAAACACCCTGTATATGATAATAATGCTTGTGTTTGGCATTTGGCATGAGTGGTTTTGACTATGGCAGAATTTCATGATAAAGAAATTTGGAGCTACTAAATTGAGTTGAGTGTTGAGTGGACAGCCTGAACTGAAACAAGAAATTCCTTGAACAAAAGGATAAACAATTTTCAATTATTTACAACATTCTGTGAAATACTTTAAGTTTTAAAGCTTTTTCATTTATTTCGTGTAATAAACTGAAAACTAAGTTAGTATATAATGTGGAGATACACAATGCAACTGCAAACAAGAAAACAAATAGCCATGCGGAAAAGCTTATTATGTTTGCATACGACATAGAGAATAGAACTTTCAAAGTTCGTGAAACTTTATAATTTCGTTACTCTTGAGACGCAAAAACGCAAACTATACGCTTTTATCTCGTAAACAAAATAATATTATTATAAGAAATGTATATATAAAATGCACTTTGCTATGAAAAAACTCATTTTGCGCTAAATGTTTTTTTTTTCAATATTATATAGAAAATATCTGAATTACAAACAGACCTTGACGAGTCTCATGGGCCTCGTCGGGAGCACAGCATTATTAAAACGCTGTTAAGATCTGATGGAAATGTGCAACATTAAAAATATAAAATAAAAAATGTTAATTTATTAAGTGATTTTAGCCAATCAAATAATAAAATGTTTTGATTGTAAATTATTATTTAAAAAGTGTAAAAATTAATGTATCAGTATAGCATTAATTAATAATAATTATCCAATAAATGGTATATAGCGACTGTGCAGATATAAATTAAATATAGTTATTATTTTCGTGTTATATAATTACCATATTTAATTTTGATAAAATTTTTAATTATAGCATGAAATATTTGTAAATATTTAAATTATATAAAATATAATATAAATACAGAAACATATTATTTAATAATTTTTACAAGCATCAACTTGTTTTTTAATAAAAATAAATATTTAGTGGTAAATTTAGCAGTTAAATATAACAGCAAAGTCTGACATTTTGTGATAGGGTATTTGGTGCAATATCGTTATTATATACAAGGTTTTCCTTGGAGACCATAATGATGTTAAGGATTTCGTTCCTATTGTAAATAGAATTACGCCGAATGAATGGTCGTGGCAAGAAATTTAAATATGAGGGAGAAATAATTTTGGTGATATATTGGGCAAAATTACTAGGTAGGGTGAAGTAAGGTATGTTCGTGATATAGGTAAGTTCGTGATAGAATTATGAAAATTTGCCAGCAAGTTACCTTTTGCTTTAGATGGATGACATCTCGGATAGTAGTAAGTGTATATGTACAGTAGTAAGTGTATATGTACACTTACTACTATCCGAGATATGTACAGTAGTAAGTGTATACAGGGTGGTCCAACGAAAAGTTTGCACCTAGCTTTTCTCTTTTTTTTGTAGTCGAATGCGAAAATGCTCGGACACGTCGATTTTGCTTTTGAGGGGGACACATTTTAAACATATTTTTCGATCTGCGCCTTTAACCCCCTAGCGGGGGTGAGTAACAACCCTAAAATTTTAAATGGAAAGAGGGGTCTAATGACATATCATTTGAAAGGACACAAAATTGTCTTTCTAATGATACCCTATTTGTCGAATTTTACTAAAACAGTTAATACGAAAACGACTTTAAAGACATTAAGCCGATAATTTTGGTATTAATGAGAAATACAAATAAGTTTTAATTATTACGACTGAAAACAACTACAATCATTTCTAAATTATTTACTTTGAAGAAAAACGGGATTTCAAAAACACTATCTTATTTATCAGAACTAAATTCCTCACTAATCGTTTGCGTTTTTTGTTGAAATAAAAACTGCAGATACGTGTAGGAAAAGAATTTACACCGTTTATTTTAGTCTTTTCATTGATTCAGTTTGGTTGCTTCTCAAGTTATTTTACTTTTACCGTACAAAATGATTTATTCCATTCTAGAACGAGTTGAAATTGTTAAACTTTATTTTCAAAATAATAGTAGTGCTAGACTTACGGCTCGCTTATTTAATGAGAGACATCCCGATAAAAATGTGAATGATGTGTACGTTGGCAAGTTAGTTAAAAAGTTTGTAGATACCGGATCTGTCTGTAATGTAAAACACCAGCCGCAGAAACCGATCAGAAATGAAGCTGTGGAAGTCGCTGTTTTAGGGCATGTTGAAATGGATCATAGTCAAAGTACCCGTCAACTAGCTGAAGCCTCAGGTGTCTCCCGTTCGTCCATAATACGAATTTTAAAAGCGTACAAATTTCATCCGTACAAAATCAAATTAGTACAGGAACTAAATGAGGATGATCCTGATAGAAGGCTGCAATTTTGTGAAGCAATGAGCCAGCGTTTAACTGAAGATCCGCAATTATTATTTAACATTTGTTTTTCCGACGAATGCACATTTTATTTGAATGGAGCTGTAAATAGGCACAATTGCCGTTACTGGGATGACAGTAACCCACATTTATTCCGTGAGGTTCATACCCAGTATCCTCAAAAAATAAACGTCTGGTGTGGCATATTAGGAAATCATATTATAGGACCACTTTTTATTCCTGGAAATTTAACTGGTGAAGTGTACCTAAACATGCTTGAAGACACAATTGATCCTTTAATAACACAAATAATAGAAGATGACCAAAATCATACTGCTGATCGGCTTTATTTCCAGCAAGATGGAGCACCTCCGCACTATGTGGCTCCTGTAAGACAGTTCTTAGATGACCGGTTCCCTGGACGGTGGATTGGAAGGAGGGGCCCAATTGAATGGCCTGCCAGGTCACCGGATTTATCGCCTTTAGACTTTTTTCTTTGGGGGCACTTAAAAAATAAATGTTTTGCCACGAAGCCCGAGTCCATAGAAGATCTTCGCCAACGCATTACAGAAGAGTGCAGAAACATAACACCTGATATGCTACAAAATGTTAGAAATAGATTTGAACAAAATCTGTATTATTGTATGGAATCAAATGGGTCACATTTTCAACATTTGTTAATGTAACGTTTTAATAAATCAATTTAACAGCTTGTTTACTTTTTTTACAAAGCAATGTTAAAACTAACAAACATTGGAATGTACTAACGATTGCAGGTGTTTTCACTCGCAATAATTAAAACTTATTTGTATTTCTCATTAATACCAAAATTATCGGCTTAATGTCTTTAAAGTCGTTTTCGTATTAACTGTTTTAGTAAAATTCGACAAATAGGGTATCATTAGAAAGACAATTTTGTGTCCTTTCAAATGATATGTCATTAGACCCCTCTTTCCATTTAAAATTTTAGGGTTGTTACTCACCCCCGCTAGGGGGTTAAAGGCGCAGATCGAAAAATATGTTTAAAATGTGTCCCCCTCAAAAGCAAAATCGACGTGTCCGAGCATTTTCGCATTCGACTACAAAAAAAAGAGAAAAGCTAGGTGCAAACTTTTCGTTGGACCACCCTGTATGTACACTTACTACTATCCGAGATGTCATCCATCTAAAGCAAAAGGTAACTTGCTGGCAAATTTTCATAATTCTATCACGAACTTACCTATATCACGAACATACCTTACTTCACCCTACCTAGTAATTTTGCCATCTAAAGCAAAAGGTAACTTGCTGGCAAATTTTCATAATTCTATCACGAACTTACCTATATCACGAACATACCTTACTTCACCCTACTTCATTTCTGGTGAACGACTTTTGCAGATGAGGAATGTCGATTTTTTTTGTTTGGGTACTACTATGTTAACACGATAATGAGTACGTACCCAATAATTTATTTTGCAGAACAGGTAATTCAACTTTAATGTACTAATAACACATTATTAGTATAAAATATTTATTTTTCACAATATTCACGTTAATAGTACAGTCATAACACGTCGTGATATTGATTCCAGCAGAAATAATTAATGCACTGCGATTGCCTAATTCGCTTGCCGACTATGGCAAATTTGGAGCTTCACTGTTGTGATATCAGTTATGCCCATCACTAGTTATGTCAATACGTCAGATACACTAGCAATTATAGGTTAGACACGTGGCGTTAATACACACGCCATGGTTAGACATAAATACGTTCACATATATAAAAGTCATAAGTGTATTCTATTTTTAATTATTATTATTAAACATCTATTTAGTTAACAGTCATCGGTCTTTTATTAAATTGAATTAATAATCTAAAGATAATAACATAACATGGTGTCAGGTTAGTTTTGGCGAATAAAGGTCGAACAGTTAAGGTTGAAACGGATCACAAACCATTAGTCACACTATTTAAAAAGCCTTTATCGGAAGTTCCTGCACGACTCCAGCGGATGATGTTGAGTCTTCAACAATTTGATTTGGATGTTTCCTGTATACTCCAGGTAAATTCTTATTCATAGCTGATACTCTAAGTCGAGCCTCCCGATAATAATGATCCCCATGAAGAAGAATGTCGTATTTATATGAATCTACTAGTTTCGAATTTAGCCGTATCTCCTGCGAAACTTAACGAAATAAAGTTAGCAACCAGTCGTGATCTAACTCTACAAACTATTATTGATTATTCTCTCAATGATTGGCCAGAATCAAAAAGAAATTTGGATATACAAGTAAAACCTTATTTTAATATACGTCATAATATGCATACCATTGACGGTTTGGTTTGCTATTTAAAGGTGATTTACTAGTCATCCCACTTAGTCTTCGTACTAAAATTTTAAATGTTATTCATGAAGGCCACTTGGGCATTGAAAAATGTTTAAAGCAGGCTAGATCAGTAGTCTTTTGGCCCAATATATCTAATGATATTAAACATTTAGTAGAACAATCGTAATGCTAATCCGTCAGAACCTTTGTTACCTCATGAATCTCCAAATTTACCCTGGCAAAAACTCGCTATTGATTTTTTCAATATAACAATTTAACATATTTGGTGCTAGTGGATTATTTTTCAAAATATTTTGAGGTAATTGCAATAAATTCTACTAATGCCAGAGAAACTATTAAAATTCTAAAATCTATATTTTCAAGGCAAGCAATACCATTAGTTTTAGTCTCGGATAATGGTCCACCCTTTACATCTCAAGAATTTCAATCATTTTTGTTAGAATGGGATATAGTTCATCATAGTTCGAGTCCCCATTATCCAAAGAGTAATGGATTGGTTGAAAGAACTGTTGGAATTATAAAAAATATATTTAACAAATGCTTAGAGACTAAGTCTGATCCTTATATTGGTCTATTACAGTATAGAAATACTCCTCTAGAAAGTGGTGACTCACCTGCGCAGCTTCTTATGTTACGGTCACTACGCACAAAATTACCTGTTAGTGAAAATGTTCTTAAACCTGAGGTAATTAATTATGAACGTTTTCAGTCTTTTCAAAGGAGGAAAGCAAATGATGTTAAGGTACGCTATGATCAGCATACTAGAGTAGTTCCTGAGTTAAATATCGGTGATGATATTTACTATAAAAAGTTTCCGTCTTCGCCTTGGACCCCAGTTTCTGTTATTCAAACAGGACCGTCTCCTCGTTCCTATATAATTAGAACTCCTGATGGTGTAAAATATCGTAGGAATCGGCAGCATCTGCTTAAGCCTAAAACACCTATAAAAAGTTCGCCTATTGGAGGCTTTTCTTTTTGAGGATGTTAATGATTTTAATTTATATAATAGCCTACAACATATGTTTTAATTTTATTTATAAGCAGTTCATTACGTAAAAGGATATTTATTCTTGCTTTAAGATATTTGAAGGGCAAAAGTGTGAACGGCTATTCGACTAGACTTCGCCTAGTAAAGACGTTTATTATTATTAAAAGTACGCACTACGTCAAAATGTTGTGTCAGGTATAAATAAAAAACAATTTTGCAATCCTTTCTTTTATTACGGTAGATAGAAACTTATAAACAAGTACAGTCAATAAAACTTTATAAATAGCATATTAAAATGTTACAGATTTTTTAGGATTGTAAGTTTTGGTGGTTCTTTTCTGTTTTTTTGAGATGTTATTTTCCTGTTTGCAAATTTAAGAGTGTAGTAAATTCTAACTCGCGTATACAAATGTAGCACATGAGATTTCTATAATCGTTCGTGTTTATTTTTAAAATAAGTTGTTCCTTATTTTTAAATTGAATATTATAAGAGTATAACTTTTTTCTTGTAGTTATGGTGTAATTGCCAGTAACATTTCGGTGGCGTCTTCAATACAGTTTGAACCGTCTAACTGATGTAAATACTTTAAGGAAAATAGTTTTTTAAAAGATCTGCGAAACTGTATTGCCATAGGATTTTTGGCATTACCAAACGCATTCCTAATTTGCCCGAAATTTTTTTCTATTTCCAACAATATTCACACACTCACAAAAATAATACAACCGGTATAACATATAATACTAGAAATAACGTTGTTCGCGCGGACGCTCTATATCAACTACATTCTGAAACATCTCACCCGGTGAGAGGTCTGCCGTCGGTGGGTCGGCGCAAGTGGAATATAAGTACAAGTGTTGTGACTAGTTTAGTATAATCTTTGGACGATGATAATATAATCAAAAATATATGACCTGCGTAACGAAACAGAATTTTAATAATAATAATTTTTATAATTGTATTATTTTCATTATTTACAATAAACTAACGTAACAAACTAACTACTTTATTCAAAAATTAGAAAAAAAAAAAGTTTTGCCATAGCTGAGATTCAAACCCGTCACCTTCCTCATTTGAAGCGATTTATTATTATTATCATCTTTTCTAGGTTGCGTGAAAAATCAAACAATTTTTTGTGAATGTGGGGAAATAAAAAAATATATAGGATATAGGACACGTATAACCACTCTAAATATTATAAGGCATTTGAAAAAAATGAGATAACACTGAAAATATCATTTTAGCGTAGGCGCCTTTCCCTGATAGCAATCCACAAAAAACAAACGCTTAGTTGTTCACGAGATATTCAAATAGGCCTCTCAAGTAAAATCACCTTGTATATGTTCACAACAACAACCGCCTACAGTGCAACGGGTTATATCGCCAAGTCTTATTACAAATAATAATAAATATGTTGTTTGAGTTTGTTTGCCCTAACCTAATGACACTTAAAATTTGTGAATCATTTTAATACTGCGTGTATAATAAAATCTTAGATTACGAAACACATGTTATCTAAATCTGACTAATTGCAATGACTGATAAATATATACATTTGTTTATATCAACATTTACATGCAAAACTATAGCATAATTATTGCCGACATATTGGTACTGTGCAAATGACCAACCTATAACTGACACTTTATAAGTCGAATCATATCAATCATATATTTTTAAAATATTTATCTAAATACCTGTAAAACTAAAATATTCACACGCATAATATAAATAATTGTTCTGTCTATAGTGCCCATTAAGATTAAGTAAATTAGTTAATTAAATCGAAAATGAATTATAATTTTCCACATATGGCTAATCAAATAAACAGCGAAATCTAATTTATCAGACACGTGTTTTACAAAAAAACTATATTAATTACCGTTGTAAAGGTTAATTAACTACATGATTGTTTTCAGACATTTATGCCATCAAACATTGTTACATTTATATTATTTTCGTCATTAATTTCTGGTTATAATAAAGTAAGGGATATACTTTAACTTATTAATATTTTCTATATAACTAAACTGCCGTCATATACACCAAAATTCTGATTTTTAATAACTTAAAATTGAAATTCGCCTTTAGCTAAATCCATCTTCAGTAAATTATAATCGCTTAACTAAATATGAGTACATTGGATCTAAAATATTAATATTTTTAACAACCGCATTTGCACATTGCTTCAATATATTAACATTTTTGGTTCAATGTCATGAATGTGTTCACTGTTCCTTAATTTCCTCCTCCATGCAATTAATTCACCGTTTAATATACCTACTATTTGACTGTAAAATGACGAATTTATTATAATGAACGACAGAAAACTTTATTTTAGTATTACCTAATGTGAATAAAATAACGACAGCATCAAGAATGATAATATTTTACCAAATATTTAACACCCTTTAAATAAATAAATAAAATAAGACGAACTTTATTTTAAACTCGGCGAAGATCAGCTAAAGCTGTTTACATTACAATTCATTACTTATATCAACGAAATAAATATAATTTTTTTTTTAGTATTTTTCTCCCCTTTATATTCCCTGTTCCACACTGTAATAAGAAATAGTATAAAATTACAGCAAATTAAATTGGTTACCGGTTGCCAGAGATCATGGGTGTCTGCAATGTGAATTGGCAAAAGTGTGTAATAGAATATTACGTAATAAGTGTAAAAAGCATTTTACGCACGAATGGAAAAGTTACGCACGACGCCACGTAGCGGCGAGTGCGTAATTCTATGAGTGCGTAATTGCATTACAACACGTATTACGTACTATACTTTACCTACGACCTACTTATTCACACAACATCATTTAGTTCTAGTTTTCCATCTGAAATGGTAACAATATCAATAATTTAAGAACGTGATAACATCAACGAGAAGGAATTTATTGTATTAATTCTAGAGTATGATTATTTAAATTTACAAATGTTATTTTTTATTATATTACTAGTTAATTTATTCTTATTATAATAATTATTTATAGTTACAGAACAATTATTGAAGACAAAAGGCTTGTTGAAGCATAAGTAAGATTTACATTAATAGTTGCCTCAATGAAATTTTCATTAATATGAGTACTATTAGTACTATTACTAGTACTTGCTATTGCAGATGATATTTTAGACGAATTGTTAGTTTGATTATTTAGGGAATTATCCACATACCCTTCAGCCACGGCTGATGACTGCCAACCGCCGTGTCTTTTTAAATCTAATAAGTCACCACCCGCGTCAACGAGAGTAGTCGCGGACGAGCGTCGAAAACAGTGTCCTATATAAGTCGCTGCTTCTGGTAGTCCCAGATATAAGTATGGCAATTTGTTTTGGAATCTTTCCTAACTTGTTAATACCAACAGACTGTTTGGTATATTTTCCGTTTATATAGTTTAGAAAAAAAGGTAAATTTGGAGCTGTATTTACTGCAGAGCGAAAGTTTATATATTTTTTAACCTTGGGGTAAAAATATTCTGACACCACAAAATAACGTTGCCGTTTAGTTTTTGAATCGGGAATATTAATAATTAGATTCTTCCCTGTTTTGAATATCTGACGGTTTTATATTACGCAACTCTTGTTTCCTGCATGCACCGCTTATACCAATTATAAGAGCAACCTAAAAGACAATTTGAATTAAATTTACACATCTAACATTATATTGAGCTCAATATATTACCTTCATAAACAAATATTTATCATCTGGTGCGTTTTCTAGAAAATCGTTTATATTCTTGCTTTTCTCTTCAGGATAGCTTGTAGTTTGGAGTAGTTTGCAATATCGACATTGTGATTTATATTAATATAGTATAATATATAATATAATTTTACCAATAATTCTAATTTGACAGATTTTATGTAATTTTTACAGCACTGTATTATAGCTGTCATACTAGTGTAAATTTACCCAGACGTTTTACAGTGCAGAATACGGAAGAAAAAGACAAGATTAAGATATAGGTACAGCAATAGTTTACAGCACTAATTAAATATCTACACATTTAACATCTAAATGCAAGGGTGAAACAGAGGATTAGCCATTGTGAAATAGGTACTCTTTAGTATAATTTCTTTTGAAGCTATATAGGATGACAACAATTTCATTTTTGCGGGTAGGCTCGTGCCACAATTGATTTATTGAAGAAAACGTTTCGTAACCGCATAGTTTCACGTTTCGGACCCGTGAATTGGCCTTCAAGATCGTGCGATTTAACGCCGCTAGATTATTTTCTGTGGGGATATTTGAAATCGCTAGTCTACGCCGATAAGCCCGAATCGATTGACCACTTGGAGGACAACATTCGCCGCGTTATTGTCGATATACGGCCACAAATAATGTTGGAAGAAAGTCATCGAAAATTGGACCTCCTGAATAGACTATGTCCGAGCCAGCTGTGGCGGTCATATGCCAGAAGTCATATTTAAATTATAATGCCAGAAGATTATCTTTCGAATAAAGTAATCTTCATGTCAATTTAAAAAATGCATCTTTGTTTTATTCCATTTAAAGTTCTATAATACCTCTATAAAAACACCCTTTATAAGGGAGACAGTAAAACCACTATGAAATCTATCCGAAATATTGTCTATCTCGCTCAGCATCGGTCGCCACTCTTTTATGGAGGCAGTTGGGTGTCTCGATTGGTTCTGATTTATACCGGTTGACCTGCAGCATGCACAAGAGTATTATTATACCAGTTTGTACTTTCTTGTATGAGATTAAACAGTTTTTACTGAAAGAAATAAGAAGAATGATTAATTTTTAATTAAAAATGAATGAATAATAATTTGATATTAGAACAAAAACTTTGTTTTCTGCTATATTCTTGAAATTAAATTCAATCTTCAATAAACCATACATAATGAAACTTCATTTGTGACATTAACACACTACAGGTTCATGTATGAAAAAAAAGTTATGGATCAAAGTTGATTTGTATCATTAGAGCTACGATATGATTTAGTCAGAAAAGTTCCGTGGCGATGCGATTTTCCAATGAAATTTGAAATTGCCGCCTATGACTTTTTTCCGAATTATTGAATATTTTTGATTCTGTAGCGAATTGCAGTTGCAGACATTTCGCTTTAACTACGTTAAAAAAACATGTCATGGATGTCGAAAACTAACAAAATAGCGTTATCGTTGAATTTCATTGCTTTGGCGGTCTCTTGACAATTCATGTTGCTATTCAACCGCAAGTACCAAATAGTAGTACTTAATTATGTATTTCGTTAGATATGATAAAACAACGTGTTATCCATGACAGTGGAATTATAAGCGACTAAAGTGAAAAAATAAATAAATAAAAATAACGGAATATTTTAATAGAAACAAATACAAACCAAATAATATCACAATTACACAAACAACTAGCGAAGCGAAATGTCTATAACTGTGCTTGATTTTGTAATACGGACTTGCCGAAAAAGTCATAGGCGTCCATTTAAAAATTCATTGGAAAAGCGCGTCGCTACGGAACTTTCCGACCTAAACCATATTGTAGCTCTAATGATACAAATCCACTTTGAGTTAATGTCAAAAATTAAATTTCACTATTTTTCGTTTTTTGAAGATATTTTGAAAACTCCTGTAGATAATTCGGACTTCAAAAATACCTATTAAAGAGCATTTGAATCTGCATATTTTTCCCCATTTATCTGATTTTCTAACTCTTCCCGTTTACATAATTCCAATACTGTTCAATAAAAAAGTGTCCACCTGTATAGTATCAGGAAATACAGCTTCAATTACCCGTATACGTATGAGTTTATTGGGTGAACAGAATATCTAATAAAATTGCCTGTGACGTGGGTAAAATGATCCAAAATCAATATCCCTATTTGCATAATAATTTAGTCTAGAAGTTCATGCAAATATAATTGCATATGATGTAAGATGTAAATAGATTGGATAAAGAGAACCATCGAGCATAAATTCTTGCTTAAAGGGCCTAAAATTAATTCATATCATTATCAGTGATGACTAGCGACTTATTAGCAACACGTAACTGAGTCTATCTACGTACCAACGATTGAAATGTCGCCGATGTTCATTTTTCTAATCACCATTTCGCAAGTTGATTTTTTGAATCCCATATATGGTCGATTTTTGAAACTAGCGACAACTGTACCGCGTTATCTACAGTCGGTAGGAATGCTAAGGTGATTTTCAATCTTGAATATTTTAGATTCATATTTTTATTAAAGTTTCGTATTTTGTAAAATCTTTTCGATGGTTTCGATATAAAGTATCAAGTTTTACTTTGGTTCGTAATAAGTACGTGATCGTTGGTAATTTCTCTACACCTGTCAAGATGCCCAAACAAACAGGCGATATGCCATGTTTTTAAAAGTTGGTTTTCCTGTAGGTATATATAATTCTACATCTGTAAATATATCTATCGTTCTATTTTAATTGTGCATTTATCGGTCGATGGCTTCTGACAGGGATCAGTTCGCTATTGAATTTTATAAATCGACAGCAGTCCCTATAAATCCAGTGAAGTGTTAAATCGCATAGTGTCCAATTTATTGAATATGGAAATATGAGTTATTCTGTGTTCCAGCATAATATATAATGTATATACTCGTATCCAGCATTGATAAAAATTCTGATTTTTTTTTTAATTTTTACTACCTTTTACAAATAATATTTCTAACTGCTTATATTTTGTTTTGTTAAGTAAAGAAATATATTTAGGCAGGAATAGTAATATATACGACACGAAGCAAAACTGGAGAATGACAAGATGTTTTGGCGACCTCTAGTGTGAGCAGGAAATATGTCCGGTGAAACACAGTTCACAAACGATGGCCGGACAAGAAGTAACAACTCCATTAAATCCTAGTGTCAACACTAGATACGCCCGAATTCCCTGGCGGGAGGCTTTATTTACGAAATGCTTGCTACATAAAGTAACAAGACTTGTTACACTAGATGTTGCCAAAAACATCTTATTGTCAGTCATCGTTTGTGCTAGTATAAGCTCTTTGCAAGTTTGTGCCTTCGTCATTCAAACTTGTATTAACGTGAAATATCGTCCGGGCGCGCAGTGTTGCAAGTTGGTGGCTTTGTCGAAACGTGTAATAACTGGCAGAAAACGCACGGCTGCCCGGCGATATAAATGATACGCCCTTATTTTAGATATTAGTAATATTTTCACTTTTAATCTATCAAGAGGTCTATTCTAGAGTTCAATAATAGAAGGGAGTGTTCAGTTCAAGAGAAACGATGGTTCACATCCTATGATTCTTCTCTTGAGAACTTGCTGTTGTATTCTCGAAACGAAGTTGCTTTTATCATAAGTTGATTAGGACCGGCATACCTGCATCATAAAATTACTTTTCGGTCAGATGTTCACAATATCAACATACGCAGTAGGGGTAGGCTAACCACCAACGCACAGGACCGGCATATTTGAGCGTTCTTTCACATATGACATAGTCAAGATTTAGGTATAATGATTTGCCCTCCATCCTTTCGAATTGTAACTATAGAAAGTTTAAAGATCTATTACTATATACATTATTCAATAATCCTATGTCAATTCCCAAATTTTTGACATTGAAAATGTGAGTGAGGCTCTGAATGTGTCCTTTTTGTCTGATTGTGGAGTTACTGAATCTGAAGTTTACGGAGCTCTTAGAAAGCTCAAAGGTAAACCAACAGCAGGTCCGGATGGTATACCATCCTTTTTGGCTCGTGATTGTGCTGCGGTATTGGCTGGGCCATTGTGTACCATATTCAACCTTGCTTTACGATCGACTAATTTTCCTGCGTTTTGGAAGTTTTCAAGAGTGACGCCGGTTTTTAAAAAGGGAGATAAGCATGATGTAGGAAATTATCGTCCTATATCAATTCAATCATGTTTTGCGAAAGTGTTTGAGTTTTTACTACATGATATTATAATGTGTCATGTTAGACGACAAATTTCAACTGTGCAGCATGGTTTCTTCCCGGGTCGTTCTACATCTACCAATTTATTGGTTTTAACCCAGTTCCTGAGTGAACAACTTGATAATGGAGGTCATGTAGATGTTATCTATACTGACTTTGACAGACTTGATCATGGTGTCTTGATGGCTAAATTGTGTCGTTTTGGTCTATCCAATGGCTTGCTCCTTCTCTTGGATTCATATTTAAATGGTCGTTATCAATATGTTGAGTATAGAGGGTTCAGGTCTGTCAATTTTTTAGTGACCTCAGGAGTCCCCCAGGGTTCTGTGTTGGGGTCATTGTTGTTTTTGTGCTTTATTGATGATATTTCCAGTGGCTTGACTAGTAGTTCGCTCTTGTATGCCGATGACTTCAAGATATACTCGGTCATTGATGGTGAGCATGATTGCTCTGTTATTCAGGAAGACCTTAACAAGATTTATGAGTGGTGTGTTCGCAACAATCTTTATTTGAATATTGAAAAATGTTTTTCAGTTTCTTATACACGCAGATTAAAGCCTATAACGTATTTGTATTTCATTCACGATTCTCCATTGGTTGTTTGTGATCGTATTAAGGATTTGGGGATTTTCTTTGATAGCAAACTAAACTTTATTGAACATTATAATTATATGATTTCAGCTTCGTATCAGTCTCTGGGTTTTGTCATGCGTAACGCAAGGGATCTTAGATCTCCTCAAACACTTATTGCGTTATTCAATGCATTTGTTAGGGCTAAGTTGGAGTATGCCTCAGTTGTGTGGAGTCCTACATATGAATTTCATTCGGCGAGTATGGAACGTGTTCATCGTCGTTTCGCTAAGTTTCTGTGGTTTCGTAGCGATGGAGTTTATCCAGTCATTGGATTTCCACATGATACGCTCCTAAATCGTTTTAATTTGACATCTTTAAGTACCCGTAGGGACTGTTCTGCTATTATCTTCCTGTACAAAATTATTAATGGAGATATTGATTGTCCAGAGCTGTTAGAATTGCTTCCATTTTGTGTCCCTAATTTGCGTACACGTAATAATAATACAGTTTTTTACTTGTCAAGAGCGCGCACTAATTTGTTGTTGCATTCTCCTTTGTTCGTAATGTGTAATATTTGTAACCGTGTGTCTAGTGATTTTGATATATTTGATTCAAATTTGTCATGTATAAAACGTTTATTTTTTAAGTAATTATTTTAAGTTATTAATTAGTTAGTATTGTTATTTTGATATTATTGTATTATTTGTAATTTTTACCTGTCCTTTAATTGGATATTTATCTGTCTGGGCAGTTGTATCTTAAATAAATAAATAAATAAATTATTGTAATGAGGTACACACGAGGGTTGCCTTTTATATTTCGGGATTTGGCAACCCTGGTGTTGCAATCTGGTAACTGACAGCTCTATCGTAAAGTTGGCCATTTTTGAAGTTATACGTACTCAGGACATTTTGACATACGCGCGCTGTTTGTGTTGTTTACAGTAACTTAAAAGAATCATCTCGGCCCAAAAATGGAATTAAATCGTGAACATTTTCATGAGATTATTTTTTACAGCTTTCGACGTGGATTAACTCAGCAACAGTGCATGGATGAACTAAATTCAATTTTTAGCGATGCAGCTCGCATCAAGGACCAGTATTTATCGATGGTATGGTGAATTCAATCGTGGTCATAGTTCTCTCCAAGACGAATTTCGTGAAGGTCGTCCAAAATCAGTTGTTCCGAAAACCATTGATGCTGTGCGCGAACTGATATTGCAAGATCGTCATATGATCTATCAAGAGATTGAGACAACCTTAGGCATTAGTGGGACCGGCATACATTCAATATTGCATAAACATTTGACTGTCAAAAAAATTTGTTCGCGTTGGATCCCAATTTGCTCAAAAAATACGATCGCGGTGTTTCGATACACGTCTATGACATCGTGCCAGGTGATGATTCGTGGATTTCAAGATGAGCCCAATCCAACAAAAGTTGATTGCGCACGAAGAAGTTCCAAGCAAATGGTCGCCTGTTTTTTCGGAAAAACTGGACATGTCGCAACCGTACCACTAGAACAACGCAGAACAGTCAATTCTGAGTGGTACACAACCATTTGTTTGCCAGTTGTCTTCCAAGAAATCAGGAAAACCAACCGCCGAAGACGGATCACTCTTGTTGTTGTTTTTGTTCTCTAATCCCGAAATATAAAAGGCAACCCGTATAGTTGTATTAAAATTAGCCTTTATTAATTTCAGTTTTTCTTTTGTTTGTATGTATATATATATTTCTTTCTTTTTTTGTTTTAAGGTTTAGTGTAAAGACAGATAAGTCATCTAGTATGGCTTAAGCTGCACTTCTAACTTTTCTGGGTGTATACGATTATTATAACTATTATATTTGTATTGGTGTACATTCTGAATAAAGTTTATTATTATAAGTTGAGTGGCATTTCACCTACTTTTTAGGCGACTTTACTGATTTTAGTTGTTATTGTTGTTGATATGTTAAAATAGTTCAAATTCATTGTCATAATAAATAAACATCATATTTTGCGCATTTTATTATTTGAACACTGTTGGTTTATGTCCCAGTGGTAATATTATAAGTAATTTTAATTGCTTATAATAAAAATGGAAACCTCAGGATGTACGATGGATTACACTTTCAGATTGTCTTGAGATATAATATGTAAATGAGTGACCAAAATTGTTATTAATATGTGAAGAGCATAAAGATCAAATTGAGCCACTGATTTTTAAAAAAAATTCAGATATCGATATTAAAAGGATGGCTGAAGACAATTGCTAAAACTAATTTCTACAGTACTGGTTGCAATGCAACAAAAAGGTGCATTTTTATCTCAAGCAACTTTTCGATACCACTTTTATAGTACGATTTCTCTTTCTCGTCAAAATAGGCCTCAGTTGCAGCGATTACTTCATAATTGGACTTAAATTTCTTTCCAGCGAGCATTCTCTTGAAATCTGAGGAGGAAGAAGTCACCGGGGGCTAAATCTGGAGAATACGGTGGGTGGGTAAGCAATTCGAAGCCCAATTCATTCAATTTTGCCATCGTTTTCGTCTATTTCTGACACGGTGCATTGTCTTGGTGAAGCAACACTTTTTTCTTTTGCAAATGTGGCCGATTCTTTGCGATTTCAGCCTTCCATCGATTCAAAAGTGCACAGTAACAGTCACTGTTGATGTTGGTTCCTTTTTGGAGGTAGTCGATGAATATTATTCCGGTTTCATCCCAAAATACAGACGCCAACACCTTAGCGGCCGACTGTTGCGTCTTTGCTCGCTGTGGATTCGGTTCTTCGATTGCTGTCCAGTCAGCTGACTGTCTTTTGGATTCTGGTGTGTAATAGTGAAGCCACGTTTCATCCATTGTCACATATCGACGGTACAATTCCATTTGATTGCGGTTTAACAATGCCAAGCATCAATTCGTTGTTCTTTTTGGTCGACTGTGAGCTCACGCGGCACCCACTTTGCACAGAGCTTTCGCATACCCAAATGTTCGTGTAAAATGGTAAAAACACTACCATCTGATATCTTTACAATGTCAGTTAGCTCGTGCACGTTCAATTTGCGATAGTTCATAAACAATTTGTGATTTTTTTGGACGTTTTCTGGAATAACAGCCTTATTTGGGCGTCCACTGCGCTCTGCATCATTATTTGTGCTGGTACGACCACGTTTAAATTCTGCAATCCACTTCTCTACCATTTGTCTCGATGGAGCAGAGTTCGGATAATGTTTATGAAGCCATTGTTTGGTTTCCACTGTATTTTTTTTTCATCAAAAAGCTTTATCAAAACTCGAAATTCACTTTTTCCAACAAAAGTTGTTTCACACAAAATGCTATAACTCACGAATCAATACTCAGATTGCTGTCAAATTTATACACGTATCGTTTGAAGGTTAGTACTAAATAAAAATCATATGGGAAAAATTCTAGTAACGCCATCTATGTGTCATCCTACAGACTTATTGAATGACCTAATAGGTTGGATCCTACAATAAGCAAAGAACATTACTAGCTGAAGAAAAGAGAGATGCTTTAGGCATTGTTTCCAATTATTTTGCAGACACAGGATTTATTACCATTACTAATTAAGTTGGAGGCTAAGTCGGACCCTATATATATATTATTATATTAAGTATTAACCAGATGGTCTTTTCGACTATTGTATTAAAATAATAAATAACACCATATAAACATGCGTTTGGATTTTATTTTGTATGAACAAATACATTTTTAGTGTTAAAATTTTGAAACTGTTTTTGAAATAAATCATGATTTTTTTTTAAATCATACTGATTTTAGTCATCTCAACTGTGCTCGTATTGTTTATTGTGATGAAGTTTTATCCCAGATTATAATAGATAGAACCATTGTACTTTGGTCACCAGACCCGGTACAATGAATATATACCAGTAAACCTGTGAAAAAAAATGATAATACTCTTTATTCATAAGGTACAGCAAAGGTACATAGAATGCGTCAAGAATTGAAGCAAATTACATATAAAAACAGAATTGTATAAAAGACACATATTGTAAAATTACATTACAGAATCAAGCACGAATTCAACAGATTGTATATAAGACACACATATTATAAAATTAAAATTAAATTACAGAGTCAAGCACGAATTGAAAAATTAAAATTAAATTACAGAGGCAAGCACGAATTGAACAATCAAAATATTCACTCAATGACTAAAAGCTGTTATCCAGCAGCCAATTTCTGACTTCAGTTTTAAATTTACTGGCGGTATTTATTAATTTCAAGCGCAGAGGCAAATTATTGAAAATTTTTATAGGCATTACATAAGAACTATTCGCTGAAAGGGAGAGTCTGTGCATCCGCAATTTTAAAGTCAACCCATATCTAAGTTCATAGTTCGATGGTTGATTAGTGCTGGTAATGTTACTGATATGTGAATATACATAGAAAACACATTCTAAAATATAAATTGATATTACTGTTAATATCCTCAGATCTTTAAACAATTGACGACAGGAGTATCTTGCTGGTTTAAATGTCATCGTTCTAATGATCCTCTTTTGTAATAAAAGTATTTCATCTATGCGTCGTGAGTTACCCCACAACACAACAGCATAACATAAAACAGAGTGAATATTAGCAAAATAGAACGACCGCAATACATCGACGGAAACAAAGCTTCTCATCTTCCAGATTAAAAAGGAAAACCTGCAAAGTTTGCCCGAAATAACCTCGATTTGCTTATACCAACTTAATTGTGAGTCAATCTCCACGCCTAAGAATTTTACACAGGATTTTTGTACAAGCCGATGATCGCCATTCCCAACTCTAATGCTATAGTCCACCTCTCTAGCCGAGAAGTGTATATGGTTTGTCTTTCCCAAATTCAGCACCAAACCATTAGTATTACAATTATTATTATTATCGAAGCATTACCTTATTAACAAGTACACAACATAAAATTAAAAAAATAAAAATTAACATCGAAAACATACACTAAAAACAAGGTAATAAATCTCTTAACTTTGTTTTTTTTTTGTTATAAAGTTCAGAATGAGATATGCCCGGAATTCTATATAGTCGACTTCTACCATAGAAATTAATACTTAAAGTCGATCCTTATACTATACAGATACCCATTACAATTACAAAGTCTATTATCACTTAAAATTGTTTCTTTAATAGTGGCGAAATACCCAAATAACGAGCCTTAATTGTTTTATGCTGCAACAAACTTTTAAAATCCATTTTCACGTAACTTAGCGTAGTTGATTTTGTTTTTACGAGCAACACATCACTTTGAAATATTTTTTGAAACAACACCACCTAATATTTATATAGCCACTGTTTTCTCAGTTATTAAATCAGCCTTAACATTGTGCTCAGGTACATAAAAGGTATAGTTTATGTGTCGATAAAATTATAATATATGTAGGTAAAATAACATTTTACGAAATAGTGCTTAAGAATAAAAAAGTATTAAGTTTTGCAATGGTCAATAAAAGCTGATATTGACCGTGGATATAAAAAATTTACGATCATATTAATATTCCGAACAATAAACATGATTGCAATATTCAAATTAGAAATTTTATTCTTATTTTTGTTTGTATACACCGTTTTGTTTGTTATTTATTTTGTCTTCATTCTATTTCATCAAATAAATAATGGGTGTAATTATACTAAAATTATACACGATTCACGATCGATCAGACTAGGTTAGTCATTTATGGAAAACGAGGCAGGATTATTAGTAGTAGGGTGAATCTAATCTATATTTCTAAAGTATTATGACATTTGTGCCACTTTCGATTATCGCGGAAGTCTATACCAACTTCCTTATTTTAAATGGTACAACCTGCATGGTATTATACTTTTAGATTTCTCTATACTTCAACAGTTTTTGAATAAATAATTTATTTTAAATTTTTTGGCAAAACAGTTCCCAGAAAAAATTTGTAATTTCGACGGTTGAAAATATTGAAGTTTTGGCAGTGATTTACCAAGGTTTTAAGGAATTCAACTGTGTTGACAGATTGGCTCACCAATTTACAGGGTGGTCGAAAACTACATTGTTAACTAGTAAAACCACAGCTTACTTATTGTACAGCATTCCGAGTCCACGTTGGCACTTTGAACTAAACAATTTCAAACTGTGACGTATAACGCCGCCATTTTGGTTTAAAAGTCAGGTCCTGACTAAAAATAATTATAGTTTTCAGTTTCTAACCACAGTACAGTATTTTTTTGTAAAGTACATAATAATATCGCTGTCAATTTCAGAAATATTTGTGGTGTGTCATAGTGATTGAAAACAGCCTTGAGTGGTGTTATCAGTTAAATGTTGACATGATTGTGTGATTTTTAATAACATTATTCCGATCCCTAAGAATAAATCTCCATCAGTTTTGAAAGACCTGAGGCCCATTAGCATACTGCCTGCAATCTCTAAAATCTTTGAAAGAATTTTACATAACCAAATACGAGAATACCTTGATGAGTACGGCTTGCTTCCGGAAGTTCAATCTGGTTTTCGCAGGGGTCACAGCTGTTCGACGGCACTGTCGAGTGTATTGGATGATGCATTGCTGGAGGCGGATCGTGGTCGATTAACGGCTTTAGTGCTGTTGGACTATTCCAAGGCATTTGACCAGGTTGATAATGACTTATTGCTGGCGATCTTGAATTATCTTGGCTTTGGAGACCGTGCGCTAAATTTACTTGGAATGTATTTGAGTGACAGGAGCCAGGCTGTGCTGCTGGGTGGGGAGATGTCGCGGCGTAGAGTGTTGGGCTGTGGTGTGCCACAAGGCTCAATTCTTGGCCCGATGTTGTTTTCTTTGTATACATCACAGTTCATTGGGGTCTTGAGACACTGCTCGGCACACTTATATGCTGATGACACCCAATTGTACATGTCCTTCAGGCCGGATAATATGGTTGACGTCGTGAGGCTTATCAATGATGATCTGGGACGTCTCGTGGAAATCTCTAATAAGCACTGCTTAACAATGAATCCCACTAAAACGCAATTGTTGCTGTTGGGTGCGCGTCGTGCTCGGTTGGACTGCTCCGCTGGACTGAGACTTGATTTGGCGGGTTTTGAACTAAAATGAGTCAATCTTGTAAAAAGCCTGGGCCTGCACATCGATGCAGATTTGAGGTTTAGCGAGCATGTAAGTGCGTGTATTAAGAAGGCATTTTGTAATCTAAAATTGATCTATGGCCAGCGGGGACTACTGAGTCGGTCTATGAAGAAAATGCTTTGTGATAGCTTGGTCCTGTCGCATTTTAATTTTGGCGATGTCGTCTATGGGCCTTGTCTGCTTGGTGTTGATGAGCGCAGGATACAGCTTATGCAGAATTCTTGCATTCGTCTGATAGCTGGTATTCGAGGAAGAGAACGTGGTGTAAGTGCCAAGATTTCTGAACTGGGATGGCTGAGAATGGATCAGAGGCGTCTGCTACATTCACTCGTTTTTTATAATAAAATAATACATAATAAAATTCCAACATATTTGTTTAATAAAATTGAATTCAGATCAAGTGCTCATCCTATCAATACCAGAAATGCTCATATTATTACTCCACCCCTACACTACACAGCATTATTTGAACGGTCATTTAGCTATAGTGTTTCGAGATTGTACAACGTACTACCCGGCGATGTGTCCGGGTTGTCTGGCCACCGCTTCAAATCTATGGTTAGGAAATTAATAGTTAGCAACTCTCTTGCTTGTTAAAAGTTTTTATGTTTATTTTTTTTTTGTCTTAAACCGGGTTACTTATATGTGTAAGCTTTCATTGAGGTCACATTTATTGTTTTTGTTTTTTTTATTGTCTTGTATATTTCTCTTGTGTATGTCTAGAATAAGTAATAGATAAGGTTAAGCTAGGAGGCATGTGCCTCAACTTCGCCTTTTGTGTATCTACTATATCACAATAAAGTCATTATTATTATTATTATTATTATTATTAATAATAATAAACACAATAATAATAAAGACTTTATTAGTAAAAAAAGACATTTTTTCAAAAGTTGAAGCAGTGCTTCCTAGCTTAACCTAAATTTAACTTATATTCTAGCTTAAACCTATCTGAAAATTGTTTTAGATCGCTGGCCAAATTAAGTAGGTAGCTTATGCTTACAAATTAATTTGTTCTATTACGTGTCAGACAGCGCTCTTAAACGAAAACCCCTGTAAACTTTTTATATTCTCCGGTAGAGCGTTGTAATATTTTGAAACCGTATAGGAAAATGACCGCTCAAAGATTGATGTTGAGTGTAGCGGTGGCGTAATGTCAGTTTTATGAGGAATATTCACCGGAACTTTCATATAAGTATTCCGCCTTTTTCCATCTGATGATTTTATTAATCAAAATTAGTGAATGAAAATCCGACATTGTTTCATTCTTAACCAGCAGATTTCCTTAATCTTAGCGCTAGCGTCTTTCACCCCTACGAATTTCACATACAAGCCGTGTGCCTGAATCCTTCATCAACTGAATCCTGTTCTCAGCAATTTTAGTCAAACAGGGGCCATATATATATTGTCAATAATATAACCCCTAGCTGATTGCGTTATCATGCTATCTCGCCACGCGACAACTTGTGTTCATATGTTGCACTTGCATTTAGTTTAATATTTCGCAATATAAATTTTACGGTTATACAAATAGTTGTTACAAACGTAAAAATATCTAGTATTCATCTTTATTTTCATTTATAACTCACCTAACAGGATCTTTGGGGAAGCGAAAAAAATGTTTACAGCAGCTGTACCGCTTATTGGGACAACATTTTGCAGCACACACATATCCTCCCTAATTGTTCATTGTATTAATCACAAGACACGTTAATAAAAATAAAATCCTTTTAATTCTCATGAACACTATACCAAAAACACAAAACACAGAATTAGATTACAAACATAATATTTATTTATCTCGTACACGCCGACAATGAACTATATATTGAACACAGGAGTGAACGGTATCTTTCTACGTCTATGCGATTATTGTGACGTTTTAACCCATAATGGCGACATGCGCGACGAGATGCGCAGGAAGCCTCACAAGCAAAGAGTCAGAATACTGTATTATTTATTATACTGTGGTAAAACTAGACTCTCAGATACAGTTTATGCAACAATTAATTGACAAATAAACTAGCTTCCACAAAAAAGCGCACTATCCAATGATGATTTATATTTTTTACTCCAAAAAGCTTGTAATAAATATACGACCTTCGTGTTTTACGCAAATTTTATTTTTATTTATTTAAAATATTATTGATATTTCTCATTTTTCTTTTGTAGCTTATTTTTATCGTTTTTAAATTAAATTGCAGAAAAATGGAAGCATTACAAACCATTGCCCTAAAGAAGGGAAAGAACAATTGATAATTGTAATTATTTCTGGCCGTAAATAAATACATTTTATTTCCGCATATCTAAGAACCTTTGAAGAAAAACATAGAAAATGTTTAATTTAATTTTTTCTGGACAACCTGCTGTGCTCTCTGGACTAATTTTAAAATTAGTATGTTAAGTCAAGTATTAAGTTATTGTCTCAAAATGGTCCTATGAGAGATACATTAAATATCTCACATGATTATATTTTTACTTGTCGCAGCAATATTTAAAGGATGATTTCTCAGGTTATTTTACGAAAAAAAAACACCTTTTTGAAAAACCCTGTATACTTAAGTCACAACTACCTAAAGAGGTCATTATTATAGACTAAAGAAAACCGAGCTTGCTATCGACTATCTTCCTAACCAAACGGCATGTGTAGTAGGTGTTGTACTGATCACTTTGGTTCGAACTTAAGAGAAAATTTTAGATCGTCAATTTTTGCGGTAATAATTTTTACGCATTGTCGAGATACAATTAATATTATTATTATTTCGAATTTGATAAGCCAAATATACCATTTGAGAGATAACAATGGCCAACTTAAAAACAGATCTTCAAAAATTCTTCACATTAAAAAGTCTATAGAAAATCTATTGCCACTTCTTGTGCGAAACTGGTGATATAAAAATGCTGATCGCGGTCATACATTTATATATTTTTTTTTTTTCAAATAGGGGTTGAATTTATTTTCTCGAATTATTTTGAAAATAGGTAACGTAGCCATTGTGTGCTATGAAACGCCTTCTGTGAACTTCAATAACCATAACATAATGAAAAACTCCTCGCGCCCTACAAATAAGTGCCACGTGACCGCTCTCAGAACATTGGTTTGAGCTGTTCTGTAATTGCTAATGTTATGCAATGTTCGACAAAATTGTTTGTTACCTCGAAATCTTTTTAATGTACAAGGTGATTAAAAATGTCTAGATGTATCGGTTGCAAATCATACGAGTATAGGAAATGGTCATTTCATGCGATTTCTGCATTATACTTTTTCTATATACGACTGTTTTAATATACAATAGTGTCGATTTGAATAAATTAATGTGTTTTGTAAATAACCTGATGCCATCTGAAGAAAAATTATTTATGTTTAAACATTTTCATTTTTAGAAAATCCCTATAATATGTTTGAGGTAGAGTGGCATGGACATTAATTAGGTGGTAAGTACATCATTGTCGCAAATCGTAAAACTGAATATTAAAAAGAATACAATTTATTCAATACTTTGATTAATTATATTATAAACGTTCATAAATAAATAAACTGAACATGTTTAACAGTAACATGTCACACGAAAACAGCTGAGCTGCCATAAACAGTGGTTCCAACAAGAAAGTTGCTAAAAAATCACCCGTTATATGAAATTTGTTTAATACTAGATATGTTTTATAAATAAATAGAAAAAAAAAATAGTTAGGCAGTATCCGCTGTTTTGCCGCCTTTTAACGCGCAAACTGGGGCAAGTGCCCCCTGGCATTTTAATATTTGCTATAAAGGGGCGGTGTTATAAAATTTAACACGACATTGGAGACATTTGCAGATACAATTTTATGCAATAGCAGCAAAACTAGTTTATTTTAAAATATGAATAATAATATCCATACATATAGAACATGATTTTGCATATTATATGTGTAACCTATAAGTGCAATAGTGCAAATATCAAAATTAATATTAAAGTAAATCGCATGGACTCGTAAGACTAATCATGTTTAAAACCTCTGACATTTTAGATAAATAGATAATATATGTATGTATAATGTATATACTTTAGAAATACAAAGTATAAATAAGTTACAGGCTAATAACATACAGTCAATGCAAGAAGTCAATCTTGTCTGGCTTCATTAATGTTAACAGAATTGTATATGCAGTGGCGGTCCTTCGATCACGAACACTGCGCTGCTGTTAGTAAAGAGGAACAAAAAGGATAACTAGAACTAGTGGTAATAATAAATGCTGTGATAAATTAATCATTAAATTTTCAGTTTAATTAAAGCTCATTATTCGGGTATTTTCGCCACTATTTAAAATCCTGAATGTTAAGCAATCGAAAATAATCCTTTCGGATTAATAATAAAAGCCACTCCGTCAAAAAATGTAAATGTATCAGTGACTCTTATGTTAAAAAAGTTGGATACAACTTAATATAGAAACAAAAAAGTAAATTAAAAAACGTATCTTTATGGAGTCCTCACGTTTCAGGAACCAATCTGTTCCCGTCGTCAGAAGATAAAAATCAATAATATTTGATTTGTATTTTCAGTAAATGTTATTATGAACAGTTTTCACATATTGACATTTGTCAACTAATTAATTTGACGTTTGAGATAAATAAGGTAATGGTATATTTAGTGTTTGAACTATACAATGTTGAACCAAATTCTATCAATACCTATAGATAATTCTGAGAGGCATTGCTGTTCACCCTTTATGATTCTAATAATAATAGTTTTTAAGAATTGCTTGTTACATAAAGCAACAAGACTTTAAGTTATGTTGGAAATTTGTTTCACACTACCATGCTTTCACCAGACGGCCGTTTCGTCGATCCACGACTCATCAGTGGTGATCGGCCGATCACTTTATCGCTTTAATTGCAGTAGATAGAGTTCGTGGTTTGTTTGTATACACTTTCTGTTTAAAGTATCCTCTTAAGAAATAATCAAGGGGTGTAAGATCTGGGTTTGTAGGAGGCCAGTTGATGGTGCCTCGTCGAGAGATCACTTTTTCTGGGAAAAGTTGATTGACAACCGCAAGCAATTGGTTTGAGGTATGGCAAGTGGCTTGATCTTGTTGAAACTATGTTTCAACCTTCAAAGTCCTGCAGTTGTACATTAAATTCTGCACGATATAAACGTTGAGTGGTCACTATCGAATCACTATTGCGATAGTAGGCACGTATGCAAAAAGCGCGATGGTCTCGCGGGTACGCTTCGATGGTTACTAAATTCGAAAGAGCAGCGCAACATACCATTCTTACGCGGTCCCTCCGATCCGCGCCGTTACATGGTTAGCGCAGATAAAAATATCCCCCACCCTTTCTGGACACCTTGTATTAACAATAAATTCACAATTATGTAAAGAAACAATTTAAAAAAAAAAACATACAAACACTAATAATTAGTAAGTATAATAGAAGACACTACAAATAATTGATATGCAGAATTTCTTTAATTTAATTGAAAAGCTTTTTAAATCATAAGCAATTAGCTGGTGGAGCAGATCATTTCATTATCTTTGGTGCAACAAATCTGTTGGTGGCCGCTTGCCATTCTCCAGATGCTTTTTAGTGTGTCTTTTTGAAAGTCATCATTATCATTATGGGACTTACAATGCGTTTCTGTGTTGAATGAGTTTGGGGTTACTCTTCTAGCGATGCTTTTGAAACCCGTCTGCCAACCTTTGCATATTCTGATTTTCGATCACATCTTAATCATCAACTTCTGTAAGTGCTGGGATGTTTTTGACACTAGTTTGTATCTACCTCAATCTGAAATTTGAAGTTAATATGTAATGCCTTTCCGTCAACTCCATATTTACATATTATTATGTAAAACCGATGATTACCTTATCGATTAAGGGATAATTTTATTTCTGCTTCGTACGTCGAAATAATTTCCTTTTCGAAGAGAGACTCGTCTCTCATCTTCCCTTATACTAACTACAACTTAATTTTCAAAAATCTCTTAGCATTCCCTTGATTTGTTGTATTATTATTCCATAATAGCGGTCTTAGATAAATGAAATTCTAATATATTGCCTTTCAACGTAACAGTTCTTTCATACTAACAGTGAATATATACTGTTGAAGCTTTGAATGCAACGTCAAATACCAAATAGACGTGAGCCAGTGACATTTTTCAGTGATGATTTAGTTAAGGCCTATTTTTGGTGGTGGTGAGGAGGCCATACCTAAGTGTCAACCGCGTGGATTTACCCTGAATGCCGTTATAAGGGGGTGGAAGAACGCCATCAACTTGTAAAAAAATGGCATCTTTTTATTATTTGAAATGGGCTTGTTTAACAAAACAAGACCGATCACCACTGATGAGTCGTGGATCGACGAAACGGCCGTCTGGTGAAAGTATAGTGGTTGACAGACAAACTCTCGGATTTTAAGTCTTGTTTTGTTAAACAAGCCCATTTCAAATATATGCGATCCCGCTTAAGGGAGTATCGGCGCGTCTATGTGTTGGTAGTTGCTTTATGGGGTCAGAGACCTCCCAGGCAGTCGATATAGGAACTGTGTTCACTCGGCGTACTACCAACGATAAAACTAGATGTCGCCAAACACATCCTTTTACATCTTTTTATTATTTATTTAAGGCCGACATTATTTTCAGTAGTACTCTGATAACAGACAATTATCGATATAATATTTGCAGAACGATTGGCCAGTCGTAAGGGGGTGACAGATCACCCCCAAGATGTCGTGTGAGCAATGAACTTTTTATTATTTAGTTAAGCTTCATCTTTTAATATGTTACTGTTGCTACTATTTCAAGTGTTTTCTGGTGCTACTATGTCAATTTGCAGAACAAAATGGCGGCATTAACACCTTGGCAGAATGATTTGAATATAAAAAATAATTTGTTTCATTTATTTAGGATATTTTTACTAATCACAGTAACTAATTTACCTTTGGAGCTGATATTTTAACATTCATTCGTTAAGAATCCATTTGAAAATAAAAACAAAATATATTTCGCGAATAACTTTCGCTATCAGAGATATGAAAAAGTGGTTTTATTGTTTTGTAGGAAATTTAATTCTCCACATAATCGTGCTCTTGAAATTTTTTTATGACTGCATTCAGGGAAATCCACGCCGTTGACACTTCGGTATGTTCTCCTCAACATCGTCACAAAAAATAGGCCTTAACTAAATCATCACTGAAAAATGTCACTGGCTCTTAGTCAGCGTAAATATCTCCCGTTAAATATACTGTGCGTTTAGTCCATATTGTATAATACCACAGTTAAAAAGTTAATATTCGATGATAATACTGTATATACGGCAGAATTTGAAAGCAACTATACTCGTGTATTTTGAGTTTATTTTTAACTATACTGACTGGTTCTGACTGTATGCATGGTTTTTCACATGAATACATGCATGCATTACAATAAATATTATCTATTTTGTTGTTTACATCGCCTACATTGAATTGCACATTTCTTAGTAATTTTCTTCTTATTGGTGGACACACAAACGGAACATTTCCCCGTAATTCTTTTTGAAAATAATTTGTGAATTATAACCAAATTTTATAAATATAAAGCTATAGATAGCGGTATATAAAAATACTTTAAAATTATGTAAAATTTTAAATAATAATTAAATAATATTAATTAACATTTTATTATTTAATATAATTATCGTTAATTTAGATTATTATAGTCATACATGTTTCGAGACTCATCATCATCAAAAGCTTTAGAGAGATCTCATGTATATTAAACGACTATTTTATACATACTTTTTGTTAGATAGCACAAGGTTTTTATTTCAGAAGAACTTACCATTTTGTGGTTAAACAAATTTCATATGGATTGGACTTTTATTATTAATTATTTGAACATTTTATTATATTAGAAAATACAAAATACCGACCCAAACAAATGTTGATGGTTTAGGAAAAACAGGGTGATCAAAGGTATTATTTTATTTGTTTGTTTGTACTACCAGTATTATCACCGAATATAGATTATAAGCACTTTATTACCTACCCGTAGGTGATCATGTCACATCATTAGTTTGCGCAGAATCCCGACTGTTTCTGACGGTTTCGGACTCTTGTGAAATCGCAAAGAAAATATGTCACAGCTAGCTGTGATGTCATGATGGTCTTTTGCGTGACGTCATCATAGTGAAACCGCCAATAACCGGGGTCGCGTGAATGCAAAAAGTTAAACCGGCTATAATCGGTCATGGAGTGAATTCGACTTATGTTTTAGTTTTTAGGAAATTGTGAACTGTCAAATATCATTTGTATGTCAATGTAATTTATAAGCACAAGTTAGTTGTTGATATTTTTTGCTAAGTAAAGATTTAAGATTTCGTTAATAATAAAATTGCTGCTTTGCAAAAACAAATTCCCAAAATATTTATCAGATTATAATGCAGGTTTATACCATAAGATTCTTAACCGTATTTTTAATTTGTTTCAATAAACACCTATCTATGATTTGTTTGTTTAAATTTTGTGATGAAAGAGATCGGCCGAAATAGCGTAACTTTAAGAATCAATTTGAAGCACAACAATTTACGGTATAGGTTGTAGGCCTACATATTATTATTGTGATGAGTGAGGAGTTCCTGTTGTAAAACATGAACGATTTATGTAAAATAATAATAATTTTATATCTACATGAAGACTATTGTCTATGAAACGGAGATTGGTGATGAACAGCAGTTACATCTACAAATTGAGGGGCAGCCGATCGAATCCGCAATAATTCAGGTGTTTTTGCACGTATCCGAAGTTCAGTGATTAAGCGCGTAAATAAAGTGAAGTTAACCGTGGCATCTTTGAACATTTGCTGTTGTAGTGCTAGTGTTATTTGCATTTGTGTGTTTTTTGTTACCCTTGGGGTTTTTCTGATGGAGGGGATCCACCTTGTCGTGGTCGTCGCGCTGAGTACCTGACATTAAACAAGAAGAATGAACGAGGAAAACCAAGCGGTCCCCAGGAAGTTCAAAAATCATTCTATGGCATGTTAGACATATCGGAAAGGTAGGTGCTAACCACATAACACACACAAGTGTTATGTGGTGCTAACATAATATTTAATATTTCGCATGATTGCAAGTCAAAATCATCTACATTTTCTAAATACATTTTTTACTTTAAATGCACGGTAAATCGATACACTTGGCAACATGTCGCTGTATTATAACCTTTAAACTAATGTCTAATTTAAACTTCAGTTGGGCAGGCGGTCTTAGGCGTCGTAAAAAGGGAGTTTAATATGATTTACAATATTCGAAATAACGCTGTTCGCGCGGACGGTCTTATCAACTACGTTCTGAAACTTCTCACCCGGTGAGAGGCCTGCCGTCGGTCGGCGAAATTGGAATATAAGTACAAGTGCGGTGACTATTGTAGTATAATCTTTGGAAGCTGGTATTATCGTGCATCGTGGGCTGTCGACTTCAAAATTGGCAGCTTAATGCTTTTAGGTATGAGAAAAATGAATATGTTAACTTTTTACGTTGCTCATAGGGGGCACTACTTACAACCTATTGCTATGATAAATTGTCATAACTTTTCACCCTGTATATCTAATGCTAAACAGGTTTTAAAATCTGAAAGAGCAGCCTTTTTTTTTTCGTGAAAAGTTAATTTTTGTTGATTCCGATTTGATAGCTAGCTAGAAGAATGATATGATGTTTTTATCTTACAAAATAAGTAAAACTAACAATACCTATTTTCTCATATTTTATATTCGTTAAATACTTCAAACAAATTTAAATTACTGTAATAATTACAATTTTTGAAATACCTATCTATAAGAAGTTTCTTTTGTAATAATTTGAATACCCTGAAGGTGATCTAAAAAAAATAATACCAAAACAAGATTACATATTATTTTTATTATCTACTTATTTTGTTCAAAAAATAAAAACAGTACAAATATCTGCGTAATTTAATGCCACGCTCTTTTAATTGGACACAAGCTTACCACGGTAGTATCGTAATGTGTAGTTATTCATATTTTAGCATGACATTTCGTAATCTGTGGTATCTAAAACCGCATCATTTTGTTAAAATATTTATGTTTGTGAACATAGCTTCCTTGATCTTTAAGTTCTCCGCACGCCATTTATAATGAGCCCTTTAAAAAAATACTCACTTCTACTCGTTTTTTAATTTATATTATACATACAGTACATTTAATACAGTAAATTTCAGTATGGAAAGCTGGTCGTGCCTCAAAGGAACCAGTTCATTTCTATTTGCCTCACGTAAAATAATCAAAAGTAACAAAATTATTTATTAAATCTAACACTTTAACGGTCTCTGTATATTTGTTTAATGTTGTCAATAATAATATATTTTGTTGCAAAATATCAATTATTTATCTTATCATTTTCACAACGCATAAACATACACAAATTATATACAAAATATAATAATCAAGAGGTAAATATAATAACTATTATTATGTAGGTTGCGTAAAAAGTGCATAAAAGTACACGTTGTGTTCTATAAATATATACCGGGTGCGTCATTCAAATAAGTTTATACTTTAAACTTGTATAATTAGTTTTTTTGAACTAGTAAACTAAGTTAGTTGGTAATTTAGGAGGCAGGTATTATCTTATATAAAATAATAATAAATGAATTTAATGGCATAATTTGTGTACAAAAACCATAGTTGGAGATATAAACTTATTGAAAAAAAAAAAGATACAATCTTAAAAAAGAGAAGAAAACAAAAAATGCCAAAAGGTCCAGCAAAGCTGCTTTTCAACGGACACCTAGTAGTACACATAAAAAATAAAATGAACAGTAACCAACGCACAGAAATAAAAATTACAACTTTCCACAACAATTAGAATATTCAACAAAACAATGATAATAATAATTTACAAAAAAAAAATAATTATAAATTTAACCATTTCCCAAAAACAAGCAATTATAAGGCCGATCCCAAAGCATTAGAATCAGTGAGAATGACTTGTTCGTCAAACAATTTTTCGAAAAAACGTCTTTTAATTTTTAAGTTAGGGAGAGCTTTAAAACCAGGATCAATTTCATTGTACCTACAGCTTGGGCAGATTATAACTGAAGGACCTCCGGTTGTTTTATGCTGCTCACATTGTGAACATGAGTTCGGTGGGTAATTCTTCGGTATAAATATGGCGGTAATTTTGTGGAAAAGGACGAACGAATGTAACTTCCTTTTGTTGGCCATATTAAGCCATTGACGGTAGACAAGGTATAAGAGATTGGATCATATTTTCTTATACCAAAAGTTTTTCAAGTCAATCAATATTTAATTTAGATATTTTCTGAAGCATGCTTTTCGATACCACTTCGATAGTACGATTTCTCTAAATATAGGCTTCATTTTCAGCGATTACTTCATCATTGGACTTAAATTTCTTTCCAGCAAGCATTCTCTTGAGATCTGAAAACAGGAAAAAGTTATTGGGGGCTAAATGTGGAGAATACGGTGGGTGGGTAAGCAATTCGAAACCCAATTCATTTAATTTTGCCATAGTTTTCATCGATTTGTGACACGGTGCATTGTCTTTGTCGCCAAAAACATCTTGTTATAATATATTTTATTATAAGGTCTAATCAACACTAGGTGGTCTTCATTTTTAGGCAAGTTAGCTCTGCCTTCACTAGTATGAAATATGTTGGGACAAATTCCTCCGTGTTTCCAGCAAAAATTTTAATTCTTCCTCTTGAATTGCTTAATTCCTTTAATTCCTCTTGAATTGCTTAATTCTTCCTCTTGAATTGCTTCTTTTAACTCGAATAACAGGGAGCATTACCACCGATGTTTGATATAGTTGAACCGAACGCAGATATTGCAAAGCTCAACCCAATCCAGTTAAATGCATATTTACCCCAACGCCTTCCGGTTGCAACATAAATGCAGCTCGACCCTCGCTTTCACCCTTCTTTTGTCCATATATCGAGGGCAATACAACGAGTATAGCGATTTTCCAACTTTTCGATACTACTTTTATAGTAGGTACGGTTTCTCTTTCTCGTCAAAATAGGCCTCAGTTTCAGTAATTACTTCTTCATCATTGGCCTTAAATTGCTTTCCAGTAAGCATTCTCTTGAGATTTGAAAGCAGGAAAAACTCGCTGGGGCTAAATTTGGAGAATACGGTGGGTGGGTAAGCAATTCGAAGCCCAATTCATGCAATTTTGCCATAGTTTTCATCGATTTGTGACATGGTGAAACAACACTTTTTTATTTGCAAATGTTGCCGTTCCTTTGCGATCCAAAAGTGCACAGTAATAGTCGCTGTTAATGGTAGTTCCTGTTTGGAGGAGAGAGGAATATTATCCCGTTCGCATCCCAAAATACAAACGCCATCAACTTACTGGCCGACTGTTGCGTCTTTCCTCACTTTGGATTCGTTTCGTCGATTGCTGTCCACTCAGCTGAGTGTCTTTTGGATTCTGGTGTGTGATAGTGAAGCCACGTCTCATCGATTGTCACATATCGACGATATAATTCCATGTTATTGCGGTTTAACAGCGCCAAACACTCCTCTGAAACATCATTTCGTTGTTGTTTCTGGTCGACTGTAAGCTCACGCCGCATCCACTTTGCACAGAGCTTTCGCATACCCAAATGTTCATGTAAAATGGTAAAAACACTACCATCTTATATCTTTACAATGTCAGCTAGCTCGTGCACCTTCAATTTGCGATCGACTATAATGAATTTGAACGAAAAACGCTGTCTTGCGGTCATCCGCAACTGACGAGACTAATCGAAGTCGAAACAGTGGAATTTTGTATTCTCCAACAGAAAGTGCAATACTTTGGCTGACTGGATGTTAACAGGTAGTGTATTAGAAAACGAATTGGACTATGTCCAAAACAATTTCCTGTTGCGTGTAACAAAGGAGTTACACATTGGGGAACAGAAATCCATCTGCTTTCGGACTCGAAGAAGTCCTAATCAGTATGACTAGGAAGCCATATAGCATGCGTGAAACACACGTCGAAAGACGTCCCTTGGTCAGTCACGTCCAAGGAAGTAGCGGAGAAATGCCACGAAAACATGCGTCGTTATTGCACAGATGTGCTAGGCTTTCCTGAAGGTTGGTTGAGTTAGTCTTGCGACTATATTCCCTTCGGTGCCATGCTCAAACTTCAGCGTTTTTCGTTTACATTTCAATCCGTGATACTTGTGCGAACATATGGTAGAGATACTGAGAGGATACTCCAGATCTCGAACACACCATAGTGCAAGTTCTGCACTGCAAAGGCAAAGAATCACAAACATATTGATAATGAAATTGTGAATATTTTTGACGTTTTCTGGAATAACAGCCTCATTTGGGCGTCCACTGCGCTCTGCACCATTTGTGCTGGTACGACCACTATTATTTGTCTCGATGGAGCAGAGTTCGGATAATGTTTATCAAGCCATTGTTTGGTTTCCACTGTATTTTTTTTTTATCAAAAAGCAATGCTTCTAGTAACGCCATATATGTGCCATCGTACGGGCTTATTGAATGACCTAATACTTTCGGAGTAGTCAGCTAAACACCGCACGTTTATTTTGTCAAACCGAAAGAGAGCTCAAAAGTCGCACCACAAAACCGTAAAACTTTAACATTTTCATATTTAAAAAAAATTACTTATTACCAATTTACATTTTAAAATTGTAAAATACCAAAATAATATCCGGATAAGTATTGATCCTGGAAGATAAAGTTACCACGTGTCGTATCCTTTACGGATCTGATTAATATGTTTTATGTATGTAAACATTGTGCAATGTTAGATAGGTACATTTTCAAAATAACACATTTTCATATGAGTGCAATATTAATAATAGCAGTGCACACCGTCGTCGTTGTACTTGTAATATCAGTATAATACGAAAATATTTTATTTGACGTGCTAATTGAAATTTTTCTAGGAATTGTTTTCACAAAAATACAGCTTAATAGATATTACCTACGGTATCTATTATAATTTCCCATGATTGCATTAAAGTTTTGTTTGTATTACTAACTAGAAATGCATAATAAATGACGTAAAACTGAACGTACTAATAGCTATTTTTATTTCAAGGGCGCAAAATACCAATGTTTGGTAAACATTTCACTAATTATTGTCTAATTTTTTTTGGGAAATACAGTTTATGATAATTTTTATAATTAATTCATTTATACCGGGTGTCCCACCGGGAAGGGATTCGATCGATTACACTGTGGAACAATCTGAAAATCTGGTGTAGTACTTAGGTCGACGGGACCAATTCGACTAAAATGTTTTCAAGAATCTAGTACTTCCGGTTATATCGGAAATGGGGGTAAACTTCCTTATTTCAAATACGACCCTATATAAATTATATATTTTTTGGATTCTCCTTGTAATTCTAAACATATTTTATGCATAATAAGTTATACCTATCGCCAGCCGTTTTCGAAGTATAATATATATACTTTAGGCGTCTACGTATATTTTTTTAGTAAATATTAATACAGGGTATTTGAAAAAAGGGTAAAAAATCAAATTGAAAAAAAGTGTCAAAATTCAAAATTTTTAAATGGCAACCCCCATTTTATATTTTTTTGCATCAAAAATAAGGGCAAGTTTATGAAAGAATGTCTATCCCGAAAACTGATAGTTTTCAAAATATTGATAATTTTACATTTTTCTATTACAACAATTGGAAATTTAATTGAATTTAGTTAACCATAATGGCTTTCGATAGCAAATAAATATGACACTTGTCAAAAATAATCAACAATTATGACAAATTTTAGATATTAATTAGTAGTAATAATAATGGCGGGCTTATAAATTGTACTAATGAATACTATCTAAATTTGTTTATTATTTATGGAGAATGAGTGATATCAAAAACGTGTGATAACATTTGCTACCACATACCCAGAAAAACACAAACCATCACCAAAAGTGGTTAGACTAATAATACATAATTTCGAAAGTTTCAAGTCTGTGAAGAATTTGATTAATTAATAACGTGAACGTATGATACAAACTTATCTAAGGTCAACTCATAAAAAAAAATCACTTTAACAAATGTTCAAAATTTTGACCTTGAACTTTTAAACACTTTTCACATCATATTTATTTGCTATCTAAAGCCATTATGGTCAACTAAATTCAATTAAATTTCCAATTCATATTACTATTGTAATAGAAAAATGTAAAATTATCAATATTTTGAAAACTATCAGTTTTCGGGATAGACATCCTTTCATAAACTTGACCTTATTTTTGATGCAAAAAAATATAAAATGGGGGGTTGTCGTTTAATAATGAATTTTGACACTTTTATCAATTTGATTTTTTGCCTTTTTTTTTCAAATACCCTGTATTAATATTTACTAAAATAATATACGTCGGTGCCTAAAGTAGGTCTATATCTTCTAGGATATTCTAACAAATTAGATTATTAAAGCTTCCATATAATAAAAAATTGTTATTATTCTTTATTCTGAAAACATCATTTTTGACATAAAATTTCAAATATTTCGAAAACGGCTAGCGATGGATATAACATATTATGCACAAAATATGTTTAGAATTACAAGGAGAATCCAAAAAATATATAATTTATATAGGGTCGTATTTAAAATAAGGAAGTTGACACCCATTTCCGGTATAACCGGAAGTACTAGATTCTTGAAAACATTTTAGCCGAATTGGTCACGTCGCTCTACGGACTACACCCGATTTTCAAATATATCCACAGTGTAGTTTCTCCATAATCGATCGAATCCCTTCCCGGTGGGACACCCGGTATATGCAGGCGAGTATGCAAGTGAAAAAAATAATTTACATGATAAGGAAATCACGATTCATTTGATGGAATTAACTAAAATAGCCAGGAGCATAGCAAATACATATCATATGACTCGTCGAGCTGCCCACAAATATTTTAGTCACAACTTTCGGAAAAGACGCTTGAAAACCTGCAGTGCGGTATATTGGATTGTTCATGAGGCTACTGTGAAACCGGGGACTCATATCGAACGGACCGTTACAAAAAAAAAATGGATTAATTCCGCTTATACAGGGTGGCCCATTAGTGTGTGGGCGGAAGATATATCAATATCTATTAGCGATAGCCAAAAAAATCCTTTACAAAACTTTTAGGCACTGAAGAGATGTACAACCCAACAATGTTTTCAATTATACAGGGTAGTTCACAAACGCACAGCAGACCAAACTTGCTTTTTCTTCATGCGACACTCTTTATATTTTCACATAAATAAATGTTTTTGATGTGGACATTGAAGACTTAAAAATTGTGCTGCTGTTCAACTCCTGTTAAAGTCAGTTTCTCTCAATCTCATAGTTGAATCTGCATATTCAAGCCCAATAGAAATTAATTGGTATTTAAACAAAAATTGGGCTAACTGATTTTCAGTCTAGTGATTTAAACGTATAGCGCACATTGTAATTTATTTTTTGCATTTCGTGCGCATAAACGCATATAATCGTATATGCGTATAATAAAATTTTATCTCACGTTTATATCTATATCAAAACACTTGGGTTCCGAAATAATATTTAATGCTATAATCTAGTAAAATACAATGATCACCAAAAGTATAATCAATCCAGAATCAATATATGATTCCGGATTAATGGTTCTGAAAAGTTCCCATACTTACATCACAAAATCAAGACCATTCTTTCCAGATATATCAATTTTTTTCTTAGCAAACTGAATGATTGTTTGTTTAATTAACTTTAAAATCAATGTACCTTCTGTTAGCCAAATTCTGTATAAAAACATAAAAATACACGGTTAAGGTTAGAACGTGGTTTTCCCGCTAATATTTTTGCAAAATCGAGTTGAATCTTGTATAACTAAGAAATTTTGCCAGCGAAATTTTTTAATGACAAATATTTTCCTCCGAAGGTGGTTAAAAACGAAATGACGACTAATAAATAATTTTACTGCATAAGCAATAAAAAGCTGCATTTATATACATATTTGGTAACAGTAAAAGATATTCATCTTAGTGGCTGGTAGTATAATGAATAATTTGGACCACACATCATGAATATCAAACGTTTTTATTTGCTGATACTCGTCGGAACTGAAAGCACCAGCGAATCAACTATTTCAACCTCAATTATTTAGTACAGTACCTATTGTTCCATGTGCTATTAATAAATATTTTTCAATATCTCCTAGTTGAAAGACGAGAGATCGTCCTGCATGGAAACCGACTTCTTCTTCTATGGTGCCTTATGCGGTCCGGATCCAAACCTTGTCACAAAATTGACACACACAATCACCACCATTTACCGGCTGTTGTAGATGCGCTGCCCCATCGATGCGTCGACGCTGCTCTTCAAAAACTTGGTAACCCTCGTAAATCGTACGCCTCCATTTGTTCTTCACATCCAAGCCACACTTCTTCATGTGGGTCTTAAGAACATCCTTGTACCTGTTTTGCTGTCCTCCCGGATTTCGTGAGCCGACCTTAAACTGTGAATAAAGGATTCTCTTACGAAGGCGTTCCGTTGGCATGTTTAGGTTCACCCTTGATGAGTTTCTTGAGTTTGAGATTTACCTAGCCCACTATCGTCTTGCATGGTAACCGACTGCCGTTTTTAAAAAGCTCCAAATGTTTTGTTTTTTTTTTTTATTTATGGTGATGTTAACGTTAATAATTCATCATCACTTTCAATTACTTCAAATACTTCCACAAAATTTAATCAAAATGACATTAGATTAATACAAATAATAAAACAAACGTCATCAGTGGTAAATATAGGAACGAATTAATATTTGGATAGAACTATAATGTGATGATGATAATGAAACGCAAATAATAATAAAAAATCGGTTGTGTTACCCCAAAACTTTCCCGACAAGTTATAATATGATCAAAAATATATGACCTGCGTAACGAAACAGAATTTTAATAATAATAATTATTATAATTGTATTATTTTCATCATTTCCAATAAACTAACTAATACTAATTTAATTTATTCAAAACTTAGAAAAAAAAGTGTTGCCAGAGCTGGGATTCGAACCCAGAACCTTCCGCATACGAGGCGAAGACTATCAATGACACCACAGTAACAACTTTCGGAATATTGTATTTTAATTGTAATATATATATATACGTTCCAACTACCTAACTGGTGCAATTTTAAACGCTATTTCCTCAAGAATTATGGGAGCAAATATCAAAAGTGATCTATCACTGCAAAGCAGATAAAAAATGCTTTAAAATGCAGTGGCGGCTCGTGAGGTCTGAAAGAGGTGGGGCACAACAAGGTGGAAATAAGGCAATAAATAATAATAAAAATAAAATTTTTCAAAATAAAGAATTAAAATGATAGGTTTTTTAAGTAGTTGGAGTAGCTAGATAATAACATTTTGCTAAACTCACCATGACCATTAAAACTGTTTGTAAGTGAAGTCCATCTTCCTAAGTAATATCGAGTGGTATTGCGTAAAATCGGAAGCGTCCAGAAAAAATATTCTATGTTTTGGGTTGAATTATACACGAGCCGCGGCATTTATTCTTGCATTTCTGCCTAGTATAACAAATAACTAATTTTTCATTATTATCATTATCAAAATTTCCATATCGCAACGATTGGCACTTGGTGATAAGATCAGCGAAAAAATATGATAAAATTAAAAAAACGAAACTGTTTTACAAAATTGATTTGTTAAATTTTTTTGCGATAACGGAGTTATAGGCTCATAGGTCGCTAAATTTATAATCGGACAAAACTAACGAAAACTTTCCAGTTGTATTCTTGTTCCGTTTTGAGCAAAATCTAAAAAACACGAACAAAATGTTACAACAGTAATTTCTTCTGTTCAAAATTGTTTTCTAAACGCAGTAGGAGCCACTGTGCAATGAAACATAAATAAATATTATGTTATGTAGATTGTAATAAATTCGTGAAAACTTGTTAAACGTTTGTTTTTCCTCATTTAAATATGAATTAATCATTCTTTGTCTCAGGCTGTCAATACAAAACAGTGATCTCATCTTCTGGTACGTTGTACGGGTCCATTTCAATCCTGCATTTAATTTCCTTATCCGGGTCGAGTTGCTCGGTGATTTATTTAAAATTGGATACTCTCTCAATGTTCTGTCCATTATCTATAGTGAAGTGTTGAGGTATGGCTGACGGCTAAAGACCATAAACTTTGTCTTAGCAAAATTTATATTCAGTCGAATTTCTTGTCCCGCTGCAGTAACAGAATTTATGAGATTTTGGAGACCCTGAAGATCATCGCATAAAATAGCCGTATCGTCATCATAACGATTTAAATTGCATAGTTCAAGCACAGATTTAATAGACCAGATGCGTAAGCATCGAATATTAACTTTTTAACTGTGGCGTAAGTAAGCGCAAAACAGTGATTCAAACTCGATTTGACAGACTTATGTTGCCCAAACCAATGCATTTACAAATTTGGGTTGTGATATAAAAAAGATTGTCCGCACCAATAGATTTTTTAAATATTTAAGATTTAATTTATTTGTTTATTTATTAATACAAAACAGTGGAAGCTTAAAATTAATGTTATTATTTTTTTACTGTTAGTAAAAAATATATGTGTATAGAAATTAAGAACGTGAGTGAATCTGTCCTCGCTATCGAAAACGTTGTGTATATAATATTAGAGAACAAAGCAAAACAACTACTACACTGGCTAATAGCACGCATGAAATTGAATTACAAGTTTTCTAAATAAATAGCGGGGACAGATTGGTCTCACATCGAAAAAATCTAAATTCACTTTCTTAATTAATATTTTTAGTAACAATAAAATATCTATACACATCAAACAAAAATAACATGATAATCAAAATATATTTTTGGTTTGCTACACAATAACAGAATATTGGCTTCACAATTATTCTTGAACTGTATACTTTATGATTAAATGATATTGAGACAAATATGAGCGACCCATCTAGATCACTGTCGGTATTGTTGTTACTATTTGTTGTATTATATTGCTCGGTTGCTTTAGATTTACAATTTATATTATTTCCAATAGAAATGTATTTAATGATTCGTCTTCTCCACAAATAAATCTCTTTATTTTGTTAAAAATTGTGTCATTACATTATACAACCATACATGTTTCGAGACATAATATTCTCATCCTCAGTGGTTAATATTAGGGGGGTAAAATTTCTTTTATTGAATACAGAAGTTATTTAATTGTCAATGGGGGTTTTTGATTCTGGAAATAACATTTTCTAAGTATACATTTTTATTTTAAGTCGGTTAACTTACCATTTGTAGAAAAAATTTTTATATTAATTTTTGCATTTTATATCTATTTATAACATTATAATCATTTTAATTATTATTGATAAATTGTATCAATAAACCTACTTTTGTTGTAACATTTCGACTTATTGGTTTTATTTTTGGTTTATTTCTTGTTTTACTCATTTTATTTAAAATTTGAAAAATTGTGTGTCGATAACTGAAAACCATGCAAATGTATTTATTTATTTTAAATATATTTATTTATTTTAAATAGGTCCAATTCTTTTTTAAAATAAGAATATATTCACAAACCACAATATAATATACACTACAGATACCTCTGCACGTACTATAGTCAACCGCTTTATACCTAGCATGAACCAAACTATCGGAGCTGGCGCTTTCTCGGTAGGCGTGGTTTTAAAAAGAATTGAAACAGGCGCGCTCGCTGGTCTATTAAATCTGTGGTTCAAGTTAAAAAAAAATGTTTCATTGTTCTTGTAGAAATATAAGTTTACACATTATTAAGGCATCAAAACGGCTATTTTTATTGAATCTACTTAGAATTTTGGTATTATAAAGATTAATAACAAAATCGCGACAGAAGTTAACACTATACCAAATTACAGGGTGTCCACAAATCCTCAGAACAATAAATTTTTCAATTTCTAAAAATAACTATTAAGTGTCATATAGCATTTGAAAGGGAAATATGCAATTTTAATGGCTAAAAAAATCAGGGTGGTTCCATTTAAAAAAGTTGGGTTCATATTGTAAAACTGACACCAAATAAAAAAATTAAATGTACAACGAAATTTGGACACTATATGTACATTATAATCTAAAATATGATATCACCTGGGTAACGAAATGTTTTCATCAAAGATTTAAAATCTATAAAATACATTATTATTTATGTTATTATAATTATAAAAATAATTATAATAACATTATAAACTAACCGAATTAAAAATTAGAAATAAAAAAAATGCACGTGGAGGGATCGAACCTAAGATCTTCCGCACCCAAAGCCACGCCGATTACCACTGAGCTATGATCAACGGTAAAAGAAATAAAACCAAATTGCATTAAAGTTACAAATAATATGTAAAACGGCGCTATACATATTTGTAACTTTTAAACGCAATTTTCTCGAGACTTATGGAGACAGATATCAAAAGTAACCTATCGCTGTAAATCAGATAAAACATGCGTTCAAATGATCTATCACTCGACCCTTACTGAAAATTTGGGGGTTGTGTCCACCCCTATCATAGGGCTAAAGCTACTTCTATTTATTAGGTCATTCAATAAGCCCGTAGGATGACACATAGATGGCGTTACTAGAATTTTTTCCATATGAGTTTTATTTAGTACTAACCTTACAAGGATACGTGTATAAATTTGACCGCAATCTGACTATTAATTAGTGAATTATAGCATGTGTGTAAAGCAACCTTTTTTATGGAAAAAAATGGAAAAAAGTTAATTTCGAGTTTTGATAAAGCATTGCTTTTTTATGAAAAAAAAAAAATACAGTGGAAACCAAACAATGGCTGAATTTAAACGTGGTCGTACCAGCACAAATTATGCAGAACGAAGTGGACGCCCAAATGAGGCTGTTATTCCGGAAAACGTCAAAAAAATTAACAAATTGGTTATGAATGATCGCAAATTGAAGGTGCACGAGCTAGCTGACATTGTAAAGATATCAGATGGTAGTGCTTTTACCATTTTACACGAACATTTGCGTATGCGACAGCGCTGTGCAAAGTGGGTGAAGCATGATCTTTCAGTCGACCAAAAAGAACAACGATTTGATGCTTCAGAGGAGTGTTTGGCACTGTTAAACCGCAATAAAATGAAACTCTATCGTCGATATGTGACAATGGATGAAACATGGCTTCATTACTACACACCAGAATCCAAAAGACAGCTCGAGAAAGAGAAATCGTACTATAAAAGTGGTATCGAAAAGTTGGAAAATAATATAAAATCTCTTACATATTAATTATTTACTATACTATACTTTTTTCTTAGATGAACAAAATCATCCTGGCTACTAAATAATTTATAGGTTTATGCCTCTATTCACTTTATTGTTGAAATAAATAAACAACACTATTATAACATTCATAGACATTGTATGTATCTACGATGAATTATGACAATATAATTACTGTAAATACAGAAAAACGCGCATATTGTCGTAATTTCAAAAAAATATTGATGCACTTTTAGTAGGAGGAAAAGTGCGTAAAATGTTTTTGTTAAAATGTAGTAAACAATGTCATGTTGTTTCAACGTGATAGGATTTTTATTTGTGACGACAGACAATGCTATAGTTTCGTTATTATCATTTATTATACAAGGTGGTCGGTTGTCTATTTACGTTGTTAGGTATACTTCAAATACATATTGTTATGGTAATCGATCTAGCATGTAAGATTTATATTGCATAAAAGTTACGTTAGTATTTTTAGAATCGGTTTGGCTGTTTGATCAGGCCTCAATGACAGGCAAATATTTGAATAACGAATGGTGACTTACCAAATCAGAGGCCTAAATTCAAAACCCGACAAGTCACATTTCCTCTTAAATTAGCTTTTTTACGGTTATTTGCAAAAACCGACATGTCCATCAGGTAATCATTTTCAAAGGCTGGCATGTCCTCTTCAACCAATGGAAGGCACGGCGTAAGTCACCTTTAAACTTGTCTAGGTTTATTTTATTTTTGCTATAATGTCATACTCAGATTTTTTATAATCCATAAGGAATATAAAATTTAATAGTTTTTCTGCGGTTTCTCAGAAGTTTGTTATCATGGATATGTCGGGTTTTTAATTTAGTCGACTGAAATACGTCTAAAATTAGGTAAAGCTCCACTTCCAAGTTAGATGGCAAAATTTGCACGATTATTAGCAATGGCACATTTTCGAGAGTCTAAAGAAATCCAGCTTTGATACCAAGATAAAATGACCAATCTGATCAAATATTATAGTGTAATGCCCTATAGGGTAAAGTAAGGTATGTTCGTGATACAGGTAAGTTCGTGATACAGGTAAGTTCGTGATAGAATTATGAAAATTTCTCAGCAAGTTACGTTTTGCTTTAGATGGATGACATCTCGGATAGTAGTAAGTTTATGTTCGTACTAGATGATGCAACCTGTCGCGTTTCTATATCACGAATATTCCAGGCATTAGAAAACTTTGTTTACATGTGGTGCTTATTACGTTGTGATTTTTGGCGGGTTTTGCAACTGGGAAGCGATGTCCAGAAATAACAGGAATAATTGAAAGCTGAGATAATGAAATTTACATTAATGTATAGTATTTTAGATGAGGAATCTTCCTGTACACAATAATTAACAAATTTTGACTTAATTTTACCGTAATTGGTTATTCCGTGGAGCTTGTTTGTTACAATATTGTTCATGCGTTGAAGACATTAAAAATACAAGGGTTATTCAATGATAATTATCTTTTTTTGTGTGCAGTAAAATTATTCCATATTTTTAGATAATGTTATGTTTATAATAGACTACAATCCTAAACTAAAGGTAAAGTTATTGCACATTAGATTTTAAGAAAAAAAAATGGAGCACAGTGGATACAATGTTACTACTGTTTGGTACGATATCACCTAAAATGTCAAGCATTTGACAAAGAAATTTTTTTAATGTGCAATCGATGCACTGGAAATACCAGTTGTGACTCAGAATAAGATGATATCCGTCAATGATACAATGTAACTGTTAATAAAATCTTACCTACCAATTTTTAGCATTAATTGTAGTATCACGAATAAACCTACCCCATATCACGAAATTACATATCCTAGTCACGAAATTACCTTTCCTTGACTAGGACAGTCATTTGAAAGTTTATTTATTTAAGTAATTTTCTAAGTTTCCTCATAAAAAAATACATAAATCTCAAGAATAACTATCGGGTGTTAGTCCCTCACAATTGAAGCAACAACGCATGCTATTTCCATTACTCTCGAAAAACCGAAAATTATCACGAATATACCTTACTTTACCCTAACTGGCAGGATCGTCATGTAATGCTGGGTTCTGGTTGATACTTTGTTAGTGATGATAACTTTACTTTATTAAAACACCAATATTTTTGATAAGTGCGAAGAATACTATCAAGTTCTCTTATCTTGGAACAGAAAAAGTATGAAACCATATTGTAGGTATTACCTATAGTTATACTTATTGTTTTTAAAATTATTCTTCTTCTATATCTCTGGGCTCTATATTTTAAAGAAAGTTTCATAATAAATAATAAACTGTATAATTTCAACTTACAAAAATATCTTTTAATTGCATCAATTGAATGCATTGTATACATAATAGTTTTAACTATTATTTACATTTGCTTAAATTAAAAATAATATTTATGTTACACCCCTGCTTTATGCGTATCTATTCCAAGCCGCTAATTGATATAAAATTTGTTCTGATATAAACAAAATAATTATTAGAATATTTGTGGTATTATTAATAGCGAAGGCAAGAAAATACTGACCTTGTTAATACAAAACATAGGACAGTGGAAATGTTTAAGCTACAGCAATGGACAAAATAAATAATTTTGTTTTTAAAATTAAATCAAACGGCGAACCTACGAAGCCATTAGATTTTGGTTGAAATCGCTTACGGCCTGTGATAGGGGTGGACACAACCACTAAATTTTCATGTATCAGTAGGGGTCAAGGGATATATCATTTTAAAGCATTTTTTATCTGCTTTGCAGCGATAGGTCACTTTTGATATTGCCCCCATAATTCTTGAAGAAATAGCGTTTAAAATGTCTCCAGTTAGTTAGTTGGAACGTATATAATATATAACAAATAAAATACAATATTTATTATCAGGTTTCTGTTGGGTCATTGGAAGGGCGTTCGCTTCGCATGCGGAAGGTTACAGGTTCGAGTCCTAGCTCTGGCAATACTTTTTTTTCTAGTTTCTAGTTATATTAGAATATTTATTAAAATAATCCAGGAAAATGCCTTTGTCCGGCAATGGTTAAATTTTTCTCATGTTTTGTATAATATAGATAAAACAAGTTTTTGCGCTACAATAAAAATTAATAAGTTATTTTTGTTATAAATGAAATTTTATTATAAGTTATGACATTCTATCTATAGAAAATATCCAGTCTACCTTTATATATTTTATTTGCAGGATTATATTATATTTATGCATTAGGTAAATAATGGTGCAGAAGCCATTTAATACCAATAATAAAAATAATCGAGAAACAGGTGGATATTAAATGCCAGACATCTTGGTTTAATTAATGTACTTTAAAGAATTTATAAACTTAAAATGCATTTACAAACTTAAAATATACGACATTTTCTGGAGATAATTTAACTAAGTATGCACTATTTATTTACTCTTTTATTGCGTCTTTTTTTTTAAGTATAATACTGGGATGTTAAATATACAGGGTGTCCCAGGAGTCCGTACTTACCCAAAACTCAGGAGATGATAGCGGTGGTAAAAATAATGATTGTAAATCAAATACCATTTGTCCGTTATACTCTTCATTAGGCTATCGATAATATTTTACGATTGCGTGTTTTCTATAATATCACGAGTCCGTTGACGATTTAAATTTGAAAAGAAATAACGCATGAGTTAATAATAATTTTAAAAGCACAAATGGTATTTTTGGCATTATTTATTATTTTCTAAATTGTATTTTTTTGGAAAATGTTAAATGACACCCTATAAATCTGCTTAAATTCGAGAATTCCCTTTCATATACTTTTGATTGATATCATATTTCATGAGCTTAAGGCTAACCGTTTTTTCATATAAAATTATTAAAGAAAAAATTTCCAAAATAAGTCGCAATGTTTTGTCATGTTAATTATTTTAAGTTAAATTACAGCTTTATTTCAATAATTTACAAATAGAGGCTGTTAAAAAATAAAAATAAAACACACATTTTTGGACAATTTAAGTTTGAATAGAAAAAATCTAAGCTTAAATTAAATACCAAATGCTTTTGCTTTTTTGAAGAGCGTCTATTTGTAATTATCAAAATAACGCTATTTAAATAGAACAAAAAAATAAATAAAGTGACAAAAAACTGCTACTTTTGTTGGCGATTTGTTCTTTTTTCAATAATTTTGTATAAAAAAAATATGATATCAATAAAAAGTATAGGAAAGGGACTTCTCGAATTTAACCAGATTTACAGGGTGCCATTTACCATTTTCCCAAATCTAGATCAAATTCAAAAGTATATTTAAATACCAAGTTAATGTATGCTTAGAGTAACCATGGTAACACAATTCATCCGTCGTTGTCTTTAAAATCCGAAGTTAAAACTATCAAAAACTAATGTTCAAATTAAAAAAATTCCTATCTCTAAATAATTCAGAGATATCATAAATCCGGAGATAATGTTTGATTTATTCAAAAAATTCCTCATCCAATTACCTAATATTTTCAAATTGTTGGAATTTTTTTATCATTCCGAGTTTTTTTACAGAATTCTACAAAAAAAGTCAGAATTCTAAAAAAATATTTTGTATAGCCCTTCTATACTTTCCTATGCAAGCTTATATACTGCTTTTTTTGTGTCCTTCGCAAGTACGCACACCACAACTATTCAAAAATGCGACGTTTTACAGCTATATTACTGCTTCGTCAGGCACTACAATGAAAATACACAAATTTACAATCAAATATATTAAATTAAAATTCAGTAGCTTTAAATTTATAAACAGAAAAGAATTTATGGATTCTTGCACAAAACCGTATAAAAACATCAATAATGAAAATTACCTTATGCTTAGTCAGGTAGCTACAAAGAACAACAATGATAATGTCATTGGTTTATACAATGTTTGATACAGAACCTTGACTAGAAAATAGTTTACAATGCAAACACACTACTTTCCCAACCTCAGGAATATTATTTTCAGAAAAATGCGGAACATAACAGAATTTATTATTATTTTTATTTATTTAACCTTTCAAATTATTTAAATTTATGGAACTGTTTTTTTTTATGCCAATGCTCTTACTTCTTGGACTTCAAAATAATGATTAGGAAAAATATTTGTTACTATACACGGCAAGCGTTTATCTATTTTGAAAAGGACGAACTGAGCAGGATTCATTTTTGTCACTAACAAACAAATCAGTGGCAAATCCATCAAAAAGTTGAGAACATACGATTAGAATGGGGATAATAGCTTTTGTTTATTATTTAACCCCTTTTGAGTGAAATCTGAGTCCACAAATATCGATGAGTAACCAAACACATTTCTATCTTGATTGATGGTCTAAAATGTTGTGATTAAAATTCAAATATCAAGTCAAGTGCAAAAGTATTAATATTGCTTCTACAATAATTGTTTCTAGCTAAACACAAATGATATCATAATACGTTTCGCAATACTAACAATAACAAAATAATTAAGTGTTAATTTGTATACTGAAGTGAATATTTTTTAATTTACAGGTGGATTTTAGTATAAGAATCCTTCAATATTTTGAAATCAACACGAATGCCGAGAAAAATATTTGGAGTTGAACATTTTTGTGTAAGTAAGCTGTCATAATATAGTTAAATAATAATTATTAGGTATTAATTATGTTACATGATATTGTTGGAAATTTATATCTATTTCTCGTTCCAGCGATATTTACGCTGATATTCTTAAAAGAAAAAGTGCACAAGATCGGTTTAAAATGATAGGCGAACTTATTTCTTGAATAAGAAATATAATTTCATATTTCAGGCATTTATTGTAAGTAATTTAACATAAATTTGTTTATACAGGAAATGAAACGTCGTCTACTCCACAAAATTCTTTATACTCGTATATTTATATATATGTTCAAATTAGAACACTATAACGGTCATACATGTTTCAAGACTTAAAGTCTCATCAATGACTTAATACAAGAAAACCATCGAATTGAACATCTATATAATCATTTCGTCGGAAATTTTACAATATAATTATTAACACTATGACTAAAACTTAATTAGTATCAAAAGTTTTCATCATTGACATGCATTGATATAATAGTTTCTTCTTGTTTATCATATTAAATTGATCAGAAAATAATTGAACAGGATATAACTTAAATTAAAAATAATTATATTGTAAAATTTCCCACGAAATGATTATATAGATGTTTAATTCGATGGTTTTTTTTTGTATTAAGTCACTGATGATGAGACTTTAAGTCTTGAAATATGCATGACCCTTATAGTGTTCTAATTTGAACATATATATAAATAAGAATTGCTTGTTACATAAAGCAACAAGACTTTAAGTTATGTTGGAAATTTGTTTCACACTACCATGCTTTCACCAGACGGCCGTTTCGCCGATCCACGACTCATCAGTGGTGATCGGCAGGCAGTGTGACCCAAATTTCCAACATTTACAAAGAGCTTATACTAGCACAAGAATTGATTGAGAGAGATGTTTTTGGCGACATCTAGCGTGAACAGGCATGGCATGGAGTTGTTGCTTCTTGTCCGGCCATCGTTGTGAACTGTGTTTCACCCGGCATATTGCCTGTTCACGCTAGATGTCGCCAAAATCAACTCGCTCTCTCATATATATAAATAATTTTATGGAGTAGACGACGTTTCATTTCCTGTATATACATCACTCATCTCTAATGGATTACTTCAACAAACATAAATTTGTTTGTTAATGTTTAATTCTACTAATTTAGATTGTTGTTTTGTTTGTTTGTTTTGTATTAAAACTATAGTCTTTCTAATCTTAATTGAAAATGATATAAAAAAACCACAACTCGATATCCCTTTGTAATGTCAATACCAACCTCAGCCGTCCATAGGCGCACCCTTTTAATTTTTCATAACAATGCCCTACAATATTTTAAAAATCCTTTACGTATTAACAATTAATGTTAAATGTATATCTGTTTTGCCATTTTAAAAATATTTTTAAAAACAAATATTATATTATATACTTACACTTGTCACAAAATAATTCCCCCTCAGAACGAAAACAAACGTGTTCCGGTCGTGTCACTGATATACGGCCTTATAAAAAAAACTGTCTGTATATATATAACTACAGTGCACCCTAATACCGGCGGTGTCTGATACAATGATTGCAAAAAGCTTCATCCACTATTAGTATTATTAAAAATTATTATGTAATTTGATAGATCTTCTTTCATTTTATTAATCTAAGAAAAACTATTGAACAGATCATGGTTACAATATTCTGCCACCGTGTTTTACTGTCGGACACAATTTTTCTTGTTTAAATTACACATTAAGTTTTCGCCATACCATATGATGTCCATCCGATTATATTTCGATTAATAACAAAATAATACGTTGCCAAAAATTATTTGTTTCATTCATATTATATTTATTTATTATTTGCAAACTCTAATCATTAACCCAACTTTTTCTAGTCACTGTAGTTATTTTTATTACTGTCGGTATCCTTAGGCAGGCATGATTTATTATAGGGAGAAAAATACGCTGGATTCGATGCCCATTTGTAATTTAAAAAGGCATGGGAACAGATAGCCCGGCAGAATCGTTAAATTTATATATTTTAAATTAAGATTAGAAAGACTATAGCTGTTATTCTCAGAATGTCAAAATTGGGTCTGAAGATTAAAAACAGTTTCCAAATTAAACAGAGAAGCTAAAATTATAGTTTACTATAAAGCATAGGCTGTACATAGACAATTTTTATAAGGGATTAAATTAGATACGAACTGTATCTCTCTTGGATGGTTTAAAAAAAATCGGTAATATCGCCCCAAAACTTTCCCGACATGATCTGTTTTTAGTGATATTGTCTCTTGTATGCAACTAATAAAACACCAATATGTAACTTATGTACAAAATAAACTCTATTTATTATATTAAAAAAAAATATAATACGTGCTTTGTAATTTAGGTTAATTTTGAGCTGCCGCTTAGCTTGGCTTCATTATTAGAATGACAGATAAAAAAGAAGACGGAATTAGATGACAGCGTTAGACATAAAATTCGGCGTTGCCAACATTAATTCACTAAGTGTCTGTTTACATACATAATAGTACACCTGCAAAAGGAACATGAAACAAACTGAACATAACCGGCCCCCTTGAAAGGAACGCCTTTCAAAACAAATACAATGAGAAAAAATATACAAATACATATAATATATTATAATGTCACTTTCACTGAAAATCAGAGTCTAACGGAAGCACACATATTTGAGACACTGCTCTTTTTCTGTCCCCACTTGCCGTTCTTAGCACAACAACTCTCACGAGATTGTCCTTGCCCGTAATAACCTCTGTTATGCGACCCAAAGGCCACTGAAGTGGATGCGTGTTGTCTTCCTTTATCAGGGCCAATTGTCCAACCTTTAAATTGTCATGTTTTTGTAGCCACTTCGTTCGTTGCTGAAGGCCTCCAAGATATTCATTTTTCCATCGACCCCAAAAGTGCTGAATGATCTGACGAAGTCTTTCATAGTGATTCAGACGATTCGTTGCCATCTCCGACACTTGAAGCTCAGGAAATGTAGTTAAACTGTCGCCAATCAGGAAGTGTGCTGGGGTTAACGCTGTAAGATCGTGCGGATCGGAAGACAATGGAGTTATGGGTCGGGAGTTAAGGATAGCCTCAATTTGAACAATAATAGTGTATAACTCCTCATAGGTTAAATGGGCATTTCCTAATACCCTATTTAAATGATATTTTGCACTTTTTACGGAAGCCTCCCATAAGCCTCCAAAGTTAGGTGCACGCGGTGGGATAAAATGCCACTCTATTAAATTTGCATTTAAATAATCGGCAATTGTTGGATCATTTCGTAATTTTTTGTAACTGCTATTTAGTTCATTTTTGCTACCAACAAAATTCGTTCCATTATCTGAAAATATTTGTTTACAAATGCCCCGTCTGCCTATAAATCTTTTGAGAGCGTTCAAAAATGAAGCTGTGGTTAAGTCACCCAAAAGCTCTATGTGAACGGCCTTTGTTGAAAAACAAATGAATATACATATGTATGTTTTGACAAGCTTTCTTGTTCGCAACTTGCCATCTTTAATGAGGTACGGCCCTGCACAATCTACACCTGCTGTACTGAAGGGTCGAGCTGGAATTAACCTGAGCGAGGGTAAATCACCCATTTGTTGAGATGCTGTCTCAGGTTTTGCTCGAAAACATTTTATGCACGCGCGCGTTATTTTACGCACCGCATTTCTACTATTTAAAATCCAGACTCTATTACGCACGGAGGCCAGCACTAATTGAGGACCCGCGTGTAACAGCCGAAGATGCTCAGATCTTATAATCAGAGCGGCCAGAGGATGTTTGTCAGATAAAACATATGGATGTTTTTGGTTGTGAGTTAAATTTGACTTTCTTAACCTACCACCTACTCTTATTAATCCTTTCTCATCTAAAAAAGGATTCAGTGGGATTATACGACTTTTGGAGGAGACTTGGCCATAATTCTTAAGGTCATAAAGTTCTTTGGGAAATGTTTGCATTTGCGCCATGAAAATTAGTTTTTCAAATGCATTGTACAATTCAATTGTAGTTAAGTTTTCATTTAATTGTTTTGATCGACAATTACTAACAAATCTTAAACAATACGCAATGACGTTTTGCAGTTTGTGTAATGAAGAATATTTGTCAAAGATTTTGAAATCATCGATTGCAGGAAATGAAAATTGTAAAGGCTTGTTTTTTCGCTTTTCTGGTATTTCACTACCAGAGAAGATCTTAGGAATTGGCCAGAGTTTTTTGTCTTGCAACATCCATTGTGGACCGTTCCACCAGAGCGTGGAATCAATTAATAACTGTGGAGTGATACCTCGGGATATTAAATCTGCCGGGTTATCACCTGAATCAATGTGATGCCATTGGTTCACCTGGGATAAACTATGAATTTCTGCAACCCTATTTGCAACAAAGGTTTTCCAATCACAAGCTGATGCTGATAACCAGGATAACACGATACTTGAGTCTGTCCAGTAAAAGATGTTGGCGAAATTAATTTCTATGCTATTCGAAACCTTCCTTACAAGATTTGCTAATAGTACTGCACCACAGAGTTCCAATCTTGGCAATGTAACTTTTTTCAGGGGTGCGACGCGTGATTTCGCGCACACCAGACGAACGTTATGTTTACCGTGCTTACTTGTTGATCTGATGTAAACACATGCGCCATATGCCGCCTCAGATGCATCGCAGAATCCGTGTAATTCAACTGAGACGCAGCATGACCCGACAACTTGCCTGGGTATTTTGACGTTATTTAATAACGGAAATTGGTGCCGAATTTTTGACCAATATGTATGAATGTCAAAGGGAACTGATTCGTCCCAGCCGATTTTCAACATCCATAATTTTTGAAGGATTATTTTAGCTGAAGTTATCGTAGGACCTATCAAACCCAACGGATCGAATATTTTTGATACCACTGACAAAATTGTTCGTTTTGTTACTTTCAAGGAATTATCTATACTATCATTTACTACATAACCTAAACAATCTGAACTGGAATCCCAAATTAAACCAAGCGCCTTCACAGTTTTGTCATCAGTTATGAAGTAGGGAGAGTTGACATTAGAAGTCCTTGATTGCTCAAAAAGCTCAAAATGATTTGAAGTCCACTTGCGAAGTTCGAAACCAGCCTTTCCCAGGACTAAAGATATGGCATCTTTCAACTTGGCAGCCTCCTCAACTGTGGGAGCTCCTGATATCAAATCATCGACATAAAAATCTTTTGTTATGATTTTGAAAGCTTCTGGAAACGTTTCCTTGTTTTCCATTGCAATCTGATGTATGCAGCGTATTGCTAAGAAGCTAGCGCTGGATAGACCGTACGTGACTGTGTTAAGCTGAAATTGTTTCAACTCATGCTCGGGATTATCGCGCCAAAGAATCATTTGCAAACTTCGATCGTCTTTGTCTACGATAACTTGTCTATACATTTTGGCTATGTCCGCCATAAAAACGACATTATGTTTTCTAAAACGAGTGACTATAGAAAATAAGTCGTTTTGAATGACTGGGCCTGTTCTAAGAACATCGTTGAGAGATAACCCGCTGGTGGTTTTGGCTGACCCGTCGAAAACCACACGTAACTTTGTTGTCAGACTAGCGTCCTTGATAACTGCGTGATGTGGCAAATAAAACAATGGCTTAGGAAAGAAACCAGATTGAGGCGATATTTCAGTCATGTGACCTAACTCAAGATATTCCTTAATGAACTGTGCATATTGTGTATTGAGATTTTGACTTTTCGATAATTTTCGTTCTAGAGCATGAAAACGCTGCTCGGCCTGGTTATATGAATCACCCAACTCAACAAAATTATCGCGCAATGGCAATTTAACTACGAATCTACCATTATGATCACGCTTTGTGTTTTCTATGAAATGGCTTTCACACATTTCTTCTTCTGTGGATAACGATTTGATAGCATCGACTTCTTCGATCTTCCAAAATCGTTCGATTTGATCAAGAATCTGTTGATTTATGTTTAAATGGCATTGTATTTTCCTTTCGAAACTTGGAACATTGATAGGACCTGACAATAACCATCCTAGGTGAGATTTTTGCAACAATGGTTGCCCCATACCTAATCGTATTTGTCCAACACAAAGTAAGCTGAAGAATATGCCTGCGCCTAACAATAGGTCAATATCTGAACTGTCAGAAAATGAAGGATCCGCTAATTTTATGTTTTTTGGTATTGATAACCCTGTTGTGTCCAGACTAACTCCCGGAATTTTCCCTGTAATCGTTTCTAATATAAGAAAACTCAAATTTGCTTGGAAGTTATTGTAAGACGATTTAATTGACGTTTCAACCTTGCTATGTATATTGATTGGTGCCCCACTGACACCCGCCACTGGAATATGAACACGCTCACCCTTAAGACCTAAACGGACGTGTAGTTGTTTCGTCATGAAATTACTCTGGCTGCCTGAGTCCAGAAGCGCTCTGACCTTGATCAACTCGTTCTTTGAATTTGAAATGTAAATGACAGCTGTTGACAGCAATATGTAAGGGTCTGGCTTGCTCTTGCCTACTACATGAGCAACGATGTTATTTGAAATGCCTTGATCTTGGTTGCGGCTAGAGGTTGCTTCGCCCTCATTTGATACGCCACTGGGGTTGTCAATATGCAATAAAGTATTATGATATGCGTTGCATACTTTACAGCCTATAGACTTTGAAACTGAAGGACATTTTTTAACAAAATGATCTGCCTTTAGGCAGTTTGTACAGAGTTTTAATTTTCGAACTTCATTAAATCTCTGTTTGGGAGATAATTTTAGAAAATCGCGACAACTGTATAAATAGTGGGTGTTTCTACAAAATGCGCAACTTGGTTTATCTGTTGCTAAATGAGTGAACTGCTTGTCATATTTACGTACGTTATTTGATTTATTAGTGTGAATGCGATCAACTTGTTTAATACTACTAAAACCACTACTAGTTTGTGAGCATAGAACTTGACACTTTTTTGACAAAAATTTAATAAAATCATCGTATGCAGGCACCTCCTCGTCCAGAACCTCTTTTTCCCACTCAAGCTGCGTTACTGGATCGAGTTTGCAATACATAAAATAAATAATAATAGAATCCCAACTCTTAGTTGGTTCTCCTAACACTTCCAAAGAACGGATACTTTTTTGAAGCGTCGTTACTAAATATTTGAGTCCGTCCCTGGACTCTTTTTGAATTTTAGGAATCTCATAAATTGCCTTAAGGTGACTGTTTACGATAATTCGTTTTTTATGAAATGTTTTGCACAATACATCCCATGCTACCTGGTAACTATCCTCAGATGAGGTCATTATGGAATCAATTTCTTCTAGGGCTTCGCCCTTGAGACAATTTTGCAAGTAGTAAAGTTTTTGTGACTGATCTAATGAATCATTGTTATGAACTAATGATAAAAAACGGTCATAGAACGGAATCCACTTGTCAAAACTACCATCAAATTCAGGTAGATTGATTCGCGGCAATGTTTTACTTTGAATGTTTGCTTTAGGTGTATCACCACCTGCTGTGGGTGGCCTAACCACGCTATCTATTAGTTTCCTAGCTTTACCTATTGTTTTGTAATATGTATTTTCGAAATTAGTACGAACATGAACATAATCGTCTGAGTTCTCAGAATCTAGCAACTCTAATTGTGTTTGTTCCATATCAAATTCTACAAAAATGTTGTTAAGCGAGTCTAAACGTGCTTTAAGTTCCTCACTTGAACCTGTCGCTATCTCGAAAGCCTCTATGAAGTCACAATTTCTATTAAATTGCCCTAATAGAACTGTTGTGCGCATTTTGTGCTGGTTTATTGTTTTTGGCGGCATGGCTCTACACTTATTATTGTACAAATTTAAGCTAATAAAGGTATGCAATGTAATAATGGAAAGTATAAAAAGGAACGATCTTACTAGTGATAACAAACTGCGTAAACTGGACTCCAAATAAGCTCCAATTAGATTTTGCTTCACCAAATCTTCTTAATCGTTTGCACTTTCAACTTGTTTGGTATCAACTTTATTGTACTTTATTATGCTGCTATCCGGCTCGAAGGACCAATGTTTTTAGTGATATTGTCTCTTGTATGCAACTAATAAAACACCAATATGTAACTTATGTACAAAATAAACTCTATTTATTATATTAAAAAAAAATATAATACGTGCTTTGTAATTTAGGTTAATTTTGAGCTGCCGCTTAGCTTGGCTTCATTATTAGAATGACAGATAAAAAAGAAGACGGAATTAGATGACAGCGTTAGACATAAAATTCGGCGTTGCCAACATTAATTCACTAAGTGTCTGTTTACATACATAATAGTACACCTGCAAAAGGAACATGAAACAAACTGAACATGATCTAATATAATCAAAAATATATGACCTGCGTAACGAAACAGAATTTTAATAATAATAATAATTATTATTGTATTATTTTCATTATTTCCAATAAATAACAAACTACTTTATTCAAAAATTAAAAAAAAAATATATTACCAGTGCTGGGATTCAAACCCATATCCTTCCGCATGCGAAGCGAATGCTCTAACAATGTGTTAAAGTACTCAATTACCAAATATATTCTTATAATATTATAATAAGTTACAACTACATACCTAACTTCTGAAATTCTAAACGCAATTTTCTCGAGAATTATGGGGGCAAATATCAAAAGTGACCTATCGCTGTAAAGCAGATAAAAAACGCTTTAAAATCCCTACTGCTGTTTGAAAAGTTAGCGGTCGTGTCCACTTTTCTCACAGGGCTTAAGCGATTTCAACCAAAAACTAATGGGTTCATCCTAGCACTCCCCCAATCTCATTTGGTTGATATAAGAGTAGGCAATACCAAACTAGAAAGCGTAAAATCAGCCCGTAACTTGGGACTGATTCTTGACAATGACCTGCGATTTTCGGAGCATGTAAATAAATGTGTCAAAAATGCTTTTTGTAATTTGAAAATGATATATGGCTGCAGACGGGTTTCAGATTACCAAACTAGGAAAGTACTGTGTGATTCCCTAGTCTTATCGCATTTTAATTTTGCGGATGCTGTCTATGGGCCATGCCTAACAAAAAAGGTAAGTGGTCGAATTCAGCTGATGCAGAATTCTTGTGTAAGATTGATTGGGGGAATAAGGAGAGGAGAACGAGGCGTCACAGCCAAATTAAGAGAAATGGAATGGCTGAGGATGGAAGAACGTAGGATGCTACACTCTCTTGTTTTGTATAACAAAATAATTTCTGACAAAATGCCAGGGTGTCGTTCAGGGGAGATGTACACAATATAGATATACGAAATAAATATACTATAACACCGCCTATGCACTTGACGGCAATTTTTGAAAGATCCTTCTCGTATAATGTAGCTTGTATCTATAACAAGGTGCCCTATGATGTAAAACTGTTAAAGGGATATCGTTTTAAGCAAACAGTAAAGAATCTGATACACAGATTTGTATAAAGTTGATTGAAGTTGATTGAAGTCTAAGATTGATGTGTTTTTGTTTTATTTTCATTTTGTGTTTATTGTTATTGCTATTACCTATTAATAATTGATTTATTCGATGGTATTTATGATTAATTAATTGATACTTAGGTTAAGTTAAGAAGTATAAACTAACTTCAACTTCGCCATTTGTAAAATGTTTATTTTTACAATAAAGCCTTTTATTATTATTATATACCAAAATTTACCTCAATTGGTTAAAGCGTTTGGAAGAATACATACAGACACACATGCATACACACCATCACACACAGCAGAGACACACACAGACAGACAGACAGACTTCCATCTGGAAATGGTCTTAATCGTCTCAGTAAACTTCAAAATTGTTATATCCGTGCGGGAAAGTAAAATAGGTCATGGCATTCTGACTAATTTTTTCTATCTCTACGGGTTGTTGTGTTCTAAAAACCATAGAATTTGGGACTCCCTGTACAACAATAAATAACAAAAAATATATTTGGGTAACAAATGAGTATTTTTGTTACATTATCAAGGCTATTCGCCAACTTGCCAAAACCATTTTTTATTTTGTTTTAATAAAACTATGATTACAAGCATGCAAATTATATAAATCTTTTTTGTAATATCATAGCCGCACCCTTGCAGCAACTAAAGCAATGTTCAATTATTTTAATTTCACTAAATGTTGAAACTATAACCAGATTTATTTTAGTGTTACAATCGTGGGCCAAACTCTCGAATTGGATTTGAATTTGTTCTGACCATAGTGGTAATTCCGATTATAATAATAAGAGCATTTATGTGTGTGTGTGTTTCAAAAAGACGAGGCAAAATTTAAAGTGGTGATTTTTCAGGTCATTTTATGAAAAAAAGTTCCGAAAAACATACGCCCGGAAAAGCATTATTTCCAAGATACAAGGTGTTAAAGTTTTTATGAAAATAACGGTTTTTTTAATTAAGTCAAATATCTCGTTCCGAGTTCTTTGAAATTTGTCAGAGTTGTTGCTGGAAATAGGGACTTAAATTAATAAAAATTATTGGCAAACAAAAATGTACGCCACTGACTGTAATTTAATTTCGGCATTGTCTTGAGATAAAGCAACTAAAATTACAACTTTTTTATCTCTTGTATTTTTTTCATATGTTGCTTCGTTTACGAGATAAAAATTTAAAACATTTTTCAGAATATTAAGAATATTTGCGAATAATTCAACTAAAAATAACAGTAACATTTCGAAGCAAGACAAAAATGAATAAATAAATAAAATTAACATTTATACCTAATACAAAAAATTACAAAAACTGTTGGAAATGAGGCCCCTTTTAAAAAGTAAATTTTAACAATAGTTGACAAATCAAAAAAAAAAATAAGTTTTAGACATGATAACTAGATAGAATAATATTTTTATGTCTCCTGTATATATTTTTAAGATAGAGGTACCTCAAGGAGGTAAAATTCAAAAAAAAATTGCCGAAACGGACGTCGTATTTATGTATAAGGATAGTACAAAAACTGGCAAATATTTGAAAAAATAGTAAAAAAAAATGCACAGGAAAATTGAATTATAATTTCTGAACCCACAACCGAAAGAAAGTAATTTAAAAATTGACGAAAAAGGGTTCAAGAAAAACTTATTTATATGCTCCGAATTAAATCTTCTTACGTCATTTCTCAAAGCTTGTGAAATTTCTTTAGTTCTCGTAGTTGCGCATAATTCTTAGTTCATTTCTCGTTCTCATAATATTCTGACTGATCTCCTCATCTTTGGTTTTCCTTCTTGAGCGGCACACTGTCAGCCGATTTAATGCTGTTTTCTATAGATGCGTTTACTTCCTCGATGTCGATATCTTCATCTTCTTCTAGTACTTCAGCTATTTTATTTTGGTAAGACTCACGGGAGGTACCCATTTGTTGAACTTAGTTTTAGACATGAGTTTTATTCGTTTCTTTTTTATGTTTAGGGCTACCTTTGCTCTGATCAATCGGTGATGGCTGCCAATTGTGAAGTTGTTAAGTACGGACTATTTTTCTGTTGTTCGTGAAGCAAAAGTATATTTCGTTTTTGTGTTTACCCCACCACTTGTTTTGCGGTTTGTTACCGAATAAAGAGTTTAGAGCTAATAGTGTGTGCTGTTTTATGTAGTCCAACAGTATACATTCTCTCTCGTTGCGTTCTCCATAACCGTGATCTCCAAGGGAACTTTCTGCTTCGTCTTGTTTTCTCCCAAGTTTTGCATTGAAGTCACCCATCATAATGGTGTAGTGAGTTGGACTGTCGTGCAAAGTGGTGTTTAGGCCTTCATAGAAAACTTCAATATCTCCCTCATCCGAATCTGATGTTGGTGCGTAAGCCTGTATTATTTTTAAACTATATCTCGTGTTTAGTTTAAACGTTAAGGTAATGACTATTGAGCTGATACTTTTGATCTTCTTTATATTTACAAGGTGTCTCTTGTGCACGATGAAGCCCACATCTCCTTCAGATTTTTCTTCCAATCCCTTGTAGTGGAACAAGTTTCCGGATCTCAGAGTGAGTTGATTTTCTCCTCTTCTCCTGACGTCACTAAGACCTCCGACATCCCACCTGATTTTTTGCAGTTCTCCCTCCAATTGTAAAGAAAGAGGGAATTACATTTCCTTGATTCCCGTTGTAATAGTTATATCGCTGTGACTCGGTCGCCAGAGCCTCGTCTGTTTTCTAGCAGAGTTTACCGGACGCTGCAAAGCATAGATCACGCGTGAAGGTGAGGTTCACAGTGTGCAGGCTCTATTTACCTTTCTATGCCTTCGTCTCTTACACTCGTAGTACACCAGGTAAAAATTTACTACATTTTTTCCCTAATTATTTTAATAAATAATATAAAGTTGTTTTTTCTTTGTTTTTGTCAATAGATTCAATTCAAAATGATACAATTATTAATAAAGTCAATTAAGAAATAATGTTTACTAATTATATGCTCAAGTACCGTTTTTATTTATGTTTATTTTTAGAAATTGTTTAGAGCGAATTATTTATATTTTTAGCGCACGACCATTTTTTTCCGACGACCTCAAAACAGTTTTTGTATTTTTATTTATATATAATTCTATTCTTATTTATAAATAATAATTCTATTGATAGGAATAATACAGAAATTACAAAAATGAATGGTGATAATAGCACAGTATAATAAAAAATACAGTATTCTGTCTTTCACCATTTCACGTTTGCAAGCCGTCCTGCGCATATCGTCGCGCATGCCGCCATTATGGGTTACAACGTCAAAATAATCGCATTGACGTAGATAGATACAGTTCACTACTGTGTTCAATATATAGTTCATTGTCGGCGTGTACGAGATAAATAAATATTGTGTTTAAATCTAAATCTGTGTTTTGTGTTTTTGGTATAGTGTTCGTGAGAATTAAAAGGATTTTATTTTTATTAACGTGTCTTGGGATTCATACAATGAATAATCACGGAGGATATGTGTGTGTTGCAAAATGTTGTCCCAATAAGCGGTACACTTGCTCTAAACATTTTTTTCGCTTCCCCAAAGATCCTGTTAGGTGAGTAATAAGTAAAAATTAAGATAAATACTAGATAATTTTACGTTTATAACAACTATTTGTATAACCGTAAAATTTATATTACGAAATGCCAGTATCTAATATGTTTTTAAACTAAATACAAGTGAAACATAAACACAAGTTGTCGCGTGGCTAGTTGTTATTTTATTGACAATATCATTATAAAGTTTCAAGAAGTTTTTGCCAAAATTTGCCTTTAAAGTTGCTGTTGGTGTAATTTGTGAATTAAACTACCCGTTTAACTCACTACAACGATATTTATAATAAACCACGAAAATTGAAATAAACGCGATTTATTAATAAAGAAAAATAACAAACTAAATACAAAACTGAAACGATTTTAACTGACCAATATAATATAGAAATTGAAAACTAATCAAAAATCTGACAATCTTAATTCTCTTTTGACAATAACAACTTTTTCCAATAGTTTTTTCACTAATAAAATCTTTATTATTGTTTTGTTTATTATTATTATTATTAAAAATCACCCAATCATGTCAACATTTAACTGATAACACCACTCAAGGTTGTTTTCAATCACTATGACACACCACAAATATTTCTGAAATTGACAGCGATATTATTATGTACTTAAATATTTTTACAAAAATAAAAATACAGTACTGTGGTTAGAAACCAAAAACTATAATTATTCTTAGTCAGGACCTGTTTTGTAACCCAAAATGGCGGCATCTTACGTCACACTTTTTTTTAAAGTGCGAACGTGGAGACGGAATGCTGTACTTATTAATGCTGTGATAATAGTAAACATATGGCTCGTGTCAAAAAATATTTTGTGACATTCCTAAAATGTGATGCCGTTACACATGATTATTGTTTATATTTGTTACATCTAAAAATATCTACACATTTACTATTTTATTTATGGAAAGCCGAAAAATAAAAGTATAGATAAAAACATATTATCCTAAATTATAGGAAATTTGGAACATCAGATCTAATAACGGACCTTAAACATACTCGCCAATTCCTGAAATTGTCATTTAGATAAAAAGTCATAATACTGATGCCAATCGAACGCTCTTTGGATGCTGCATCAGATGTATATGCTCACCCTGTATCTTATACCAATTTATCTACAATTAGTACGAAAATGATATTATTTTCTGTATTTTTTTTTAATTAAGATAAAATTAATTAGTTTGCTCTAAAGCTCTATGTAGGTGGCAAAAGGAAATTGGGTTAAACGTTTATTAGCAACACACAGACGGTGGTAATTTGTTCAACGTCCCGTTGTATTACACAGACCCACGCTTATATTTTCTAACAGACAAAGATCACTAATCTTTGCTTACAGCTTCATTGCAATTTCGTTCTGTTTTATATACTGTGTTGACATAACGCCTAATGTTCCGAAAACGTTTTAATTTCCGTAATTGTTAGGAATTTAAATGAAATACAATTTGCGCTGTTGGATATTAAAATAAACTATTGCCCTCGAGGCACGAATAGCTCTCCATATTCTAAGTGAAGTGTGACTTTTTTGTCATTTACCTTTCCTATTTCCAAATATAATATTTTTTTTTATTGTAGACAACAGCTGTTTTTTATCAGGGACACCATTTTTTGTCGAGTATTCAAATAGTTAAAAGGCAAAATATATCATTTTTAGTCTAATTTGTTCACCCTTTTTCCACTATTTATAAACGCCTATGTAAAGTTTTTTTATTATGCATTTTGAAGGTTATCTTATATCAAAACTATATAATATACCTATTTATCCAATTTTTCTAAGGTGTTTGTTAATAGCCTCCATATACATATATTACATAATATTATTATACACGGTGCTTCATAAAGACGCGGTAACATTATTCAAAAGGATAATTTTTCAGGTTATTTTGCGAAAAAAAGTTTCCATAAACATAATAATAATAATAATGACTTTATTGCAATATATATCATATTACAACAGCCGAAGTTGAAGCTTAGCTTCCTATCTTAACCTAAGTATTTTACCTACGGCAATACATTGGAATTCATTGTATTTGAGATATACCTACGTATAAACAAAAACAAAAATTTTTACAAAATACCAAAAAATCAAAAAATACATAAAATAGAGAAATAGCAAAAAATAGACAGTTAGTTATAGAAACAATGAAACAATCTTACAAACTTCATTCTTAAACGTAAAGCTATTAAGTCCTTTTAAACTATCTGGAACTTTATTGTAACATGTATAGACCTGGTAACTAAATGATCTTTCGTACTGTGCCGTTCTATGCAAAGGTGGTGATACTTGTTGCTTATGCCTTAAGTCCAGATTATGTGCATCATACCTAAATTTAATTTTTTGGTATAAATAGTTTGGACGTTTTTTTAGTATTATTTTATTAAATAAGACTAGACTATGCAAAAGTCTTCTTTCCTTCATTGTGAGCCACCCAATTTCCCTCATCATCGCAGTCACACCCCTATCGTATTTTCTTATGCTACCAATGAGGCGGATACATTGGTTTTGTGTTCGCTGAATACGCTTAACATCATGCTCTAACAAACAAGGACCATACACTACGTCACAAAATGTAAATTGTGACAGAACCAAACTATCGCACAATAATTTCTTTAGTTTTAAGTTTAGCAAATTACGTTGGTTGTATATAAGTTTAAGATTAGCAAATGCTCTCCTAATTATTCACATGTGGCACAAATCTCAAATCCGTGTCCATTATCAGACCCAAATTCCTAGCATTGCCCGAGCTTTCCAGTGTCTCTGTACCAACGATAATTTTTAGGCGGTTTGAATATTGATTTCTTATGGATGTACGTCCAAAGATCAGCAGCTGACACTTCCTCGGATTTAGCTCCCAACAATGTTTAGCAGAAGCATCCACCAACAATCCAAGGTCCTCATTAAGTTTATTGTTACCTTCTAAGATGTGTTCTGACTTGAAAGATAGGTAAATTTGTGAATCATCAGCGTAAAGGTGTAAATGTGTATGTTTTAGGTAGGTACAAAGCTGAGATGTATAAAGGATGAAAAAAAAACGTCCGGAAAAGAAAAATTTTTCTTAAATTTCATCAAATGAATACTCGTGAATTTTCTTGATAATTGATTTAATCATAATCTATTACATTTACAAAAAGAAAAGTAAAAGTTTCATACTCGGCTTACTATTTTGAAAATTATGTGAGAATCCACATTTCCTTTTATTTGTATTAAACATTTTCCACAAAGTGTAATTCAGACATTTTAATGTCGAGACTTCTTGTTCTATGTATACCACTGATGATGACATGGATGTATGTCAAAATATGTATCGTAACGTGCTTTATTGATTGATTTAGCACCTGAAGTGATTAAATTAGATTTTGTGGAGTTGACGCATTTTTAATTCAATAATTTAGATATTATCTTGATATAAAGCAACTAAAACTACAACTTTTTATCTCTTGTATTTTTGTCATAATATGTTGCTTCGTCTACGAGATAAAAATTTAAAATTATATACAGGGTGTTCCGAAAGTAACTTTAAATCATTTAAGGGGACATTCTACAAGTGAAAATAAGATTTTTTTTTATCTCTAAGACAGCTAACTGTAGAGAATTATTGCAGACCACTAAATTAACCATTCAAATTCAAAATCTTTATTTGCCATAGAATGTAATACATTACATTGTCGGCTCGTCAAAATAACAATAAAAAACAAACAGTATAACAGTTACATATTACAAGTATCACAGCGACAAAACAAACAATTAATAATTTAAAAATTCGTCAACTGAGTAAAAACATTCACGAACAAAAAAGTCTTTCAGCTCGAGCTTGAACTTATCTATTTTCATGGCCGCGAACCCACCAATTCTCAGAATCTTGTTAAAACATTTGATGCATATATAGTTCGGGTTTTTCTGACCCTTCGATAGTCTGGAGAATGGCAATTCTAGGCTGTTCTTAATTCTAGTATTATATTTGTGTATATTTTCCTTTTTTTCATTGATCCTGATAGCTAGAATTCGGAGGTCGGGTGTTAGTAACATAGTTTTCAATAAACATAAACAATTGATAAGAAAGCGATATTATTGATTCAAATAATATTTCTTAGTTTGTATAAATTCAAATCCAAGAAACATAACATCTAGGCATTTTCGTCACACACTAAACACCCAAGATCCACGACGATTGATATATAAAAAATTATTTTATAAGCAAAGAAATTACACAATATCAATCGGTGTTATAAGTAATGAGTTAGTCTAAAAACGTGTTCGAGGCTATCTCGTATTCTCCTCTGGGGTATGGGGAATGGGGACTAGTCGTAACCTCCTTCATTAGTACATCATGGTTACGCTTATGGGTAGGTATAGGATTTTCTCCCACTTCAGTTTTATTATTAAATTCGTCATTATTCGTTCGCCTACTTAATGCGATTTCAGGTTATGAAAAATCTATTAGTTTCATGTTTTTTTTGCTTTCCACCGAAAATACAAGTAAAATCGTCGGGTTGTTTACTAAAAACTGCTGGGCCAATATTATCGATTGTACATTTGGTTCGGTAAGTTAGATCTCACAGAAACTTTATTAATTAATTCCTGTACAACTGTACTTCAACTTCACAAAAAGCATCAACACCGTAACTATTTTGGAAAATGTCTGCTAATTTTGTTTTTAAAAAAGAATCGTAATTTGTTTCTTTCGTCAAAGATTACTACATACTGAATATTTATTATGTAGCCTTTGCTTTTGTTAAGCTTTACGTCAGTTTTTATTATATTTAATATAATAATGAATACATATCACAAAATGTTTGTGTAACATTTTTTACGTAGTTGCTAGACAGCCTGTTCTATATTAATGATTTTTTTTTTGTAATAAATCTAACCTGTCAACACACATAAAAAGACTAATTTTATAAATTGTTCTATCTTTTCTCTAATACAACTTTCAAATTTATTAATAGTTTAACAGTAAATTACTAAACATTTAAATACCTTAGATCATTTTTCATCTGTCATATGAACTGCCTAATTAATTGAAATTAATACTACACCTTTACTGTTTAAAACTGGGCACAGGTTGCAGCAAAACAAATGACGTTTTCAGAATAAAGAATAATAATAAGTTTTTATTATATGAAAGCTTTAATAATTTAATTTGTTAGAATATCCTAGGAGATATAGACCTACTTTAGGCGCCTACGTATATTTTTTTAGTATATATTAATACAGGGTATTTGAAAAAAGGGTAAAAAATCAAATTTACTTTTTTTATTTTTTTGCATCAAAAATAAGGGCAAGTAATTTTGAATTTCGTCTTCATCTGAAGCAGGCTTTATCCTATACCTACACCTATTTAACATACTTAATTCACATACCTATAGGTATTTCTCTTTTTTTATTCGTGTAATAATGGCAAAACATTATTTATTTCGGTCTCTCTCTTCCCTGTATGCGGCAGTTGACACCCTTGCCAGTGCTTGCGTCCTGTAACACACCAATAACCTATTTATTTATCATACACGTTCTTATGCAGATGAAGCGTGCCTCAAAGCATTTTCAAGTAGTATTCAGCAACAATGGACAACACTGCCATCTGGCATATACCCACTATACAACCACCTATCTCACTTCGTATAAACATAGTTGCCAGCGTTTAATTGTACTAAGCATAGCATACGAATCTTGCCTTTAAAGAAACACTATAAGAAGCACGCTTCATATAGATGGCGCAGAGATTTAATGTAAAATAAGGTTATATGACAACGCTTGGCGAGTGTTTTGTACCTATATGTCGATTATTATTTTGATTATATCTATCTCTATGACACAGTCGCAGATTTCTAGTGCTATGCTAATATTATTTTTATTTACTTTTCGGGAAGCTTAAAATTTTGATATTTTGAATACAAATTAGTCTTTCTATTTAGTTATCTACATATTTAATTGTAGTTTTAAAATCTAAAAAAGTAGTGAACAAATTAACAAATATACAGAGTGTTTGGAAGGTCGATAGAAAGTATTGGGGAGGCGATAGGGCAAACCATGTAGAATCTTTTAAGCCAAACATACCTTAGTACAAAGTTTTACGGTTTTCGAGATATTCGGATTTTGAAATTTAAATCATAAATTTGCAAATGAAACAAAATAAACTATTGAAACATTCTTTATTGGTGTTCAAAGTGAAAACCATTGTTTCTAATACATGCTCGAGCTCTACGTCTTACTTCGGTAGTTGTTGTATGTAATAACCTGTCTTGCTGCATTACTTGAAAAGCTTCGCGGATTTTTCTTATTAAATGGTTTTTGATACGATTTCTTCAGTATAAACTAACTCTTTAGCCCGCCCCCAGACAGAACAATCCAAAGGTGTCAAGCTATTTGGAAAAATAACATCCAAACATTGTTTTACGTCTAAACTTTTAGGTACCTATTTAAAAACTATAGCCTGTTGTTCTTTTAGTGATAACGAAAAAAAAAACATTTTCATACTAAAAATCGAAAATCTCCAATAAGTCGAAATCCGTAAGACTTTTTACTAAGGTATGATTGGCTTAAAAGATTCTAAATGGTCTGCCCTATCACCTCCTCAAGACTTTCTATCGACCTTCCAAACACCCTGTATATACGGTTATTAATTAGTAGGTACCTACCTATTTTTATCAAAAATAAATGGGTAGGTACCTACCGTAAAATATTGTTTTTTTAATAATATAATATCTCATACTTTAATATGGAAGAAGCAAGTGGAAGTAGTACACATCAGCAGCGTATATTATATTTACGCTAACATCAGGTAAGCGCAGTTATTATGAAAAATTATAGTTTATTTTTTAATTTTAACTAAAGCTAATTAAGTTTTTTTATTCAACACTCCTTTTAAGAACAGAAAAACTTTGTTAAAAATATACAGACACACCTGTTCCAGATTTAAATAAATGTTTGATAAATATAAATAAAGCAAGTATAAAATGCATAAAAGCAGAGCTTTTAATAATACCTGGTATGAGACGTATTATGATTTGCTAACAGGTAGCATAAAAGTAATTTGATTGACAGTTTCACAAAATGTGTTTTATTTAGTATTATTATGAAGTAGGTAAATATATTCTAGATATTAATTACAATTTAATTAAGGCTTTTAAGAAAACAATACTTAGGTGAGGTACCTACTTATAAACATAACCTATATTTTATGCAGTTGACGAAGTAGGGATATCCCTATTAATTTTAGCTAACTATATTAAGTATATGACTTTATTTTATGTTATGCTTCACCACATTAAACTGCCACAAGCCGCAATTGCTTTAGATAGCAAATAAATATAACACTTGTCAAAAATAATCAACAATTATGACAAATTGTAGATATTAATAATCATGGCGGGCATATAAGTTATACTAACGAATACTATCTAAATTTGTTTATTATCACAGAGTGATAACAAGAACGTGTGATAACATTTGCTACCAAATACCCAGAAAAATACAAAGTATCACCAAAAGTTGTTAGACTCATAATACATAATTTCGAAAGTTTCGAGTCTATGAAGAATTTGATTAACTAATAACGTCAACGTATGATACAAACTTATCTAAGGGCAACTCATAAAAAAAAATACTTTAACAAATGTTCAAAATTTTGACTTTAAACTTCTGAACACTTTTCACATCATATTTAAAAAAATATATAATTTATGTAGGGTCGTTTTTGAAATAAGGAAGTTGACACCCATTTCCGGTATAACCGGAAGTACTGGATTCTTGAAAACATTTTAGCCGTATTGGTCCCGTCGACCTACGGACTACACCTGATTTTCAGATTGTTTCATAGTGTAGTTCCTCCATAATCGATCGAATCCCGTCCCTGTGGGACACCCGGTATAGATAAGATTTTATACATTAAACGAAGATTCCTTTGTTTGTCTAAGTAAAAATTTTTTTTAATTTTGTTAATGAATTTAAACCAAGATATCGTGTTAGATTATTTCCGATTTTTTCTTTTTTTTTTTCGCATATCTATCATATAATAAAACAAAGAATAGATTAATTAATAAAGTTCTTTATTTGAGTAAAAATGATATACAGTGTGTCTCCGTGTAGATGAAACGACTCTTGTAAAAGACAAAAAATTTTCAAATTTAAATTTGACCTAGTGAGGGCCAGCCCTGCTTGGTTTGAAACTGATTCGAGGCAAAATTTTTTGTTTTGAAAAATCAAGTACCTAGGTAAGTCTTTGGAAATTTTGTAAATACTGATTTTTACACTAGGAAAGTGTCGTTTTGGTTGTTATTAAGAAAAGTTATTCAGAAAGAAAAACTGTACAAAATTTGTAAATCCTAGACCTACGTTGATTTTTTGTTTTTTTTTTCCTCTTTTTCCTAAATCTAAATATTTTTTTAAATAATTTATTGTTAATTAGATAAGTGGAAAGAATTGTCCATATTCATAGACGAGTGTTTGTATTAATAAAATATTTGTATGGAGCTGGACCTCATTATTTATTAGTAGCTAAAGGCATATTATTTAAAATTATATTTATTATAAGTTGTTATTTAAATTAAACATGAAATATTCGAGAATTTTTTATTTGTATCTTCTCAAACAAGAAAAGACGGACAGACGGCATTAAAATTCTACTGTATTATTTAACTTCTCTTTATGAACAACTTTCTTCACATTGTGTGGTATCTGCTAATTTGTCTTTTACAAGAGTCGTTTCACCTATTCGGGAACACACTGTATATACCAGTAGAAGCCTAAAACGCTAGTAAGTGTAACTAAATAATTAAAATTTCAATGTTTCCCAATTAAAAAACTATTTAAATAATAGAATAGAAAAAATAAATACGCGTAAAATTATAATTGGCAACCTCTTGATTCTCAAAGTTTTACTGAAAAATCAAAGTGAACTTGAATAAAGTGGACGTCATATACAAAGTGTTAACTATTTAAAAACCACAAAACATAAGATAAATGACTACTTTGTTAAAATTAATGACATAATTGGGTTTTTTATTTTTCAAAAGTGATCTTTATCTTGATTTATTTTTTATTTATTGTCGTTTTGATATTTGTCGTATATAATATATATTTTCGTGCCAGAATTACAAAAGTGAACACACTGTCGTGTATTATGAAATAGCCTTTCCGGAGCTTTAGGTTGTTTTAAAATAAATAAGTATAATATTGACAAGTAAAACACATAAAACCACAAAAATTTATTTTCATTCAACGTAATAATTTCAAACGTCATTTATATGTATTCAGCAAGTTATTTGAAGATGTACCCCGAACGACCGCAGCCTTATAAAATCTTATTCAGAAAAATCGTAGTTAATTTAATTAACCATGAGGCTTTCGAACAATCTAGAAGCGGATACAATATTGAATATGAAAATCGCGACAGAAACATTCTACAAGCTGTCAACGAAAACCCTAGTGCATCGGTAAAAACTGCAGAAAGGGAAATTCGTGTGACAAAATGACATAATGTAAGGTGTTGCTGTGTGACTTCAAGGACAGCGCTAACATTTGAATAGGGAAGACCGGCATTTGCAACAGGTTTCGACCATTTTGTGTGCCAGATTTACGGAGAGAAAACAGTACAACAAAATTTGGACACTTTTGAATATTTAACGTCAAAATCGGAGCCTCCTAAAATGGAAAAAAATAAATAACCAGTTACACTGAACCAAAAAGTCCGTAAATATAACAAACACGATTGTCACATTAACATTTTTTTTTTGTCAAAATTGAACCAACTATGAGAGTTGTTAATATTACAAATTTGTGTTTGTTAAAATAGATTTTATATACATACACAACCTGCGTAATATTAGCAAAATTCATATGTTGTCAGAACAAACTTTTTTTTACCGCAAAGGGAGTTCCTTGAGACGATTAAGCCATTTCCAGACGGAAGTCTGTCTGTCTGTGTGTCTGTATGTCTTCTTCCAGGATAGCGCCTAAACGCTTTAACCAATTGAGCTAAATTTTGGTGTATGCGTTTGGGGGAATCCTAGGATATAGTTTCTATTCTTTGGAACAATATTTTGCAAATATTGTTTCCTGTAATGTGATCTTTATATCGTATGTCGTTTGTCTCTTTAATTGTTATTATTATTGTTAGATTATAGAGTATTTTATGATATATGATGGTAATTAGTATTGTAATTTATTGACGCATTCTATGCACCTGCCTTTATTGACGAATAAAGAAAAAAATTCTTATTTCCATTCGTTCCGTTATTACAACTGCCGGTCACTGTATTTTAATCATTCTTAACCATATAAGAAAGCAATTTTTAAACCACAAATCTAGGTTTTATTAACATAGATTAAAATTGGTAATTTGCGCAATTTTGTTGTGTATCAAATGCCAAGGGTTTTACTTTAGAGTCTGTTACGTTTTGAAACAAATTACAGTAATTAATTTCATATTATATAGTGTCCATGAAAAGCTCCTTCCTATTATGGGTTGGAATTATTCAAATTAATAATATACACACACTGATTTCATACCAAATACTATTTCATTAATATCACATTGAAGGTAAGATTGAAATGCTATTTTTTCATTATATAAAAGTAATTAATTTTAAAATTTAAATAGCAACTAAAAAATTATAGATGCAAACATTATATGTTCACAAATAACTAACCATGACTAGGTTGTTCTTTTCCAACATTCTAAATCACCAGTGTCCGTTATTATACGATGTGTTTCAAAATGTTTTGCTTAGATAATTTTAACATTGCAACATGTTATGGTCTAAGTTAAGAATATTAGTTCCCACGATATCATTTCCATTTTCCACGGTTTTTCGATAGATGATTCCAGGCAGAATGTAGATCTTATCTAATCCAGCTAACCTAAGTTTGACTTCAAATCATCTGACTTGACATAAAATTTTCCAGCATATTAGAGAATCTTGAAATTTCTAAAAGTTTTTAAAAATATTTGACGTTTGTAATAATTTTACAAGTTAGTGTAGAGATTAAATTGTTCTAAACGCGAATTTTAAAGGATTCTGACTGTGAAAACGAAATTTCATGTACTTCTCCAGAAATCCGTGCAGCCGCATAAGCAGCATCACTAGAATTACTTCCAGAAAAACTACGGAAAAATTACAATATTGTATTAACAGCTTTGTGAACTGGCGCCTAAGAAACGGGACCAACTCATTTTCCGAAGACACTTTGTTAGTATATTTCAAGGAATTGACAAATAAATCGTGTACTTTGGGAGTCATTATTCCATGTAAAAAGCACGCACGTGAATATAGGATATTTCGCAAGAATTCGTGCTTTATTAAAAAGACAATCATATGACTACCAACCGAAGAAATCAAATGCATTTAGTGGATATAAAATACAAAGATTTATTGCTGAAGCACCAGATATAAAATATCTATAGCTACCAAGGTAAATTTTAATAGAAATAAATACAAAATACTTTTGTGGCGTAGCGGATAAAATGACTGGTTTTACCTACACAGGGGATTTTGTTTAATTTAGCAGGGCCTCAGTCTAATTCAGTAGAAACAGACCGAGGCATGGGTCGACAAATACTGATGAATTCGCCACAAAATTATTTTTCATTTATATTTACGGCTGCATAAATGTATCTGTTCCAGCGACAAAGACGAAAGTTCCTAGAATTTTTACCCGTACTGGATATTTTTATAATGTCGTAAAAAAATATGTAGATCTCAGACCATCAAACATATCAAGTTCCTATTTCCTAAATTTTTAAAATGGAAAATGTACAAATCAAATTATTGGTATGAATAAATTCGACAAAATGGGTAAAGACATAGCTGAATTTTTGAAACTACCAAATCCAGAAAGATACACAGGCCATTGCCTTCGGCGATCTTCTGTCACTTTGTATGCCGATGGGGGCGCAAATATTACAGCCCTAAATCGTCACGGGGGTTGGAAATCAGCCTCTGTAGCTGAAGGCTATATTGCTGACTCCAAGATAAGAAATAAAATGGAAACTGCTAACAAAATTTTGCATCAAATCAATCCAAATTCTAATAGTATTTCGAATGGAAATCAATGTCCGTCTACGTCTTCTGATAGAGGCCACAACTTTGCCTTTACCAATAAAAGCACTGATGTTAATATACAACAATACCTGCCACCATAAATGTTAATAATTGTCGTGAGATTACAATTCATTTTCTACATAAATAATACTTGTTACATTTGAAATATCGTAGTTTTGTTAATTTACTAATAATTATTGTAAAATTTCTACATATTTGCAAATAAATATTTCTTGGAAATTTAAAATTTATTGTCGAAAAGAATAGTCGTAGTAAAGATAATGGCTATATTATACGCTCGGTAAATAATATACATACTATTAGCTGATAATGAGCATTTAATATCCTCGAACATCCCCTTATAGTAATAATAAATGAATGGAATTTGACTGGGAGTTTTATTTTTCATTATAACACCTTCACTGTTAAAAGATTTTATTTTATTTTCCTTCATTGTTAATGTTTTAAGAGACTTTGCGAATGGTAATGCGTTTGATGATTCATGAAGCAAAAATATATGCATTTTAGAAGCAATGGAATGGAATTTTAAAACATCATACATTTAACGCAAACGTTAGTGATATTAACAACGTCAATATTACTATTCTTGTTGTTGTGTTCTAGAAAGTATCAGGATATCGTTAATTGATATTGACATGATTTTTTCGGTACTAGATGGTGAGCAGATGTGTTTTTAGAATGATGTTGATTCCAAAATTCGTAGTTGTCTCTAAAAATTCTTGGAATGAGCATATTTATTTCATTCTAGAATGAGACAAGTGTTCAGAAATTATTGGTTATTTTACACTTCGTAGCACTAAAATAAAACAACTTAAAATTGTTAAATAACTTAAAAAGTTATCTGGAATTATATTTGATGACACATATTTTCGCCCAGCATACTCATCCACCCTGTGGACCTCTAATTTTTGTTGATCTCTACTATATCGTCATTAGTACTGATTCTCATTATTTCTTATATACATTTTTGTCAAATTTAATTTGCGTTAGTTCAAGTTTTCTAATAGCTTCTTTGTTTTCCTCAATTTTCGTCAAGATTGTGTCGAGTTTCTATCCTGCAATTTGCTCTCCTCTGTCTGAGTGTCTGTATGGATTTTTCCACGATAGCGCCTAAACGCTTCAACCAATTGAGCTAAATTTTGGTATATGAGTTGGGGGGGAGTCCTAGAACGAACCCATTGATTTTTGGTTGAAATCGCTTTAGCCCTGCGTGTACACAACCCTCAAATTCTTAAAAAGCAAGGTGTCGCATGCTACATCATTGGAAAGCAGTTTTAGTGTATTTTTTAGATTTTAAATTTTTGATGAAATCATCTCGTTACCCAGGTGATATCATATTTTACATTATAATGTGCAGCATTTGGTTCCCTTCTCCATATTTTTTATTACTCACTGATTGAGCAAAACAATTCATTATTAAGTATACAAATGAAAATAATTTCGTGGCAAAGCGGACTAAAATGTTGGCTTTACCTACACAAGGAATTTTGTTTAATTTAGCAGGGCCCCAGTCTAATTCGATAGAAACCAGACCGAGGCATGGGTCGACAGGTACTGACGAATTCATTTCGCTCTTGTTATGAGCTCGTCAGAGCACCATAGTCGCTGCCCATCACAAATATCGGCCTGCATTTAAGCACAATAGGATACACAACAGTAGACACATGTAAACACATATCATCTACATGTACATAGTAATGCATATCCTATACCATGCAGAGGCCGAACAAACTCAATGTATAGGTAAAACCAGTCGTATAAATAGAAATAAATATAAATAAAAATAGTATGAACACAAAACGCTAGCAGGAGACCATTTTATCCTTCTGCCAGCATCTCCCAAATATTTGGGTTTCAGCAATGCTCGGACGGTGGTCTCCAAGCGTTCTGCCGTCGATGTTTAATGCCAAATAATGAAAAATTAAGAGGATTTCATGTCCGTAAATATAATAAATGAAAATAATTTCGTGGCAAAGCGGACTAAAATGTTGGCTTTACCTACACAAGGAATTTTGTTTAATTTAGCAGGGCCCCAGTCTAATTCGATAGAAACCAGACCGAGGCATGGGTCGACAGGTACTGACGAATTCGTTTCGCTCTTGTTATGAGCTCGTCAGTTGAGTTTGTTCGGCCTCTGCATGGTATAGGATATGCATTACTATGTACATGTAGATGATATGTGTTTACATGTGTCTACTGTTGTGTATCCTATTGTGCTTAAATGCAGGCCGATATTTGTGATGGGCAGCGACTATGGTGCTCTGACGAGCTCATAACAAGAGCGAAACGAATTCGTCAGTACCTGTCGACCCATGCCTCGGTCTGGTTTCTATCGAATTAGACTGGGGCCCTGCTAAATTAAACAAAATTCCTTGTGTAGGTAAAGCCAACATTTTAGTCCGCTTTGCCACGAAATTATTTTCATTTATTATATTTACGGACATGAAATCCTCTTAATTAAGTATACACTTTCTTTTAATTTGAATTAATTTATTGCAATTTACTACTGACATTCTAAAGTAGTAATTTTCATTTTACGCATAAAGTATAGTATAGTGCAAGTACCTATATAGAAAAACCTACCCACATTAATTACAATATTATATTGATGTATGAGACAGGTCAATAGGTCCGAGCAGACTATAAATGATAATAATAAAAATGGCGTCTAGCGTACCTACAGTAATTGATAAATAATCACAATGAAATACGATAAATTGCTAATAATAATGAATATTTAGTAATTATTTTGTTTATAGAGGCAGAGACATTATTAGAAACTACGTCACCGCATTTTAAAACAACGCGGACTGTAGCATTTTAAAGTCCAAGCAAGGATGAGATTGATTCCAACATATTTTATTCGCCTTTTTTGGTGTCAAGGAAGTTGTTGTTTCAAAGTTTTGCAGTTTTTAAAGACATACTCTCGCCTTACCGTTATCTAAAATCTCTACACCGAATTTGGTTGAAATCCGAACTACATAAATATATTCTCAAAGATCTTTAATAGAAATGATTTACAAGAAAAAACATTTACATTAAATCATTCACTATGAAATTTACTGTTTGCAATTGGTGTAATTAATTTTTAAGTTTTCTAAATTTTATCAGTTAACCTCATTTATTGTTTTTATACTACTGAATAGTTTTCACAAAATGTAATCATGTTTCGAAAATCCATGTATACGGCTTAGACACTAGGTAAGATTTTTGTAAAAGCTTATTAATGCTACTGATGATGGAACAGAGAGTTCCGAAACATGTTTGGCTAAGTGAACATCAATATAAACATTTTGTGGAGTAGACGTCTTTGTTTTGTAAAAAAGTTATCTAAAATGTTTGCCAGTTAACTAGCTGAACCACGATAAAATTTCGGTAAATTATCATATCTGTAAAAAAATATTAGCATAATTCAAGACAAAAGAGGCAGCACCATTTTAGCAATTTTTTCAGGAGAAGCAAAAAACTGTTTTACCAAAGATTACTATACACAATGTATATCTTTGGTTTTACTATACGAATTCTTTTAATTTATAACTTCTATTTGACGTTTAAGAAAAAAATGTCTCAAATAAAAGTTGAAGTAGGCCGATTTTTTAATTAAAATTAGAGTTTGTTTACTTTTGAACAACTATTCCTAGTAACCTATTTCCATATATTCTCAAATAAGTGCAATTTACTCTTGAACCATTTAAAGTTTTGACAATTTTCTGAACACCTCGTATAAGAAATGTTAAATTTTTCTATGCCAATCTTACTTTAAGAACCAGTAAAACTTTTTATCCAGAGTAACTTTTTTCGAAAAAATGAAAAATAAGAAAGTTTTTCCTCTTGAACACTTTTCCTGTATACAAAGTGTTTCTAAAAAAGCTGGCCAAACTTTTCGTTAGCAAACTGTATTTCCTTCCTTCCTTCTCTGTTTTTGGCCTCTACACTTAGGTAATACAGCCATCTTTGTAATTCTTGGACCTACAGTTTAGCGTGGAATCCGAACCACGGTCATCGACCGCCAGATGCCAGCACCCACGACTATATAGTCAATAACTACTTGGCATAGGCAAGTCTACCGACTCGACCGAGAGCACCGTCCACCCATCCAACCACCATCCACGCGACCAGATACTGCGATATCATAATCACGTCGATGCGCGCTTGCACATGTGGGCATCTCCCGGCCCAAAACTGTATTTCAATAATTTTATTAACAGTTTTGTTCTAAAATTTTCAAACTCGAATTTCTCGAAAACCTTTAAATTTTTCGAGAAAAAAGAAGTGTGCCTTTTTTATGTTGAAAACTTTAATTTATTACATTTTTCACACAAAATGAATAAAAATCACAAGGAAAAAAAGTTAGGTTATAATTAAGGCAAAGGTCCCCCCGTTTACCCGCATATGGTCATCCTTTTTTATTCAGCATCATGTCAGTTTACGACATTTAACCAGGTGAATATTTTGGTTAATTCCTCGTTACTCGTTTCGAAAATATTTCAAAAAAATCGTCCTCAGGCAGTCATCTTTATCACCCTGTATCTTTGTAAATAAGGGCTTTTCGAAAAATTACAATTTACGTTTTTTTCATAATTAGATGTCCCCAATTCGCTCACAAATTTTGGCCAGATTTTTTAGAAACACCTTGTATGGATATATAAAGTTTTGTTGAACTGAGGTCATTTTTCAGGTCACAGGTGTAATTAAATTTTTTTTGAAAATCTATACTAAAATTTGAGATTTTGAGGCAACTTTTAAGATCAAATGGGTTTAGTTTTTTTTTGTACCGACTCCGCAAACTCTGGAACGTATAGAATGGACACATATTTTGAGTTACTTTTTTTGTAGGACTATTTTGATTGCCATTATACTGTTTCTGATTCATTTCGTCGATAAGTTTTTTTTAATACTCTCAGCCCGATATTCCGAGTCAGTGAGTTTTACAACTCTGTCGGCCTATCCAATTACCACACTATTTCGTTGTGATATTGGATGATTTGAGTTAAAATCCGTATATCTTCCAGAGCAGGTAGGTTTAGTGTACCACTTAGATTTTTGAGTTTGAGATTTAATAGAGTCCAGGAAGTTCATTTCTTAATTGTTTTCGATTTCGGTAGTAAATTGGAATTTTGGGTGTTAGGAGTTAAGGGCTCCATGCATTAAAATTACTTCTGTACTATTAATTGTCCACATATCTATATAATATTAGAGGTTTGAATGACAGAGATGAGAGATGGAATTAATTATTGTAGTTTCTAAATCTTCAACGACAAATTGGGCGTTAACACTTCATATCGACGCGCTCATAGCTACACCCAATATGTTGGTAAAAATCATGTTCGAATTAAGAGTATATCGATGTTAATGCTTATTCTAACCTGTTTAGGAATTCCTTCAATGGTATATCAGTGAAATTTATCATTTCGTTCCATCTCTTTTTGACAATTTTTACTTACAAAATTTATAAGTAAATAAGAATAAGACAACGACCTGAATAATATTGAAAGGTTTTTTACCTCTATTTTTGATAATCATCATTCACTAGACATCAGAATAATTATGTTAAACACAAAATAAAATTCTAAAAGTTATTAATAAATTTTACTTGTTAATGGAGATGTCTAGAAAAAATGTTCTTTAAATTATTTATTATTACGTGTAATATAAATATATTACCTTAAACTTAAGCTGTTTCACCCCTGGTCATCAAAGTTCTGTCGTCGGTCGCAAAAAGTAAGTAGTCTTAACATTTTAATACAATAGGATCGAGGTTCTGCCTCTTAATACTTAGCACTGATACTTAGTGCAATAAAATATAGAAGTTTCTATTAAAGTAATAATAAAAAAACGCACAAAACTTTCACATTTATTAGGTATATGGAGTTCCTTAGAAAGAGGACAAGGATTAACAAATTACATGGTGTTTCATTTGAAATACGATTATGTTTGAATATGTTAGTATAATATAACCGAAGAATCTGAACACCCAATAGCAGGGCCGTAGCTAAGGGGGAGGTCGTTTGGGGGCACTGCCCGACTTGAAAAAAATGTCGATTGATAATAATTATCAATTGATTATGACCGTTAAATAATCAAAGTAGAAATCAGGAGCAGGCATGTAGTAGAAGAGAATCCCACCATTCTCTCGTATTATTTCATGTCTTTGAAGGGAAAATAACGGAGTACGTAGATATTGATCAAGTTCTTAGAAAAATATAGCAAATCGAAGACTACAACTACAGCGTGTTCCAACTAAAATTTGCACCCCTCAGAATCTATCAAACGGTTCAGATTAAAAAAATGCGCAACGTCAATTTTAATCTTGAGAGAGATCAATTTTTATCATATTTTTAAAATTATTGCTTCATCCCTCGTCAGACCAGAACTAAGTTGTTAAACGGATTATAGATAATTTCAAAAATTTCGGGTCCGTAAAGACAAAAATAAAACGGGGGGTACTTCACGGCATATCTAACGACATCTCTGCGAAAATTTGCAGTGGAGTCTGTCTTTTCTAAAAGCGATCGATTATTATATCTGGGGGACGATCAAAAATGAAATGTACAGAAGGCATTTGACCACTAAAGAGGACTGTATGCAAAGAGTTAGGCATGCATTTGCCAATTTGAGTCAACCATCTATTCGGCGGGCAACACAACAATTAATTTTGAGATGTGAAAAGTGTTGAGAAGTCCAAGGTCAAAATTTTGAACATTTGTTAAAGTAATTTTTTATGAGTTGACCTTAGATAAGTTTGTATCATACGTTCACGTTATTTGTTAGTCAAATTCTTCACAGACTCGAAACTTTCGAAAATATATATTATTAGTTTAACTACTTTTGGTGATGGTTTATGTTTTTCTGGGTATTTGGTAGCAAATGTTATCACACGTTCTTGTTCTCACTCTGTCACATTATCCATAAATAATAAACAAATTTAGATAGTATTCGTTAGTATAATTTATACGCACGCTATGATTATTACTACTAATTTTCAAATTCATATCACTATATTGTAATAGAAAAATGTAAAATTGCCAATATTTTGAAAACTATCAGTTTTTGGGATAGACATCCTTTCATAAACTTGCGTTTACTTTGATGCAAAAAAATTAGAAAAATATATAAAAAGGGGGGTTGCCATTTAAAAATTTTGAATTTTGACACTTTTTTCAATTTGATTTTTTACCCTTTTTTTTTTCAAATACCTTGTATTAATATTTACTAAAGAAATATACGTAGGCGCCTAAAGTAGGTCTATCTCTCCTACGATATTCTAACAAATTAAATTATTAAAGCTTCCATATAATAAAAAATTGTTATTATTCTTTATTCTGAAAACGTCATTTTTGACATAAAATTTCAAATATTTCGAAAACGGCTGGCGATAGGTACAACATAGTATGCATGAAATATGTTTAGAATTACAAGGAGAATCCAAAAAAAAATATAATCTATATAAGGTCGTATTGGAAATAAGGAAGTTGACACCCATTTCCGGTATAACCGGAAGTGCTAGATTCTTGAAAAGATTTTAGCCGAATTGGTCCCATTGACCTAAGTACTACACCAGATTTTCAGATTGTTCCGCCATGTAGTTTCTTCATAATCGATCGAATCCCTTCCCGGTGGGACACCCGTTATATGTTCAATCATGATTTGAAAATGTAGTACATTGTAATGCTGTTTTTCATTTACCCGTGCGTAACAAATATTGCATATGCATCTTACAACTTATTTCTTTACTTTTCTTTTAGTCATCTAAAAGTCGGCGACTCCGGCGGGATGCCGAAAGTTGTATTCTTCAAATTTCTGATGCCCGACCTCAAATTCCGTTCTAGCTACGGCTCTCCCAATACTGGAATCAAAGCTATCGTGTCTAGATTCAATTTTATCGAAATTATTTTCATTTCATGACCATATTCTGTTCTACAACCTTGCCATACTTTCTTGGAAAACCATGTATGTTTGAAAGTAATTTAAGGATGTAGGTATACCTATTCACTATGGACAAGCATGAAATGAAATTGTACCATTACTTACTCGTGGTTCACCAGTTATAATTAAAAATAACTCCTTAGATTGTTGCTGTCAATGCTACTACCCTCCAGCCGATTTTTCTATAAGAAAAATATGCTTAATTAAACTAATCAATTAACAATCAAAAAACGTGCTTTACATAAAGCGCCGCCCCACTTTACGGCATGACGCTTGACTATGAGGATCTCGCAAACAACGGCATTTTTTATAGTTTCGAGCAAAGATGTAAAAGCGTATACGTATAACCATCGAACATAAATTGTTATATCTACGGTCGGTGGTATAGTATGTAGTGCAAACCGAGCCGCGGTCTGATAAAGAAGGTTGCGAAAATATGAGGTGCCAGTTCTGAAATATCGTACACGTATACATTTGGTTTTAGAATTTGTTTATAAACATCGTGTTCATTATCATTATTTACAATCAATTAGAAGTTTTGAATAATTTCGTTTTATATAACTAACAAAAATGGGACATAGAACTTTTTAAATACCTGTTTACTTTATGTTTAATACATGTGTTTTAACTATAAGGGCTTCACGTAAGAATATTTTAATACTAGTCATTAAAGTTCGTTAAGTTTTCTTTTTAAGAGTCTACTGTATAAAACAAACACAGTTTAATTGTGTACTTTATCTTACTAAAGGAGTACATAATGGAGAATGTTTTCATTAATTAATTATTTATTAATGTTTGTCTGAACCAACCAATGTTAGTAAATAAACAATCAAATACTCCACATCTTAATTAACAGACAACAAAAATACGTTATGATGTGTTAATGTTTGGTAGATTTAGTATTTACCGAAACGTCTTAAATTTAAGATACCGGCCACAAGTGAAACAAATGCCACAACTTACTTCCTTTTCGAGATACAGGGTTCCTTTTCGAGATACAGGATAAAATATTTTTACTATTTTTTTCTAACTGACTATGAATAATTATAAGAAATAACGGCCTCAATTTTTTCATCTGAATGGATTTTCCGCTCGCAGAATCGAATAAAAATACTCGCATTCTTTTAAAACATATAGGTACAAGCTAAATTTCCATTCATAACTTTTTTGATGGTTATTGTAATGACTAAAAATGCTAGACCGTTTATTACCCAACAAAAACGGTACTCTTGGGAAAAAACGCCTGGATGTACCGTTTCCAAGATATTTCAAGTTTAGTAATACGTATGCTATATTGGTGTTAAATTATTAGAAGAATGTCATATGCGTCTAAAAATATGTTTTTCTACGACTGTCTTTAAATGCCTTTATTATATGTTCAATCATGATTTGAAAATGTAGTACCTACATTGTAATGCTGTGTTTCATTTACCCGTGCGTAATAATATTTCCCATTAGTTGCCTAGCAGTTTTGGTATTTATAATTAATAATAATTATAATTAAGTATTTCGCTAATTTCAAAACACATAAACAGTGATAGTGAATATAGTTTGACACCACCTGGTCAATTTAATACTTCTAATTTATCGTATTTAGGCTTATACGGTAACAGGGATAAGTTTCGAAAAACAAATATTTTCCTAAAAATTATGTTAAATTTATTCAAAAGCATTAAAACAGTCGTAGAAAAAGTATAGTGTGAAACTCACATGAAATGACCATTTCCTACTCGTATGATTTGCAGCACTCGCCTGCGGCTCATGCTGCAAACGATCATACTCGTAGGAAATATATGTCATTTCAAGTTCGTTGCACAATATATTATTTTAAAGGTTTTTTTGCAATTGTCAGAGGTTTCCAGAAAACTTTCTAGTTTGTAAAAGTGGTTTAGTAGTGTTTCAAAACTTTATTAGTACTATTTTAGTATTAACGATCTGCTGCATGAATTCGATATGTATGTTTTTGTGGATTTGAGGTGGATCAATTAAAAACCATTTTAGAAATTGCCAACGTTTCGCCTCAACATTGAGGCATCTTCAGAGCTCTTTCTTTTATTGGTTTTTCTGTCAGAACCAGCCATACGGATATATTTTTATTTAAGTTTGATATAAATAAATATTGAATATTCAAAAGACAGCATAAGGTCACAACATGAGAAACAAAATTGACTTGTTTTTAAAGAAAACCCAATAAAAGAAAGAGCCCTGAACAGCTCTCAATGTTGAGGCGAAACGCGAAACGTTGGCAATGCTTAAAATGGCTTTTAATTGATCGACCTAAAATTCACAAAACCAAACCTATCAGATTTATTATTTACTTCTTAATAACTATGGGAACCTATACTAACAGTAAATATACTGATATGCTTTCAACTTTGGGACAATTAAAATTAAAAAAAATTAACTCCCTGTATCTCGAAAAGGAAGGCCCCTTCGGCAAAAATTTATACATATAACAAGCTACACTTATTTTGGGCAGTTCTATCACATCTAGCAATATGGCCATGTCTTTCTGAAACACCCTGTATAGTAAGCTATAAGTTGCAACTTTGCAAGTTTCCAATGCATTGATATGGTCGTTCTTACCGTCAGATACTTTAGATTACTATAAATTATTTTTCCTTTTTTTCCGGGAAGACGTGCTCTATCATTATGAGTCGCTCTAAAAGTCCATTCAATTTCTAGGGATCAATAAATTGATTGAGTGAGCTTGGTCTAGTCGATACATCTCAACTAATATTATTAAACTTATTAGAGACTTTTTGTACAACTCATACGTTAAAATAGCGTGACGTTAAGTTTCGGATTGGTATCTAGGCCGCATAGCGGAACACGGTATTTGATTGCGATTAGCGTTATAAATACCGTATAACGCTAAATAAAAAGGACCTCTGATTGTCTGAGAGCAACTGAAGAATCAGTTGACAAATGTTACTTTCAAAATTAATCAATCTAATCTTAAATAATAATTGGATTAGATTTTATCGCTTTTATTTTCTTGTGTATTTTACAAATTTTAATTATAGTTTTTGGTTTTTGCTATTGCTCTCTCCTAATTAATGATGATGAAACGATGTAGATTATTATTATTAATGAATAATAACGCCTTTTAAAATCAGACTCCGAGCACAACAATGGATTACAAATATCTTAGGTTCCTGTTAGCGGGAAAGTAACATGTTGCAAAAACTGTTTTATACAAGACACGTTAAGATAATGTCGGAACTAAGCATAGACACAGATATTCGATGGCATAGATATACTTTTACGTATTTTAACGTTAAGTTTAACGTCGAATGTGCCAACATCTCTATTGTCCAAATCAGGGGCTTTAAAAATATGCCTACGGTTCCCTGGCCAACTTCGACTATAGATAATACTTTCCCGACCCATTGTGAAGTCCCTTGAGACGATTAAAACCATTTCCAGATCAAGCAAGTCTGTCTGTCTGTGTGTTTGTATGTATTCTTCCACGATAGCGCCTAAACGCTTCAACCAATTGAACCAAATTTTGGTATATGAGTTTGGGGGAAGCCTAGGATGAACTCATTAATAGAAGTCGCTTTATCCCTGTGATAGGGGTGGACACAACCGCCAAATTTCTCGAATAGCAGTAGGGGTCGAGTGATACATCATTTAAAAGCATTTTTTTATCTGCTTTACTTATAGGTTACTTTTGATATTTGCCCCCATAATTCTTGAGCAAAATGCGTTTAAAATTTCACCAGTTAGGTGGTGGGAACCTATAAATCTTATTAGAATATAATAAAGTAATTTTATAAAGGTTTCTGGCGTCATTGATAGAGCGTGCCCTTCGCATGCGGAAGGTTCTGGGTTCGAATCCCAGCTCTGGCAATATTTTTTATTTCAAATTTTTGAATAAAGTAGTTCTTTGTTAGTTTAGTTTATTGGAAATAATGAACATAATAATAATAATTATTAAAAGTCTTTTCCATTACGCAGGTCATATACTTTTGATTGTCGGGAAAGTTTTGGGGCGACACAAAGGTTTTTTTTATTACATTGTAAAATTGATAAATTCATGGGTATAGTATTTCTAATATTTATTTAAAATGATATAAAAGACCACAACTCGATATCCGTTTGTAATGTCAGTACCGACCTTAGCCGTCCATAGGCGCACCCTTTTAAGTTGTCATAACAATACATGCCCCACAATATTTTAAAAATCCTTTATGTATTAACAATTAATGTTACATGTATACCTGTTTTGCCATCTAAAAAATATTTTTAAAAACAAATATTATATTATATACCTATGTATTTATTTATTTCCATAAATTACATAATATAACAAAATTATTAACTTACTCTAATGATTTCTAAATAAATAAATAATAGGGAGGGAGAATGGTGCCTGCAGGATGTAAAAACATTGCGAAGTTTGTCCACCTTCTACAGGCACTCTAAAAACACGCACTTTTTATTACTTCAACTTATAAACTTGGTAATATTTTCAAAATTAGTAACAACAACTTAAATTATAATTGTAATGAAAATTCCTATTCAAAGATAAACAATAAATATTAAAACAAAATAAATAACCAAACTGTGATAACTGATACAGGGAAACAGACACCTTACACTTGTCACAAAATAATTCCCGCTCAAAACGAAAACAAACGTGTTCCGCTCGTGTCACTGGTATACTGCCTTATAAAACAAACTGTCTGTATATATGCAACTACATTGCAACCTAATACTGGCGGTGTCTGATACAGTGACTGCAAAACGTTCCATCCACTTGCGGTATTATTAAAAATTATTATGCAATTTGATAGATCTTCTTTCATTTTATTAATCTAAGAAAAACTATTGAACAAATCATAGTTACAATATTCTGCCACGATGTTTTACTGTGGGACACAAATTTTCTTGTTTAAATTCCACATTAAGTTTTCGCCATACCATATGATGTCCATCCGATTGTATTTCGATTAATCTGACAAAATAACACGTTGCCAAAAATTATTTGTTTCATTCATATTATATTTATTTGCAAACTCTAATCATCAACCCAACTTTTTCCAGTCACTGTAGTTATTTTTATTACTGTCGGTATCCTTTAGCAGGCATGATTTATTCTAGCTCTTATATACGAGGGAGAAATGTATCAAAAAAAACACTGCATTCGATGCCCATTTCTAATGTAAAGAGCCATGGGAACGGATAGCCCCGGTAGAATCGTTAAATTTATATATTTTAAATTAATATTAGAAAGACTATACCTATATTATTATGCTGTAAAAATGTCATATTGTAAATATATAACACAAATATCTCTATCTTAGTAATATAATATCTACTTTCTTTAATTAGTATATATTGTTTATGATGTAATTTGTTTGTGTTTACGCCACTTAAATACGCTGGTAATTTTCTATTCATAACTATTAATATCAATATATAGCATATAGTGACAATGATGTCTACTATTTATTTATTATGTAGAATATCAGTGGATATATACTCGTATTATACAAAGTGAGTTAGGTACCATCAACTCTTTCATTTTCGTTATTTGAACTGTGATTTTAATTTGTAGAAAGTGTTGGAATATATTGACATAGCTACCTTTAAGGTTTTTCCTATTTTTAATATTATTAGAAAAAACGTCAAGTTCTTTAAATGGGAATCCCTGTATATTATGCGACGCGAAAGATCTTTTTTCCTAATTGCAATTAACGATGTCATTTGTGTTAGTTTGACACATTTTAGCTTAAATTCTAAATAAATAGCAAAGACATTTCATTAAATAATTGTTGTAATCTTCTGGGTGGTGCTGGTTTATTTTGTTTAATAGATGGATGTGAAGTAAATTGCAATTTATCCTCCAGCACCTTTTTTTACGTTGATTAATTTTGCAGTCATCGTCGCTTTCTTTGTTTAATAGTAGGTATCATTAGAGCGGTTGTTCACATTAAACTTGTAATAGTCATAATATTAATATACAGGGTTATTCACGCCATACGACACGGAATAGTGTGGCTAAACGATTTAATTTCCTTAAGTTTTATTCATGGGTTCGATCAAAATAATTTATGGCTACATTTTAAAAATATTGCGAATCTATACAGGGTGTGCCAAATATAAGAAATGAACCATAGTTGTGTTTTTTTAAATGGAAAGCCCTGTATGTAAATATATTTTTAGATTCCTCGTTCAAAATAAATATAACTTTCATAAAGGTACATCGCACCTAAACCTGACAGTTTTTTAAATATTTTAATTTTTATAAAAATATAGACATAATTTGAATGAAAAAATTCACACCTATTCGTTTATTGTTTTTAACCCAGTCTGGCCTGATAAATATAGCCACTCATCACTTGTTACGTCAAATATAAAAAAACCTCCATACTAAATACAGGCTGTCCAATAATATACGTTATATGAACGTAAAGTTTAATTCTAAATAACTTGTTTATTTCAAATGGAACACCCGGTATATGAGGTCAAAATTAGATGCAGAAAGTAATTATCTGTGAAATACTATAATACATTCCTATGGATAACTCTTGACGTTTTCCTGGAAAATGCACATATTGGTAGTAATAGGAAGAATTTTTCAAAATTATAATATTTGTCAAGTCAGCCATGAGAACTTAAAAAACCATATATTTAAACAATAACATAATAAATAAATACAATTTTAACTTAAATTAAATAACAAGATATACATAAATACTGATAAATTTTATAATAAATGTTCAAAATGATTGGACTCTAGCGACATTTGAATCCTTTTCTTAAATCCTTCAACAACTTTAACGTGGTGTAACGCTTCTAAACGCTTCGTTTATTTGCTCCTTCATCTCCTCTATTAAAAAAGTTTTCGATGATTTTGTTCCTGCCCGTGTACAAAATTCAACACGATTTAAAATCAATATTGAAAAGTTCTTCATACAGTTGCACTGTGTTTGGGTGGTATCTTTTGTTAAACTGCCTTAACAGTCTCTCAAAGACAGCTTTTTTGGTGAACTCACTATGCTAGTAAAGCGTTTTTGGACCATTCTCCCAGAAAAATCATGTCTATTCTTTCTTCTTTGGAATAGGTTCGCAGTTTTGATTAATTGAATTAAATCAAATGTCACAGATAAAAAACTGTTTTATGAAAAAAAAAACTCTTAGGTAAGAATTTTCAACAGACTGTATTTGGGTGGTATCTTTCGTTAAACTGCCTTAACAGTCTCTCGAAGACCGCTTTTTCGGGATGATTTTGCGTCGGGAACCTTTGAGCGTAAACTCGCGATGACAGTAAAGCGTTTTTGGACCATTCTCCCAGAATAAAAATCATGTCTATGGCTGGCTACGAAGTACCGTATCTCGATTATCCAGAACCTCAATTAATTGCTCCCTAAAACACCACGTGTAGTCAGAAAAATCGGGCATCACGCTGTGATAGAATTCCTTAAAAAACAAGAAAATACTCAAAGATTTATCCATGAAGAGAAGGTGACTGTTTACCAAGATGCTGTTGCTTCATTATCCACTCAATAAAACTGGTCAAATGAATATAAACGGGGTAGAGAAAACCAAAGCCCAGTTCGGGAAATTGTTGAAAAACTTTAAAGATGCCGGTATAAAAGTCAAAACGTTAGCAGCAAGCAACATTTTGGACTTCTGTGGTAAAAATCCGATGTGTATTTTCGACCGGAGATGAAACGTGGATTCATTATAATATTGAAAGCATGCAGTGGCTTAAAAATGAGCAGAGCCACGCAAGAAGTTCAAAGTCACATCGTCGACTGGAAAACTAGCGACTGCGTTTTGGGACTCAACGGGAATTTTAATGATTGAGACAACAAAAAAGTGACACTATTACTGCCGTACCTTACACAAACACTCTGCGTAATCGGAATCATTTTGATCGAACCCATGAATAAAACTTTTAGGAAATTAAATAGTTTAGCCACACTATTGCGTGTCGTATGGCGTGAATAACCCTGTATATAGTTGTTGCACCTATATGGTGTTTTCTTTCGGATTCTATCGAGGGGCTGACGAAAAATAATTCGTTCAGACTAAAACGGGTAATGCGAGAGTACTGGATTAAAGAGGCTTGTTTGTCATGTTAACAAATTGATAAGGCGCAGTAATCAAAATTTACATAATAAGCAAAAAACTCTGTTTTCAGAGGAAATAATCAAAAACGTAACAGCAGTACAGTGTTGGAAATCTCAAGAAGATGTTTCAGAAATTATCCAAGTGCTCCCTATAGTGACTATTTTGGGTGCCTGTGCATCCTCTGCTGATATCAAAAGGATGTTTTCTACCTATGGATTCGTACATTCAGAGATAAGAAACAGACTTGGCATTGACAAAGCAGCTAAACTAGAGTTTCTATTTAAGCATTATAACACCAAAGTTTATTTAAATATTTTCAGTCAGTTTCTTATGTTAATCACAAAATTGATCTGATTTTACTCGAGGGTGTCAAAATAAGCAAGGCGCACTCAAAAGGAAGTGGCAACATTTTACTCTTTTATATATTTTGTTTTATCGCGAGTATTGATTTTCTATAAAAAAATGTCTTGGGAAAGGGGAAAAAAACAAAGAAACAGGGAAAGGAAACAAAGGAAAACAAATTACCTATTTAATAAAAAAAAATTGTGTGTCAAAAATTGTTAAAAGAAGTTCTAGTCAGTGAATATTGTGTGCGTTGGAGATTTTGTTGAAATTTATTTCGAATAGGATTAAAATTCAGTAGAGCTTATCTCCGGTAAAATACAAGAACTAAAAAAAATTATTTGCACAAATATTTTTTTTAAAGTGAGTAGGCTACCTACTAATAATATAGGTAGGTATCAAAGTCATGAAAATAAATGTAAATCGGCAGTATACGACCATGTTATGCACTGGTGTTTGGAAAACCTAAAGTAATAAATGTAAATATGAATGCAGGATCACAAGAAGTCTTGGGAAAATGTGATATAAATCGAAAAAGGATTTATACGAAAAGTTGCATGATATACTTACCGTATTTCGTTGTAAAAATTTGACATATTAGGTCATTCAATAAGTCTCAGATGGCGTTACTATATAATTTTTTCGATATGATTTTTATTTAGTACTAACCTTCAAACGATACGTGTATAAATTTGACAGCAATCTGACTATTGATTCGTGAGTTATTGAAAAAAATAATGGAAAAAAGTGAATTTTGAGTTTTGATAAAGCAATGCTTTTTTATGAAAAAAAAAATACAGTGGAAACCAAACAATGACTTGATAAACATTATCCGAACTCAGCTCCATCGAGACAAATGGTAGGGAAGTGGATTGCCGAATTTAAACGTGGTCGTACCAGCACAAATGATGCAGAGCGCAGTGGACGCCCAAATGAGGCTGTTATTCCAGAAAACGTAAAAAAAAATCACAAATTGGGTATGAACGATCGCAAATTGAAGGTGCACGAGCTGGCTGACATTGTAAAGATATCAGATGGTAGTGTTTTTACCATTTTACACGAACATTTGGGTATGCGAAAGCTCTGTGCAAAGTGGGTGCCGCGTGAGCTCACAGTCGACCAAAAACAACAACGAATTGATGCTTCAGAGGAGTGTTTGGCGCTATTAAACCGCAATAAAATGGAATGCTATCGTCGATATGTAACAATGGATGAAACATGGCTTCACTATTACACACCAGAATCCAATAGACAGTCAGCACGAGTGTTTCCAAAAAAGAATTATGCGTTTAATTTTTAATTATAACTTTTCATGTAGAGGAATATTTCAAGAAAAGCGAGTGCTGACTGTTTGTTGTATTTATCTCTTGAAATTATTGACTTACATCTATAGAAATCGCAACGTGTTCGCAACAAATGGTTCTTTGCACAGTTACATGGCGCGTAGGCGTGATCCTCTGCTTCTCCCCAGACCTAACCATGAATCATATAAAAAGTCACCTCAATACTCCGGCATTTATTTTTTTAACATGCTGCCGATTCGCTTGAGGGAATCTCAATCGGAGAAAATATTTAAGCACAAATTGAAAGATTTTTTAATATCAGGGACATTCTACACGCTGCAGGAATTTACCGAGTCATGTGTTCGCCTGTGATATCTATGTAATTTTTTAAATTTGTTAGTAGATTTTTAAAAAAAATCTAACTATTCAGGAGATCGACACAACCGAAATTTTGAAAAATTTTTATGCAGTACTTCATTTTATGACCCCTGGATCCTAAAAATGACCTCAGTTCAAAAGTTTATATATCTATATATATATATATATATATGGGATATAGAAACTTTGCGTCACGTTCTAGGCCGCATTTTTTGACCAATCGAAACAAAATTTGGTTAAAAAATCGGCTAGGTCATGGAATCGCGTGAGTTCGTTGGCGATTGAAATCGGAGAGCTAATTTCAGAATGGCGGCCTGTCAAAGTTTTAAAAAAATCATATTTTTTTCGTTGTTAATAGAAAAGACCGATGTTACATATCAAATGATAGAGCACTTAAAACTCTACAATATTTATTTGGAGAGTTTTTTCATCGCTGGCATATTTAAGTAAATGTAAGTCAATATAAAGTAACAAAAATAAAAAAAAATATCATCACCCGCTATACCTGTAATCATTTTGACAAATAAACACCTGTGAAATAACAATAAGACCGTACTTACGTATGTATTATAGTATAATGGGTATTTCAGTTAAAATAACTGTCAATATGACACTTTGGTTATATTTGGCGAATGTCAGAATATTCCGTTATTTGTTTATTAATAGTGGGTGTCAGTGGTAGACTAAGTATAAATAAAAAATACATAAATCAAAAATCTACTTTTCCGACTGGCTGCCATCGGGATTTTTTATTTATTGTTTTCTTTTTTAATTTAATGAATATTTTTTAGATGTATGTGTTGCTTTAGTCTGTATTTTTTGTTCATTTGTATATATCTTTTGCCTTTTGACTTGCCAATTGTACAATATTTGTATTTCTGATGGCTGAATAAAGAATTTGAATTTTGAATTTGAGTGGACAGCAATCCAGAAACCGAATCCAATGCTAGCAAAGACGCAACAATCGGCCGGTAAGGTGATGGCGGCTGTATGTTGGGATGCGAACGGAATAATATTCATCGACTACCTCCAAAAAGGAACCATTACTGTGCACTTTTGGATCGATTGAAGACTGAAATCGCAATGAAACAGCCACATTTGCAAAAGAAGAAAGTGTTGTTTCACCAAGACAATGCACCGTGTCACAAATCGATGAAAACTAATTGAATTAATGAGGCAGCAGTGAAACCGGGGACTCATGTCGAACGGAGCCTTACAAAAAAAATTTTTAATGAATTGGGCTTCGATTTGCTTACCACCCACCGTATCTGTGTTTTTTTCGTATTTATCCTATACTATATGGATTTATTGAATGACCTGTTAACTTTACTACATAGCGTCGATGGAATTTTAGCATCTACCCTGCTGAATTGCTGAAATCTTCAAATGTAAACGGAAAATAGTGGATGACACGTAAGCAGTATTTGGAGGAAATGACAGATTTCGAGACCATACGCGAGGAACAGTCAGGAATATTTAGTCCTGGTGTCGAATTTTTATTATTTCTTGAATTATAATTTTAGTACTACTTCCTGAAAGTAGAAGTAATGCCGTGAAAAGATTAATATGTGTTGAACGGAAGATGGAAAAAGATAGAAAAAATCAATGAATACTTAGAAAAAGGATATTTGAGAAAACTTAAATCTAATGATATTAAAACAGAATCGAAGAAATTATGATATTTATCTCATTTCGCAGTTTTTAATCCCAATAAACCCCATAAATTTAGAATAGTTTTTGATGCAGCAGGAAAAAGTCATGGCGTCAGTCTGAATGACAATTTACTTCAAGGCCCTGATTATTTGACAAATTTGCCGGGCGTTTTAATGAGATTTAGAAGATGGAAATGGGCATTTTGTGGAGATATACGTGAAATGTTTCATCAAGTAAAAATTATTGAAGAAGACAGATGTGCGCAAAGAATTTTGTGTCGAGATGGAAATAAAACAAAAAAAATAGAAGAATATGAAATGTTGGTAATGACATTTGGAGCGACATGTTCTCCGTGTTCTGCTCAATTTGTAAAAAACCTTAATGCTAAAGAATCGCCAAATTTCCCTCATTTAGTTGAAGATGTTGAGAAAAATTTTTATGTTGACGATTATTTGGATTGTGGTCAAACTGAACAAGAGGCAAATTTAAAAGTTGGATTTCTAATTCAAAACTAATTACGAATATTGTATCTGGTGTTCCTTTGGAAAAAGATTTGAATAAATGTCAAGCAAATGCAGTATTAGGCGTTCTATGGCATGTTTCAAACGACTGTTTTGTATTTCGACTAAAATTTCACAAAGTACAAGATGAGATAGTAGCAGGTCAGAAAGTACCAACAAAAACGGAAGTTCTTAAGCTTGTGATGTCAATTTTTGATCCGCTTGGTTTTCTAACTAATTTAGTTATACGTGGACGAATTATTTTACAACAAATTTGTAGAACTGGAAATTATATCTGATCGAATTTTTCAAAATTGGTTAATTTGGTTAAAAGATCTAAAACACATTGCGGATTTAAAAATACCTAGATGTTATTTTTACTCTTTGGGAAGTGCTCGGTTTATAGATTTACATATTTTTTGTGATGGAAGCGAAGAAGCTTTTGCCTGTGGAGCGTATCTACGAATAGTTTTAGACGATCAAATTGAAGTTTGCCTTATTTCTTCTAATTACTATTAGAAAATAATCGGGACTTAATATCAATATTTCCTATTTATGGTCAGATTCGAAAACAGTATTGCATGGGATTAACAGGGATGGAAGAAATTATAAACAATTTGTTTATCATCGAGTTGGTCAAATACAGGAACTAGCAAAACTCGACCAATGGAAATACGTTTTCGAATCTGACCATAAATAGGAATTAGTGATATTAAGTCCCGATTCTTTTCTGATAGTAGTTAGAAGTCTACTACCCATTACTGCAGCCTGCAATTCTATCCTCGGTATAGATAGTGGTTTTAGAGGACACCTGGTGTAAAGCATTGTATAAGGACCAGCCACAGTGGAAAAACATTATTTTATAAAATAGTTGTGCCTGTTTGGTTGCAAGAGGTTGTTATATTGCATTTAGTTTAAATGTTTTCATTTCGTTATATGCATAATATCTGTCCAAATTTTGAGTTGTTGTAAGCATGTGAAACAACAACAACATGTGAAACCAATAATTAAAAAATAATAACTGTACCCACGCAACGCAGAACATTACATATTATGATTATTTATCCTGTCAACTCTGACCTATTATTAAAATGAGGCTTCAACTAATACATTGCATGTGACATTTGAAAAACACGGTGAAACCCTTTTTCATCCCACAACTCCCGCCTTCACTTTCTTCGGCCCTATATACAGAATCATTAATTTATCATTCTGACATTACCAGCAGTATGGTGGCTTTGGTTTTCAGGCTATATGCGTATCGAATTTTAGCTTTGCTTATATTACACGCATCTACTTATGCATAAAAGTGCAGAAGCCACGTCTTATTACAGAATGCAGAAGTTTAGTTCAAACTACCAATAGTATTAAAGTTTAATTCTAAGCGTTAGAATTTGCAATATTTACGCTAAACATTTTTAGAACCTGGTAAAACAGTCGAATGAATTCATAATAACCAAATGCATTAAAAAATATACACGTGTTGGAGTTCGTTAACTGGTTTAATCGTATTCTGCAATTATATATACTTAACTATTTTTTGTAGGAACAAAATTAAATAATAATGTTGCAATATCCTTGACCTTTTTTGTATTATAAAATTGTTTTACACCCTGATTTTTATTTATACGAATCCTTTTTTTTATTCCTATATTAGGTATTTGAATTTAAAAGCACAAGTCTGTGAGTTGTGAGACTATTATTGTGAAACGTTATGTCTATATTATGCTCCATGTGAATTTTATATTGTTCGAAATAATGCTGCGAGTATCTTTGAACTTTCACATGGCGTGCCGGGTTTTATTTCACGCAGCTTCAGCAGACTGAAATCTTGTTTATTCTATTTAATACAGATTTAAGCTTTGAAAATTTTGCTAACTTAGGTTAGGGACGTAAGGGTGAAGTATGATCAACAAAAATGTATTAAGGATTTAGAAGTAATAGAGGTATAAAATTGCAATGTTGAAATTCCTTAAATTGTAGGAAACAAATACTGACTGTATTTATAATATAGCAAAGATAAGAAGAGAAAATGCACATAGCTTTCTTTGTCCTGTCGCATTCTTTAGCTATTCATTCTTATTATTGTTACACTATACAAATTTAATGTCTTGACTGACAGAGCAGAATGAGATGGTACGTTGTCAATGTCATCTTCGACAGCACTATTTTTAAAGTGTTCTGTTTTGGCAGCTCAAACACTATCATAAACATTATTCTATGAACACTATCAATATAAATAAGGTTATTTACTACCTATTATACAATTATTTATAATTATTGTAAAAATAAAAGTATCACTTACATTATTATTGACATACATTGGTATTTACGTCTAATTCTTAAACAAACAAATAAACAAGCTAAATGTGAAATAGGATATTACAAAGCGTATCAGGTGCATAACATTATTCTTTCTCGAAGAAACTTCGAAATTGAATCTAAACCACAGTTTAATACACAGTTACTTCACTTCGTGTCAGAACGTTTTATCTCTCTGTCTTCAAAGCAATTCGCCGCACTTATAATTGTAGCAAAGATTAATCTACACAATAGATAGTCAGCGTATATGGGAAAGAAAACAAAAATTGAAACTGTCTCGACACGAGCTACATCTATTAGAAAAACATGTAACCATGGAAATTATGGAAATTGTAGATGGTGTTATATGTATTGTGTTGAAATAAAATAATCATATGGGCAATGTTAGACAAGGACGAGTATACTTTCCCCTACGAGGTGGGAGTTTGTTTTTATATTATAGGTATCATATATGTACTACTGTGCAGCAGTGTTTTTTGTCGGTTAATATAAAATTATATGGTATACGTACACCTATCTACGCAAAGATTAATGTGTATGGACGAAAATAAAAGAAATTACTATAATAGTATAAATATACAGGGCTGGTTCATTAAATGTTTTAGACAATAATTTTAAATGACTAAAATAATATTATTTTAGTCATTTAATTTTAAATTTCGGATATAAGGATGCATCAAAAAGTTATATTTAAATTAACGAAATTTGGCGTTATAGATAGGACTTCCGCTTATTATCTGATTCAGTTTTAAGGATCAAACTCAAACAGCAGATTCAACTTGTTAACATTATGAAAAAATAAATCTCAGACTCATACAGGCGTGAAATGCTACCCTAACTTTTTTATGCACATTTTTTGCGTGTGTTTCAATTCGGAGATGTAAAATCTAACAAATTATATACGTAATAAATGTATCCTTCTGTGATATTGATAGAAAGTCATCGTTATCGCGTATTATCGATTTTAAGAAATGTTAATATTAAAAAGGCTGTGCTTTTTACAAGTTGCTGAAGTAAATAAGGTTTGAAATTTCCAGCATGACAATAATTATTTAAAAAAATACGGTTTCGAAATGCAGGATGTAAAAAATTAGAATTTTTAATCTGTTTTTAATGAAAATTTAAATCTATTGAGAAACATGGTTCAGGGTTTTTGTGAAATGTATTTTACTCCAAAGATTCTACTCATCGATGATAACCGAATTAATTTACTCAAAAATATCTATACTAGTAAAATAACACAATTATCACAATTAGGTTCAAATTCTGCAACGCCGAATTGAAAAAAAACTTACAGTCTCCCTAATATTGGTTTTTGTGCAATGATCATAAAACTTTAAAAAAATAACGATTTATGTAGATTGTATTGTTAACACGTTTCGTAAAAAGCTTTAAAAACCCACCAACAGGGTGTTAAAAGTATCACGACAATAACTTTTTTCATGTTTTAACAAGTACAATCGTCTGCTTCAGATTGATCCTTAAAAACTGAATAACAGTTTCTCTATATAAAAAAATAAAACTCGTAAATATCATCCCCAAACATTTAATTTGAATACAATTACATAACACCATATTTGAAAGTAAATAAAAAAAAACAGCATTACCTAGTTTAACAGATTTGCAAATTGCAAATCAAAGTATCTATGTATACAGGGTGTTGCATAAGTACTTGTACAAACTTTAAAGGGTGATTCTTTGACTAATTTTAAGATACAAATTTCATATGTACATTCAAAGTTCAAAAATAATATTATATTTAGGATTATATGCTTGTTCAATAGCATCGCAATTTGGTGCAATTCGGGATACAGGTGTATTGATGACACCAGAGCTGTCAAAAGAACTAATAAAAAATACGAAAAATAACAAAATACAAATATCATTCAAAAGACAACAATGCACATAATAGTCGGTACCAAGCCAAATAGGTAGTAGGTAAATATAGATTTATTTTGTTTCGAGCTTGGGCTTGGCACCGACTTATTGTAATCAAAACTACCCACCAAACGGATACATTTAATTTTACGCAGACATCTAGTGTGAGCAGGCAATATGCCCGGTGAGAGAAAGTTGATAGACGATGGCCGGACGAGAAGTAACAACTGATTATATCCTATTGCCAACACAAGTATTTTTTTTACTGGCACATTGGAAAAAAAAATTTAAAAAATGTTTCGTTTACGCAACGTTGGGGATTAATGGGTTAAGTACTAAGTGTCAGTTATCAGTTATAATTTTTTATTTTCCAAGAAAGCGAAACGAGATATTTAAAACGGCATTGCGCCGCCCTCATGTATACCTCCGGGGGCGGCATCGAAAATCGCTACACGTCACAAACTTGTAAATGCTTAGAACTACCCCTATGTCAAATTTCTATTTTCTATCTTTTTTGTTTGATACCCAAAGCCCTATTCCTACCGAACTTATTATTTACCCGAAGAAACATTAAAAAGAAGTAAAATTTAAGTACCTAAACCTATAAAGTGGAACTTATACCTGAATTTATAACCCATTTTCTGCATCGATCTTCTTCTTTAGGAAATCGAAAGAAATGTACCTCTCGATTGTTTCTGTAACTGTTGTTACAATTTCGAAAAGCACATTGGTTACGACTTAATTTCGAATTGTTTCTTTCCATTTTCACAAAACACAAAAATTATTTAGTCACTAACTAGGAAGTTTCTCAAATAAAAAAAAAACACAACACAAAATAATATAATTAGTCTAAAATTAGAAAAACACAAAATAAGTTAAAAAATATTCACAAAAAAAATAACTACGCAGCCAAAGATTAAATTTAATTTAATATATTAGGTAATTCTCTTCAAAACAAAATCAGTAGGTATGAAAACAACCATAATATGTATACCTAATATAATATAGGTAGCACTGATAATTTTTTTATTATAGGTATTATAAGATCTACAACAATCTTGTTACATCTTTGCCACATTGTCTACGTGAAATATTTAAAATATATGTAATAAATTGAAAAAGTATCTAGTCAATTCTTAAGTGGAGTTATAATTTTGACAAAGAATAATGTACATTAATACCTACTTGATTTCGGTATTGGTATAAAAGTCTAATATCCACGAAATAAATTTAATATACCTAATAATCATTAATCCATGCCATACAACATGTTTCAAGACTAGACCAGTCCCATAAACAGTGGCGAGCAATAATTAAATCAAAAGCTTTTAGCTTTTATATATTTAGATTTTTTTATATACATCAACAAATTATTACAATGGAGCCAGAAGTATGTTTCTATCTAAAAGCTTTTCATTTAATGATTGTTCGCCACTGATCATGGGACTGGTCTAGTCTTGAAACATGTATGACATGGATTAAATATTATTATATTAAATTTAATTCATAGAGATAAGGCTTTTATTTCAATACTGTACTTGTAATAAATCACCCTGTGTGTTTCTTTTACCGACGAATCGGCAACAGCACGACACACACCACATTCGCTTGTTTTTTTTTCTACCCTCCCTACGTATCCCCTCCAGATTAATACAGAATTTCATCAATCTCTCTCTCTGACAATACAGCATTGTCGGTGCATAACTGTTGCAAATGATGTAAATAATTGTTATACGTTGCGTTTTGTTTCTGATATTAATAAACTACAAAACGGTTTCTGGCTGTGACAATACTGCTCTATGCTTTACACGCTAGTCTACGCCACGTAGTGGCTGGCATACTTAGAGATGTTCTCATTTTAATGCATTGGGCTGACTATCTATTGTGTAGATTAATCTTTGATTGTAGTATAGTATCTTACAGTATATATAGATATAGCATATATAGTAGCGGGTCAGAATGTGGCTGGTATTGCGACGAGTCGATGCCGTTTTTAGCGTTTACTGACCCTTCTTATCTATAGTTATTATTCTATGTCTAAACTTTATTTTGTCTATGATAATTCCTAAAACGTATTCTGCGCTACCATCGAAGTATATTTATATGGAATATAACTGATGTCCTCGGAACTATTCCTCTAAACTAAATGTTTCGAAATTAGTACTTAAGTTGTTTACGTTTTAAAATTTCAATTTCCTCAATATGTTGATAAAACCGATTGTGATCTACTTGTTATAGTTTTTAAATTTTATTTTATTTTTATTCCAAGATAATTAATAACTAAATATAAATAATAATTAAATAAGAAACCCCATAGATGTTCGATGCAAAAATACGGAATTTTAATAATAATTATTATTATAATTGTATTATTTTCATTATTTCCAATAAACGAATGTAACAAACTAACAACTTTATTCAAAAATTAGAAACAGAAAGTATTGCCAGAGTTGGGATTCGAACCCATAACCTTCCGCATGCCAAGCAAACGCTCTATCAATGGCGCCACAGAACCCTCTTTGAAAATACTGTATTTTAATTGTAATAAGATAGGTTCCATAACTGGTAATATTTTAAACAAATATAAGAATTATTGTATTCTGATAGTTTGTTATTTAAACTTGTTTCTATATTCTCTAGATCTGTTTTTCGTATTATTGTTTTTTTATTGCATAATTACAAACATAATATCAGCTCCAATATGGATATTATTTTTAAGACGAAAGAAATTTTATTTTTCAACTCGGTTCAAATTGAAGACTAGTTTTTTGGTCATGGACCCACCAACAGATATCAGAAAATTTTAACAATATGTTCTCTGTACGAGAGGGGGGTACTTAACCCGTTTCGTTCCTTTTGACGGCGCCCATGCATTCGGTAGTCTAAACCTTTAATTAGACACTGTTTCTTCTGAAGGTGGCGAACCTTTATGAGCGAAGCTCTCTAGGTTTGAAATTCAGATAGGTACTTGGTATTCCCGTATAAAAATTCCCTGAGGTTACATTACATTCATAAATTCTCAGAAATGGATAGTATTATTTTTACTTATTTATTTCTTTTTATTTCAGGATCGATAACACCATGAACTATTTGTGGTTGTTGTTGGTGGGATTATTGCAGCCTTTTACGCCAACGTGTATGGGTTATGATCGTTGTTTAACATCTCTTCCTGGTACGTGTTAAGTTTTAATAATAATAATAATAATAATAATCATAATAATAGCGTTTATTTGCCCAACAGTACAAAACCCTTTTTTCAATATACTGTATTATCTTTTGATCAGTTTTGAACAAGTTCTTTTTAATCTCAGAGGTCAACCCGAAACGCTACTTCCATGTGAACCAAGAATCGCTCAATGTGACCTTAGAAACATCGGATCGAGTAACACATCAACTAGCCACTCATATTTTCTACATCTTCATCAAAGAAATTATTGGCTATGCTAAAGTTGATCTAGTTCAGGCAGATGACAGTTTTGAATTGGACCAAATTATGGAGAAAATGATGGATCGGACTCATCCGTAAGTATTTTTTTTATATCGAGCCTATTTATGTTTTATGATTTTTAAATTTGTTTTGTAATATAACTAATTAATAGCAGAGTCAGAAAAATTATTTGTTTAGTTAATAAGGAGTTAGATAAGGCTTTCACTAATCTAAGTTAGATATTATGCTTTTGGAAAGGTGTATATGCGTCAGTACACACACTGGAATTAAAAGACTTACGTTATGTCTAGAGTCCATGTCGAAATGCACTTTCTTATTGAGTACATTTTTTCATTAACATATTGTTGATATTTCTTTTCGTTTTCGAGATATCATTTCTTTATTAATTTGGAGGTTAGGTTAGGTTCAGTTCGAATACGTGCAATATTTTTGTATCTGTTTTTTTGTTTTGTCTTTTTCAAATGACGTTTCACAAGGTGCGGAGGTTATCTTTATGTAACACCTCAGATTTTACATTAATTTTTGTGAATGCTAAAACTAAGTTATCAGAAGACGATTTTGCGCGAAAAGATGGAATCTTGTAATGTTAGAATGTCAAGTTGTAGGATTTTACCCGAAGGAAATCTCCACTGGATGAGGAAAGGTCATACGAAACTTTACCCTGATTCTTGGCCAATTGTGCCTGTTATACAAACTGTGATGGATCAAACTTATGTGAGAACATTCCTTTGGTGTATACGTGGGCCAATTTTTCAATAAAACTTTTCTGAATCGCTGGATTTGTAACCGGGATAGAATCGAGTGGCGACTTGAAAAACAAACATATGCCACAAAACTCAAAATTTGCGCTTGCAGCACATTATATTTTTTCTACGATTGTTTTAATGCTTTTATAAATTAAACATAATTTTTAGGAAAAAGCCTAAGCACAATTAGTGAAAAGTATTAAATTGTCTAGTTGGTGTTAAATTATATTCAGTATCATAATCCAACTGTTTTTCATTATACAGAGTGACTATAAAGTGTGGAAACCCATGTATATTTCCAAAACTAATCGTTATTTTGATGAAAATTTTAAGGAAAAGTTTTTTGGGATAATTTTTGACACAATCTGACGATGTTCAATTTTTTATAAAATTAACAGCTTTGTCGCTATGGTAACCAACCTTGTTTTTTTAAATGACATGGTATGTTTTTCTTTTCATTTTTAGGTAGACCATTTATTTCTGGATACGATAAAATAATTGAGAAAAAACTGTTTTATTAAACAATCGTGTTCTTCGTTTACAGTTCATTAAAATTAAATTTTTATAAGACTTGCCATGGAAAACATTGTAGCTGTCAAATAAAAATACTATTTGTCAGCTGCTTGTGGTCAGTTAGTTTCCTTACAAACAAAAATGGAAAAACTCAAATTTTACCTCACACTCATTATTCCTATGGCAGAATTGACGCAAAAACAAAGAATTGAAATTTTGATGATGAAGGGCTACGGTGACAGCTAACGCCGTTATGAAGAAGTGTGCAAACTTTTTCGTGAGTTGTGTCCTAACTGGTCACAAATTCAGAAAGGATATGTATCTAAATTATGTCAGAAATTTGATGAAACTGGTAGTGTATGAAACAAACTAAAAACCGGAAGGCCAAAAACAGGTGCAGGCGGTTACAAGGCATTAGATGTCATTCTATCGTTGGAAGAAAACCCGCATTTATCAACAAAACGATATTTCTCAAATATATGTGGTCAAATTATTAAAAAAAGAGCATTTCCATCCGTACAAAATACAGCTGGTTCAAGAGCTTGAAGATGGAGATTTTCAGAGGCGTCTTGAATTCTGCAATGTAATGTTAGACCAAATTAACTTGAATCCAAACTTTACAAGAATTATTCGTTTCACTGATGAGGCTACTTTTACTTTGCATGGATTCGTAAATAAACGAAACTTTCGATATTGGTCTGCCGAAAATCCACGCTGGATCATGAAGAGACTCAGCGACCACAAAAAATTAATGGTTGGGTATGTTGGATCGTAATGTTATTGGGCCATTCTTCATTGATGGCAATCTTAGAGCTGAAAAATATTTAAATTTGCTAAGAGAAGAAATTGTAGCCGCTGTGTGGGCAGTGCGCCCAATTAATGAAGTTTGGTTAGAGCAGGACGGTGCTCCTAGTGCCCCCCGCTCATCAATTGACACTCTGTGATTTTTTTCTTTGGGGTCACTTGAAGAATAACATCTACAAAAACAGACCAATAAATTTGGAAAAACTAAGAGCTAAAGATATTGGAGAATCTAGTAGAATATTACCTGTCGCATTTTGTAGACTCCAATTGTGCGCAAATAACAACGGACAACATAGTCAACATTTGTTGAACTAGCAGTTTTTAATATTAGGCTGTTGGATTCGATTTTCTTTTTACTAATTGTTTTTTGAATTAAATTTTTATTTGTCCATATATTTTATTTTACAAGTATTTTCAATTGACAGCTACAATGGTTTCCATGGCAAGTCTTATAAAAATTTAATTTTAATGAACTGTAAACGAAGAACACGATTGTTTTATAAAAACCAGTTTTTTATCAATTATTTTATAATGTAACCCTATAAAAATTTTATCTCGTCGTATCCGGAAATAAATGGTCTACCTAAAAACGAAAAGAAAAATATAAAAATATACCATGTCATTTAAAAATAACAATGTTGGTTGCCATAGCAACAAAGCTGTTAACGCTATAAAAAATTGATCTTCGGCAGGTTGTGCCAGAAAGTAAACCAAATAACTTTTTTTAAACATTTTTTCAAAATAACGATTATTTTCGGAATATACAGGGGTTTCCACACTTTATACTCACTCTGTATAAATAGCATTGAAACCTTCGAAATTAGCGAAATAATTTAAACTGTCAATTTGGTTTAATTGAATTGTCGGTGTTGCTATGGTGATTTTTCATAAGCGATGCTACTTTTAAATTTAGCTGTGCATTTACTAGTTGCGGGAAATGAAAAACAGCATTACAATGTACGAGTACTACATTTTCAAATTATGACTGAACATACAATAAAGGCATATATCTTTTTGAATAATTATACTAATTATTTCGATGTTAGAAGATTATTCACTTCTATATCATGTTCAAATACAAAGACTCGAGAGTATCCAACGCAAATTTTTAAAGCATATGTCATTTAAAATTGATGGATATTTTCCAGCTCGTGGCTACGATCATTGTATTTTATTAGATAGATTTAATCTTAGACTGCTAGCAGAACGACGTATTTTTGCATCTCAGATTTTTATTTTTAAATTAATAAACAATTTGCTGGACTGTCCTCGGTTGCTGCGGCAGATATGGTTTCGTGTTCCTCGCTTGCAGGCAAGAAATTCACATATGTTTTGGGTGGCTCACATTCATACAAATTATGAAGGCAGAGCCCCCTTTTTTCGGGCTTGCACCTACTGCAATCGTCTGAATTTGCACGATAATGTTAACTACTTCAATGGCTCACTTAATTAATTTAAGCATCATTTGCGTCTGTGTCTGCAAACGAACGAAATGGATATTGTTTAATTAATTATGCGCCATGGAATTGTTTTCCTTTAATGCAGTTTTGTTTGATTTTTTCATTTTTCTTTTTAATTAATTCCTATTTTGTGAATTTACATATGAATACCTGTGCTTAGTTTAGTTATATATAATTGTCTTGTAATTGGGCAGCAATGCCTGTTAGACAATAAAGATTATTATTATTATTATCATTATTACAACTTTAGCCAATAATAATTATTGTTCTTTAGATTTTAAAATCTGAATACGGTTTATTTGTTATTTTCAGTCGATAAATCGGGGACAGTTGAATCTAAGTACACTATTATTTTCATTTCAGTTTTGTTTAGGATGAAATTAAAACATTAAAAATAATTTTTTTTATTCTTGTTTTTCTTTTGGTTTCAGGTTCTTGCAAACAACATTCTTTTTAATTTTTAGCGGAAAATTACATTTTGCTTATCTAACTTTATTAAGTAACAAGTAACAACGTTTCGGCGATGGTTTGTCCTGAAGAAGGCGACAAACCATCGCAACGTTACCTAATAAAGTTAGATAAGCAAAATGTAATTTTTTTGATTTGATTTTTATTTCTTTATTCATTAGAATTTTACAGGGTTGGCTATAAATTTGTATTATTTTTAATGTTTCTTTTTTTTATGTTCTTGAACTATTTTTCTTTTAATTTTTTTTATTCTTGGTTTTCTTTGGGTTTCAGGTTCTTGAAAACAACTTTTTTTTTTAATTTTTAGCGAAAAATTACATTTCGCTTGTCTAACTTTATTAAATAATAAGTAACAACGTTTCGGCGATTGTTTGTCCTGAAGAAACATTAAAAATAATACAACGAACATTAAAAATAATACAAATTTATAGCCAACCCTGTAAAATTTTAATGAATAACCTGCTATAAAATTACACTTTGTCAAATTTAAAGTACCCCCCTCCCCGTAATCAATAAACTGTTTTGACGTAAGTATCTAAGGATTTAATTACAAATAGTTTCCGTAATTGCAGTATTGCAAACACTACGATCAATGTAGAGGTGTGGATTCCACCAGACTACGACACGTATGCCATGGAATTAGTGAAGGAATGCGGAAGTCTTTCGCCACCAGGTCGTTTCGGATGGTTTATTCCCATGGAATTTAGTGCTGCTATAAAGTGAGTATGCATTGCATAGAGCAATAAAATATCATTTGTCTGGAAATCTAGTAAAATTATTTTATCTGCTTCATAAAACTTGAAAATAATCCAATCATGTTAATAATAAGGGTTTGATAGGTTCAATAAAATTAAGTTCCTTATTAGAAGTTAGCACTTGGAAAGGTGCAGTAAAAATTGTTTCTGTTGATTATTTTGTTGAATAGTATATTATCCTTAAAGAAATTATATTTTGTGTTGGGCATAATCCATGTTAAAAAGGGAATAAGAAATAAAACAGAGCATAAGCATGATTTTTTTATATAAAAAATACGTATGAATTGTAAGCGAACAATAAATAAAAATTTTCTACCTCCGCCACTCAGGAGCCCAACAATTCAGGCGTTACGCCTTCTAATATTGTGACGAATATAAAATGTCCCCAACGCTTAAGAGAGAAATAAATACATCCGGCAACACCGCGTTGGCTTGACAGATGGTAATCAGATGTAACCGTTCTCGAAAGCTTGCGACTCAAATAAACGGGATGCGACTCTGTACAGATTTAATAGGCTGTACCTCGTCCGGGGCAGCGCTGTGTTAATTTGGTAGAATGTGTATCGCTTACCGAATGGATCTAGAATAGACGTACGCGCGCCAGAATTATGTAGAACAAACGACTATTTACTGGAAGTGTTCGAGAAAGGTGACAAATCATATATATATATAACCAACGTATGACAGCGACGGACAATCAGTCATCAAGTGAAGAGTCAATAGTTGAGAACAATGTTGTGACATATAAAAAATAATAGTGAAAATAAATAGTACAATTAAATACAGTAATTTTAGTGCATTAATATTATTAGTTTGTTTAAGTGTTTAGTTATTAAGTGTCAATAAATTAGTTTTAATTAAAGCTCGTTATTATTTCTCCGAACCACGAAAAACGTTACAATATGTATTCTTCTAAGTCTTAACTAGAATCAATACTATTACTGCTACTACTGTTTCGACTTATTTTAAAGTCTGGTATAATGAGTTATTACTTGTATTTGGTTATATTACTTGAATTAAAACTACTTTTATTGTAATTATTGGAACTTTACTATAATGTACGAACGTGTTGTCTACATCGTATTATACTCCATACTAATAACAACGTTGCCAGATTGGCTATTAAAATACAAAAATAAAAATAATTGCAGGGTTGCCTCAACAACTACAAGTATTATAAATATTATAACTAACCACTCGTAATAATGAAGTATTCCTTTAAGAATATTGAACAACTTTCTTTCTATTAGTAGTAAAAATAGTTAGAAATGCAATTTAAAATGCGGCTAACTAAAAGCTGGAGTGAGCCCTATAGGGCAACATTCTCTACAGATCACAATTTTCTGTATTAATTTACTTATACATTTTGTTTTTATTGTTTGTAAATCTAAATCTTACAGACAGTTTAGTATTTTCATAACCCGTAATTTAGTTTAGATATTTTATGCGTGAAATTGCAATTTACTTTACTCCACTAAAAAGTAAAAAATCTAGCGATACTACAATATATGAACGTCGTTAAAAAATAGTTATATTATTATCTCTAACATATTAAATGACAGTGTTATAATGTCTTTCAGATAACTATTTTTAAAAAGTAACTCTATTAACTTCGGAAGAAAAACTCCAAAATTTAGACAAACATATAAAACCGGAATGGATCGATATTGCTTAGCTAGTCTAATAATATCATAATTGTTTCAAATTAGCTGAAAGTCATAACGAATATTTGTTTCAGTTTTAATTATGCTATACCATTACCCAAATAATTATGTTCAGTCAGATGAAAATAATGCTCAGTTTATTTAAATTTTAACTAACTGTCTACGTACCTAGAGATAATAGAATAGACTATAATAGTAACTACGCCACTCATTATACTTTTAGCAAAGATTCATAAAAAACAGGACTTAAGCACAAATCTAAATTGATTAATTATTAAATACACATGTGTATATCAGTGGCGGCCCGTGAGTCCTAAGATTTGTGAGGCAGTACAAAGATTTTTATAAAAAAATTGTTGACAACATTGCAAATTGCATTCATTCCCATTACGTACACATTTCTCAATAAACTTCTCATTAAATCAGTAATCCTCTTCCGGACAAACTAAGTACAACAATTATTCTATATTATAAATTATCACCAATTAAAAACTAATAAGCAGATATTACGTTTGATGCTATTAAGTTTGTAAGTAATTTGTCACTAAATTATTAAAAATAACAACTCATAAAAAGGGCACATTTTACACACCCACTTGCGTTCACGAGAAAGTAATTTAGTACATACCATTATAGCGATTTAATAGCCAAAGCATTCTCTTTGAAGCGAATTTTAAATTTTCTCTTATTAATTGTGTTATGTTAATTATGAAAACAATGATCATTGAAAATTATTTTATGCCCGATTAACTTGTCCAATTATACTAGGAGTACACTGTTTATTTCATCTCAAGAACGTCGCAAAATTGCATTCGTTATCTAACTTTCGATGCTTTTATTCTATTAATATATTATTTTTTTTTTAGATTGACGAAATATGAAATAAATTTCAAAATAGTTATTAGTCTTAAGTCTTAACTTATGTATTTAGAATGTGATGTTATTTTTTTAGATGCGTAGGTATAGATATTAGTAGTTGTTTGGCCTGGTTCTCTAAATTTATACATAACATTTTCGATAGCGGGGACAGTTTGGTCACATCGAAAAATTATAAATCACTTTCTTATTTTCTACATAAATATTTTTTTACCTTTGAATAAATCTAAGAACTGTTTTGAAAGGAAAGATTACATTTGCTGTATGTGAAAAATTGTTGTTTCAGAAACTTTTATAATCCCATTGCTGATCCCGATGTTAAATCCATACACTGGAGATTCCTGCGAGACCGAAACTTCGTCAAAATCTTTGATATGGATGATAAAATGATGGTATCCTATTTTCAAGCCAAAAATTACACAAAAAAATTAAGTAGCATTGAAGGGTAAGTTTTAATTTAAAAGTAGAAAGCTATGATTGCTTCCCTAACCGATTACAACAACCAACTTTTCCAAGTATAAGATAAAATTTACTTTTTAGATGTTCGGGTTTAGGAAAGCATCGAATAGCATAGAAATTGCATTTTGTCCAATTATTGCTTAAAAAATATTATTCGGAGTACCAAATAATTTTTACATTCAAAAACAAGAAGAACAGAAACAGAAACGTATGTGACAATTTTTGTTCTTGAATTCGTTATACACAGTTAATAGTGTTGGTGTTGGTGTCGACGAATGATCAATTTTTACCTAAGTTTGATCATTCCGTTTTGGTTTTAAATCAACCAAACTCTTAAATTCCAACTTTATACGCCTCTGTTGCAGCAAGATAATCCATTATTTTTTTTTTTTTTTGAACATCTGTCCCAGGTTTCATTGCAGACTCATGGGCTTATTATGAAAAGTCCCGGTATTTTACGCAACGCAATCCAACAACCCTGTTCTCTCCACTATCTTGTGGAGTTCAGCTGTGTTAGGTGTCAGTATCTGCTGGCGCAATTAGCGCATGCCCAAAAACAGCCTGTCGTCTTTGTTGTAAGGCATGGTAAGCTGTTTGAACTGCCCCATTACTCAATCTACATTGCAGGTCTCCGTTATACAGCCCTATCTTATTTAGGTGGTTTCTCAGGACGCAATGCCCAGTGAGGAGTCCTTAGTTACTCGCAACCAGTTTAGTTGCAACCTTAGGGCATTTCAGAGCCTTTAGGGTCACTTGGATATCTTAACATATATTAATTCGCTTGATTGTATGAGCCCTCAATCTGTTTAGTTTTGCAAACACTTCGGCTTGAAACAAGTATGTGTTTTTCCCCAGTGAGAATCTTAGATTCGTGTTCTTTGTCTCACTATATATTCCTGCACCACTTCCATCCGTCTGTAAACCAGGTTATCCCTCTCAGTGTCCGTATGCAGTCTCTATTAAGAACTTCTTGGTCCATCATAAGCACTTCGAAGTTACATGCCCCTATTTTTGTATGTCTCAGATGAGTGGGTACAATTCGTACCAACCCTCACAGTCTAATGATTACCGCCCCCGCCTCCATCCTTACCATGATGTGCAAGAGTGGGAGGTTCAGCAGCTCTTCCATTGCTGCTGACGAAGTATTTCTAAAAGATCCCGTGATAGCTAAGCAGGCAAGTCTCTTTACCCTGCCCAACTCAGCAATGGAGGTATGCTGTTTCATCTTCGTCCACCAAACCAGCGACGAGTATGTTATCATAGATCTGACTACCGCAGTGGACAACCAGTGCATCATCTTTGGATTTAGTCCCCATTCTTTTCTATGAGAGCGTCTGAGTAACATAAGTGTTCTCTCCGCTCTTGTTTTGGTTCTTTTTAGATGTGCGGTATAAAATGACCCCTTAATACTTTACCTCCCCGGATATTGTTACAATTTCACCTTGAAAGTATAGTAGTCCTAGTCCCTCGGTTTTCTTCCTCCTGGTGAAAGCGATCGTTGCTAGCTTTGACGGGTTCAATCTTAGTCACTGTTCCAAAGTCCAGTTTGTTACTATATCAGGAGTCCTCGGAATTACTGTACAGTAGTTCTCCTATCCCACCCAATCACATGATTTCTCAGTCTTTAACTAACGGCCACTGAATGAGGGCTACTTTAAAATCAATTACAATTCCGGAACCAAACGAAATAATTCTGAAACAAAATAGGACATAATTTTTGATGATAAAATTGAATGATATAAACATGGGACAAAACATTTTTGACTTTGGATAATTTGATTATTCGTTATTTTTAGTGGACACAATTTCACGCAAATATCGCGATATGTCCGACTTGTCCGAAGACACAGGATTTGTTGGACTTGGCTCATCTTAAAAGAAACATCCTAAGGGGATTGCTATTTCTTTTCCGGCTCATACAGATCAATGACTTTCTTGATCTTAATAGACATATTTCGATAAGCACCACGATTGAATGTTTCCATTGTCAAATTATGGTGTATCCAACGACAACAAGTCTTCTTGTCGACCATATTGAATTTATTAGTATGGGACGATAATGCCTGGGTATCCCTATTTCTCACGATAAATCAAAAACAACCCCATTAAATAGGGCAAACTGATATCAGATGATTTTATATTTGAGGTTTTATAATAGCTATTATAAACTATTATCCTGTAGACAAGCACCACAGTTTAAATACCACTATAACATTTTACTAATAATATTGTAACAAAATAAGAAATAATGTGTAGGAAAGTATTTGTTTAGGTCAGGTAATAAACATAACAACTTGTCTGTGGTACAGAATAAATGAACAAGATCTGTCAAATAAATTTACTAATTATATGGCGTCATAGGGGGATTATTATCATATTAATCGCAAAATTAATAATATTTCATGTAATTTATACCAGTTTGACGGCTTAAGTTTGTTTTTGCGTGTTAGTTTTAGTAAGACAAAAATAGTTATTCATTAATTTATTTAATGAAATAAAAAAAAATATGAATGATGAAGACATGTATTTTTCTAGTTGATCATACAAGTAGGCCATTGAAATACAAATGTAATATACTGTCAAGTTGGTTGTAACATAATAGACATCTTCAGTATTTCGCTATTACAAATGTCTGTAATTAGTGTCACAGTTAAAAATACAATCCGGTAGTAATTTTGAATATTTAAATTAAGTATTGTGGGCCAACTTTAACTTGATTAAGTTTGTTTAGTTTTGAAAGACACAGACAAATACAGCGTGTCTCTCCGTGAAAAACCGTGATGAATATTCGGAAAACTATATTTTAGAAAGCTATAGAATGTAATGGGGTTTGATTAATTTAATTGGTCAACCCTATATTATACACGGTGTGTAAATAAGTGCGAAAGTTTCTTAAATATAACTTTACCTAATTAATGTTTAGCTTTACGGTGCGACCTTGTCCAGTGCGGGGTGATTTTATATCTTACTTAACCCGTAGGTATATGGATATCTGGTAATATAAGCCAGATCCAGTGGCGAAGCGTCCATGTAACCACTGTTACCATTGGTAACAGTTAAAAATCTTGAAAATAAATATTTTATGACTACTAACTGTAAAATCATTTTATTTATTTTTTTACCAACAGCAACATGTAATAATAATTCAATAATTAATCAATGAAAATAAAACCAAATCCACGAAAAGAATTCGTTCTATACTGTCTGGGTTATGCATTTCGTAGATATATAATAAACAAAATGCGGATATAACCAACACCGTCGCGCGAGGCGGTGTTGATATAACACGATAAATCTGCCTCGCTTAGACTAAATTGAATGTTACCATTTTCGTTTATGGATACGCGTGATGGTCCCCAACCAGGGGCCGATTCGTGTCTGGTCGCGTACTTAAATTCTACAGCGCGAGAGCTTGGGGGCGTCGGGATATTATGGAGATGTGTTACCATTTTTTGTTTTGGTTACTTGTTAGTCGTTACACAGAATAGGCTGTGGGATACAGTGTGCGCGCAATTAAATAAATAAACATGGATGAGATGAGCTGCGTAATCGACCAACTACTTGAAAAGTCCTTCTCCTTGTATAATTTTGAAGAAAAAAAGGAGATCATTGAAAATGGAAGACCAACACCTATTTTAAATAATTGAAAAAAGGAATCAAAAAAAGTAGTTCGATTGTTTTTCCTACTTTGTTTGTTTGTCTTAGAGTTGTATATTTAGTTTTGTTTTTATTATTTGTTTGTTGTTTAATATATTATATTATTTGGGAAATTGGGAATAGTGGCTTACTCTTAGCAATTTTTACTTAAAAAAAATTAATTTAAAAAAAGTTTAAATAAAATACCTAAAATAGGCAAACAATTATATTTGGGAGGTTCAAAATAAACTTTTTTTTTTTAAATAAAATTTTTCACATCTGGTTTTGGTAACACTTTAGAAAAAGTCACGCGTCGCCACTGGTCAGATCGAATTTGTTGGCTATTGTATGTTGACGGGATCATAATTCGAGCGAAATGAATTCGTCCATATTGAATATTTTATTTGGACAGACAGACGGGCAAATATTATGTGACTGTCGGAAAAGTCATAAAATAATTTCTACTCTAAATTAATTATATTTATAATATATTTAAATTTAAAAATCCAAAACGAAAACAAAAATGGAATTCATAGTTAAACAAAACCTCATATAATACTGCTCGTGGCAGGCATAGTAAATAACAAAACAGCACTGATTCAGGGGATATTCATTACTGCAATTTTAATGTATTTTCACTGCAAACCTTTGGGTTTTAAAACCCCCTGGGTCTTGATACGTTGTGTTATTTTTCTATAATTTTGTTGTTATTTTCAGATACAGCTGTAATGTTGGTAATTTTTGCAAAAACGGCATGTATATTCCCAAACAATGTCAATTCAATCAACCGTGTGCTCTACTCTTAACGTCAAATTTCAAAGATACAAGTTTTGTGATAAACCATATCAATGAGGATAATCTCTACGTGAAAGTTTTATGGGTTGGATATAATTTAAAGAAAATTGTGGAAGATTTTAAAGAGCTATATGCAAATAGAAAGGATAAAAGTTTGGTAAGTGTCGGCTATATACCTTGGTAGTAAAATTTATTATTATTCAAAACTTCAACGCAAGTTTACCGGTTAGGAAAACTGGGTTTTCCTAATGTTTTATTCATATATCAATCTTACGGGGTACTAAAGTAACAAAATAGCAAAAGGTGTTTTCGTCTTCTAAAATGTAAAACTAATTTAAGCTTAAGACATACAGGATAACTCATTGTCCAGAAGTTTTGGGGGATTTATCGGATAGTTTTAAATCACGTTCTTTAGAACAAGAAATGAATATGGCACTAAGCTAAATCAGGTCTAACGAACGGCCTGCTTAACCGTCACTGGACTAATGAAAACAACGCCAAATAGAAGTATCTGTAGCTGAGTCAGACCATGAAAGCAGGTTATCTGTCTCCTGGATCAAACGGCAATCGCTTGTTATTATCATATTCATTCTTCGCAGAAGGTATGCTTGACTTCATAATGGAGTTGTCCGCCATTTTCGCCAACTGGTCTGTTTTTTTTTGTCCCATCTATTGGCGATTGGCGAAAATGGCGGCCAACTCCATTATGAAGTCAAGCATACCTTCTGCAACTCTGATAAGAATGCTTTAAAACAAAATATGAAACAATAAGTCGCAATCGCTCCAAAGAGCTTCTATAATAGATAATTTTGCAAAGAGATATTTGGCAATGACTCCTTGAAGGAATTCTGACGGGACACTGCCAACTAAAGAAAACTCTCCATCAAATGGGAATATGTGACCTCTGTGCAGAGCATGTGATTATGAGATGAGACGTAGGGAGAACGTTGGACAACCTTGAAGTTGACTAGGATAGCACTCCTAGGCATTGTCACTGTTTTTTTTTTCTTAATTAGGTTGGGTGTTAACGTAGCGTTTTGGTTGTCCCATGCAGAACACACAATGGGTCCCAACCGTTGATATCTTAACTTTAGATGCGCAAAACATAATCTACAAAATGGCAAATTTACGGCGCTGAGATGTAAACAACGAGAACATCTTTGGGCGTGCACTGTGCAACATTGGTAGTATGTCAATAGCAAGAAGTAAGAGTAGGCAGGCCCGTACTTACAACCAAATTTGCGTTACGCTGTAATGTCAGTGACCTCTATATGAATGTTTAATTTACGAAAAACCTTAAAAGGTAAAGGCATTGAACGGTAGTCGCAAAAAGAGTAAATATAACAAAAATCCATAATAGTTAAATACCACTACAATTAAAAGACATGTGTGTCGGTGAATTTGTGTTTTTGGTATGGCTATAGTAAGTACCCTGATTGGCTCATAATGAGAGCATAAATAGAACCCTCGGTTTAGGTAGTCAATAATTCTGTCCGATTACCACAAACTTTATTACGACATTAACAATAAGACTCTGCACATTTTTCAGATGATCCTATACTGGACTCCAAGTGATCTAGTTCTACATGAAAACCGATTCGTCAGCGTGGCTTTCGAAAGTTGTGAACGTATGAATTTCACCCATATTCAAACGACTGGCTATAAATATGAAATGCATCGGCTTGTTAAAGTCGGTTGGAGTAAAATTGAGAAATATGCAAAGCCGTTATATGATGCATTGCGTAATTTCAAATTTGAGGAGAAAGATTATATGTATTTATTGGATTTCTATGATAAAAATTACAAGACGAAGAATGTAAGAGAAATTGCTTGCGAATGGATGAGAACTCAAAACAAAGTGTGGTTGAAGTGGAAGAAAAGTACGGAGACTACCAACATTTATATTGGTAAGTTCTTATTGTTGAAAGTAGTGTCAACTAGTATACGGTGCTTTTAAAATGATGTCACAAGACAGGGGATGACATTTGAAATTATAAAATTCGGAATTGAAGGGGTGGAACACAAAATTCAACTGACAATGGTTTTTAAGTTCTTTCTCAAAAACAAAATCGACGTGTTTGCCGAAAATGGTGTCTTTCAGAGTTATTCTCGGTGGCAAGTTTTAAAATGAAAGCCCTGTATATACTCAATCCAAAATAATAATTTATTTGGTGACAAGAAATTCTTATGATGTTCTTTGAATACATATTTAGTGGAACTTTTGTGTTCTCTTCAGCATTAAATTTATAGGTAGATTTTTCTTATTTATTATTCTTGAACCTTGATCTTCAAATTCCTTTTTTTTTACTTGTCTTGGGTTGAGGTTCACAATCATACACAACAATTTTTTTGGAACTATTTTTTTAATAATAGTCACTGTTTTTTCTCCAACGTTTCGACAAGAGTTGTCTTTTTCAAGAATTTCTTTTACAAATCATAAACATTTTACATTTTCGTTTTTTTTCCTTTTCTTGGTTTTGTAAATGCATGTCTTGCTCTACATGCTGACTAGAAATTTGATAGGATATAAAATGAGTAGTAGAGCAAGACTTCGATTATACGAACCAAATCAAGAAAAGAAAAGAAAAACGAAAATGTAAAATGTTTGTGAATTGTAAAAGAAATAAAAAGACAAGCTAAGTCTTATAATAATAATAATAATAAATTAGAAGATCTAGAATTTTGCCTTGGTACCAAAAATTACAACTTTTGCAAGAGTTCAGCGCAATCAATCTTACTATGCAATATATTAAAAAGGAATTTTACTGCATGAATTTTTCGTCTTTTATTTCTAAACTTTGTATTTGACATCTTGTTAACAAGATGTCATACTCAATTCCTCTTTCTGGATATGATCCATCAGTTTTGAAACATAAGTATTTTAGGAACTTACGCTGAACTCTCTCAACAGAAACATTGTAACAGTTATAATATGGAAACCATATTAAAGAGCAGTATTCCAGCTTTGATCTGACATAAGCATAGTATAAGGTTTTTATTGTATCCATATTCTCAAAAGATCTGGAATTTCTCACAATGTAGCCATAAGACCTAGATGCACTCAGTATTATGTTATTTATATGTATATCGAACGAAAGACGCTTATCAGAGGTCACTCCAAGATCCTTAATGGACTCAGGACGATTTAAAATCGTCTCACCAATCGTATAATCGAAATGAATGGCTGATTTTTTTTCTGGTATATGACATAACTTTACACTTGGAAGAGTTCAAGTTCAGTTTGTTTTCCTCACACCAGCATTGAACCAAATCCATATCACGCTGCAAATCGGAATTAAATATTTTCATATCGTCCGCAAAGAGCATTCTCTGACAATTCAGTAGTCCGGCTAAGTCATTTAAAAAATTAAAAACAATAATGGGCCCAGATTCGACATGGAACACCAGATGACATATGGTATCTTGACGATTTATATCCATTATGGAGAACATATTGGGATCTATTAGTAATATAGGAATGGATTAGCGAAACAGATCCAGATCCAACCCCAAACACAGTAAGCTTGTTTAACAGAACCACGTGATTTATTCTGTCAAATGCTTTGGCAACGTCCGTGTAAATCAGATCGACCTGCCCTCCTCCATCAACAGTTTCTGAAGTAAATTGTGTAAACACAGACAGATCAGTAAGCGTGGACCTGCCACCGATAAAACCGTGTTGATTTATTGATAAATTAGGCTTTGTCACTCTATAAATCCTCTGATATAAAATAATTTCAAACTGCTTTGAGAAATTTGATAATATGGATATAGGTCTATAATTATTACAAATACAAGCCCTGTCCTCGCTCTTAAAAATCGGACACACCTTCGCAACCTTCCAATCCTGTGGAAAAAGACAAGTCCTGCAAATCAAATTAAAAATTTTAGATAGGGGAGTGGAAAGGACAGTTATTGTATCCTTTACAAAAAAAGAGGGTATTTCATCCGGACCGGAAGTAAACTTATTTTTGAATTTTCGGGCAGCCCAAAAAATCTCCTCCTCAGAAATATCATATAAGTCTTGTCGAAACGTTGAGGAAAAAAGAACTGTCATGAAACTATGATTAAAAAAATAGTTCCAGAAAAATGTTTGTGTATGATTGTGAACCTCAACCCAAGACAAGCAAAATAAAAGAAATTTATAGGTAGATTGTAAATTTATTGACTATAGTTTCGTAATTTTAGTTTTAAAATATATCAATCACATTTACGCTATAATCAAGTTTAGGTTATCCAATTTCTCATTTTTTTTTTAGTTCGTGTAATAATAAAATTATTAAATATCCTAGCTACCACCAACTCGCGTGTTTTCTGCTATACTGTAATTTAATTTCGATATTGTCTTGAGATAAAGCAACTAAAACTACAACTTATTTTTCTATATCAATTGACCTAATTGCAAAAACTACATACGTATGAAAAGGGTGGTTGATATAACAGATCTGTGGTTGATATACTAAGTACGTTTATTACTGCGATGCCTGCCTTAATCATCTTTACATAACTATCCTGCACCTGCAGATAAATTAAACACTAAAACATGATATTAGTTACCTTAAGCCTGTTGAATATGAACACTCCATTATAATTATTGCCGTTTTTCGATCACGTAATTGAGTTCTGCAAAATAAGATCGTTAACAAAAGCATTATTTATATTTCAGGTGGTATATTTCCAGTAACGGGGTCAGCTTACATGGGCATAGGCATCGTCCGAGGTGCTCAAATGGCTATTAACTCAATAAACGGAAATAACACAGTGCTATCAGATTATCGTTTACAATTAATACTTACTGACGGACAGTGCAGCCCCGATTCAGTAATGAAGAATTTCATTGATTTTATTGTTGAAGGATATTACCAACATTTGGTAAGATTTTGGTCAACCTTTTTAGCTATGAATTTTATTTGTTAATTTTGTTCCAAAATATTGTTAATTAAAATAAACTGGCCATGAATATGGGGATGGATAACAAAATTTTTACGCTTTATGCACCACAATCATTTTCCATACGTATAGAAACAATTCTTCTGAATAAATCCTACGTCAAATATAAATAATTGAAGAATTGTTTCTATAACTTTAGTTGTCTGTAGAAGTTTTCTATATGGTTTGTTTTTTTTAATTTGTTTTATAACGGTAATTAAGGAAAAAAGTAAAGATGTAAAACTGTTTTATAAAAATGATGTCAACTTTAAATAATTTTTGTTTAGAGATAACTAGAACTGAAAATATTTTTTATTAGGTAGGAGTACTTGGTCCTGCCTGCTCAGACACAGTCGAACCTATTGCCGGCGTTTCTCGACACTACCGCATCATGGTCATCTCTTACAGTGCCGAAGGTGCCAGCTTTTCTGACAGGGAGAAATATCCCTATTTCTTTCGAACCATCGGTGAAAATAAACACTATAGCAACGTGTACTTGGAGTTGTTTCGGTACTTTAAATGGAATCAAGTGGCAGCTTTAACGGAAGACGGTCAGAAATATACTGAGTACATTAGTTCCATGCAGGATGAGATTGAGAAAAATGGTATTAAATTGGTGGTGAACAAGAAGTTTCCACGAGAAAGGGAACGCGAGCATATGAGTTATGTAGGTAAAATTATTTCAAATTAAGTGTATAAATTCTGTCTTACGAAATTTTTCATTTTTTAATCTTATATCCATTAATGTTTAGGCAATTAGTGGTCATTTCTCTATGTTTGTTTGAAAAACATTGTTTTTCGTAGAATTTCTAATTAACTCGCAAACTTTTCGCAAATTAATAAAACTCTTTTTTCACAACGCATATATTTAATGAAATAATTAAGAAATTCATTACTGCCGGAGCCATCAGCAGTTTACAGCACCTTGCATTATTACATGTAACTTTACATTATAATGCCATAGGCAACGTAAGACATGTGGTTTAAGTTTATCAGCGCAATATTGTAGATTATTAAGGTTTGCCTGTGATTGAATGTTTAATAATAGTCAATTATGCCAATCTCGAAAGCTATTTCAAAAAACGTACTCTTTCATGTGGATTGTGAAAGCCCTAAAAGAGGGTAACAAATTAAGCACCAGTATCTTACCTTTTAACATAGTAAACATTATTACAATATGTTCAGCGCCTCTCTGTGTCACTTTTTGTTTTCTAATAGTAAGGCACAAATTATAAGTTTGTTATTCATATAAATATAATTGGCATTTCAGTATTTGGAAGATCTTAGAGATAAACGTGCCCGCATAATCATTGCTGATGTGGTGGACGAAGTTGCGAGACAAGTGATGTGCGAAGCATATAAATTAAAAATGACATCAGCTCAGGGATATGTTTGGTTTTTACCTATATGGTTAAATAAAACGTGGTACGACACCGACTTTTTCAATAATGTAAAGAGTAAACATCATGGCGAGAATGTGACTTGTACAACGGCCCAAATGATCCAGGTATATCTTCTGAGCAATAACCTCTCCCTCTATTAACAATATACTACTATATTATAGTCTCGAAAAATCACCAGAACTCAAATGTTCGTGTAGAAATTAGACGGAAAAATTAGAAACCATCATTTTCAAATTAATTTTTAATTTTTTATCTTATGACCATTAATTTTTTAGGCAATTAGTGGTTATTTCTCTATGACCCATGCATATTTCAATGATGACGATGCTATCATGCAAGAGGGTATTACTGTGGGAGAATGGCGGAAAAATTACGAGGTTGTTTCAAGAGGATCAATATCAGATTATGCAGGTTTTGGATATGATGCTGTCTGGGTGTATGCACTAGCTCTGGATAAACTTGGTAGAACTGACCCAGAAGCTTTAACATTTTTACATTCGGAAAATACTACTAAGTAAGCATCTCATATCTTTGATAATTTATCTGTAGTAATTTTCATAACCAATAAAACACGTACCTAATAGACTGCACTTAATTAATTGATTTACATAAATTGTGTGTGTGATGTTTTAAGAAGAAATAAAGCACACAACTTTAGACGCGTTCTACAGTGTTCTTAGTTAGTTCATCGATGTTTGGGGAATTTTAGATTTTTTTTGCAAGGGTCCGTTCGACACAAGTCCCCGGTTTCACTGCAGCCTCATGGGCTTATTGTGGAAACTTTAGATTTAATGATCAAAACTTGTTGCGAATGGCAATTTCCACTGTCACCAGTTCGAAAAGTTTCAATGTTAACAGGTGTCAACTTCAAATTTCATTATTTTTTACGTCATATTTGATAGTTGTATATATGATTATCATTTTGTTTTTTTCGGATTTGTAAAGCGTGTACCGAATTCGTTATCTTGATGTTCCCAGTTGTATTTAAAGATACGATTTCTGCGTTCCTTTGTCCACTTATTTTCTGAACTAAACGCTATACTTATAATTGTTTGGATATTAGGTAATTAGTTTCCAGCATAATTACATTTTATTCTAGTATATATAACTTATATCAGAAATGTGAGACAGAAATTAAAGATATGAACCTTCGCAAAAAATTATAGGAAACAAAATTTGTTTAATTAGTTTTTCCTGTTACTCAATAAATTAAATACATGCAACGGTTTCACACCACCCATCTAAGATAATCATTTGTTAATTAGTTAATAAAATGTAATTACTATGGTGTACACTCCTGTCGCAAAATAATTGTTCTACTCAATACTATTCTAACTTTATCTTCACCACTCTCTGTCGCAATAACTTTGTGAATATTTTCTTAATACTAATAGCATTTATTCGCCCAACAGTGTATACAAACCCTTTACAGGACAAATATCTTTAATTACTAACCAATCTTATTATTCTAACATACAAATTATAACAAATGTTGTATTTGATTGATGACAACTTAATAAATACAGAATACCAGAAAGGACAACACCTTACACGAACAACTTTAACCAACAAAATGTTCATTGATACACACCAGAAGCTGATTAAGTCCAGAATCAAATATATCACAATTTCAGCAGATAGCATTATAGTTGGCACACATTATGCTCATAGGAGAACGCAGCAATACATTCGTCCTTGCTCTATCTGTATTAAAGGTACGAATAAATCGACCTTCCACCCTTGGAACATTAATATTTACTTTTCCGAGCGAGTACGGGCAATCTATTTTCCCATACGAAGGTTATATAGAAACACAATCGAGTTTACAATTCTCCTCATCTCTAAACTCTAGACACCCCTCTCAGGGTACACTCCGTCTTCCTTGAACATCAGAAATTTCAAAAATGTTAGATTCTCTCTAATGCCGACTTATCAACCTTATACAAGGGATACCAGACCAGTGAGCCATATTCAAGCTTAGGACGAATGTATGCATTATGCAGAACAATCAAAGCACTAACATTCCCAAAGTTTCTAGTACCTCTAATTATAGATCCGTACATCTTACTGGCCTCGGCTGTCTTCGTCAAAATGTGATCCACAAAACTAAGCTTTGAATCAAATTCAACACCAAGATCAGTCACCGACTCAGAAGACATAGTTATGTCACCTACTTTATAGGAATATCGAATCTTCTGTTTCCTCCTTGCATTGTGTCGGAATCAGATGTAAGTTATTCATCGGACACCAGTCCCACACAATTCCAATCACCTTGCAGCTCATCACAATTGCTTGTATTTCCAACTTTAATAAATATTCTTAAATCATCTGCAAACATTAACTTGCCACACTGAAGTCTCACCAGATCATTGATAAACAACAAGAAAAGTAGCGGTCCCAGGTTAGAACCCTCAGGAACACCAGAAAGCGAGCGATAAGCATGCGACTCATGTCCATTATATAATACAATCAGCTCCCTTTCACAAAGATATGATTTAAAAAAGAGTTGTAAGTCTGTGACTTTGTCACAGACCCAAACTGATCCAACTTGTGCAACAACACTCCTTGATCCACCCTATCAAATGCTTTCGCAAAGTCAGTATAGATTACATCCATCTGACCGCCCTTGTCCATCACCTCCGATATACTCTGTGTCAACAAGGTCGAATTACTAATTGTAGATTTTATTCATATGAAACCATGTTGAATCGGTGTAATCTTATCTCGGTCAGACAGATATATATGCGATCAAACCACAAAACCTCAAAGATCTTACATAAATTAGACAGAATGGATATAGGTCTGTAGTCAGTAACAATCGCCTTGTCACCCGACTTATATACCGGCACTATCTTAGACTTCTTCCTCTGAGATGGAAAAACCTTTGTTTTTACTGCTAAATTAGAAATATAACATAAAGTAGTTACAAGCACAGGAATGCAGTCCTTAAACTAAAAAAAGAAAAAAGACGGTAACTTGTTATTTAGCTTTATACTACCAGCACTTATTGTGGCACTTTCTATATTGCTAAGATTAGATTAATTTAGAGCACTTTTTTGTTTTAGTAAACTCGTCAAAATAGTTGAAGAGACCGATTTCTATGGCGTATCTGGTCGAATCAAATTTCGTGGAGGACCATCCCGATTTTCTGTGATACATATTTTACAATGGTATGATAATAATACTCATTTAGTAGGACAATTTAATCCAATTTTAAGTGACGATCGTCCTCAAATATTGGGTGGTAATTTAACGCTGAATTCATCTTTAGTTAGGTAATGATATGATAATACAACCTGATATGTAATGCTCAAAACAAATGTTTCTAAAAAAATTTAAAAAATTCTTAATCTTTGTAGATGGTTCACTCCTGACGGCAAAGTTCCTGAGGATGGTACTCAACCAGAAGTGTGTGGCAACATGATAATAACTTATATGGCATATCATTTAAACTTCACATGTACGTCAATGATAGTAACCATATCTATGTTGTTTGCTGTCACACTTTGTAGTGCAATTATGATAGCATTTTATAAGAAACGATATAGCAGAGCAAGAAAGAATGAAAAAGCCTACAATGCTCTTGGCCTAAGGTGTGATAAGAATGAGGATATATCCGGTTTAGAAAAGTGCGAAGTTCCTATGGAGAATATAATTGTTGTCAGACGAATAGGTGAGCTCAAAATCCCTAAATACTCATGTTGAATGCCAGAGACTCACAAATGTTATTGGGAATCAAAAAATCTTATACAGTTTAATGTGTGCAAATACACCGGTTTTGTTTTTGTTTTCTGCTACTAAACCTGTTCTCATGGACTTTAGGAAGGAATCACCCAAAAAATGTCTTCTAAAATTCTTCATATTTGACTCAATAACTGCCTAAGCTTCGTACCCTTTTTATCGTTACATTTATCATTTATTAAATATTGTATATTAATTAATTTTTAAATAATTGTTTCAGGTAGTGGTGCATTTGGGTGCGTTTATTTTGGTGAATTAATCAAAGACAGGGAAGTTGGAAAATCGGTACTTAATGGGAAAATAAAAGGCCAATCAGATGAAAACAGCCGAGGTAACTGCAAGATACTTCTGAAACATTTCATTTATAATCTACTTTTACACTTAAAGACACCAATATCTGTTTGTTTTTTCTTGAATTATATTTTAACTATCTTTCTTTCTTAATTTCTGTTAAACTAATTAAGTTTAGCTTTGAGAAAATTGCAGTTTTTCACAGTAAGAGTAAATAGGTACCTCTCAAAAGAATAAGTATGGATTCTTTTTGATACTTCTCGTATTATATCTAATGTTAAAATTAGAATCTTCACAAGCAACTAATAATTTAACTAAAGGAATGGAGAGTCGAGTCGTTTTATAGCAGACACTTATTAATTTCAGACAAGTTACCAAAGTGGCTTGGAATATTGCCAGCAGCCTTGGTGACCTCTGCCAGAAGAAATATGTTTAGAGAAATGTGGCGGGCTATACAGAAATCTGTAAAAGTTAAGTATTATGTTCATCTAAAGTGTAAATCATGTAAAATGTCTTCAAGAAAAATTATCATTTCTTCGATGATCCAACATTACAACTAATTACATAATGAATACTAATAATAGGTATTTATGGTATTGATGCTTTATAAATTGGGTCATTAACTGGGTTATTTGGAAAACTGCAATTTTAGCTTTCTACTTTGCATGTTTCTGCTTTTTAGTTGTGCTGTCAAATTATTTATTGATTTCACATACCTACTACTTACTATTTTATTGACTTGTCTTATATTCTATAAACGAATAAAACTATAAGTAGCCTATTTATTTCCCTTGAAAATAACGTAACGTACGTACATCAGAATGGTTTTAGCTCGAATTAGCATGGACAAGTCTGTACTTTGATTTAATTCAAAACTAACAACAGAAAACCCCATTGGAGATTATCGACTTTAATTTTTAAAGTTGGATTGGAGATTGTACGGTTCGAAACTTAAATATCAATAGAGATTGTACGTTTTGAATTTAAGTCTCATTTTCTACCCACAAAATCCGTTAGAGAATGCGGGTTTTGAAACTAACGAAATAATTAATTATTTCGATGAAGGGCTACAAACTCTATGTAATAGGACATCTATCTCATTTTTCATGAAACATGGAGATTCTACACTTTGAAACTATACACCTCATATATGTCTGGTATGGTCATTTGATGTTGACAAGGGGTGATAAAACTATAAAATATCTTTTACTTTCATGACGCTGAACTTTCTAAAAGCTAAGCAAATGAAAAATTATTTGAGACGTTCTCCCAAACAGACATTGCTCAGAAGAAAATCGAAAAAAAAAAAGTTGTTTTGGGAAATGTTTTACCACCAGTACATAGCCGACAGTTTTGGGAATATTTTCCTGTAGGTTAAGGTGAACAGGAGGATAATATTGACGACGAAGTTAACGACTGACTTCCACAATGATTGATATTTTATATAATAATTAGTTTTACTTTCCCGAATAGGGAAAGTATTGTGGACGCGCTAAAAAAAATGAAATAAAGACGTATGTAACCATTTTGAAGTTCCTTGAGATGATTAAGACCATTTCCAGATGGAAGTCGGTCTGTCTGTGTGTGTGTCTGTATGTATTCTTCCACGATACCGCCTAAACGCTTTAACCAATTGAGCTAAATTTTGGTGTATGAATTTGGGGGGGTCCTAGGATGAACCCATTAGTTTTTGGTTGAAATTGCTTAAGCCCTGTGATAGGGGTGGACACAACCGCTAAATTTTCAAATAGCAGTAGGAGTCGAGCATTTTTTATCTGCTTTACAGCGACTTTTCATATTTGCCCCCATAATTCTCGAGAAAATTACGTTTAAATTTTCACCAGTTAAATAGTTGAAACCTATAACTCTTATTAGAATATAATTTGATAAAGGGTTTTTGGCGTCATTGATAGAACGTGCGCTTCGCATGCCGAAGGTTCTGAGTTCGAATCCCAACTCCGGCAATATTTTTTTCTAATTTTTGAATAAAGTAATTTGTTACGTTAGTTTACTGAAAATAATAAAATTATGATAATAACAATTATTAAAATTCTGTTTATATATATATATATATATATATATATATATTATATTATATCTTGTCGGGAAAGTTTTGAGGCAACACAACCGATTTTTTTAACATATGCAGCAATATTTTCGTTTTTTTTAGAAATATATTTTTGTTAACTTAAGACATTTATTATTGTACTTTTCCAATGTTTTTCTTAAAAAAGTCGTATCTGCATTTTTTGGAAACTTTTTTAAATTTGAGAGGGAAATATAGTTGATAGAAAAGTTTCTGATAATATAAGCGCTCATCTAGAAAATTGCGAGATTCTAACTGTGGATGACGTTGAAAATTTTTTTAAAATTATCTCTAAATCAACAAAATGTCAGTTACGCCCTTCTTGCTTAGCACGGCAGTATTACAAATGTTTTAGACAGCAGCGCAGATTATAAAAACTGGCAGGGCGGGTGGATATCATCTGCTGTTTCTGAAGCTGTTCACGAACTGCAAACAAAATATCATCGAGGGTTGAGGACAAAGTGTTTAACGTTTAGCAGAACCTAGAAATATTTGGGGGTAAATGATTTGTGATTTTACATTGAATTTTTCGTTCTAAATTAAAAAAAAAACACAGTATTATCTGTCTAAATAGATTATTTCGCACTTTACGAAATTTGAGTGCTTGAATTGTTCGGTATTGACGACGTGTCAGCATACATTTACAGTAATCGACTCCTGTGTAATTAGGTATATATTCAATATTATATAAAGTGAATTTAGGGAAGATATTTTATTTAATAGTATTTAGCCAAAATCCGTATTATAAGAAATGAAAATAAAATCTAGATACTATTTAATGGATTTTTTAGATTCATCCAGTTTGTAGTAATACGTGTTACAAAGAAAACACCACTATCTTTTCGCCGACCTTTCGACTTTTATAAAGTCATCCTCAGGACGATGAATATAATGTTTTCTGTTTCGAAAATATAAATAAATAAAATTAGGGACCTTTACTAACAAGTTAAAAATTATGGTCTTTATTGACAATTACTAATTAAAAACAGTTATTGTTTCGGTGTCGAATTGAATATTTGCAAGTACTACTACTACGAATAAGAATACTGATGTAAAACCTAATACACCCGAATCGCCGCCACTGATTGAGAGTATTAATATATAGTTTTCACCACGTCGCAACATCTAGCTCATAATAAATTATACAATTACAGGTGAACGAAAGGAGGAAACAATTGATAAAGAAGTTACTGGCAAAACCATACCAATTGCTATGAAGACTTTACGCATTCCCTACACTAATGAAGCCAAATTGTCATTTTTGGCAGAAGCAGAAATTATGCGTCGTTTCGACCATCCAAATATTTTGAAGCTGGTTGGTGTCGTAACGGAAACTCCGCCTGTACGATTACTTTTGGAATTTGCTATACATGGCGACCTAAAAACATTCTTACAGAACAGACGATCAGTTATTAATATGGACTGCAAGGAAGCTGGCGATGTTACACCAAAGTAAGTCTCATTTCTGACTACTTTACTGGAATCTTCATATTAAATATAATAATATAAGAGTATTTATTTGCTAGACAACTCACGAAATTGGCTTGGGATATAGCAAGCGGCCTCGGGTATCTTTGCCAAGAAAAATATGTTCACCGAGACTTGGCATGTAGGAATTGTTTGCTAAGTGCTCAAATGAGAGTAAAGATTGGCGATTTTGGCCTTGCACGGGCGCTGAGCACGGACAAAAACTGTTTCAAAGTGGAAACACCAGGGATGTTACCGGTAAGTCACTGCCCCTAAATGTAGGTGATATAAAAATATCGAATTCTAGACCATATAAATAATACTATTCTCTCTTCTTGATTTTTTCTGGTTTATGTACAGATACGATGGATGTCGCCCGAAAGCATAACGAGTGATGTTTTTACTACTGCCTCAGATATATGGAGTTATGGCGTTGTACTGTATGAAATTATTACTTTTGGCCAAAATCCATATCCTAGTTTAAATATGAACGAAGTTATTGATCATGTAACTAGTGGGAAAACCTTGCAGTTACCAAATGGAATAAAACCAGATTTGTAAGATATTTATGATAATTATATAAATTAAGTACTTATGACAAATAATGTTTTCGCATTTTAAATTTATTCATCTACAAACTGTCATGTAATAGCTACGGTTTGACACTATTTTTAATGACATAATGACGTATATTACCGCACTAGGGCGTGTTTTGAATACATTACCGCACTAGTGAGGTAATAAGTATGTTGTTTATCTTTGTTGTTGGTCACAAAATATAGGTACTGTTAATAATACTAATAAACAGTTGATATAAAATTTTGTACCTAACACGTGGGATAAGAATTATCAACACGCTTATGTGAATTACACAATTTCAGATACGCCGCGACATCTTTTGGGATGCGTCCTATTTTATTAATCCCTATTACTTGTTTATGACAAGTGCCTTTTTGGTATCGTAAAAAAATTGGGTAATCGTTTGTTCCTTAATTTTGTCACGGATTTCAATGTATTTCTTACATAAGTTGTAAACATTTCCCGAGACAATAAATGATCTAAAAATTTTTGTTTTCGTATCAGGAATTTTGAACAATAATGTGTTTCCTGTCGGATATTTTTATATTCTTTAATTCTTGTTTGCGACAAGCTCCACAGATTCCACAAATTAAAACTACCTAAAATTAACAAAGTAGTTATTAAGTATTTTCCTTTGCTGTAATACACAAAGCAAACACACCTAGAATAAGTATTCAAAAATATGTGGCAGTTACCTTCGTTAATAAATAATCAATATCAGGAGCATTAAGAATAAAATTCTTAATCTCGTCAGGTTGTAAAATTTTGGACTTTTTTCCTTTATAGCCATCAGATTGCCTTTTCAAGTATGCTTTTAATTTCGGATAATTGGCGATGTTAGTATCATCTCTTATATTCAGCACACTTCTTAACATAGAATATACAGCCAATAAAGACGATGGTTTAAGTTTCTTAGAAATATTTCCAAAATATGCCAGCAGCACATTTTCCGAAAAAGAAGTGACATTATTCTCCATGCCATAAAATCCGCATAAGCTTTCTCATAGCGCGTTTTGGATTTATCCGGAAGAATTCCATTGACGACTTTTTCGGCTTCTAATATAATATTCGGTGGAGTGCCCTCAAATTCAGAATCAGAATCCATTTCAGAATTAAAATTGAAGAAGAACTAATTAACACAGAAGAAATAGTATATTGTGCAACGAACATGAAATGACCACAGATCTAGAGATCTGTGGAAATGACATATATTTCCTACGAGTATGATCGTGATTTGCAGCAATCGCCTGCGGCTCATGCTGCAAATCATACGAATAGGAAATGGTCATTTCATGTGAGTTTCACACTATACTTTTTCTACGACTCTTTTAATGCTTTTGAATAAATTTAACATAATTTTTAGGAAAATATTTGTTTTTCGAAACTTACCCTTGTTAGTGTATAAGCCTAAATACGATAAATTAGAAGTATTAAATTAACTAGGTGGTGTTAAACTATATTCACTATCACTGTTTATGTGTTTTGAAATTAGCGAAATACTTAATTATAATTATTATTAATTATTAATACCAAAACTGTCAATTTGATGTTTGTATTTTCATGCCCGCCGCTACTTTTGTCATTACCAGGAAATTTTATCCGTGCGTAATAATATTTCCCAGTTGTTGCTAGGTAACTAGTGGGAAATATTATTACGCACGGGTAAATGATAAACAGCATTACAATGTACTACATTTTCAAATCCTGATTGAACATATAATAAAGCATTTAAAGACAGTCGTAGAAAAAGGTAATTATGACATTTAAATATTTGAATTTTTCTACTCCTGTTTTGTTAAGCCGTCTATTCAAAATTGTTAACGCGACATGTAAATTCAATCTTACATAAGTGTTACGTAATAAATCACCAAAGTGTTACGTAATGAATATTACATAACACCAAAGTGTTACGTAATGAATATTACATAACACTTTGGAGATTTTTATTTGTTATTATTGAATTATGTCAAACACAAATGTCAAATAAATTCAATTAAACGCAGATTCGTGTTAAAAAAAATTCATGAAACATGTTTTGCTTCAGGGAGGCTCTTATCAAACAGTGTTGGCGATACAATCCTAGCGAACGTACCAATGCAGCAGAAATCGTGCAATACCTGGCATTTCGTTCAGAATTGCTGACACCCTGTGTGGATATATCGATTGATTGTAGGAACACCGTTAACAACAATCTAGCGGACTCGGATCAAAGAAGGTATAAAAACTTAGTTATATCCTAATTTCGAAATGCAGTTAGAATAAATATAGGGCAAGGCAACTAAATTTGGAAACGTTAGCTAGTTAAGTTTGACACAGGATTTATCCAGGAGTGTTTCTATAATAGTTAGGAAGTTAAATTCATATTAGTACCTAACAATTTTGTAATAAATTTTATGTAAAATGGCTGTCATAGCCACGTTAGAACATGATGACCCTCCTAAAAACATTGAATTTGCAGATAATGTATGATCTCGTTTGACGCCTCAAATTTTAAATTAAATATGTTGTATTTAATAATTTAAAAAGTATTTAAAATACTTAATACAAAGGTTGTTTGTGAGATAGGTACTCTTTTTTATTTAATTTTATTATTATGTCACCAAATAATAACATGTCTTTAAACTCTAAGTGTACGTAATTTAATTTTGATCGGGATGGTTGTATGTTTCCTAAATTCCTAAATGTATACAAACTTCCACAAACATAGAATCCTGACTTTGTGTCGTAACTAAAGAAATAAAATAAATTTTAAGTACTTTGTCAATTATTCAATGTTTCAAACTAAAATTGGGAAAAAACGAAGAAATAACAACTGATTTTTAAATTATTTTAACTAATTGTTTTTGATTTGATTAAAAAAACTTAAATTTTCACAATTTTTAAATTTAAAGACATCGAATGAGTTTTAAATAAAAGTTACAATCGATAATAGAAAAACTATCTGTTGTAATGAGTCCTTACATTTCAGGAATCAGTCAAACGCTGCCGACAATGGCATTATAGAAGTCTGAGATATTTTGATTTGGAGAAAAATCAATGCGGTCCCGTGTAAGTAAACTTTTTCCCATATTTCAAAATTTATCTACATTTTTATTTTTGAAACCAATAAATTGCAAATGCATTTTGATAACTGTGCAAACCTACATCAAATAAAGCAGTACCACAGGAAAATAAAATTCAAAATGCATAGATAATTTAAAGCTTACCTATTTTTATGAGAGTGAAAGTTTACATAAAATACTAACACCACACAGTTTTTATTTTCTTCGTTTTCTTTGAGGAAAAGTTCAATTTCTCCCAATTTATTTTGGCGTTATATAAAAATATCAGGTGTTCTTCCGATCAAATTTGAATTACAGACGCTGGGCTTATTTTTTATTTTATTTATTTTTCCTACATTTTGTTCAAATTCAAAGTAGGTACAATACAAATCAGAAATTAGTTTGACTAGACAGGTGCGATTATACCGAAATAATTATACAACAAGGTGTCCCAGTTTTTCCCAACAAACTTCAGACTTAGCGCATCTAAAACTGAAACAATAAGAGTTATGTTGCGTTATCAAGTTGAATTCTATTCAACCTATAATTGGTAATGATTCCAACCAAACTAAAACAAAAATTTAAAGCCAAATAGCCGTACATTAATTTATTCGCATTTATCTAAAAAAATGAATTTTTCGAGAAAAAGGTACTAAGATAAAAAAAATAAGTTTTTGAACTCAACCGACAGTCTAAATTTTTGATCGGTAAACGTGGCACAAAATAATTGTGGGGGATAACATGCATACGACCCCTGAAAATGTATCACCGTGTAGATATTGACCATCGTTAATTTGCTCTAAGTATGGAGTTTGTGATATGTAAATCAGTACTAAATTTAAACTTGTACTTTAAAAAGATTTTGGAAATATACTGAACAAAAAAACAGTAAAATTCCAAAACTTGGATTGTCAACCATACTTCTTATGATTTTTTCAACCTTGAAGTTTAGCTGAAAAAAACTGGGATACCCTGTATATTTGCCTAAATATTCAAACAGGCTTTGTTATTCAATCACAGGAATAAGCAATAGATGGATATGGCAGTCTAAATTTGATCTCATTTCAGATGAATAATTTTTTGTTTCTTCATTTATTACTAAGTACTACTAGTAATTTGTGAATCCGAATTTTCTGACAAAGAATGCAGGAATACAACTAATATCTCTTACTAATGCACCATCTCCGGTTGCTCTTTAGGACGTTGCGGAATTTGAGTGAAAAATGCTACTTTGCTGTTAGTTAGATTAACAAATCCAATTTGAGTGAAAAATGCTACTTTGCTCTTAGCTAGATTAACAAATCGGTCAAAAAATTACTTGTAACAAACAACTAAAATCTTTGCGATTAAGTTTTATTTATTCGGTTGTTTTTGTGTATTTATAAACAATTTATTAATATTCAAAATCTCTGTGGTAAAGTGAAAATTCCAAGAATAGTTTGAAAACATCTTTGCAATAACTAATCGGTTTTTTACAGGGCAAGTCCAGCACAAACATGGAGTTCTAAATTGTTTTTCAACAAAACTAGGAGTGAACCACCAAGCGACTATGAAATGTTCGGTCCAATACCAGATTGCTCCAAAGAGCCACTATTAGCTAGATTTTCCAGATCGAATTCCATAGGAAGTCTAAGACAGGGACCATCAACTCCCGGCATGCACTATATAAGGCCTGATCTTTTATGTAGGGAAACATTTTCCCTACAACCACATGAAGATGATGAATATATATCTGGATGCGATGATGGCAGAGTTGCTTTTGAGATGATTAGAGAGGAGCGAGTATAGGTAAATTTTGTATTATAGTGCCAAAATAGGCGAATAACATTGTAATGCCACAAATAGAAAGAAATTATACTAAAGTAACTTATTTTAATAAAAGTAGTTATGGTCGACATCCCAAAAGCGGTGATGTTGTCGTAGGTCACTCATAAATGTATATGCTTTCTAGCATAACACGAAACAAAAAACAAGAACACTATCATAGCTAAGCAAGTTCTTGAAAATTGTAAAGCTCACATTATTTTTACAGAAAACAACTGCTAGCCACTGCCAAACATCATATCTAGACAAAGAAAACCAAATTCCATGAGGTATCATGAAAGTGCATTCATTAAAATGTGAAACTCACATGACCAAGTAGTAAATATTTTAACTAGACCAATTTGAAGATATATTTTGTTAACCTCTTGTATCAAGAGACTTACCTCAATTATATTCGTAGTCGATTTTATTAAATTAACATCACACAATTTCAGGGATATACCGGGATAGCTGGTTTATATTTTTATCCAAAATACATTTTATAAATGTACATAATTTGTATAAATATTGTACATACATTGTATTTTTAATAATGTAATTTTTGTAGCTGTAGCCATTATTGTAGGTAGACATAGTTTTCATCAGTAGGTAATGTTATTTGACACGATTTAGTTAAATAATTATAGAATATATTTTGGCAATTCGAATGTAAATGCCAATATGGTAAGTCCAAAGGAACTATTAAAGCACATTTTAATGCAAATTATAATGGATAAATGCACGAAATCAAATTAGTTTTGTTGAATGTCTCACTTTGAATTAAAATTCATGTTAAATAATATTAGTTTCAATAATGATTTCATAATGGATTTTTTTCTTGTGATGAGGTTCTAATTAAAACAAATTGTAAGTAAAACCAACTCCTGTTTCACATGTCAAACAGCAACAACGTTTCGGCAATGCATAATTGCCTTCTACAGGTTCATTATTGACTAAATCGTCTCCTGTTCATCACAGGCATTCAATTTTTCATACATTAAAATTGTGTCCTCGCGTCGCTCGAAAGTAATTTCGAATTAGAACCTCATCCCATAAAAAATCCATTACGAAATAATAAAGACGGGTTCGAGAAAAAAAAGAATATTGATATCGTTATAATATCCTAAAGCACTTTTTCAGAACTGATTAAATTATTTGAATTAAACTAGCGCCCTTGAGACACGAAAAGCTTTTGATTTTGTACCTTCTACCCCTATTTGTTTACTATATTAAATTAAAAATTAGAAAACACGTTTTACCACTTACCACTTACCCAAATCTCTTGACGCATTTCGCTAACACTGTTAGCATCCTCAGGAAAGAATTAACAAAATTTTAATTCTCGGAGTTTAAGAGAGATTCCAGAAATGTTCAAGTGAAGTGGTAAGACTTGTTTTTTGTTTTTATTGTACGCCAAAGATGCTGCTCATCGATTATTTTCCTATTAATATAACCACCATTAACAGATTTTATTCTGCAGACATTTTAAGTTGTTTCATTTTAAAATTAGACATTGTTAATGCCATGAATAATTGTTTCAAATTACTACGTGGTTTTTATTTTACAATGGCATTTTTCTCAGGTACCTATATATTAGGTTTTATTATTCTAATGGATAGTTTATTTTAGAAGTGATTATTTTATAAGTGATAAATAAAAAAATAAAACAACTAATGATCTGTAGTAGGCTTCTAGACATCGTCCTAATTAATCTTTTGACCGCAAAATAATTCTTAAACATATACAAACTGATCACAAGTATTAAAACAAATAAAATTACCTTGGGAATTCCATCCATCTGTCAAATTTGTTGTTTCAATACTGGTGTTTCATTGTTAATTTAAACCAATCAGTATTGAATTCGCGCACTAGTGCAATTCTTGATAATTTGTTTCAATTATTCAAACTGTTTCCATATAGATTTTTTGATTTTCTTGTATTGATTGGAATAAGTTAATCGATGTTTTTCTCAATTTCCAAAGCAGAAGCCTTCCCGAATCTAGACATTATTTACAAAGCTCAAATTATTCGTGTTGTTTCACATGAAATACCAACTTCAAACAATACACATTTTTATCTAACGGACATCAGTATGGCAGTGATGACTGATAAAATATAACTCGTGCAACCTCTAATTTTCGATAAATCTTCACTCATGCAAGGTAAACTGAAAAATGCACTTTTTTTCAACTTAACTCTCATTCGTGCATATTTCCCGAAAATTATGGGTAATTTTCACTGCACTTGTTATATTACTAAGTACTGCTAACTTTTGCCATTTTAAAAGTATTTAGAAACACTCACTCTACGACTGACATTGTTTTTTAAATCAATAATTTTAACAACTGTTCTCAGAGAGCAGAACCTATAAATGATAAGATAAATTCATCCCCTTCCGTTTCTGCTAATATATAATTAAATATAGCCGTCACGTTAATTAAAAGATTTTCCGCATGCTTCATATCTGGGTGATCGTATACGCCTGTAGCTCCTTAAAGAACAGTAGTTGGGAACCTCTTTTTTATATAATATTTTGAAATTTGTAATCATCATTACCCAACATCATGTATAATTGCATTTTTTACCATTATTTACTGAAAAATGTCTGCTTTATATTATAATGTATGAAAAAACAATAATTAAAATATTTTTAGCGTTTCCTGACAATTAAGATTAGTTTATTCTTTAAGCAAATTTCTACTAAATAAATTGACAATGACTATTAAATTTATGTTTAACACTAAAATTGTTAGACAGAATAAGTATTATAGTATATATACGTAGTATAAGTTCCATTTATTACTTAGGGAATAACTAACTGGTTCTGTTAGTTTTGCAAATATAAATTTTATACTAATACGTATGAATACATAGAATATAAAACTGTATAATAAAGACATTAATACAATGAAATATATAACCAAGAGTTTCTTGTTGACTAGTTAAATCAGTTCAACAAATTTTATTATATTTTGTATGTAGATTTTACATTCTGTACCGCATTACGTAAAAAAAATATATTACATTAGCAATATGCTCAATAGAGACATGGGGTAAAATTTTGACTTATACAAAATGACATAAACGTTAAATGTCGCATCGGTGTCGGTTCAAAAGTTAATCATGAAAAGTTTACTTTTTTCCAATGATTTGAGGAAATGTGTCGAAAGTTTTTTTTATAACAATTCGGTCTTCCACATAATTTTATTCAGTTTTTCATATATTCTTACATATAAACTTATTTTTTCGTTTATGACACGGTGTTAACCTAACTTACCTTTTATTTAATTGCCCTCTAAACTATTTCTGATTTTTTTTTTTTTTTTTTAAAGAAGTAGTCCATTCTGAAGTGGAGTGAATGTATTGTAGTAGGAAATAAAACGTCAGACTCCACGAAATCAGTTTAATACATTACACTTAATGTGTTATGTCGATTAAAGCACCAAACATGTTTCGAAGCTCACTAGCTTCATCATCAGTGGTAACATTTAGTAGAGAAACTGTATTTTGTAAAGGAAAATTCTTGTTAATACTATGAAATTAATTTTTTTTTTTTTGTTACCATAAGCAGCACGATTTTTAGAAAATGAAAAATTCGATGAAACGTGCTCTCCTAATACTTTTGATTCACCTCTTTAAACTTATGTGTTCCTGGTACGAAATTACGATTTATAGAAAATGAGAAATTCGATGAAACGTGCTCTCCTAATACATTTGATTCACCTCTTTAAACTTATGTGTTCCTAGTACGAAATTACGATTTATAGAAAATGAGAAATTCGATGAAACGTGCTCTCCTAATACTTTTGATTCACCTCTTTAAACTTATGTGTTCCTGGTACGAAATCACGATTTTTAGAAAATGAGAAATTCGATGAAACGTTCTCTCCTAATACTTTTGATTCACCTCTTTAAACTTATGTGATCCTGGTACGAAATCACGATTTATAGAAAATGAGAAATTCGATGAAACGTGCTCTCCTAATACTTTTGATTCACCTCTTTAAACTTATGTGATCCTGGTACGAAATCACGATTTATAGAAAATGAGAAATTCGATGAAACGTGCTCTCCTAATACTTTTGATTCACCTCTTTAAACTTATGTGTTCCTGGTACGAAATCACGATTTTTAGAAAATGAGAAATTCGATGAAACGTTCTCTCCTAATACTTTTGATTCACCTCTTTAAACTTATGTGTTCCTGGTACGAAATCACGATTTTTAGAAAATGAGAAATTCGATGAAACGTTCTCTCCTAATACTTTTGATTCACCTCTTTAAACTTATGTGTTCCTGGTACGAAATCACGATTTTTAAAAAATGAGAAATTCGATGAAACGTGCTCTCCTAATACTTTTGATTCACCTCTTTAAACTTATGTGTTCCTAGTACGAAATCACGATTTTTAGAAAATGAGAAATTCGATGAAACGGGCTCTCCTAATACTTTTGATTCACCTCTTTAAACTTATGTGTTCCTGGTACGAAATCACGATTTATAGAAAATGAGAAATTCGATGAAACGTGCTCTCCTAATACTTTTGATTCACCTCTTTAAACTTATGTGTTCCTGGTACGAAATCACGATTTTTAGAAAATGAGAAATTCGATGAAACGTTCTCTCCTAATACTTTTGATTCACCTCTTTAAACTTATGTGTTCCTGGTACGAAATCACGATTTTTAAAAAATGAGAAATTCGATGAAACGTGCTCTCCTAATACTTTTGATTCACCTCTTTAAACTTATGTGATCCTGGTACGAAATCACGATTTATAGAAAATGAGAAATTCGATGAAACGTGCTCTCCTAATACTTTTGATTCACCTCTTTAAACTTATGTGTTGTTACCACTGATGATGAAGCTAGTGAGCTTCGAAACATGTTTGGTGCTTTAATCGACATAACACATTAAGTGTAATGTATTAAACTGATTTCGTGGAGTCTGACGTTTTATTTCCTACTATTTCTGATTTGTTTAAAATCCGCAGTCGTTGTAAAAATAAAAATGCTGCTATAGAGCAGCGATAGCACTTTTTTATTTGAAAAGGGTCCGTTCCTCACAAGTCTCCGGATTCACTGCCGCCTCACCTTATACCGGCTTTCGAGCGTAAATATACGTATATAGTATATAGCAGTAATGCGATATAATAAAATTCAGTCTATCAACAATTAAAGAACTGCCTTCTCAAGCTCAAATAATATACCTCAATATTAGTTTAAAAATATCAAAAGCAAATTATGTGTTTAAATAAATAATAAAACTGGTCAAGAAGAATTATTGGCAAATAAAACGGGTCTATTTCCATAGTTTCAATATATCAGTAGATATTACCTTCCATTTATATACACAGTTTTTACCAAATTATTTGTACGAAGAGTGTTTAACCAAATTAAAATTAATTAGATTACGTTTACCATTAATAATATATAGCGCTTTCATAGAATTAAATATATATAATGGTAGAAGCAATATGTCGTTCTTCGTCTTCTTTAGTGCATATAGGTATTATCTAATTATTCAATTAAAATTGTTGATTGGACTCTTCAATCAACGATTACAATTCTTTTCTTACTGTAAATACTAGTCTATTAATTGTAATTTTGTAAAACAACTATTAATTATTAAGTGTATTTTGTACCTGATTATATTCTAGTTTATAATTAATTTTATCATTTTTTTTATTTATACATTTTCGTCCAGTTGCCTATCGTATACATATTATTTAGGTTTAAATTATTGTTATATCGAATGTTTAGGATTTATTTATGTATACAGTTGTTGTATTAAATTATACAAAATTAATCCTGAAGTTTTTTTATGCGTATCAAATTTGGTAAACACTTTAGAAGTACCAAAAAAGCATAGCGGATGGAGTTCTTAGGTATTACCTACTATAAATGTATCTCATTTTCGTATGTTGTACATATCCTTTGTACAACGAGTACATACTGACCAGCCAAATGCTATGTTGCTAATTATTTCACTGTGATAGTCTCAAAAGTCCAGGCTCCAGCTATAAAAATGTGTTGTGTCATAAAGGATTCTCAAATAATCACTAATTTTTTAATTAATAAATATTTTAATATATTATTAATATAAAAACATAATATTTACAGAGATGAAAATATAGAGACAGCATTAGTTTAATAAGTAATTAAATAATTTAAAAAGATTTTATATAATATAGTAAATTGTAAACTTACTAAGCAATTATAATAATTACATTAAAAAAAAAAGATATTATTTAGATATTTATAACAATTAAATCAACTGATAAATAACAGAAATGTGTTTACGTTGTTGTTAATATTATTAATATAATTTAAAGTTAAAAATGTAAGTTGTTTAGTTACATTTTTGTAATTCAATTTAATACACAATTCCTTATGAAAGCCATTATTCATGAACACAAACAACAATATTATTTATCGCCCTACTATTTGTGGAATTATTAGTTACACAAAAATTTTCTAGTCATAATTTGATCCATATGGAAAAAAATAATACAATAAACTTAATACATAAATTGTTAAAAAGCTTAAAAGGAAATCAAATACTATTCTGTAAAAATAAAAGTATATTCCACACAGAGGGATATTTCCTAAAGATTTATACAACATGGATCATTAAATTACTTTGATAGTTGAGCCAAATGCCAAACAAATAACAGTGCTTCTACAATATTTTAACCAAAAATATAAAATTCAATATTTCTCCCAATTAATAGTATTTAATATAAGGTCTGATCACACTGAAACGAAAAACTCTTCTGTTTACTGTCAGAATAGATTTACAACCCTTTTAGGCACTTTAATAATTCATCTAGTATCCCAGTGAAAATACACGCAACAAATGTTTATAAATTATATTGTTGTATTCAACACGATTTAGCCAAAAATTAACCAAGGTTATTGCCATAATGTACACATAAATTTGTAATAACGCAGATGTCTCTATTTACAATTAGTAACTTGAACAGTTTCCATAATAGAGTGAGATATTTATTTAAATTTTCACCTCAAATTAACCAAATTAATTTTTGATAGCTTAGAAACTATAAAAAATCATTATGTAGAATAGTGTAAAACTGCCAAAATATAGTTTTAAATTATGGAACAAAAATATTCTAGATTGCAGTTCACTTTGTGCATAGTATTTTATTATTGTAGCTCAATTATAGGAAAACTAGCTGAGAAGCGGTGACAAAATACTTCTGAAATTTAATTCACCACAGTTTGGCTGTTTTTGTTTAAAATTACTTTTCTTTGCCATTAAATAACCCTATTGAGATAATAATCAAGTAAAAAAGTTATAATTATATTGAGAATCTGTATCAAATACTATGGTTTTAGCAGACGGCAGTTTTGTTGACTCATTACGCACTAATGATGCTCGGCAGGTGTTTGAGCTAAATTCCCAATTTTCTAAAGTATCTATTCTTTATTCTAGCAACCCATTACAACATATAGCGAGCAAATTTGGCTGAATCTATAGTTTTGTAATACGATTAAATAAAGTTTATCTGTATATCGTTTGAGAACTTGGTATGGTTCCGCCCCAAAGGTTGATATTGCTTTAATTTAAATAATAACACAATTCGAAAACATTTTGAAATTGATTTTAACAGTTTCAGACTAGACTGGACTGGATTCAACACTTTTGCATGTTTCATCGTTCTATTGGAGTTACATATTGTATACTGTCTAAAATAACATCAATTCAGTTGTACCTTTTTCGGATAACCATATTGCAGTATACTTGTTGAAATGGTCCATTTAGTTTAGTTTTCGTGCCAAAATTAAATCGAATCTAAATTAATAATCAGATGAATAATGTGAACAGACCTTTTGACAAATCATAAATATTCTGTAATTTTATTTATACAATAGTTACATAAAAACTTTTGAATATAAGAAATTCATTTATCCAAAAAAAAAAAAAGTGTATGCGCATTGCGTAAATTTCACTACTTCTATTTTTTATTTAACTGACAAACTTAAATCCCGAATTATAATAATTCCTGGTCTGGTAGATACAAAAAGCTGCAGACTTGTGATAAATGCAAAAAGTACATGAATATCTATTTCGAAAAGAAAAAAAACTAACAGCTCTGTAAGTTGTAAGTTTTAGGTAACGTCAGGTTTAAGGTAATAATTCTACCAAAAAAATATAAAAATGGAAAAGCCACTTTTAAATCGATTATCTCTGTTGTATAAAATCAAACGGTATATATTATTGTACATTTTTGAGCGGCTGTTATCATGGAACGACGGAATTTAACACATGCGTGTTGCGCACGCCGTGCATGCTGCTCGAGATTGAAGATAATAAATGCTTTAACGACAATTGTTTAAGCCGGATTAAAGGTATTTGCGAAATACGATTCATATGACAAGCAGACATTCAAAAAATCTATTTTATTTTAAAATCAGCCATATTTATATTTAAATCATTATTTAATTTGAAGTTCTGAAAGTATGCAATACACATATACATATAAAAATGTATTTAACAGATAAAATTTGTAATATCTAATTCATTATATAGGAAATATTTTAGTCGTAAAGTAATATACTAGTAAATTTAACATTCAAAATTCAAAGCATTAATAAAAAAATATAATGGAAAAAAAAGGAAAAAATAATTAAATATATAACTAATTAACAACATAGCGTATCAGTATAACAATATTATGTTAGATCACCAATGCCATATCTTTTTTATTTGGCAAATTGACTTTTTTACCTTGCCATAATGAATTGTGAATTGTAAATGCGTCAATTGTTACTGTTAGATGTTTTGTGTGGATTTGAGAGAAGCACTTTCCGCCTGAATTGTATCTGAAAATAAAAGTAAAATTTAATAGCAAAGCATATCTATGCGGAACGAAAACGCGTGTTGAAGATTGTAATACTTGTATTAGAATCCGAAATATACTCCTTATAGTGGTCCTATAGGACTACGCTTCAAGTATTTACACACATATTGACGTTTGAAGCGTTACTGTCAAGTGATCTAAGGATAGTTAGACGAGTTTCACTTACTTGAAAAATTTATCGAACATTTTATCATTAACCTGTTTAGGTCCAGTGCCATACAACTTTGTCACTGCATCTGTATCAGGACAATACGAATAGAGAGCTCTAAATTGGCAACCAGCATCTCTAAACAGTATGAGAAAATGTTTGCTTTCAGAACGATTAATCTCTTCTAGCACACGATTTTTCGCTTCTCGATTTACCACACCGGGGAATACACAATATTCTACAGCATTCAACATTATACTGCGGTTCGATTTGGTGGCTGGTTGTTTGTATAGTCGTGGACCTGAAATTAACAAAACCGACTTTTATTTATCAAGTCTAACCAGAAATACAAATCGATACGTACATACAGTCAGAAAGTAAATTTAGTAATTAAAGTATATTACATCAAAAATTCTTAAAAAGTGAAAAAAAAATCGGGAACTCTGTATCTACGGAAGTTTCGCTATAAGCTTAGCAATTAGTTCGATCATAAACGAACCATACATATTCTGTGCCTGCTCCACTCAAATCGCCGCAGATTTGCAGTTTTTAAATAAATTGTTTAAATCTATTTTACCGTATCAGATACATAACATGTAGACTAATAATTATATTTACAAATTATGAGTGCAAAAAAGTGTTGGTTTGAAACCAATTGGTAGAAACCTGTTTTACTCTATCATTTCCCTACTTGATTAGCGACCAATTTGGGGAGATCTTCCAAATTTTTTGACTAGATTGGTAGTATATAGAAAAGTTACTTTCACAATCAAACTTTTAAATTAAATCGTTTTTCTTCTAGGGCTCACCTGTATAGTCCATCATACTACTTGGAGTGGAACTAATGTCACTAGAACCATCGTCAAATATCCGTCGACCTTTTGTCATTAGACCAGGTAAACTACCGGGCCCAGAGGGCGAAGGTAGGTGACGCATGCTCATACCGGGCGATGGTGCTCTTCGTGGTGGTGTGGCTCTGCCTAATCCTGAATCAGTATCACCAAAGCGATAGGGAAAACTATCCTGATCCGTACTAGAGCCTATGGGAAACACAAATATTATTTGGATAAAATTGTATGCATTCTTTAAACTAACTGGTAACTGCAATATTGTATATGCAAATAAAAACTGGTTTCGACAAATACATTACAAAGTCGGTTTATCAAAATCAAATTAATGTACATCTGCATCGAAACAACAAATTCTATAAAAATTATAAATGTATGGTCCACATGTCCTTTAAAATGAAGGCTGCTCAAACATGTTAGCAACAAATATAAGTGGATATAGATTTTTCTATTAGCCCCAATTTAATATTGTTATGCAAAATGCAATATTCAATATCACATTAGATTAAGATACATACATTCTAGCAATATAAATAAACCCAAACCTAACATCACGTAATTTGATGCTGATAAACATGTACTTGTTCAAAACCTGTAACATTATTTATAGAAGCAAATGTGGTTAATATTAAGGAATACTAATATATAACAATTATTTAGCATATGAAAAAAGAATTAATATTGCAGAATCGTTAGTATAAATTATAAACTAATTAAAAATTCTGTTTTCCCCGAAACATTTTTTTAAAAAATGTTTTCTGTACACTAAACTCCACTACGAGACCTTTAAAAAGTGAAACCTACCCGAACTGAGATTCTTGAATATAATTTAATAAAAGTAAATAAGCGGAACTGTATGAATAAAGAACAAAATGTTTGGATTTCTTTATGCCTCCCACTACAGAAAATACATATATGGATAATGTCCTTGCCTCACAAATATTGTCTTCCATCTCTATATAAGTATGCAAAATATATTACGTCGAATTGATGTTGCCTATTAGTTGTTTTTTTATTTTGTATTTTTGATTATGTGGGTTAACAAGAAAGAAAGAAGATTTCGCTATCGGACTACTTTTTTTTTGTTAAACTTTTAAATACTTCAAAACATGAGAAAAGAGCCACTCGCTAATTCGAACTGGTTGACTCAATTAGTAATTTTGTGGTCTAATTTTAAAGATAGTTGAAAAAGTAATAAATTATCATTCACAATAATTCTTTTTAAATGTGGTAGTGGAGTAAACAGTGAATACCTGAAAGACCCAATATATAAAAGTATATTAACATACAAAATAGACAAAACAACAGATGCCGTGCAGCAATATAAAAAAGTAATGAAACTAAACGTACGACAATTAGGTATAACACAAAAAAATAGATAATTATTTAAAAAATGTAATAATTCAAGCTCAAAGGAAATAGAAAAAATCACCATCACCAAGAAAAACTAATAATTAGTGGTAAGATTAAATTATACTAAGGTTCATAGTATTGAAAAACAATCTCCTAGACAATAAAATTTAAAAGGATGTGTTTGGCGACATCTAGTTTTATTGTTGGTAGTACGCCGAGTGAACACAGTTCCTATATCGACTGCCTGGGAGGTCTCTGACCCCATAAAGCAACTACCAACACATAGACGCGCCGATACTCCCTTAAGCGGGATCGCATATATTTGGAATGGGCTTGTTTAACAAAACAAGACTTAAAATCCGAGAGTTTGTCTGTCAACCACTATACTTTCACCAGACGGCCGTTTCGTCGATCCACGACTCATCAACTACTGACCGATCACCACTGATGAGTCGTGGATCGACGAAACGGCCGTCTGGTGAAAGTATAGTGGTTGACAGACAAACTCTCGGATTTTAAGTCTTGTTTTGTTAAACAAGCCCATTCCAATAAAATTTAAGCCACTATCATCTATAAATAGTACATGATAAATATTTTTTGCTGGGAAGTTATCCCGTTGGTAGAAAAATAAATTGAACTGATATATCTGGTTCCTAAGAGCTACTCGACTATATTTCCACTAAATCTGTTTCACTTTCCTCCATAAAATGTAAAAAAATGACAAATTATACTTCAAAATGCTCTCTTATTTAATAATATCAAAAAATAAAATTAGATTTTAATTTGAAAATAACTCTGTAGCCCATTTACTCCATCGATGGAAGAGGGAGAGTCAACATAAGATATTTGGTTTTTCAAAATAAATTTACTTATCTTGCTAATATCAAAGTTTGCTTAATTCGTCAGATTTTTTATTTAATATAATATACTATACAATACATTGTCAAAAACTGACGCTAAAATTATTCAAAAAAATAACAAAAAACAGAAAATGCCTTGACTATTACTACATGAAATAAAAATATATAATATACATCACAAAATATTGCGAAATTGAATAAATTTATAAGAAACTTAAAATCTACATATTTTATTAATAACCATGCCCTATTTTACAACCACGACCACGAAACATATTAACCATGACAACACTAGCAAAGAAAAATTATCGAAAAAGTGCTATTTTATAGGGTTTATGAAGTTATTTTCAAATATAGCCAATAAACATAAGTTCATCAAAAATGAGCTTAAACTGTTCGACTGTGTACTTTATATAAATTAAATGTTTCTCTATTAAGATTTAGTCTTATTTTTTATATTATTTATAAAGTTCAACTTGCAGAAACAAAATTATTATTGTTTGATATTTTAATAATGCTCTGTAGAAGGCTTGAATAAAACCATTCATGACAAGTTAATATATGTTTGTATTTTGGCTATATTTGCAGATACTCAGTAATAAAATTAAATAAGGACCACAGACACCAGGCGAACAGGGAACAGAAACCAAAAACCGAAATATAGAAAACCAAAAATTAAATAAAAAAGAAGTACACCACAGCGTATAACCAATCCTTGTGTAGCTTGTGTTAAAATTTGTATTGTTGGTTTTAACGTCTTACCGTACAAATTCATCATAGAGTTCGACTTTCGCCCTTTAAAGTTTTGATAAGTCGAATTGTACTTAGGCTGTCTGCCTCGCGTTTGCGCAGGAGATGGGTCTGTAAATAATCATTACTTGTCATGCTCTTTTCTTAATTTTAATGTATTAAAATTTAGTGTTACATATTTTCAAATTTCTTTAATGTACAATTTTAATTGATATTTACAGCCATTATATTAACGACAGCCAATGTACAGATTACAGTGTAAGTTAAAAGTAAGTGTTTGTTTTTAAACACAAAGTTTTAAATGACTTACGTAAAAAATAGAAAACAAGAATATAATAGGTAGAGTCATACTAAAACAGAGGTCAAAGGAAGTTAAAAAAAATACAAAACAGCTAAAAGATTGTTTGCATAGTATGTTTTTTGCAAGCTCCAACGAAAAATTATTCGTCAATTTCTAATAAACAAATTGTTCTGAAATTTAAACTTTGTATATTTACTTATTGGTATTTTTCTATTCTAACTTTTAAAATTATATTATAGGAAGATAACAAAAAACTGAAAAAGAAATAAAAAAAATCATGGACCTTATATTATTTATTACATAAATATATTTTATGCCTTATCTCAATTAAAGATAAATAAATGTATATTAATAAATGAAAAATAACTTAGTGGCAAAGCGGACTAAAATGCTGGCTTTACATACACAAGGAATTTTGTTTAATTTAGCAAGGCCCCAGTCTAATTCACTAGGAACTAGACCGAGGCATGGGTCGACAGATACTGACGAATTCGTTTCGCTCTTGTTATGAGCTCGTCAGAGTATCATAGTCGTTGCCCATCTAGTTCCTAGTGAATTAGACTGGGGCCTTGCTAAATTAAACAAAATTCCTTGTGTATGTAAAGCCAGCATTTTAGTCCGCTTTGCCACTAAGTTATTTTTCATTTATTACATTTACGGACATGAAATCCTTTTAATATATTAATATATTTACATCAACATTTAAAAACAAATAAATTGTGTAAACGATTAAACTGATCTACTTTACAGCGGAAAAATATGTAGAAAACAATCGATGAATAGAACTTTTGGCGTAGAGTAATATTGAAGAACTCGCCTCACCAAAACGCTTTTGTATTCCTGACGCTCGTTTCTTTAACAGTATTAGCATCCTCAGAAAAGAATTAAGATAGTGTTTAAAAACCGCTGTATGTTCGTTCTTTTTTGAAATAGCAAAGCGTGTGAAAGTATGGAGTCTTTGAACCTATTTGTGACAACTGTAAATCAACATTAATATCTTAATGCAATAAATCATGATTATATGCTGAGAATAAACGATATTAAAACATCTCTCACTGATGCGAAGAACAGAGATTAGGTTGTGTGATTTATAGTTGCAAACAACACGTTCCAAGGGTAATACCTGTTGAGACTCTTTAAAAAACGGCACGACCAATATCATGCCTGTGACTTTATTTGGTTTGTTAATATTGTCATACACAAATAAGTATGTTATTTTGAGTTTAATTTTGTTTAGAATGATAAAAGAAATTATAATTAATGAATTGTTGGAAGGCGTTAATTTAAATATTTGTTTAGAAAACTACAGCACCTATCTCAACGTAAGTGATCGTCAAAATTCTCCGCCAACTCTAAAATACAGAACTGTTGAGACAGGGTGGTTTAGATTTTAGCATTTGGAACGATAAGTGAGTCGCACCTGTTAAAGCCATTGGAACGTGCCTAAATTTATAAATAATAAACAAGTCCCATAAAAAGGATAAATTGGTATGCATCTCTATAACTTCTAATACAAAATTTTATATTCTTTAGACTGTATCTTGAGATTGTATATAATATACACAATAAAATCTGATAACATTTCCCCTGGTTAAGACAAACCGTTATAGCCTAATAGTCCACTCTATAGTTTAAAGGCTTCGGCGCATACCAAGCTGCCATCCCATTATGCCTGGGGATATTATTTTGATTTACTTGTAGCTTATAAGTCTATTTGTGTGCTGCTTTTGATCTCGTTCATTTTAAATATTAAATTACGTAAAGGAGATTTAAATTTTATGTGAGTATTTAATTTCATTAAATATCAACATAGAATACTCACCCCTAAATATTTTTTCATGGTACAAATCAATATTACATTCATTCAGCCATTTTGAGCTTTAAAAACACAAAACTAAAAATACTTAAAAGTAATATGAAGAGATGCAGGGAAAGAGAGCAAACAATACAACAATACCAAATACTTTACTTAAAATCAAACTATCAACTTAATAATAAATAAATACATTAATAAATTATATAAATAATAACTGAAATAAAAATATATTAACCAAAATAAAGAAATAATATTACATACATTTCGTGCGTGAGTGTTTGATATCACTACTACATACTTAGATACGATAGCGAATTTTACCTGGAAGCTCAAAAGATATTCAACACTTAAGAGAACTTGTGTACATACCTCTGCTAGTTTTGTAGGAACTGCGCCTGCCAAGAGTTTGATTCGCACTATGACATGGCGACATTGCGTAACTGTCATCTGGTGAATCTAAAATTTGTATATAAAAAAATATTAGGCTCATAGTTTACAACAAGGATATCAAAACAAACGATATACTCTCAAAATAATTACATAACTAAAGACATAATAAAGCGAAATCACATTTTTGTTGAGTTGTTTTCTTCCAACACTTCCTTGGTAAATATTGAAAGAAAGAAGTGAGATTCTTGAAGATATTTATTAACTGAATCGGCGTGAAACTATGTTGAATGTAGGTATCGGACGACATCCAAATTAAGTAGTAAACAAACCATTTAGTTTATGAAAAAATAAAATTAAAATAATTCATCGATATGCCTCTTCAATAAACTCTCAATTATAAATGTCAGACGAATCTATTAAATATACAGGGTTTAAATTGGGTTTAGGATCCAATAGGTAAACAGGCTTTGTGACTTCTAAAATTATGGTTTTATAAGAAAAATAATTTGAAAATTATTAATTTAAATGTGTTTAGTCATCTTCTATCTTGTCAATTAGACCATTATGTTGGATTGCCCTATTTATTGTTATAATAATGTATATAAAATTAAATAAAGAACAAACCTTTGTAAGATATGCTATGTCGATCTGCCAAGCTGTCTTGGGAACCTTTATAATAATCTCGTTTCATCGTATTTGACGCATAAGCTAAATATCATGCAAAAAAAAATAAAAAAAACTTAAACACAAAATACAAAACCAAAATATTAAATATAAAGCATAAATTACTAATACTAATCACAGAAAATTTCTTGTATTAACAAAACTCCACAAATAAAATAGAAGATAGCATTGCTAGGCATCATTGATACATGTAATAATTATTAAAACAAAAAAATACCATACCAGTCAGATTAGATGTGGATCCCTTTTTACCCTTACTGGCTATACCTTCCGCCATCTGAACGGAACCACTATCAATATGTATTGTCTTAGGTCTGGGTCTGGTACTACTGGCCTTGGGCCGCATTTTCGGTGTTGGCTTAAGAGACATCAAGTCCTGCCTATCAAGTGTTTTTCCCTGTAAATAAAAAACCAAAATATGAAAATTCCAGAACATTTAAAAGGTTTCAAAAATGTATATGGTATGGTTATATTAGAGTACTGTCGTTTTTTTTTGTTTCTTTGAATATTACATAGATTTTAATTTCTTTTCATAGCTAATTATTAAAAATTAAACATACCAAAGACCAGTATATAAAAGACATTTCTTATCCTCAACGCAAATCACCTCATCAGCGAAGCGCCTACCAACTATAATATAAGGAATAACTTTTGTTTTATTTTCGTTTTTGAGGAATATTATATATTTTTATTATTCTTATTGATGTTTGTTGTGCGTTGATTTAAACGTAATAAAAATAATACGAGTCAATAATAATGTGAATGCACTTTCTGTAGTCAGAAGCAACAAACCCGAACGCCGATGTCGCTCTTGAAATAGTTTGAGAAAAATACAATATTTTTGGCGCGTCTGCTTAAAATAAACAGCGTAAACACAATAGACCGAGAGGCTGCTGCATCAAAGCTAATGTGTTGAAAAATGCATGAATGAAACCTTTATAGTAAAAATGGTAAATTTAAATTTATATAGAGGGTATGAAAAATAACCAGCTAAAGAAAGAAGGTATAAAAAATGACTAGCAGTTTTAATTTATTAAAATAATGTAAACCATATTGACAAATAATTAAAAGGAAAAAGCATAATAATTAATTATGTCTATATAAATAGCACGAAAACTATTTTTTTTAAGGTTTTAGTACATTTGTTAGATAGTCCGTGTGATGTAGTAGCTATTTGTAATTTGATAAGTAGGTACTGTGTAGAGTAGTAAAAATATCGATATATGTGTGGTTGCTATAATAATACAAATAATTATAAAATTGAGATTACAGATTATTATAATTTTTTATAATTTAAAAAAAGTAATTATTATTAAAGTACACTAGTACATTACAAAAATTGGCGACGAGTGTTTGGATCCAAAGCGGAAAATTTCATAAAAGTAGTGCAAGTATGCCGCGAAACCATACACAGCAAATTTTTAGAAGCAATGTTAGATAGTGCTGAGTACGATTTGGAACTGGACTGAGCAGCTTATGAACAAAAAATGGAGCAAAATTTCTTAGCAAATTATACAGAAGAAGAGTTGCTGGACTTCTGACACTAATTGCTGAACAAGCGTATAAAATTATTAGAGATATATGTGATGCAATTTTACCCAAAGATAAAAGTTTTGATGCATTATGTTGTATACTCCGGAAGCAATTTACTAAGAAAATATCATAAAGAACATATTGAATTTGATGAATAAAAGCAGCAAGAAGGTGAGCAAATTAAAAATTGGTATATTCGAATTAAAAATAAAGCCAGCAACTGCAAATTTGGAAATCAATTGGAAAATATATTAAGAGATAAATTTGTATGTGGTGAAACAAAAAGAGTTTTTTGTTTTTATTAGGGGTTGTTCGTACGCAAATAAAACGTAATTTTTTGACAATATGTTCGGAGTTATTATTGAATTATGTGTATACAAGGAAATTAGAACCTGCAAAACTGGTTTATTCAATGGAAATGTATATTTTAATACAGTGGTTTGAGAAGAGGTGCTCTATTAGACAGAGTTGGTGCAGAAGACGATTCTCCCGGTTTAGAAGTTATTTTTGAAGTGGCATTAAAAAAGAATCAACTATCAAAACGTCAAGTTTATCTGTCAACCAGGTGTCATCAAAAGATCAACATGTCAAAATGATAAATAATATAAACAACGATTTCAAATTGAAGCCAAGAAACGTTTTTTGAATTTAAAAAATGAGTCAAGAGTTGAAGCTAGCGGTTCTAGTTACGATCCATGTTGTTCGGGTACTAACCGAAGCCTAGAATCGAATTACAGAAATGATTCACAAGCCGGTACAAGTTGCGCAAAATGCTATGCATGTGGAGGAAGTAATCACAATTTTTCTCATTGTAAATTTAAAAAAATCGGTTGTGTCGCCCCAAAACTTTCTCAAATCTGTGCAGACAACTGGTGAAATTTTAAACGCAATTTTCTCGAGGATTATGAAGTTAAATATCAAAGGTAACCTATTACTGTAAATCAGATACAAAATTCTTTCAACTGATGTATCACTCGACCCCTCCTATTTCCGTATTTAAAAATTTGGGTTCCTCCTAGGACTCCCCCAAACTCATATACCAAAATTTAGCTCAAATGGTTGAAGCGTCTAGGCGCAGGCGCAGACACACACAGACAGACTTCAATCTGGAAATGGTCTTAATCCTATCAGGGGACATCAAAATGGCTATATCTTACATTTTTTAGCGCTTTCACAATACTATAATAAATTAAAGTAATTAAAACTGCTCACCTCTCTTTCAGCCTCATCGATTGCCTTTTTCAATTTATATTGCTCTAAAATTGCCGCCCTTCTCGCAAATTGTTCTTCTTTCTTCCTCAGTTTCTCCTCCTCCTTAGCCTTTTCTCTTTCTCTCCTAGCTTGTGCCTCAGCCTCTTTTCGAGCTTTGGCTTCTTCTTGTTGTTGCCTTCTTTGCAAAGACAACAACATTATTTTTTCCTTTTTCTTTTCCCGTTCGTCCGCTAGATCCTAATGAAAAAGCACAACAGAAGTTTAATTTAATGAATACCAATTAGTAGGTTTTCAATTTATTTCATAGATTTCGTGTTAATATACAATCCCAAGTTGGGTAAACTATAACTAAGGATAAGGACAAAAGTACTCACCGGATCTGGATGACTTAATTCATTGCCTATAATAATGGGAACTGCTGCTACTTTCTGCGTTTCCTGACTAGTTTCTCGTTTGGCTCTTAATTTCTCTCGTTCCTTCTCAATCAATATTTGTTTTCTTTCATCTTCCTCCTGCCTTGCTCTTTCCTCTTCCAATTCCCTCTCTAGCTGCCTCTTCTTCTCTAACCTAAATAACGTACGTTGTTGGATAAATACGACTTTGTAAGAAAATTACTCCTGAACATAATTTTCAGCCGCATATAATATGTATTTTAGAGTTCAAAACAACAAAAACAAACAAAATACTACTAATATGATACCTCTCTTGTGCTTCTCTTCGCTCTTGTGCCTCCTCTGGTGTCTCCACATAGCTCCTTTCTTTCTTCGGTGACATTCGTTTAACGCGTAGTGGTGGCTTAGGTCGCTTAGGCTGCTCATTGTCAAAACTAATGTAGAAGCCTTTCTGATTCGATGGATCATTATCCAAACTACTGATATCAGGCACAGGAGGTGGAGGTGTGGCGCATGTTGGGAGCGATTCCGATATTGGTGGAGATGGAGATGGTTGGAACGAATTACGCGTGATCAAAGGTCTGGTGGGAGATGGTATTCGGTAGGTACGAGTACCAGAGGTAATGTTCAGTCGACTTAGACCTAAGTAATTAAATACGACGTTTAGAAACAATTATTTTAAATACAATTTTGTTTGTCGCTTTTTAATGTTTGAATATATACCTTCACTAAGCGCAACATCTTCACTATTTCCAATGAATGATATATTTTGAGGTTCCATATCATCCGCAGGTGGAGCTGGTATCGGTGCATGGGTAACACTCGTTTTTCTTTGTGGTGATTCTCTACTATCCATCTGTAGTAAGCTGACAGGCGCTCTTTTACTGTAAAGATTATACAATATTTAGAGCAAACTACTTTATATAAACATCGCAAGAAGAAATCAATACGCGGAAGGGTGCACCTCTATCTCAGCTAAATATGATCAAGGGTATCAATCATTAGGGTTTTTTAATGTACTTTAGAAAAGGAAAATTCAACAACAAAAACCAAAAGCACGTCTTACCTTTCATCCAATAGTTGGGATATTTGTCTATGAATATTTCTATGTTGTGGCGATGCGGACGGAGTGCTATGCGATGTACCATAATGAGTTGATTGATTGTGTTGCTGCAAATGCTGTTGACTTAGAGTAAAACTATTTGAATGTTGTAACTTTGGCTCCTGTTGACCATTTTGGTATTTAGTGCTGTTATTCAAGCGAGTAGTATCTTGATACCGTTGTTGTTCTGGAAACCTAAATAAAAATACATTTAAAAACATGAAAATCGATATGATTTATATTGAGTAGTAAATAAAACATATAAAAGAACTCAATTTGAATAAGAAGACTTCTATATTTTACTTAATATGTGTTGGGATACTTATTTCTCAATTAAAGTCTAACTCACTGCAAGAAAACTGCAACACGTTAAACATTTCGAAAACTTGTATCTTTTAAATAATCAATCTGCTTCCCTAAAACGGTATTTTTTATTGGATTGTAAACATACTAATGATACCGATAATTTGTTTTACGAAAGTTTGACTATTATTTTATATTTTCTTGCAGAACAAATGTTCTCGTTTGAGAAACTTATGAATTTTATCAAACAAGATCTATTGTTACTATTATTGCAGGTGACATACCGAGTCACTTCAGATTAAAGCAATATAAACTGACTTTTCTGAAAAGTTAGGGTTAATATTGGCTTACGACTTACGTTCATGCCAAGAGTTATAAAAACAGTTTCCTACCTTTCAACTGGTGTATCATGCAAGACAAATCCACCACTACTACCACTCCCGTGTGGAGCAGACGCAGGTTTACTTCCCCACGTTCTCATTTCTGGTTGATGTTGATTTACCACCATTGTGGAGGGTTGGTATGAATCCAAAGGTGGCGGTTGAGGTTGTTGTGCCCACGTCCGACGTTGAGGTGATGGAGCGACTACTCCAACACCAGCCTGCTGATCATGCAAAAAGAATTGTGACTGATCCGGGACACGTGGAGCACCAAATATGGTATGTGGAATGTGGGGAGCAGAGGCCGACGATTGCAAGGGAGCGTAACCTGAAATGCAATGCGTGAAGACACATTTAATGTTACAACTTAAGAATGATTTCAAACATATATTGATAACGATTGTCAATTAGTGCAAATGTCTAAGTTAGGCTCGTGCGTAGATGTTTTTAGACAGATTTTGATAAGCTAGAACAAGAACAAATGACTTACTCTGTTGTGGATAGATTGGTTGATATGACATTTGGCTTGAATACTGCGGTGGCTGATGTGAGGGTATACCTTGAAAATTCTGATATTGATTTTGGAACTGTTGTTGATGTTGTTGTTGTTGCTGTAATTGCAATATTTGTCGTTGTTGTTCGGCAATGAGCTTTTGTTGATGCTGCGTATGCATCTGGTTTTGTTGCGCTGCTAACCGTTGGATGTCCGATTGCAAATCGGTAAGACTAGAATTCATTCTAAATCAAATACCAAAAACACATAATTAGCATTATTGTGCTATTTAAATTGGTTTTTATCATGAAACTAACAGACAATATATTATTAATTCACTATTCGATACATGAGGAATTTTAGATTAATAAATTTGTCTAACTAACTTTGTTACAAATTGCAACCGATCAGTGTACTGTAAAGTCTCACACTCTAAATTTAAATAGTGCTTCAATCACTGTATGCAGCTGCCGACGTAACATTTCTATTGAGACCAGTGCGTAGCATTGATTTTCTTTTATTGTTCATTCATGGTTATAAAAATATTTTATGCATTTTCGATATATTACTCATTTATATATTAGTCCGGATATTTTCGAAATTCTGACTTACCCTACCTCATATTCAAAATCAGTACCTACAATGTACTATACAAATTAAACAAAACAAACTTACTGAGCTATGGACTGTTGATACTGTTCTAAGTCCATATTTTCCAAATCAGGTGTTTTTCTTGTTTCGGTAAATGGTTGATTGTTATCTAACCACTTCCGTTCCACAGAAGAGGCATCATCGGTGATTTCCTTTACAAAATTAACAAAAAATTAATACCCAAACTCAAAATATACCCCAGTTTTTTTTTTTTTAATTTTCTATAATAGCTAATGCGGAATTCCCTTTAAGAACTTTATTTATTTATTTTTTCATCACATTTTATATTTGTTTATTTTACGTTTCTATTTTAATATAGAACTGAAATATATGTATGTGATATCTGAAGCTCCAAAAATATTGAGTTTGAGTAGTAAAAACAAAACACTGACAATACAATGAATTAGTGCTTTTTTATTACTTAAACCTCATCATTAATAATATGTTTTCACATGTCTTAAATTTACACGAAATATAATTTTAAAATAAATGAAAGAGATATCAAAATTAGAATAATACTATTAAAGACAAAAAATATCAATGTAAAAAAATATATGAATTAGACACTTGATTGAGCTGAATTTGACGAACCATTTTTACTTAATCGAAAACTTAGTAAATTAATCAAAACTACATCTCCAAAATCTAGCATATATCTAAAACAATCTCCAGCAAAATATAAAACCAATTAAATATATTACTTGAGAAAAACATTGTTTGTTACCCCAAAGCATTACAAAAACTAATACACCCAAATACTATAAAACAAACATAATATTATGCAAATTGAAGATGATATAGCATGACCACGAGATTCATTTTTGGAAAAAATATAAATATTATCATTTACTCAGGCAACGAACATAACATTAATCAAAATGCAAAAAAAAATAAATTTATGTTTAAAATTTGGTTCCGTATATAATAATATATATTTTATTGATTCCAAAACTTGAAATTGTTAAAAATACTCTTAAACCTCTATATAACGACAAAAAAAAATTAATATAAAATTTTAAGTTAATAGAAATCTCTAAAGATGTGCTGAACCACTCCCTGATGGGATCAAAGCCTTCTGTTGGTTAATTTAATTTTAAAAACAATTAAAAGTATGTGTTTTTATGTCGCTTATAAACAATATTATATTTTTCTTCCTCAAATCTAAAGTGGTCATTCTATATATCAAACCTAAATAGCAAGCGAAATAAAAAATATACCTGCAAGGTGAACGGTCGCTTAGGTTTAGGAGAGGAGGAAGGCTGTGGTGTTTGTTGTGGTTGAACAGTCGGTTCTTTATCATTCGCTGAGTCGTTTTGTGACTCGTCACTAACGGCATCTGCCGGTGCTTTTAGTAAATTACCTCTTCCCTGAAAGTTAGTGACAAACATACTGTCAAAGGAGAAGAGACCCAACACCTTAATATAATCATTTCGTTTTGTTTAACATTCTAAGATAATAACAAGTATTAAAATACGACGGCGATTTAACAGAAAAGTGACTGATAAAAATACTTATTTTACACAAAAAAATGAGGGGTTTAATTTAGCAATACCTATAAGAAATCTGAAGCTGTTAAAATCGGTGTTTATTTAACTCATTTTACAACATATTAGTAGCAGACATTGTCTTTCTTCAGTTCGCTATAACGGCATGACAATAAATCGTAACACTGACAAGATATCGCTCTTCTTCTTCTAAATAGATTCGTTATTTGGGAAAACCAAAGACTTGCCAAAACAATGTTCAATACTAGCGATGTATACCAAGATGCATCAGGAATTAGAACGAATAATTTATAATTAAAAGAGAGTATTTTATTATTGAAAGCAACAAAAGTTACTGGTTGCACTGCAGTTATGTGAAGTCACTCACCAGTCAAAGCACCATCATAAATTAAGTAATAATAAACGAAATGTTTATCTAAATCAATAAAATTAAATTACGGTTTATTAATTCTACTTATTAAATAATTTAAACATTCATGGGAACTTTAACACTAACGCATCTAACACTGTTCAATAGAACAATTTATAAGTTTAAAAGTAATGGGTAAATTTTTAAAACAAAGGAAAGTAAGAGAAAGAAGGTAGTAAACAAATTATACTCTTCAAAAACTAATCAGCGGAGAGTTCTCATAATAACTTGCTTGTTAATCTTTGATTCGCGACCATTGACTAAATTCGCCGTTAAAAACTACATGAAATGGAATATTATTATATTTAAATATTTGGTGTTTTGTAGATTGTTTCATTTCCTAAAGCCGAGGATGTGCTCAATCTTAGCACGAAATGTTCTATGTCGTTATTATAAATTAAATAAAAAATTGTGACGTTATATAGAAATTTAATGGTTTTTATAAAGAGAAAACGATAAGCAATATCCACAAAAAAAAACCGAGAAAATTCATATTATATTTAAATATACAAAGTTGAATTTCAAAAATATTTTTGCCAATAAAGGAACATCCTTGGATTTTTTGTAAATAGGCCAACGACATCCAAGCTATCATTTTTAATAACAATATATTTTTAATTTCGATGAGATGATTTGTTTTAGAAATCATAATTGGAAGAGCAGTTCTTTTTGGATGTCACAGTTTGGTTTTAGACATTATACCTATAATTTTATTTATTTTATAATCAAATTAGTTACGCAGACTCTACGAGAACTCTCCAATAAAAATAAATATCATGCATGCTAGGCAAACATCAAGGCAATAAATGTTTACTGAAGTTATTAGACACATATTTTATTTCAGTAACAAAAAATTATTAATATTGTGTATAATAACCTATATCAACAACTAACTTTAATAACAATTCAATTTAAAGTATTAAGAAAAACATCACAAAATGCTCAGCACAGAAATTCATTGAAAATTTACGATTTCAAAATAATAAAAATAAATCACAAAACTCAAAATATACCTTACCAATTCAGTAAGCTACAAAAAAGACATAGATACAAGGTTATTTTACAAGGTGGCTTACAAAACACTAAAAGGACACTTAATCCAGATATTAAATGCACGCAAAATACTTTTCACTTATTGCTAATGTAATGCTCAAATGCACAGTAAATCCCTAGATATGGATACAACAATTCATTTAAAAAAAACAGTACTTCTGATATAGTAATTTTATCAACCAAATTTAAAACAGAATTTATTTATTTATTTATTCATTTACGGACTGAACTCCATTGTACAAAACACAAATATAAATTTAATTACATCCAGATTACAGAACCATAAAAACAATAATACAATAATAAGCATACAGCTACAAAAATTTAAACATCTTGAAGAGCTGAACATAAAAATGAAATATCAAACAATAGCACATTAATAACAATAAAACAAAATGTCTTAGCGAATGTGATGACGTTGTCGCAAACCCTTAACAAACTCACCGTAAGGTGAAAAAAAATCGAGATCCGGATCGACGATTTCAAAAAATTCTAACATTATTTCAGAGTTAGTTAAGTTGGAAAAATTATATAAGCATATAAGGATATTAATTTTAAATAGGAAACACTGTTCTAAACAGAATTTCACTAACAAAGATATGGGTTCCTTATGAAAGGCTGAATTATCGTAAAGCAATTCGTTTTAAAATCAAATATTATCTTTGAAAGCATCAAATTGTTTTTTGGCTTTGGGAATATTCAAAGGAATTCGATCGTCTTAACCATGACTTATTGATGGTGAACTTGGAGTACTTGACTTTGGCGGACGTGCTAGGGGATTGATTCAGTGCTATATGTCGGGTAGGAGGCAGGTTGTGATCATCGAGGGGGGAAGAGTGTCACAAGAAAAAAGTCTCTTAGCAGGGGTACCTCAAGGCTCTATACTTGCTCCAATTTTATACTGCCTCGATACATCACAACTTCTCTGCATTCCTCAGCTCATTTATATGCAGATGGCACTCAATTGTATGCGTGTTTCGCTCCTCAACAGCTGCAGCCAGCCGTTAACCTGTCTAATGGTGATATTGATAATCTAGTTAAAGCTTCGCATGACCATTGCTTAGAGATTAATAAAGACAAGACCAAGGTCTTGGCATTTGTACAAATCACATAAGAAGCCGTTACAGAGATCTAGTTTCAATAAGGTTTGTTAATATACATATGGAGAATGTGCCTATGGCTCGAAACTTGGGCGTGATAATGGACACGGACCTGAAATTCAGGGACCATGTGAGTGCCTGTATAAAAAAGCGTTTTTCAATTTAAACTCTTGTAGAGTAATAGAAAAACTCTCACAACGTCTTTGAGGAAACAATTATTACTCCTTGCTCTTGTCGCACTTCAACTTTTGTGGCGCTGTCTATGGTCCCTGTCTTGTTGATGTGATCAGCGTCGAATTCAGTTGATGCAAAATTCTTGTATTCGACTAATCGCGGGATTGAGAGGCAGGGAACGTGGGATCAGCGTTGAGGGAGCTTCAATGGCTAATTATGAATTAAAGACGGTTGTTGCACGCATTGGTTTTATACAACAAAGTAATAAATAAGTAGATACCGAATTACCTTTACAATATAATGCAGTTCAGGAGTGACAATATTGTTTCAAACTTGAGACATAGAATGGCAATAGCTCCACTTGCTCACCGTACTGATGTTTGAACGCTCGTTTTCCTATAATGACGCAAAGCTATACAATAAGTACAATAAATGTTCGCAAATTTCCACGAAAATATCAAATTACAAGAATATTTTTATCGACAAATATTTAGGAGTAATGCGTACACGTATTAATCTAAACAACATTTGAAGTGTCACCATGTCTAGAGATCTTTGTGCATAATTTTTATTTCATATCATATACCAGAGATTTCTCGATCAAATTACATATTTTACAATCCAATTACTTGAGAAACACTTAAGTCAGCATAACGCAATCAAAAATAAAAAAACAAATATATTATACAATACCTTAGCAACAGCTTGCAAAAAGGCGGCTTTCCCCACTTTCTGTCTCTGTTTATTCATGGCCATCTCCATGCGCCGCTTTTCACTTTCGATGTGCCGTCGTTTTTCCTCCAACTTCAGTCGGATGTCGGTCAATTGCGGATTCATATTATTCGTCGGATTCGGTATGGTTGGAACGTCATCAGTGACGTCACGTGACGCATCTATCGTTGTGTTGCTGGTGCTTTGTTGTTGCCAAGTTGTCGTATTTGGTAATGTGGCAAACGAGGTCTTTTTCTCCGAGTTATTTGTGACATTATTGTTGTTGGTGCCAAGTTTATTGACAAAATTCGATTTTTGAGGTGTTGCACACTCTTCCCTGTCGTTCATGTAGACTAGATGAATACCCCGGTTTTCTCCTATATGACCAATTACTTTAAATGCTCGTTATATTTTTATTATTTTTAGATATAAAAATGAAAAACAAAACCAAGGAAGTTATTTTAAAACGTTAATAAACCAATTACCTAAAATCTTTTGCTTCCCCAGATCGGCAAAACTCATCCGATTACCGCCACCCAGAGCAACATCACCACCACCATGATCCACCATCAGATCTTTAAATAACATATTCTCCTTATTCGCATGAACACTTTTCAACGTAATGTCATCGCTACTCATTTGTCGTTTTAATTTCTGGCCGGCAATCATTTTTTCTGTACCTTCGTCGCGTTTTTCACAGCCATTAACATCATCTTCATAACCTAAACGTATGGAGCCTCTGGCGTCCTGTAGAGAGGAACGTACAGGGGCATTCTCTATGGCCACAGGAAATGAAGGCGCTGATATTTTACGACCCACATGAACCGCCACCTAATGGATATAAATAATGAATCAGCGACTGAAAATCCCTGAATGTCAATGCATTTTTAGGTACAATATGAACAAAATGTGTAAAATTCATTTTACCCAAAATTATTGTTACCTCCTTGTCTGGATTTCTCCCAATGAAATTAATATTATCCTGACTACCACCGAAATTCTCAATTGTTAACTGAGAATCATCAGTCATCGAATTTCTTCGACTCCTTCTACCAGCAAAACTACTTTTCCGTGAATCCTCCCAATTACTTGGTCTGCCAGCTGCCATTTCACCTCGTTCATCAGCTTTACTATCGTTGTTTTGCTTTTCTTTACTAACCTATAAGCCAAGTAATTAACAATATCGTTACAACTTCTCAAACAAACATTATTTTAAAATTACTCCCAGTTTTATGCACGATTTTATTAATAAATAGGTACTAATAAACAATTAATTTCTACCTTAAGACGAGCTGGTACAAGCGGCTCATCATGTATCACAGATCTTAGAGTCGGTACACCTGAAAAAACACATTAATAATTTCCAGAGTCTATCTAGCTATAAACATATTAGGTCCGAATCAGGCTGATGAAAATATAATTATTTTTAATATTAATTGACATAATCTAGTACTATTAAATGTTTCTTCTGTATTTAGAGAGGTAGTTTATAAAATAATTATTTATGTGAATGTCACACTCAGGTACATACCTTTTCCTCTATGTACCACAAAAGACTCTTCAGATCCACGCCTGAGACTGTCTTCACTAAACTCAGAAACGCTGTGCTGAAGAGAATTGGTTTTTCTTAATGCCGTGTGGGATGGAGCTGATCTACTTACTAAATCATAAAAAAATATTAAATTAACTCTTGGTGTTACAATGTAAACTAAATTTTTGTTACTAAAACTACATGAAACAGAAAACACAAAAACAAATAATTTATTAAGTTTATGACTCAATACACGAGATATAATGGAACTGAAATGAAAATCAAAATTATATCTATACAGAAATAATAGAAATGTCTACTGCCAGTTTTATTTATTTGAAGGCATATTTTACAGTTTGAAAACTTGTCCCCAGTCTTCAAAACATTAAATGAAAACACCTTAAGAACTATGAAATTTTCTTTTAAATTAGTTACAGTTTTTATATGTTCGAAGGACCAAATTTACAGAAGCACCAAACGTCTCAACAACTTAAAAAAATCAAAGAATTGAAAAATTTAGTTAATATTTCTATAATTGTTATCCCTACAATTCGAATTTATCAACATTTCTAAATTATCTGTATATAATATAAAAAATAAGTAATGTTTCTATAACTCTGCTGAAGCTATAAGAAGCATGCACTACATCCTAAATATGCAATCAAATTTTAACAAAGAATTTAAGCTATAACGTAGAAATTATAAAAATAAATCTAATGGACAAAGAATATACGCAAACTATAAATGATTTTTAAGTCGCTACATGCTTAGAATGCGTTGTTATTAAATAGCCGTTGTGTATTTTTAAAATAATGTGATGATTAGTGACTTTTAGACGTAACACCTAAAGCAATCAAATTGTGTTATATGTATACAAAAGAACAACACTCAATTATATCTTGCAACCCGATAATCGCTCTTATTCATTGTTAGAAACGACTTTCATTTGGAACACAGATGGGTTAAAGAAACCTTAATTGGGATCAACTAAGTTTTGAGTTTGATGTATGTAAGGTTGGTTTTTGGCAAGTTGAAACAGGTGAAAACGCTTAGTTTGTATAAGTCAATAACTGTGACCTTGTGTCAGGAAAATTTCTTTAATAACACATCTAGTAATTCACAGCCACCTCTCACGTCCAAGATATTCGAAGTATTTGACAACGCAGGCCAATAACTACACATTTTCGACATGAACTACGCAACATTCTCATTTGGATTCTTAGTTTAGATTTCAGATTACTTTCACCGAAAAAGAGAAACTCTATTCACAATAGAATCACATCCACTATACAACATAAATCACTCAGTTTTCGTACAAATATAATTTATATTATCGGACTGAAGCATTGATTCAAGATGCTAAAAAATGAGCAGCACCCAACTACAATTGAACAGAACAATAGAGGTCAATGGTATTTGAATCAGCTATCAGGACAACGTGGGTCAGTCCGTATAAACCCTATTAAGTAAGTTCAAACAATGACATTATATAAAAACAAAAACTATAGCTGAAGGAAAGAAAATGATTCAATCAACTTAGTTGCACTACCAATAATTGATTCAAATAAACAAATACATCCGATTAAATAAATTACGTTCTTTGCTATTCTTAAGTGTCATATAACAATTTTGATATTTACAGAAATAGTATTAAAAAATAATATTGTAAAGTCAAAAAGTATGCGACCTCGTGCCAAAATCTGTAATTGGACTGACTGCAAATTTCAACTTTTTGACCTTATTTTTATTTTTAGTAAGAGTTATATACTTTAAGAGTCCAAAGGTTTTTTTTTAGTAAAAAACAAACGCTATTCTAAATTAATTACACTGCACACTGCTCTCAATTCTTCTTCTCTTCTTAAATAGTTATCAACAACTAAATTAAGGAAAGAAGGAAGAGAATCGAAAGCAAAAGTAGCTATATATCTTATGTTCGAAAATTATGTATAAAATTCGAACATAAATGAGCAGGCAGATTACCTTGGAAGGCTTGCGTCTGCGAGGGATCATCAAGTCCGCTGCGCAGGTCTGGAATCGGCGTAATAGGCGTCTGTAGTAGATTGCGCTTGTGCACCACCCCATGCTCGTTACGAGCAGGGAAGCCCTCTGCTTGGGCGACAAATACGACACAATTTTTGTACAGTTCAAATATTGCTTTTTCACGTCAAATGTGCATCAAAATTGGGTTATATAATAATTTATTAAAATTCGTATTATTAATCTTAATACCCACAGTCATGTGTACATATAAACAATAAAAGTCTTTGCAAAAAAAATAAGAAATGAAATTAAATACTCTATTAAACAAATTTAATTTTGATTCACTGGCCGATCTCATCACTGAGATGGATGAAAACATATAATACAGTCTTAGTGTTAATTCTAAGTAAACATTTTCCCACAGGGTGATTGTATAATGTTTAAATTCGATGGATTTGTTGTATTAAGTCACTGATGATGAGACTATAAGTCTCGAAACATGTATGACCCTTAAAGTGTCCTGATTTGAACAATATATAAAAAAAATTGTGGAGTAGACGGCGTTTCATTTCCGATATATACACCGCTCCTCTTTAATCGATTACTTCAATAAATAAGAAAGAGTTTATTTATTTAAATATAAACCGAAAGAAACATGCTGAATTTTCGGAAAAAATTACTGTAGAATATCCGCACAAAACATGAATTCTATTAATAAATAATTATTGTAAAAAAGGTATAATCTATATCAATTATTCACAACGTTTAGTTCTAGTATGAGAACACTATCTATTAATCCGCTGGAATTCTAGCTTATATAATTGTGCAGTTTTTTTTCTAAAAGAAATGTCTCTATTTGGATATATTTTATCCGTTGCTTTTTAGGCATTTATATCTACTGTCTTCTTCAAAAGCAACAGGACTGCGTTCAGTTTCAAAATGACCTTACAGCTGTGGTGCAATCTTAATTGATTGTCGATGAACGTCAGTAAATGTCCAGTAAAGCTATGAAAATGTACTGTTTTATTGTGAGAAATTGAGTGTCACTGATAATTCTGCATTTGTCATTATTTGTAGTGTTATATAATACTTATCAATTATCAAACTATCATCACTTTGTTTCAATTTATCAAGTTTTCTTGGGTATTGGGACTAAATGAAACTCAGTAATTCTGAACTTTAAATTCTATTGCAACGTTTCGTGCAATATGTATACCGGGTGTTTTCCATAGACGTAGCAACATATTAAAGTCAGATTTAGTGTCCAATGCCCCGTATGACAAGAAAACGACACGATCCTTGTACAGTAAACTTAAAGACAGACCAAAGAAGGAACATATGTGTGATGTTATATACCAAATACGTTGTACACAATGTTCAGGTAAATACATTGATCAAACGAAAAATTATATCAAGGATCGTATCAATCAACACCGTTTAGACTGTCGCTACAAAAAAAGTTGTACCGCTCTTTCTGAACATCATAGTGATACGGGGCACTTATTTGATTTTGAAAACTATGTAATATTGGGCACTGAACACAAAGAAAGATCGAGACTCTTCAAGGAACTGGTGTACATTAATAAGGAGCCTGATGCCATTAATAATCAGAGAGACATTAACGGTTTGAGTGTCATTTACACTAACTTAATTAAAACATAACAAAATAGTTGACCTACGCCTATGAGTTACTTTCGTTCATTTAAAATATCTATTTTATCTACTTACTTTTTTATAATCAGATTGGTGAGAGAATTCCCATCTCTCATCGACACTGTAGATATTAATTTCATTATATTTTGTTTTATTTAGCTGTTATAGATTCGCAAACAATGTTAAAAATATTTTTAGGGAATTTGACCAGATTTTCTATGGTAGGTATTATTTATTTATTTACCACATATTTGTACAAAAATCATACAATTGTAGCATGTCAAAAATTTACATTATATAAATAAAAAGACAAAACGAATTCATCTTAGTCATCCTAAATGTAACAAACAATATACATGTACATAAAACAAAAAATAAATAAAATCTAATAAATATCAACACTGGAGATAGTATGCATGTACTCCTCAGCGGAATAAAAGGCATGTCTCAGCAACACTGCGCTTTTATCTTGCTTTTAAAAACGCAAATCACCAGGGAGAGCATTATACAAGTGTGTCTGTAAAGAATTCCTCTCACTCTTTGCAAGTCGGAACCTTGGAGGACGCAAAGAGTCACACGTGCTAGTAGGGTATCGATGAAAGTTACCATTTGTATTAATTTTATGCCTAATCCTGTGGATCTCAGTAAGCTGATAATATATAAACATCGAAGGAAGTGGCATAATGCGTAACCTAACAAATATAGGTTTGCAGTGGTCCCTGAGACCCGCTCGATCCAAGATCCTCACAGCCTTCTTTTGAGACACAAAAATCTGAGACGCAGCAGATGCATTGCCCCACATTAGGACACCATAAGAAATATGGGAATGAAAAATAGCAAAATATACAGACAAAAGCGATTTAACCGATAGGAACTGTTTAAGTCTACGAATTATGAAAATACTGGTCGATAATTTAGCATTTAACTGAGAAATGTGAGCACACCAGTTCAGATTGTCATCCAACGTAACACCCAGCAACTTAACTGAACTACCCACTGTCACATTGATATTACTAGAGAACAATAAATGTTGTGTCTTACCACTATTAAGCTTGAGACTATTACTGGAAAACCAAGTCTCCCTTCGATCTAAGCAACTTAATCTTTCCGTATCTATAATTTCTATACTTTCGGCTCTCAGCAAAGTAGTAACATCGTCGGCGAAAAACACCCCCGTAGCAGGATGCAAATGATAATATAAATCATTAATGTAGATGATGAAAAGCAGCGGCCCCAGCACCGAACCTTGAGACACGCCAGTAGTAACAAGTCTCAGGTGAGAAACAGTCTTGTCAAGGTCGAGGTTTTATGTTTTTTAGCCTGATGATGTGCACATATTGCACGAAACGTTGCAATAGAATTTAAAATTCAGAATTACTGAGTTTCATTTAGTCCCAATACCAAAGAAAACTTGATAAATTATAATACTTATGTTCGAGAGTGGAGGTCTGGACAGTCTAGAATTGTAAAATACTTGTTTCATCTTGTTTTGTCTTTTATTCATTAATTGTGCAATCATTATATTAAGTGTATATTGTTATTATTATGTAATCATAATTTATTGTAATCACTACTGTATTCTTAAGTTGTATTGTATTGCTCTGTAAAGGGATTATTCTCTTGAGCAATAAATACTATTATTATGTAAAAGCACATAGGCACTAAACTAAAATAGTCGCCAGTGTTATACGAGGCATATATACATAAAATATATTATATTGTAAAGACCTGTATTTACTCAAACATACTATAAATAATGAAATGTTATCCTTCTCCTAAAACCCAATTGTGATGCATATAAATCGTAAATAAACTATACTTTATTATAGAAAATATAGTCAATGTAAACAAAAGCTAAATGCGCAAAAAATACAATAAACAAACAAATCGTGCTTTTTAAATTCAATTCAATGATATTAAATATTAGTGATAGCAAAATGGTACAAGTTGAGAATTATCTAAGAAAAACTAAAGTAAATAAAACCAGGTAAATATGTACTTTGTAATAAACCCATAAAGTTCATAAAAAGAATATAAAAATAATGATCATTTTTCTATTTTAAGAACCAATTAATTGATTTCAAGGTTGATATTAATATTTTCTTTTTATAAGCACAATTTCAAAAGTATAAGAAAGTGTTATCTTTAAAAAATTTACTTTTACTACTTAATTAATTATAATTTTAGAATATATTTGACTAATTTTCTAATACAAATTTATATAATTATTGTATATAAAAGTAAACAATCTAAACTAAACTATTAATTATTTTTGTCATTTAAAAAGTTATAATCATTTCACAATAATGAAACAAATAAAATAATTATACTTGCACCCATTTGCTTATTATTACTTTTTTGTTTATTTTCACTAAAAATAAAAAATATTTAAAAAACATAATAAGATTTTCAATATTTTTTATGGAAAATATCAACTTATACAGAGTTATTCACGTAATTTGGCTCATAATACTGTGACTAAAATATTGAATTTGGTGGGTTATACAGGAAGATGTAAAAAAGTAGATTTAAAAATATGTTAAAATTATACATTAGGGTGCTAAATATATGAAACGTAATTTTTAATGGGATGCCTCCTGTATACCTCATACACAGCACTTTTCTAAAATCCTAAGTTTAGCCACAGTAATTCATGTCAAATAATGTAATAACCCTGTATTATATAATAAATTTAAAATGGGAACACTATCTTACCAAAGAAATACCACCACCACATTCTTTTGTTGCCATACTTTATATTAATGTTAAATTGAAAGAGAAATTTAAAGTTTTCACCGACAATAAGCAAAATAATAGAAATAAACAAGCATAAAACATATTTACACAAAAAATAACTTAAAATATAAAGCAAAGCCCCACCAACTATTAGTCGAAAATAAACAATTAGGTATATTTAGCATAAATAATAATATGCAATATTAACACTTAACCAATGGGAAAATCACGTATAAAAAGACGCTATGGTTTCTTTAATCACTAGGTGAAATATCTGGCGCATAATAGCCGTAGCCTCGTAAGTATTTTATGCAAATCACAAGCTCGCTAAAATATTGACCAGTAAGAAAATTTTTAAACCCCAACAAATATTAATAAGAGGGTTATTTGCGGTCAATACGCCACAAAAAGGGAAAGTTTTCCAATATAGTTACAACAGTTTAAAGTTTAAATATTATTTTCCACAAATTTTATGTTAAAGAAAAATTATATATACAGGGTGTCACATAAGTCATGGTCCAAACTAAGGAGGGGATAGTTTTTGAGTAATTTTTATTTTTGATATTTTTTTTCAGATCAAAGTAGCAGAATTATTGGTCTTTCATTTGCAGTATGTTATGTTTGTAAAAATTTAACGGTTGTATGATTATTCCTTTTTAAAAATCATTACCGTATATCTTGCACTTCACGAATATACCTTAAACACAAAAACAAGGCGACTTATAATTTATATAAGATATCCAAATAATTTGGAAAATACGAAACAATTATCATCGGAGAACTAAAGGTTACAAAATAAAACAGCCAATAATACACAAAATAATTGCAAAAAAAAAAAATAAAAGGAAACAAAACACATTGATAAGTCCACCATAAAAAAGTTGACTAACTAATAATGTAAACTTGTACAAATTAATTTTAAACAATTAGCGAAAATAAAAAGACACTTTTAAGATATAAGGGTTATCCAAATAAATCTGAGAATAAAATAGAATATCGAGAATTAAACAAATACAAAATTTAAACTTACCGTAACTATGGGCATCTTTGACACACTTAGCAGGGTTAATTTCCAAAACATTAAACAGATCCGCCAGGAATATTAGAAGATTCAGTTTCATTGAGCTAAAAAAAAACATTTTAAATCACAAACAAATTCATATTTTAATAATTCAAACTCAAAGCTAATGATTGACAACACGAAAACATTCAAACAAAATAACAGTAACAATAATAATAATAGCATTTATTTTTGCCTGGATAAACCCATTTATAAAAAAAAATCAAAACCCTAAAATGACTAATTCGTAATTAGTAAACAAAAATACAACAAAAGAAAAGGAAAACACAATAATAAGACAAAACTGAAGTTATTCGTATTCCTAATCAAAATAATGAACATCACGTAACTAGGTGATTAGGAGTACCAATAATTAGCAAACTTTAAAGCGAAAGATGGGAAGACATATCGAGCTTCCAGGGAACATGAAATCTTATCGAACCCAGAATATTTGAACCACCACATGATAATCTAAATAATAATTTCACAGCGCATAAATTTCTTCTCACTTCGACGTGAAATCGTAGACAGTACATTCACAATGGAGATAACACCAAGACATAGAATAATAACTATAGATAAGAAGGGTCAGTAGACGCTAAAAACAGCATCGACTCGCCGCAATCCCAGCCACATTCTGGCCCGCTACTATGTTATACTATATATATATATATATACGATAAGATACTATATTACAATTATAAGTGCGGCGAATTGCTTTGTCGACAGAGAGATAAAACGTTCCGACACGAAGTGAAGTAACTGTATATTAAACTGTGACTAAGGTCTCTACGTTCACTTAGTTTTCAAAATATACATATGTAGCTGATGATCTTACATTCTGAACCTACTGAAAGAAGCTAGCACTAATCGCGTAGTCTCCAAATTATCCAGAATAAATTAACAACTGTTCAATGAGTGATCCCGCTGAAAAATATATATCAGTGATCTGCATAAACAAAGCTGTCAAAAGGTCACAGGCCAATAACAAATATATTAAACAATAAGGACTGACCGCAGTGAAAATTTGCTGTAAATAGGTACTCTATAGAAATATATAAATTCTTAAAGTAACTTATATTCTCTTGAGAATAGTAATTCGAGATACATTCTACATCTTAATGATATTTTCCCCATTCTTTTATATGAAGGAGCAGTCATATTTATTTATTATTTAAATCGATAGAATGAGTCTGATTTGATCTCGAGTCCCCTCTATCCCTGTCATGTGGCTCATATCGAGAGGATTCAGCACCGTTTCCTAAGAGTTATACATTTTAAGCTCCGTCGCCCACCACTTGTTGACCATGTCTACAATTATGATGCACTGATAGAGGCGATAATATCTTTCGTTCATCTATCTTGCTCTCACAGATGGGGCTCCATGCTCTTCCTAGAGCTGTTAGGGAGACTCATGTATTTCATGAGGCATACTACCGGACAAATTACGCCAGAGGTAGTTTTATTCCTAGAGCATGTCGGTGTACAGGCCTGGAACTGGACTTTTTCTCATCGACTAATGACTTCCTGGGGCACTTGATGTGGGCCTCCCGAGGAGGCGGCTTTTCTTAACAGATTTTCACTGCTTTGCGATCAGTATCATTGGTTTGGGCTTGTGATATTGTAATGTTGTACTTAATTAGTTTAATTAGATACCTGACTGATTGCCACGCCTGTTTTTTGTTTTTTTTTTTTTTATTTTCGTATTGTAATAATGAACTTTGTCCGTGAATAAATAAATAAATAAAAAGATATAGCTTATTATGAATTATAAATTAACTTTTACGAGAAGCGCATAATGATGAATTTTACCTCAGGAATTATAGACAATATTAAAACTAAAACTAGAACTTACTCCCTCATGTAGGTGACATCTTCCGGTAACAAATGAAAGATACATCCTGACAAACATCTGTTGCAAAAATCCTGCACCAATCTCAAATTATGCAGACTCTCCTGTACAGATGGCACAGTAGATACCGTCACTTCCGTCCAATGTAGTTCATCGGGACAATAGTAACATATTAAAACTGCTAAACCGACACCATCACAAAGGTCTTTAAGGTCACGAGGTGGATGAAAAATTGGTATTCGTTGCCGGTCACCCTATAAATAAGTAAACTCATTTTAATTTTGATTGGACGACAAATTCTAACTGATTATTACTTACATCCGCCCCGCCATTGGTCATGCGCAGCTCACCACCATTTCTACTATCCTGTTCTATTCGTTTTCGTAATGCATCGCACGCATGTGATACCCATAGCAGTACGCCATCTTCCGGATGCTGAGGGATCGATGATGGTGGATCTCTGTCGTGACTGAAACGACGTACTGCGGCAACCACTCGCTCCGGCGATATGACCTCTTTAACGTAAAGAGTCATTATTGATTCGATGACGGCCATGTGAGCACTCTACATTTGTGGTAAAAGAAACATTACAAACTGATATTAAAAGTAAAACAAATATATTCCAAAAATTAGATGGAACTTATTGTTGTAAATTGAGAAAATTGTCTTATGTAGGAGTATATTCAAAAACCCAGTCGGCAGGAAATTACACCCATGGACAAAAATATCGAACATTTTGAGAGTAAAGTTCAGTCTAAATATTCCTAATTTTATTGAAAATTTTGATAGCTAAGTTCATTGTAAATATTCCTAATTTTATCGAATATTTTGATAGTTAAGTTAATTGTAAATATTCCTAATTTTATCAAATATTTTGATAGTTAAGTTCAATGTAAATGTTCCTAGTTTTATTGAATATTTTGATAGCTAAGTTAATTGTAAATTTCCTAATTTTGTCGAATATTTTGATAGTTAAGTTCAATGTAAATATTCCTAATTTTATTGAATATTTTGATAGCTAAGTTAATTGTAAATTTCCTAATTTTATCCAATATTTTGATAGTTAAGTTCAATGTAAATATTCCTAATTTTGTCGAATATTTTGATAGTTAAGTTCAATGGAAATATTCCTAATTTTATTGAATATTTTGATAGCTAAGTTAATTGTAAATTTCCTAATTTTATCCAATATTTTGATAGTTAACTTCATTGTAAATATTCCTATTTTTATCGAATATTTTGATAGTTAAGTTCAATGTAAATATTCCTAATTTTATTGAATATTTTGATAGCTAAGTTCATTGTAAATATTCCTAATTTTATCGAATATTTTGATAGTTAAGTTCAATGTAAATATTCCTAATTTTATTGAATATTTTGATAGCTAAGTTCATTGTAAATATTCCTAATGTTATCCAATATTTTGATAGTTAAGTTCAATGTCAATATTCCTAATTTTATTGAATATTTTGATAGCTAAGTTCATTGTAAATATTCCTAATTTTATCGAATATTTTGATAGTTAAGTTCATTGTAAATATTCCTAATTTTATCAAATATTTTGATAGTTAAGTTCAATGTAAATGTTCCTAGTTTTATTGAATATTTTGATAGCTAAGTTAATTGTAAATTTCCTAATTTTATCCAATATTTTGATAGTTAACTTCAATGTAAATATTCCTAATGTTATCCAATATTTTGATAGTTAAGTTCAATGTAAATATTCCTAATTTTATTGAATATTTTGATAGTTAAGTTCAATGTAAATATTCCTAATTTTATTGAATATTTTGATAGCTAAATTGTCACATTTAGCATTCCTTTTTGTTTTCACAATGTTCCTTTCATAAAACTTCACTTAAGAATTTTAAAATAAACTGTTTTCCTAGTACAAAGTACATTTATCTTTTTTTATAAAATAAAATTAGACACATTTATAAACACGCAATGCATACCATTTTCAATGGATTGGTTTGTATGAGTGTAGTTTCTGTTAATTGGGCATCTGTTGGTACGCCTTTCCTGGCCAATGTCTGTAAAATCGCCCAATGATTGAGATTGTGATAGTTGGGATCCGAAAATATGTTGGCCAGCGCCCGACAGTACACTTCAGCATTGGCAAGACCTCCAGAAATTTGTGGTTTCAAATGTTCTTGATTCTGTAAACAAAGTTCAATTAGATTTACTATAAATATATTGAATTTCCAGATAACATAGAAGAATTAAATAAAAAGAAAACCGGAAATATAAAAATTGTAGGTAATGGCATAATCGTTTAATGAAGGTTGGCAATGCTCCTTAAACGGTACGCCAGTCAGTATTCGTATTGGTCCCTTTTGCATTCGATTTTGAATTGTGTGATTCGACCCATCACCGAATTCATCTCTGCGTTCAAGGCGTAGGCATCTCTATCCTGAGTTATCAGGCTAGTATCTTCCGCGAAAACGATCAATCTGTTAGGGCTCAAATAATTAGGCAAGTCGTTTACATAAATCCAAAAACCGCAAAATTCCCAAGACTGAACCCTTCGGAAAGCCGCGATTTATCGGCAAAAGCTCAGACTGAGCAGACTGCAACCTAACGCACTGTCCCCCCGTATCTCTCTATAATTTCCTCAATAGGAACTCATGCAATACGCAGTCGAATGCTTTGGTAAGATCACACAGGGTAAGTCCCCTGTGCGTTCATATCCAATTAGAATTACCGATATAATTCGCAATCATAAATCAGGATCCATCATAGTTTTAATATGGATAACTCATAGATAACTTTGTAACATACTTAATTAACAAATTCATTTAGTGTGATCACTCAGCATTTCATCCTGTATAATGTAATATGGGCTAAACTAATTTTGTCTGTTGTAAAGTGATGTAACTGTTTACATCTGTTCTCTTCTTAAAATATATTGTATGTGATAAACATATCACTCAACTTTTAGGTTCGATCATTTTGTCAGCATGATAATTTAATTCAAATACAGTTTTGTTTATAATTATCTTATTGCTTATCACATTATTTATAAAATAAGTATTACCAGGCTTGCTAAAAACTTGAACATTTTTATTGTGGACATAAGCTATTTTTTTATTTTGAATAAGATTAGGAATTTTTTTATTTTAACCTCTTTTCCACTATTTACGAACGCCTTTGTAAGCAAGTGTTTTATGATACATTTCATGGGTTACTATTCTGTCAAAGCTATAAATAACTAGCCAATATTCCTGCTGTTTTAATTTTTAACCCATTTTTACCCTATTTTCGAACGCCAATGTGTTCTAATTTTTTATGTTAAATATTTTAGGATAAATTCTATTAAATTCTTATTCAATATTTCGGATAAGTTTAAGAACTATAAATGTTTGAACCCTTTTTTTAAACCTCTTGTTGAAATTAAGTTCAATACAAAAACAAATAAACCAGTATCCGAAAGGCAAAAATATAAAGCTCATATTATGTTGATATAATTATTGACAAGTTTATCTTACGAGTACATATTATTTTTATAATAATATACCAACTGAATTTTTTTTTTTTTGTTTGTCAGCTAAACGTGTCATGCCATATTTATTATTATTATTATTTTTGTATATATTATATTATATCCTCTATAAAATAAGAAAAAGCATTTTTGTTGTGTGTTTACTAGTGTATGCATTTCAGTCTTAACAAAATTGTTGTGAAATACAGACACATTGTTATTATACCTGCGTATTACTTTCCCAATAGCTGGTATAAATTAATAAATTTAATACCTCTTACATACGATCAATGTTTTGGAAAAGTTGATCAGCACCTAGAAATATCCTGTAGTATTTTTGTATGAAATTTATTAAGAATCTGTTAAGTGAGTTATGAGTTATCATGGATCCAGACTTTTCTTTTTTTTTAGAGTTTTCACGGACGCCTATGGCACAAACATTTTTTTTATTCTTTTCTTTTCTTGGGATGTAAGGTTCTATTTTATAAGCGATTTTTTTTCCTTTTGAAATATTTTTATTTCATGTCAAATAGTACAACGTTTCGGCTTATTTGCCTTCTTTAGGTACATCTCTTTTCAACATCGCATGATTCTGTAGAATTTTTTTGCTGTAATACATCCCAAGAAAAGAAAAGAATAAAAAAATTGTAAGAAGGTTCAAGAAAAATACAATACTAAAATACAAACATTTTTTGTCGTGTATTTTTAACACCAATTCAACTACTTAAAAGGTTATATACAGGGTGTCCCGAAATTAACTTAAAATAATTTAAGGGGACATTCTACAAGCGAAAATAAGATTTCATATCAACATATAGGTATCTAAAAATGCTTCGTTTTTCAGATACAGGGTGTTATTTATAAATTCCTGACGATGGGTTTTTAGTAATATTTTCGAAACGCGTCTCGATATCAAAATGAAATTTGGCACACTTACGTATCTTTGTAGGATAGGGAGAAGTTATTATGTCAACCCTTAATACGCATTTCCACCCTGTTTCTTGTATTATCGTAGGCGTATTATAATATTGGAGACGTTGCATAGAAATTTTCAGTCATTTATCTTGAAAACGGCTCTTCTAGCGTTATGAAACAAGTGAACATTTTTTATGTAGAAAAGTCTCAAATTTATTATTCTTTTTAGAAAAAGTCAAAAAAGCGCACAAAAAAAAGTTGGGTAAAAATTTGTTCTGACCCCCCAGCCTAACCCACCCCTGACATTTTCCTAAATATGGGATATAATATTTTTTAATAATCCTAGAAAGATACGCAAGTGTGCCAAATGTCATTTTGATATCGAGATGCGTTTCAGAAATATTATTAAAAACTCATCGTCAGGAATTTACAAATAACACACCGTATCTGAAAAACGAAGCATTTTTCGATATACAGTGTGTCCCAGGATAGATGTAACAAGAGGTGTGAATGACAAAAAAATGTTGAACTTTGGAATGACATTTGGGGAATGAGTCCTGCTTGTTTTGAAACAAAGACACTCAAAAAATGCGTTAAGTCCGTGTTGCACAAGGTGTTTTATAAACAAATTTATAAAAATCATGAACAATTGAGTGTCTTTATTTTACAAAATTCCTGAAATTCGGTGCGTTGATATAAAATTGCATTCTAAACAACTTTTGTTAGTAGAATTTTGGCGCATATTGTAAAATAAGACACTTGATGATGATGATTTTTAGAAATTTGTTTATAAATCACCCTGTACAGCATGGATTTAACTAACTTTTTGGATACCTTAGTTTTAAAACAAGCAGGACTCATTCCCCAAATGTCATTCCAAAATTCTAAAATTTTTTGTCTTTCACACCTCTTGTTACATCTATCCTGGGACACACTGTATGTTCATATGAAAAAAAATCTTATTTTTGCTTATAGAATGTCCACTTAAATTATTTTAAGCTAATTTCGGGACACCCTGTATAATATATCATTGTAACAGTTTAATTTTTTGACCCTTTTTTATGCTGCATTTTGTAGGTATCTTATATCAAAACTATATACTATAATTAGCCAATTTTTCTGGTATGTTTGGGGAATCTGCCTTTTTTTGAACCAATTCTTCTATGTGACATTTTTTATGTTTTTTATTTTATTCTATCACAAGTATGGAAAATTATGTCATATTTCGAATAGGTTTGTCGAGAAGTTTGGATAGGAAATATTTGTTTATGTTGACCCCTTTTCCACTATTTACAAACGCCTATGTAAGCAAGTTTTTTATGATACATTTCATCGGTTATATTCTATCAGAAACTGTTTAGATTTGTTGTAAATAAACGCATAAAAGATCTCTTAAAAAATAGAACGAACAGCAAATCAGAATTAAAAAAACTATTACTTAGAAATTCAGTGTCCATTTAAATATTTTTACATAGAAAGGAAAAAAACTTTGGCATGAAAATCAGCAAATCAACCTATGATGCAGGAGATTTTATGAAACGCAATGCATATTCGAGATATCATTTGAACTACTTAAAATATCTTTAATCAATGACTTAAATTTGTGCCGATAAAAATAAAATAATGTCTGTATAAAATTTAACTAATTCAACAGTTCTGTCAAGAGCAGATGGTGATCTTCGACCTGAGTGCTGAAAATTATAACACATAAAATTACATACATGCGCCATTAACCTTGAGTGACAATTAAAAATTAAGTCCTGGCTTGGGAACTAAACTTACTTCATGATCCTTATAAAATGGCTCCCGTAAATTTTCCGGTACTCTGTTGTTGAACGCTTTTGATAGAAGCCATTTTATCGAGGCCCGCTGCTTTGCCTGTAACAATAATTTGGAAATCACGTGTAAATAATAAATATCAAACAAAAACAATACAATACAACAATGTTAGGAACTAATTATCTTGCCGAAATATCAATAATATAATCGGGTCGTCGTTCAATGTTAAATTTTTTTAGTGGAATTTCTATTTTAGGGGTGCAAATGATAAAAAGTCACGAAGCAAATTGCGTCACGTTCGACCTCTATATAAATGAAAACTATAGGTAAAATGAGAATTCTGCACAAAATATATCGTATTTTTATGTTCTCGTAAAAAAATATACAGCAACTGTAATATGTAACGTAAATACGTTATAAAATATGCAAAATTAATATTCACTTGTATAACTAAATTAACTGACCATCACCACAATCTGTTAAATTAGGAAGGATTTTGATTTACGAACATTATTTTTTAATCATTTCTGTGTTAATATAGTTTTTCGTTATTTTAGTTGAAAAACTCTTGACGTTTGTTAATAATACAAAATGGATTTGTTTGTGTCCGTAAATATAATAAATGGAAAATAATATCGTGGCACAGCGGACTGGTTTTACCTCCACAAGGGATTTAGTTTAATTTAGCAGGGCCTCAGTCTAATTCAAATGGGCAACGACTATGATGGTACTCTGACGAGCTCATAATAACGAAACGAATTCGTCAGTATCTGTCGACCCATGCCTCGGTCTGGTTCTACTAAATTAGACTGAGGCCCTGCTAAATGCAACAAAATCCCTTGTGTAGGAACTACCAGTAATTTTGTCCGCTATGCCACGATTTTTCATTTGTTAATAATTGCGCCCTTGAAGTGATAATTTAATTAATATCAAATTTCAACTGAGTGTATTCTTTAAAACCAACCAGAGTCGCACCCAAAGAGGGGGCACCGAGGCACTTGTGCAGTATGCGCTATATTGAAAGAGAACGGACCTAGATGGTTAGACCTCGTTTTGTGAATTTCTTGTACTTTATTTATTATTTGTTTGTATTTTAGTTTGTAAACTTTACAAAATAAATGTAAGCTTTAAATAAACAACAGCCTAAACAAAACTGAGCGGCGCGCAGAACACTCAATCACCGATCAGCACATTAGTAGCTGCGCATGTCCACCAGCTGATTCGTGAACACATGTTCCACACGCGCCGAGTTCGTTTTGTTTGAGTTTATCTTGGGAATAACTTTAGTGTGGTTACCTCCCCTATGGGCCATTATCTTCAAACATATTTTATATACATCGTGCTTAGTGCCCCTCCCAGAGTTGAATCCTGCGTGCGCCACTGCAACCAACAAAATACATTGGTAAATAACGGGTTGTCAACCCATAATGCACGATGTTAATTGTGAGTCACACCTTAACGTCAAGTATTTTGCCCAACTTAATTTGACATTTCTTTTTTTCAGTGTTTGACAAATTCAACCAAGGAGATGTACACAATTGAGCAGCGCGTTAAGATTGTTGAAGCCTTTTACGAAAATGGGCGTTCAAATCAAAATGCATTTCGTGATTTTTTTGGTCAGCATAATCGACCAAATTTGTCCACAATTGGGAGAATTGTGCCTGCTCGCCCAGTTCGTTCTGTGGAAAACATTGCTGTTGTTCGCGATACTGTGGTAGAAGAGCCATCAACTTCGACTTCCACGTCGAGCCCAACAACTGAACATCTCACGAACATCACTGATGCGAATTTTGAATAAAGATTTGAATTTACACACTTACAGGGTTTCAAGCGTCGTCAATACCCCGAATGGTTGGTTTAACAGACAGAAGTGAATGGTGACTTTACATAGAAAATCATCTTCAGCGACGAGGCACACATTCACCTCAGTGGATTCGTTAACAAGCAGAATTGCTGCATTTGGACAAATGAGAATCCAGTTGTAAAGTTGATGCATCCACAAAGAGTGACTGTTTGGTGCGGCGTCATCTTTTTCGAAAATGAGGTCGGCCAAGCAGTTACCGTGTATGGTGATAACGGACTTCTTGTGGCCAGAAAATGGGGATATGGACCTGGACGATATGTGGTTCCAACAGGATGGTGCCCACAGAGCCAACGAAACAATGGCTCTTTTTCGCGAGAAATTCAATGGCCGTGTTATCTCATGTTGTGGCGATGTTAATTGGCCGCCACGATCATGTGATTTGACACCGTTGGACTTCTTTCTTTGGGGATATTTAAAAGAAAATGTGTATGTCAATAATCCAAAACAATTCAAGAGCTACAGGATGAGATAATTCGGCACATTAACGACACTGAACCTCAATTATTATGTCCCGGAGTCATTGAAAATATGGACCATCGGATAGAGGTATGCCACCGAAGCCGTGGCGAGCATTTGGCCGATATTTTGATTCACACATAATTGTCATAGATCCTTCTACGAGGGTTGCCTTTTATATTTCGGGATTAGAGAACAAAAACAAATATTAATCATCCAAAATCACTTTATTGTTTTTCAAAATATTCCCCATGAAGATATATACACTATTGCATGCGTTTGAACCAATTGTCGAAGAACTTTTACCACTCTGATTGAGGTATCTCCAAAACATGTATTCTGAATGCAGCAACCGCGTCTTCTGGTGTCGAAAAACGTTGACCTCTCAGTTTGTTTTTTACGTACGGAAATAAAAATAAGGCATTCGGTGCCAAGTCAGGACTATACGGCAGATGACTCATCAAATCGATGTTTTGGGTGCTCAAAAATGCAGTTGTTTGAGCCGATGTGTGAGAGCTCGCATTGTCGGGGTGAAGAGTGATCCGTCTTCGGCGGTTGGTTTTCCTGATTTCTTGGAACTGTTGCGACATGTCCAGTTTTTGCGAAAAAACAGGCGACCATTTGCTTGGAAGTACTTCGTGCGCAAACAACTTTTGTTGGATTTGGCTCATCTTGAAACATGCATACAGTCGACTGCTGTTTACTTTCGGGCTCATACGCGTAAATCCACGATTCATCACCTGTCACGATGCATAGACGTGTTTCGAAGCACCACGATCTTATTTTTTGAGCATTTCTTTCGACCAATCGACACCAGCCTTTTTTTTGAGCGATTGACAAATTGTGTGGGTTCCAACGCGAACAAATTTTTTTAACAGTCAAATGTTTATGCAATATTGAATGTATGCTGGTCCCACTAATGCCTAAGGTTGTCTCAATCTCTTGATAGGTCACATGACGATCTTGCAATATCAGTTAGCGCACAGCATCAATGGTTTTCGGAATAACAACTGATTTTGGACGACCTTCACGAAATTCTTCTTGGAGTGAACTACGATCACGATTGAATTCACCATACCACAGATAAACACTGGTCCTTGATGGAGCTTCATCGTCAAAACTTGATTTAAGTTCATCGATGCACTGTTGCTGTGTTAATCCACGTCGAAAATTGTAAAAAATAATCGCAAGAAAATGTTCACTAAATGGTCCATTTTTGAGCTGAGATGAATCTTTTAAGTTACTGTAAACAACACAAATAGCGCTCGTATATGTCAAAACATTCTGAGTACGTATAACCTCAAAAATGTCCAACTTTACCATACAGCTTTCAGTTGCCAGATTGCAACACCAGGGTTGCCAAATCCCGAAATATAAAAGGCAACCCTCGTATCATAATAAAAAAATATTAAGATAATTCTCTGAAAACTTTTTGTTTTATTTACAATTACCATCGTGCGTTTTGGTTGGCATTCATTAGTATTTACCTACATCCCATTTCCACAATAGCAAAAACTTATATATATTTAAGAAACACATAATTAAAAAAAACAAGAACTATGTAGCACAGACTAAAACAATTCAGTTCAATAAACAATAAGAAATTTATTGTACGTATGTACAAAAGTCATCTTAAATAATCGATAGGTATGTCGATATAATTATTTTTACTATATTATACTATCTTCCTTGATAGCAGCCTTGCAACCAAGTGGAAAGCAATTATTTTTTTTAACATAGGAATGCGCATTCATCAGTATTTACTATACCGATGGTCCGGTTGCGTTATAAACTATAATATGTTCCTAGAATAAGTTACTACTTTGAACAAAAAATATAAGTTTGCAAAATAGATATTTCGTCAGTAAACTATCACTTTAATAATCTTTTTCGCCTGCCTGCACTTAAACAGAGTTTTACCGCCCGCATATGCGGGCGGTAAATGGCCATTTAGGCCCGCTCTTTTTATTTTTATTTCATAGATGGCGCTACTGTTAGATTTCCAATAATAACGTTCACATCAGTAGTTTTTACTCACTTAACTGAATGTGCATTCCATCTAGAGAATAAGTAGACAATTAATTGAGAAAGTTTACTTAGGTAGTCGTCTGCCATTCCGCTAAACTCATTTAATTATTTAAAATTGGCCATTATTAATTAGTAATCACTTTTTAATTATTATTGTAGTACCGAAATATACCTAAGATTCTAAAATGAAATTTCTATAGCGTACACGCTCAGATAATAATTTGACAGTTACTTTCTACATTTAAAATACTCAACATTGACATGTGAGCCTGTCACATAAGTTTATCTGATCTGAGTTTGTCAAAGGATAACGCCTATTATCATGTACGTCAAAAAATACTCCCATTAATTCCTGTCAAAAACTGTCAGTTCATAACAGTAATAATTAATTATTAAAATAAAGTTCTTTTAGTTTAATATTGTAGTATGAAGAGGCAGGCGAAAAACAGTTGTAAGCACCACTGGCGGTAAAGCCGCTGCAGCCCTTCGCTATATAGCTGCCCTCGCTCGCTTCGCTCACTCGTGCGTCTATACAGCGGCGGGCTGCAACGATTGCTTTACCGCCCTTTATACTTAATATACTATTATTTCACCTCGTAATATTAGATTACCATCCTAAATTTTTAAAGGAACTTATATCCAGGATGCTAACGCGTTGTTAACATTTCATCATGACCTGATAAATGATATTTTTCCAAATTTTTATAGGTAGACATCCGCTTTTTGTTAATTTTCTGAGTATTGGTTCATAATAATTAGGTTAGATGCAGACTGTGCATTTTAACTATACGACCATTCAATCTCAGAGCCAGTAGAACAATTGACAATGACATTTTGACTAGGAGAAGCAGTGGTCTACCTCGTCGTCTAACTAATGAATAAAGCGATTTCATACTGGAGAAGAAGCAACACTCACTTATTAGATCATTCAATAAGTCCGTATGATGACACATAGATGGCGTTACTAGAATTTTTTCCATATGATTTTTATTTAGTACTAACCTTCAAACGATACGTCTATAAATTTGACAGCAATCTGACTATTGATTCGTCAGTTATAGCATTTTGTGTGAGGCAACGTTTGTTATTGAAAAAAATGGAAAAAAGTGGATTGGATAGCATTGCTTTTTGATGAAAAAAAATACAGTGCAAACCAAACAATGGCTTGATAAACATTATCCGAACACAAAATCCTGAATTATCAGAAAGAATTTTGAATAGACAAGTATTGGATAAAGAACTTCCAAATTTTGATGGTAAACCTGAATCTTGGCCGTTATTTATTTCGCAGTATAGAAGAAGAAGTGAAGTTTGTAAATATACTGATGATGAAAAAATAGAAAAGTTACAAAAATGTTTAAAAGGGGAAGCATTAAATTGTGTTATAGGTATGATGCTGCACCCTAAAAATGTAGATTTAATTATAAGCACATTATAAATGCGATTTGGGCGACCAGCTCTTATTATAGATTCGATTATAACTGATATCGAGAATTTTCCAAATATTAAAGATAATGATTTCGACACATGCATTAAATATTCCTGCAAAATCCACACATTACTACATTGGAACAATTAAATGCTAAAAGTTATATTGAAAATCCGATTTTATTGAAGAAAATAGTTGAGAAAACCCCTAGCAATTTAAAAATTCAATGGGGTCATGTTGTTTATCAAAAAGAGCAACTAAAATGTGAAGTATCAATAACAGATTTTTCAGACTGGTTAAATTCTATTGCTCAAGCAGCTTCTTGTGTTAGTACGCCGAAATTTAATTATCAGACTCAAAAACGTACAAATTACAGAAGAAGCGAAAATGTAATGAACGTTAGACAGTTAAAATGTGTTTATTGTAAAGAAGATCATCATATTAAAAGTTGTCCTGTGATGAAAAAAGACCCTGTCGATGTCTGTTGGACAAAAATTGTAAAAATTAAAGCATGTTTTTGTTGCCTGAGATTAAATCACATGCAAAACAACTGCAAGTCGAAGAATAAATGCACATTTGATGGGTGCACAAAACGACATCATTATTTGTTCATAAATAAGTTGAAAATATCCCTTCAACATCAACACAAAATACTTTGACGAATAATAATGAACACACAGTTGTTATTAAGAATTGCTCCCGTTTAGATATTTGGTCCGAATGGAACATTTCATGAGTACGCATTATTCGACGAAGGTTCAACAATTACACTCATCGATAACGTGATAGCTAAAAAAGCTGGATTACATGGACCAACAGAATCCTTTTGTATGCAATGGGCTAGCGATATTGTGAAAAATAATGATGATTCCGAACGAATAACTGTCAAAATTTCAGCGATAGAAGATGGTTCAAGAAATTATTCCATGAAAAATGTAAGAACAATTCAAAATCTCTCATTACCTATGCAAACATTTTCGATAGGTCGAATATACTGCGTGAGTTTAACAAATTTTTCATGACCCACACAGTATAAATATTAGCCGATTCAACTAAGTGTTTCCAAGATAATACATTTCTAAGAATAATTTAAAAAATATTTAGATATACACCTCCTGGTACATGTCTCCGGTTTTTTGTTCGTTCCAGATTTAATATTAACTCTGCACAATATAAAAACTTGGTATACTTGAGGTATTATTACGCACGTGTAAACGACAATTCGTTTACTTAACCATATGGTGTTTTCTTTAACACATTTTTATGGTTTTATTATAATTTAACGTACATTTTCCTGTATGTTTGTTTTAAATCTTTCCTATTTCTGTATAATACATAATATAAATATTTGTAAAATAGATTATACGGAAATCGCCATATAAAGGAAAGAAGTAACGTAAATAACTTCTCTACTTTTGTAATAATTATGTTTATTTTAACATTTTCTTCTGTTTATTATTGCAAAAATTAGCAATTAATGAATTATATATGGTTAATCATTTGCTTCTTAAATATTGATTAAATGTTGTGAAAGTAGTTTCCGTATAAATATACGCAAAACAAATATTGAGAGAGTTAATACACCTATAATACGAGGATGACGTGAAAAGTTTCCGGTCTGCACAGTAAAAAGTGTTTACCTACACTATTTCTCGGTGGCAATTTGCATTAAAAAAATCCCGATGGCAGCCAGTCGGAAAAGTAGATTTTTGATTTATGTATTTTTTATTTATACTTAGTCTACCACTGACACCCACTATTAATAAACAAATAATGGAATATTCTGACATTCGCCAAATATAACCAAGGTGTCATATTGACAGTTATTTTAACTGAAATACCCATTATACTATAATACATACGTAAGTACGGTCTTATTGTTATTTCACAGGTGTTTATTTGTCAAAATAATTACAGGTATAGCGGGTGATGATATTTTTTTTATTTTTTGTTACTTTATATTGACTTACATTTACTTAAATATGCCAGCGATGAAAAAACTCTCCAAATAAATATTGTAGAGATTTAAGTGCTCTATCATTTGATATGTAACATCGGTATTTTCTATTAACAACGAAAAAAATATGATTTTTTTAAAACTTTGACAGGCCGCCATTCTGAAATTAGCTCTCCGATTTCAATCGCCAACGAACTCACGCGATTCCATGACCTAGCCGATTTTTTAACCAAATTTTGTTTCGATTGGTCAAAAAATGCGGCCTAGAGCGTGACGCAAAGTTTCTATATCCCATATATACAGGGTGGTCCAACGAAAAGTTTGCACCTAGCTTTTCTCTTTTTTTTTGTAGTCGAATGCGAAAATGCTCGGACACGTCGATTTTGCTTTTGAGGGGGACACATTTTAAACATATTTTTCGATCTGCGCCTTTAACCCCCTAGCGGGGGTGAGTAACAACCCTAAAATTTTAAATGGAAAGAGGGGTCTAATGACATATCATTTGAAAGGACACAAAATTGTCTTTCTAATGATACCCTATTTGTCGAATTTTACTAAAACAGTTAATACGAAAACGACTTTAAAGACATTAAGCCGATAATTTTGGTATTAATGAGAAATACAAATAAGTTTTAATTATTACGACTGAAAACAACTACAATCATTTCTAAATTATTTACTTTGAAGAAAAACGGGATTTCAAAAACACTATCTTATTTATCAGAACTAAATTCCTCACTAATCGTTTGCGTTTTTTGTTGAAATAAAAACTGCAGATACGTGTAGGAAAAGAATTTACACCGTTTATTTTAGTCTTTTCATTGATTCAGTTTGGTTGCTTCTCAAGTTATTTTACTTTTACCGTACAAAATGATTTATTCCATTCTAGAACGAGTTGAAATTGTTAAACTTTATTTTCAAAATAATAGTAGTGCTAGACTTACGGCTCGCTTATTTAATGAGAGACATCCCGATAAAAATGTGAATGATGTGTACGTTGGCAAGTTAGTTAAAAAGTTTGTAGATACCGGATCTGTCTGTAATGTAAAACACCAGCCGCAGAAACCGATCAGAAATGAAGCTGTGGAAGTCGCTGTTTTCGGGCATGTTGAAATGGATCATAGTCAAAGTACCCGTCAACTAGCTGTAGCCTCAGGTGTCTCCCGTTCGTCCATAATACGAATTTTAAAAGCGTACAAATTTCATCCGTACAAAATCAAATTAGTACAGGAACTAAATGAGGATGATCCTGATAGAAGGCTGCAATTTTGTGAAGCAATGAGCCAGCGTTTAATTGAAGATCCGCAATTATTATTTAACATTTGTTTTTCCGACGAATACACATTTTATTTGAATGGAGCTGTAAATAGGCACAATTGCCGTTACTGGGATGACAGTAACCCACATTTATTCCGTGAGGTTCATACCCAGTATCCTCAAAAAATAAACGTCTGGTGTGGCATATTAGGAAATCATATTATAGGACCACTTTTTATTCCTGGAAATTTAACTGGTGAAGTGTACCTAAACATGCTTGAAGACACAATTGATCCTTTAATAACACAAATAATAGAAGATGACCAAAATCATACTGCTGATCGGCTTTATTTCCAGCAAGATGGAGCACCTCCGCACTATGTGGCTCCTGTAAGACAGTTCTTAGATGACCGGTTCCCTGGACGGTGGATTGAAAGGAGGGGCCCAATTGAATGGCCTGCCAGGTCACCGGATTTATCGCCTTTAGACTTTTTTCTTTGGGGGCACTTAAAAAATAAATGTTTTGCCACGAAGCCCGAGTCCATAGAAGATCTTCGCCAACGCATTACAGAAGAGTGCAGAAACATAACACCTGATATGCTACAAAATGTTAGAAATAGATTTGAACAAAATCTGTATTATTGTATGGAATCAAATGGGTCACATTTTCAACATTTGTTAATGTAACGTTTTAATAAATCAATTTAACAGCTTGTTTACTTTTTTTACAAAGCAATGTTAAAACTAACAAACATTGGAATGTACTAACGATTGCAGGTGTTTTCACTCGAAATAATTAAAACTTATTTGTATTTCTCATTAATACCAAAATTATCGGCTTAATGTCTTTAAAGTCGTTTTCGTATTAACTGTTTTAGTAAAATTCGACAAATAGGGTATCATTAGAAAGACAATTTTGTGTCCTTTCAAATGATATGTCATTAGACCCCTCTTTCCATTTAAAATTTTAGGGTTGTTACTCACCCCCGCTAGGGGGTTAAAGGCGCAGATCGAAAAATATGTTTAAAATGTGTCCCCCTCAAAAGCAAAATCGACGTGTCCGAGCATTTTCGCATTCGACTACAAAAAAAAGAGAAAAGCTAGGTGCAAACTTTTCGTTGGACCACCCTGTATATATATATATAGATATATAAACTTTTGAACTGAGGTCATTTTTAGGATCCAGGGGTCATAAAATGAAGTACTGCATAAAAATTTTTCAAAATTTCGGTTGTGTCGATCTCCTGAATAGTTAGATTTTTTTTAAAAATCTACTAATAGACTAATTTTGTTTAACCAAACTGAGGCATGAATCGATAGATATTGCCGATATCATCGCTAATTTAAATAAAATTCAGTGTATAGGAAAAGCCATATCTTTGTTTTAAACGTGATCATATATATCCTCCTCGTGGTATTGATTCTGAAATTGTGTTGGAACGGTTTGGCGAGCTTTCATTGGAGACTCGAAGAGCTTTATTGTCAATTTAATTTATATACAAATTATTTCATGGCCTGATATACTTAATTTCTAAAATTAACTATTTGATACCGAGGTTTTCAAGTCATCACGACCTACATTTTATTTCTCTCTTTGGCGAACGAACATCGGTGCACAAATTCCTGTATATTTCATGTGTCAGAATTTTGACAGAATTTCTAGTATTTGCGATATTCACCACTCACCGTTAAGTCAAATTATTAGAGCATACACTGGTCTGTTATCGTAGATGCAAGCAGACTTTTTTTTCTTTTTTTTATTACTGTTATTACGAGAGTTGCCTTTTATATTCCGGGATTTGGCAACCCTGGTGTTGCAATCTGGCAACTGAAAGCTCTATCGTAAAGTTGGGCATTTTTGAGGTTATACGTACTCAGAACGTTTTGACATACGAGCGCTATTTGTGTTGTTTACAGTAACTTAAAAGATTCATCTCGGCCCAAAAATGGAATTAAATCGTGAACATTTTCGTGCGATTATTTTTTACAATTTTCGACGTGGATTAACTCAGCAACAGTGCATGGATGAACTTAATTCAATTTTTGGCGATAAAGCTCCATCAAGGACCAGTGTTTATCGATGGTATGGTGAATTCAATCATGGTCGTACTTCACTCCAAGACGAATTTCGTGAAGGTCGTTTAAAATCAGTTGTTGTTCCGAAAACCATTGATGCTGTGCGCGACCTGATATTGCAAGATCGTCATGTGACCTATCAAGAGATTGAGACAACCTTAGGCATTAGTGGGACCAGCATACATTCAATATTGCATAAACATTTGCCTGTCAAAAAAATTTGTTCGCGTTAGATCCCACACAATTTGTCAATCGCTCAAAAAAAGGCTCGTGTCGATTGGTCGACAGAAATGCTCAAAAAATACGATCGTGGTGCTTCGAAACACGTCTATGCATCGTGACAGGTGATGAATCATGGATTTACGCGTATGAGCCCGAAAGTAAACAGCAGTCGACTGTATGGATGTTTCAAGATGAGCCAAATCCAACAAAAGTTGTTTGCGCACGAAGCAGTTCCCAGCAAGTGGTCGCCTGTTTTTTCGGAAAAACTGGACATATCGAAACCGTACCACTAGAACAACGCAGAACAGTCAATTCTGAGTGGTACACAACCATTTGTTTGCCAGTTGTCTTCCAAGAAATCAGGAAAACCAACCGCCTAAGACGGAACACTCTTCACCACGACAATGCGAGCTCTCACACATCGGCTCAAACAACTGCATTTTTGAGCACCCAAAACATCGATTTGATGAGTCATCCGCCGTATAGTCCTGACTTACCACTGAATGACTTCTTTTTATTCCCGTACGTAAAAAACAAACTGAGAGGTCATCGTTTTTCGACACCTGAAGAAGCGATTGCTGCATTCAGAATGCATGTTTTGGAGATACCTCAATCAGAGTGGCAGAAGTGCTTCGACAATTGGTTCAAACGCATGCAAAAGTGTATAGATCTTCATGGGGAATATTTTAAAAACCAATAAAGTGTTTTTCGATGATTAATATTTGTTTTTGTTCTCTAATCCCGAAATATAAAAGGCAACCCTCGTATCATTATTATTTTTTCTATTCGTTCTATTGTTGGCATTTGTACTGTTTTTCTTTTCTATCTATTAACCTGGTGTTATTTAGTTTAATTATTGCTTTTTGTAATGCTAAGATGATTAATACCTACCTTTATAGATATTATTTGTATATTTATTTAACTCATTTACTTATTATGCTCTTTTTTCGTTGAGTTTTGTTATTTGAATTGTATTTAATATAATATTTTTTCCTGTAATTGGGCTATGCCTGTAGGAACTAAAAATCTTAGTATTATATTATTTGATATTCAATCAAGAGAGAAGATACATTATCCATGCCTTTTAGTGTAGCCTCACTAAGAATTCAACATTAGTTGTTGATAATAATTATTTATTAAACACTACAAAAAAAAACTATTTAATAGTAACTATTATTACCACAGAACTGAACAAAGTATACTATAGGTTACAATTAATTAATTATAGGAAATCAATCACTACAACAAATTTTGAACCACTTCCTTATTCTAAACACTTATCTAATCTCCGCCTTACTTCTCTTCTTGTAGCCTTACATAACATTTGTGTTGAGAGTTCATTGCATGCATTTCTAATTATGTTATGGATGGTTTTATGCATTTTATTTTTCAATGTTCCCCACAGGAAGAAGTCTAGTGGAGTCAAGTTAGGTGATTTATAGGGCCACTGTATCAGTCCATTTATACCGATCCAATTTTCCTCGAAAACTTCATTTAAAAATTGTTTGACAATTCTTGGGGGGATGCCCCGTCATGCTGGAAAACACATCAACAACAAGTTGTTCTTGAGAAATTGCAAATATTGTTGACTGAATAAAAATGCGGATTGTCAGTAGCCCAATAGTGTTCATTTTTACTTTCCCGCACAGTATTGTGAACGCGCTAAAAAAAATGTTTGAGATAAAGACGGATATAATCATTTTGAAGTTCCCTGAGACGATTAAGACCACTTCCAGATGGAAGTCTGTCTGTCTGTATGTATTCTTCCACGTTAGCGCCGAAACGCATTAACCAATGGAGCTAAATTTTGGTATATGAGTTTGGAGGAGTCCTAGTATGAAGCCATTAGTTTTTAATTGAAATCACTTAAGCCCTGTGGTAGGGGTGGACACAACCGCTAAATTTTCATATATCAGTAGGCGTCGAGTGATACATCATTTCAAAGCATTTTTTATCTGCTTTATAGCGATATGTTACTTTTGATATTTGCCCTCATAATTATTGCGTTTAAAATTTCACCAGGTAGTTGGAACGTATATACAGTGTGTCCCCGGATCGACGAAACGATAGGTGAAAAAAGCTGAAATTTTTTGAGTTGAAACTTTATCTTCTGGGAGGCAGCTCTGCTTGGATAGAAACTAATTTGTGCCATAATTTTAATTTCAAAAAATCAAGTGTGTTTTGAAAATTTCCAAAAAATTTTTGTTTCCCACCAGTAAAGTGCTTGATTTCTAGGAATTACGAAAGAATTTTATTAAGAAAAGATGTTCAGAAATAATAAATGAGTAAGAATCCAAAATTTTAAAATCCAATGCCTACTTTGATGTTTTGCATTACTTTTATTGCATAATATTGATGCAATAAACTCTATTCCCCTGGAGGAGATAAAAGCAGCTTTCACCGCATTTCGGGAAACCATTGAGGAATGTGCGAATAAAGGCGGCGAACTTATTGAATAAATAAATCTTTCAGTTAATGTTAGTAATGAAATCAATTAATTTTTTGATGCACATATTGTATAAACCGTTGTTAATGTTACTATTGAGATCAATTTTATTTTTTTATGGATCTTATAAACCGATCGTGTTTAGTTTATTATTTTGACCAACTTTTCTTACCGTAATTTTTTAATATCTTCAATAGGGAGGTGCGTGCAATAAAAATAATGCAAAACATCAAAGTTGGCATAGGATTTTAAAACTTTGGATTCTTACTCATTTATTATTTCTAAACATCATTTCTTAATAAAAAAAAACTTTCGTAACTCCTAGAAATCAATCAGTTTACTGGTGGGGAAAAAAGTTTTGTGATAATTTTCAAAGCACACTTGATTTTTCGAAATTAAAATTATGGCACAAATTAGTTTATATTCAAGCAGGGGTGAACCCCAGAAGATAAAGTTTCAACTCAAAAAATTTCATCCTTTTTCACCTATCGTTGCGTCGATCCGGGGACACACTGTATATTACAATTAAAATACAATAATCTCAAAGATGGTACTGTGGCGCCATTGATAGAGCCTTTATTTCGTATGCGGAATGTTATGGGTTCGAATCCCAGCTCTGGCAATACTTTTTGAATAAAGTAGTTAGTTTGTTCGTTATTGGAAATAATGAAAATAATACAATAATAATAATTATTAAAATTATGTTTCGTTAGGCAGTATTTTTTTTTTATTTGGCCCACCGTTACTAACAAAAGGGCTTTCGTCTGCCCACAAGACACGCTGAAATAACCGATTGTCATTAATCTCCATAAGTTTACCATCACTTGGGCAACATAATTAATTCTTCGTTGTTGATTTGATCTGATAAATATTCTAAGTTGTGAAGTTTATAATCGTGATTAACCATTTTTTCTTTACAAAAGTTGCTCACAGAAAAATTAGTTCTTTTGAACTGTGCAAAAATATAAGTTATGTTTCTGGAAAAAAAACGTCAATGACGTCATTTACTTCAGATTCCAAATTTGAATTTTTCTATCGTTTTTCATTTTCTCAAAACAGCAGAGCTGTACATTCACATCATACCTATTTAATAGATTATCTGATGAGGAAAAAATGATTGGATGTGTAATTTTACATTTTGAGAGTCCGAAATAAATCGTGTAAAATTAGAGTGTATATCAAAACCTGAAATCGGTCTCTTTTATAGCTCCAGCACAAGTTGAACGTTATATGATTTCAAGCGTAATTATAAATATAAAAATACAATTATTACAACAAACCCACTCCTCCTCCTTATTTCTTTTCATATATACTTTAGTATGTGTCGCTGTGATATGTACATAAACAGACTGTTGAAATTACATCATACGGTATCCTTTATTTTTAGCCAGACGTCGATTTATAATACAATAAAGAACAAAGATAACGATAATTTGAAGGAATGTTAAGTTTGGACAAATTTCCATATTATTTTCGAGAAATTCGAGTTTGAAAATTTAAGGACAAAACTGGTCCTTAGTACAAATCATTAATAAAATTTTGGAAAACTTTTCGTTAGCAAACTGCATTTTAATAATTTTATTAATGCTGTTTACTAAGGACCAGTTTTGTCCTAAAATGTTCAAACTCGAATTTCTCGAAAACCTTTCAGTTTTTCGAGAAAAAAGAAGTATGTCTGTTTTATGTAGAAACTTTATTTTATCACATTTTTGACACAAAATGAATAAAAACCACAAGGAAAAAAAGTTAGGTTATAATTAAGGCAAAGGCCCCCACCCGTTTACCCGCCTATGGTCATCATTTTTTATTCAATTTCATGTCAGTTTACGACATTTAACTAGGTGAATAAATATGCTACATTTGGTTAATTTTTCTTTACTCGTTTCGAAAATATTTCCAAAAAATCGTCCTCAGGCAGTCATCTTTAACACCCTGTATCTTTGTAAATAATAATTCGCTCACAAATTTTGGCCATGTCTTTCTGAAACACCAACGTCTTTGTTTTTTTACTATTACAACTTTTGGAATCGTTAATAGATCCTTCATAACCCTAAAAAAATTGTTGACATTTGACGAGGGAAATCCACAATACAAATTCAAAAATAAAATTTGAAATTACCGAAAGTTAGATTAGGAAAAGTCGTTAGAATGTAATTTTAGTTAGTTTGGCTTTCAAATAGATATGCAAGATTGATATTATTGAATTAATGATTTTTTAATATTATTATGAAATTAGGTTTCTTTTATCACAAAACATTATTTTTATTCATTAAGTATTACCTTAATTTTAAGTTTTTGGCAAAACCGGGACCATTACTATTTTAGACAGAAAACTTTCACACGGTACCTACTAAACTTATAGAAACAATACTTCTGGATAAATCATATCACCATCAATAAGGTTTCGTTGATCATCCTCTCAGCTTGTTCAGAGAACTTTACGTTGCTGTTTCAGTTTAACCGCGTACACGTAAAGCTGCAGAAGCTGGCAGGATGATCGGCGAACAGAACCTATTTTATTCTTGAGTGGAAATATTTACTTAAAATTAATAAAATGAGGAGCTTTCGATTATTAATTGGAAGACAAATTGACTGGTTTTCACCCTGTGTTTTACGGTTATGGATCTGGTTTACTGCAACAGTGACTGCAACGCAATGCGTTTTGACTTTTATCGAAATGTTTGTTGGCACTATCCCTTGAGTGAACAAAATTGACATATCAGTAAAATAAATTGTAAAGTATGCATTTATTAGATATAGACTGTCACATCCCCCGGCTTATCGCTGATTCAGTAAAAACGTTTGTGATATATGTGGGCATGATTAGCGACATAAGAAAACAGAATACATCTAGCTCTTGTACAATACGTTTGATATTTATTTGTTACGATTGTTTGATATTAAAAATTATTAAATACTTATAAGTTATTCAGTTTTCATTTTTAAAATTAGGTAGTTTACAAAATACCTTTTGAGTGGGTAAAAATTAATCGATTTTACTGTCATTTTGACAACAAGTTTTAAGTCAAACAAATGATAGTTTACCATCAACGATGGAATAAAGAATTGATTAATTTTACAAAACACCATAATTCATCCTTATTTCTTTAAGAATGAATTTTGTCAAAATTTATGGCAGTAAAATCAAATGTTCATAAATTGTTACAAAACAAAAACTGTTTTAGTTGATAGCTTTAAAATGAAAATGGTGACGGGATGGTTTTGAATGAACCCTATCAAAAAGAAGAAATAACATATTTTACTGCTTTGTGTGAAAAGTAACATCTGCTTCATTCTTATCACTACGGATTCTACACCCACTATACTGCATGATCAAACAACACAATTTTTTGTTAATTAATGTCAAAATATGTTAAGTCTAAAATTAGACACAAAACTTACTGTATACCTATCATCAAATTATTCACAAATATTCTTGACCTGAGAAATTGCCGTGTCTTTTTGAAACACCCTGTATAGTATAATATATTATATTAAATCAATTTAAAAACTCGAGACCAATAATAAAATAATTCGTCCCTTATTATTGATTTCATTTGATACATTACAATGACCTCACTATGTAAGTAGGTATCTACTCAATAAAATATTATTTTCATTCCTGTCGTACATATATTTAAATTTAATTTGCGTGACATAAATAAAGATGATAGTGAGCACACGCTTAAGTACCTACTCGGTCGTATACAGTGTGCATCTAAAGGTTAAAGCATGTCTGTACGATATTATAAAGTGTTAAAAGAGCTCAACCCTTTCAATCCGGATTTGATTTTTTCATACGATTACATTCAAATTTGGTGTGTCAATATAAATAATAATAAAGACTTATAATAGAGTAATTTTAAATTTTTATTTTAAACAGTTGTGCCAAAAAATATGGGACATATTATATGTCCCACCAGAGATTTATTTTGGGATAAATTTGTCCCAACAGTTATTTATATTAAGCGTGATACGGAGTAAAACAGTCTAAGCACAATGGTAAATTCCACATTCTACATAAAAGTTTGGTCATCTTATCAATTTTCTGCAATATGCTGCAGCTCGTCTGCAAAAAGAAAAAAGTGTGTACTACACCTAACGGGACATACATCCCAGTAAAAATAACCTGTTGTAAATTAAACCACAACATAATAAAAGACTGCTTTAATTTATAATTTATCCAAATTTCGCTGGTTGCAATTACAATTCTTAATTTTTACAATATTTTACTTTATTTTCTAATTAATAAAATTGGTGATTTATATTTTATTTAAACTAAAATTATTTTAATTATTACAGTATTTTCACTATAATAGTAAATTATCAAATTGGAGAAACAAATTTTGAGCTATTTTATATTTGGGATCTAAAGTGCGTCTATTCAATTGAAACAAACCAAAGTCAAAAATATGGAGGAAAAAACAAAGGGCAGCACTTCCTTATTGCTATATTATTTATGCTGCTTAGACCGTTTTGTCATAGTGTAATAATGAATTGTATATTTGTTTATAAGAGTATGGTGCGTAGTTGAGTACAGCAACATTGTCTTTGTGTATATTACTTTATGCAATATAAGCGATTTTAATTCTACAGCGCACATAATATCATGGTGGTTGAGAAGAAAATAAACAAATTAAAACTAATATAAAATACTTATACTTATTTATCAATTTAAATCTTAACATAACCTATTGGACATATATACCCCTGGGATAAACAATAAAATAAATTACACATAACCAAGTTTTTTATTAGCAAATTTTCATTCCCATACTTACTTGTGAACTTTCGGCTACCGACTTTGAACAAAAACACAACAAAAAATGCATGAAAACACCAAAAATGTGAAAAAAATACTAACGAACACACAATTCTGTAAGTATGACAACAATCCCGTACCATGTGATTACAGGGTTTATCGTTTACAAACACATGTTACCACATCATGAATTATTCTCCCAAGACAACAAATAACTGTCCCAGCTAGGGAAATTTTAAATGATAATACGCCACAGTAATTTATGAAAATTTGCTGGGACATATAGATCCCTACAGGAACGAAAGGGTTGAGATAGGTGTAAAGACTTTTTTAATGAACCTTAACCTTAGTAAATAATAATTGATGAGGAACGAGAGCGTTTTAGTGTGACCTTATAATTAGTAATTTTAAAGTAAAAAGTGAACAAAATTGAGTATAATTTTTTTGTTATTACTTTTAGATTGCTTCAATATTTGGTATCGCTGAGTTTAAATGATGTAGAAAATTTAGGATCCAAGCTTTTAATTAGTATTCCAGACAATAAAACTAAAAAGCAGAATTTTTTAGTGATAAATGGGACTTTATAGCAAATATTCTACATTAAGGCCAAAAAATGTCCAAAATTCTCGTTTTTTCGTTAAATACCAAAACGGAAAAGGCTACAAAGAAATTCATCAGTTTGGTTAAATGTCTCAAATTTTTGGCAAATATTTAAATTTACTAAATCCTGGAGAATATACAGGGCATTGTTTTCTCTACGACAATTATTTTGTTTGACAAATTTTACATTCGTACTTTTCATGAAAACTATAAACCAGCTTTGACGTTCGGTACTTCTGTAACTTACAAATCAAGCCCAAAAAATTACAATATTAAACACGTTGCAACGTACGTTCCTGGATCTTTAACTACCATCAATACAGAGGCAGCGTAGCAAGCGTATTATATTTTATCTATTTTTTTTAAATATTCATATACCTGAGAAATTTTACATACTCAGTGTGTGAGTGAACCTTTGGCCCAGATCCAAACATTTTTCCCTATATAACGCTCCCGTATGCAGACACTACTGACTAAAATTATGTTGTGTACTTTTTGCTTCTTTTTTTATTCGCTGGAATTTCGCTACCACATAATAATTCCTGTAGACGTTACTTCCTCATACTTTACCGCTCTCAAATTATTTGATACTTGGTAATTAAACACTTGTTAAACATTCGGTAATAAAATGCATGTTAGAAATAATTATTGCTGACTTAAGAGAAAATGTTTGACTATTTAATGATACAGTAGTTATTCCAAGTAAGGAAAGATGATAATCAAAATATGATGATTTACTTCTATATTATATATATTATACCTACCTATTTGCGCAAATAATGTGCATACATAGAGGGTATAGTCTATCCAAAGTCAATGTAAAATATATAAATTTAACGATTCTACCCGGGCTATCCGTACCCATGCCTCTTTACATTATAAAAGGGCATTGAATGCAACGTTTTTTGATACATTTCTCCCTCCTATATAAGACTTATAATAAATCGTGCCTGCCAAAGGATACCGATAGTAATAAAAATAACTACAGTGACTGGAAAAAGTATTAGGTTAATGATTAATCGAACAAAAAGGATTAGAGTTTGCAAATAAATGTATGAAAGAAACAAATAATTGATTGAATAAAACACGTCTACTCCACAAAATGATTTATATATATATATATATATATATATATGTTGAAATCTACTAATTAGCCAGACATGTTTCGGATCATGTGTGATTTAAACATCTATACACATCACTTTGTCGAAACAAGCTATACGTCAGTGGAAAATTGTGATAAATGAAATAAAAATTAAATTAAAATTGATTCATACTTAGAGTTCTAAATTTGTTGTTTCTTTTCTTTTTCTGTTCTTAATTTTCATAATTATTGATTTTGGAAATTAGGTGTTGTCTATAACTTAAGTAGTACAAAATAATAATAAATATTTTGTACTACTTTAAATGGCGAAGACTTAATGTAGAATTTAAACAAGAAAATTTGTGTCCGACAGTAAAACACGGTGGCAGAATATTCTAACCATGATCTGTTCAATAGTTTTTCTTAGATTAATAAAATGAAAAAGATCTATCAAATTAGATAATAATTTTTAATAGAACCTCAAGTGGATGAAACTTTTTGCAGTCACTGTATCAGACACGGCCAGTATACGACATGAGCGGAACACGTTGGGAGTTTACCCATCAAGATTTAGATGTACAAAGCCAGCGTCTTCTTTTAAACGTTTATCATCAGTTAAGGTCTGAAAATAATGAAGTGACGAATACACATATTATAAAATTTTTACGTTCTATAGAAAATATCACTGACTAAATGAGAAAAATTTGTTGTTAGTTTATAATATCAGAAGCATATTATTATAAATGTATCTACTTATATGCATAACAAGTATTAACAATAGTATTAATTATTATAAAGGTATGTTCCTTGCTGTTCGAACGTGTGCATCTATGTCCAAACTTCTAAAAACAAAAACAGTCTTTTTCTGCGTAGGTTTATATGTTGCTGTGTTGGAGCGGCAAGGAAAAATACACTATACTTTTATACAAACGAACATACAATTGTTAATACATAAGCGATTTTTAAAATATTGTGGGACATGTATTGTTATGAAAAGTTATGGACGGCTTCGGTCGGGATTGACATTACAAAGGGATATCGAGTTGTGGTTTTTTATCATTTTAAACTAACTTTAGAAACACTATACCACATATTAAAAATTCTCTACTACTACTCTTCTCTACTTAGTAAATTTGAACATTCACCTTTAGTTTTCGAGTTGTCATTGTTACCTCAACAACAATGCCTCCCCGTGAGCAAAATGTATAATATAATATTCAAAACTTTGTTAAAACTACAGATTGCCCAGCAGTGCCAGAACTTGTAACGATCGTTATTTACCGAGCATCAATAGCATTCTTTGAACAAATACAACAATTTATCCACGTTTGTGGAGACATTTGAGGTTCCTTAAATCCTATAGAAGAATCTTGTTATAGTCTTTCCATTCCTAATTTATAATATATAAATTTAACGATTCTAGCGGGGCTATCCGTTCCCATGCCTCTTTACATTAGAAATGGGCATCGAATTCAGCGTTTTTTTGATACATTTCTCCCTCGTATATAAGACGTATAATAAATCATGCTTGTTAAAGGATGCCGACTTATAATAAAAATAACTACAGGGACTGGCAAAACTATTGGGTTAATGGTTCATCAACTGTATACAGGTACAGTGTATAGGACCGCGATACGTTATGATGGTATACGACACGAGCGGAACACGTTGGGAGTTTAAGCATCAAGATTTACATGTGCAAAGCAAATAAATATTTATCATCAGTTAAGGTCTGAAAATAATGAAATGCTTGAATTAACGAAGATTCGAGTTTCTACTATTAATCTAGTTATTAGAAAAGGGGTTGTTGTAGATCACTCTGTTAAAAGAAAAAAATTTAAAAATATGCCTCAAAAGAATATATTCGAAGAACAATTCATATTTTTTATAAATAAAATAAAGTCCCTACTTTGAAAATGATTTCGAATAAACTGAGCGAATACCCTAATTATAATTATCGATCTTTGGAAACTTTAAGAGGTATTTTATTAGAGTGCGGATTTAAATATAAGAAAATTAATAACCGTTTATTAATAATGGAATCAGGCCATATTGTGGAAATGCGTGAGGAATATTTGCGTAAAATAAAAGAGTACCGCGAGTCAAACACAACGATAATATATCTAGACGAGATGTGGTTTGATACGCATGATACTGTGAAGTACGGTTGGGTAGACATGACTCAAATTGTACTCTTGTCAGCCAAAAACATAAGACAGTCTTCTGCGGACTACCTCGAAGACATGACCGCAAATTTGTTTGAAAAATGGTTTGCTGAACAGCTAGTACCTAATATTCCCCCAAGTTCAGTTATCGTTATGGATAATGCGTCTTATCATTCGCGAATGTTAAAATACCTAATAATAATACAAAAAGGAGGATATATTAAAGTTTATGACATCTAAAAACATAAATATTCTAGAAAAAATCCAGTAAAAAATGTTTTCTTAGAAACGATCAAACAACACAATTTTAAAAAAGAATGTTATAGACCATATCTGCGAAACACACGGCTATAGTATATTACGTTTACCTCCATATTACTGCAAATTCAATCCGATAGAATTGGTTTGGGGCAGTCTAAAAGAACAGTTGAGAAAATGCAATCAGAATCCGACTTTAAGCGATGTAATCCTAGAGAATATGGAAAAAATCGGTGGATCACATTTTTCCGGCCATAGACCCTGTTATTATTCAGCATAAAGGATTTTTAAAATATCGTAGGGCATGTAGGTATTGTTATGAAAAGTTAAAATGGTGCGCCTAGGGACGGAGGAGGTGGGCATTGACTTTACAAAGGAATATGGGGTTCTGGTTTTTTATATAGCATTGTAGACTAAGATTGGAAAAAGTATACTCTAAATTATGTGTCGTTCGTTACCCGCTAATCCAAAAAGAAAACGATCTGTGATCACCAGGTTTATATTACTGTGTAGTGTGAAAGACATCAGTCGTATACGACAGCGAGGGTGTCAGGATTCACTCAGAACCCTGCCAATACAATACAACAACAATACTTGTTCGTTGCAGCGATTGCTATGAACTGTCACTGTTTTCCCAACAATGTATAACGGCAAAACACGTCGCGACATTGGTCTCAAACGCAGGTTATGAAGCAAGATCAAAGAAGTGTTACTGCCAATTGCTATACAACCATTTGATTGCTGGATATCATCGCTATAAACTTCTAAAAACAACCCCCAAAAACGACACACCCTACACCATAACAATGAAATTTCTAAAAGCGCTTGCAATTGAATTGATTAAAGCAAATAAACGTCAAATTATTAGATCATTCCATGTCAAAGGTTTTAGTCGGCGGAAAAAGCCCTTAAACCACCCATAATTTCTTTAGAATATTTAAGCCCTGGTATCCATGCTGCAGTTGAATGCATAGTGCCTCGTTTTAACTCATTCCACCCAATTTCTTGTTAAATATTCAGTGCCAGTCTACCTGGAAATACCCTACACATACTTTTTAAGGAATCTTCCCTGTCTTGCGGTATTCTTGGATAAATGGTCGTTCTCATATTTCTGTATATTATGACGTCTGTACGTCAGCAACTTGATTAAGACAAATCGTTAATTAGTAAATTATCATATTTCATTTCTTATATTGTTTCCAATTATTTACTTTTTCAGTCAGAATGTATCATAAAACGTTCTTGTACACCTCTAAAGGATAATTATCTATCATGTTTTAACTAACATCTAATTAAATACATTATAGGGAAAAAATAAACTGTGTTCTTATAAACTATATGTTATTGATGTATGGTGAGAATTCTAAGATATCAAAGAGAAATCTGATATAATGACTGTTTCATTACTCTTTACACTAGTTCAGGTAAATACCATTTTTACCTAGATTCTTCTGAAACGATAAAGATAAACGAATCTAACTAAGCACCAATCTTTTCATACTGGATTTTAGAAACTCACACTTCGATCAGGGTTGATAAAAATCATGAATTTTTAATATTCTTTCTAGCTTTTACAAATATTATTATTTTCAAATATTTCTAACTGCTTATATTTTGTTTTGTGAAGTAAACAAATATTTTTAGGCAGGAATAGTAATAGTACAACAGCACAAGTATACGATACGAAGCAAAACTGGAGAAGTTTTAACATGAAAATTTCATTCGCGCAGTTTGTGCCTTTGTCACTCAAACTTGCTGATTTTAACCAACTGATTTCTCAACCCTGGCTTCGATATTGCAATTACAAATACTTCAAGTTTTAATTTCCTGCAACTGTAAACAACATACTGAAAAGAATTAACAAAATATTTCTAATAAAGATTGGTTGTGGCTTGAAAATTTCATAATAAAACCCTTATTAAGCTGAATAACCAAATTGAAATACAACATTCCTGTACCAAATTTGTTATTACACGGTTGATTTACAAACGATATGACGGTATACCCGGCGTTCCCTGTGTCCTATTAACATTATAAATTTCTATTTTCACGTTATCGGCTAAATTTTTATAGAACTCTTCGGAAGATAAATAAAAAAGCACCATCCACCAGTGACGCTAATACCTTTGTAAATAACGACATTTAGTGCTTAGCAGACAATATGCATTATTTATTTATTTAGGATACTTCTGTCCAGACAGAAAAAAAAACTTCCAATTACAGGACATATAGGGACAGTACAATAATCAATATTTAAACACACATACACAATTTCAAAAATAAATATGAGAAAAAGAAATAAATATTTAACAAAATGTAAACTAAGCTTACTATCAAATAACACCCCCAGATCCTTCATATCGTCACGAACAAAAAGTGAATGAGAGTCAATATAAATCTTATTGGATTTAATTTGCAAGTGAACAACATTTATTCTAATTAAGATATCTTAATATACGAGATAGTCTAAAGTTTCAAGATTCAATTTGTTTTTATTTTTAAAAACAGTGGATTTGGTTCATATGTTTCGGGACAGTGAAATATGATTGATAGTTAAAGAATGTAATAATAATAATAGCATTTATTCGCCCAACGGTTTATACAAACCCTTTACGGGACAAATATCTTAAGTTACTAATCAAACTTATTGTTCTAACAAACAAATTGGAAATTAAATTATAACCTTAAACTTAAGTCTCTTTTGTTTAATTTGATCTCATCTGGATGTATTTTGTTTTTTATTTTTGTTTTCTTTTGTAATGTAATATTTATGAAACTTCTTCTTCATTGAATTTAATGTTTTTGTTTTTAATTTATAGTTAAATAGTTAATATGCACACACAGACTTGCAGAGTAAATTGTGTTATTGATATTGAATATATTTTTGTATTGATTTTTTGTTTTGGGATAAGTAAATAATAATAAAACAAAAATATATAAAAAAATATTAGAATCACAACATTCAAATGGTGCACTCAAATCATTTTGCAAATCCAGATAATCGACAATTGAGGTAATAGAAGGATAAATTTTGAAATCACCTGCAAAAAGCAGAGAGCGACACCTCAAGCCAGATACAATAATTAACTTTTTCATTAAAGTAAAGTCATTAGAAAACGAAAAGAAAACAGATTTGTGTGTTATTCTTATGGAATCTACTCGCTTAAACAACATACAAACTTACAATGCTCGGGTGCCATACTGTTCGTGAAATTATCGCTATCCTACACCTCGTACTCATTATTCGCGCAATAGCCGAAATCTATTTACACCCGACACATGCGCAGATGCTTAATTAAACACAAACTTCATTTCCCCAAGTTTATTTTATTTTATTTTTGCTAAAATAATTTGATTGTTGAAAAAATTCCATAATATTTATATTTCTTTCCTTTCAATTCATTCAAAATCTGACAACAATCAAGAAAAAATGGATATTGAGAGATTAATATCATATTAGCAGATAACCCAAAATTTGACGATTTTTGTAATAGTATTCTGTGGTCTTTGGAGAAATCTGTATATAAACAAAGTTGAACTAGCCACCCCTGTCCAAACACTCCGATAAAAATTGAGTCAGAATGACCAGATTACTGTTGTTGATCTTCCTGGAAAAAATCCGTGTTGAATAGGAGTAATAAGCATTTTGACCTGCCTGAATAAAATTGCATGGAATACAACCTGCAAAATTTTAGATTGTATTACGATAGGGCGGAAGTTTTGTTAACTTATTTTTTAAAAACAGAGATTGTCCTAGAGTTTCCAACTAGGAAATTGATTAGATATTAGTCATAAATTAAATAAAACCGTTAAGTTATAAGAGTCTTATATTAAATGGAAGACTTGATTTAAAAAGTGACAAATAATAATCATGTGGGTTTAATAATAGTAATAAACTTTATACTCCAATTAATCACTACAAAAATAATTAAATATACACAGCAGCATGAAGAGAAGTTCACCATAAGATGCTCTACCACTTAACCCCGAAATACTGAACAAAAAATAATAGTAATATACAACTGCACAAGACTATAGGAGCGCTACAACGATCAAACCTAAATTATGTACTCTGGTTTTGATATAAACACTTAGCCAAGCCTATAAACTTCAGTTTGACCGGTAAGGAATTATATGATTTGGAAATACTATATGAAAAACCTCTCTGAAAAAAAGTTGATCTATAGAAGGGTTATAAAACCACGAGATCGAGCATCAATGTTATGCACATCGGTAGAGAAATAAACAAATAAGTGGTGTTTTGGTTAATATTATTTTGTGATAGAAACAGAAAACATATATTTTTTTCTAACTTCGGATATAAATCTCATACAAGGATTTGAAATATTTGCATCAAGAACTTTTCAATATTGATTTTAAATCGTGTTGAATTTTGTACATGGGCAGGAACAAAATCATCGAAAATGAAAACTTTTTTAATAGAGGAGATGAAGGAGCAAATAAACGAAGCGTTACACCACGTTAAAGTTGTTGAAGGATTTAAGAAAAGGATTCAAATGTGCCTAGAGTCCAATCATTTTGAACATTTATTATAAAATTTATAAGTATTTATGTATATCTTCATATTTAATTTAAGTTAAAAATGTGTTTATTTATTATGTTATTGTTTAAATATATGGCTTGTCAAATTCTCATGGCTGACTTGACAAATATTATAATTTTGAAAAATTCTTCCTATTACTACCAATATGTGCTTATAGTGATTAATAGATAATTAATTTCATCATCCAATACAGAGTGGTCTACATGAAATAAACAGGTTCAATTAAAAATTAACCTAATATTATAAATATGTGCATTTTCCACGAAAACGTCAAGAGTTCCTGTCCATATTCTCCAGATCTTACTCATGGGAAGAAAAACAAATATATTATGTAAAGTCCAGTATGCAAGAATCAATGTTTTAAGAAATTATAAAAAACTTACAGTGTACGTAACCAAAGACACATTAATTCCATTGGGTTCAGATGCACTTTTTTGATATCCATAACCACTATTAAAATTAACACCAACTGAAGTTACCGTCAGCACCATATTTTAAACTGGGAATGTATCCAAAAGCATAAATTTGTATTGTTCAATATAGAATCATACAAATCAATATTAGAACATACCACTTTTAGTTTATTTTAAGTTATCACAAATCTTAATTAATTTTAACTAGAATTAAACAGCACCAATTAAAACGGAAAAATCTCGCGCAAAAATCTTCTAACGCGATTATTACGTTATTTACATAAATAAATTAAAACTGTTCATAAGTAATTCTTATAACGAACTGAAAAAAATAACGTAAAGAAACACTTCGTGCAATGCATATCGCCTACTTAACTACTTACTTCTGACTAACAACTATAACGATTTTTTTTTATTATTATTTATTCCACTAATAATCCTTACTAAATAAGATTAATAAAGATTCCGTCGCTAATAATATAAGGTGTAAGTATACGGCGCGGCGTACCTATGTAAGCGTGCAACAACAGTCTATGTTAAAACTAGGTATACTCGAGTTATAATAAACATGCGAGAGCACTGGAGCTTGAGATATCCGTAGATTTAACACAGGATGTGCTAGATATACAGGCAAAATACCTATACCACAAATAAAAAACGTTCACAAGACAATTTAACGTATTATGATACAATACAGATCGAAGACTCAACACTCATTGGAATATGTACATTCAAACTTTGCACACCGTGTATTATTCATATTTGCGGCACTAGTATCAGACATGCTTATCCATCCGGCATCCTATTTAGTATGGTATGCAAAAGGAGAAAAAGCTTGTGACTAATTCAAGAATATTGTGCTCTCAGAGACCTAGAAGAAAATTTAATTTAGCATATCCGTCAAAGGTTATCCCTTAATACAATGCTTGTTGGCAATTGTGCATTTTTAAAAAGAGATGCTTCCACTATGACATTACGAATCGGTTAAAATCAACATATAGGTGCATTCAACGATCACAATAAGCATTTGTTTCCTATTTATAGCCATGGTTCAGATGATTAATAATTAATGAATTAAAATCAGAGTTTAAATACTTAATGATTTCTTTTAAAAATCATCAATTTTTGAGTTTTTTCAAAAAAATCGTGAATTTAAGCGACCCTGGTAAAATCCTTTTTATATATTTTCATTGCTGTTCTCCTCACCATAAAAAATACTTGGATTATTATAACCAGAAATTCCAAATCACATCAGTTTTCAAACAGCTACTTGATCGTTTTGACTTGTACGTGATGTAAAACTGGTTTTTTTTAAAACAAAAAAAAAATAAAAATTACTAATACTTATTGATGATTAATTAACCTAAAACAGCAAAGTATTTAAACTATAGAAAAGTTTATTGTACAAAAATATTTATTTAACAAAAATGTATTTCTATTATGGTTATATGATTGCTAATCGCCTATAGCTCGTAGTTTACGGACATGTGGGAGTCCGAGTCGGATTCTGTGTCTGTGAATTCTTATTTTATACAATTTTTCCCTATTCCGATATTGGATAAATGAGTTAGAGTAAAAACACCAGCGTATCTTCGGCTTACTTACTTAAAATAAATTTTTATACACCGCGAATAATTTGTTTAGGCTTCGAATTCCGCCCAGCGATCCGAAGAAGTACAGGGTGTCCTAAACTCGGCGCCCCAGGCCTATTGTATGAAAACCAGATAAGATGATAAAAAATTATTTTTTGTAATTAAAATTAGAAAAAATAAATTAATTAGATTAGAAATTATAACTTATCAAGTATTTTGTAAATTTGCCTTGAATGATAGGGTGCATTATCTATAACAATAACAGGGTTTATATTTGGAATCAATAAGTTCTCAAATCATTCCTCCTTTGGTCTTCTTATAACCCTAAATCGCAATTACTGATCGTAATTTCCTCTTCGTCTTGTGCTATGGGGTTTAGTTATTACTCTACATCTAAAGAACACGTACTTAATGCCTTATCCACAAACTCCGAGGCGCTTTATGAATCCATACTAAGCTGTAAATACAAACTTGTTCAAAAGCAGGAGGAATTAAAGAGATATTTTCTTGCAGAACAGAATATTTAAAAAATACTACTGCGCTCCAGCACAGATATCGCGTAGAGATTGATAAACTATCTCGCTCGAAGTAGTTATGACTTTGTATTATACCACGGAACATACACTGAAAAAAATTCTAAAAATGAACCCTAATAAATAATTATTTGGCTTTTATTTGTTTACCTCAAACAAAATTTATTTGACTCAAATAAACAGTTATTTGATTTTTAAAAAATATTTATTTGGCTTGGGGTGCTTTGGCAGAAATCAATATTTATTTAATTTAAATATCAGATTAAAGTTAATTCGTGGTTATTTGAATCAAATAAATAATAATAAAATGAGCCGACGGGCATGGCTGTTGGGGATTCAACTCCATAGCGCACGCGTTTTAGTTTAGTATTAGTCCAATGTAAAAAGTGTTTTTTATTGTGTTAGTTATGACTTATACCTATATATTATATAATAAATAAAAAAAATAATGTCCGTTGAATCGTTATTATAGTGGTGTGGAACTTAGGGCACTTATATGACGGCGATTCGTATGTAAGTGCGTAAATGTTATATGCTATTACAATTAAAACGGTGACAAAAAAATCTTAAAATGCTTGAGTACTAATGCATGATTGTTTATTTCATGTAAGTATATAGGTATGTATAGATACCTAAACCTAATATTAGTATGAGATCTTTTTTTTATATTGTCGTAGTGAATTGATGAAATAAGGGTAGTAGATACACGTGGATAATGTGTAAATGATCTTGAAATTGAGATTTTATTTAACAGTATTTAATACAAAGATGGCGGCTTGTTTATATTTAGGGACCAACAAGAAAGTCACCCAATGAAATATTTATTCAGTTCAAACAAATATTTGTTTGAAACATATTTACGGGCGTTTATGTCAAACGCGAAATCAACTAGGCGTATTAGGTATACCTATATAAATAAACTTTTTTTTAAGACACAAATAAAACAACGTCTACTCCACCAAACTATTCGTATATTAGTACGCAATCAGCCTGCAGCGCCAGACATGTTTCAGAAAACTAAGTTTCCATCATCAGTGGCTCACAATAAACAGTTACGCAGTCATTTAAGTTTTTTTGTTTTAAATAAACTTTTTTTTGTTTTAAATATATGATTTGTTCTATCCAAATAAATAATATGATCCGGCAAAAACCTGGTAGTTTGCTTCCAATAAATACTTTGTTTGTTACAAAGAAATATTTATTCCTTCAAACATTCTTTTTCTAGATATTATTATTAATAAAACCAGAAACTGTTTGGATCAGTTGCTCAAAAAACACCTATACATACGTAATATTTTTGGGGATTGTTTCATTTTGAACACCCTGTAGATCTGATTTAAGATAGATATATATATAATTATTTTTAAAGAGCACATTATTTAGTTGTAGCCAAAATTGTTTGGGTAATAGGTTCATTCTTTGTAAAAGTCCATACAAAATGAAACAATCCTCAAATCATTACGTGTGTAGGCGTTTTTTTGAACAAATCATCCAAACAGTTCCTAGTTTTACTACAAAAATATTTGTAAATTTATTTCTAAAAAAAAACATGTTTGAAGAAATAAATATTTATTTGTAACAAACAAAGTATTTATAGGAAGCAAAATATCAGATTTTCCGACACAAATTATTTGTTTGGATACAACAAATCATATATTTAATATAAAAAAATGTTTATTCAGAATAAACAAATATTTATTTATTCCAAGTAGCAGCACCTTTGGGCCATATACATGGAATCTTTCTTCTAAATAACTCTAGTTAGTTCAAGCAAACAAATATATCCTTACATTTTCGGGCCGTGTTAACAAGTAAGTATAAGTATCTACTAAGTCAAATAAATATTTATTTAAATCAAATAAATACTACATACTTGAGTATTTCAAATAAACCATATATTTGTCTCAAGTACATGGGTTGTTTGTCGTATACGGAAGAAATATTTGTTTGGTTCAACTCCATTTTTTTTTTGACCCAAACAAATCTTTTTTTCAGTGTAAGTAATCACACATTTCTCGATAGTATTTCTGTTTTTCGATAAAGATGAGTTTACACATGCACAGATTTAGTCGCACTAGTATGAGTCACCACTGATTTCAGACTACAGAATTTTTCAGTCTATGCATGCAAAGATTCAACTTGTATGAAAGTCGATGTTTACACGTGCAAAATTAATTTACTGGCGCGCCAGCTCTTATTGGCACCACTAAACCCATGCATGTGCAACTCACCATAAGACACTTATATTGCAATCAGTTCATTATTTTTGAGTTCAAGAGAGCTCAACTATTTTTGTATATACAAAGGGCGATTAATAAGTATTATAATAAACTTTGATATAATAAATAAATTGTCATACTCTGTTCTAGGTCTTTTTTATCTTCAGTAGACCATAAATGATTGATGCTTATATTGTTGAGTATCGTTGTCAACAATAATTAGTTATGTTCCAATGTAGATAAAACGACTTGGAACAGAGTATAAATAATATACCGGGTGTCCATTTAACACTTCCGTCTTCGATTGCAACTGGTTAATTAAATAACATTTTTGTTTAACGTTATGTTATTGAGTATAAACGGACTAAAGTACATTCTAGAAACAATTTGGCATAAGCACAGAGTGTTCCAACTTTGTTGTTTCACCCTGTAGAAGAAAATGTTAAATACAAAAGTTTTAGGGCTTAATGTAAACTATTTACAGCAAATATTATCGCATATACAGGGTGTCCCAATAACGCGTTAGTAATCAGATTGTTGTTTAATGGAATACCCTGTATATATACTGCAGATTTAGGGGTATGCTATCAAAGTAACTTAAAATTTAGAAACTGATGAAGCCATTAGATTTTGGTTGAAATCGCTTAAGTCCTGTGATAGAGGTGGACACTACCGCTAAATTTTCATATATCAGTAGGGGTCGAGTGATACATCATTTTAAAGCATTTTTTATCTGCTTTACAGAGACATCACTTTTGATATTTGCCCCCATAATTCTCGAGAAAATTGCGTTTAAGCAGTTAGGCAGTCGTTTAAACGTATATACAGGGTGGTCCAACGAAAAGTTTGCACCTAGCTTTTCTCTTTTTTTTGTAGTCGAATGCGAAAATGCTCGGACACGTCGATTTTGCTTTTGAGGGGGACACATTTTAAACATATTTTTCGATCTGCGCCTTTAACCCCCTAGCGGGGGTGAGTAACAACCCTAAAATTTTAAATGGAAAGAGGGGTCTAATGACATATCATTTGAAAGGACACAAAATTGTCTTTCTAATGATACCCTATTTGTCGAATTTTACTAAAACAGTTAATACGAAAACGACTTTAAAGACATTAAGCCGATAATTTTGGTATTAATGAGAAATACAAATAAGTTTTAATTATTACGACTGAAAACAACTACAATCATTTCTAAATTATTTACTTTGAAGAAAAACGGGATTTCAAAAACACTATCTTATTTATCAGAACTAAATTCCTCACTAATCGTTTGCGTTTTTTGTTGAAATAAAAACTGCAGATACGTGTAGGAAAAGAATTTACACCGTTTATTTTAGTCTTTTCATTGATTCAGTTTGGTTGCTTCTCAAGTTATTTTACTTTTACCGTACAAAATGATTTATTCCATTCTAGAACGAGTTGAAATTGTTAAACTTTATTTTCAAAATAATAGTAGTGCTAGACTTACGGCTCGCTTATTTAATGAGAGACATCCCGATAAAAATGTGAATGATGTGTACGTTGGCAAGTTAGTTAAAAAGTTTGTAGATACCGGATCTGTCTGTAATGTAAAACACCAGCCGCAGAAACCGATCAGAAATGAAGCTGTGGAAGTCGCTGTTTTAGGGCATGTTGAAATGGATCATAGTCAAAGTACCCGTCAACTAGCTGAAGCCTCAGGTGTCTCCCGTTCGTCCATAATACGAATTTTAAAAGCGTACAAATTTCATCCGTACAAAATCAAATTAGTACAGGAACTAAATGAGGATGATCCTGATAGAAGGCTGCAATTTTGTGAAGCAATGAGCCAGCGTTTAATTGAAGATCCGCAATTATTATTTAACATTTGTTTTTCCGACGAATGCACATTTTATTTGAATGGAGCTGTAAATAGGCACAATTGCCGTTACTGGGATGACAGTAACCCACATTTATTCCGTGAGGTTCATACCCAGTATCCTCAAAAAATAAACGTCTGGTGTGGCATATTAGGAAATCATATTATAGGACCACTTTTTATTCCTGGAAATTTAACTGGTGAAGTGTACCTAAACATGCTTGAAGACACAATTGATCCTTTAATAACACAAATAATAGAAGATGACCAAAATCATACTGCTGATCGGCTTTATTTCCAGCAAGATGGAACACCTCCGCACTATGTGGCTCCTGTAAGACAGTTCTTAGATGACCGGTTCCCTGGACGGTGGATTGGAAGGAGGGGCCCAATTGAATGGCCTGCCAGGTCACCGGATTTATCGCCTTTAGACTTTTTTCTTTGGGGGCACTTAAAAAATAAATGTTTTGCCACGAAGCCCGAGTCCATAGAAGATCTTCGCCAACGCATTACAGAAGAGTGCAGAAACATAACACCTGATATGCTACAAAATGTTAGAAATAGATTTGAACAAAATCTGTATTATTGTATGGAATCAAATGGGTCACATTTTCAACATTTGTTAATGTAACGTTTTAATAAATCAATTTAACAGCTTGTTTACTTTTTTTACAAAGCAATGTTAAAACTAACAAACATTGGAATGTACTAACGATTGCAGGTGTTTTCACTCGCAATAATTAAAACTTATTTGTATTTCTCATTAATACCAAAATTATCGGCTTAATGTCTTTAAAGTCGTTTTCGTATTAACTGTTTTAGTAAAATTCGACAAATAGGGTATCATTAGAAAGACAATTTTGTGTCCTTTCAAATGATATGTCATTAGACCCCTCTTTCCATTTAAAATTTTAGGGTTGTTACTCACCCCCGCTAGGGGGTTAAAGGCGCAGATCGAAAAATATGTTTAAAATGTGTCCCCCTCAAAAGCAAAATCGACGTGTCCGAGCATTTTCGCATTCGACTACAAAAAAAAGAGAAAAGCTAGGTGCAAACTTTTCGTTGGACCACCCTGTATATTACATTTAAAATAAAATACGAGTATATACGATAGGCGGTACGTTGGCCTCCCTGATAGAGCCTTCGCTTCGTATTTGGACGTTAGGGTTCGAATCCCAGCTCTGGTAATATTTTTTTTGTCTAATTTTTTAATAAAGTAGGTAGTTTGTTACGATAGTTTATTGAAAATAATGCAAATAATATCTACAATTATTATTATTATTAAAATTCTGTCTCGTTACACAGGTCATATATTTTGAATTATATTATATCTTGTCGGGAAAGTTTTGGGGCGACACAACCGATTTTTTATAGATCTAGCACAGCATAATAATTAATTCAGCTCTTAGCTTTGGAAAAATCAATAAATTTTATTGTTTATACGATTAAAGCTATGTATTCTCTCTCATTGGATGCAAAAATAAACAACTTGGATTGTTATAATAATAAAATACCTCGATGTTTACAAACATTTCAGGTCAAAATAATTTTGTATCTGTATAAACTACGGGTATTATACTCCCGGATCAGTAGATTTATACTGTCATAATATTATGTATAATCAAAGTCTATCTATATACTATAAATATACACACCACAAAACATTTTAAATATGTTCAATAAGTATATTATTATATTTAAATTCTTGTTTGTATTTAGCCACGTTGGATGACTATAGTGCAAAGATTTCATACTAAACATTCCTTCGAAGTGGCTAAATATTATATTTAGTTTAGAAGACATTATCACCACTCAGGTATAGATTGCCATAGATCTGCCCCTTTTTGCATTCTTATTTAGAAAGATTTGACTATTTTACAAAGAATACTATTTTTTCAACTTCAAATTATGATACAAAAATAAAATGGTGTTATTGTTACCTAACATAATACCTACACTTCAAGAAATCTTCCAAATAATTTTTATATGATATTAAATAATGACATACATTCAATAGAAAATTATACTTAACCCACTTAAATATACGAGTACTATACAACAACTGCTTCCTATATTCTTAAAATTATCCCCATAATCAAATCCCAATAACACAGTAGGTAAATACACAAAATTTATATTGGATTTTCAATGTGCAAACAGCTGTTAAGCTATTATATATATGCTTAAGTATACGTACCGATAAAAGTTATATTTTTCCGTTTAAAGAAGAAGAAAATAGAGGCGAAAATGCCATGACTTTTATCGAATTGTTTGTTAGCAGTGTGCCTTGAGTCCTTGAGTGATTAAAAGTCACATTTAAGGGGGTACAAGGTACAATAATTATTGAAATTGCACTAGGCAAAATTGACTTTTGAGTGGATTCAAATTGTTCGATTTTACTATTGTAAATAACGAATTTTAGAACAGTTTACCATTCATGATAGAATAATAGTTATTATTACACTACAGCTTGATAAAATAATAATAGGAAATACTTGAGAACCACATTTAATTAATTTTGTAGTATTTTTTTTCTGTAAAAGTAAAACCTAGATGGTATTTTAGTAGATATGAAAAGTGAAAAGATGCATCCAAAAATGTTGATTATTTATTTATTTATTATTTATATCACCACCACCATGGGTCACCGATATAAGTGCATTCATTATTTTTATTTGTCAGGTATAAGTCAATATTTACGAGGCGTCATAATATTTCATGTAAGACATGTTCTTATTTTTACTAATAACAAAAACATATTATGTACTTTGTATTTACTTGGATCGTATACCTTATATGTTTTTATTGATTTACACAGTAATTTTTGCAGGTGCGGTTACCATCACATAAGTTTTCTATCTTTAGGCTATAATGGAATAGTGCTAAATTTCTAAGTTCTCCAGTCTAGGTCAAAGAAACTCTTGAAAGTAAATATACGTTTATACTTAGTAAATAGATGAACATTAACGTCAATGTTTCTTTTTTTTTTTCACTAACCAGACAACTTATTACATAATTATATAATCGTTCGTTTGAATGAATTATTAATGAAAACTATAGTTGCTCAGTTTCTATTAAATTTCTTTAAATATGGTAAGTAATACCTCCTTTTGGTTTAGTAGAAAAGTAAAAGGCTAAAGCAATCCCACCGAATAGATGTAAAAATGTATATGCAGTAGAGTTCCAAATGACTAAGGAATAACAAAAAGTTTATCAAGACTCTTCATTTTTCAATTTAACTTAACTTATGGTTATTATGTAACGAGCATTTAATGGCAGCTATTAAGATAGAAATCTTAGAATTACCTACGTAATGAATAAGAGTGTTTTTTAATGCGAGTTGCATACGATATGTTTCCTACGATCCACTTAACAATTATCAAAAATTTCAAGATAAATTTATTAAACATGACAGTTAAATTGAAGTTATAAAAAGTTAAATTAAATATTCTACTTTCCCGCACAGGAAAAAGTATTGTGAACGCGCTAAAAAAAATTGTTTGAGATAAAGTGAATATATAACCATTTTGAAGTTCCCGGAGACGATTATGACCATTGCCAGATGGGACTGTCTGTCTGTGGGTGTGTCTGTATGTATTCTTCCACGATAGCGCCCAAACGCTTTAACCAAATTTAAATTTTGGTATATGAGTTGAGTATATGAGTTTGGGGCAGTCCTCGGATGAACCCATTAGCTGAAATCGCTTAAACCCTGTGATAGGGGTGGTCACACCCGTTAAATTTTCATATATCTGTAGGGGTCGGGTGATACATCATTTTAAAGCATTTTTTATCAGCTTTACAGCGATAGGTCACGTTTGATATTTGCCCCCATAATTCTCGAGAAAGTTGCGTTTAAAATAGCAAATAGCCTATTTGCATGCCGAACGACATTCTTCGGAACGGTCATTAAGGATAGTTTCTTAGGTCTTGATTAGGTCCTGTATGATAGCGTCCTATACCAAACCAAGGCCCCAAAAAATTGAAATCTGGTTCCCTAATAATGGGGTCGTGATATTTACGCAGGACAATGATATTATGAAGGGCTATTTGCATACCAAACGACATTCTTCGGAACGGTCATTAAGGATAGTTTCTTAGGTCTTGATTAGGTCCTGTATGATAACATCCTATACCAAACAAAGGCCCCAAAAAATTGAAATCTGTTTTCCGAATAATGGGGTCGTGAAATTTACGCAGGACAATGATATTATGAAGGGCTATTTGCATGCCAAACGACATACGCCTAAATGGTCATTAAGGATAATTTCTTAGGTCTTGATTAGGTCCTGTATGATAGCACCAAAAACACTGTACATTCAAAAAAAAAAAGTAGCTCACTGTACATTCTACAATTACCGAAGGTGCTCAATACATTCAGAAGGTTGGCGACCACTGCTCAAGAGTATTAGAATCAATTGGGTTTTTTTGCTTAATCTAGTGTGGTTTATATGGACGCACTACAAATCGAATCCAGTTGGACGAAAAACTTGACCGTATAGGCCATATCCTTTACAAGAATTCCTAAAATTATGAAGTTTAATGATCTGGAAGTGACGGCGCCACTGTATATAGTTCAGTCTTTTGCTTCGTACTTCAGCTCTGAGCAAGCCCATGTTGCTCAGAGCTGACTCACAGGAGTACTGTTACTAACCCTTCATGCTTTTCTCAGTTTGTTAGTTGTGCACTGGATAAAAAACTAAGTTGATGCTTTTACACTGACTTCTCTACGACATTTGATCGAATAGATCACAAATTACTGGTGTCCTATAGGATCGTCATCAATATGTTGAGGTTCGGGGTCGAGAAAGTTTCGGATCACTAGCAGAGTGCCACAGGGAACATCGCTCGCTGCATTATTATTCTCTCTTTTAAGTATAAATGATACGTATATAGGGGCGAACATTGTAAATAACAAATTATTATTTGCCGACGATTGGAAAATATTTCGCATAGTAAATTCAGTTGACGATTGGTACAGAGAAACTTGGAGCGGCTTTCATACTGGTGTGATGTGAATAAGTTGAACTTACAGCTTATAAAGATTATAAAATTGACAGCTGAACGCTGAAAAGGGTGGAATCGGTGAGGCATTTCGGTATACTGTTGGATGCTAAATATTCATTTGTGCAACATATAAACAAGCCTGTTAACACGGCATTTAAACGGTTGGGCTGTATTATTCGTAACTCTAGAAGCATACATGAATTGAATACGTTGAAGGCACTTTTCTCAGCCCTTGTTAGATCGAGGCTTGAGTATGGCTGTATTGTATGGAACTCCATATTCATGAAATAGAGAATGTGCAAAGGAAATTGTTTTAAATTTCTTGCATATAGGTGTGATAACCAGTATCCGTGTAGGGGTTCTGACCAGCGGGTTTTGATTGATAGGTTTGGTTTTAGTTCATTGGTAAATAGAAGAAGGATCCTCTTTTCGATCATTTTGTAGTTTAATTTCTGATGCAATGCTGAACTATTACTATGTCAAGTTTGTTTAACGATTGATGAATTACACATTTTTCTGGAGTATTTATTTTTTTTTCTTCTTTTTGAATTTTGTTTTTGGTGAAAAATTTAATTATAACATTGTATTTTATGTATTGTCTTGTAATTGGAGATATACCTCTGTTAGACAATAAGGCTTATTATTATTATTTACACATTCAAAAAATATTACCAAATAAAGGCATAATTTTTTTATTATTATTATTAGTTCAGACAGTAAGCGGTGAAACCGATGAGACTGTCGCCCGATTTGTAAAAGATAAAACTCGGCTCAGCGCATAAAAACACGACGATTTACTATAACGAGTAGTGGACCATGCAGCTGCCCCGATCTTTAAGCGTAATGTCCAGTCTGTTCTTAAAACTATTCACTGTTGGCGCTGATACAACCTCCTCCGACATATCATTCCACGCATATACTACTCTATTTGACAGAAAGTTTCTTCGAGCGAGCTTGGCGCATCTTTCTTTGCACAATTTCTTGCTGTTACCACGTAGGCTCGGATTTCTATTAAGATGAAAGAGATCCAAGTTTATTGTGTAATGTCCGCTAAGAACCTTATACGTCTGTATCAAGTCGCCACGACGACGCCTTTCTTGAAGCGTTGTTAAGTTCAAAGTTCTTAGCCGATCTTCATATGGCAGGTGGCACAGCGCTTGTGGAAGCTTGATAAATCTTCTCTGAACTCTCTCCAAAGCCTCAATATCCTTAACAAAATAAGGAGACCATACACTATTGGCATATTCCAGGCCCGGCCTGACAAACGACTTGTACAGCTTCAGAACCATGTCATTGGACCTTGATCTAAATGTTTTCTGGATCAAATACCACAATTTGTTGGCCTTCCTCACTACCGCCGAGACATGGATTTCCCATTTTAAATCATTGGTAATAATCACGCCGAGATCCTTTTGCTGGAGAGTTGGTCTTAATTCGTGTCCACCAAGGGTGTAGAATATTTCGGGGTTATTTGGTACCAAATGGAGGACTGTACATTTATCCAAATTCAAACTCATCAGCCAAGTTGATGACCAAGTCATCACTCTGTCGAGATCGGTCTGGAACACCTCATCACTCTGCAGCGGATCACAAAACAGTTTAGAGTCATCAGCAAAGAAACTTGTATTTGCATTTATATTTCCCGTCAGATCCGATATGTAAACCAGGAACAACAGCGGGCCCAACACATTTTTTGAAACGATGTTTTAAATCGAATTTATTCTATACATAAAACTGAAATATATGTGAACCACTCTCTGATTAAAGTAGTTATATTAACCCTTGGAGACGATTAGCTACAATCCCCATTAAATACAGATCTAATCTTAACACAAATTACATCTATTGTGCTGTTTTATAATATTAGTGACAGATTCCAAAAAAATTATTTAAAAAACATACCTAAATGTTCAAAATTTATTTAATCAATGTGGTCAGAACTTATACAATTTCCTGTATCAATTTCACAGGTTAATTTTAACGCTTGTTGAACACAAGTTGTTTTTGGTTAAAAATATTCAATCATAATAATTGTAAATAGCAACGACCTCATACAATTAAAAACTACGAAGTACTTATATATGGAAAAGTATAATACTTAATTAGCAAAATAAGTTAAAATGGATGAATGAATGAAATGAAAAACTAGATTGTTCGTGAGGGTTTTTGTTGGATTATCTTTTACGATTTCAAAAAAGGCAATCATCCTCAGAGAAGACAATTGGTTGAATGAAGAACAAGATCCACATGTGTTCTACAGTGCGGCAAAGGCACTTCTTGGCATGTCGCACACTACAATACATATTTTGTATGAACATTTATTTGTGAAAGGTCGATTCCACATAACTTGACCAAAGCTCAAAAAAGAAATGCTCATAAAATTATAATCATAATAGATGCTGTCCTTCAAAATAGACAATTTTAACCAACCCTTATAACTAGTGTTTTCATTTTACTCCGAAATGGTCAAGGCCATTTGCACAAGAATTACAGCATAGAATTTAGGCAAGTAACTACCTACTAAGAATAAAAAAAATGCAAGTAAGTAGGCAGCAATTTAGATAGAAAATGAAGTTCAACTAGTCATAAATATGTAGGTACAAACTTAAGTAACTATTATGTCACCATACCATACAAATAAATTGGCGTTTTTTGAGTAGGTGAATCAAGGAAATTCTTTATTATTGCTTGTACAGCAGCGAAATAAATAATATTAAACAACATTCTTTTTACGTTATGACATAATGAATATTAATAAATGCATAAATAGGTACCTATGTAAGTAATAATGTAGAAAACACCTGAAATGAACTGATCACAAAAATAAATATCAGGTAATCTGATATCTAACTAAGTACATAAGTTTTTTTTTGTTGAAACAATTACTGCTTCATTAAGTACCCAAACAATTAATTTAGCAAACTATGACTATAATAAAAAGATTTGTTACGTATAGTAAAACACAAATTAGGATTAAAGTCTGATGAAGAAATGGGTAAGTACCTACGTAGGTAAGGTTAAAATTATGTGAAAATTACTGGGAAGATTGCGTTTGCAAGAACCAGGCTCAGTCGACATTTGAAACTTAGTTAATTAAATCTGATAGTATAGTAGGATTCACAATAGCTCTAAGTTTAGGTTAGTTTAACTAAGCACGTCTCGTCTGCTTGCTCTACAAGTGTGAAACAAACAAAATAGACCGCACTCATGTGTTCTTCATACTTGGGACATTCAGACATAGATCGGGAACGTAGGTGCTCTCTTAGGTTTCTGTAGATAGTGTGAAATTGTACTAAAAATATGCAACTCAAATGTTCATAAATAGGTAGGTACCCAATTTGTTTTCTCACCAACTTGTCAATACAAATGCAGTTGCAAAAACTCACAAAGAAATTGATTGATAACTAAAGTTAATCATGTTTATTAAATAACTAAGTACCTAACTACCAACCTAAAAATGTACATGATCACCATTAAAAAAAAACACATTTAAATAATTAGACACTACCTACCTATTCAAGAAGCAGTGTAGGCTTAAATTTAATACTTAATTTATTCACAAGTTGTGCTCAATTTATTAAACAACATTCTGAAAAGTGGAACCTTTCTATAGTCATCTCATAAATTAATTAAAAAATAAGGTTAAGTATTTGCTATAATGCAATTGAATGAAAATAAATACGAAATTTATTGCATTCAATATTTTCAGTAAATACGATCTAGGCAAAAGTTTTCAAGCATGCATCTATTTTAGTTATAACAGGTAGGCAGTTATTTAAATTCAACAAAGTACATACCACTTTGGTAAGTCTAATGAGTAGTAATTAAAAATTGAATTAATTTTGGAACACAGCTGATCACAACCGCTGGTTCTGCATAAACAAATTATCTGCAGACACAACATGTGCCACAAATATATATAATTGCAATTTGCAACAATTTTGCGAAGGCAATCAAAACTGATAAGCAACTTAATGAATCATTTCTTATGTACCTGTTTTGTGCTGCTATCCATGTCGGCATAGATTTTTCGGTCCATATCTTCCAATAGCGATTCGCCAGTTTGTTCCTCGTTTACACTATGAGAATTTCTGGTAAATATTTTTGAAATTGCACTCCACATTCAAATTAAATTTGCACAAATATACACAACTGCCCTTCGGAAATAACATCGCCCAACCTACGCGAATATTACTGTATCAAATATGTACATTAATAATAGTTTTTCATTACACATCAATATTAAAGCGCTTCAAATTAAACTACAATTAACTTATTATTATATTAGTAGCTAGTATCACTCATTTTTTATAAAATTAAGACTAAATTTTCGAAAATTTCACTATATTTTTTTGGTAAAACTACTTGTCTTGTCATAATGAAAACCTACTTGAAATGATATTAGTGCCTCTATGCAAAAATTTATGAACTAATTTGATCGACTGCTAATAACCGACCCCTGGAGAGACACAAACAAAAGTACGGCGCCAGTTACAGAAAACATTTTGTGATGACTTTTTTGTCGCTCCTAGCTTAAAGAGGGCGCTATGTTTTCTCTTCTTGTCATATAGGCAATGAATATAGATATTCGGTATTCAGTTACGAAACAAAATACCACCAACCCTACTAAAATCGATGAGTACACATTTGGCGTAAAGTAATACCACAGCTAACATACACAATACACACAACCACGTAATACTGCCAACTGTGTGTGGTTGAAGCGGTACAATAAGTTTTTCAACATATAAATTGTTTTAAGTATTACGAGTCTTAACAACAATGATAAAGATTATCCCCACTCCATGTCTTTACCACGTTGTTTGGTATTAACATTAACGGACTATCAATTAATAAGTTTGTTCCAATGCGTCTAGAACTATTTCATTATACGAATGTCATAAAAAATGTGTAAATAAGGAACCTACTAACGCTTAAAAAATAATAAAATATAAAAAATATTTTTATTATAGTTATGATCATAAATTTTTAAATATTTCAAACCAGTTTTTTTCAGGTTACATTATTTGTATACAAACTGTAGTCTGTTGCCATTCATTGACTTTTTTAAAGATAGCTGTGTGCATGTCTCAACGTAAATTTTTCGCTCACTGAAATACAAAACTGTTGAGAGCGAGCGGTTTAGTTTTGACATTTGGAAAATGTTTTGAGGTTAGAGTTCCTCCATAGATAAGAAAAATTCTGGGAACAAATGTTGTCTATTTTAACATCGTTTGTTTTAACTAATTTTATTGAAAATACTGTCCCATTTTCGTTCACATCTCAGCTGCATATGTCTATAAAAATATAAAAGTGAGGTGAGTGGCAGGTGTATGTATTTTTGGTATATGAGTTTGGGGCAGTCCAGTTTTTGGTTGAAATCGCTTTAGCCCTGTGATAGGGGTGGACATAAACGCTAAATTTTCAAATAGCAGTAGGGGTCGACTGATACATCATTTTAAAGCATTTTTTATCTGCTTTACAGCACTTTTGATATTTGCACCCATAATTGTCGGGAAAATAGCGTTTAAAATTTCTAGTTATTATAATTAAAATACAATATTTCTGTCCAGGTTTCTGTGGTATCATTGGTAGGGTATTCTCTTTGCAAATCATACTGACGAAAAAATACAAGAATACCAAAATATTCGAAAAACTAAAAATAGGCGACGCAATAATCGATCCACAACGACAACCTGTGACTCATCTGGGAGTGAAGCTCCATCGAACACTGAGTTTCCAGCCGCATACGAGTCACAGCATACAGAAGACCTACAGTGCAGTACACAGTCTTTATCCACTTATAAATAAAAACAGTGTACTGACGACCGACAATAAAATTACTTTATACAAGACTGTACTAAGACCGATCCTGACTTACGCTGCTCCCGTCTGGTGTAGCATGTCCGATACGCAGCGATTACGATTGCTGCGTATGGAAAACAAAATATTACGGCATGCGACAAGCATTGATCGTTACACCGCATCGATGAACTGCATAGACGGGCAAACATACAATATATTACAGACTACGTGACTGACATAGCACAGAAATATTACACCACAGGCATCCACAAGTCACCACTGACACAGGACATGACCCGACACCGAGAGAGGGATAATCTCAATTTTAAACATCCCCTAATTTATCACAGATTACCCATCTACTTGGATAATAGGCCGTAGACAACCAGTGTATCGCTAGATTTATCTTTCGCAACGCTGCAAACGGACAATCGACTCGACACCCCCTTTAAGCAGGTTTTTCCTAATTTTTCCTGCGTTATTACTCAGAAGCCTTAACAGACAAGTAGCTTAAAAATGTTATATAAATATTTCGCATTCATTGCCGACTGCGGACACATTGCTTGGGTAAAGCCTAGGTTGGAGCCGAGCCTACCTCAGACGACTAATAATGAACAAACATTTGTACTCGAAAGGCTTAAGACCATGCCTGCCTGGCCGCGACGCGAGGTTCCTGCTCCATCGACATCATGTACATATCATTTTTGTAGTATATAGTCATGCTCACTTATGTTTTGTAAATATTGTTTATATATTTAGTTTTAAGATAAATGTTTGTAATGCTGTTATGTAACTGAACGTATGAAATAAAAAAATTTTGATTTGATTGATTTCTTTGCATGCAGAAAGTTATGGGCTCGAATCCCAGCTCTGGCAATGCTTTTTTTTTTTGGGGTGACACAACCGATTTTTTTTTATTTGATCGCGCTTTCATACAGGAAAACATTTTAGTGCGAACTTGGTATTCTAAACAAATAAAATAAACATATTCTTAAAACGAATGTATTTACAATAAAATAATTATAAGTCAGCAAAATCTATCGACATCCACAACTTTTAACAACCATTTGTTTAAATTTGCGCAAAACCACATTTGTATCATCGTAGAAATATAGTACATTAATTACTCCCAATTTTGTGGGAGCACAGCAAGATTTTGGATATCTAAACGGTTGCATAAGGTGCACTAGTGTTTGAACTATAGCATGATTCGATGCATTCATGTGAGCATTCAGTGGAAAATTACATTCTCCATGGCAATAGTATGCTGGGTAACCCTCTGGAGCTATTACCCAATCCTGAAAACATAATTACAGTCATCTCGATTTATTAGTATCGCTTTTTGACATTTTCTTACGGTCCATTTTAAATCTTTGAAACTGATGTACAAAGTATGCATCTGACAACTTCTCCATGGTTCTTGTTCTGCATCTACAAAAAGTATACAATAAGTACCATCTTCTTAGATATATCTATCACTCTATTAACTCTTAGTACACTTACTCCTATAAATATTCCTAAACAGGTTGGAAAACTCGGATTTTTTAGTTCTCGATTTCGCTTCTCTAGTAGGCCTAGCTTTAACTCGATTAGCTGTTTTTAGAAAAGCTACCATAAATGGTTGAGTTTCCTCTAAACTCTTTACTGTAATTAATCCTATATCTTCTGGCCGTACTTCGTGAGCTAAAAACATGATGATATAATAATAATAAGCATTTATTTCCAACGGGCAATACCCATTTACAGGAAGATCTTTATAAATGTTTTTGTAAATAATAATTAATCAATTATAACTAACTAATATAATTGAATAATAAATTATCAAACAAAAAAAAATACATCCTTGAAAATAATTAACAAATATAAAAAAATCATTAATAATGATAAATAAACAAATTATAACAATAGTAATAATTACAAGGACATGAATATGCAAGGTGTTTCTAAAATAGGTGGTCAAAATTTGTGAGCGAATTGTGGACGTCTAATCATGAAAAAAACCTAAATTGTAATTTTTGGAAAAGTCCTTATTTACAAAGATACAGGATGTTAAAAATGTTTTTGAAATATTTTCGAAACGAGTAAAAAAACCATTGAATGGCAGCTTTAACGTGGAGATATCGTTAAAGTGTCGACAGTTTCTAATGACGAAACCCAGCATTTGATTATCTTTCGAAACTACGTTTATGGACTGTGGGATGAATGTAATTTCAGAGTCAAAAATGACTCCCAAATCTTTAATCTCGTTCAGTCTCTCCAAAGAAATTGCATTCATGACATAATCAAAGTTTATTTTTCAGCCTAGAGAAACTAACGACCTGACATTTCGAAATTTTAAAGCTGCAGAAGATTCACAGTGAAATCTTCGTCGAGTTCCAGAGAAAAATTATGCATCAATATTAATTCAATAAATGCAAGATCTTTGATATCCACATTGTCTTTATAAATATAGTTTTCATTTGGATTGCGCATCTCTTCACAAGGTGAAGAAACGCCCACAAAACTCATTCGTCCTCGAAGTGTATCCAAAAAGATGTTCGCGCCATTTGTTCCTCTGCAACAATAAGAATTCGGCAAAAAGAATTCACAGGATTCGGAAACGAACAACAATAATACATCAAACTTCAGGGTTAAAATAAAATTAAGAAAGTCATGACGAAACGTCGGCATAGTTTGAGTTTTTCTTCTCACAATCCAGTGAGTTTATTGACGTTTAATAAGCATTTGTTTTTGTATATTCTTTTATAATCAGAGGGCTATTGTTCAGTTGAAGAACAAGGCTCCTGAACGTACGGTACGAGCTGAATTAATTTGTACATAGCAAACTCCCAGGACTAGTTTTTGGAAATTTATATTCAGGTGTTTTCTAATAGATATGCTCGATTCAGATAAAACTTATATTTATATATGTTACGGGTAAAGTTAGATAAGCGAGTAAACCTAGGTTTACCCGGGTAAACTGCGAAATACCCAACACTCTTGGGTAAAGTCCAAAATATATTTGGAATTGTACACGTTTCGGGATTTAACCGGGTAAACCGCATTCTATCCGTTTTCCCTTGGCTAAAGTTGGGTGTAGCAATTTATTATTGCGTGCAGTTTGAAAATGGCAACCGAAGAGAGTGGATGTGCTCGTTTAAAACAGTGTTTCTATGAAGTTTTCGATGAGTTGGTGTCTTCTAAAAGTGCAAACAGTTTGTATTGTAATAATGAACAATACCAAGAAATGTTGGAATCAGTTCAGTTAGCAAAAAATGATAAAACCAAGTCCACTCTCAATATCGACGTTTGAAGAGGTTCGACATATTATGTTCTGTTCGAAGCATCGAAATGCTTATTGCTCGGGTATCATCAGGTGACTCCAGCATAAAATATTACGTTACAAACGACGAAATGTTTGATATTTTGCACATTTGGCCATTGGACATGGTGGTAAACATCGTTTGGAAAGTGAATGTAAGACAAAGTACAAGAATATAACTTCAGATGTTATTAAGCTATATCTTAATATCTATTGGGCATGATATTAAAGTCGCCCTATCCACATCAGCTTTTCCAAAATAAACTATTGAGAATCTACGAACCGAAGAAGAGCTTGAGAAAGTCGTCAGGGAATTTGGTGTAGAAGAACAGCGCCAACAAGAAGAATACGAAGACAAGTATATGTATAGTGGCCCACAAATAGACAATCCGCAAGAAGATATTACTGAAGATGACAATATGGAAGACGTCGACAATAATTATAAAGAAAACGCCAATATATCGAAACTTCAGAATATCATATCAATATAAGGTGTGAACTTTGCTTGTGCCAAACAAATATTCAGTCAAACAGAAGAGACGCAAAAATAAATTTAGAAAATCAAGCAAAGAAGATGAAAGCTTTATCTAAATTGAAGTTCCCTCCATGTTCTGTTGCAGATACAGTGAGAGTGAAAATTCCAGACGTTGATCGAGGGAGGGCGATTTTAGAACCATTCTCATGACGGTTATCGAGAAAACCCATGACGATTTTTATAAGCTAGCAAACGAGAATAGAGGAAATGTTTTCCAGGAACCAATTTTCTGTGTACAGTGAGAAACTTGTAGATCTGGAAAGTGTATCACCAGAAAAGAAGAGCTTACGTCAGCTTGCAAACGAACAATCACTTTTAGGAGGTCAGGTTATAAGCGATATAACTGTAAAACTAAATGCATGACCAATAAATGTAAATGTAAAGCTATTGGAAATCTTTGCAACTCGAAATGTCACAACAGCTTGCTGTCTTGTTTGAACAAATAAGCACTCGTGAGTAGATTACCTTTAAGAGAATACAGTTTTAGAATTCTAATTTTTATTTGTAAAATGTGTTTTTTGAATTAAATATGTTTTTCAAACATTAATGGCCTTGTCATTTATGGGTACATCCAACTTTAACCAAGCGAAAGCGGATAAAACGCGGTTTACCCGGGTAAAGCCCGAAACGTGTACAATTTCAAATATATTTTGGACTTTACCCAAGAGTCTTGGGTATTACGCAGTTTACCCGGGTAAACTTAGGTTTACTCGCTTATCTAACTTTACCCGTAACATATACACACTGTATTATTAGCAGAATCCACGATGAATTCAATCATGTTGTTATTTCAATCATCGTATGTGCAGCATTCTACAACAAAATACAGCTTTTCTTGTAGGATGACAAAAAAGGTCACAAAAATATTTCTTTTGCACTTAAATATGAAAATATTATTTCAAATAGTAAGCACCATTGATACCAGTGGCTTTTATGGTGAAAAATAACGGGACTTTTGTTTATACCTACCGATATGCCTAAACGAAACGAATTATATTGATATATGTTCCATTTAAAATACAATATTGGGCCCTACTATTTTAGCAGAATCAGGCATATGAGAAACCCCCTATACACACATTTTCAGTAAAATAGACCTAAATAGTTACCCATATACAAATTGAACTCTTCGTGACGGACATTATATTTATATTTTCTGTCTATATATTAAGTGTATTTAACTTTACTGTTTCATAGAGAAAAACAAATAATGAGAATATGAGATGCTCATATTTTAAGGTTATTAAAACGAAAATTTATGAAGAAAAATAATAAATATTATCTCTACAGATACACAGGTGTTTGGTTAAAATATGGAAATTAATATTATTGCAAATTACATAAATCTAATATGTAAATTAGAATCATAAACATCAAGGCGTAGTATTTTATATACAGTGTGTACATAAAGTATCGAATAAATTCGTTTTTTCAAAAAACAAAAGCTTTCCAGAAAAATCCTCAGAAACGTCAATTGTTGTTTAGAAATGCGCATCAGTGACGTCAGCAATATTTTTATCGAACGAAATTCCATATCTTTGGCTGTGGCATAGTTTCCAACACACGGCAGACCCAAAAATTGGTCATGTTACATCAGGAAATTTTTGAGCAAATCAAAGTTTAAATTGTATTTATTTTATTCAGTTCATTTACCAAACTAATTAATTAATTGTTCAAACCGAAGGCCTTACTAACTTCTTAAAAGCCTCTTTAAGCACGCCACTGGTGAGAATGTATTTTTTTATTCTATTGGACCCTATTATTTTGAAGAAACTTTAAAGGGTCCAAGATAACTCCAATTTGTACAGGACTGTTTTACCCAATCTGACAATCCTATTTCTAATGCAAATAATCCTGCTCTATCAACGAATATTTACGGAGGATGGTGCAGCGCAGCATTTCGCAATTGATGTGAGAAGATATTATGACGAAGTTGTACCGAATAGTTGGATAGGCAGGCGTGGTGAACGGCCTCAAAGATCTTCTAACCTCAATCCCATAAATTTTTTTCTATGGAGCCATTTAAAAAAGGATTACAAATAAATGTACCTAATAGTGTTTCTCATGAAACTGTCAGTAAGGATTATTCACCGTTAAATGAACTGAATGAACTAAATAAAATTTAAACAGTAATTTACTCAGAAATTTCCTGATGTAACATGACCAATTTTTGTTTCTGCCGTGCGTTGAAAATTATGTTCTTTCCTATATGACACTGCCAAGGATATGGGTTGTCTTTTGAAAAAAATGTTGATGATGTCATGTTATAATATTCAGTTCATCCTGTCTTTTATTGTTGTTATACGTTCAATATTAGTATTTAGTTGTTTTCATTCATATAATGTCACATTTATAGTTAAATAAATTGTAATAAACTAAACCCTTTTAACAAGGCTTTATAATGTTATAATATTCAGTAGAAGACGTAAGAGCAATGACATCCTATTGTTTTGTGTGTTCCGAAATTCTACAAAAATTACAGTTTTCATCTTATAAAAGCAACTTCTCCCTTAGAAAGACTGAATGTAGATTTTAAAGGACCTTTGCCGAGTTCAACTACTAATAAATATTTACTAACAATAGTTGATGAATATTCAAGATTACCGTTTTCAAATATGAGCTCTTCAACGTGTTTAAATAATCTCTTTTCAACTTTTGGAATGCCTGCATACATTCATTCTGACAGAGGATCATCTTTCATTTCTGGAGAAATCCTTAATTATCCTCATTCACGTGGCATTGCAACTAGTAGAACAACTCCTTACAATCCTCAAGGAAATGGACAAGCAGAACGCTATAATGGCATAATTTGGAAATCTATTAGTTTAGCTCTAAAATCTAGAAATCTGAAACCTTCAGATTGGGAACTAGTTCTCCCAGATGCATCGCATTCTATTCGATCCTTGCACGTCCACAAACGCAACACCACATGAATTATTATTCACTTACCAAAGAAAATCTACCAATGGAACAGCAATTCCTTCATGGCTCATCAATCCAGGAAAAGTGCTGTTAAAGAATAATGCTTGTCAAAGTAAATACGACCCGCTTGGGGAAGGAGTTGAATTAATTGATGCAAATCCAGAGTACGCGTTAGTACGTCACGCAAATGGCCGGGAGTCAACTGTATCTCTTAGAAACTTAGCACCAACTGCAGAAGTCAATATTTGTTTCTCTGAGGACGATGTTCCTTCAAATTCAGAAAATATCACTGATCGGGTACCTGAAGTAGTTGAAGACATAGAAGTTGACGATTCTGAACAAACAGACACTACACTCAGACGAAGTACTCGAGAGAAGAAAACACCCAATTATCTAAATGATTATGTTTTAAAAAAATGGGGGTGAATGTTATAATATTCAGTTCATCCTGTCTAACTCTTTTATTATTGTGATACGTTCAATATTAGTATTTAGTTGTTATCCTTCATATAATGTCATATTTATAGTTAAATGTCATACGTTATGCTCCATTCTAGTTAAATAAAGCCTTGTTAAAAGGGTTTAGTTTATTACACGTCATATCTGAAACAGCCGGTAACACGTCAAAACAACAATTGACGTATCCCGTATCCGAGGATTTTTTCCGGAATCCTTTTCTATTTTGAAAAAAAGAATTTATTCTTTATGTACACACTGTATACCCTATTTATTACCATTCGTATTCATATTATCAAACTCAGAATTTATTTTTAATTTTTATTACAGAATGTAGGCCTTACTTATTTAAATATTTTCTAAAGAATATTTGCATTGTTTATCTAAAAACGTATAACTATGTAATACATATTTGAAACTTATTTTAAAAAAATTACCTTGCTTGCCAGCGGGATGAACAGACAGGTAGAAACCTTTGTTTAATTCCGGAAATGCCACCCATGTCGCTAGACAGACTGTAACATTTAGTGATAACCACCCTGATGCGCTTTTAGTTGTATTTACTTCGGATACATATTCCAATTCCTTTTCCCTAGTAAAAAATATTGAAAATTATAACAGTTTATATAATGTACAAAATAAAAAAAACTTCATAAATATACAGGATGAGTCTTTTGTAGCAAGGCTCATTAAGAAACCACAAACGTTTTATTACTTGTGTACTAAATGTCCAATTTCCAACTTGTTTTTGTTTTGTTTTGGACCAAAACAATTCAAAATAAATTATTTATTCAAAAACAGTTGAAGATAGGTGTAGGGAAGTGCTAAAATAAAATACTCCAAAATCGATGGGGAATCCAAAAATATAATAATATATAGGGTGTTCTATTTGAAACAAGACATTTGGTATCAACTTCCGGTATAACCAATTGGAGGAATTCTGTCGGAAATAATAATAATAATATCTTTATGCTGTCACAAGTCATACAAAAACGTTGTACTCGTATATAGACACGTCATAGTTTTACTACACAATACAATAAATGATCCATAGCTACATTCAACCTCGTTCCTTATAACACATAAGGCAATAAACAAACACGTCACAATCTAAAATTTGAACATACACCTATGCAGTTGCAGTTATATAAATTAAACACAAATACAAACAAAAACACTAAAAAAACAATCTACGATGTCTCCATAATAGTTGTAAATTCATGAAGGCTATAGATCGTGTTAGAATTAAGGAGAGCCTTTAGTTTTGTTTTAAATTTACCCTCTGTCTGACAAACTCTTATGTCTTCCGGAAGAAGATTATAAAAATATCGCCCAGAGTAATGCGGTGATTTCTTATAAAACTCATGATTGGGTCTGGGCAGATACAGGCGATCTCGTCCACGTGTAAAATGTTGATGATTAATGCCACAAGTAGGCGTGATGTTTCTGTTTTTGAATGTGTAACACAGTAGTTTGTACAAATATATTGAAGTGACTGTAAGCAACTTATGTTTTTTAAATGTATCTCTACATGTTCCTAGAAACGGGATGTTAAAGATGCATCTCACCGCTCGTTTCTGCAGTACAAAGACCCTGTCAATTTCAACACTTCTACCCCAAATCACAATATTGTATGCAATCACTGAATAGATTAAAGCATAATAAACAGAAATAAGAGATGGGGTATCCATGAATCCTCTTAGAGATCGAAGTAAGTATAGATTCTTATTCAGTTTACTGCAAACGGCGTCGATATGCGTTACCCAGTCCAGTCTGTCATCCACAAGCACCCCCAGCAGTTTCGCCGACCTTGATAATGGCAAAAGAACGTGATTGAATTTAATTTCGATATTTGATGATTTATATTGAAGGGCAGTGCCACGGTCTTACCATAGTTTATGAAATAGATTTTGTTTTTTTCGGACGTTGTAAAAGAATTTCAGGACGTGAGGTATTATATACAGGCAAAACTGGTGGATTCCCCACTTGTCCATTGTGTTTCTTAAAACAATTATTAAAGGTGGTAAATTCTCCTTTAGGGATGTAAATTTGTTAAATTCATTTACTTGAATTCACATTCTTCCTGCATACAAATCTAGAACAGTTTTACTCCAAACAAGGGTTAGATACTTTAAAAAATTGATGACATTGTTTAAAGCAATTCATGGAGTCCCAAAGCAAAAATACTGGACGAAACATTAAAAATATATAACTATTTACCCAGAATCCGTCTTTACCAGCTGGTAGGCAGTGACAGTAAACACATCCTCAGACGCATTACTATAAATTGGATTTTGATAAATGCGTAATTCAGCTCCCACCACGTCTTCAGCCACTGGGACCTCAGAGACATTAAACCATAATCGTTTACCTCTTTCGTGTCTTACTCCTGGTACATGATGATCTAAAGCCGTACATGAAATATAGCAAATATATCAATACTAGGGGATATTACTTACTCACGCTTTCAAATGTCATAATAATATCACTTCTATCGATTTGCTCTTGTTCTTCCCCACTTAAATTTATATCAGCGCTTCTCCGTACTCTAGATACGCTCTCCTCAGAGTCTATTTCTTCTTCAACAAGAGCTTTATAGACGTCTATAAGATATTTGGATGCGGACTTTCTGACTGTATCCTTAATAACAAAACAAACTTTAAACATTAAAGATTCAACTGTTAAGGGGAGACAGGCTATTATCACGCCACGTGAGGTCACATGCTATTACGCAATGTCACCGCACGTCCGCAATACAATTTATGCGTAGTTATAAATACGTTTGCGTGTTGCCCGTTTACACATAATTATCGAATTTTAACATAATTTATGCCATTGTCTTTATTTATACTGTATAAACTCGCGCTTAGTCAAAATCGATAGTTTTGGACAAGATCACATAATTTAAAAGAGTACTAGCAGCAACACTGGGCCAGTCAGAGCTTGTAATAAAAATGATCTGCGGTGTTATACGTAGTCTCTTTCTATGGCGTGATAGCATGTGAGATTTTGCCAATGTGATAACACGTGATCTCACGTGACGTGATAATTAATAAACTGTCTGCGACTTAATAGTTTTGTCAAGCGGGAGAAGTAAGTTATTACAACGAAGATTTTTAATATTTTTTCCCATCTCCTTTATACATACTTAAGTAATGATACAAAACTTTTTTTAAATATTTTTTTATTCTATGAGATTACAAAAACATGTTTCCTGATTAACGATTGACGAAAGGCGGTTCTCCAAAAATTCTACTCTGATCTCAGGATTGACAACAAACAGATTTTCAGGAAATAAAATTCACTCCATTTTTGTAGGTAAGTTTAATATTAATATTTAGGTTTTATTTTCAAAAAGGAAATTATTTTTTATATTATGGAACAACCAGATTAAAAGTAATTTTTTTATGCAAATATGGAATTAAACAAATTTTAATCAAAGCCATTAAATTATTAAATAAATTTCCTTCCTGGAAATAGGACATTGATTTCCTATCTAGATCAATCAACTCCATTTATGGAAATGGACTATTTTTTTTCAAAATAGTTATTTACCTAACTAGTGCGGGAAAGACACGTTCTGTAGGTGTTAGCTACAAATTTTTTCCTACGAGCACTTTCGCAAATTTCGCAAAACCAAAGAGTACTTGCAAAACTGTAGAAATAACTCGGAATAATTTAAAGAGAAAATGACCCACAATGGTAATAAACTAGTAACTTTTCCGCACTAAGTGCTGTAAAGTAAGTTTTCCGCACTCAATTTTTCGATTTGTAGTTCATTTATCATTTTTCTATTATGACACATTAATAATAATTGATATTATTATGATAATATCAAATTTTCTATTATGACACATTAATATCAAATGTAGATATTAAACTACAACTTTTCCGCAGTATTTTTCAAATGTAGATATTAATCTACAAACTTAAGCTAGTTTATTACCATTGTGGGTATTTTTCTCTGGTAATACCAACGTATACAAATATTACATGAATAAAAGGCGTCTTCTCCACAAAATCCAATTATATAATTTTAAATTTTCCTTACATTAGGATACAATCACCAGACATGTTTCGGAACAACAGTTGTTCCACCATCAGTGGTACTAATATTTAAAACGAAAAACTCAAATAAACATATATAACTATGTACTTTTCAAAATACCATACCTAAACTATTTTTATTCATAATAACATTAAGTAAATTAAAATGTTTTCCCATAAAGTGCTAATGTATGCGTTTTGACCATTTAAACTACTAAGATTTGTTAAATACCACTGATGATGGAACAATTGTTGTTCCGAAACATGTCTGGTGATTGTATCCTAATGTAAGGAAAATTGAAAATTATATATTTGGATTTTGTGGAGCAGATGCCTTTTATTCATGTAATGAACCCGCTCCTCGTTGATGATGGATTAGGTACTTCAGAAAGTATACAAATATGCCTTTGTCATTACAAAAGGCATATTTGACACATCTATCAATTGTTGTTACCTGAATTATCAGTTTCACAGTTCAGATTAATAAACAATACAAGAGAACGCCGTATGTTACTGCAGTAAATCCTGGACTTAAATAGTATCAATTAGGGTCACCCCGTAATTTGAAATTATTTTAAACATTTTTTGTTTCTTCGTATTTTTTTTTTTTCATTGTCACATAGTTTAATCATTTTATGCGATGATTTTGTCGTGACTGCTTGAGATAAATTCAAAATTTACTGAAAGTAATGAAAATAGAAATTTTAACTTGATATGCTTTTGTTGAAACAAAATAAATTTTATGGACTTCAGTAACGAATATTCCCTCCTCTGGCAGTGATAACTACTTGCAAACGACGAGGCATGCTCTGGGTAGATTTTGGACCACATCCTCCGGAAGTTTGTACCATTCGTGCACCAGTATGTCGCACATATCTCCGTAAACGTCTTCCCATCTCATCCCAAATATGTTCTATCGGATTTAAATCGCGAGTGCGAGCGGGCCAAACAAATTGCCTCATTTGAACATCATCAAGATAATCAGTAACTATCCGGGCAGGGTTAGGCCGCGCATTATCATGGTCAAAATTTTGAGAAAACTCGATATTGTTATTCAACATAGTTGCCTTCGAAGGCAATACAACGAGTATAGCGATTTTCCTCCAACTTTTCGATACCACTTTTATAGTACGATTTGTCTTTCTCACCATGCATTTGATTCATAAATCGGATTCTCAGTCTGTATCTAAAGTCGCCTTAAGACACTATAAAAAACAATATCGAGCTGAACTTTCTAAGGCCAAAAGAAGGGCTTATGAGGGGTATATTGCATCCGCTATTAATAGACCTGCTGCTGTGTGGAGACTGGTCATGCATTGGGAATCAACTTCAAATCTCGAGACAGCTGAGAACTTGACTGCGCATATTTTAAATGACTTCTTTACAATTGCGGCTGATGATATCATAAAACAGCTACCAGCCGCATCGGTCACTTTTGAGAAATATATGTCTCCCACTAGATAGATAGGATTTAGTTTGAGAACGGTAACCTTTAATGAAGTACGTGAAAAACAATCAGGTATGAAAAACACAAAAAGCTCGGGTTGTTATGAGCTTAATGTTAGGATTGTTGGGACTTTAAAGAATCTGCTAGTGGTGCCGCTTAATAAGTTGATAAACCATTGCATTGGTGACGCTGTATTTCCGGTGGTCTTGAAGGAGGCAAGGGTTATTCCAATCTACAAAAATAAAGGAGCGGTTGATGATCCCAGTAACTATCGACCAATATCGATCTTGCCAATTTTTTCAAAAATCTTTGAATCTATTATTAAAGATCAAATAACTGAATATTTTGAAACAAATAATCTCTTTTTGCAAAGTCAATATGGCTTTCGTAATAAAAGATATACTACTCTTGCAATTAATAACCTTTTGGAATATGTTTCGGATGGCATGGAGCAGGGCTGTGACACCTTTGCTTCCTTTTATTACCTCACTAAGGCTTTTGACTGTGTTTCACACGAAATACTTCTTCAGAAACTCTCTTACTATAACTTTGATGTTGACAGTGTTGCCTTGGTTGGCTCCTATCTCAGCGATCGTTTTCAGCACGTTTTGTATGGGGGACGATACTAGGAGAGACAACGGGTTGGACGGGGTCGGTTTTGGGACCTTTACTGTTTTTAATATATGTAAATGATTTATGCAGATTCCAAGAAGACTCAAATATAATCCTCTTTGCTGACGACACAACTAGTCTGATGAGATATCGACCAAACGACCCTTTAGGGGAGTTGGTTAATGCTATTGAGACTGACATAGGCAATTGGTTTCTTGCAAATGAACTGAGCTTGAATCAGAGTAAAACTCAAAGCATGAACTTTACTTTACGTTGTGCGCCTATCGATTTTCAGAGCGATGTTCGCGTGAAGTTCCTTGGGGTTCATCTTGATCCTAAATTAACCTGGGAGAGTCATGTTCGAGAGCTTGGGTGCTCGCTGTCCAGGATCATATATCTCATCAGAAGGCTTGCGCAGTGTTTCAATCGCCAGTCTGTTGACGGTATATCACGGTTATTTTGTTTCCCGTATGTCGTATGGTATTTTGAACTGGGGACATTATTCCCATGCTATGAAAATCTTTATGTTACAGAGGCGATGTTTACGTACAATGTTGGGGCTCGGTTGGCGTAACTGCTCTAAAAAATATTTTGTTGAACATGGACTACTTACTTTGCCTTCCTTGTACATCTTGAACTGTCTCGGCTACATTCGAGCCAATGCCTCGCATTTCATTCTTCACTCTGATATACATAATTATTATAGTACGCGAAATCGAAATGACAGATTGCCTGAATTTCACCGACTATTGAGGGCTAGGAAAGGTTCTGACTATTATTGTGTTAAATTTTATAATAAGTTGCCGTCTCACATAAAAAACCTTGGTGATGTCCAGTTTAACAGAAGTATTAAATCATTTTTGATATCTCAAGCTTTTTATGCCTTTGAGAACTATTTCAGAATCGGTATTGTAAGATTTTTCTAGATTTTAGTTTGTTTTCTTTTGTTACTATTTTAATTTGTTTGTAAGCCTTTCTTTGTTGCTGTAATTTTGTTTATTTGGTACTGTAACTTGGATTGATTAATTTTTTTGACGTGCTATACATGTTTTGTAACATAAAATGGTGAATAAATATATCTATCTATCTATCTGCTCGTCAAAATAGGCCTCAGTTTCAGCGAATACTTCATCATTGGAATTAAATTTCCAGCAAGCATTCTCTTAAGATCTGAAAACAGGCTTCAAGAAGTGTACATTCCTTCTTTCAGCCTGAAAAAAAGACACTTTACCGCCTAGAAATACAATATACTATTAGGCATTTGGATGATGCTGGGGTTTGTTTTTGTCACAAGTCATCAACATAACAAAAACTTTTTCTTATAATAACGACAAAATCATAGCATAAAGTTAGTAAACTATGTTACAACGGAAAAAATACGAAAAAACTAAACATTTTTAAAGTAATTTCAAATTACAGGGTGCCCTAATTTTATGCTCGGCAGTGTATTTGTATTTTAGGGTAGAGTTATACACACTTTAGGTCGAAGTGAAGACAGGCTAAAGGACGTAAACCACTGCGTTACAATATACAGAAGTAGAGTTCAATTTTGAATTACATTTAAGAAATTTCTGACTATTTGGTCCGATATTTTCAAGGAGGGCTTGACCTGTAATATTGGATATATCCACTACTGGAAAAAATCTACAAATTTTTACTTACGTCAATTAAAATCAATAATTCTTAATGAATATTTAATGTTTCCCTACCTCTTTTATCTTCTTAGGCCTACTAGACATCCCCAAAAGATGCAAAACAGTCAATTCCATTTCGCGTTTCTCCTCCTCAGACATAATCATATTAATCTCAGTTTGTCCGTGACCATTGTCGGTGTAAAATCCAGCTTTTGCAACACAAAAATCAAAACATAACACTAAAATAACTATTGTAACACCAGTTACAACTACTAACGAACAACGCATTTTTTGTTTTAAATAAATGTTCGTTAAATCAACTATTTTTTTTTCGGTTAGAACAAAACTAAGTGATGCGGGCTTCCATTTGTTTCCAGCACGACCAATAGGTTGCTAAGTTAATTGGTAACGTTTGTTAAATACGCGCCACCGCCTACTCTGTTAAAATAACTTCTCTTTTCTGGTTTAAGTAACATAAATAAATGTTAAGTGTATATTTATGTTATGCGGTTTCTCCCTCTAGTTTTTTGATGCAAATACAATAAACGCAAATGCTGGCGGTGAACGTTATGTTTTGTTCGTAAGAAAGTAAAATCTCATCTAGGAGGCTGTGGGTAAGTGTATGGAATAATATGGACAGGTAAAAGAACAGGTTGTAATATAATGTATAGTGGTGGATTAGGACGACTTTTGTGTTGGGTGTGACACATTTGCCACAGAATATCGATATAAAATTCCTTAAGCTTTTTTACATTATAACATAGATATCTAAGAGTAAAAATAAATTTGCATGAATTAGGACTCATTTCACTAAATTCCAGCTCAAGAGCCACGAAGACAAAAGTGTCAACCCCAATATACAGGGTGTCCGGAAATGACGTGTACAACGGATTAGCACAAATTCCTTGGCCAAAAGTATTATGATTTTGGTCAACTTATCTATATACAAAATTCCTTGGTTAGCGCGATTTTATTCATTTTTTAGATACACCTTTGCACCAATAAACTAGTTTTTTATTGAAGAAACTCCAATTTCTAGAATTACAGGGTATTTAAAAGCTTAGTCACAATAACTTATCTACCCATATTTTTTGTAACCCTCGTATAATCAATACCAGTTTTTTTCTGTGAATAGTTCATTTTATTTAGGAACTATTTACTCTCTTACAAAATTTTAGTTTGTCAAACAGTTTAGAGATAAAAAAATATTTTCTAAATCCCTGCCTGAATCAGTACTTAATAATTATTGTAACTTAGCACAAAGTATTTATGAAAAGGTGGTTATGATTAGTTTCACAAATACAAACCTTCAAAATCACCTTCTACTAAACATCTGCATCCCCTTAATGAAGTGCTATTGGTTCTAGCATATAAATAGGCGTATCAAAGTAATATCCCTGATGAATTAAAATGTTTAGTACCAAAGACTAATTTTTATTTTTTTTTAAAGTTAGTACCGTCTAAGCGAGTCTTCCCAAACGCTCTCTCGTCTAGAATTCTGGTGCACCGGTCGCCCAGAATTTCTCTTCGTCGACCAAGTAAGCGTAGGGATTTAAACAACAGCAAAGCAAATTTTCACTCGTTCGCTACTCTCCTTTTCTCTCACCCGTATTCGTACAGTTTATTTGAGTTGGCCCTACAAGTCGTAAAATCGCCGGCACGCTTTAGATCGCAATATAACAAAGGATTTACTTACAGTGCAGGGACTATTATATTATTTATTAGACTATGGTATAAGTATAGCCCACCAAACCAACTACACACCGGCGGGACCAAAGACTACTTACATTAATCCTTTTTTTATATTTAACTAGAAACGTTTCCAAATGCTTGTCCCAAAAGCTCTAAAATTCTGTACAACTTAAAATGATCAAAACCACTGATAGTGGTGGATTATTATAAGTCTAATAAGTATTTATGGTTAGCTTGGTATAACTTTGACTCAGATTATTTACAAATAATTATTTTAAAACGAACATTTCGATATAATATTTACTTTACCATAATTTTTAAAATAAGTTTGCATTTATTCATAAATGTACTACCAAAAAATGTGTGATTTAAGAACACATTACATTTCAACCATATCCTCGTATTTAAATTTCCAAATCTCGATTTTGTCCTTTGAAAAGATTATTATTTCATCCCATCAACCAGGGTTTAGGAAGAAATATAGTACTACATCTTTATTACTAATGTAGCCGATATTTCTAGATCTTTGGATGACAATCCACCTAGTTAGACTTCGCCAAGGCATTTATTACAAGCGATCATCATCTTTCTAAAGCATGATATTACGGTTTGGATAAACTGTTTTTCAATTTTTAGTCTTCTTATTTGATAAACCGTCTCCAGTTCCCTTTTGTTAATCACTCTATCCCAAATTGAATCTGTTACGTCTGGAATATCACATGGTTATACTTTGGTACCAATTATTTTCTTCTGTATAGGTACGGCAGGCAAAGATTATTCATCTTTGCTGCAGAGTTTTATGAATATGTTAAGCATATAGCGAGATAAATTGTTTTGCTGATAATTCTCATAAGACTTTTGTTTTGTTCAAATTATATATTTTTTGTTTTCTTTAAGTAGTTTAAGCATTCGATTATTATTATTATTTATTCTAGGAGAAACATTATTATATAGGTATATATGCATGTATAATTTGGAACTAAATACATTATTATTATTATTATTTTTATAAAGTTTTACCCAACGAGTTCAAACATTTAAATTTACATAGCTTTCGCAGAGTCGTGAATTTTTCTTGGATTACATTTATTGCTTCTGTAGTATTAATGAGGCATTTTATTAAAAGTGAAGACTGTCAACATCAACACCACAAACGTAATTTTTACGAAAATCTTTCTAATTTACGACTATCCTTTTAAAATGGGCAATTTCATTTTTATTAAATTCTAAAAAATTTAAAGTTCTCGAGGCACGAATAGCTCTCCATAAAAAAACTATAACTTTTTTTTTGTTTCTAATACTTTCATGCACACTGTTTAAACATTAAAGTTTTTTGGAAGTTTTTCCAGTTTTACTAAAAAAATGATTTTATTAGGTAGTCTATTTGATTCCAACGCCTTTTTATACTACAGTAGGTCCCGTTTCAAAACCATTTCTTTTTCCTGTGAACAAGTTATATACTTTTTGATGTTGAAATATATATTTCAACATCAAAATGTGTGTTGAAATATATATTTCAACATCAAAAAGTATTTCTTTCTGCATTTTTGTATGACTGCCATTTTTGAAAACAGCTTATTTACGTCTAAAATGAAAAATACATTCGCCATACTAATATTCAATATGTGTATGGCACGGATATCTAAAAAAGTTGTTGGCGCAACTAACCACGAACTGTGTTAATGGCCACTTACCTAATTCATGTCCCTAGTCCTTTTACAACTTTAAAACATATTAGCTATTATCAGACAATATTCTACGAATCTGTGTTATTAAACATTATGAGTGACTATTTCGGAGCTGTAAAAATGCAATGCTGAAATATGGCTTATAACATAAATATTTACAACCAATTTTCTATTTTTGGCCAGGAATATCATACTATACTGGAGTTATGTACTCATGTATACTATACTCCCTAAATTCACTTGGCATAAAGCAAAATTTTATTCTAATATCAATATACAGGGTATGCCGGAAAATGTGGGAAATCTCTCGGATACAAGCAGAGCATGACAATATAAGATGACTTTCTTTCTGCGGGATTCCTAAAAGACCCCACTAGAAATCGGTTCTCGCAAAATAACTTTTCTCGCAAAATAACTAAAATAACGCTTAAATTTTCGACAACCTGTTTAATGAAATTGTAAAAAAAGTTATGACAGTGGTTTTTTGGAATTATTAATTATTGTTTAATAAAATAGCGAAAATGTGAACAAAATAATCTAAATGCAAATTAAATACATTAATCATGCAAAAATTATAGCAAGTTTTAGTTGTTTATTTGAAAATTAACTTTCCCTCCCTCATTTTAGGGTTGAAAATATCAATTTTGCTCCCTAGATAATATACAAATAACTATGTACATAAATCCTCGATTCGTACCTATCTACCTAACGCTTTCAACAGTTGAAAATAGGTACACTAATTAAAAACTTCACAAGTTGGTTCAACAAGGGCTCTGCGAAATCTAGCACACTCGGGTCCACGACGAATAATTATTGTAGACTCCTGTACCCGCCAAAGTATCCCAGCATTATTTCGTATCTCATCACAATGAAACGTGCTCCTCCCGGAGTGGAATACAGCGAGGTTTTGAAATGTCCCCATAGATAAAAATACATCGAAGTTCGTAGTTAAGTAAGGACATCGACGAGCCAGGCATTGGACAGGTCCTCCTCGACCTGTCCAATGATTTGGATAGGCGATGTTGAAATGCTCTTACACATTAACGCTGAAGTAGGGCGGTGCTCCATATTGCATGAAATAGATGTTGCAACGGGTTTGAAGTGGTAAATTATCAATTAAATCCCCGAAAGCATTTTGGAGGAATTCCATGTAAAGTTGTCCAGTCAAACATGTCGGTATAACAACTGGTTCAAGAAAAATTTTGCCAATGAATCCCGTCCAGATATTCATGGCACTATTATTGTTGTGCATCGTAAACATCAGTTTGTTTACGATGCACAACAATAATAGTGCCATGAAGATTTTCATGATGAGAAAAAGGAACATATTTTGTTCAATATTGAAAAACTAATCAGTTGATCCTGAAACTGAAAAGTAAACAGTATTTTGCTTGGAATTGGTATTACAACCAGATACACAGCAGACGTATTTGCTACTTTTACTAATTAACTACTAAATATTAAGTTTTGAACGAATGTACATGCAAATCGAAAATAAATAAAATTCGTTTTACATTTCAGTAGCAATAACGGACAGTGCAGGGTAAAAACCACTGATCGAGACGATAGCAGCGCTTCAGGTGTTCAGTAGTATGAATTAAAGAACGGTCTCGTATAGAGTTAGCAGTCTGCTTAATATTAATTAAACATTTTTTTGTCCAGGGCCTTACGCACACCAGAATGTATATTTTGATATATCAAAATAATGCCTGCTATGCTACGTAAAACCTAAAATTCTAGGTTGGCAAAATTAAATACTATTCGCCAACTATATAGGTATACCGATTTGTGGGAAATTTAATTAGCTTTAATATCTATGTCAAGTATATGTTTTAATTGTTTTACAGAAAATTAGATAACAAAAATATTTTAGGATAAAGTTTGCACATTTTTTTGGTTACTCCGCAAAACAAAAGCTAAACTACGAACGGGAAAACCCATTTATATTAACAACAAATCGATTGTTAAATGACAGAAAATTTCACATTACAAAATTTCAAATAAAAACAAATCACATATTCCATTCAATACAATTAAATTGACGCTTATAATTCAAAATTGAACCACCAACAACATCAATACAATCATTCTCATTTAGAATGCGAAAAATATGTATAGTTGGTACATTAAATGAGATCCTTTGCAAAATTGCTGCACAATCGATAGTACCATTTAATATATTAAAAATAAAACAAAAATCTTTTCACACTCTACGGTTGGCGAGAGTATCCAAATTTAACATATGCCTTATGTCCGATCTATGATACTCAGTCATTTGTATCCTCAGTCTGAATGCAGCATATCGCAAAAACTTATCCTGAACTCTCTCGACCACACTCACGCATCTCTAATAATAAGACGAACATATCACATACAATAGTCTACAGCTGGTGACAGAGAAATCTCCACAGTTTCGAAGTACAAATCCTTGTATTGTATGTGCATTCTGAGACATTGCATGCATGTGGTCGTTAAAGCTAACATTCTCTGAAAAATTCACTTTTAAGTCTTTAATTCTATTAACATATTTCAATTGGCCACCACCCATTACATACTGACTAGGAAATCAGGGTTTAGCACGGAAAAAAAACGGATAAAACAACACTTTTCTGTATTAAATTTCAAGTTATTAGAAACAGACCATTCCCTGAGACCACCAGATCATTCTGTAAGCAATTAACACCTCCATCACAAGAAATTCTTATGTATAGCTTCAAATCATCTGCAAAAAAAAAAACTAGGGGTGAAAATCTGAAGATGTCACTAATGCCATTTATAAAAATATTGAAGAGTGAAGCTCAATGAGACCCCTGGGGTTCCCGACGTCACTCGAAATCCCTGGGATTTATAGTTCACAATTTTCACCATTTGGGTGCGTCCCTTTAAAAAACTCTCCAAAGCACAATGAGACCCCTGGGGAACACCCAACGTCACTCGAATTTCCTGGGATTTATAGTTAACAATTTTCACCATTTGGGTGCGTCCCTTTAAAAAACTCTCCAAGCATATTACAAAGGTGTCAGAAAATCCAAAAGCTCGCAGCTTTGCTAACAAAATATCGAAGTTTACGCTATCAAACGCTTTTACGAAATCGGTATACACCGAATCCGTTTGACAACCCTGATCCACAGCTTCCATTAATTCAAATTTGTAATAGTAGACCTATTTTTGGAAAATCCGTGTTGATTTTGAGTAATAAGGCCTTTACACTTCCATTGAAGTTGATCGAACAAGACACTATCTAATATTTTCGCTATCGCCGACTGATGGCAAACTCCTCTGTAGTTTGAAACATCTTCAGTGCTACCAGACTTATGAATAGGCACAACATAGCTCGTTTTACAATAGTTATTATCAAAGGCTATATTTCTAGAATTAGTTAAAGGAAAGTCGGGAACGGTACATACAGTTGCGTCATAATCACTAGAAAAAACTGGACATGGTAATATTTTAATAAACATAATACGATGCTTGGGCTTGAGAAACGTTTTTATAAGATTTCTAGTTATTATTTTTTGGAAAAAAAACAACAATTTTGGTTAACTACAACGGAAAATGTAATATGCAGAAAATTTTGACAATGTAGCAGGCAGCTGTTATCTCGCCTGTAAGGGGTACGCTACGTTACGTTACCGAATAAATACATAGAACAAAAATTACCTTAATAAATTTGTATTTCTCAAATATTTTATTATTATTATTATTATTATCAAAACAATTTCATTTAGGTATACTCACACTTAAACATTTAACCCTTTATTCACAATATTGAACATTAAAATTTCTATAATTATTCAAATTCTTTGATATTTAGTCGGTAGTTATTTCATAGTTATGTAACCGAAATATAATAAATAAGAACCCTAATCAATCATTTAACGTATTTTTCCATAAATTTTTTATGAAATTCTGACCTTAACGAATCATTTATGAATATAGTCGTCTTTTTTTCAGGTTCTGATTTAGCACAATTTTTAAAAACTACATCGTCGTCCCACCTACGCTTAACTTTGTGTTCCGATTTTTGGGTACCACTAGAATAATGATTTAATAAAGGATTGCCACTTAAAATATTTTCCATACGAATTCGTTCTTCTTCTTGTCGACGTTCGATTTCTTTTTTAGTCTGTTCCAACGCACGCTCTTTCTTAATTCGGTTTAGTTCTGCTAAAAGAGCCTCAGTATCATCTTCGTCCTGAAAGAAAAGAGTTTTTTTGTTAATAATTATTAGATAAATAAACAATTATATTTTACTGTATTTTTAATAATTTTTGTTGCTCTTTTTAAATATTTGCTTATTTCATATAATACTTACGATTCCTAAGTATACTATTTTCCCAAATTGCTTACACCTAAGCTATATATAATAACCCTAATCGAATTAAGTTTAAAAGCATTTAGACATATGTATGAGACAAAAAATAATCAAAAATAAAAAACTAAAGACTACAAAAAGGGTCAAAAAGAAAATAAGTTCCAAATAATTATAATCACAATATACGTACTACATTGATAACTATAAAAAAACCAAGACACCAAACGAAAGAAAAACAAAAAAGGCAAGGTGAAAAGAAATAAAAAGGATTATATGGTAGAGAACGTTGTACCTATTATTATTATTATTTTTAATTGATAAAAAGTTAATGCTTGGAAATGAAAGAATTTCATTATAATCCAGATAAATATTATTCGTGAAGGACTGTTCAAACATAGTTATTCTATGCAGTGGAGGCGAAAGTAATGCGATGTATCTAAGGTATAGCGGATGCTCCTATAGAACTATAGAGTGATAAAGGCAAGATGCATGAAAAACACTCAATACAAGTGCGTCAGTCAATCACTCCACACCCAAATCCAAATTTCTCCCAATATTAATAAAACGTATTTTATTGGTAAATGACCAATGGGCGATTCATTGAAGTCTTTCAACATATTTAGAGTTTTATTTTTGTATAAAAAAATAGAGAAACATCGAAAGTGAATTGAGCAAAGAAGCCCATGGGACTGAAAGGTTTATTATTAAGCATTACTTACTACGTTTGAACGCCACTAGCGCTTAGTCGTAATAAGCTTTGTCCCGATATAAACGGTACATGTTTAGTGCAATATAGAACGCAAATACGCATTTAGGTATGTAACATTTTAATTTTTTTATGCTGGGGTAAAATTATTAGTTTAGTAACCGATAAACTACAAATTAACTTATTATCAAAACTAATATACAATATAAATATACTTACATCACTACTTCCCGAATCATCTTCGGCGTCAATAGGATCATCTGCATCCAAGCTGGCAGCAGGTACCTGATCTAATTTAAGTCTTTTATTATGTTCAACAGGCCGTATACTTGGTCGTTTTTCTCGCTCGCGTTCTTCCAAATCTTTGCGAAAATCTCGTGAACGTATTTCATCTTGTGTTCCTTGACCATGTTCTCTAAAATATCAAAATATATACAATGCAACAAATTCCTACGGTGATTCTTTGACTTAATTTAACTAACCTGTATTTCAGTTTAGTGTGAGAAGGCAAGTCACGACTGGAATACTGCCTAGATATTGCACTTAAGTCTTTTTCATTTCTACCAGAGCCACCCCGTGCTGGATCAAATGTCGGTCTAGCTGCAGTTGTCATATTTAAGTTTTATAACAAAACAATAATCACCTGCCCAATTATTGAAACCAGTAACAAAATATTTATTTACCACTAAAGGCTAGAGATTAAATATATCATCTATACAAAAGTAACAAAAACAATTATGTGCTGGTTAATGGTTGACAACTGACACATAACACACACAAGTTATGTGACAACTGATAACTGACAACTGATATAGAATATTTACGTGAGAATTATAAGTCAATGGTTGACAATTCGAAACCAACGAAACCATAAATCTTCATCTTTCTTTTGACAACTTGCTTTATTCAGCATTCCGCCAGAGACCATAAATGTTTCAGAGCCAATGATTTTAACGGTTTAACGATATTTTTATAGAATATATAAGTGAGGTGAGCGGAGGATCAAGTCAGATCAGTTGCCCAGTTGTTCTTGAAAACCGGGGACTAGAATAATCGATCGCAGCGAGGTACAGCATACTAAATCAGTACATCGTTGCCTCCATTCTCTCGGTTGTTCGACTCGCCAGTTGTCAAGAATAGAGTTTGTAGAAGAATAACGCCTGCTTATGACTTTCACAGTGGTAAACAAATTGTAAATTGGTGCAAAAAATTAAATACTAAAGATAAATTATCCCCACTCCACGTTTTCACCCTTTCTGGACACTGACATATATAGATTCGTTCCAACCAGTAATATCCAATGTTACTGACACCTGACACACATGCGTAAAATGTAAAATATCTAGTTCAGATTGAGGATTAATTACTGCTAATTTTGATACTCATTCGGGGATATTTTCGGTTTCAAGTGTTGGGAGTTGGGAACACTGACTGCTAGTTCGTCTTCGTCGTTCCAACCCGACTTACTGATAGTAAAATTACGGTTCCAATGATTCTTACGTGAAAGCAAGAACTGTTAGTTCTACAATTAGACGCGTAGAAGGTCTAAAAGGAAGGGAATACAACATACAATGACCTCAATTTTTTATTTCTTTTCATTAATTAAAAGACCTTTGGATTATAAGTTTTAACAAAGAGTATTTAATTTTTCGTTTTACTGTTTCAAAGGTTTGACGAGTTTGTCTGAGAAGAGGAAGCAATTTATATTATACATATTTTCAAAGAGGCACTGTGGCGTTGATAGAGCGTTCGCTTCGCATGGGGAAGGTTATGGGTTTGAATCCCAGCTCTGGCAATACTTTTTTTTCTTCTAATTTATGCATAAAGTGGTTATCTACAATCTAGTTGTGACGTTAGTTTATTGGAAATAATGAAAATAATACAATTATAATTATTATTAAAATTCTGTCTTGTTACGCAGGTCATATATTTTTGATTATATTATAACTTCTCGGAAAAGTTTTGGGGCGACAACCGATTTTTTTATTATATTATATCTTGTCGGGAAAGTTTTGGGGCGACATCGACACAACCGATTTTTTTAGATTTATTTATTGGCCTTCTGCAACTTGGCAATTTAGCCATCATCCAGTGAAGTATTATTTTTAAGTAAGGCACCTACAGTACATAACATAACCTAATTTCTTTGTTATTAATATTTGTCATTAGGTATTACAAAGAAAAATTATTAACGTTTAGCTTGGAGTCCAAACCACGGTCCTCGACTGCCATCTGCCAGCACCTATGACCACAGTTTAATATACAGTTACTTCACTTCGTGTCGGAACGTTTTATCTCTCTGTCGACAAAGCAATTCGCCGCACTTATAATTGTAGTATAGTATCTTATAGTATATATAGATATAGTATAACATAGTAGCGGGCCAGAATGTGGCTGGGATTGCGACGAGTCGATGCCGTTTCTAGCGTCTACTGACCCTTCTTATCTATAGTTATTATTCTATGCTACGACTATGTAGTCCATAACTACTTGACATAGGCAGTCTACCGACTCGGCCGGAAGCACCGTCCGTCCATCCAATCACTGTCCACGCCATCAGAACTTTTTATCAAGAATAATTTCTTTTCAAAACATCAATAATAAAAAAGTTTTCCATATGGTTCCCACTTACTGAGGCATATTGTATATATGTACCTATATAAAACACAATTATAAATTAAATTTTATTATACCGTAAAAACAAAATGCTTAAAAATAATAATCAACAATAATAAGTACAACTTATATCGCAAAAAAATAACAATAATTCATATAAAAACTATCAAAAAAACTTTTTCATAATAAAAAATTGTCGCATTTTCAAATAAGAGCCATAATAAAGTATTTTTGTTTAGTATAATCACGACCAGAACTTACATAATAATATATCTTGAATTAAGATATATGTTGTTTGATAATCTAATGCATTAAAATTTTGTATAAATACAATAAATCAATACACATAACAACAACTCTTAATTAGTTTGTTCACACTTGTTTGTACAAGCAAAAAAAAAAGCAAAACAAATGCAGAAACTTTAAGGGGTGATTCATTTCAGTTTTTATTAAAACAAAAAAAAGGCGAAAAACAAAGTTGTTTGCATTTCATTTTCCAACACCCTGTATGTTTATTGTTGCGATCTTCAGTAAAAATTAATAATCCATCTTTTCATAAAATAAAAGATACCAGGGTTTTATTATTGATAATCCTCCTGTCAAATCGATATGAAAGTATTATGCTGAAAGCGTAAATCGATCTTACACAACAGAACAAGAACCGATTTGAAGCAAAATAACCAAAAAATATATATGTATATACTTGTAGACGTTCGAGTAAAAAATAACGTCGTTGGTAAAGAATTAATCTGAAAACTCCATTCACAAGAACCGAAAAATGTTAATATTAAACAGTATAGCTCTAAAGACTATTAAATAAATTATAAGCGTTGTCTTTAAAATTTATTATAATAACTGTAATATTATCTAAACTACCCCTGTAATACGATTGTAACGTTATACTTTTGGCACCGTAATCAGGTTCATTTAATCGTTCTTTAATAAAACTCACTGCCTCTTCGTTTGAGAACGTATCCCATAATCCGTCAGAAGCCAAAATAATAAATTGTGGTCTATGGTCACGTAGATCAAAGGTTAGGATATCTGGATCGGCTATGACTAGTTTTTTATCTTTAAGCGGGTAGTCACCTAGTGCTCTCGAAGTTGCTAAGATACCAGCAACCCGCCACACTCCATTGAAACTTACGAATCCGCCAGCTTCTTTGATACGCTTTTTTTCACGAACCTGTTGAGGTTTATGGTCAAAAGACAACGGAATGGCATTGCCTCTTCCGTCGCACATAACACCTGCAATATGAAATATCATTAATATAATTTTTTCTTGCACCTAATTTGTGTTTGTCCATACCTCTAGAATCTCCTACGTTTCCCACAACAAGCCTTGACCCCTCCAACAGGGCTATTAATGCCGTAGTACCAGCAACATCCATTGTTTTTTTAGCAACTTGTAGCAATTTTTCATCTGCAGCTAACACTTCATCTGTTATTAGCTTACCATAATCAACAGTACCGAATCTGTCAAAATAATTTGTTAGAGGAACTTTCTTAAAGCTGGGCGTTTGTTTCAGCGGTTTAGCACCTCTTGTGATTGGCTTCATTGTATCTAAGGAAATAAATAAGCAACATTTTATGTGTAAGTTATACTCTTAAAACATTTAAGTACCTATTTTGCTTAATAGGCGAAGATCAGTAATTTCAGTTTCTGTCTTCACGCATTCATCTGTCGTAGAACTGGTCCTTCTAAAACTTTTACGTCTTTCATTTAAATTTCCAGTAACCGGCTTCTCTTGATTTTGTTTCTCATCTTCTTCTTCACAACTACTTTGCTTCTCTATACTTTCAGTCTTTTTACCGGTAATAATATTTTTTATATTGATAATTTTATTTAATAGATTTCTGCCTAATTTTTCTTTGGCATATTCTGCAGCAAATTCACCTCCATGGCCATCAAATACAGCAAACAAAGAAACTCCTGTATTTTGTATGTTATCATTAACTACAAATCGGTCTTCCATTTTTGGTCTCCGCCCCTGGATAGCGTATGCAGCTACTGGCCCCACTTTCACTTGCCAGCTTTGTTTCTCGACATCGGCAGTTCCAAATAAACTGAGTTTCTCCACTTTTGATCGAGGTTTATTTAACGTATATTGTAGCCGCCCTATTAAATTTCGACTCCATATATCCAATGTTGGCATATAGAAGAATATTATAAACAAAATCAAACATAAAAGGAGTATTTCAGGTTTTTGTAAATAGTGTTTAAACATTCTCCACAGATGAGAGGTATATGTTAAATGCGAAATTTTTAGCGGCACACCCCATGCAATTCGAGACATTAATTTTACATGAGAGCAATATGTTTGATATATTATTTTATCGTCTAATTCGTCTTCCATATTATATTTCGTTTCGTTTTCTTTTACGCCATAATTTCACGAACTATACACAAAAGGTTCGTTGGCTGCTACAATTCTAAAAAATACCGAAAGGCTTTTACTATTTTAAGAAAATGTACACATTTTAGTAGGTATTACACAAGATTTGGCAGCTGCAAATATGAACAATATGCTATATTGAATTTGTTCTATTTAATATTTTTGTTTTAAATCGGCTCAGCTATGTAATCCCCAAAAAAAAATTAAATCGCTTTTTCTATTTTTATTTCACTAACAAACGTCAACTTTGACATTTGACATAAAATATTGTGGTTATTCTGTGAGGTTTTATTAGGTTTCCTCTTTTTGATAACTTACATCAGTGAATCTGAGTGAGGATATTTTCCATTTACTTATCATAATATGTATGGAACAATGCTTTGGTCATTGTGTTTATTATAATATAGTGTGTCAGAGCTTGGTTAGTACCTGTCAACTAACAACAGATGGCGCTATCATATACCAGAAATTTATTAATGAACGACTGAAGTTGATAACGCTGTCTGTTGTTAGATGATGGTACTAACCAAGCGCTGACACACTATATTATAATAAACACAATGCTTTGGTCATTGTGTTTATAAATATTTGGTCATTGCATTGTCTTTATAAAGACTCTGGTTATATTAGATATTGTCATAAAAAGTAGTTCCAATGGATCTAAGATACGTCAAAACTAACCTCTGTAAAACTATCTGTCATTTTAGCTTACATCCAAGGTCGACTCGTTACAAAAAGGGTGTGAAAATTTTCCAAAATAAATACATATAAGTATCTGTTTATTACAATGTTGTTATATGGTTTACAAATAAAGTTGTTGTATATCGTGATTATTATCAAGCTGGGAGCTCGTCTATTGTTCGGTTGATTGTGTCATCGCGCCCCTATATTGTTACATCCGTTTATTTATGTTGCTTGTAAAGAATAAGTACATAAAATATAAACTGAACGCTGAAGGTTATTTAAACAACAGGTTTTTTAGCCACATTTTCCTCTATTGCGATTTTTGATATTATTTTATTTGTGTGAGCAATATATTAATTAATTAATTAACGAGTGAGCCATGGATCAATGTAGACAATTTCAATAATATGACAAAATCATGAGTGATGAAGTAAAAAATGTAAATAAACGATTTGTTATGCACGTTAGTAGTGAATTGATTATAAATAGAAATGAGTGAAAGGAAATTCGCTAAAGGCTTAGGAAAACCGGGTACAGCCGCTCAATTAAGAGAAACTGTCTCGCAGGTTGTGCGGGAAACTACAACACATGTAAGTAAACAAAATATCAAACCCTAGTGAGATTTCCAAACATTTATTAAGTATTGGTATAGGTAGGTGGGTAACAACAAAATTATTATTTATTCTGGTTAAATTAGCTACGCTATAAAAATTACATAAACCAAGTCAATACATACATTTAAAACTGATGGCATGACATTTTTCGGATAAAAATCATTTAACGACTAAAATGATATTGATACGCACGTATTTAAATGAAAAAATTTACATTGGATGTTTGTCATAGCTTGGTCATGAATTGCGCTTTTAATTTTAAGTTCTATTTATACTTATTATTATTATTAACGTATGTATTTAGTACATTCTTCTATTTAACAAATAATCACCCATCTCCGATAATACTCTAGGTATCTATTATTGCATCTGTTTACGTAAATTTTATATCGCTATAAAGCATTTTAATGGCTAGCTCGGCAAAGGAATTCGATATTTAATATTTATTGTTTACCTCAAGGGATAATGACTTTTTTAATAAAATAAGAATTTTATTATTTACATTTAAAAAATAAATGGTGGATTATAAATTTGAATTACTGTCCCTGGTATAAAATAAGAATTTATAATGCTAGGTACCTACAATGATTTTATTTCCTAAATTTTATGGAGACTTTCGTAATAATGCAGCACGGAATCTTATAATCAAAAATTCTGTAAATACTACTCAATCCAATAATATGAGAGTTGTTTAGGTGAATATTCAATTTTGGTTGGACCTGGTATAACCCTAAACCCAAAAAATGTTATTTTTTAGTTTTAAGCATTTTCATATTAGTCTTTCTAATCTTAGTTTAAAATTATATAAAAAATCACAACTCGACATCCCTTTGTAATGTCCATACCGACCGCAGCCGTCCATAGGCGTACCCTTTTAACTTTTCATAACAATACATACCCTACGATATTTTAATAATCCTTTACTAATGTATTAACAATTGTATGTTCATTTGTATAAAAGTATACTGTATTTTTCCTTAACGCTCGAACAGGGCAAAATATAAACCTACGCTGAAAAAGACTGTTTTTGTTTTTAGAAGTTTAGACAAAGACCTAGTCCGTGTTCGAACAGCAAGGAACATACTTTTATAATAATTAATACTATTGTTAATACTTGTTATGCCTATAAGTAGGTACTTTGATAATAATATGCTTCTCATCTAATAAACTAACAACAAATTTTACTCGCTTAGTCAGTGAAATTTTCTATAGAACGTACAATTTTTATAATATGTGTATTCGTCACTTCATTATTTTCAGATCTTAACTGATGATAAACATTTAAAAGAAGACGCTGGCTTTACACATGTAAATCTTGATGCGTAAACTCACAATGTGTTCCGTTCGTGTCGTATACCGGCCGTGTCTGATACAGTGACTGCAAAAAGTTTCATCCACTTGAGGTTTTATTAAAAATTATGTAATTTGATAATCTTCTTTCATTTTATTAATCTAAGAAAAACTATTGAACAGATCATGGTTACAATATTCTGACATTTTCTTGTTTAAATTCCACATTAAGTCTTCGCTATACCATATTATGATGTCCATCCGAATATATTTAGATTAATCTGAGAAAATAACACGTTGCCAAAAATTATTTGTTTCATTCATATTGCAAACTCTAATATTTTTTTTTTCGATTAATCCTCAACCCAATACTTTTTCTAGTCATTGTAGTTATTAGCTTTTATTGTTAATTTAATTTAATTACCCTATGTAAAACATTTGTTTTGTTGGGTTAATAAAGGTATTATTATATTATTTCAGTTAATGCTGTTTTTAAATTATTTTTGGTTATCGTATTTCTAATAATACGGTTCAATTTTTTCAAATATTCACAAAACGCTATCCATCTGTCCATTCATTGTAAACATTTTTTGTGATTTGTTTACAGAACAAACCTCAGTTGGTTGAGCCATTAGATTTTGAAAAATTTTTACTCAAAAACAAGACTGTATTGCAAAATGACCCACAACGCGAATTATTACTTTATCCACCTGATGATATATCGGTAAGTGTTTGAATTGTTACTAAGTTTTTGTATTTGTATATAAATCATCGTCACCCTACTTAGTAATTTTTTTTATCTCAAAATTCGAATGAAATTGATTTTGTAGCAAGTTGTTTTACCACGAAGATATCGCACACTATCACAAACCATTCCACCATGTATGGAGACGGCGCACTGCAACCTCTTCACCAGACAGTGTATTGAGAGTTATTCAACCAATTGGAACTTGATCCATTACAAATATGGTGCATATTCTGGTAGTTACAGTGATTTACCAAAGTTACCTGAGGTGGAATTGAGAGAACAGATCTACGAAATCGATATTGACGCTGATGCAGATGATGATATTAAAATTCAGTTAGACAACATTACCAAGGAGGGCTACTTGATGAAAGGGCCTGAAATTGGTAAGTACTTTACTGTAGTTTTCCTTGGGTCAAGTTCCAATAACAGATTATTAATTTAATGCGAAATTTATGCAGACCAAATCTGCCCGTTAAATAGCCATATGGCACACCACGCTGAGGATATCTACCATCCAACTTAAAACAGAGATACTTTAATTATTTACGTTGTACTCCTTCAAGGTTTTGCTTGTAACAACCATAGCAGGGCTACCAGATCAGAGAGCAATATTCGAGTTTGGACCTGACGGTACGCGAAGTACAATTTTTTTAGCGTATTGACATTGCGAAAAGATCTACCATTTCTAATGATGTAACCATATGCCTTGGATGTATTAGCTATCATCATCAGTATGTGTTCGCTGAAACTAAAGCGCGAATCGAACACAACACCATGATCCCTGGTATTTTCCACATGTGACAATGCAGTGTCATGAATTCTATATTAAAAATCAATAAGAAACGTTCTCCTAGTATATGACACAACTTTGCACTTTACCGGGTTCAGCATAAGATTATTGGCATCGCACCAATCTCCAATTAAATTCAGACTATTTTGCAAAACGTGACAGTCCTCAACCGAACGACCGATCCTATCGACCGCTTTACTGAAGTCGTTATATATGACGTCAACCTTAAGCGTTAAATATTAGTTAAATATATCACATAGTGAATGAAATACAAAAAGGTTTCAATGTAATACTTATTTTTACATTAGTACTATTAGTAGTGTGCGATCCTTTATCAGCAACGCTTCGGACGATGGTCTGTCTCCAAGTGTTCGCCCGTCGATCTTCAAGGCCAAAGCATAATAAGAATTATATCCGGAATTTGTGTCCGTAGAAAATCATTCTGTTTAGCAATCTCGCACTATTTTTTAGTAGATTTTAAAAAAAAATCTAACTATTCAGAAGATCGACACAACCGAAATTTTGAAAAATTTTTATGCAGTACTTCATTTTATGACCCCTGGATCCTAAAAATGACCTCAGTTCAAAAGTTTATATATCTATATATATATATATATATATATGGGATATAGAAACTTTGCGTCACGTTCTAGGCCGCATTTTTTGACCAATCGAAATAAAATTTGGTTAAAAAATCGGCTAGGCCATGGAATCGCGTGAGTTCGTTGGTGATTGAAATCGGAGAGCTAATTTCAGAATGGCGGCCTGTCAAAGTTTTAAAAAAATCATATTTTTTTCGTTGTTAATAGAAAATACCGATGTTACATATCAAATGAGAGAGCACTTATTACATCTCTACAATATTTATTTGGAGAGTTTTTTTATCGCTGGCATATTTAAGTAAATGTAACTCAATATAAAGTAACAAAAAATAAAAAAAATATCATCACCCGCTATACCTGTTATTATTTTGACAAATAAACACCTGTGAAATAACAATAAGACCGTGTGTATTATAGTATAATGGGTATTTCAGTTAAAATAACTGTCAATATGACACTTTATTATATTTGGCGACTGTCAGAATATTCCATTATTTGTTTATTAATAGTGGGTGTCAGTGGTAGACTAAGTATAAATCAAAAATCTACTTTTCCGACTGGCTGCCATCGGGATTTTTTTTTCTTTAGTTACTTAATAAATTTTTAGGTAATGAGAGGACATTTGTAAATATTGGCTCTAAGAGCTTCAAAAGACGTTACTGTTCCCTTAGACAAGAAGTAGACGGTACCTACATACTGGAAATGTACAAGGACGAGAAAAAGGGCGAAGCAAAATTGACCATTGTCATGGATTTTTGTACTGATGTTGTTAAGGTACAACCACTTTTAATATACATTTCTTGTAACTTTAATTTTCCGCTTATTCTGTTTTTAGAATCTAAAAAGAGGAAGATTCTGTTTTGAATTAAGGATGACTGCAGGTCATAAATCCTATTTGTTAGCGGCAGAAAATGACACAAGCTTTAAAGAATGGTTAACTAAACTAAGTTCTGTTCTGCAACAAAATAAAATCCAAGAAGAGAAACGGGCAGCATCTTTGGAAAGAGGTTCGTATTTCTATCTCCTATTTCCATTTCTATTAGTAAACTGTTCTCATTTAACGGATTAGTTAAAATTGGTATCACAAATTATGTTCATTATATTGTTGTTGATTAGATGTTTGATTTACAGAACGCAGTACACCACCCCCATCACCTCAAATCCAGCCGTTTGGAACGTTAAAAGGTCTCGAACAAAGCATGAATCCTCAGCTGATGCGCTATGCACGTGAGACAGACATAAGCATAGCTTCAGCGCGCAAAGAATCTCGTAGCAAAATATTTGCTCTCTATCCAAGTTTAGCAATGAATTTAAAAACCCAGCCGTCAATAGGATCGAATATTACTAGTCAAGACTCAGAGCCATATAAAGAAGTATTTGGTCATAGGGTGTTTTTAAAATGTGAGAGTGTTAGATTTAAGTTGCAAGCGGTAGACGAACGGGAGAATTTGTGTCAGGTAAATATTAATACAAACCATTAATTTAAAGAGCTTTTTTATTTTGTCGAGGAATATCAATGGTTATGTGTACACCAAAAGATCTGTTTGGCATCTGTGGAAACAAAAATACTGTTTAGGTATTAGTTCTATATTTTCCATGCTTTTTTAAGCAAATAATTTTATAAAAAAACGTCTAAAGAATTAATAAGTTATTTTTTCTTTCCTTATTTTTGAACCTTCTTTTAAGATCTTTTGATTCTTGGGGTTTTAGGGCCTCAAAAACACAATTCTAATTACGCATGTTTATTATGCTGTCATGACACCGAAACGTCGCACTGGATGTATAAGATGTTTTTTTGACAGCATAATAAACATGTTTTTGAGAGCCTAACACCGCAAGATTAAAAAAAATCTTTAAAAAGTTTTTTATTATAATGTAACGTTTTTCGTGGTTCGTAGTGTGAAATAATTACGCGCTTTAATTAAAACTGATTTATTTACACTTAATAAATAAACACATAAACAAACTAATAACATTAATTAACTAATATGACTTTATTTATTTCCACTATTTATACCACTATTATTTATCTGTCACAACACTGTTCTCAACTGTTGACTGTCCTCCGACCCTGTTACGTTGGCTATATATATATATGATTGGCCTTCTTTCTCGAACACTTCCAGTGAGTATTCGGACATTCTACACCATTCTGGCGCACGTACGTCCATTCTAGATCCATACGGTAAGCGAGACACATCCTACCCAATTAACACAGCGCTGCCCCGGACGAGGTACAGCCTACTAAATTTGTACAGAGTCGCCTCCCGTTGTTTTGAGTGGCGAGCTTTTGAGAATGATACATCTGATTACTATAATACAGACAACTCGGTGTTGCCGGATGTATTTATTTCTCTCTAAGCGTTGGGGACATTTTTATATTCGTCTCAATAATATTCATTTGATGTATTTTTTTAAATATTTTCATTTAATTTGGGTGAGCAAAGCAAAGATTTCCACATATTTGTGAATACTATTTTCGAAATTAAAAGTTAATTTAAAATTACCTAGATAAATCATCGTTAAGTCATTTCATGGGTCCCTATATAAGGCTTGTTCTAAAGAAACCTTTCTAATAAAAATTGAATTCATTCGTCTGTTATGCAGCTTATGCAAATACTCATTTGCTACATCGATTTACAAACGATGTTTGTGAGTGGTTTCATACAGTATTCATATTTTCTGCTGAACAATAGCAGTTGGTTTTTGGTTTAGCTGTTGTTGTATCGTGAGCGCCAACTGTTGAGTAAACGAACAGTGAAACTAAAACTTGAAACTTATTTTAGGTATAGCTTTATAATACGAATTATATTCTACGAACAATTCATATTATACAGTATTTTTCGTTCCCAACCTTGCTGACAAACAATTTAAAGCTTATTACATTTAAGGCCATCATTTTTTGTGGTTGATATGACTATGCACGTGACTTTACGAAAGTATTTCTCAATTTAAAATGTGTAAACAAAAAATAACGTGAAAAGGTACAGGGTGTCCCATTTTGGGATTAAAGATAGAACATTGCGGTTTTCGCGAACCGTAGCTACTTTTTTGTGAAACGAAAGATGCCGCAAACAAAATGGTCATAGCCCTCGTAGTTTGCGAGTTACAGGGCGATATTGCAAATATTGCATTAGGGACCCCCTTCCTATCTCGGTTACCTTTTAACTTAGCGGGAAGATAAAAACTCACCCTGATGGAGATTTTTTATGGGGAGAACGATTTCAGCGATATAAACCAACCTTATGTTTTTTTTAAATTATATTTTTCTATATTTGTTATGAGCTTTCCAAAATATAGTTTTCTATATTTATTTTCGTTAGTTTAAAAGTTATGAACCGTGTTCCATAAACTTATAAGAAAATCAGGACAGCATCAGGATAGCATTGTATTGTTTTAAATTTATACGGTTATTTGAATTGATTTTTTTTTCGAAATGCCAACATTTGCCTCGATCTCTCTGACTGATACGGTTGGAGTTGCCTCAACCATCGCCAAAACATTTGTTTCATCATTTTCCTTATTCTTTTATTATATTGGCTTCTCTCGGGATATCTAATAAGGCTTCAAGCATTGGAAAAGTTAAATACATGCAATAAAAGAGTGCAACAAAATGCTTACCTTTGTAAATACATTTCCTAAGCTTGATCTCGATTAAACCTGCTTCCATAAAACACTCCTATGCAGTTTTTCATTATTTTCGACTCCACGCTTATAACTTTTAAACTAATGAAAATAAATCTAGGAAATTATAACAAGCCCGACAAGAAATGTACCAATTTAAAAAAAAAACATAAGTTTAATTTATATCTCCGAAATCGTTTTCCTAATAAAAATAAAATCTAACTACGCCACTGGATTCTATACAAAAATCTTTATCAGGTTCAGTTTTAATCTTCCGGCTAAGCTAAAGGGTAACCGAGATACCAAGGGGTCCAAAGTGCAATATTTTCAATATCGCCCTGTAACTCGGAAACTAAGACGGATATGACCATTTTCTTTGCGGCATCTTTCGTTTCACAAAAACGTAGCTCAGGTTCGCATAAACCGCAAGGTTCTATCTTTAAAAATAATCGAGATATTCCGTAAGGACAGCCAAAATGGGACACCCTGTACACAATTGTGGGAGAGAAATGAATTAATGTAATTAATGTTGTTCCCTAAAGTGATTTGTAATTGTGATTCATTACTACGATATGAATTTGTGTCTATAAATATAATAAAAAGAAAAAATTGTGTGGCATAGCGGACAAAATGACTGGTTTTACCTACACAAGAGATTTTGGTTAATTTAGCAGATCAGTCTAATTCAGTAGAACCACACCGAGGCATGGGTCGACAGCTACTGATGAATTCGTTTCGCTCTTATTATGAGCTCGTCAGAGTACCATAGTCGTTGCCCATCTACAATATCGGCCTGCATTTAAGCACAGTGAGATATACAACAGTAGATATATGTAAATACGTACCATCTACATACACATAGTAATTCATATCCCACCATACACAGGCCAAACAATTCAATCAACCCATGCCTCTGTCTGGTTCTACTGAATTAGACTGAGGCCCTGCGAAATTAAACAAAATCCCTTGTGTATGTAAAACCAGTCATTTTGTCCGCTATGCCACAAAATTATTTTCTTGTAATTCATTACGTTTTCGGGCAAAGTAATTTGCTATAGTTGTGTTATTGGATCTTTAATAACTTCTTACAATTAGTTTTGAGGAATGTAGCCGATGTAATCATAATCGTGTCTTTTCATATTGGTTTTTTCAACTACTATATATTTTCGTAAAGCCAATCTATATATTTTATTTATTATTTTATCATAGGAAATTATTCTTTTTCAATCATTGCGGTCAAAAAAGTATAATCTATGGTATATTAGTTTTAACTCTATAAGCAATTTGCGTTCCATGTATAAGGATTATTTCTATAATATCTATATGTATGTAAATAAATTTTTTTTATAGGTGGAGCCATACCATACCACTCTGTGCCTCTACGACGCAAAAAATGGTCGAAAACTTTCCGAAAACTTCCATTTCGACGTAAACAATGACATAATTCGCTCAACATATTCAAGCTGCACAAATTTAGATAGCTCAAACTGCAATTTAGAGATCACACGCAAAGTTTCTGTAGAATGGTTAGCGTTTCCACGTCAAGCCTTATTTAGTATTACAAATCCTCATCCGGATATATTTATCGTAGTACGCATAGAAAAAGTATTACAAGGTGGTATTTGTCAGAGTGCTGAGCCATACGTTAAGGCAAATAAAGATCCTAAGATAAGTTTGAAAGTTTACAAGAATGTGGCTGTTTGTTGTCAGAGATTGGGGAAATACAGGATGCCATTTGCCTGGACTGCGCGTCCACTGTTTAGGTGAGATGAGTTTGTACAATCAACCACTGTTTTAGATTTGACGAGTGATATAAACCAATAGCTTATTATTTTAAATTTAATTTGATGCCTCGCCATTTCAAGTGTTTCGTAATAGTTTATTTTAAAAACGACTATAAACCGACCAAAATTTACTTTTGAATTATGAGATCGTTATGGGGGTTATTGGTATTTATGTTCACGAATCGGTAGTTTCTCGAGATAGTCTGCAGAAAAACGCAAGGTTTTAGCATCCATCCTAGATATAACAAAGTAAATTAAAGAAATATTTAGTGTTTGAATGAAATTCAAATGTCCACACAATAAGTTTAATAGAATTTATCAGCCATGTTTCGGGACTAACCCAGTCCCATCATCAGTGGCAAGTCAATAATCGAAAAAACTTTTCACCAAGACACCCAATGATCGAAAATTCTATTCTATTCTATTTTAGTTCGCTATTGATATGTATATTTAATGCTCAACTTACCATTTTATGGAAAAATATTTTTAATTTATTTAAATTGTAATAACATAGTTAGGTTTTACTATTTTTCTTTTTGTATATCATTTCGATTAAATAAAAAAAAATAAATTACTTAACGGTTTTCCTCTATATCGAGCTTGTGCTAGAATTCACACAGTCAAAATGGTAAGGAAGTTATTGACATATGTAACGTACGTCCTTACCATTTTGACTGTGTGAATTCTAGCACAAGCTCGATATAGAGCAAAACCGTTAAGTAATTAAAAAAATATATTTAATCGAAATGATATACAAAAAGAAAAATGAAGCAACATGTATGGCTGATAAATTCTATTACTCTTATTTTGTGGAGATTTGACTTTCATTAAAACTTTCATTCAAACACTAAAATTACAACACCACTTAAGAATGGACTGCTTTTTCAAATTATTAAAGAAATATGATGAATGCAATAAAGGTATATCGCCCCAAGTGAACCCCCAGGAAGACGCTCTAAGTTTTTCGGGCTTGTGAGACATAACGAGACTCTTATTCGAGAATTTATATACCAGAAACAATACCTACACCATATGCTTTGCTATTTTTAAAGTAAATTATGGAAAATATTAATATATTTATAATAAATTATATTTTCTTAAAGGTTATATAGCAATGAGTTAGATACGGTGTCAGACTTTCACGCTTTGTATCGGCAGGAGCCGAATAAAGTATCAGACGAAGAACTACTGAAAATATTGTCAGACTTTCGGAAACCTGATAAATTCAACAAATTCACTGTGATACCAGGTAGTCTGAATATGAAAATATCCACGGTCATAGATCTACCACCAAGTAAGTTAATTTTTAACTTACTTAAAATTGAATTTGTGTCTAAATAAGTTCCTTTAAATGAAGTTATTTAATGAATATAGAATATACGCCAAAAAATTTAAAATTGGCCTTAAGTATGTGATATGTTCATAATATACTTCTAGATTCCCTATCAACGACGTTGGCTCCTCTAAAACAATTCCCGATTCCACCAACCAATGAACCGACAATAGAAATAACTGAATTTGAAGGATTATCAGAGAAGGATGTCAATCCGTACACGACGTTCGTGAATCACTTATACGTCTACCCGTTGATTTTGAATTTTGATACACAAAAAGTATTTACGAGAGCCAGAAATATTGCTTGTATCGTTGAAGTGCGAGAATCGGATAATGAGGAGGCCAAAGGTTTACAGGTAGGGTTCTGTGAAAACTGACTGACATATCCTTAATAGAGTAATTTATGCTGATGGTTTTGGCACGAAAAATTCACCACAATATGATTGAGCAGTATAAAATTGCAAAAAGTAATACTGTAATATTATGCATGCATTCAGTTTTTTTATAGACAATTTCTCAGCAAAAAGAATTTTTAAAAATGGAGATATACGAAGAAAAAATATGTAGTACTGTTTCAAAACGCGTACCTAGAAATCTAGTTTTATAAATAGTTAATGGGATACTTCTCAGAATACTTACACTGAAATGTGTTAGACATCAAACTCATATATGTATAGTTCTTATGATATTTTAGTGTATATATGGGCGTCCTGGTCAATTGCCACTAGTCAATCAAGCTATTTGTGCTGTTCTACATCATAACACTACGCCTACATGGTACGAAGAGGTGAAAATCCGTTTACCAACAAATATCCTATACTCACATCATTTGTTGTTTACTTTTTATCACATTTCGTGTGATGTAAACAAGAAGCGCGAGAATGGTATCGAAACTTGTGTGGGTTATGCTTGGTGGCCACTTTTACACAAGGGTCGATTGAATGTAGAAGCCCAATCGATACCTGTTGCGGCCAATCTACCCCCTGGTTATTTGTCTGTACACCCATTTGGTCTCGGCAAAGGGGTAAGTAATATTTTATTATTATTATTTAATATGCTTGTTTTTTCTTAATTTCCTGAATCTATAGAGGGGCTGTTAACAAGCTATAAGGCTCCAAAGTGAGAAATTGAAAATACTTTTTTTACTTATAATTATTAAACTACTTATTTGAAATGATTAAATTAAATCTGCAATACCCTTGCGAATCCATCGTTGTGACTAATTATTTATCTGATTTCCAGAATGCCGGTCCGGAGATTAACTGGATAGACGCACAAAGACCGATTTTCAACGTTTCGTTTAATCTAGTGTCAACAGTGAATACCAAAGATCAGCATCTATTTAATTTGTTTATGCACGCAGAACGTTTGTTGGATCCGAAACCGAGTGCAATTCCATCGGAGAGTGAAACTTGTAAAATCCTGAAAGCTTTGCACGCAATACACTTAACCACGTTGATCACGTTTTTACCTACACTATTGAATCAATTATTTACGTTATTGATTGTTACAGCGAACGAGGATATTGGACTGAATATTATAAGGTAACAGAGTACACGAAAAAGCATTTACTTTTATGTTGGTAGTATTATTGGCTTCGAATGTAATGTATCCTATGTAATCATTTGTTTTCTAGGGTGCAAATAAACTTGATCAATATGATCTGCGAAGCGAATAGAAAGGATATTTTGCAGGCGTATGTAAAGTATATGTTTGTTTCACCAGAATGTAAAAGGAATACAGCAGTACATGAAGAATTATGTAAACATTTACCAGTGATCCTGCATCCAAACAATACAGATTTCTTGGTTGTCAATAAATTTATGCATCATTGTGAATTCTTTTTTGAAATTATCGCCAAAGGAATGGCGCAGTTTTTGCTAACAACCGGCAGGATCAAAGTAAGAAAGTTACTTGATGTTTTAGTTTTATATAAATTTGCATTATATACAGGGTATTCCATAATTAATGGTAGACAAATAAACTGCATCATAATTTTTACGTAAAAACCACCGAACATAAAACATATAGAAGGGTCAGTCAACGGTTGTCGTTGCTCCTTACTTCTCGCACCCATTGAAAGCTGTGCAGCTAGAAGTCAGCCACGTGTTCTTGTACCGAGTGGAACAAAACGACGTGCGGAGCGTTATATGTGTCTTTTTAAACAGTGACCTAGTAAAATATTGTATTCTTATTTGTTTACTACTAAAGTAATATCTATTATATGATATATCGAGATGGTAGGGAAAATAAAGTCATATATTATTATTGTGACGAATATCAAGATGTGCCCAACGCTTAGAGAGAAATAAATACATCCGGCAACACCGCGTTGGCTGTATTATAGTAATCAGATGAATCATTCTCGAAAGCTCGCGACGACGTACAAATTTAGTAGGCCGGACCTCGTGCTGTGTTAATTTGGTACGACCTACGTGCGCCAGAATGTTCGACTACTCACTGGAAGTGTTCGAGAAAGAAGGCCAACCTTATATATATACCCAACGTAACAGAGACAGAAGACAGTTATGAAGTGAACAACTTCTTCAGGTATAACCGGAAGTGTCAATTACTTATAACTATTTTATAAATATTGTCACGAATATTAAAATGTCTCCAACGCTTAGAGATAAATAAATACATCCGGCAACACTGCGTTGGCTATACTATTGTAATCAGATGTAATCGTTCTCGAAAGCTCGCGACTCAAACTAATCAAAGGCGACTCTGTACAGATTTAATAGGCTATACCTCGTCCGGGGCCGCGCTGTGTTAGTTTGGTAGAATGTGTCTCGCTTACAGTAAAGATCTGGAATGGACGTACGCGCCCTAGAATATTGTAGAACCAACGACTATTTACTGGAAGCGTTCGAGAAAGGAGAAAAAGCATATAAATAGCCAACGTATAACAGGGACCGACAATCAGTTATGAAGTGAATAGTCCATAGTTGAGGACAGTGTTGTGACATATAAATAATAGTGAAATAAATATAGTCACTTTAATGCATTAATGTTATTAGTTTGTTTAAGTGTTTAGTTATTAAGTGTAAATAAATTAGTTTTAATTAAAGCGCATTATTATTTCACACAACGAACCACGAAAAACGATACATTATAAAATGATTGGTTTCTAAGTAGGTAACACACCTAGCGGGGAAATTGCCAGCACCGTTTTAGCGGTCTTGGTTAGAGGTGTAACTTGTAACTGGAATCAGTCCGTAGCGCATTGTTTTTTTATAAATCGACAGCATCTTCTGACGAAGCAAAAGATATTCTATTCAAAAGTGTGAGAACACTAACCGCCATTGGCATGAATGTTATATGCGTAGTTTCAGACCAGAGACCGAACAGTCAAAAACTTGTAAAAAAAATATCTTGACAGAAGATAATCTTTGTTTTTCTTCGATGATAAGAATCTTGTTTATTTATTTGACGTGTCACTTTTATTAAAATCCACTGGATATAGTTTATTTTCATACATTTTTCAAAAACCATGCACCAGTACGATGAATCATAAAACTTCAGGTTATGTCCTAAGATTAACAGATGCACGTTTATCCCAACAGTTTAAAAAATATGAAGATTAAATATGCTTCTCAAGTACTTACAGCACCTCAGTCACCACCATCTGCTGCAAGGCTCACTGCAAATTTTATTGACAAAATGAATAGAACATGTTTTTTGACCAAATTTTAAACTGTTCTGGAAATACCAGGAATCCAACACACATTCTAATTCTGTAGAGCATTTAATCTTAATAAATCCCGTAATATTAAACATCGTTTTAATTTTATTACTTTACGATTCGTTTTGTCTACAAAATATTAATGTTTCAGTGTAGCCCTCGTATGACAGACTTCTGTCGCTTAAATAATCTTTCGCGCGTATGCCTCGTAATTTCACATTCGTTTACTGCTTGCAGCTGCAGTCGGCAAGGCTTTAATTGAACAAAAATAAAGGGCCGCGAAAATATTGTTATATTTATTTCCCAAATCCCCCACTGGGTTTCTGCTAGAGTGCCTTATAAATTCTCAATAGTTGGATGCTTAAATTATGAAGATGTGTCTGATCACTTTAGTCCCTACGAAGAATCCGTAGTAGAACGTTGACCGCACAACTACCTACCTTGTGTATTGATTTAGTACATATACGTAGATATATTATGATTTTGATATTTCAGATGCATAGGCATGAACGATTCTCTAACGAGTATCTTCAAAAAATAGAAAATCTAGTACAAGTCTTAATACCGTACGTTGTAAATAAACATAAAGAAATGCCATTGGAAACCAAGGAATTAAATAAAAGCTTGGCACATTTTTTAAAGGTAAAACTACGACGAAAATCTTCCTACATGTTTACATTATTGTATTTTGTTTTTAGAAATGTCTGTCACTAATTGATAGAGGATTCGTCTTTAAATTGATAAATTCATACATGGATAAATTTAATCCTGGTGATCCTAGAATATTACAGGAATACAAATTTTCATTTTTGGAAATTATTTGCAATCATGAACATTATGTGTCGTTTAATTTACCCATTCAACAGTCTAAATTAAGTCCAAGAAATAGATCGCCCGATGTTCTACAGGTAATTTGTGCTCGTAACAATAGTCCACTCGGATAATCTTAATTAAAAATAATGGAACTGGATTACATCAATACTTTCATTTATTAACCAAAAATACCTCAAGGAAATAAACACATCTAGTGTTTGTAAGGACCGGACAAATACTTGATTTCTTATCCGGCCTTTATATTTCATGTTCTTATAAGTTTTATAATATTTAGTATTCAAATATTCTAAATTGTGAAAAAATATTTCTTCAATGATGATGATCCGAACCTCTACTAAAATATCTTCAAATCATTCTAGGACTTTACATTATCTGAAGACTTTTGTAAACATCATTTTATTGTCGCATTGCTATTACAAGAGGTAAAAACCTCTCTAAATGAAGTGACTCATGTAAGAAAGATTGGATTGAACACTTTAAGAAACCTGGTGGCGAAACATGAATTGGATACCAGGTATGTAATTTGCATAGCCTGAATTAAATTGAGGCATGAGCATAGCAGATATTAACGAAATCACTTCATTGATATTGTGAGCTCGTCTTAAGAATACCTAAGCCATACCCAGAAATAGAAATATCGACCTGCAGTAGCAACAACAAAAACATTTCACAATACCTTTTTCTTCTAGGTTTCAATCAAAGGGTCAAATGCATCGCATTGCGCTGATCTATCTTCCTTGGTTGACAATCGTATTAGATAACCTAAGTCGATTGGATACAGTCGACAAAAATGGTGAAGATGGTGGTGGTGATTGCGCTATTAATCGAATATCTACTAGTAGTTCGTATTTGTTTGGTAAAAGTTCGACTACGGCTAGTGAGTGTACACCAAGAAGTCATAGATTCACATTGCATTTAGACAAAGATAGTCCAATGCATTTGCGGAATTCAGTATTTTTTGATGCTATTGCTGGCCAGTGTAAGCATTTCGATACTCTATACTCAGTCTCGTACATAAATATCGTCATATCTGTCGTTCCGAATGGAATCCGAATATAATTAGTTGTAGTTAACACAAATGGGTAATCGCTCAATATTTTTAGCATTAGTCAATGGTAATTCGTTAAGCGTTGATTCCGACATATCATTACTATCAGCGGAGGACGATAAATCTACAATCTCTCAAGAAACTACTATAGTTCGTGAAGATCCTCTTAAAAACGGCGGCGATGTAATCACAAGAAACCATAATCGTTCAGCATCACATGCAATGATGCACCGGTACGATAAGCTTCATCCCCAGGAAGTCCGTGATATATTGTTGATTTTTCTTTTTGTGGTGAAGTACACCAACGAGGAACAGTAAGTACATTTTTCTTTTGAATTAATAAGCTTTTTCTTTTACTAACTCTATTGTAGGTCAAAGTTTCGAAATATTGTTTCGTTCTTTTAAAAGAAACAAAATACTACACTGTAGTTTTATTTATCATAGTTTACAAGTAAATAAGGTTATTTGTAAAAGCAGCTGACAAAGTTACTTTTAAATGTAACTAGTTACTTTAGCTTGAAAAGTAACTACTTAAATACTTTCAGAAAATAGTTACCTACTTCTATACAAAAGTAACTAAGTTAAATAGTATATTAAGTATTGAGAACAGTAAGTGTAGTTTACCGACCGACGACAATGTTTGGCGACTGAGCGTAGCGAAGTCGCCAAAATTGGAGGAGATCGGTAAACTACTTACTGTTTGAGATGCTTATACTATTTTTTGTACGATCGAAATGGCTGAAATTGCAATTTTATTATTTTTAATAATTAATATTTTCAATTAAATACAAATTCAGGTTAGCTAATACCCTCTACAAAGTTGCAGTTGACCGTTGTCATGGAACTAATTGTTATTGTTATGATTGTTATCGTATTTTTTATGTCATGTATTTGTCAAAACTTATTTAAATAAATATTATTATTGAAAATGAGTGACTTTGAATGTGAATCTCTTGATGAAGCATGGAATGTTGGAATAGCTGCTATAATTCCAGAGAACGGTATGAAAATGCTTATAAAAGTTCATACCTAATGCCGTTTAATATACAATTTAAAAATCAAAATAATGACGTCAGCATAAATGCGCAATGATATACCGTCGTGAATTTACTTACCGTTCTCTGAACGGTAAGTGAATTACTTACCGTCGTGTTTGGGTTGTCAGCCAGTAAATGTCACTTACTGTCATAAAGACAGACACGGTAAACAATCAAAAAAGGTCGGTCGTACAAAAAGTTACATACCAAAAGTATCTATTTACTTAAATGGTCAATTTAAAAAGTAATTAGTTACTTAAAAAGAAACTAAGTTTCTTAACTTCTTTACGTTTAATCGACTTATTAACAGAATCTCGCTTGCCTATTATTCTAGTTTATTTCAAAGTCTATCAAAAGCACCTGTTGCTTGCAGACTTGTAATGTGGTGGCAGAGCTACTCAGAGACTGAAGTAGTTAATTTCTTTACCGTGCTGGAGATGGCGTTGCACTACTTCAAATATGTCGGAAAAAGGAATTTGACGGTTGTTAAGACACCTGATGGAGATTGCGTGAAGAGTAAGTCGAAAAAAGCTCATACATTACCTGCTAGAATGAACCCTTCCGAAATTAACCATGAAGGAACTGGTACTTTGGTTATACATACAACTAGGGAGAATTTGGTAACTTCTGGTAAGTTTTCAGATAAATTAATATATAATAATAATAATTCTTTATTGCCTAACAGGCTTACACCCAATAAAAAGACAATTTTCTGTGATTAATTCTAGCTAAAATTTTAAATACAATATCAAAACTAAAACAATGCGAATTTAGAACGAATTTACTATTTAAATGAAATTCAAAAATTAACAGGAACCCACAGCTAAGAATTACAAAAATTAATTCTCTATGCATGCTATAATAATTTGTCAATCTACAAGCTGCATAAATTGGTGCTCGAGCCTCATAATTTGTACGATGAGCCGGAACCTCAAACAAATAATAGTCCCGAGAGTTATATTGTGGAATAAAAATATTTATTTGCGCCAGCAGATGGGGAGAGGCAATTAAGTCATTAATTAATTTAAAAATAAATATTTGACCTGCACGGATTCTTCGAATCGACAATGACTGAATGTCAAACGTATTGAGCAATTCAACATGATACCCCCTTACAGATAACTGGCCATGAACTTTGAAAAAATTTTATTTTAAAAATTTTCTCTGCACCCGCTCAATTCTATCCACATGAACGTGATATATAGGTGACCACAAAACTGAAGCGTATTCTAACTTTGATCTAATCAGAGCCATATGCATCGCTTTGAGACATCCTATGTTATGAAATCTTGACGTATTCCGGAATACAAATCCCAAAGAACGGAGATATATGTATACTTTTTTCCATTTTACCCTTTACTCATTTGAAGTTTTGGAAATATTGTAATTAAGAGGAACTTAAGCCATATCTAGTACATTTGAGAGCAACTTCATTCGGCTTGCACCCCATATTTATGATGTTCTTATTTGGACGCCAAATTTGCATGATCATATTATTACTTTGTAGGCCGTTTCCAATGACCTCAAAATTCGGGCCTTCCACATTTTGATTCATAATCTTTCGGCGTCAAAACATCGTAAAGTACGTAGATGTAGTTTTATCAGGCTTTCTTAGATTTATACCTACTTCGTCAGGTAGTGGGGTTAGAAAATTACGAAATTTGGGTTCTGCATTTTGGTTTATATTATCACTCTAAAAAAATCCAAACCATAATTCAATTAAGTAATTATGTTAAACTGCTTTAGAGAGTGAATAAAGTTAATAGAAGCAGGGCAGGAATAAACACTATTACAACATACTCGGCTTGATAAAGAACCCAAAACTTCGTTGCACTCTAGCCTGTTCCGCACTATAGAAATTCGGCAGAGACTAGAATTGTGGTACTAGATAGCCAGTGCAAATAAAGGAACAAACTGTACAATGTTCGCGTGTTAGAAATTCACATTTTATTTTTTATTTATAGCTCTAAGATTGTTTTATTTATTTAGAAAATGAGACACAAAAAAAGCAACAAGCTCTATTAGAACAACACTTGGCATTAGAGGTTGGTCTGATTACACTGGACTGTATGGGATTGTACTGTATGCATTTTCGAAAGAACCTCTTGATTGCCGATGGCGAAAATGACGTTATGCGGAAAATATTCGACTTATATCTATCGTTCATGCAAATAGGCCAAAGCGAAACTATGTTTAAACATGTTTTTGCGTCACTTCGTGCATTTATTAATAACTATTCATCTGTTTTGTTTCAGGGTAAGAATAAAATTAAATATATCTGTTTACATTCTGTAAAATATTACACCAGCTTAAAGTTTAATTTTTCTAGGTAATGCAGTTTTATGCGGTAAATTATGCTATGAGCTACTAAAATGTTGTAACAGTCGGTTAGCAACAATACGTCAAGAATCATGTGCCATATTGTACTTGCTTATGCGAAGCAATTTCGAGTTCACTAGTCGTAAAGGTTTAACCAGAGTACATTTGCAAGTTATAATATCTGTATCACAAATGTTGGGTAATATTGTTGGTTTAAATAATGCAAGATTTCAAGAGAGTTTATCATTGATTAATAGTTATGCATCTAGTGATAAAGCAATGAAAGGAACAGGTATGAACATCCACCACGTATTTTCATCTTAATTATGTAAAATGAATCTATTTTTTTAGGATTTCCAGTTGAAGTGAAAGATCTTACTAAAAGAATTAGGACTGTTTTAATGGCGACAGTACAAATGCGTGAACATCATCTGGATCCAGAGATGTTGGTCGATTTGCAGCACAGCCTAGCAAATTCATATGCTTCTACACCTGAATTAAGGCATACGTGGTTAGAGACAATGACTAGGAATCATGTGCGAGATGGAAATTATTCCGAGGTATTTAGATTAACGACATGTTCTTCGATTGTCACCAACCGGTACATGTAATATTCCGATTAAGGCCACATTTTAAAACTATATTCAAATATACTGGATGTTGTTTTGCAATTTATTGCGGTTTTTTAATTTGCATATAAATTATAAAAATACTTTTTCCGCACTGTTTTTACTGCTATAACTAATATAAAGTCAGATAGTGTAGAAAAGTTACTTTTCCGCACGATTTTTCAAACTACTACAAACCTAAGCTAGTTTTTCTCTGGTAATAACGTATTTATTTATTTAGTTATATCTACATTTATTTATTTAGTTATATCTACAGTTTTGCCTGTACTCTTCGGTTTTGCGAAATTTGAAGTGCTGGTAGGAAAAAAATTGTACCTAATACATGCGGAAAGAATCTTTTCCGCACTTGACGGATGACCGAACTCCAATCGTTCGGTGCGGGAAAGTATTAATTTCCGCACTTGTTAGGTAAATAACTATTCCCGCATTCAGTGCTGTAAAGTTACTTTTCCGCACGATTTTTCAAATATATTAAACTAGCAGGTTAAACTAGTTTTTTACCATTATGGATCTTTTTCTCTGGTAATATCAACGTATTTTAAATTATTGCTAGTTATGTCTGCAGTTTTGCTTCTAGTCTTTGGTTTTGCAAAATTTGAAGTGTTGAGAGAGGTTCGATCAACAATCGTCGCGTGAGGAAAAGTACTATTTTCCGCACTTGTTAGATAAATAACCTTAATAAGTGTTCATCGAAGCTAAATACAGAGTATTTTGTTTTATTTCGATTTCTTCTATCTAATTTTTGCAGAATTCTAACCGGCAATAAATTAAAGGTCATTAAGACAACTTTGATATGCCATTTTTTGTAAAACACCCTGTATATTATCTGCCTTAATAGATGCAGTTTCGCTGTTAAAGTCCCTGGAATCGTTACACATTAATTTTATTTTCGAACTGCTACAATTAATTTAGTATCATTAAGAAAAATGTATGTTGTAGGCGGCCTGCTGTCAATTACATATAGCTGCGTTAATGGCGGAATATTTGAAATTGAAAAACATTCAACCATGGGGTGCTGAAGCGTTTGAAAAAATTTCGTCCAACATCCCGAAAGATGAGAAAGGATTGAAATTAGACTCGGGTGTTCAAGACATACAATATACTGAGTTTATTTTGTTGGAGCAATTGGAAACATGCGCAGAGTTTATTGATAAAGCTGAGAGGTAAATCATTTTTTGTTAATGTTGAATTCTAAATAAACTAAGATACCTTCGTAGGTATGAAATTATGGGGGAATTATACAAACTGATTACGCCAATGTATGAGAGGAAACGAAATTATGAATATTTGAGAAAATCCTATCAAAATCTTGCCAAAAATTATGAAAAAGTTGTTGAAGCAAATAAAAGCTGTAGACGATTGCTGGGACGGTATTATAGAGTTGGATTTTACGGCCAAGCATATTTTGAGGAAGACAATGGTGTTGAATATGTGTACAAAGAGCCAAAAGTCACGTCGCTAAGTGAGATTTCTGAAAGACTGCAAAGGCAATACTGTGATAAATTGGGTCAAAATGTTAAAATGATACAGGACTCAATGCCAGTAAGTACCTAATATTTTAATTGCTCTATTGCTTCCAATTAATTTAAGCTGTTGTGTTGGAATTTCTGAAATACCTATATGACACAAAACATCTCTGAACACTTAATTATGAATTCATTGCAGGTGATACAAAGTGATTTAGATCCAAAATACGCCTACATTCAAGTAACACATGTGACGCCATATTTTGAAAAATCAGATTTGGAAGATAGACAAACTGAATTTGAACTAAATCATGATGTGTGCACATTTATGTTTGAGACACCATTTACTAAAGATGGTAAGGTTAGAGGCAATCCAGAGGAGCAGTGGAAGAGGCGCACTATATTAGAGAGTAAGCTAATTATACTTTATTTATTTATAATACAAATCAAATATAATTGCAAATTTTAGATTTAGCTCATTGCAATTCTTTTACTTCCCCAAAAATTAATACATAACAAACGTAGTTTAAAAAAATCATATGCAGAGAGTAATAATTAATAATCAAAAAAAAAATAACCATTGATTAAAATATCTAAACAAAAATAAAACAGTACACTTAAGATTTAATATAATATAAATATTTCCTTCCGTATACGAGAGTTGTGAATCTTATAAATAAAGGGCGGAATATATGCAAAGTGCATATATTTGCATATTTTTACAAATTTCATAAAAAATTGCATATTTCGGCAAAAATAAAATTTGTGTGCATATTTTTCGTTTTATCAAAAGATTTAGTACGACCCTTGCAGGTAACTGAAATAATTTAACAGGTGGGTAGGTTTTATTATTATATTGTTTATGGACCCATTTTATTATTATATGGTTTATTGCCGGCATTTATTGGATGTTTAGGAATTTAGTTAGTTTACCTCCAGAGCCCGTAATTACTCGATGGGGAACATGGATTAAGGCCGTGATATTCTACGCAGACCATTTTGAACACAGATCTAGAGTTTCCAGATCTGTGATTTTGAAGCCATTAAAGACATAGTTTTAGATTTAGAAGACAATTCACAGTATGTAGTGCAAAGTCAAGCAGTATTAAAAAATGAAAATTTAGCTAAGGAACTTGTTTTTATTAAGGTTAATTTTACTTTTATACCACATATAATAACTTCGTTAGAAAGTAGGAATATAAGTTTAAGAGAATCAATTAAAATTGTTGAAACTTTTTCCGACAAATGCAAAAAAGTTCCCGGTGATGTAGGAAATCAAGTAAGAAGTTAACTCGAAGTTATTGTGGGAAAGAATGAAGGCTTTAAGTATTTAATGGAAGTCAAAAATATTTTTGATACTAAACCATCCAACGAAGTAATACCTTGGCCTTATAACTTACTACCCAAATTAAAATATTGCCAGATCACATCGGGAGATGTTCTTTGTACAAACATATTTTTACAGACAGAAGGCAAACACTTTTATTGGAAAATTTTGAAAAATATATCGTTATAAATGCATTTTATACTATTTCAGCTTAAAAATTTTACCTATTATATTTTTCTTTTAATTTTACTTAAAATAAATAATTTTTGTAAGAGTCGGCGTTTCTTTATTTCCATTTTTCCCTGTTATATTCAAGGCATATAATTGCATATTTTGACAAATAAATGCATATTGTTGCATATTTCAAAGAAAAACTATGCATATATATGCGCATATTTTAACTGAATTGACGTGCATATATTCCGCCCTTTACTTATAAAGCAAGATAATGAACAAATATTCCAATCTAACATTAGATTTTACTTCATTTGAAGCATTCAAAAAAGGTGCAATATGAAATCTGCACCTAATTTTCATTTTAGAGTTTGTAAATAAATAGTTATTTGGATTATTATATTGTATATTTATTATTTTTAATATAAATGGGGTACACCACTCGTTTCCTCTGAGAGGGTTTAATATAGTTCGCTGCTTTCTACCATATAATGCTCGCCCCACTGTTGTGTTTCCAATTCGGTATTACAATATGGATTAGGCAAGTATTGTTCAATGTTGTGAAGAGTAACGTCGCACATTTCAATAAAAGTACGTTCAAAATATCGCAAATACACCCTTACTCTCGTGACTAGGATTGTAATAAACACTATTAACTACTTATTTCGTTTACTTGAATCAGATTTCTGTGTTTCAGCGGCATATACCTTTCCGTATGTGAAGAAACGAATACCTGTCTCATCAAGACGCGTTACAGAACTTACTCCTATTGAAGTGGCCATTGATGAGATGCAAGTTCGAGTAGCTGAATTAGAAGATGTGGTTTTCACCGAACCAACTGATGCGAAAAAGTTACAACTGCGCCTTCAAGGTAGTGTCTGTGTCCAAGTCAATGCAGGGCCTCTAGCGTACGCTAATGCCTTTTTGGACCCATCATTGTGCAATATGTATGCAGAGGATAAGGTTGAAGAGTTGAAAGATATTTATAGGTTAGTAACCAATTAGCACTTATTCATTATTTTAATAATTTAAAATTTATGTACAGGGTGATTAACTCTCTTATTTTTTTAACAGTTTACTTAAGTTAGTTTATGGAAAATTTAACTTAAACCCCCTAATGTAATCCCTGTTAAAGGTGTGTTTCTTGTAGCCAGATTTGTCTACGTACTTCAATGTCGCCCGGTACTGCCGTGTTTATAATTAATCTGGTAGATGCAAATGTTCTTCTTACCCTTAAAGGGTTGCGTAGAGGATATCACAGGCTCTGTTGCGCTGGCAGTGGCTAAGCATCCAAAACGCGCAGCCGAGTCGGTAGAATTCGAGGTTGTTTTCCTATGAAGAACATAAACGTGTTAGCAGTTCGGTTACATCAACTCGTTACTTTTTTCTTCATATCTAGTTTCAAACTTTTAAATGATATAAAAATCTCTTGAGGGTTTTTAGGAAATAAAAAATTAAATCTACAATCAAATAAATTCCACAAATGTAGTGCTGTTTTATTTGGAAAATCATATTTACTCCTCGTTATTGAGGACTCCTTTAGAAAAATTATTATTATGACACATTTTAGATGACACCTACCCCTTTGCAATATGATCATTTTTATATCGATCTTTCATAAATTGTATCTGGTTTGCAATAACATTATTTTGTTTTAATTTTCACGTGATTCATTTGTTCTAGATTTGAGCTCAATTGGATTAAGAATTCGTGAAATAATTAGAAATACGTGTTAATTTATTAATCGCGGCAAATATTACGTCAATTTTTAGCACCAATATTTCCGAACACCTTGTAGACTTAACGTGTTCAATATTCCCACATTTGCAATGTATTTGGTACCCTTTTAGTATATATTTTATATTTTACAGGGAGTTTCTAAAAATATCATACTCAGCTCTCCAAATCAATGCAAAATTAGTGAATCAAGACCAACAAGAATATCAGGATGTTTTAAAACAAAATTATAAGAAATTGTGCGCTTCTTTATCTACACTTTTCAATGAATCATTATGGCCACACGATGAAGCAGGTAGTTTCAAACGAAATAGCATGGCTCTATTCAGTGCTGTTAGTGGTGTTTCACACAATTCAAGCACAGCATAACTTTAGGTATATTAACTTTTAGGGATGTTTTGTTTGTAATTATTACATGTTAATTAATTTTAAGTTTGTGTTGTCGTTGTTATTTGTATTTATATTATGGATGTTGTTATATTGACAGAGCTTTAAAATTTTGTGAATTTTCTTTTTTCTAATTATTAGGATTTTGATTTTTTTATACTAATGACAAAAATATCTCTCTAATACCTACTACATTTTATTCACTTTTCATTAATAGGAGTATCACTTTTTGGTGCAAAAAAAACCAAAAATTAGTGAAAGTATTTGTTTCATGTGTACTAAGTACTATCTATATAATAATTTTCATACATATTAAGTCACGATATATATTTCCCGCATCATATAAATAAGTACCTAATAAAAAACTTTGTAGAAAACGTTTCGGCTATAACTATAGTGCACATCTATTTTAAAATGTTGCCATGTTCGTATTATTATTTTTTATAGTTTTAACATGTACAAGACATATTAAAACTTTCAAGTTATTATAAATACTCTTGAGTTACCTGTAATTTAACTATTGATTAACCATGTTCCGGTTGGGCTTCACTGAGGCTAAACTTCCGGTCAATCTAACCGTCGAATGAACCGGCTTTTCATGAAATAGCTGACGATTAATTATTAGTATAAATTAAAATGATTAAAATATACATACTTCGTATAATAGTTGAGGAATGAGTTGAATAGACGTTTTTCAGATTTTGGATGATATCGAATTTTGAAAGAGATTTCTACCCTCAAAAAACGGGTATCATCTAGTGTAAACAGCAATCGTTTAGTGCTGTTTTTTATTTTCAAGTACTTATATTGAATATCTATATTTGACGGCTATTTTAATCGAAATACTTCTTTCCGAACAACTAAAATTAACGCATTGTAACTATACATTGTCATCGTTGCTAGTATTCGTCATAATAGATGTTTAATTTTTGATTATTTGAGTGTCAATTTGTGTACCTACAAGTTTTAAGATGTTGTCCTATCATCAATATTTTTAGGATCATCGGTGCTTTCGCGGTTGTCACAACTTTAACAACGGACGAAGACGAAACTAGTCCACTGCACGACAATGTCGATGCCCTCTGTGGCGTTTCGCTTTACTCGTAAGCTCGTCAGACAGGCAAGGAAGCCTGTGACGCCTGAACTGATCAATATTTTAATTATTGTTGATTTTAACTTTGATTATAACAATACAGTTAACTTTCATAAATAATTTATAACCAATATTGATCATGTTTTAGAAATTAAAGCTACATGCTACATGCTAACGATTTTAAAATAAGTTGGAAATTACTTATCTCTGACCACATGGAGTTCCTTCCATAAAACTGAATCAGTGCTGCTATATTTAATTAATATACAACTACAACTGTCTGTGTGACTTCCGGTTTAAATGTGACTGATAAACACAATCGATTTCATCCGTCAAGACTCCGTAATTAATGGCGACAGATTCATTGCTCGGGATTTCAAAACTATCTTATACATTTTTATTGACATTAGCACTAAACGAGTAAGAAGTTTTTTAAAGCACGTCACATACTCGTTCGTGTCTCATAAAAACAAGATAACACAGGAAATGAAGGGATAAAACTATTAACTCAATTATTTAATTACTGAAATATCCTAATACTTGTGATCCTTTATCATATTCATATTTAACCCCGGCCAGCGATATTTTACCTTTCAAAATCCCAAAAATGGGCATGTTTAATTGTTAGCGTATCTCTCTAAAATGAAGAAAGTTAGCTACGATGCAAAAAAGAAACTTTATGTTAAACTTCACTTAACATAATGGTGTTCGCTGAAAATGTCATAATGTGATTTAAAAATTAAAGAACTGATAAGTAACTAAGTAAGAGGTTTGCAAATGATGTAAATATTGGAAGGCCTCTACAGCAGTGTTCAAAGTGTTAACAACTATATCATGTATTCTTTAAATGGCTAAAGTTTCAAAATGGTAGTACAAAATTAATAATGCGAACATGACTACACATCTCTGACACACATATTTGGTAGCATTTTATACTTTTATAATATCGTCAATTAAGATAAATAAATATGAATAAAAGACTGTGACGATAGGGCTCAATTTTTTATTAGTTGTTGCAGTGATAGAACCTGATAGATCTGAGTTAGGTGATATGATAACATGTTAAATTTAGAAGTTTAATTAATAAAGAACTACTCGAAGAAAGCTCTTTCATAGTCAGATCGGCTTGCGATGTAAAACTGTTCTTAAGCATCGCTCAAAAACAAGAATCTATGTTTAATCAAAGTCAATGTAATCATTTTTGTCATTTTACCAGGACGGTTAATAATAATTTTGCCTATAGACATGTTAAGCCGCACATCACAATTATTACTATACATTACATGAATTCGTACATACTTTTCAAAATAAAAGTTAAGGAGATTCAACATATTGATTTATTAAATAATATTGTATTTGTATTTCTTGCCATCACATCTGAATTTTTCCGGGCTGTGAAATTTAATACTTTTTCCAATTTTATTTTAGTCAATTTCTACTTAAGAAGCTTATTTGTGATATTGACAGTGTTTACTAGTAAATTTGTGTTGTTTACAGTCCATTTCATTCATTTTTATGAATATTTATAATTTATTTTTTGTATTTTCATATGACAGTACTTCGAATTGGAGTTGTTGTAAATTTGTTATTAATTTGTATTAGTAGTTAACTAATTCAATCAGTATATAAATACCACACAATGTTCATGTTTTGGGTTTTGATAAAACTGTTAATTTAACTTAAATTATTAAGTATTCCAGCCACAAGATAATGACATAAGAAAAAACTTGTAATATGTATGATCGAATAATAATATCTGTATTAAATTAATTGTATACGTTTTTCATTTGCTAATAAATTCCAAGGGCTGATACTATTACTCCTAGTATTCTAGAGAAAGAAATAAAAAAAAATACAAGGCTTTACCACCGAACATAAAACGGTATAGAAGGATCACTTTGACACAGCCCCTTATTTTCGTTCTATCAAAGCTTTGCCGACTGCAGCTGCAAGCAGTAAACGAATTACGCGGAGGACAGAAGTCTGTGTACGAGGGCTACACTAAAACGTTAACATTTTATATAAAAGACGAAATGTAAAAGTAATAAGACTAAAACGGTGTTTAAAATTAAGAGATTTATTGAGATGACAACATTTTTTTAAATGGTGTTTCGAATTTGGCCCTTCAAATCAAGTTATTTTCATATTAAAATGTATTTCACTTACATTTTTATATACTTTATAAAAGTAAAAAAATCAAATATTTCATGACCAGGCACAAGGTGCAATAAAGGGTAGGCTGTGTAGTTTTCCACTGTTCTCCGAGCCGTTTAATGAACATATTTCATAAGATATTCACACATTTGATTTTCAAAACTGGATTTACTTAATAATAAATAAATATATTTACAATAATACTTAAAAATGTCAATTCAGTACCAATCATCTAATCGTTATTCACATGCGTCTTTTTATGCGTTTTCAAAGCCGAACTCTGACGAAACGCTTGCCCACATTCCTCACAAATGTACGGTTTCTCTCCAGTATGAATTCGTAGGTGCGACGTGAGATCGTTGGACTGTGTAAAGGCCTTTTTACAGAATGAGCACACGTATGGTTTTTCACCGGTATGTGTTCGTTTATGACGCGATAGAATTCCAGAACGTGAGAATTTTATGTGGCACACATCACATTCGTAGGGTCGTTCTCCAGAATGGATTCTTTTATGTTTCGTTAAGGAACTAGAGGTGGTGAAACCGTGATTACAAACATCGCAAACAAATGGACGTGCTCCTGAAATTACATGTTAAATATTAAAAACAAAAATAAGTATTGAACAACATTGTGAAAAAGTTGTTCTAACTTTTTGTATGGCAAATATATAGATTTAACGTGACGGTTGTGGATAAAATGCGTCGCTGCATACCTATTTTTGTTTTCATTTTACGTCTTTAGCCTAGTTCTAATTTACAAAACAAAGACGTCTACTCCACAAAATGTTTTTATATTGATATTCGATTCAGCCGAACATGTTTCAGAACTTGCTGTTCCATCTTCAGTGGCATTAATAAGCTTTACAAAAGAATCTTACCTAGTGTCTAAGTTGTAATATGGATTTTCGAAAACATGAATACATACTAGAATATACAAAAGAAATTCAGAGTCAAGCAGTTATATAATGCTGACAAAATCACTTACCATTTTGTCAAAAACTATTCAATAGTAGAAACAAGGAAATGAGGTCAGGCGATAAAATATTTAGAAAACTTAAAAATTAATTATACTAATTGTAAAACAGTAAATGATTCAATGTGATTGTTTCTTCTTGTAAATCATTTCTATTAAACAGATCTTTGAAAATACACTTATGTAGTTTTTTATTTTAATCAAATTCTGTGTAGTGTATGTTGAGTTTTATAAATTTGGAGTGTCCAGATAAACCCGGAAGTTAGTTGAGACAAAATTCTTCATTTACAAGAAGTAACGTTGAAAAGGGGTGTCGAGGCCAAATCGTTCGAAGGCAAACTCTTTATGTATGTTTGAAGTGGTAGGGATATTGGAGTAATTAATCTATCATCTATTATAATTTTCTGGAAAACAAACTATTGAGACAACGCGAATCCGCGGCAGTTTAAGCAGCTATAGTTTCGCGTCTCGTGGCGTCGGTCGGTTGGTTAATTATTTACTCTAAATAAAATCAGCGTAAGTAGTGGGAAATTGTGAAGGAACGAAAAGTCTTATGCAGTGTATTCCTCTAAATATAGTAAATGATTTTTGAAAGTTATACTTACCAGTATGTTTCCGTAAATGAGCAGATAATTCTCCTTTGCTCGCAAAACTGTTACTACAAATCGTACATAAATGCGCCTTCACACCACTATGCCTCACAGTATGTTGCCTTAAATTTCCCAATTGATTGAAACCTTTGCCACATGTGGAACATAAAAATGGCTTTTCACCATTGTGAGTTCTCATATGGTCTTTAAGATTAGATATTTGATTGAAACCTTGAATCAAAATAAAAACGACTGGTAATACAAAGCAACAAGACTTAGTTATGTTGAAAATTTGTTTCACACTACCATGTCTTCATAGTGTTAGCAATAGGATATAATGGAGTTGTTACTTCTTGTACGGCCATCGTTTGTGAACAGTGTTTCACGGGGCATATTGCCTGCGCACACTAGATGTCGCCAAAAACATCCTGTTGTCAGTCATCTCTCGTGCTAGTATAAGCTCTTCGTAAGTGTTGCAAATTTGGGTCGCACTGCCTGTCAATCACCACTGATGAGTTGTGGATCAACGAAACGGCACATCTGGTGAAAGCATGGTAGTGTGAAACAAATTTCCAACATAATTAAAAGTCTTGTTACTTTATGTAACAAACAATTCACAAAGCTTATTCTCAGAAACAAAACAATGCAGAAGATAAATTCAATGACCCGACGCTTGAATATTATTAAATTTAGCATAAAAAAATTCGTGGCTACCTTTGTAACATATTTTGCAAATGTGCGGCTTATTCCCAGTATGATGGTTCATATGATTAGTCAACTGTTCAGCCCTATTGAACTTTTTACCGCACTGTTCACATCGAAATGGTTTATTGTCTGAGTGAATCCTTAAATGTCTCTTAAAATGGGAAGGTTTTTTAAATTTCTTAAAACACATGTTACATACATATTCTACACCATTAGTCTTGTTTTGTTTATGATCATTTAACAAATGCTCATCTAATTCATGTTTTTGCAAAAATATGTGGTCACATTTATCACATGTATGTAATATATCTTCAGCTTTTATAGTCATTGGTTTTTCTACGTTACTATCTACAATAATTGAATTTGAATTATCATTTTCTTCTTCTTCGACTTCATCATTTTGTTTGTTCATTTTTATGACATGTGCTATTTTATGCCGTAACAACAAATCTTCTCTGGAGAACATCTTAAAACACACCTCGCATTCGAAATTTTTGGTTTTCTTAGTTGTAACATTACTGGGGACGTCGATGTTGTCAATATCATTGTTTTCATCACTACTATCGTCACTAAATCCGTCTTTATCGAGAAAACAAAACTCAAAAGAATTATCTGCCTTGTCAGAATCAACTTGAGGTGTTTGATCCAATAAATTCTCTTCATTCTTTACATTACCACTTTCTTCTAATTTTAAAGTTGAGTTTTCAGTAGATGATTTTAATAAAAGTAATCGTTTTCTAAGAAATTTGTCATTTTCTTCACATTGTAATTTAAATAAATACATATCAACCGCCCTGTTAATGCAATCAGAACATATCTCTTCTGGTAGTCCATCTCCTATTGTAATCTGTAATAATTACCAAATAGGTTAATTACAAAAGGAATTTGTGTACGTAATTAGAAATAATCTTGTGACCACTATTAAATAATTTTTTATCAGACCTTTCCCAGCAGACAGTTCAGGCATAAATTCCTCGAGCAAAACTATACTATTGCACGTGAGCGGTTAAGGGAAAAAAAAAGAACGATTAACCTCGAGATTTAAAAATTAAGAAGTTCTATCGTTCAGGAAAATCCGCACTGAATAGTGCCATCCACTGGTATAAAACCTGCCAAAAGAAGTTTCTAAGTTAGTCGAGACTGTAAGTATCGGAACGACGAGTAATTATCGAAGCTGCAGTTAGTGTCCCAAATTTTCAATTCAGATTTCAACCAGCAGATCACGAAATCATAAACCTTACGGAATGTTCGCTTGTAGATAACATCTTATTAAAATATATGAGCTAGATGACAGCGTAAGAATGTTTATCTTTCCTCCCTAGGTATCTTCTACTTATCTGGGTGTTTTAGGCAAGATCTTTTGAGTACATCGCCGCTCTAAAGACAGAACCTTATTAATCTTACTCAACAACATTTACACATACTTTAAAAGATCATTTGCTTCTACAGTAATCTACAGACGTCTGCCTTTCATATGATAACTTATTATAGGAGTAGGTATCATCAGCGTTACTATAGTTCGACTTTCTAGAACATAGAAAGTCATTTGAATTGTGTTTGTAGCGGAAACTTATATATAATGTAGCTCTTCAGGATGTTTTTGTACACGTAGTTATATCTACTAAACACAATTACTGTAAGTGCACATAATTAATTCTATTCTGAAGAATTTCTTATTTAAAATTATATTACTTACTTCAATAGTAGTGCAGGCACAAATCATTTCAGATAATTGTACATCTAATCCTTTACTATGTTCATTGGTAAATATTGATTTCAATGTATCTTTTACAGAAAGACAGGTTCTACAAAGTGTATTTTCAATATTTTTTACATCCACATCTCCCATATTTATAAAATTTTTATTGTTAAAAAACTTTTGACAATCAATGGATAAACTGACCAGTAGTCGCCAAGACCCAAATCACTAAAATAAAAAATTGAACTACTCGATTGAAAATGCACGCTACAAATATCGAATGTTGCTAATTAGCAACTTTAGTTGCTTGGTTGTGGTTCTACAGCACATCTGGTAATCATAAAAAATATTTTATAATTATTTTTAATTACGTTGTTGTCACTGTATTTAATGGTACTCGCAAACTATGTATAGTATTTTTATAAAATGTTTTCTCTTCACTAAGTAAGATTGATATCTTTGTATCGACATTTTCCTCGTACACCCTCAATTGGTGGTGGTCAATTCTTGAAAACTGCGAAGCGAGGCACACCCTACTAAATTAGCACAGCGGTGCCTCCGCTCTATCGGTTGTTCAAAAAGTTGTTAAAGAACATCTGTCACACATTTGCACTGCGTATATGAAAGAAATGAAATGTCATCGGCTATAACGCATTTTGAGGCTAACTTTCTCATTTAAGTGTCAATAAATTTTGGAAAAGGAATGTGTGATTAGTGAGGTGAGTTAAAATTGCGGAATTTGGCGCTGAAAGAAACATATGTTTTCTGTCATATTGTCAAAAGTCAAGTTCTCCAAACTTTTGAATTACTTATATTTGTTTACAAACAGTACAAGAAATTCGTTTGTTTTCAAATACTATTTGTAGATATTTTTAATATTGTAAATTACTATGTCTTCTCGTTGTTCAACAACAGAAATTTCATCCTCTACTAACAATAAAAATGATACTGACTTATGTGAGGAGGATTTCCAAAAGCTATTACAAACTTTACGCGAAAATCCTAAAGAATCAGTAATTGAAAATGTTTGCTCGAACTTATCTGAATTCAAAACCGAGTATTTGTTAGAGTTGTGTAATTTATGTTTAGAGAGTATTCAACAGTCCAAAACTATAGAAAGAAACAGGTAAAACCAATAATAAAATCGTTAAAAGTATAACTAAGAAGTTGGTAAGAGTTCTCGAAAAGTTGTCTTTATGCCGAAAGTAGACCATATTAAAGTCGAGACATTATAATATAGCATTAAACAACGCACAGTAAACCCCACTCACATAGTTTGGAGTTGACTGTGAGTTGTTTAATGCTATGTCTTTACGTAGCTAAAAACTTTATAGTATAATTGAATTGATTATTATTGAAAGTAAATATTTTTAGATTTGTTTGGAGAGATCTGTTACCAAATGTGTTAAAGGTATTATCAGGGAAAGATACAATAACAGTTAATGGTTTAGAATACACAGGAAAAGAATATAAGAGCGATTTTGTAAATACTCTATGCATGAATAATTGGTCAACAAATATTATAACTGTATTGGCTTCAATGTTTATGTGAGCTATTCGTGCACCTAAGTTGTTCTTTTCTGTTTAAAAATAATATCACGTTTTATTTTTTTTTAGAGACATTCCACTAACAAACGAAGAGCATTATAAAGTATCTATGAAATTGGGTAGCTACATGGAAAATATGACGCCTCAAGAACTTCCACCATTCGTTTATCAGTTGCTAAGATTGTGTAAAACTCAAAACAGTCTGTTCATTTTTGTAAAGTTACAGCATTATTTTACATTGCGACTTTACAATACAAGTACTGTCCCAAGTTGTAGCGGTAGCGAAAATAGTTTGGAATTTCCGAATTTAGCAATAAATGGTAAGAAAAAAACGGTGGCATTTATAAGTGGTTTACTCAATATTTATTTTTTTAGAATCAGTTTCCAATCAAGAGGATCTAGAAGCAGAAAGCACAATTTTATACCACATCCATTCATCCTTAAGTGATAATTCAATAAAAGAATACATAAATTCACTTAAAAATCTGCAGAAATCACCAGAATATGTATTACAACCGTTTCAATTGCTTGTTTTGCTTACAATAGGAACTTTCGAATATTATAGAAAAAATATTTTTGATATTATTCGACCATGTATTGTTCGTTGCTACGTTGAGGAACAGAAACGAATACATTGCAATTGGTATAGAGATATGGTCAGTTCGAATTCTAAGCCAGAAGAGGTTTTCGGACAGACCGTTATGGCATGGTAACTAAGTAATTTGCTATTAGCTACTTAAACTCATGTGATAACTTTTCTATGCGGTTTCCATACCAAACTTAGGCTCAATCATGGATCCAACTTTCCGCAGAAATTGATTGACAGTTTAGTTGTGAGCTAGTGTTTGTTTTGTTATCTCGATTTATACAAACAAAAGTACATATACTAACTAATTATCTGTTTATAGCTTAGTGAACAAAGAAACACTTCTGGAACCGTTAGTTGGATTTGCCTTCGAATTGTTGGGTGTATTTTCGTTTTTGGGTAAAGATCCAATATCAGAAAAGCAATGGAATTTAGGCAGTATGATACTTTTAAAAATTATCAAAAGGAAAAGAAATTTAATGCCATTGATTATAGAAACATTCTGTATGCATATTGTTAATCGACAGAGCGCCTTTCAATATATAAGTAAGTAGTGTTTTGTTTTAGGAGCCTCCAACGTCATGCCTTAACGGTTGCGATTCAAGTCTTTGGTCATTTAAACATTTTAGCGTTTTTCTTCTATTTTACTATTTCCATTGACGTATTAGAGCTTTCATAATAAGTTATGTTTGGTTTTTAGATTGTCTGTATATTATTAGCAGATCAATGCCGCTTCTTATGCTGGAAAATCAATCTTCAATCATTGATCTTATGGATAAATTAACGCAGGTCTCGTACGTTGTAGCAGATCATTTGTTAGATGCTTTGGTTCCGATAGTCAAAGTATCAGTACCTATTAGAGATCAACTCATTTTGATACTCAGGAAACTGTTGTACTCAAGGTATACCATTTTTAGAAGTTGTATGCTTATGTTTTATAGAAACTCTAAATCAAACATACTAGTATTATTTTAGTGACTTGTTCTAAATTAGAATAGCAAAAAGTTTACAGGTTAATTGATTTCAGAAGTTTTTTTTTATTAAAGTCTACTATGAAAAATACAAATTAAAACTATACTAATATTTGAAGTGTGTATAACTACAAATTTTATCAAAGTGCAAACCTAAAATACACGAATTTAAGGCAATTTTTAGCCTGCATTCATGCGGCAAAAAAACTGTAGAACTAGATAAAAGTATTCATACAAGCAATAAAAAACTTTATTATCTTTATTAAATACTCCATTTTGAAACCAGCGCTGGATGAGCTTTGATTTCATAAAATATTTTGAGAACAGTTTTAAGGTATTCTATTAAATTTACAGTAGTTGTGATATGAGACAAGCAGCAGTAAATGGGTACCTGAAATTGATAACCAATATGAAGATTAATAATTTAGCATCGTTAAGTCAATCTAGTTCAACCTCATTTTCGTCAAATATTTCAATATTCACTCAGTTATCATTACATAGATCAACGCAGTATTGCCATTCAAATATGCTGAAAAATGAGACTACTTGTTTGGAGATTTTAAATATTCTGAAAAGGTGTTTTATGCAACAAGTAGAAGTGAAGACGCAACTGTATAAAGGTAAGGTGACATACATACAGGGTGTTCCAGTTTTTCCCGAGACACTTCAATTTAGCTTCTACAGCTGAAAATATGACAAGTCGTTATAAACCTGATGTATCGAAAAATGGCTACTAACAATTTAGCAGAAATAATAATCCGATGATAGGAACAATTTAAAGACACATCACAAAATATATAATCAACCTAGATCTTTTAAGACAGATGATATGTGTTTTTTAGGCTCCTATGTCTTGATAAATACCACACAATTGTACAATTAGGTATATGGAGCAATTTATCTATCGATAATCAAGTCGCGTCAGTTGTGACGGATTTGTAATTGTAGGCAGGGTTATATTATATAAAAGTAAAGCTAAACCCTTGAATCTTAGTTTAGGCAAAGATTAATCTACACAATAGATAGTCAGCGTATATGGGAAATAAAACAAAAATTGAAACTGTCTCGACACGAGCTACATCTATTAGAAAAACATGCAACCATGGAAATTGTAGATGGCGTTATATGTATTGTGTTGAAATAAAATAATCATATGGGCAATGTTAGACAAGGACGAGTATACTTTCCCCTACGAGGTGGGAGTTTGTTTTTATATTATAGGTATCATATATGTACTACTGTGCAGCAGTGTTTTTTGTTTAAAATTATATGGTATACGTATACCTATCTACGCAAAGATTAATGTGTATGGACGAAAATAAAAGAAATTACTATAATAGTATAAATATACAGGGCTGGTTTATTAAATGTTTTAGACAATAATTTTAAATGACTAAAATAATATTATTTTAGTCATTTAATTTTAAATTTCGGATATAAGGATGCATCAAAAAGTTATATTTAAATTAACGAAATTTGGCGTTATAGATAGGACTTCCGGTTATTACCTGATTCAGTTTTAAGGATCAAACTCAAACAGCAGATTCAACTTGTCGTTAACATTATGAAAAAATAAATCTCAGAGGCGGGTAAATTAAAGGGGCATACAGGCGTGAAATGCTACCCTAACTTTTTTATGCACATTTTTTGCGTGTGTTTCAATTCGGAGATGTAAAATCTAACAAATTATATACGTAATAAATGTATCCTTCTGTGATATTGATAGAAAGTCATCGTTATCGCGTAATATCGATTTTAAGAAATGTTAATATTAAAAAGGCTGTGCTTTTTACAAGTTGCTGAAGTAAATAAGGTTTGAAATTTCCAGCATGACAATAATTATTTAAAAAAATACGGTTTCGAAATGCAGGATGTAAAAAATTAGAATTTTTAATCTGTTTTTAATGAAAATTTAAATCTATTGAGAAATATGGTTCAGGGTTTTTGTGAAATGTATTTTACTCCAAAGATTCTACTCATCGATTATAACCGAATTAATTTACTCAAAAATATCTATACTAGTAAAATAACACAATTATCACAATTAGGTTCAAATTCTGCAACGCCGAATTGAAAAAAAACTTACAGTCTCCCTAATATTGGTTTTTGTGCAATGATCATAAAACTTTAAAAAACTAACGATTTATGTAGATTGTATTGTTAACACGTTTCGTAAAAAGCTTTAAAAACCCACCAACAGGGTGTTAAAAGTATCTCGACAATAACTTTTTTCATGTTTTAACAAGTACAATCGTCTGCTTCAGATTGATCCTTAAAAACTGAATAACAGTTTCTCTATATAAAAAAATAAAACTCGTAAATATCATCCCCAAACATTTAATTTGAATACAATTACATAACACCATATTTGAAAGTAAATAAAAAAAAAACAGCATTACCTAGTTTGACAGATTTGCAAATTGCAAATCAAAGTATCTATGTATACAGGGTGTTGCATAAGTACTTGTACAAACTTTAAAGGGTGATTCTTTGACTAATTTTAAGATACAAATTTCATATGTACATGGGTCCGCTACGGCTTGGTTTTCGAGATACAGGTAGTTCAAAAAGAATATTATATTTAGGATTATATGCTTGTTCAATAGCATCGCAATTTGGTGCAATTCGGGATACAGGTGTATTGATGACACCAGAGCTGTCAAAAGAACTAATAAAAAATACGAAAAATAACAAAATACAAATATCATTCAAAAGACAACAATGCACATAATAGTCAGTACCAAGCCAAATAGGTAGTAGGTAAATATAGATTTATTTTGTTTCGGGCTTGGGCTTGGCACCGACTTATTGTAATCAAAACTACCCACCAAACGGATACATTTAATTTTACGCAGATGCTCAAAATAATTAAGAAGAATTAATAGAGACCTGTGAAGTGAGCTTACCTCTTACGCCCACGTATTAAGTACTAAGTTTCAGTTATCAGTTATAATTTTTTATTTTCCAAGAAAGCGAAACGAGATATTTAAAACGGCATTGCGCCGCCCTCATGTATACCTCCGGGGGCGGCATCGAAAATCGCTACACGTCACAAACTTGTAAATGCTTAGAACTACCCCTATATCAAATTTCTATTTTCTATCTTTTTTGTTTCATACCCAAAGCCCTATTCCTACCGAACTTATTATTTACCCGAAGAAACATTAAAAAGAAGTAAAATTTAAGTACCTAAACCGATAAAGTGGAACTTATACCTGATGAAGAGACAGACTATTATAATAGGTATACCTAATATAATATAGGTAGCACTGATAATTTTTTTATTATAGGTATTATAAGATCTACAACAATCTTGTTACATCTTTGCCACATTGTCTACGTGAAATATTTAGTCAAAAGTATGTTTCTATCTAAAAGCTTTTCATTTAACGATTGTTCGCCACTGATCATGGGACTGGTCTAGTCTTGAAACATGTATGACATGGATTAAATATTATTATATTAAATTTAATTCATAGAGATTAGGCTTTTATTTCAATACTGTACTTGTAATAAATCACCCTGTGTGTTTCTTTTACCGACGAATTGGCAACAGCACGACACACACCACATTCGCTTGTTTTTTTTTTCTACCCTCCCTGCGTATCCCCTCCAGATTAATACAGAATTTCATCAATTTCTCTCTCTGACAATACAGCATTGCCGGTGCATATCTGTTGCAAATGATCTAAATAATTGTTATACGTTGCGTTTTGTTTTTGATATTAATAAACTACAAAACGGTTTCTGGCTGTGACAATACTGCTCTATGCTTTACACGCTAGTCTACGCCACGTAGTGGCAGGCATACTTAGAGATGTTCTGATTTTAATGCATTGGGCTGACTATCTATTGTGTAGATTAATCTTTGGTTTAGGTATAACTGTGTAGTACGTTAGGTTTATACTGCGGCTTATTATACGTTATACAAAATGTATTTTATGTTCCCAACCCTGATTATAGTTCACAAAAATCCCAAAGTGTCGTTTGGTTAATTCGACTGTAATACAGTCAAACCTCTGTATAGTGAAAGACCAAAATGTCGACCGAAATTGCACTTAGAGTTTTTCACTATATAAAGAAAAAATCAACAAACAAAAAAAATCGCGAAATTGAATTATAAAAGATTTTATTAAACATTTGAAAGTTTAAATACATAGCTTGTACATAATCTACGTGCACATTACATAAGAATATAGTAATTTGTGTAGTTCTGAGAAATTGCTAAATGACATACATACATTATTATGTACTAGGAAAAATAATCAGTTATTTTCTTTTGAACATTGATTTTGAAAAATAATTGTTGCTCAACAAAATTCTCGCATTTATACAACTTGGGGAAACACCGAATTTTTTTGCATCTTTCATCCACTTCCTCCAAAACTTTAATTTTCTCAGCTAAACTTAAACACACACGCTTGGACATCTTACTTGATTCTTAAACAAAAACCAACTGAACCTAAATTTGCGATTTACTAGGCTTCGACTATAAAATGGGTTCGAAATTCCCCAGGTGTCTGTCACAGAAATCTACCTGCTTTATTGCCTACCATTAGGCGTTATGATCGCGTTAAGAACATTTTCAAAAGAATGCGATATAAAAAATACAAATTTATACATAAAAGTCCGGTAAAAATTTTATTATATAGAGTGCTACTCATTTTAAAGATTCACTTTATGCCGGGCTTTTTACATTAAATTTCATTAAAATATTCTAGGCCTTGAAAAATTTGCACTGTAAAGAGTTTTTCACTATATAGAGTTTCGCTATAAACAGTGTCGACATATGTATATAGAAAAAAGGAAAAATACTCGTCATTAAAATTGAATAGGCAAGTGAATGCTTAGATTTTTTATGGTCCTGATTTTACCTAGTGCCTAAGGCAAAGCCTCACTGAAATATCTACAGAATTTATCATGGTACAATTATGTACCTCTTCTTTGTATTTTAGGATTTTATACTGCTGTTCGTTTCAATCCAGAACTAGCTATACCCGTACTAGACACTATCTGGTTTCAACTTAGTAATTATCTGGTTAGTGATAATGAAACTCTGCCGCCATTAAATTTTAATAAAGTGTCAATATTGCGGGATACCGATGCAGTTTTACAGGTATGTGTTTTAGGTAGAACCTGTTTCATATTTTAAACAAAAGTCTACTTAGGAATCCTTGGGTTATTTAATTTACACCGGTGCTCTAATTACTGTGAAAGCTTTAGAGTCTGAGGAAGAAAAAGATAATCCAACTACCGTGAAGTTTGTTCGATGCTTGGACTCATTATGTGAAAACATGATAAAATGTGAATTGGTTCATTTTGAATTGGTAAGTAGACATTTATGATAATTCTTAGCAAATATTACATATTTTTAAGTTCTTGAGGGAGCAATAATGTATATCGAAATATACATAAACATGATTGATATAACGATCATATCATATTATGATCCACACATCTTGAAATCTATAAATTTTGCAAATGGTACCGAAATCTCACATATACCGTAGATCGAAATTTAGAATATCTTCAATGAATTTAATATTGGTTACCAGGGACACCTTTGTTTAGTAATTACCAACAATTTGAAGTAGACCCATCATGTCTCGGTGGTGGTATCTTATCTAAATCAATCTTGCTTCGCTTATTTTCGCTACATCGTCGTCTCGATATTTCGTGTAATTCTCTTCTATTTCCGGTTGATTTGAAGGTATTCCCAGCTATTTCCGGACCTGAGGACAGCAATGCTTTTCAGCGGGATTTAAACGTCTTGCATCACTAGTATATTATCAACTGCTTACCCTTGCATATCTATAAATGCAAATGCATAAGATTTTAGAGAGGAATGTGACCCCATGAACGTGTACAACTCGTTACTCAGGCCACAGTTGGAATATGACAGTAGTATATGGTATCCTATGAGGATCGGCTGAGACCGTTCAATTTAATAACGATAGTTGTTGTCGTGGGACCTTAATACCGACATACAAGGTTTCTGGCGGATACGACACTAAAAATATAAATTTGTTTCATATAGGTAGAATCCTAACCTGAAAACAGCAAGAAACTGAATAAGAAAAGATCTGCCAAGATTCTTGAAGAAATTTCATACGGAACAGTTTGAAATCAGACGTCATATTGTGAATTTCTTGGTCTTGTTGTGGTTTGATTTAGTATTCACTGTCTCAAATCAAATCAAAGTTGCTTCAAAGGATATCAAAAAACAAAATGTTCATTTTCATTTTAATTCTTATTTGTCAGTATAGAGTGACTATGATCTAATAAAGTAAAGATTATTGGCTTATTATGATTATTAGGATGATGGGACCGACGTCAATGATATTCTTCCTGAATCCCAGCAGAAAGCTCATATTTTAAAAGAAGCTATAAGTGTATATGAGGCCTTGATAGGCTACAAAATCAATTTATGGATACATGAATCGAAAAATCAATCAAAATGTATCAACAGCTTGTATCAGGGGTATAATAGACTCGTGCAATTTTCCAAGGTATTTCTATTAAATAATAATTAATTATATAATATTAATAATTAAATTGGTTAACACGGTTTTAGAGCTTGTCATCTAGTCATAAAAAAGCGAAGAAAAAAGTTCATAAACCAACGCAATCGACTGAAGAAGACAATAATGTATTTAAGAGACCCGAAGGCCAGAAAGCATCTAGGCAATTTGTTATGCCGGATACAATTTTAAGTATTCATGTTTTAGAAAAAGCCCTGCATTTACTATATGAGTGAGAACATTTTTATTACCGCCGAAGGAAAAAAAATTTAAATAAAATTGGAAACTCAATTTAAATATATTTTAGACCCAATCCGACCTACGCGTCAGTTGGAGAAGTAGCCGTATTAAGAACGAAAAAGGAAATTCACCGACATATACTACAATCACTTCTCACCAGCATTAACGATCTTAAAAACCACAAATATGTTGATACAGAAATGAAACGACAACAGTTTGATCAAATAACAAATGTTGCAGCGATTTTATATGAGAGGGTTATCTCCACTATGTCATCGTTCATTGATTTTGACACTAATTCAGCAATATTAGCAGCTGAATGTTTGCATTCATTATTGATTCTGGTAAATGGACAGTACAGAAATAATTTGCGACAGTTTTTGAAACATATTGGTAGGTATTAACGAATTGTAGACCCTAAACGATGTTTTTGAGAGGTAATATTAAATCGAAAGAAAACATCCTCAAACACTTCCAGTAACTGTTAGCTTCCCATTGCCCTAACGCATGATTATTTTTGTAAACTTGCGTCATCACACTCTCCCACATGATCGTGGAGTCTAATTCGCAGGTCTATTACTCTAATGTATCATACAGTATAATTACCGAGCGTTGTGTGCCATGAGCACAGTTTTATTGAAACCATTACTTACGCCGTTCAATTGTAGAAAGAAAAAGTCATTAATCATGGACCATGTTGCCAGCCATTATGGTTAATTTTGCAACTTTGCTGAACAAAATTTTGTAGTGAAAATGATTATTAAAAGCATCTTGGTCCACTGCAGAAAAGTAATAGTTACGTATGAATTAACTCACCAGGGTTCTCCTCAATACTAGCAGCATTTTTTTTTTGGTTCTGCCTAAGATCTATCAGTTAGAGCAAAGATATATCTATGGTAGAGGCCGGTTCATGAATAGGGAAAGAACTTGATCGTATGGACTATTATTTCGATAACATCAAATTACATCAGCATGTAATAAAAGATTTGGAATTTTATTTATGCCGCTAGGCATCTACCATTTCGAAAACTAAACTCGAAACACTCTTCTTTATTTTAACTGAGAAACAAAGAGAATTATCTATTTTTTAGTGCCTGATAATAATGACGATGCTGAGATTGTGTCAAATCTACAGGTTTTAATTGAAACTTATCAGCTATTAGTGAAGGTAGATGAAGATCACGATCAAGATGCTGATATTAAGAAATTATCTGTAGTGATTGTAAATACGTTGGCAGTTCTGATCAGTTGGATACCGGTTGAAAGTCATGCTTTATCATTGCAAGTGCGTATCCAATCATATCAATATTGAATGTAAAATATATATTTTGTAAAATATTTTAGGTTCTGGACTGGTTAACAACTTTCGCGCATAATGAAACTATTGATAGTAAAATTTCATTACCATTCATGAGTTTGTTTTTTGAAACGTATGTTAAGTATAAAACTAGCTTAACTTTACTTGAAAATATATCAACGAGTATAGCAAACGTTATAGGAATATTTTCAGAGGTAAGTAAATGGAGAAGATCAATTTTAACTTTTCTAATACAAAATATTTACATATCTAATCTAAAGAAATAGTCATGTATTATGTTAGAAAATGAAAGTAAGATTTGAGTTTCATTTCCCAACATAGAAGGATAGTTGTCATTAGAACCTCAAAATCCCTAATAGATACAAGTTTGGTGAAATAAGAACAACGTTGCATGTAATATAAAGGTCTAAACAATTTTTTTTACCTAAAAACATTTTCAATTTTAGGTCTCTTGATGTTACTAGCAAATAGTAGAACAATACCTATAAACAAAAACATATTTCTTCATAGCTACTTGATGTTAGTATTTGTAATTTAATGTTCAGCATAAGGTGTTTTCACTATGTTTCGGATGTGTTTTAGTCATCTTCACAATAAAAAAATAATATAAGTACCGATTATTGCCATAGACTGAAATCGAATGCAATAATCAAACTTTAATTAGTTGGTTTCTTTCAATTTCGTTTACAATATAAAGTAGTTTATGCAGGTTGCTACTGTAATTGAATCCAAATTATGCCCATTTTTATTAAATTATTATATTGCAGGTCTTTTTTTAAGAAATACACGTTAATAAATTTAAGGACAATCAAACATTTGTTTTTAAGGATGAATCCCAGTCAGATGTGGAGAATTTTACAATAATTAATGAAGCAACTGTCAATAACACTCTATTATCGTTATGTAATTGTATAAAAAATCACTTGGAAGATGTCGATTCAATAATTCAAAGGATGAAGTGCGAATACTATATTATAACATATCCTGGGGAGGATAACATAGATAAAAGTAATAAATATGATTTAATTAAGCGTACATGCATAAATATATTTGCTTTAAATTACTTTACAGAGAAAGAAGCACTACATTCCAAAGAAAAGGGTCTATGCTGTCAGTTGTACTACATCGTCTCGACGATGAATAATTTATGCAGCATAGCTCTACATCCGGGTAATACATTAGAAGCAGTACTAAAAACTATTACAGCATTATTAAGTTCTTTAGCACAATTGTCAACCTATTTCATTGCAAAGTCGTCTAAAAATAACTTGGCATTCCAAGGCACCAGGTAAGTTAATCAATAAAATTTGTCTCAAAATAAAAGCAGGATTTGACTGTCACTATGTTTGTTAAGAAATCGAGCCAGTTCTGTTTAACGTAATTTTATTAATTTTCTTCATTCCTGTGAATTGTCCTATAAGATGCAGATATTCCAATACTAAGTACTAGTATTTTATATATAAAAGATTGATTTGATTGTTTCTCCCTTAATGTGCTTAGCGCTTAAAATTATTTTCGCAACAAAATTTGTTAAGGCTCCGCATCCAATCGTTAAAAATCTGGAGTAAGAACGGTTCCTATGAAGTCGGTCAAAATGTTTAACTAATATTCTATAGTGGTTCAAAGCAGTGCGTTGCTGTGACCGAAAATGCCGTGTAACTAAACTCTATTAAACCTTTTTTTGTTTGTAGAAAAACAAACGTTTAAAAATTTTCACGAATGACAATCTACATAACATATATCCACTATTTTCATTTTCTTTTCTATTTATTTCTATTTTTACGGCTGGTGTTGCCTATACATTGGATTTGTTCGGCCTCTGTATGGTGGGATATGCATTACTATGTGTATGTAAATGATACGTGTTTACATATATCTATATATAACGAATTCGTCAGTATCTGTCGACCCATGCCTCAGTCTGGTTCCACTGAATTAGACATAGGCCCTGCTAAATTAAACAAAGTCCCTTGTGTAGGTAAAACCAGTCATTTTGTCCGCTATGCCACGAAATTATTTTCATTTATAACATATAACAGTGGCTTCTTCGGATGTCGAGTAATAACTAAACTACTTTTACAATTCCTTTTACCTAAGCTAAATATACTATTATAGTCAGGTATAAGTGAAGAGAAGGGCTCGGAATTTATCGGATCAGAACCCGCAGCTGGCGTTTTGCACTGCCAAATACATACTTAATACCTGGATGACGGCAAAATTATCCAGGTTTGGTACATTCGAAGGAGTTTATTAATCCATCCATATTATTTTTTAGTTTTGAAAGGTTAGTGAAACTGGCCGGTAAACAGCTAATACCCACTGTATATAAATTAATTCTGTACATCGAACAAAGCCGAAAATCAGACACACAGCAAACACAATCAAAGAAAAAACCAGAATCTGGAACGCTTAAGAGTAGAGTATTAAAGGAAACGAAGCAAATTCCAAAAATTGTGTTTGAAATTGAACGATTCCGAAAGGCAATAATACAGTTATCAAACAAAACAAAGTTCGATATAGTAAAATATATTGGACAAGGTACTGTAAGAGCTTTTAGGATCTTACAGTTGGATGAAGTGCTTGAAAGAGAAAATACGTCAATAATGACTAGTGCAACGCAAGAAGTGTCCGATAGTGAAAATGAGTCTGCTATGCAAAGTGATGATTCTTCAAGTCTACCTCCTACAAAGAAAGCAAGGACTTGATTACCTATATGTTATTTTGTTTGTTCAATATGTTGCGTTCCTGTTATATTTGTTCATAGTTTTTACATTGAATGTAAACATAAATTTATATATTAGAATATTAAATTTTCCTCAAAATTTACTTATTAGATTTTCTTTATCTAGTTTTAAAGTATATACCTACTATATATAATCTGCTACTATTACTAATAATTATGATAGCGGTATTAGGGTGATTATTCACCAAGGAATATCACCCCCACAGCTTCACTGCGAGTAAAAACTCAGTTGTCAATTAGGTAGCCTAAACAACTTAGTGAATTATCACTAAAAAAAAAGTAAACAGTTTTTACTGACCCTTTGAATGCCATTGGAAAGAACTGTTCCTGAAACTATGCGCGGGGTTAAAAAATCAAGTACACGATCCGCATTATTCTGACCTTGCAAAAAATAAGTATAATTCTGAAAAAAACAACAAATTTAATAAATTAACTACTAAGTATATTAAAAATTCTAATTTAATACAAATGTATAAACTATAATAAAATACAATTTCATAATATCTAGTAAAAAACTTACATTTCCTAAAAATTCGTTAGTAAAACATATTTTTAACAATCTTCCATTTATAAACTAACTACTGGTATATATTTTAAATTACTTAACAATGCATAAAATCAATCAATTATTTGATGCTTCATTTATTATAAAGTTAAAAATAATAAAGAAGTTAAACCAACCAACCTGAATTTTACTTAGTTTAAATTAATTGTCCATAATAATTTGTCATTATTTTTTATCACAGAAACACCAGTATATTCTTTAATGCATTCAAAGAGTTAATCGATGCACTAAATACTGGTAAACACTTAAAAACACCAAACTGCCCATATAAAATCCATTAATGCTGAATACATCTTATGTGCGTATATTTACACAAAATGTGTAAAATAGAATTGCTACACATGCGATTCATTTCGTGGTTCTACCGCCCGACAATTGTTTTGTTTTTCGTAGACTTCAATAATAAAACAAAAAAACTGTAGTGACATCATTTGTAGCCAAAAAGGAAGAACTATTGGTCAATCAGATCCGGACATGGATGGAGAAGACAACAGAAACTAATGTGTGCTCCCTGCGTTGTCACCACCGTCCTTTTATCATACAGGTAGATATCTGAATTCTGTTTGCAAGCAGTTTTAATATTAATTGGTTACTCTCTAGATTCATGAACACTTTGTAAAAAAATAAATTTACTACCCAAATATCATTTTCAAAGTTTATTTGATATTATTAGAATTTTCATCACATATGAATAGTTGCTGCTGAGTATCTTGCCTCTCCTCTTCTCCATCGCCATTGACTCGGTCGGTACTGAAATTAATATTAAGGAGACAATTTTATTAGATATTGTTACTGATTTTTTAATCCTATTGCAAAATGCGAAAAGTTTAAGGCGCCTAGGGTCCTTCTGATAATATGAAGGTTGTCTTTTTAGTTATGAATATAGTGCTGAAATAAAACAGTAGGTAGCTTTTAAAGACATCATTGTTGTTCAAAGTTTTCTCCACGAAGATTAGTGCATTTTTGTATGCGCTCCAACATACTCTCTGCATTTATTCGTTAGTTGGTGCAGTCAAATTGCGTTTTTAGGGCTTCGACTGCTTCTTCTGGTGACTTTTGGCGCAGTCCATTTTTGAATTTCAGAAAAGTAAAGAAATCGTTAGGATCGCCCTAAAGCTGGTCTAACCATTCGACGTTTTGTTGCTTTAACTATTAAACTAAATTAAATTATTGCCTTGCGCGGTATGTGAGAAGTTGTATTGTCTTGGTGTAGGCTGATTCATCGCTGGGTATTTGTTTTCGAAACTCAGTGATGACTTCCGACAAATCAATGGTTCATCAATAGGCAGCTCTCTGATTTTGCAGAGGAACTATTGCTACATGACCTGCTTTTAAGACAAAAGTCGCAACCATCGTATTGGAGACACTTCAAGAATGGATGACTTTGTTGGCTTTTCTTCTCACACCCAAATAGACAATTGATGTTTTTTGGGTTTATAAGAGCAAATTCACGAGCTTCCTACGTTAAAGCGATCTAGTTTTTGACACAAACCAACAAATATTCTGTTCGTCAATTAAAATAAACCTAGCGAAGTTATCACTTACCCTTATAAGCATCTGTCCGCTATACGTATGTGGATTTCTGTAAGCATAACTTATCCAAAATATCATTGCAGACGCCACCACAATTAAAAACAAAATGGCCATAATGCCGGAAGCACCCATAGGCGGTTCTTTATTGACATAACGTGATCTGGATAAATCCTTACTATTATCGAATAGAGTAGGTTCCTGTTTAAAATTCATGTTGCTTTCATGGCGTGAATCTATATTTATGTGACAGAATGCTTCAGTTGATTTGGTGTAGTTGTTATGGTCACAACGTTCATCTAACCAATCTTGACGATGTCGGTCGTAACCGTTTGAGCATTTATTAACTCTCGGACACCAAACACACTGAAAAATATTCAAATGTATGCTACCAAGAATACTAACGATCGCTTACTCTACTTTGACGAGAAAAATGTGTGAAAATGTCAAATATTCTTTTTGAAACACCGAAAGAAACAATTAACACAAGCCAAGCCAAAGAAATTCTTGTGGATTGGGTTGTATAAAATTTTAAAAGAATACAAAAACTGAAATACTTACAAAAAGAATAAAGTGAATGAATAATCTCTTGAAAATCACTTAAATTAACGTAAAAACTTACATTAAAGTCGGGCAATTGTGATGTAACACAACTAGAGCAATTAGTAAAACTAAGGCACGTCGGTAAGGCTTTCAAATATATCACAGTCCAATTTCTAAAGTCTTCTTTCGCAAAATTAACTCTATGGTATTCGTAAATGGTCTTTCTTCTAACCACTGAAAATTTAAAGAAGTGCGTAAAACTGTGAAAGAATTCAATAACTTATTTTACTTACAAAATACGGTTCTATCAGTGATGTAAGCATCCGATAAACCAACTTTAACCGGATGGTGATCATTTTTGATGTCTTTTATTGATAAAGGCACAGTTTTATAGACAAAGACAATATCACCGTTTTTATGTAAGGTCACTTGAAAGGTAAATTCAGAATTATTTTGTACCGGCGTATCCTGCAATCGTACTTGATTCCATTCAACTGTAAATGCAGTACCTGAAAATACAAATAAAATATATGGTAGTCCAATTAGAATTTATATAAAAAAAAGTACAGGTGTTACAATCACAACATTACTCACCGTTATCTAAATGTTTGATATAACTCTCATTGGAGAGGCTAGTGTCAAAATTAGCCATAAGAGGAGCAATATATTGTGTTGCTGCCAACCAGGAGTGGACATATTCTCCAGTATATAAAAATCCACCAGTAGCTATAGTCACATTCTTGATGAGATGTCCATAGAAAGGGAATTCGAATGATAATTTCACAGTCTAAAAAACTTAATTACAAAATTTTGATTCCTGATATTAAATCCCCACTTACAGCTGCTCTCCTATGAGAATTTGACAGTAAATCATTCACTATTGCATCTTCTTTATTATCCATGTCTATCCAGTATGACTTCCCGATTTCTGGATGTGTTATAAACGTACTGTTGAAGTATTGATGGGTGTCCTATAAACAAAAACATGTGCTTCATTTATTTAACTCCGGGGAGGCATTAAATGTTTCTTCTCACATTTTTAATAACTGTAATATTGTGTTCACTTAACGTTTTGTTCACATAATAATCTTCATCAACATCAACATCCTCTGGGAATTCTGCATCATAATTATCACTTGCCAATGTCGGCAAATGTGTCGTTATTACATTTGGTGTTTTCGTTGTAATATCATGCCTCTGCCCTGAACCATTTACACCCACATTTCGTGCTACTTCATGTATACCTTTTTCAAATCCTTTTGGATCGGGATACTTAACAGGTTTTGCCAAAATTACACTTTTCTGAAACCAAAACCTTTTATCATAAACATAATTTTTGAAGTTTTCACTAACGATTGCCTGCTCATTTTGTCAGCTTCTCCAGGAGCATCTGAACCTTTTTCAGTTTAACTGTGAACGTTTTTGTGCTAATTGGAAAAGTAAAGAATAACTTCAATATTCAACCCACAGCCAGTTAAGAGAAAAATAATTGTACCTACTACCAAGATAGTATAGTATGTTTGAGGACATAATTTTGCCTTGGATGCATTTTTATTATTGATAAATAAATTTTTAAGGCTCGCAATATAGAGTTCTCATATTGAAATCCTGAATAAGCAGTTGGGAGCCTGTAGAAATAATCAAATTATTTAAACTTAAAAATCGCCGTTTCAATACAAATAAAAAAAAATCAGAATGTTCATTTGAAATTAAAATCATTATTACTGTTAAGCTCATGAAATATTTGTATTGTGTTTTATTTTTAGAGACAAGTGAAATTCAATGACTCATTTGTTGCTTGTCGAAAAAATATGAGGCATACCATGATAATTGCATATTAAAAACCAAAGTGGTCCTTAATAAATAATAAAAAATTGTTTTGCGATTTCTAACAAAATTAAAAATGTTATCACTCTACAATGACTTTTTTTCTGCCAGATTTTCGAAAATATTGAATAGACCCTGTATCTTAACTGTGACGTATCGCAGCAACATTATTTGATTTTACTTAATCTGACACGCTAATGCCTATTTTTGCAAATATTTGGACTAAAACTATTAGATTATGTAAAATCAAATAATGTTGGTTCGACGAAAATTTGACAAAAAAGGAAAATTAGTTTAGATTGACTAAACTTTAATAACAAATGCAAACTCAACTTTTTCAAATAACATTTTTCGACATTTTAATAAAAATACGGACACTTTTTGACATTTCAAATTTGACTGGCAAGGCAAGTGGCACAACTATGTTATACCTCATTTTTGGTTTTTAGACTAGCAAAAATAAACTGCGTCATCAACTTTCACTTTTCTCTAATAGTGAGAAAATCCCTTTTTATGCACACTATTTTGTGGGCATCGTATGTACACCAGCTAGGATCTTCCGAAGGTTAGTAGTAAAGCAGCAACTAAATTCTGAATACTGCGTAAACATGTTGGGCCACAATCTTCTGCCATATGAATAAAGATTACAGGTGTTTTATTCTAATGGCTTCAGAAAGTATTTGTCCGATACAGTTAGTTATACTGTACTTACTGTATCCAAATAATGATCTGTTGTCTTTTTACCCGATTTTAACAATATTTTCAACAGTGTGTAAAATTCTACAACTGTATGAACTGATTAAATAATTCAACGTTTTTTCATTTGGTCAGCAACTGCAACTTATTATTTATAATGAATGAAAATGTATAAATATAATGCAGTTATAAAAATATTGATTAAAGCAATATTCTAATTAAAAAAAAATAATTAAACCATTCCTAGCAATGATTTTCACAATTTATTTTTAGAAAGGAAAAAATTATTGTCTGATTACATATGTAGGTAGACTGTCAACAAAAACAATAATAGAAATAAATTTATATATTGTTAATTATTATATTTAATTCTCTAATGTAATGGTCTTGAATACAATAATTATACAATATGCATTAATTACTAATTGCAGTGTGTTTATAATTATATAGCTGATCATCTAAAACATTAATAATTCATTTAACTAACATTTCCTAAATGAAACCATAAGAAACAAAACGCTTTGAAAAATAGAAATATAACGAATTTTATCATTTCGATTTTTCCATTTAACTTTAACCTGTAGAAAAACATAATTTTTATATTTCGTTTAATAAATATTTCAAAAATATGCTTTTTTATTTTTGTAATAAATCAAACCCATTGGTTATACAGTAAGTAATACATATTATTACATTTATATGTAGATGAGTATTGGATTAAGTACTTCTTTTCATTTGAAAGGCAAAGAATATGGTAACGTTGAGTATATTATAATATTTCATTATTAGTGATATACGGACTAGGGATGCTCTAGACAAGCTTAATTGTTTTTTTAACACTGAGTGTTCCACCTGGTACGTATAGTATAAACATCTATCTATGGCCTCATATTCTGTGATGTGTCAATAAAGAGTTATAAGGACAGGCACTACCTTATTTTTACATTTAGGCATGCCCACCTGGGTTTACTAATAAGGGAAATTTAAGGCCTGGTATTACCCCCGCACAAATAGCGACAGGCACTATCCTTATTAAGGTATTCATTATTAGTGAACCTAAGTGGGCATGCGTACATGTCAAAATAAGGTTAGTTTTATTAGTGCCTGTCCTTATTGCGCGCCCAATAACTCTAATATTTGATGATAAACTTATCTTACTTACTTGTTTAGAAATGCTTTTCTCAGTAGTACTAATAGTTAATGATGATATATTGTCAAATGTTTGTTTCTCTTCTACTGGTTTTGAATAATTCGTTTGAACTACTTCTCGTTTTTGTAAATTGTGTGTTATATCGTCATATTGTACATAAATCGCATCTGAGTCTGGGTCATGATCAATAGATATATAGCTGTCATATCCTGAAAACATAACAAATATTCGATTACAAATGTTTTTATGTAAAATAATAATATTTAAATGTGCTAACAACGACATTTCCCCATCGGTTTTCTTATATCAATTGTTTTGGTTCAATCAAATTATGAAGGTAAGTATTTGAGATTATGACAAAAAACATATATAATATGATATATATGGCGACATCTAGTGTTTGAACAGGCAATTAGCCCGGTGAATGTTATCAAACGATGGCCGGACAAGAAATAGAGCTCCATTGTATCCTCCCAACGTTAGACATGCGTTTTTATCACTAAATTTTTTAAAAGCGTCATTCTCGCCATAACTACGGTATTCTAGAAAGTACTTTTGACAAAAACAGACATACATTTCAGGAATTAAAAACATATTTCAGCCTTGTGGTATATATATTATACTATCGGTTGAGAAGATTATAAATCTGAAGAATATCTTGTTAGTTTTAAGGTTTATTTTCACAAGCGCCAGAAACAGTTAAGATTATGCGCAAATCAATTACACCGATTGTCAACAATGTTACGCGCAGAATCTTGTTTCTGACACTTACTTCAACGATCAGAACCCATTTCAAAAAACTTCCCCTAAATAAGTCATATAATGGTATATCTCAGGGTATTTTTAAAAATTTTATAAAACACTTTCAAAAGTAATTTTTTTTATTTGATGGTTTTGAATATGCAATAAAACTTGAATAACCTTCACCGCACCTAATATTGCGTAAATTTTATCTGTAAAACAACATGTTAACAGTTATTCTTGTGTATAACTATATATTTTTAAATAGTTAACCCGAAAGTCAGACTGAATACCATAAATATGTTTGTGTTGACAAATTTAAAATGCTACAACACAACCATACATAATTAGGTATTACTTTATCCGTTTTAAATTTCAATATACGTACCTATATGATATTATAATAATATGAGAATGACATTTTATCTACAGGGTCATTAACAGACGGCGAAAACAATTATGTATACGGGACTAATTACTTCATCAAAATTGCAAATATTTTATGTTCTCCTCAACATGATTTTGCACTTCCTGTACATTTATAGATGGTTAGAATTCTCTTGGCTTTCTAATACCGAAATTGGATACATTCAGAGCAATATAGAGTTTGAATAATTGTGTTAATAATACATTTTAAAAAATTTTGTGCAAGAAAATATAAGAAATTATTTATCAGTTTATCAATTAAGTATTTTAGACATACATTTAAACAAGATTTAAAAAATTCTTGTGCAGGATCGAGTTTAGAGAACACACCCTGTACGTAGGATTTTAGAACAAAAGCTTAACTGTAAAGGAAGTATTCACCCCACTACATGTTTTACACACGAAAAGGTTTGTTGTACTATTCATTGGATCAAATTTCCGGTCACGTTCTATATTATGCTAAAAAAAATTATACAAATTGTTGTAGGAACTGATTTATGACTTGCATTATTGAATATGCAGCTAATAATATGTGACTCATTTATTTCAATGTTAAAATGTGATCAGTGCAGAATAATCTTCAATTTTGTTGCAGAATATACTGTTCATAGGAAATTCGAGAAAATTATATTATAATTTTAAAACGCTATGTACGTATAATAGATATGTATTGGGCCAGAAAAAAAAACAAAAAAGACGTTAAGAAAGCCCAAGCACAAATTTAAATGATAAAATTGACACAAATTTAGCTTTGCAATTTGATAACAAACCCATATACCTATAAATTTATCATCTACATAATAATGTAGATGATAAATTTAATTGGGGGCTCGTAATTCAGCATGTAGCTCAAAATAACTACTTATTGTGTATGTGATTAATAAAATTCAACAAAATCATAAAATTTTTATGTTATAATTGAGATATAAAATAGGCTATATTATGCTACCTAGCTAGGTACTTACACATTTCATATGCTACTCGGTATTTTATAATATACCTCTTTACAAAATGTTCATATTATTGTAATAGGTATACCATACCTTCCTATTACCCTGTTAATTACTTACAATAATAACATACTGAATTATGAGAACAATAAACAACAATAAATATATATTAAGCTATTGATTTAATTGCTATATACGAGGCTGAACCTATCTGAATTGGATGGCCAAGGAATTTAGTTTCGCCTAAATAATTCACAAATATATATTGCACTATTTGTTTCAGGATCTATGCGCATTGGAGTTATGTTTTGGCTTATTATGTAATAGTCTGAATAGAAAAGAATCATATTACCTATGTAGGTTCCACAGCCCAATTCATTAAGATATTATAAAGAGCATAGAAGCCCTGCCACGAGTTTTAATGAAATCAGATACAGTTTGCCAAGGTTTAATTTTTATTAACGTTTGGTTCCAATATGTCTACTGCCATTGTGTGCCTTAGTAAATAGAGATTTTTAATGTTCTAACATCATTATTTGCTGAATATTTCTTTGCAACTTTTTTGTTACTTATAGGTAATAGGATTCTTTTCTATTCAGACTATTACATAAGCTAAAACCTAACCCCAATGCGCATAGCTCCTGAAACAAATAGTGCAATATATATTTGTGAATTATTTAGGCGAAACTAAATTCCTTGGCCATCCAATTCAGATAGGTTCAGCATCGTATATGGCAATTAAATCAATAGCTTAAAATATATTTTCTCAACATTAAAAGACTAGGCAGAGTTAATAAACAATTATTATCAATTGTCTCAATAAACAACACCATATACCTACCTAATACCGTTTATTGTTCTCATAATTCAGTATGTTATTATTGTAAGTAATTTACACTTTTTTAATAAACACAATTTTTTATAACTTGAAATAGACAGGGTAATGGGTAGGTATGGTATACCTATTACAATAATTTGTTATCACATATACATATGAAATAATTTATTAACCAATTTATCTACGTATAGGAATCGAACTAAAGGTTAATTAAATGTAGGCGTTTAGAAATCTACCTATAGATAAGCCCTAGTCCTGCACTAATTCACACTTCAATCTTAATTGCACAAGGTCACAATGATTTACTGGTTATTAATAGGTCGAATTTCCTAAGTAGGTATATTAAACCAATATTACTCAATGATAAAACTTGTTTTTTATATAATAAAAAATAAAGTGTATTAACGAAATTTGGTACAAAAAAACATGGGACAGATAAGGCGTAGCTGAGGGATATAATAAGACAGTCAAATTTCATTAAGTAAGGGCAACTGAGCCGATGCACTGTATACCATCAAAACATGCACAAAAAATGTAAATGTGAAGTAGACTCTCCAAAAGCACCATAGCCATAGTTTATAAAATACTGTAAAATGCTACATCTACATCGTTCAGTACAGATTTCCTTTAATAGATGTTCAAAGGACATGAGTGAAGTTCTAGTACTAATTTAATATGGACTCGGGACAGCTGTGAGAGGCAGTGCTATCCATATGACTATTGCTCGAGCTAATATCAGCGGCGTAACTGTAAAACGTATTAGTAAGTACCTACCCACCTTTTTATAAAAGAAAAATAAGATACACCATCATAAAACCTGAAAAGAGCGCCACTTATTAGGTCAGTAAAGGCTAGGAGAATGTTCAAAAATATTTTTTCAGAACACACTCATGTGTGAAATAACTTATTCAACAGACTTTTTTAGCTGAATGTCCTGGTTGATAAAAACGTCAAGACCTTGTTAATGATCGTGTTGAATGAGTGACCTTCAATATGTTTGTATTTTGAGTAAAATAATATTGTCTTAATGTATAATTAAGTACTCTGAACCAGTTTTATATTCGTTGTGTATTTTTACAATATGCAGATATTTGTGTAAAATTAAATACAGGTAGGTAGGTATAGAATAATGGTTATCAACATGCTTTTTTAAATGCAAATTAATAGTTTTGCGTTTCAATTATTCCATGTGGAAGTGTACCTAATTTTTATTACCAAGAAAATAATATATATACAAACTTATTACACTCTACTTACTACTTAGTAACATGGTTAATAAAATAGCTATAAAATTAAAAGCATTATAAAATTATGTTAGGTAGTACCTCGGGTAGCAGGTATACCACAGTTTATAATAACCATATGAAATTATAATTGTAATTTAGTTATTAACTTGCCTATAACTGCCGACGATACGCTGCCACAAATTTGTAAAAATAACAGAACTAAACAAACATTCACACAATATATTATTGAATATAACTTCGCCATATTTATTTTAAACTATACAATATTAGAAATTTTGATATAAATTATGAGAAACAACAATCGCACTGAAAACTTGTTAACAAATTAAAATTAACTGAACGGAAAACAACATATTTTCCTGCGCAAATCGTTCAACAAGGAATGAATAAAATATAATAAATTAAAATAGGTATTTAATTTAGTCAATAAACAAAAAAAGACAACAGTACGATAAATGAAACGATGGATAATCATGGACTAATGGGAATGGGCTGATTAGACAAGACAATTGACACTTTTGACAGACTCATGTCAGGATAATTTCAGTTTTACCTCGCACATTAGTTGAACTGCTTTGATTCTTCAATAAAGCTAAATCAATTTGGCAAAAAGGAAGCCCATGTATATGCATAAATCATTAGCATAAATGCTTATCATTATATATGGACAAGTTTTAGTGAAAGTTATGGAACTTGTTTTAAAATGCCATTTTGCTTACATCAAATTTTTTCATTTTTATAAAATTCGAAACAGTTGTCTTGTGTGGAACAAACCTATTTCAGGTTGTTGACATAACAGAGATATCTCTGAGAGATGGATGTCAATTCTTGGAAAACGGTGAGTACAACAATCGAGAGTGAGGCAAGGCCTACTAAATTACCACAGCACTGCCTCTCTCTCTTTCTACCGGTATTTAACAACTCTATGGGGTAGGCGTAATATCAATGGTCGCGTTCATCACAACAAAGTTGCTCAGGCCGTATTCTCGAAATCGTGATAGACTGTTCTCATGAGAAACGTGACATCAGTTCTCTCAAAAGCATTAAACCGTATTCTCGAGTTTATGTGACGGTTCACATCGTGCCGCAACTAGAGAACACGCTTCTCTTGATATTTTACGAGGGAACAGACGGTTCTCCTGGGCGCCTATTCTCGAGCATCGAGCATAAGAGAAGAGGATCACTCACATCGCTGAAGTGACCATTCCCTTCCTTGAATTTCTCCTATGATGAAAAATCAGTATTCTCGAATATAATAGAAACGATGTGACCGTGATGTCATCGTGGAATAAACTGTGCAGCGGTGTCAGTTGGTTTTATACAAAAAGCCATCAATTTCACGTGTAAAACGAAGAAAATTTTTTAAAAATAGAGAACATAACCTTGTTTTAGCGTAACGTAAATATTATGTTTTATAGTATATTAAGTATTGAGAACAGTAAGTGTAGTTTACCGATCGACGACAATGTTTGGCGACTGAGCGAAGCGAAGTCGCCAAAATTGGAGGAGATCGGTAAACTACTTACTGTTTGAGATGCTTATACTATTTTTTGTACGATCGAAATAGCTGAAATTGCAATTTTATTGTTTTTAATAATGAATATTTTCAATTAAATACAAATTCAGGTTAGCTGAATACCCTCTACAAAGTTGCAGTTGAACGTTGTCATGGAACTAATTGTTATTGTTATGATTGTTATCGTATTTTTTATGTCATGTATTTGTCAAAACTTATTTAAATAAGTATTATTATTGAAAATGAGTGACTTTGAATGTGAATCTCTTGATGAAGCATGAAATGTTGGAATAGCCGCTATAATTCCAGAGAACGGTATGAAAATGCTTATAAAAGTTCATACCTCATGCCGTTTAATATACAATTTAAAAATCAAAATAATGACGTCAGCATAAATGCTCAATGATATACCGTCGCGAATTTACTTACCGTTCTCTGAACGGTAAGTGAATTACTTACCGTCGTGTTTGGGTTGTCAGCCAGTAAATGTCACTTACTGTCATAAAGACAGACATGGTAAACAATCAAAAAAGGTCGGTCGTACAAAAAATTATTTTAACTAGGTAGGTGTGCAAATGTAGCGAAGAGTTTTCGTAAATTGTTTTTCTCATAGTTTTAACTGTGCGAAATAATAAAATTATAAGGTAAATTCCACGTAAAATGGACTACTTCTAAAATACAATAAAATAATAGTTTAAATTGGATTAGTAACGTGGATTGAACTTGTATTTCACAAATAATTTTAGATGCGTCTCTAATTCCCAAAGAAAATAGTGTATTTTATTAGTATATGAACAAAATATAATTTTGGTCGACTTCATGGAAAGTCACGAACAATAATTATTAGTAAATAAAAATAATCCACTTGCTATGTTGTATGTCAACCTACAGTACATATTTATTTACTAAGAATTAAAACAGATTTTCACTTCAATACTGATCCCAGACACCTAGCCTTATGGGGCTACCATTTCAATTAGGGTATGGGTCAAGTCCTTGTCCAATTTAATAAATATTTGATCATGTAGTATTTAATGCAAAGTACAATTAACGTCCGGAGGATGGTTTTCTTGTTCCTCTGCATATAATCAATGAAATAGGTATAATCCTGTTATATTAGCTACCAAGCAAGGCATACTAACTAGTAAATTATAACTTGAAGAGATGTAGAATTATGTCATATACTACCACTCTTCCATCCATCTTTAAACTAATATGGAAACTACTACTTAAACCTTAAACATAAATATGTAAGTAGTAGTGCACGAAATGCGAGGTTAGAAACCACCGAAATTAAATATTGCGCATACTCGAACTGCATTCTCCCAGGAGAACCGTCTGTCGCCTTCTAAAATAACAAGATAAGCGTGGTCTCTTGTTGCGGCACGATGTTTAATGCTACCAAAGTGCTCACAATTGATCAGTTAACAGAACACCTGTTCAGCGGACAATTAATGATCGCTCCAGTATCGCTATTTGGTGATAAACTCACCTTTATTTGCTCACAAAATACTACATTCAACATGGAATGCCACAGCATTGTCTTTAAAGACAATGGCCATAGCGTACAATAAACCCATTAGATTTAGGTGCTAGCTTATCAAAATACATAACTAAAAATAACATTTGATTTGTGATCTTCTCGAACCTCCATATTTGCAATGTATCTCTTTATAAAGTTTTATAGTTATACAATATACCATGAAGTTAACACACACTGGGTGGTTTTCATCAAAATTTGTGAAAATCATTTGAGTGAATAATTCTAGACAAGAGACGGGAAAATCAAAATTATACTCATAGAGCGAATTAAGCTCTAGTGTATAGGTAAGGCTAACAAGACGTATTAAAACACAATAACGTAATGAAATATAATAATTATAATATAATGTATATATAAAACTCGTTTAATCAGGTTAGATCGTTAAAGAAAAACTACAAAATATATTCGAGTCTTGTGGAAAAGTTGAAACAACACCCCTTGACATGTTGTTTTTCTTACTGGGCAGGGAAAGGGGTAAATCGTAAAGAAAACTGTCCATGAGATACGAAATATCGAAGGCGACATGTCGCTATAGAATTCAACAGTGCACGGAATCCGCGTGCTGGTTTTAGAACTGACTAAATTAGTTCAACAAAGCCGAAGATGTAAATTTAAACTGCTGTATGTGAAAGAAACTGTATACCTACTAAATTCAAATTTATGTTTTTATTTATAACGTTAACTTAAAATTACATGTGTTATAATCAAATCAAACAATATTTAAAACAATGAAAATAAACACTTAACCATTAATATTGATACATTAATAATTTCATAATAATATGTAGGTATTGCTAGAAAGAAGTTTTAAGAAAGGCTATTCACATCTAAAGTTACATAATATATTAAGACTTTATAAACATTAATTATGAACTTCATTCATGTTGCATTTTAATATTAATAGAAACTCCGAACAGGACGTGCTACCTACCCCGGCATTTAAAACCGTTGTTTAACATAATAATATGTTTAAAATCAATAAAAAATAATTGACCACTTTCTTGACACTCTTATAAATATTGTCAATGAGATCAATTTCAAACAATTATGTAACTTATTAGGTTAGATTTGGTTGTTGTAAACAAATTCCGAAAAATTACTAACAAACAACGCTTTGCTAAAGTCGCGTGGTCTAACTGTAGAAACGTAAAGTCGAGATATCTATAAGCGCATGTCAAAAATAGTTGCGTTTACGTAAATACACTACACTTACGCTGATCTTAATAATTGAGCTTACACACCTAACGTATCCGTACAATCATACGTAAAATGGGAGTAGCCGAACTTATCTAGGTAAGGATACGCCTGTCCAGAGTCTCCAATGTGGCTGTTATTTGATTTCATCATTTGAGAAGCCGCCAACTGTTTTAGGAATTTCACTTGTTGTATCCGAATGACAAACTTGAAAAAAGTTATCTCGAATGTAACATCAATTGTCAAAGTTTATAAATCGACAACTCCATAATAAAATCGTCAATTTATTTTATTAAATAACTTGTAAATCTTGTTAGCGCTGTAGTTCAAATAAGAAAAGACAAGTGGAAATCCTTAAGGGAAAGCTATAAACTGAATTATTTTTTAATTTTATTAATTCTCACTAAGTAAATGTTGTTTTTGATCCAACTAATATATATATCTCAATTAAAAAATTATTTAATTTTCTTTGTGTGCTATTTACTTTAATTCGCACATTTTATATTTTTTCAAATATTTGTCATTTCTTTTGTAGGTACTATCTTTTTAATACTAACCTCTCTTCTCTTTTAGTATTAAAAAGATAGTACAAAACTTTGACTAAGCTAGTCAAAGGTACAAAAGAAATGACAAATATTTGAAAAAATATAAAATGTACGAATTATAGTAAATAGCATAATATAATTTCTGACCCCAAAACTGAAAAAAAAAAATAATTTGTTAAAATTGACGAAAACGGTACAAGAAAAAACTAAAACAAAAAATATTATCTGAATTAAACTTTGGTTAACATTACAAATTACGATTATCTAAAATTCTATTCTGGGTTAGAACTAACAAATCTATGTATTGTATATGGATGCCTTGTATCTGAGTCAGATTTGTGTGGATGTCTAATATAACTTTGAAACATATTATCATCTTGATCTATTTCACCTTCGTTATTCCTTTCTATGTCACCTGCAATTACAATATAATAACATAGATTCAGTATACCCTCTCAGAAATTCATTACAAAATATAGATTTTGCTACTTATATCTTACTAGAAGAATGGTTTGGAACACTTTAAAGTTTCCACGAAACTTTACAGGAGAGATAGGTATACAGTTTTAAGAGTTAATAACACATAATACGTGTTTAGGATCTTAACATTTTGATCATCAAAAGATATATGTATAAAAAATACGGTGAGATAATATAATGCATATTGTTACCTGTATTGTTTGCGAACTGTTGTTGGCGATCAATCTCTGCCATATATCGCATATGATCTCCTGGGCGTTGTTGCATATATCGAGGAGGCGGAGGGAAATGACCATGATCCAGGCCATACCATGGTGTTGGTGGAACTATTCTGCCATCATGCATTGCAATATATGGATAGTACGGATCAATAGGTTCTATAACAAATTTGTTAGATTTATTATATGAAAAGAGAGACATATTAAATTAGTAGTTGGCCTGTAGGCAAATGTTACCAAGAAGGTGTAGTAGAATAGTGAAAAAAAAAAACACGTTTGACAAACAAAACTTCACATGGTACTATATTTCTAAGCCTACCCTGTATGAAAATTCTTTCAAAGCTTGGGTCAGGTTCTCGTGGAACTTAGCGTGTTTAATTTATTAATATCCTACCTGTCCGAGAATCAAAATAGTCATCAACCAGCTTTGGTGTGGGATAAGGATAAGGAACTCCTCTCATTAAAAACACAGGTCGAGGACCGTCGCTGTAAGGAAATCCCGCATATTGCTGAACTGGATCACTTATAGCTGGCGATGGTCGTGGTATTCTTGAATGAGGTATTGTTTGAGATTGGGAACTGGATCGTTGACCGGATTGGGATGATGATGCATACGACTGTGTCGGTGAAGAATTGATATTTGGGTATGGATGAGGTGGTATTATGGGATGTTCCATTGGAAAGTAATTGATCATTCTTGGTAACGACATACCGTGATTCTAGAATAATACTTTGCATTTTAAACATACTGCCAATTTTTTTATACACGAATAGATTGATTTGTTCGAATTTCGGAAAAAATAAAAGTATTTCACACATTTTAGTATCAATTTGTAGCATTCGTAACGATAAAGTTTACTATTCACGACAGGGTGGGCACTTTATTAGTGGACAGTATCTTTTCTCAGAAACTACTGACTTTAGAAAAAAAATGTTAATACAAAAGTTTATTGGCTTTAAAGAAATTTTAAAATTATTTCAGTTTTAATAATACAGTGCGTCCTAAAACTGCTGCACCGATATTAACTCCGTAATGTTAAATGGGACACTCTATATATTTGTAAATTTTTAGATTCCTTGGAATAATTAAAGGTCAGTTTCATAACAACTCCCTAATCGAATTTTGTGTACTTAATTTAGACAGAAATTAAGATTATGTATTTTTTTTAACAAATTGAACTCAATTTCACCAATAACTTAAAAAAAGCTACCTTCTAATGAACTGTGGTAAATTTATACAGAGTGTCGCAGATCGTTGAAAATTTTTCAATTTCGATGCAATATCCATTTTTTTGTAACACTCTGTATATGGTACTTTTTGTAAAAAAAGTCTAAAAAGAACTATCTATTGATATATACAGGGTGACCCATTAGGAGATATCTCAAGATCTATAAGCGATAGACAAAAAACTTTACAAAAACTTTTAGGCACTGCAATGCAATGCAAAAGACAAGAAAAATTACATAAGGGTTGATATGCCTAGGTACAGTAGTTTTTAAAATATTTGTAAAGAAGGGTTAATTTTGTCATAAATTTAAGGGGTTGTGGTTACTACAGATATCAAAAACATACCAATTTTTCGAGTCAGGTCCATTTGAATTCCGTTCTTTTCTCCGTTTTACTAGATTTCATTGACCTCTGATTTGTAATTTGTCAGGGTGGTCACATTGTCTAAATTGTATTTTTTTGGAAAAATGTTAAATGGGGCACCCTGTGAATCTCTTAAATTCGAGAAGTCCCTTTCCTATATTTTTTATTGATATCATATTTCATGAGCTTAAAACTAACCTTTTTTCAAAAAAGTTATTAAAAAAAATAATAAAAAATTGCCTACAAAATTCGCAATTTTTTGTCAATTTAATTATTTTTTTTTTCTATCTTAAAAACGAAAAAGTTAAATTAGTGCTTTATTACAAATAGACGCTCTTGAAAAATAAAATGGTTTAAACACGTATTTTTAGAGAATTTAAGTTTAAAAATTAATAAAATAAAATCTATGCTTAAATTAAATAGAAATTCTGTTGCATCCATTACTCCCCAAATGCTCCAACGAGACTTTCCCTGTTATAGTTAGTTATATTAGACATGATTATTGGTTGTTACGCTTTACTGATAAATACCCGAGGTGCTGTGTCGCTTGACGCTCAAAGAAAGAATAGCAACGCAGGGCCCTGCTCATCGGCAGTGTTGGTTGTGCTGGACAGAAGAGGTAAGGCGAATAACGTTTATTTGTTAACAATTAAAATTGTCTATTCACACATTACTGCCTAATATGTGAATATTAAAGGTTTATTAATTTTGAACTAACTACTTACATATTGAACAGTTCCTGGTGGTGCACGAACCAGTGCACCTCTTGTAGGTATTGGTATGTTTGCAAATTCAACAGACTGGTTTGGTAACATAAAATGCTGTCTGTCATCGTTTGCAATTCTTTCATAATCTGACTCAAATTCTGTTTTTATAACCCTAGAAGAATTAATTGTTTTTGGCGTTAAAGGAACCCTCAATCTACCACTGGAAACATCATTAGCAACTCTCATCGATACTTGTGGTGTTTGCCGTGTTGGTGGAGGACTCCTTGAGGCAAACCTCGACTCTGACTCAGACCCTTTCATTCGAACTTGCGATATTCGACATCTTCTTCCTGATTGTCTGGGCGATACCTGGATAACTTGTGACTGTAAGGTTCCATTGTCATCTTGTTGACTGTTCGTATTGACAAAGCTTAATTCAGCGACTCTGTCTTCGTTATTTCCACTACCATAATTCGAAGTTTCAATTCCGTTACTTGAATGATTTTTAGACTGCGATATAAGCTGTGAGTAGTAATTTATAGTAGATGGCTCATGCTTAGACACTGGGGTTTGACTTTCTTGATTATTTTTAGTTGCTTTCTGGGTTAATGCAGTAAAATCGAAGAAAGCGGATAGGTTATGAATATTAATGTCTTTATTTTGTTTTTTAGTTCCAGCTTGACTTTCTCCCATTTCACAATTTTCTTTGTCACTTATTGGCAATTTAGGAACATTTCTTGACCATGGTGAAAATAACTGCTTCGGCGTACATGAATGTGTTGAAATATAACCGGCACTTCCGGTTGATGCAGTGTCGTAAGAGGTTTCATTGTCTCTAAAAAAAATAGTAGATCTATATTAGATGACAAGCTTTTCTACAGGGTGAGTCACCCTAAACGTAAGTTTGATATGCTACGGGATAATGTAACACCCTGTATAAATGCAGTCCTAATAGGTCTACAAAATCAGACCTTGAAAGATTTTTGAAAATCTGAATAGTTTTGCCACAGTAGACCGTCGCGTCTAGGGTGACTCACCCAGTATACTTTGAGGTGTTATAACAAATAAATAAAACTTTTCTACTTACCGCTCATTAATGAATCTATTCATTTCCATATCAGAATTATTATGAGACACAATTTTCGGAGAAAATCTTACGTTTGTTGATTGAACTAATGGCGAACTCCACCGTATACCTTTTTGTGAATTCATAATTTTATCTGTGAAAATCCTATCAACATCATGTGCATATTTCGGTTTTTTATTGCACTCCATTACCGTTCTAAACCTCAAATCTTCATCAGTTGTCGATGAATGAGGTAGCTGCCGTTTGTTCTGAATATATCGATCGCCCATTTTCTGAATAAAATTTGAAACTTTTAAACCTAGATCTTTTGTCATATAAGTACAATTATATTACTTGGACTCAAAATACACATCTATTTGAATAATTTAGTGTTCATAACTTCAATACTAAAATCTGAAGGATTTCTTGCTTTTATTTTTTTGATTGAATTTCTGCAGAAATTTCGTTTCGAATAAAAATAATTGAAAATATTTTTTAGCTTGCGTGGCATAATATATAAACAAATAATTGTTGGCATTAAAAATAAACTACATAAAATACATTTCGGCAACTACCCTCACTTCTACCTTATTTCATTGTAGGTATCTCATCGAAAATTTTTGTGTAATAGAACTAGAAACACTGAATCAAGGAAATTATAATAAGTCCTATAGCCAGATCAAAATTTGTACACAAAAATCTTCACTGTTAATCACGCTGTATTTTGTTGTAGAAAGTAATAGCACAAGCGTAGGTAATTACAAATATCTTGCTTTTTATAAATATTCAGTTCATTGCTAGGTGTTTGATATTATCAACAAAATATTACGAAAAACGCACCTCACAGTGTATTTAAATTTCTGCTAAAACGTACAGGTTTTTTTAAGAATAACTGCGCATATGCTTGGAAACACAATTAAAGCAATAAATAAACAATTAAAATAATACCGAAAAGAATGACGCTTTCTGACAGTTTTAATTTGACATTTATGTGCTTCATGGCTACCTTGATTTGCTTATTTAATAGTAATACCAATTAACGTTATTACTATTGAATCGCTTGTAAAAAAATTATGAATTCCTCTGAAATGTACACAATGGTCCTACCTATTCAGATGAACTGCAAATATTTGCGAAATTATATTAAGATATACAGTATGTCCGCGATTTACAAAAGGGCTAATGTACCAAAAAGTAAAAGATAGGAAAAAAAGTAATTCTTGATAAAAGTTTTTGCTTCTTTAGAAAATACCATTCATCACAAGAAACTTTAATTTAGAGATACAGGTATGGTCAAAAAGACAAAAATGTTATGTTGGGTAAGAGTAAACTTACCTTATTTTGCAATAAACGGAAAAAAGTCATTCTTGATAAAACTTTTTGCTTGTTTAGAAAATACCATTCATCACAAGAAACTTCAATTTAGTTGTACAGGTGTGGTCAAAAATACAAAAATGTTATTTTGGGTAAGAGTAAACTTACCTTATTTTGCAATATACGGAAAAAAGTAATTCTTGACAAAAGTTTTTGCTTGTTTAGGAAATACCATTCATCACAAGAAACTTCAATTTAGTTGTACAGGTGTGGTCAAAAATACAAAAATGTTATTTTGGGTAAGAGTAAACTTACCTTATTTTGCAATAGGTATACTGAAAAAAGTAATTCTTGATAAAAGTTTTTGCTTGAATATTGAATAAAATTCAAACTACCAAAAATCTAATTTTTTGTACAGAAACTATAAAAAGACAAGTAGTATTCTCTAGCACACCTATAATTTCTCAAATAATAATGAGATACTTGTTATTGTCTTTATTAAATTAAGAAATTATTTAATGCAGAATAGTTCTCATCAAAATGCTATCTACTGAGTTAAAGGGTTTTATCTATCTATCATATCGCTACATCTGTCATGGAGTAACTTAGAGAACAATTTGTAGGAATACAAATAAGTCGGATGCAAAGTAATAAAAAAGTTCCAAAAAACTGGTTCGGTTTTATACATCAAAAAGAAAAAAAATATGACCATAATGATGCTGCCACACTTTTAGTTCTGCAATCTGTAATAGAAACTCCTGTGATGTTCATTAGAAACCGTGCTAAACAGTTAGAAGAAAAAATGTCTCCAGAAAACCCGGAATTTACAATAATGAATCGAAGACAATATTTTACAAAAGTGAACGTGTGGAGCGCGATATCTATCCACTGTATTATAGGCCCGTATTTTCTCAATGCTTAATACAATTTTTTTGATGAACTCGAAATGGTACCATTAAATTTTCGCAAAAATATGTACTTTCAACAAGATGGTTGTCCGGCATATTAGGCTCGTCAGATTACGGAATGGCTTAATCATAAATTTGGTCCAAAATTGATAATGGTAGAAATGGTTCAATTTTTGTGGCTCCCCTGACTTAACAATCGCGGACATGTGTCTATGGGGCCATATAAATCAAATTGCTGGAGTAGCATCAACAATATGGGGGTTTTGAAATTCAATATCTTCATCATATTGCTCATCAGTTTACCTTTTTTAACCGAATTGTTGTACTTATGTTTGTATTATGTATTCAAAAATTAGACTTGAAAATAATAGTCTTGTACCTATACTTTATATTATGCTTCCTTTATAAGAAATGAAAAATTTGTTAACGGGAATCATATTCATTATTCAAGCAAAAAGTTTTATCAAGAATGACTTTTCTCCATATATTGTAAAATGGTATGTTTACTTTTGCACAAAATAACATTTTTGTATTTTTGATCAATCCTGTACACTAAGTTGAAGTTGCTTGTGATTAATTGTATTTTCTAAACAAGTAAAAACTTTTATCAATAATGATATTTTTCCGTACTTATATTTCACTTTTTGGTACGTTGTAAACTCAATCCGCGGACATACTGTAGATGAAGCTATAGAGCGTCCGTGAAAGCTATAAAAATAACTTATAGGTTGTCGAACGTAATCTGCCAAATAAGTTAGTATCGATTTTACTTCTCATGAAAAGGACAATAATAACTTCAAACTAACGTTGTGTATAAAACCTTTGTAAACAAATGGTCCCCAAAGAAAATAGTGAATTATGAGGAGGTCCACAAATATTGATAAATACCTACCATTTTTAAATCAGTAAATTATAATAATCTAAGAAAATATAGCGAAGTAAAAAATCTAATGGTGTTTTACTTACCTTATCAACTTTCTTAAACTTCTCAACCTCAAACAATTCACGACTAAAATTTTCTTCAGGCATTCTCTTGCGGTCATCCAATATTTTCTCGTTCTCAATAGCTCTTGCTTGATGCTGGTATTTACGAGACAGCAATTCAAAATTAGGTCCACTCCAATCCAAGGTTATTTTAGTATCTGGGGTTGCTTCTTTTCTTGACTCACTAATTGCCGAACAATTCTCTAACGACTTATTTAAATTTTCTTCAGTGCCATTTAATGCTAACTCGGTTTGGCTTTTATTCGTTACATTAGTAGTAGTACTAACGCTATTTTTATTTTGATCTATATTATTTTGAAGATCATTTTTCCTTTCATATAAAAACTTGGCAAAGCTATCGTCATCATCAAAATGTTGCGTTAATTTTTCTACTGATTTAGTGTTTGTTATTGCATCATTTTGATTTTCTTGATTATCACTCTGTTGCATTTTTATCGGAGTTTCTTTTGATGATTTAGTGTCCTGATTAAAATAGTTTTTCATCGAGGAATTGGCGAACTTTTTTGGCGTATTTTTAATCACTTTTTTTGACTTCTTTGTATCCAGCGGCAGCATTTTCTAGAATAGTTTTTCAATACAATGGTATTATTTTAATATGATTCTAATACCTACTCGTAACTAGCTTTTTGGTGAAAAGAAAATTATAAAATATATTTAAAATATACAGTAACAAGTAAACAGAATTATTAAAAAATATAGCAGTATATTAGGTATAGTCTTACCTTATTTGCATTTTTCGAATGTTGATTGAAATAAACCTCTAAAAATGTCTGCATATACTGTTTGTTAGTTTTTGTACTATTTGTTACAATTTCTTCTTTTTCGTTCTCAGGATTGTGATTATTTATTTTTAATTGTTTGCTGCAATCTATTCCAACTACAACAACACACAATTAATAAAATTGATTTTTTAAAGGACTACAGAGAGTAGGTATATTCTCTTTATAAACGGTGCTTTTTTTTGGAGGCGAACAACTTTAAATTGGCAACACTGTTTTCTCTAACAGCCAATTCGAATATCTATGGATCGTTTTCACAATACGTTTACTCTGAACGATAATAGACATCCTGGAAAACCTCGCTCCCAACAAACGATTAATGATGTGCAGCGTAGTGTTTAGCCTGATCCAAATGCGTCCATTCGTCATCTTGCTCAACAATTAAAATTGTAACCAATCACCTTATGGCAAATTTTGCATAAAGATCTTGTTTTACATGCTTATAAGGTTCAACTTGCACAGGAATTGAAGCCACATATTCTTCGCTGTTCATTTGGTGAATGGGCCGAAGGAAATACTACTATTGATCCAGAATCTCATTTGAATATTTTGTTCACTGATGAACTACACTTTCGTTTAAATCAATAAACAGAATAGCCGCGATGATAATCCACAAGCCATTGTCGCAACACGATTAAACATCAGAAAAAGTTACCGTCTAGTCCGATTTATGGGCCAGTGGAATCATTGCACCACATGTCCTCAGATGCCAACATTCGACGAGCTTTGACAAAATTGGACCTCTAGATTACGCCATGTATCGGGTGTACAGATAAGAAAGGACGCCGGTTTTATCTCGAAAACTACTCATGGTACGATTATAGGATTTTTTTTGTTTTAGTAAAAGCGGATAAGGGAAATCGCTGGAAAATAGTTTTAGTTTCCTAAAATGTCCGCTAGAGGGCGTAAATGTGACTCTAAATTGAAAAACACTGTTTACATAAAAATATACTTATATTACATAAGTGTTAAACTTAATGAGGATGATATATGTACAATTCTAAAACTTTTTCATATAAACCTTTATTCCCTATCTTCTTAAATAAATAGTGGAGGAGCCGGAGAATGTTGGTTTGTAAAAAGTTGTCTAACTTTCTTATGGATAGTCCGATTTTAATAAAATTAGGCTCAGGATAAAGGTAATGTTTGGGAGTATCAAAAAATGTATTGCTGCTTTTATTTATTTTTTATATATGGCCGCTAGATGGAGATATATAACAATGTTTCTGATTTTGTCAATTTTCTTAGAAAAATCAAATGGAATGGTACTATTAGTATCACTAGATAGAAAGAGCATATAAAAATAAAGACAACCATGAAAACCGGAAGGCTCTATATTTTTCCTGTCCATCTCAATGACTGAATATATTTTTGCCTAAATTTAACATTCAATAAATTTTTATAAAATTAATAGTGGGCTGTGATGAAGAAATACTCATGATATTATGGCAACGAAGTTGATGTCAATGTCAAATATAATTAATATGTTTGTCACATTAGTCTGTGTATTTATTTCTTATCTGGACACCCGGTACACGCCAGCAGTCGTGCGGCCGCATACCAAATCATATTCAATATTTCAATTTAAAGTTCTCCGCTTTTAAAAAAAACATATAATAGTTTGTGTACAAACACATAATGAATTTACCCCAATTTTCACTGATGAAATCAGCTTGTATCTCTTTGACCTCATTGTTTTCTATTTCAATCAATTTGTGTATTTGTGGATTTTCTACCAGATACGAATGCCTACAATTTCATTTTTAAAGTTATTAAAATCTTGTTATTACTGATATCGAAATAGTTTCTCATTTTTTGTCTACCACTCTCCAGCAAAAATAATTCAAATAAGTTAGAGTTCCAATCAATTTTCAAAGTTTAATCTATAACTGAATGCTGGACATACACAGAATACGTCAGCAAATTGAAAGATTAATTGCTTTAGTCCGGAAAAGACTGCACGTTAATCCACTACAGTCCATTTCGCCTCATGCTCAGGAACTTTTCTCGTTTTCAACCTGGTGAATCTTGAATCACACTTATAAAGTGCTATTAGCGCAAAAACAAAAGCCCAACGAGTGAGCGTTAGAGCAGTTGAAGGTCGAGTTGAAGCTTGATCCTTATTTTGGGAGGAAAATAATCTAGATAGTGACGAGACAAATTTCTAGTTGCGTGGTTTCATTAGAATTGCTGAATTTGGAGCGACGAAAACCCACAGGTGATTCCAGGTCCCATTCCATTTCGTACAAAGTCACTGAATGGTGTAAAATGTGGTCCGGTGGAATCATTGGCCCATATTTTTGCGAATACGTAGGAGTCACACTGTGAACGGTGAGAGTAATTGAATGGAAATAACATACATACAACAAAGGTATGGTCTCAACAAGACGGTGCCGGTGGTTCCTGTCATACTCCACAAGAATCATTGACATTATTGCATAAGAAGTTCCAAGGCTCCTATACAGGGTGTTTCAAAAAGACGCTGCAATATTTAGGTGGTTGGGTTGGATTTGTTCGCAAATATTCTTGGCATGTTGAATTAAATTTTTATCTCGTAAACGAACGAAGCAACATATGAAAAAAAAAATACAAGAGATAAAAAAGTTGTAGTTTTATCTCCAGACAATATCGAAATTAAATTTTCATTTGTGTACATTTTTTTTTGTCAATAATTTCTATTAAGTTGGCCACTATAACGCCACTGGACTTAATAATTTTGATCTAGTTAAGGTCATATAAGCTCCATATTTCTAGCAACAACGTTGCCAAATTTCAAAGAAATTGGTAATGAGATATTTGACTTAAAAAAAACGTTATTTACAAAAAACTTTAATACCTTGTGTCTTGGAAACAATGCATTTCCTGACGTATGTTTATGGGAACTTTTTTTCATAAAATGACCTGAGAAATCAAGGGGGTGATTACAAATAACATATATAAATAATACCGCGACTTTTTGAAAAACCCTGTATACCATGAGGTGGCGACGTCAATTCTCCAACCAGATACTGTGATTTGCTCTGAATTTTGTTAAAGCTCAAGTCTACGCCGACAAAGCACAGCCGCCTTAAAGGTGAACAACAGGAATTTTAGATCATAATGTGCTTATATTCCCAATGGAAGACCATTTGTTCAATTAACAAAGAAAAACGATATTTACCGATAAAATTTAACTTAAAACACTTTGGTATCAGTGAATATTACAGCCCGTGTTTCGTACCTATTTTTCTTATAAACGACTTACGTGTATTTTTCATAAACCAGTATATTATTAGTATCATCTCCAACCAATAGTGTCATTACAGAATTTGCACCGACAATACATCGTTCTTGAATATCATTTGTATTCCTTAAAATAATTATTAATTCGATTTGTTTACTTTCTGAATCGATATTTAATTGCATTTCATATTTTGGAATATGTTTTATATCGTCGATAATTGTGTTGCCCAAGGGTGCTTTGCGTTTAACGATCTGAAATTTGAAATAAACCGGGTTATTATATCATTTTAATATCCTCCATGAAATCCCTTAAGCTGTAAACGTGCTTTGAGCAACTTATAAGTATAGAGAAGAAGAAATCCATAAATCTAAAGTAGGCAGTTTAAATGTTAATTAGGTCTCCCGAATTCCAAGTCACCAGCGGTGCTCCTCTGGGAAGCAACCTTGCTCCGTTAATATTTGCTATCTACATTAATGACATCATGTTTGCCGATGTTTTGAAGATATTTCGAACCATTTCGGGACCTTCGGATCTTCAGGCCCTACAGAGTGATTTGGAAGCTTTGTCACAGTGGTGTGTAGAAAACAGTTTACCCTAAACATCAATAAATGTAAATGCCTAACAGTGTCCAGAAGTCGGAGTCCGCATGATTTGGATATTATCGGATCAATGATACATGTACAAGTTGGATCAGTTTGGTTTTGTCACAGACTTACAAATCTTTTTTAAATCATGCCTTTGTCAAAGACAGCAGATTCTATCATATAATGGACATGCGTCGCATGCTTATCGTTCCCTTTCTGGTGATCCTCAGGGTTCTAACCTAGGACCGCTATTATTCTTGTTGTTTATAAATGATCTGGATAGCAGACTTCAGTGTGTGATGAGCTGCAAGGTGATTTGAAATGTGTGTGGGACTGGTGTCAGAAGTCAGATGACTAACTTACATTTGATTCCGACAAAATGCAAGAGCATGACATTTACAAGGAGGAAACAGAAAATTGAATATTCCTATAAAGTAGGTCACGACATAATCATATCTTCTGAGTCGGTGACTGACCTTGCTGTTGTATTTGATTCAAAGCCTACTTTTGTGGATCACATTTTGGCAAAGACAGCCGAGGCCACTCAGATGTACGGATTTTTAATTATAAATACTAAAAACTTTAGGAATATTGGCGCTTTGATTGTTCTGTATAATGTATACATTCAGAGGCGAAGCGTCCATGTAACCACTGTTACAATTGGTAACAGTTAAAAATCTTAAAAATAAATATTTTATGACTACTAACTAGAAACATTTTAATTTATTTTTTTACCAACAGCAATATGTAATAATTCAGTAATTAATCAATGAAATTAACCAAATCCACGAAAATAATTCGCTCTATACTGTCTGGGTTCTGCATTTCGTGGATAAGATATTTATAATAAACAAAATGCGTATATATAACCAACACCGTCTCGCGAGACGGTGTTGTATATCACGATAAATCTGCCTCGCTTAGACTAGATTGAATGTTACCACTTTCGTTTATGGATACGCGTGATTGTCCGTAGGCCCCTACTCGGGACCGACTCGTGTCTAGGCGTGAATTATACAACGCGAGTGCGTGGGGGCTGGGGGCGTCGCGATATTATGTACGCTTGTCACCATTTTTTGTTTTGGTTACTCGTTAGTCGTTACACAGAATAGGCTGCTGGATACAGTGTGCGTGCAATTAAATAAATAAACAGGTATAGTTGTTTTTATTGTTTGTTTCTTGTTTTATATATTATAATATTTGGGAAATTGGGAATAGTGATTTATTTTATCCCACAGGCCTGGATTAGTCTTAGTACTTTTTACTTACAAAAAATAATTAAAAAAAAGTTTAAATAAAATACCTAAAATAAAAAATAAATATATTTGGGAGGTTTTTTCACATCTGGTTGTGGTAACACTTTAGAAAAAGTCACGCGTCGCCACTGCATACATTCGTCCTAACCTTGAGTATGGCTCATTGGTCTCGTATCCCTTGTATGAGTCGGCATTAAAGAAATAAATTGAAAAAATAAAATAAAAACTAAACATCATATCACTTACAACTTCAATTTGCCTTGGATTGGTATTTAAAATCTCTTGAAATGAAGTTTTTCCAGCTCTAGCTAATTGTTGAGACATTACTTGTCCTATGCCGGATAATTGTTTGGAGACATAAGGAGAATTTTCCCAAAGCTTTGCTTCAAAACATTTTGACAAAATAGTTACATTTAATAATGCTCTATAACAATTCTCCTTGGTTTGCAAATATTCAATTAAACCTAAAAGATATATAATTTGAAAAAATAGTCCATTATTAAGTGCAGTTGCAATTTTAGTGACGAAATAAAAGTCGAATCTTCACAAAAATAAATTTAATAGAAATCCTTATTAATAGCCGGACATGTTTCGGAACTCAATCTAATACCATCATCAGTGGCAGAAAGGAAACACTTCAGAAAATTAACAAATCCAACGCAGAACAAGATCTTATTGTTATTACAAACACACTTTTTAGACAAAAAGACAAGTTTAAGATGACATGGCAACATCCAACGTCTAAGCACTGGCATATGATCAACGACGTAATTGTTCGCGCTCGTGACCGACATGAAGTGAAGAGCAACATAGCTTTAACGAGTGCTGATAATGGCTGGGCTGATCACCGACTTGTGCGATCGAGTATGACCCTATGTCTACCTGCAAAACGACCACAACAGGAAAGGAAACTAAGGCGAAAGATTAACATCGAATGCATAAAGGACAACCGAGCGAAACTGTGTTTCCAACAACACCTGTAGAACATGGTCCCGGAAAAATATCCGGATGATATTGAAGAAGACTGGTCGTTATTTAGGTCCGCCGTGCTCTCTGCGGATGAGTCGTGGAGTTACGATTACAGTTACTGTTAAGTCCATGTTGTTTGTTTTCGTGTCTCGTGAACTATGTGCATGCGCCAAGAGAACATACGATTAATAAGGAACTTTATCTTAAATTAACAAAAGAAGACCAATGTTTCGAGTGTCAGGAACGCCACTCTTCCGAATGACTTCTTTAGAATATGTAACCACCTGTACTGTAAAGTCAAATGACTGATGAACTGATACCAAAGCTGACTATGGAACAGACCTTGTATATTTACTTATTATGGTAAAAATCTTTTGTCTATATTTTACTATTTAAATCTACGAAAGCAGCGCAATGTGAGATTATATTACTTACATTTTGTTATTCGAGTACAGTGCCTTAATATTCTATGAGCATCATTCATCAAAGAATGATCGTTTATTTCCAGGTTTCCAAGAATCGCCTGGATGATACTAAAAATAAAATTATGTAGTTATTAATTAGCTGCTTTTCGAGGAATGAAGTGACCAGTTAATTCAATCTATGTTGTCAGATATTTTTTCCATAAGTAGATTCAGTAAAAGTACCCGATTTATGAAACAAACAATTCTTATTAAATCTAAATCACTAAAATAAATTATAAAAATAATTTACCAATTTATTTTCATATCCGCACTATTAATTTTCCTTCCCAATGGAAAACGAATAGTCTCTTTTTGCGAATTTTTGTTCAAGAGATTCAGCGTTTTCTTGTCAGTCACTCGAAGTCTCATATCAGTGAATTCTTGACATTTAGATATTGTCTCTAGAATTTGTAATAAAATTTCATATCCGGAAAGCTAAAATGAAATAGATTAGTGAAATTAAAATACGTGTTCTCCAATTTATGATTTTAAATTAATCCCCAGATCGTTGGATCCCGTTCATAAATCTGGTGACAGAACGTATGTGAATAAATTATCGTCCCGTATCCATACTATCGAACTTTTCAAAGATATGAATGCAAGTAAGTGTAAAAAACAATCGCGGATTTTCGAAATATTTACATGTTGATATCTCCTTGAAGGATATTCTCACGAAACCATAGAATTCTGCGTTTTTTTTGCAGAATTCTGTAAAAAACTAGAAATTTTTATTCATTCTTTTTTGTAAATTTCTGTAAAAAACGGAATTTGTTATCATTCTGACTTTTTTTACAGCATTCTGTAAAACAACTCGGAATTTTGATCATTCTGACTTTTTTGCAGAATTCTGTAAAAAAAATGAATTTTGTTATATCATTCTGACCTTTTTACAGAATGTAAAAAAACATCATTTTGACTTTTTTTGCACATTTCTGTAAAAAATAGAATTTGTGATGATTCTGTCTTTTTTTCCAGAATTCTGGAAAAAACGGACTTTTTATCATTCTGACTTTTTTTGCAGAATTCTGGAAAAAACGGATTTTTGTATCGTTCTGACTTTTTTTACAGAAATCTGTAAAAAAACTCGAAATTTTTATCATTCTGACTTTTTTTTTTCAGATTTCTGTAAAAAATAGAATTTGTTATCATTCTGTCTTTTTTACAGGATTGTGTAAAAAACGTAATTCTGTAAAAAACGGATTTTTTATCATTCTGATATCCGAGTTTTTCTGTAAAACAGAATTATTAATATGCCGACTTTTTTGCAGAATTCTGTAAAAAAACTCCGCATCAACATCTTTCATATTTACATACTGATACAACCAATCGTCTTTTAAGTTATACAGGGTGTTCACAAGTAGTAACCAAAATTATCGTCATTTAAATGAGTGCAATTTGATTTTCTCAAATGGAAACCCCAATTATTATTGTCTGGACAAGATCATCTGACTAACATTATTGATGTTATCGTGCTTTGTTTTTGAAGAAATATAAAAAAATCAGGACCAACTAATAGAAAATCGTATTTTGAGCGAAAATAAAGCAATTTGAGTACTGACAACCCTCAACAAAATTCGTTAAGAATTAAATTCTGCATCTTGTCCAGGCAATATAATAATAATAATTGATAAAATCAAGTTACACTCGTTTAAATGACGATAAATTTGTTTACTAAATGTGAACACCCTGTATAACTTAAAAGACCATTGGTTGTCTCAGTATGTTAATATGAGAGCTACTTATGATCCGCCTAAACAGTTTTTCTTCAGATTTACTAAAATAAATATAATTTTTTTACCAAGGCTATAAATTTTCACAAATTTATGTTTTTTATGAAAACCGTAAGAGATAGCGTATATGACATCTTATACCAAATCGCATTTATGTTTGATATGCTATCAAAATACCGCCTTCAACATAGGGCATTCTATAATCGATAGGTAGAATCTTTGGCCTACGCCAAAGTTGTTCTACAACAATAAACTAAAACACGTTTTAATTCTCTCCTGAAGATGCTAACATTGTTAGCGAAACGGGCGTCGAGAATAACAAAAGTGTTTTGGTGAAGTGGTAAAACGTGTTTTAGTATAATGCATTCTATACATAACTTTGATATGTTTTTCAAAATGTAGCCGTACTCGATCTACATACGACCTCATTAAAGAAATAATCAAATTTGTTATAGTTTTGATACAGTAAGACGCCATCCCACATTCATCTCGAGTTAAATTTCTTGTTTGAAGCTCGATATTTTGCAATGATAACCCCTAATGCAGAGAAAACTGACAGATAGTGACGCGCCCTTGCATTTGACATTAAACTCTGTGCAATAATAGAGATAAAAGATGGGGCTATGTTTTGATTTAGATAGACAACTATTGGTGCAGATAGAAAGTCCCACAAGATGTGACAAAAATTAGGCTGGTTTCTTTTAATACACCCTCATGAAAAGTTATTTCACAGTCATTCCTAAAGATTTCAGCTACACTTTAAAAAAAATGTCCAAATCGATTCAGCAGTTTGCGAGAAAATTAACTTTGCAATTGCCAATTGCGGTGCATGAATTTTGATGCGGTGTATTTTTCAAATCTTAAAATGCTAACTTTAAAAAGCTACTTGAGGTCAAGGGCCAAAGCTGACAAACACCATTTTTTTGTTCGTAGGACAAAGTCACAAGGATTTTCTTAGTTTAATAGTTTGCGTTCAGCTATACTTACTCGTTGAAATAATTTCATTGTTTCACAAGAAACATAATACTTGGCCATAATTTTGCCAATAATTGTTGGAGTAATATCAATATTTTCATTCATATTCAACATACCAGCACTAACTAACTTATTAATGTCGATTAAACACATATCTTAAAATGAGACGATAATCATTAATTTTATGCAAAATTCTAAAATGAATATGTGTCCGTAAATATAAATGAAAAATAATTTCGAGGCATAGCGGACAAAAGAGATGGTACTAGTTTACATACAACTACTGTTGTATATCTCATTGTGATTAAATGCAGGCCGATATTGTAGATGGGCAACGACTATGGTACTCTGACGAGCTCATAATAAGAGCGAAACGAATTCGTGAGAATCTGTCGACCCATGCACTCCTGCGTCGGTCTGGTTCTACAGAATTATACTAAGGCCCTGCTAAATTAAACAAAATCCCTTGTGTAGGTGTAAAAGACTGTCGTATAGCCTTTATGTCTGAATATAGTATGTTTTAAAGACGTATTGGATATTGGCAAATATTTTATTTATGACTGACTTTTTTATATTAACTGACATGACATTTTCTCCTATTCCAACAATAACAATGTAACAATACATTAACATACAGGGACTAAACTATTATTATTAACTAAATATTTAACATTTCTTCCACCACTCGACAATATCAATTGTCCATATCAATCCGACATAACTTTGCTACTGGCCGACGGAATATGCCTGATGCTGTCTTCAAATCTACAACTCTGACTTTTCCGTCAGGACCGGGAAAAAGAGTCAATACCTTCGCAAGTTTCCACGATTTCCGTGGAGCACTTTCGTCAACCACTACCACAATGTCTCCTTCGTTAATTGGTTTGCCATCTTTATTCCATTTCGATCGTCTGTTCAAGGTCGGTAAATAGTCTTTAGTCCATCGTTTCCAAAATGATTCTACTAAATTTTGGGACTTCCTCCATTCTTTTCTTAGATCAGTAGTAAGTGGACCATAATAATTTAAATTATTCGAAGTTCCTCGAAGAAAATGGTTAGGCGTTAGTGACTCTAAATCATCAGGATCTCCGGAAACTTTCGTTAATGGTCGTGAATTTATAATGTTCTCAACCTCAGCGAATAAGGTAAGTAATAACTCATCTTTTAAAACTTGTCCATGTAACACGTTCTTTAGAGATGATTTTACTGAACGAATTAATCTCTCCCACACTCCGGCCATATGAGGTGCACCTGCAGGCAAAAATTTCCAATCTATATGAGAGTTTAACAATACTTGTCTCATTTTTTCCTGGTCTAAATTGTTTAAAGCTTGTCTTAATTCTTCAGCTCCTCCTCGAAAATTCGTGCCGTTATCGGAGTAAATCACCCGGGGCTGAATTCTTCTTGACGCCATTCTTCTCACAGCCATTATAGCCGAATCAGCCGTTAACGAATGAGCAACTTCTAAATGTACGGCTCTTACAGTTAAGCATGTAAATAGTACACCCCATCTTTTTTCACGTCGTCTTCCGACTGATACATACATAGGTCCGAAATAATCGACACCGCAGTAAGTGAACGGCTGGATATTCGGTGTAAGTCTAACTGCAGGAAGTTGACCCATTTCAGGATGTTCTGGTTTCGCTTTTGCAACTCGACATTTCTGACACTTTTTAAAGGCGGCTTTTACTGCTACGCGTCCTTTCAAAATCCAAAATCTCTGCCTAACTTCATTTAAAACTGTTTCAATCCCTTGGTGATTATAGTCATCGTGATATTTTTGCAGTAAAAGTTGCGTATATCTATGTTTAGGTGCCAAAATTAATGGTCGTTTTGTAATTTGTACGTTGTTGGGTGCAAGATCAATCCTTCCTCTTATTTTAAGTAGTCCGTCACTGTCTAATATCGGTGATAATGCTTTTAGTGCACTATTGGGCTTTAACATTTTATTATTGGTCAGAATTTCTATATCTTCATGAAACGAATCCCACTGACATTGCTTAACCCATTTTAATTCTGCTTCTTGTACATCCGCTGTTGTCAATTCTTTAGGAACGTTCTTATTTTTAAATTTCTTAGATATCAAAATTCTGGCATATTTAAATACGTAAGCTGTGGCTCTTATTAAGCGTGACCATTTTGAAAATCTAGAAATGTCAGGTAAATGAGAGCTAGAATTTTGAAGTTTACAATTCTGAACTGTTAAAAGCTGAACTTCATTATTTGCTTCACCTTCTATTAAATTTTTACCAAAGTTTTTAGAAGGCCATACGTTTTTATCCGTTGATAACAAAAATTCTGGACCAGCATACCATTTCTTAAAATCTGTCATAATGTTGTGATCTTTGTCATGAACCCTTGTTGCGAGATCAGCTGCGTTTTGAGATGAAGGAACCCAGTGCCAGTCGGATGAATCGGTAAGTTCTTGGATTTCACCAATGCGATGTGCTTCAAACTGTCCTAATTTTCGTCCATCGCCTTTTATCCAATATAATACAGTTGTCGAATCCGTCCACATATAAAGTTTGTTAATTTTAATTTCTAAAGTATTCCAGACAGTAGTTTTTAAACGACTTCCCATCAACGCTGCTTGTAACTCCAAACGAGGTATCGAAATTGGTTTTGTAGGTGCTACACGAGCTTTTGCCATAATTAAAGCAACATCAACATTGTCATTTCTACCTACAACTCTTAAATATGCAACACTAGCAAATGCTTGTTTACTAGCGTCACAAAATATGTGTAGTTCTATTTGTTTAGCGGTAGGGATCTGTTCACAGTAACATCTTGGTATTTTTAGTTCAGATACTTGTCGAAGATCGTTCAACCAGATTGTCCACTCTCTAAATAATTCGACATCAATAGAATCATCCCATCCTATTCCGCTACGCCATATATCCTGTATAAATATTCTTCCCTGTATTGTTAAATTTACTACTAGACCAAGTGGATCAAAAACAGCCATAACAAATCTCAAAACTTGACGTTTGGTAGGTCGACAATCTTGAGTAAATTCAATACAGTCCATCTTTACTTTAAAACAAATGATGTCAATCTTAGAATCCCAAAATAGACCGAGTACGCGTTGAATTGAATAATCACTATTACATAAATCCTTACAAAATTCATCGTTTTCCGATAATGATTTCATGACGTTTTCGGAGTTTGAAATCCTACCAACCAGGTCAAAACCACCCAATTTCTGAATTCTTTTAACTTCAATTATTCTTCTTAAAGCAGCTTCTTCATCATCTGTACAGTCGAGGTAATCGTCAACATAATGCTTCTTAGTAATAGCATTTATAATTTCAGGATCTTCTGTATGATCATAGGCATTCAAATTTTTAATGTACTGGGCGCATGTTGGCGAACATGAAGCTCCAAATATCATAGACTGCATCTCATATGTTTCGTAATTATCCTTGATGTTATTTCGCCAAAGAAATCGTAGTGAGCTTCTATCTTCTTTTTGAATTCCAACACGAAGAAACATGTCTCTGATATCTGCACAAAATGCTATTTTTCTCTGTCGGAACTTCATTAAAACTTCCACCAAGGGCTGTAAAAGATCTGGTCCTGCTAATAGGTTATCATTCAAGCTGGTACCATTTGACTTGGAAGCGGCATCAAAAACTAACCTCACTTTATTGGGTTTATTAATATTGACAACTGGAAAATGTGGTAAATACCAGCACCTTGGTCCTTCTATTTTTGCTTCTTCCTTTAACAGTTTTCGTGCATATCCTTGACTGACGTAACTTTGAATTTTGTCACTGTATTTTTCTCGTAAACTACAGTCTTTAAGTACTCTTCTTTCAATGCAATTTAATCTTCTAATGGCCGTTGTTTTACTTTCTGGTAGGTGAATGTTGTCTGCTTTCCAAAGAAGTCCAATTTCATATTTCTGTCCAGCATACTTCGCAGTTCTTTTCATAATTTCAGTAGCTCGAATTTCGTCAGTTGTCGTTTTAATTTTCTCAGGTAATATTCCAAAAGCATCACATGAGAATGACTGCTTAACTAATTGATGAAGTTCTTCGTCTGATTTGTGAACGTCGCATACGTGAAATGAATAGAATTGTTTCGTATGTGCTTTAGTATCCTGGTTTCCATGCATAATGTAACCTAAATTTGTTTTTGTGGCAATAGGTGAATTTTCAGGACCCTGTATAACTTTACGAGCGACAGTAAGGTGTATATTATCTTGCCCCAATAGGATCATTGGCCTCTCATTAATTTCTGAAAATGGGATGTCTCTCAAGTATGGATACGCTTTCCAGTCTTCCTCTGTTATAATTTGTAAAGGCATAGATAAATTATTAACAGTTCTAACATTCTTCAAGGTAAACAATTTAGCATTTGGAAAATCTCCAGATATTTGTAAATCTAAGCAAATTGATTTTTCATGTTCTGATACGAAATTATTTGTCCACTGAAGGCATAACGTTTCAGATTTTCTCTGCAAGTGTAGCTTATCAGTTATAGATCTATCTATTAATGTTACTGTAGAAGCTTCATCACAAATTGCTACTGTTTCTACAAATTTTCGATCTTCTCCATAAATCTTCACTTTAACCATTCTTAGTAACACATTTTTGGAACCACTGCCTGTAGCTAGCACATTTTCTGAAGACGTACTAGGAATTTCCCCATTGTTCTGTTCTCTTCTGACTTCATATGTTTGGTTTTCAGTGTGAAGTAACTTATTATGCATACGACGACAACCATCTACATTACAGGAACGTTTTAATCTACAATTTCCGGTTCTGTGTTTGCTTCTGAGGCAGGAGAAACACAACTTCTTTTTACTAACAATTTCCCATCTAGTCTTTACGTCATCGTTTGTTAATTTTCTACAATCCCTAATCTTGTGGCCTTTACCATCACAATAAGGACAAATTAAGTCTTCAATATCACTTGTAATAAAACTGGATTCATATGGCTTGATTTTTTGAGGTCTTTGTATGTCAAACTTAGGTGTACTCACATAGCATGCCGATTTAGCAATGTCGACAATAAAATCAGCGAAAATGCTTAGATCAACTTTTTCACAACATCTTCTTATTTCTTCACCCCAACGAAGCTTCAGAGTGTCCGGAATTTTGTGAACCAAACATTCTAATACTTCCGGATTTTTCAGATGTTCGGGTTGACCCAAAGATTTAATGGTCGCTGTCAGAGAACTTACATGGCTTGAAAAATTTATTAACAACTCAAGTTGATACTCTTTAATTTGTGGATAGGTCTTTATTTTGGAAATTAATTTCTTGATAATGATATCTGAACGTCCGAAACGCATTTTCAATGTGTCTATAACTAGATCAACATTTTGCGGAGACAACATCATTCCCGAAACTGCAAGTTTGGCTTGACCTTTTAAACATTTTTGCAACTTAACTATTTTTTCTTCATTAGAATAATCGCACATAGCTGATATTCTGTTAAACTGACTGATGAAAACTGGCCACTCTTCAGGATTTCCGTCAAAGTATGGAAAGTCGCGTTCGACTACTTGTCTTGTGATAAATTTGTCGTTTATTTTTTGATCAGCGGTGTTTGAAATTGTATTAAAAGCTTTTGAAATGGAATCACACAGTACCTTTATGTCTGAATTTTCAATTTCTCTGGACTTAGACAAGTGTCCTTCGTTCGAATTCAGTTCTTCAACCCACTTACTAGTTTTCTGAATAGATGTTACGCTCTCTATATCATCAATTAGATTGTGAGTACATACTGATGAATCAATATCACTGTTGTCGGCTAATTCTTCAATTTCATTTTGCATTTCCAAAATTTTGAGTTGATCTTGTAATTTCTGGGCTTCCATTTTACTTTCTATTTTCTGAATTTCGATTTTCTGAATTTCGATTTTTTGACGTAACTTCTCGCCTTCTAAAGCTTTTTGTCGTCTTCGTAATTCACTACTTTTTACTGACTGCTTGGAATTACCTTTAGATATTGCTTTACTATGTGTCTTTTTTGATGACGTGAGATCAGTATTATTATGAACTTCAGCAACAGTTTGCATTAGAGGAAAACCATGAAATGAAGATATAGAACTGACTGGCTTACTTTTCTCCTGTCTGGAGGATTCTAATATCTTCGCATCTGATGGTTCTATGTTATCCATTTTCACAAACTTGTCTGTTGTTAACAATTTTTGTAATTTTACTATTTCTCCAGAGGACTCGGTTGTTAGCTCGAAGGACCAATGTAAAAGACTGTCGTATAGCCTTTATGTCTGAATATAGTATGTTTTAAAGACGTATTGGATATTGGCAAATATTTTATTTATGACTGACTTTTTTATATTAACTGACATGACATTTTCTCCTATTCCAACAATAACAATGTAACAATACATTAACATACAGGGACTAAACTATTATTATTAACTAAATATTTAACAGTAGGTAAAACCAGTCATTTTTTCCGCTATGCCACGAAATTATTTTTCATTCGTTAAAATTTTATAAGTAGCATAAAAATCATGTGAAAAATATTTGTCTCTAAAATAAGTAAAACAAACCTAAAAGTTTTCGATCGATCTGGTCAACAGTTAATCCAGTTGGTAAATTATAGTGAGTGGGATTTTTTCTAGCTCTAATGTACAAAAATGTTGACGTCAGCCACTGCATTGCAATATTAAGATCGGTTATTGTCCCCAATACAGCTTCAGCATTGAGATGTTCAGTGAAGTGTCGATGCAAATTAGATTCTATTATTATGCCACCTCCAACCATTTGTGAGTATTTATCCTGTAGTAAACATAAGACTTTCTTTAATTTTATTTGGGTCAATTTATTTTTAAATTTAATTATGGATTTTCAAGTCATATTAGCTCTATACAGTCTGCAAATAGTACTAAATACTCTTGTATGTACTCGCTTCGCTGAAGACTTGCCGTTAATATATACTCCAGTACGAGTTAATTGCACAAAACAACAATACTTATTAATAAACGTCAAACAATGGTCGCCTAGCTTATGTGACAATCTTACGTTTACAATTTTTAAAAGGTAAGTTCTGAGTCCAAATGTGGATGAAGACTGTCATTAGCGAATAATAAGCGTTATTGCTTACTAGAATTCGCGAATAACAGAGCAAGTTTATTTAAACTAAATTAGATTAACAATTAATTTTTAAAAGAAAAATAAAAAAAAAATAGTCGGAAAAGAAACAAAAATGCCACTGTTAAGCCTATTTGAATACACGTTAGTTTTATAGCTTTTTGTAACTCACAAAATCATCAACAACGAATATTTAATCCCTCTGAGATGATAAACATCGTTCGCTTTAAACGAGATGTATTTCAGAATGATAGCGTCCTATTCGAATAGGAGGCTATCATGTCGTTTGGCATGCGGGCTATCAGCCTGCCAAACGACATGCGTGGAATGGGTCATTAAGGATACTTTCTTAGGTCTAGAATGATAACGTCCTTGAACCTGTTCTGCGCCTGATGGGGTTGTGAAATTTAGACAGGCCAATGTTATTATGAAGGGCTATCTGCATGCCAAATAATAGTTTCTTAGGTCTTGATTGATAGCGTCCTATTCGAATACCAAACAAATGCATTAAAATTGGAACCTGTTCTGCGCCTGATGGGGTTGTGAAATAAACAGGACAATGATATTATGAAGGGCTATCATCTTTTTTATATTTTGTTTCACTTACTTTTTCTTGTCTTGTAGTCATTATAATAGCAGTTGCGCTTGTGTCAAATTGTGGCCTACCGGCTCTACCAATCATCTGACATATCTCAGTTTCACTATATTCCTTCCAACCGTCATTAAACATTCTAGTTGATTTAATAATAACTAAATGAGCCGGCAAATTAACACCCATCGCTAAGGTACTAGTAGTAACCTACAACATTAGTCACATGGTGATCACCATATCATATTAAAAATACAAGAAATATAAAATGTATTCATTATACCAAAATTGGTAGATTTCCAGCTCTGAAACAATTTTCAATGTGTCTTCTACTTTCCGGAATTAGACCAGCATGATGGTACCCAACACCATGTAGTATGCATTGTTTCATTTTATCAGTACCAACATTCATAGCAACATTTTGCAATAATTGCTGTTGTTCCAAATTTAATGTAATTTTAATATTCTGTACGATAAAATTTGCAGTCAATTCCACACTTTTTCTGGTGCTACAAAAAATCTAAAACACCACCTCAGTCACGAAAAATTTGTACATACACCAATATGTTAGTCTGCAGTTTGCAATAGTGATAAGAGTGTTGTGTATTACATAGTAATAAAAGAATAGAGCTTACTACTATACAAATGTTAATGTGATCAAATTCGTAATAATGTAATTGATTTTCGTACCTATATACCCTGTACGAGAACGGTAGAAAATACTAAATCCTCATTATCAATGATCAAAACATAAACAGAGTGGTCAGTAATATTTATTATATTTTCTACCTAGTTTGTATACCCTGTATTGGAATGTTTATTTAAAATGACAGCGCGCCCAGTAGAAGTTTGGATCGCTAAGCCAGCGTGAGAACTCATTCTGATCCAGCCTCTCATACACTATTCGACTCAGTGGGACGACCACCCCGAAAGCCATGATGTCTTGGGAACAGTGCTCCATTCTTCTCTAAGAATGACACCGTCTGCGAATACATAATTCAAAGATTTTTGAAAAAACCTGGGCAATTAGTCTATAGTTCTCAATATTCAGCGATCTTCCTTTTTAAAGCCAGGGATGATTGTGGCAGTTTTTAACTGACTCGGGACAATTCCCATCTCATTCCAACTCCAGAGCACATTATTATAGATAGTGTTGGTTTACGTCAACGAAAGTGCATGCCAAGTTTCTCATGAATTATACGCGAAAAATAATCGCCAAATTCGTTAGCTACCCGATGCCCATCAGTAACAACCTGACCGTCATTGTAGAACGTATCCACGGATACGTTCTTCTTCGCTTTACCAGTCAGTTTATTAACAAAATTCCATGCGGCCTGAGTTTCCCATAGTGCAGTTTTACTTATTGTACCTACATCAGGAACCTCTTTCAACGCTTCCACAATTTTGTTTAAGGTAGGTATTTGCACGTTCAAAAAAATGAATTAACTGTAGGTACACCTTATCATTATAAGGGATTACAAGAACATTTTCTGGTCAACATCTGGGGTTGCGAAATGTCATCATCATTAATAATTGCAGGTTTTCTGCGTAGACTGAAATGATTTTTTAACACATTTTCGGACAGAGTATAGTATAATATTTAGGAACTGTAATTTAATATTATTGTATCCTTTAGAGCCTAAGCCCTTGCAAATAATAAATTTTGGTCACCCTGTTTCGTACAATGTTTACCAGTTTTGACTGTTATCATGTTCATAAAATAACAATAGATTGGATAATAGTTGACAAGAACTAAATAGAAAAATAAATAATTTTTCTAAGGACAAGAATAAAACTGTTTTTTTACAATATATTAGGCGGCATTTTAATAAAAGGAATCTTAAAACTGTGATAAAGGCACGACACTATTAAAGTGGGAAAAAATTGTGTGTAAAAATGGGTTTTGAACATGTAAAATCTTCACTTACCAAAGTTGGTTTGCTTTCTGAATATTGTAACATCAGATTCCGGAGTTTATAGTTCAATGATATATCAAATTTAAATATGGATTGTGTTTTAGGATTAAACGTGTATCCGAGAACTATCTTATTCAGTTTTACTGGTCTCATGTTTTCCTGAAAACTTTGTTGGAAAGTATGTCAGTAACTACATTAAGTCGTATGTATATGAAAGCAGAAATAATGAATGCATATTGAAATCATTTGCTTACTGGAAGAATTTTGTATCTTTGCTAGTTCCTAACCATTCAGCCACATCATCAACGTTTGGAACTGTTGCAGATAATGCAAGAAAACGCATACGCTTCTGTCCTGATTTGCTGTGATTTAGTAATTTGTCAATGGCCTTCATTCGACATATCTGTTATTTTATTAAATATTATTATTATGTCTGTAAATCATTGCTTTAAGTAAAAAACATAAAAAAGATGTTTTATATGAGAGAAATATGAAAACCAACTGCGTCCATTGTTTCACAACTAGTACCACCTAGGTTTTTACATTACAACGCCCAGTTAAGTTCCGTGAGTATTTATTCTATTCTAGGATCCTACATCCTACATCACCTAGGGGTGACAATCAACCAAAACGCCAGCAAACCCTTATCAAGGCCGAAATAACTAGTGGCAGAGTACCTTACTATACATATAGCATTTTTACAATACTTAAGTACCTCTAATTTATAAATAAATGTATTGCAGAAGTGGTAAAAATTGTTTTTCAATTAAACACTTACAGTAACTTCAAGAGTTGATCCTCTAGTATCAGTGTTGAGTAAATGTACTTCGTCAACCATAAAAAGTTTTATCATAGAAACCAAATTCTCGTAGTCTCTCCATTTTCGCGTAACCACATCCCATTTTTCCGGTGTTGCAATAATAATGTGAAAATTCATTAAGCGTTGGAAATCAAAATAATCTGTATCGCCATTGATAGACACACAATTTAAATTGAACTCTGAAAATTTTCTTTGCCAATCTATCAAACGTTCCTCGCATAGTGCTTTCATAGGTGATACTAAAAATTTGCATTTTGGTTAAGACATATCGACTAATGGAAAATAAATATTTCTACACTTACAATAAACAACTTTACAAGCTTGTAACCATTGTGAAGTATTTTCAGCTTGGTCATTCAGTAGTAAGCGCACAATTGCTAATTCAAAAATCACAGTTTTGCCCGACCCAGTTGGAGCTGATACTACTAAAGAATTATCTACAATTATTGTAACATTGCTTTTAAGTATTGAAATTAATATTTTAATATAAATTCCAACCTGTATAAAGTACTTCAGGAAGAACTTTTGATTGCACAGCGTTAAAACATGGATACTGAAGAAAAATCTTTCTAAAAGGTTCAGGAACCTCAGAAGTTGAACACAAATTATTACTAGCCATTATAACTTAATCAAACATATATAAAATAAATAACAAGATATACTATACTAAAGATACAACTTTTCCGTTTTTTGGTAATTTTTGATATTATTAGCTATTACCATTGTCTTTAAAAGACAATGCTATTACCATTGTCTTTATAAACACTACATTACATGTGATTTTAAATTATTTAGGACTAAACAGGTACAGATACAAAATATTTTTGAAATGTCAAATGTCAATAGTCAAAAAATTTAAAATTATAGAGGCATTTTTTGGTGAGCTCCCGTTTTAACAACGGTAATTGAAAATTAGTAATCGGAAAAGCGGTATGAAAGCTTCCCCGAACTTAATTATTATATAAAACGGGAACTGAATACTGATGGCTGTCTGTGTACTAAGCGGATTAGCATTTAGCAGGAGGACAAGGAAATGGAATGAGAAAAAGAACTGAATACCGAATTCATAAGTATAAGCGTATTTGTCGATTATAATCGACATAAACTACTGATCGGTAGAGTCTGTAACATTAATTAATCTTTGATTAAAGCATTGGCTAGTAACGAAGTTTTGTGTAATTTTTTCTCTAGTTCACGCGCTGAATAGCTATATGTTTCTTTTAAAAATCTGCTGTCATAGTGAGAGACACTTGTGTAGCTCCGAGTAACTCCAAAACGATTCGAAATAACAGTTATATAATACTAGCAATACTGTTGGTGCTTTGACTTGTCATGTTATTGCTCAGATAAAATAGGAAATAGGTCAGTATCATGCCAAAAACGTCAACAAATATTAGAGAACTTCAAAATGGCCTGTTACACCCCTCGGAAAAATAGTGTTTTAGTTGTAAACGAGAAGTAATTAAGTTGCATCTACGGAACAACTCTTATTTAAAGGAACCCAAACATTTTGACAACCACAGTTGTTTTAAGCTGTGTTTATAAAGACAATGATATTATGCATCAGCGATGCGGAAATAATTAGAAACAGAGGTTTGAAAGAAAGATGGAGCTAAGGTGGGTAGAAAACGCAACAAGTGCATTGTACTTATATGGAAGAACATATTAAATTGCTTAAAAAAATAGTTTTTATTAAAAATACTTGGAAATTGTCACTAATTGCGAAAGATATTACATTAATTCATCAAATTATACTGAAAATAACTTACCAATAGTGAGAAAATTCTATAAAATTTAAAAATATTGGAAGGATTTGCACTAAAAAAAAACACAACATTTATGGAAATATTTATTTAATATTCAGTTTTGGTATTTTTATTAACTTTTATCAAATTAACATGAGAGAATAATGCCTACATTAATGGTTTTAGACCCTTGGATAATATACAGGGTGAGTTATTAGTGGGTAAACTTTTGATATTATCGTTAAAAATAAAAGTTATATAGGTTGTTTTAATAAGCTGCACATTTTAAAATTATTTTTTCTGTACATGGTGGCTTCCATTGATTCTACTGTGGGGTCATTTTCAGTATTACCTGACTGGGAATCTTGTTCTGAAACTTAAAGAAAAGTTGGAAAATACGGATTTTTTACTACCTATTTGTAACAAAACTAACACACTTTGGAAAATCGCCAACCTTATGTTGTCTTACCTTCGGGATTTGCAGGGAGTCCTCGCTTTAAAAGTCTTCTTTTTGATTGTTTTGGTTAAATGAGGAGAAAAATCAAAATGTATCGTACTGCAGGACTTTACCATTTTTTAAATAACTTAAAAACTATAAAAAAATTGTTGGAACTACAAGGAAATACCATTTAACTATACAGTAAATAAATGTCTTTTTACCCACTCTAGCTCTATCCTTGTCGCACCCTCGGGTACAGATTAATGGCAACAATATGGCCGGTCCATAGTATATAAGGGCATTGTCTTTATAAACAAAAGACAATGATAAGAGTAATGGCATTGTCATTGTGTTTATTATAATAAACACAATGGCATTGTCTTTATAAATTATAAACACAGACAATGGTCTCTGAGCTTACCGGTTGTCCTCCCGTCTTTAAAAGGAACAGCATAATTGATGTAACGCATGTACCTACGAGCTGGCTATATAACATTGCATTTAAGGCCATAAAATAAACGAAGAAGGAAATTACAAAGCAACCTAAAAAAGTGGGCTATAGGTTAGGTACCTTGATTATATTGATCCTAGATTCAGTTTAATTTATGCTAGTATTATTAAATCATTGGTTAAATATAACAAGTTTATGATCTTTGCTTATGATTTAATAGTTATTACATTACCATGTTAGGTATTCAAACATATCGAAATGTAATTACAGTCTTTAGTAATCTAACGAAATTACATTACAGGTATTTCGATAATATTTATGACAACATACAAAGGGGTGTCCGACTATCATTACCTTTTCTTCTTTCAGAACAATAACTATTTCAGCACCACGAAATGATTTAATGGAATTCTTTGATGATAAAAAGAATTGGGGCGTAGATGAAGTAAAAACTGGCCGATCATGGACAAAAGACGACTTACGTATTAAATCAAATCAAGACTTACATAAATTATGGTATTATAACATACTCAGTGTGTATTTATACCTACTTTTAAGGCAGATTTAGCCAATGAATAAGCATAACAATTTGTTTAGTGTATAACTAACTGTAATCACAATCACACCTAATTAAAATACGTTGTCTATGGGTAACGTTTAGATTACACGATGTAAAACCAATGTTTTTAGGACTTTATATGTTGGGTAAACCGCTCGCTTTTGTTATGCATTATACCTTAGACAAGGAAAGTTCCTTGTTTAAGCATTATACAGTAAATATGCGACAAAAATTACGACTAAAACTTATTCAGTGATTTGTGTTATTCAAACACGCTACACGGTGGCTAAATCTTCCTTTAATAATAGTAACAATGCGTTATTTAACTATAGGTATATTTTGCTAAAAGAACGCAATATGCTGTTATCCATGGAAAAAGAGTGTAATGATCAAACTAGATTATTCCCAAGTCCGGAACGGTTAGACAAAGTAGAAGATTCCATGGAGAACTTAGAAGTTGTCGTGCGTGAACGAAATAAAGCCTATCATGAACTAGAAACTGGTGAAAATGGAGAACGGCCTGGAAAAGTCATTAAAAACGCATTTGGATTAACTAAATATTATAAGTATGACATAGTTTTATTTTGTTGGGCAGTATGTGGTTACATGAACGTACGCATATTATTTATACAATTTTTGTTGGAGGTACTTTGTACACTTTTATTGAACCTACGAAAATATTTTCTTCGCAAATTTATGTGAGGGTGTCCAATAATTACTTCAAATGTAATCCTGCATCCAAAATAAATAAGAAAGTTTCTACTATTACAACTAAATTAACCAACTGAAGAATAATGCGCTGTACCGATGTCAACAACAATATCAAAAAAAAGCTGTTCGCGTGGTTAACATTACTGTACCTACTTATATATTTGTAGAATGACGGAACATGTAATTCCAAAATTCATGAATTCAACGTGGAAGAAAAATTATGAAGAATATATATACAATAAAGATGTTGAAGATTTCTTACTGAAATATAGAGAAAAATTATATTTGACTAAAAGGAAACAAAAAACGTAAGATTTATCAGTTCAATTATTTTTTTATTTAACTTGTGTAATATTTTTATATTAATTTTCAGGAGAAACTTCAATCATGTTATTGGATTATTAAACAGATACCCCAATATGGATATGGAAGCTTTACAACAACAATATCCCGAAGTAGATATTAAAAAAGCAAAAGAAAGTCGCAGATATAAAGGTCACTATACTCCCAAAAATTAAAGTTGTAAATAATTTGTAATAAATGTTTCATATTATATTATACTAGACTTTTATTGAATCCAATACTACGAGAAACTTCTAAGGTAATGTATTTGTGTAAATTTTAGTAAATTCAACAATGCAGGAATTAAAGTCCTAAGATAATTGCGGACGTTGTTATAAAAATTGTAGTGATTCTATTTTTGGAAATTTTATAGATGTGAGTAAACAACTAAACCGTGTTTTTGGAAATGCAAATCTCAAAAGCTTAAAATAACAGATTAATGTTTGTAGGTATTATAAGACTTATTTTTTCTGTCGCTTCTCAACAAAAAAAGCAACTTCACGCACCTCAATATTTATGTTATTGGACGTTTCGTGCAAGATTATGCACATCTTCAGCATACAGTGAAAAAAAGTATACATTTCCACATTTTTTAAATAAACAGAAAACAATACATAATGGATTGAAGTGAATGCTCCTATAACAAATGTTTATTAATGTTTTTATTTTTCTTTCATAATTTTGAATAAAAATATATTCATCTCTTGTAAAGAGTAGGTCAATTATTTTTTTAATATTTTATTTAATTTTTATTCAAATTGGTAATGTAATAATAAAAAAAACAATGCACCGATGGACGTTAATCTTTTAACTTTACTTACGCCTTTTCGTTTAGAACATATGTTTTTCAAATCTTTCAACTTTTAAGAAAACACTTAGAGTAAGCTAATGATTGGCGGATACCCAATTAATAAAAAATCATCTAAATAGACCAAGTTTTTTCTCTAGGTTTTCATTGAAAAGAAAAACAAATATCTGCAGGTATTAATATCGAATATTTATTGTTTTATTTTTGATTATTTTCTCTACAAAGACTTGTGGCCGTTTGCACTAAGAGTTTTTTAGGCAGCACCTAACATTATAACATTAAAGAATGAATAAACATTTTATTTTGTTTGTACTTATTCTTTCCCTACGTTAGGTGTCCTGTCTATAATGTTTAGAGCAAACGGTCATTAGATAATTAGTTTGTTAGTCAGAAAATTGGGATACAATATAAGGGTGTATAGGTATATATTTTTGAATTTACAGTAAACATTTTATACTATAATTTAAGCTAACTTTGATAGAAACCAAGCATTGAAGCAACATTCGAAATTTGTATAATTATTTTATATTTAAATACCATACGTTTTCAGATGTCCTTAAGTTATGCAAAATGTTCTAAGAAAAAGTATATACCTATTATTTTAATCAGAGCCAAAAGGTACCTATTAAGTCCACCTTTTTTCAAATATAAGGTTACGAGTCATTTGAATATATTTTTTCGCACTCTTTACATTGCTGCCACGTATTAAGTCCTATCTCGGCTTATTTCCTATATATCTCGGAAAACATGTATTAAGTCCAAAAACCAATTCATTCCGTATTAAATGCTCATAATCTATTTTGGTTCTAAATCAATTCAATTTATGCCAACGCATTAAGTCCAATTTTTAGGTCAGAATAAGGACTTCATATCTATTTGACGTTTTATATTAAGTAACATTTTGTGGTCTTGAATACGTGTTTAATTTATTACAAATAATGAACAAATTTGGGTGTATTATTAATGGGCAATGTCATCTCGAACACACAAAATTACGGATGACACAGTTGGAAGCCGTGATTCGAAAATTCTCCGAAAATTGATAATATACCCATATATCTTCTTGACAATAGGTATAAACTTAAAATGGAAGATATAGAGAAATGTGACGCTCACAATGTTAAAGTAATGATGGTAGATTTACAGAAATGTTTGCCTACCGCTCTTACCAACGGACAAAATTTTCATTAAAACTTTGGACTTTTAACTATTCAATTTAATAATAATAATTGCTTTATTGCTCAACAGAAAATCCATTTACAGAGCAATCTTACAAAATTACTTAATATTAATAATAACAATACAAATAAACCGAAACAGAAAGAAAGAAACACCATACATTCAGCCTAAATGTTCATTCAAAACACCCAAAACAGTTCTTAAGTGATCAAAAAAAAATATCACTCTCATCGCTTATAAAGTTATATTTATGACGCAACGACAAAATCTGCACCTTGTGTGTCTTTTTAAGTTCATTCGTTGAAATAAATAGTTAGTATTAGCTGTCACACCTCCAGGGTCCACATTTATTCTTATTTCATATGGGTTCAGTCTATTAAATAGGTATTAGTTGCTTACTTACTAGTAAACATGTCTTGGACACGACCATAATATATACAAGGAGATTCCCTCGTAAACTTCTGGTTCTTGTCCCTTCCGATCACTTAGATACCAGGTAAATGTTATTGAAAAAAATAATCTTAAAATTACAGAGATCCCAAGATTCACTGACTATAGCGTAATCTCTTTCTTGCTATTGATGGAGAAGTACATGACCCTTCAAGGTTTCATCCGATTGAAATCAGCCACAGGATTTATACATTTTCAACATACCTAGCCTTTTGAATAGATATTTTCCAGCTGTATAGTTCGCGAAAGGTTTATCATAGTGATCTTTTTTCTAGAACATTTTCCATATAACGTTTGTATTTTTCCAAATGAACAAACCAACATAATATATTTATATGCATACGATTAACATAAAAACTAATGAGAATCAAGCATAGAAATTGATTTGCAAAAGAACTACAAATCAGTTTCAATTATTTATTAAAACAATTAGAAAAATAGAGCATTTTCCAATAACTATCATTTTCTTCGAAATACTACATGATATATTCGGTACATATCGATTACTAGTATTATCATTTACCTAAATATCACATGACACGATATATAATAACATTCAGGTTTCTAAAGCGAACCACAAATTTGATTTTTGCCTGTAACATTGTGGCGTAATATTGCCGCAAGAATGTGGTAAATTTATTTGAGCTTATCCTCAAACTATTCTAGAAACCTTAACAACTGTAATATCAAAAACAAACAAACAATAAAGCAAAATCATTTTCCGCTTATAACAAATTTTAACCACTAAAACAAGATAATGAAAACCTATTTTCTTACAATGAACCATAACATACCAATTATTATTAGACAAATATGTACCCGCATAATTATCTTTCAAAAGATGCTGTAACTACATGTGCATATATTATATTGTTACTTAATATATATAATTTATTAAAGCTTAATTATTACAATATAGATTAAATATTATTATTGATATATCTTAATAGCAAATAAATAAGATATATAATAGCACAGTCAGAACCCGTCACAAACAGTCCATGTGATATTATTATATTAAAACTGCATGTTAGGTTTTGTGATTGGTTACAAGTGCTCTACTAACAAAAAACTCACGTCAACGTGACAAATTTTAGTCTTGCTACACAATTATGGCAGAAATAAAAGATATAATAATTTATAAATTGTAACGTGGACACTCCCAATTTCACGAAACAATACAACAGTTTTGTGAAATTTTAGTAAATCCATGGGAAAAGAGGTTCAGAACCAAGATAAAAGAACCAAAATTTATCGAAAGACAACCGCAGACTGTTAAATTAAAGGTGTTTTTAATAGGGCGATAAATGGGATAAAAGTACTTCTAAGTATTACACTACTATAGCTAATGGCAATATTTACAAGTCAGAGTGTGTCGGCTTTGAAAAAATAGTGCAGTATAACACGAGTTTTGCATTAATATTACTCCAATATATATTTTAAGTAAAAAATCCGAAAATAAAATATAGTTCACTTTTTTAGCATAAAACGACTGTGGAAAAAATTAGTTAAAAATGTTAGCAAACAAGTATAATTTTAAAACGCCGACTTTATACCAGGACATTAGATAAAGTGATATTAAGTCACCTGAGACACAAAGCAGCTCATTATTTTCAAAATATTTCCTCCTAGCCCATTCAAGACAGAGTTAACACGGCAATTGGAACAATGTCAATTGGGTGCTTGAGTATCAACAAATGAACAGTGGTTTTGCAACGAAATAAATTTTTCATTGTCCAATACAGGACTTTCAACAGGCATGCATCACACCGACACGACGCGACGTCTCGTAAAACACTTCAATTATTGCAGAAAAAAAAGAGAATAAAAGTCGACCTATCTCGTGTTATTAATTGGCTCCCAACTATGCGAACGTGATATCCATCAGTTTTTCGTGAACGACATTTATCAGATATTTTATTGCATGCCAATTTCAATTTGAGTAATAATTTTATAAATTTTTAATAGGGACGATAGATGTCCACATGTTCAAACACCTCTCGGTGCGATCACGATAGTCAAGTACCTGATGTCACGGACAGTGATTGGATGGGTGGACGACGGTGCTCATGCCAAGTGGTTACAGACTACATAGTCGTAGGCACTGGTAGTCGATGACCGTGGTTCGGATTCCACGCTAAACTGTAGGTCCAGATAAAAGCAAATAAAATACTAACGCTGGCTGTGTTTTCACAATAAGTCCATGAGGCTGCAGTGAAACCGCGAACTTATGTCCAACGGACCCTTAAAAAAAGGCTGGGTGTGTGTCCTCAATATTGAAGACAGACAAGAGGGCAAACACAGGGAAATTTTTTTTTTTAATGACATCCTTAGACTCGTAATGTATGTTTATTACGGATAAATTTGTCACATTGACACAGATTAAGTAAAAATTAGAACTCTGCAGTAGAATCATAACAATAATTATTATAGTTATGCCTTTTGAATGAAGTTTTTGGATAAGATTTTAGTTTCCGCCATATAAGTAAGAACACATTTGCAAGTATTAATTATCAAATTAAGTGTGACAAAAAGCAGAATAAGTGTGATGTACGTAAATTAATAAAAAAAAGGTAACATGGATGACAATGGTCAACACTGTTACATAATATAAAATACATTTCTATCTTTGTCATGTATTCTGATTTTTACTTCTTCTGTGATAATAATAGTTTTTAATTACCTCATACACAGAGACTAAAAATTTGTACAGAATTAAACATATTATTTCTTGGTTTGTATAATACACAGCCAAGAAACATTTTTTGTATTTTGGCTTTTTATTTATACAAACCCATAAATAATATTTAAATGCTGCCTCTATCTACCCGACTATATAGGGTAATTTAAAGTCACTGTGTGAAATAATTTCATATCATACTTAAAATAATATATAAATAAATTTTCATCACAATAAAAAATAAATTAATACGATAATATTAAATAAAATAGACTAGAAAATCACAATGTTATTAAGGTAAAAATTATACTATTCTAAAATTGCATTAAATGGTTTTAATATAAACTGACTTATTGTGTAACTTTTCTATTTAGAATTGGAATATAACATAAACCACAAAAGTGAATTCAGAAACACAAAATAGATAAAATAAAAATAAATATAAAAAATATTTAAAATAGATTATTAAATAATATGACCCCCAATTATTATTGTTACTATCATCGCTTGACTTTTTTTTATTAATGTTTTATGTGCAATAGCCATATTATATTATATATTTACACAACGACAGTATTTAGGGAAAGAATAATAATTTTAAAAAACAATTATAAAATGAGAAGAGCTACACAACGGTATTACAATAATAGGTACATAATATAAATAGCCCTAAACTAAATAAACTTACAAAAATTGTAGAAAGACTGTGTTTGACGTCCAGGTACCTAATAATAAATTGTAGACGTCGACGCATTTTTTACTTAAAGGATCAGTTTCTGGTAGTGTACTTAACGGAAAACTGTCACCCTATAAAAAAGAAGAATATTGATGAATCTTTAAATTTCTTATTCTATTTTAACATTTTGAATTTTTAAAATAAATGGATTCCAAAAGCCAATGCCAGGTTTGGTCTAAGTACAATTCATCAATATTACCGTAACTAGCCTCTTTATGTTTGTTGTGGCGCGAATCGATTAAGGCTCATTATTTGGATATTTCGCCACTACTTCAAATCCTAAACATTAATCACCTAAATAATCCCTTTGGATTAGCAATAAAATTCACATCGTGAATTGAAAAATCTAAATTTGTCAATGACTGTTTTGTTAAGAAAAGTTGGATAAAACTTAATATAAATAAAAACGTAAATTAAACTTATCGTTAGGTAATCCTAACGTTTCTGAATATGCTCCCTTCCTCAGAGGCTAAAAAGTAATCTTAATTTAGTTCTTACATAGTTTTCTCAATTTACGGATCGGAAAGGATTATTTAGATAATGTTTAAAATGTTAAATAGTGGTGAAATACCCGAATAATGAGCCTTACTACCATAATTACAATAATAGTAGATGTTGAGTTAGTAAATATGAAAAATTTACTTACATGTTCATTATTATACTGCCACAACATTTCCAAGGTGGAAATAAAGTTTTCCAGCTCAGCATTTGATGCAAAATACAGTATCCAATCTCCACTATATTCATGTACTTCTCGACATGCAAATTCCTAAAACAATATTATTATTAACAACAAAAGAAAACATTTAAATTACTAAAAAATTAAAGTTTATTAATGGGCTATGTTACATATTTTCAATTGTCTAGCAGTGGCGCACAAAAACTTCTTCTAGTAATTTTTAATTTTGCTGATTTAGAAGAATGGATAATTCAAGTTACTACGTGCGTTATGGTAGACCAGATATGTAACGAAGCCTCGAAGATATATAACACCTATTAAAATACATCCAATCGACATTTATAAAGGTTTATTCGTCCACAACTATTCACAAAATTTTATATTAATCTTAAATACCATACTGCCAGAGGGTCGTTTCGTGGATAGCAATACAAAAAAAATCGGTTATGTCGCCCCAAAACTTTCCCGACAAGATGTAACATAATTAAAAATGTATGACCTGCGTAATGAAACCAGAATTTTAATAATTATTATTATAATTGTATTATCTTCATTATTTCCAATAAATTACCGTAAAAAACTACCAACTTTATTCAAAAATTAGAAAACAAAAGTATTTCCAGAGCTGGGATTCGAATTCAGAATCTTTCGCATGCGAAGCGCACGCTCTATCAATAACGCCACAAAACCCTTTACTGAATTACTACATATATTCTTATAAGAGTATAGGTTCTAACTACCTAACTGGTGAATTTTTAAACGCAATTTGCTCGAGAATAATGGGGGCAAATATCAAAAGTGACCTATCGCTGTAAAGCAGTTAAAAAATGCTTTAAAACGATATATCACTGGATCCCTACTGCTACTTGAAAATTTAGCGGTTGTGTCCACCCCTATCACAGAGCTTAAGCGATTTCAACCAAAAACTAATGGGTTCATACTAGGACTCCCCCAAACTCATATACCAAAATTTAGCTCAATTGGTTAAAGTGTTTGGGCGCTACCATGGAAGAATACATACAGACAGACTTCCATCTGGAAATGGTCTTAATCGTCTCAGGAAACTTCAAAATGGTTATTTCCGTCTCTATCTTAATGTTTTTAGCGCGTTCTCCCTGTGCGGGAAAGTAATATCTCTAGCCAGACCAAACTAACGATTTTGTGAATCTACCCAACATGGTAACCGCTTGAGCACTAGAGCTTCGCATTGATTTATATAGATTTACTAAAGTTTTTCATCAATGGTTACAAAGATTTCACATGAAAGTTTGTTATAATGGCAGTAATAGAAGTAAAATTTACTTACCAATATGCACCAGCTTTGTTCAGCGGACGGCAAACGGAATGATGTTAAATTCGCAATACCTGCAGACGATAAGACAGTGTTACCATTTTCTGTTAAATCTTGTTGACATTGCTCTGGTAGTAGACTGTTAAAAGTAACAGGAAATGATTCTCTTACTGTGAGAATGTGTTCACTGGTCATGAGAAGTGAACACGAGTGCGTGAGACTTTTTTCTCGTAAATTGTGCATCTAAATAAGATAAAATACTGTATTAACACAATTCTTAAAGTACTTACTTAAATAAAACAAAGAAATATTCTTATTGTTTTATGTTATGTAATTATTGTAAAATACTTACCCCACTAGCAGCATGGACCAACTCTTGGAGCCATTCACTTGCAACGTATTCATCTGGAGCTGCCAGCAATAAACTTTTATTTTCAACAATAAGTTGAAACGTATGCGGCCGTAGACTATTGAAAATTCTTCTAGCGCCCTGACATGCACCATTTATTAACGGAAACACCTTCATAGGTAGGCGCTGGGATGCAGATGACAACATATATAGCACACCTGCCCTAAAACGTTAGAAAAATATTTAGTCCATGATTTAATGTTTATTTAAAATTATACTTACTTTAGTATAAAATATGCAGTTTCCCAACGAGCAGAATCCGAGTCTGCAGTTTTAAACATTAAAGGTCCTTCTTTAGTAGGTCCTAACGGGGTGGCTGCTGATGAGTCAACATCTTGCACATTGACTACGCTGTAGTAAAAGTATTCTTCATCCTGAAATTTTGTTTCGTAAGTCTAAGCAATTCAATATCATCAATAGAATAAAACGTTATATTCAAAGAAGTGTAATGACGTCAATATATCGTTGATGAACTTCTCAATCAACTGAACTAAGTTAAAAGTTAATGTTTATTGTTGTACACAGATTATCTAAAGTAATAAAACGCTACGATTGTTAAATTTTATTACTGACCTTACAAACAGATGTCTGCCTACAAATGGCACTCCTTAAATTCACCATATCCACCATACTCAACTGTTTGACAGCCGGCAACTTTGGTTTATTGTAATCCCTCCTCATTGCCATCTCTACTTGTCCTACTAAATCACTGGTAATCTGTTCACAGCCGGTACAAATGACAAATTGCATATCCTTATCATAATTCGCGAAATGAATCGTTTGAGCATGCGGACCAATTAAAATTGTATTCAACTCTGTGTATGGGAGCACAAATAGTTTCTGATAAGAATTTTGTTCAAATTTTGTGTCAGTACTTGTAATATACAATGTGGAGTCAGTTATTATTGTCAATAAAGCTTTTGTTTCACCAGAGGACGTGTAAGCACTACGAACAGGAAAGACCTAGAAATAAATAATGCTTTAGATATTTTGATTAACCAGATCAATTAAGTATTGCAAAAATATAGTCGAAAACAACAACAAAAAAACAATTTCTTTTTATTTTACACTAGCCATACATGTTTCGGACATCTAGGTCCATCTTAAGGCTTTCATTACATAATCCTGTAAAATTATAAAATTATGCATTCTAAACGATAGATATCTGTCTAAATGTATTGTTTTCTTTTATAACTCACTAAAATAACATTTTACTTAATTTATAAATTCAAATTTCGAACATGTTCCATTGACGCATTCCCTGCAAGTCCTGTCGTTTTTCATAGAGAACACCGGAATCTATTTTAATTGGTATTATTTTCTTTTTCTTGAACCTTACTTCCTCAATATTTTGATCGGATTGACCCTGGGTTGAGGTTCATAATTAAAAACACTACATTAAATAACTACAGTTATTAGAATCATTTGTTCACTTTTTATTTTACGTTTTTTACGTTTCGGCAACGTAAAACTGTTGCCTTACTTAGGTCTTACAATTTCAAAATTTATAAATATAAAAAAACAATTTATAATAAAAATATTTAATTTTACTTCTACCGAAACGATTTTGGAATTATAAAACCTGAGGAAGACAACAGTTTTGTGTTTGCCGTAACGTTGTTATAAATAAAAAAATCGGTCGTATCGTCCCAAAACTTTCCCGACAAGATATAATATAATCAAAAATATATGACCTAAGTAACGAAACAGAATTTTAATAATAATTATTATTATAATTGTATTATTTTCATTATTTCCAATAAACTAACTACTTTATTCAAAAATTAAAAAAAAAATATATTGCCAGAGCTGGGATTCGAACCCAGAACCTTCCGCATGCGAAGCGCACGCTCTATCAATGATGCCAAAAACCCTTTATCAAATTTATTATATTCTAATAAGAGTTATAAGTTCGAACTACCTAACTGGTGAAATTTTAAACGCAATTTTCTCGAGAAAAGTGACCTATCGCTGTAAAGCAGATAAAAAAAAATTCTTAAAAATGATGTATCATCACTCGACCCCTACTGCTATTTGAAAATTTAGCGGTTCTGTCCACCCCTATCACAGGGCTTAAGCGATTTCAACTCAAGAGCGGAGTGTTTGGAGTATAAAGTTTGTTTTCCTTTCAATTTTATAAGCACGATTTTTTTATAATTTTACCTAAATATTAATTTTTATTTTACATCAGCGCAGAAACTGCCACTTTCCTTATGTTTGTGCAAAGTATTCATTTGTAGACATTTACAGGGGTGATAGGGCATCTCAAAAAAATTAAAAATCTTCCTATAAACATAATATGTCAAAAACCCCTTTTGTGTCCGTCATACAGGGTGTCAAAGTTCTACTTGTTTTTTTTTTTTCGTTTTTTGAATTTTTCTCCCTCCAAGAATTTGTAAATCAGGAAATTTTAAACTGTAATAATAAACTTTTGTTTTCTTAGCCTTTTTGTGAAAAAAGAAAATCCTTGGGATTTTAAAAGTAAGCATCGACAGTAAGTCCTAGAGAAAAACTATTTTTGGCGAAAAAAAAGCCTCTACCGACAAAAAGAACAAGAGACAAAAAAGTTTCTAAATTGAATGGGGAATAAAAATTTCTTATTAATTAAAGTTCATAGGCGTTCCACAAAAAAGTTTGGGGGAATAGAGTATTCAACCACCGAAAATGTGTCACCCTGTAGGTATTAACAACAAATTGGTCTTAATATTGAGTTTTTGACGCATAAGCATACCAAATTTCAATTTACCGATTTACAAATTCTTGGAGAAAACTTAAAAAAACGAAAAAAAAAAAAAAATCGAACTTTAATCTCGGACATACTTAAAATATGTTTATAGGAATTTTTTTGAGATGCCCTATCACCTCTGTAAATGCCTCCCACATATTATAAAACATTCTGTAGATTAAAATATCAAAACGATTATTTTTAATGATTAGACATTAAAAATAATCGTTTCGGATTAGCCGTTGCTTCAATGAAAGAATATTTAAGTTTGCCAGTGGCATTTAAGGAGCATAATTAAAACAACTCCAAAAGATTGTGCTCTTAATACAAACATTAATTTACTTCATAATCCAATCAAATCAAAATATCTCAGCAAAGTGTGCTTTAGACGGTGTATCGTTTCTTAAGATATATATTAGATGGTTCTAAGGTAAAGGATAGATGGTGATAATGCAGAGTAACTCTAGAGTTTTTCAGTTCCCTGACACATAATTTTTTCTTCCGATAAAGAAAAAATTAACTTAGACCATGAAATAATAATTTCTCAATTAAGAATCAAAATTACATTCGCAATTGAATATAGTTTCTTACCCTGATTAACTTCTCATGTCGATTTCTAAACACTGATTTCCTAAAATTAATAATCATCTTTTTATCATACACTATTTCTAATAACTTTAGCCTATCTTTTCCTCTAGTAACTTCCATTTCAATATCCTTATTAATATCTTCATTACTCATTCTAACGCCACCATATTTCACATGTAAATTAAATGATTTTGCCTTATTTTTCTCCTTATTTTGAATTTTAGCATCCAACAACTTCTTTAGAGTAACATTTTTCAAAAATCTATTAATTAAAGATGATTTGGAAGTCGAAGACTTTAGAGTAGGTAGCGATTTGGATACTTCTAAATCATGTTCCTTTCGGAACTCATCAGTAACACCAGTTTTGAAAGATGGCTGAATGGCATAGTGGTTATTCTTGACGACTTTCCGTTTTGGTGAACTCAAATGTCGTGAATTTGCCTCATATATCTCTGAAATTGTTTCGGTGTCCGACCAATCTAATTTAGTTGAGGAAGCGTATTTATTCATCGTATTTTTGGGCGTAGATACTACTGGCTTCGTTTCAGCTGCCTCTTTAACATCTTCAACTTTCTCTTCAATATCTTGAGGTTGACTGACCGGTGTTGGTTTCGGGTTTATTACTTCAAAATCTTCTGCATGATCTTGATCACGTGGCTTACGCCTGAAGAAGTTAAATTCACGTAGAATCGTCTGATAGATTGTCGAACTTCGTGGTTTATTCTCTTTTTCAAAATTCTTTTGAAAATTATCATACTCATATGAATAACTGATTCCTTTATGTTCATACACGTTACTGTCACACAAAATAATATTTGACGGTAATTCAGCCTGGTTAGTGACATAATTCGGGTAGAAACCTTCACTACGAGTCAACTTCAAATTATTTTTTGCCTGAGTCATTGGACTTGGTTCGGGAGTAGGTTTAACTTCAATTGCTTCGAAATTTGTCAATAACAAATTTCCAGAACGACGTTTATTACTTGAAATATCATGGGAACTAGAATATATAGCAACATCTTCCTGTCCTTCTGGAACACCACGTTCAGCTAATGGTACCGATGTAGAAAAGCTTAAAATATTCTTCAAACTTCCGAATATATTGTTCGTATCAGGCAAAATACTATCACACTTCTTATGGGGTATACTATTCTCTTCATGAACTATGTTTGTGTTCAAATATTTTTTCGGTTTTGTCTTTTTTAGACAGCTGGATTTTGGTAGCTTTTGAGATGATGGTTTCCTTTTCGGAGCATTTTCGTCAGACGTGTCTTCTTCATCTATTGAACTAGAAATACTGCCAGTTGAGCTAGATGATGTTGATGAGAACTGAGCCGAATGCATATAGATATCTGATTTTATTTCTCGCTCTGGTGCAGATTTTTCGTAATATGGTGCATCACCTTCGGCAGCCCAACTGTACCTAAAAATATATATGTATATATAGTCTAGACTACTAGAACTAGAAGCTAACTTCATTCATTTCATTAAGTACTTACCTCCCTTTAACAACATCCGGTCGTTTAACGAATCCTCTCTGAAAGAAGTTAAACGACACGTCTTCCTCATGAGTTATAAAACCATGATTAATATGAATATCGTCAATTTTCGTACTATTTAATATATCCTCATGAAATGAAACACGCTTCTTCGGTGTATCAGATTTTGACTTTTTCTTGCGCTGGCGTCTAAACACAATTTGTTCCTCAGCCGGTTTTGCATCTGTTTGTTCAACTATAGGAATATTTTCAATAACTGGTTGGGTAGCGTTTTCATTGGCATCTGTGTTCACTTTTAGATTTTCGTTAACCTCTTCAGACATGCTCACATGCATATCAACTGGTTCAATTGTAGCGACATTTAAATTAGCATTTTGTAAAGTGTAATCCAAGAGTTCGTAACTATTTAATGATAGGTTCATGAGATCAGTTTCTGTATTGGATTTTATTGGATGTTCCATTTCGAACACTTCGTCGCTTAATGTTTGTGAGCATATCGTTAGTTTTGGATGGTGCCTAGATGTGTTGTCTAAAACAAACGCGTAAGTTTTAAGCATTGCCTGCTCTTATATATGTTTACTTAATATTGGTACGTAAACTTACAGGACCTAATGGAAATCTATCTAACATACCTTGTATAGAAAACCTATCAAAGTATTCTGGAACCGAAGAGGAAATGAAATTCTCTGAAGCATTACTTCTCTCAGTTTCTTTACTACTATTTTTATTTTTTAGACTTTTTTCATCAACAAGATATATATTATTCTGTTTACTCATTACACTAGCATCATTTTTCTGTATATTTACATTCTCTTTACTATTTTTGCAAGCTTCAATCACGTTATCGCTTGGAATATCGTTTTCACAGCCAAAACTGACAGATGTAACATCGCTTTCACTATCCAGAAGTTGAACACCAGAATCCACTGGAGATGCTAGACTAGAGATCGTGGAAATTGTACTGGAAGTCATTTGAGGATCATTATTTATAATTTGTGATTTTTTAACGTTTTCTTCTGTTGTTTTGTATTTAAAATCCATGTTTTGTAGTGGTTTTATATCCATTATTGTGGCACAATGCTAAATTACAATACCAATGTATTGTTTTGTGCTTTATTGATTTTCTGTTTTGTAATTTTGATATATCTAACCACAACAGGGCAATTATTATTATTTACATTTACTGCATAAGAAAGGACTAATTGTGAATTCTATCACAACTTTATAAGTTTAGCAACACATTTTGTAGGAAATAGAAATAGGAAATCAATTTTGCATTTAAACTTTTAACTTGTAATGGCTACAGTACTATAGTTTGATAGTAATTATGAGAAACTGGTTAGTTTTAAATCTTAATTTGATTATTAATATTATTTAAATTAATCATTGCACTTTCACTAAAATAAACTTATTTTGTTGTTACTATTTGATGACCATTTTTGCAATAATAATTGTGATCCACTCACTGTCAGCACAGTTTTCGAGGACATCAAAAAATACAGATTGCCATCTGTTAATGACATTGACATAATTTGGAAATCAATGAATACCAAATATCCGTAGTTTCCATTCACCTCACTTTATTTTGTTCTTTTACAAAACTGAAGTTTAACCACAAAACATAAAGGGGTATGTTTTGTGAGTTTAACTTCTCGCCTTATGGATACTCAGCTTTAGTTTAGAACCACAGATCTAGAAACTCCTTCCTAGATCTGTGTTTAGAACCCATTTTAATTTTAAGAGTTTGATAGTCCCTATACAACAAAAATGCAAGGAAGTCGTACTTCCATACTTTGACAAATATTGCGTTAGGGCGGTCTGGCCAACTCCAAGGATTGTCTGAGTGAATAACATTTTGTGCAAAATCATTGGGTGTTTCTGATGAAGTAAAACCACAGCATAATAAGTATTATTATACTGTGGTAAAACTTTGTTGAAGGAGAAATCTTCCCTTTTTATTTATTTTTTAAATAAATCCAACCTTCCTTTTGATATTTTACAATCAAAAATGTAAGTGAGGTAATCATGCTGCATCCGTTCACTCGGGAGATATGGTCCATATCTCTGGTTCACTCAGATAAGCGTTTGAAAACATTGACTATTATCTTTAAAAGGAGTTTATAAATACAATGCAGACTATAAGTGAGGCAACGATGTGCTAATTCGGTAGGCTGTGCCTCGCTTCTCTCTATCGTTGTATCACAGCTAACATACAACGCTCATTCGCAAGAACAATGACACATCTCAAAATCTTCCATTATTGAGATAAACCAAGGCGAATTAACTTCCCCATTGAGCAGCTTTCGGTTGACGGTATTGCGCGGGGTCGTGACGTCAGCGGCGACCTGAGTTCTGCGGCCACTAGATTTGCGCAAATTTAGTTTATCGTTTTTGAGATTAACGTTTTCGTTACGATAGTGTTATCAGTTGTTACTAAAAGATTTTTATACTTCCTCGAATAAGAGTTTAGACATTTTGGTGTTTTTGTTTTATTATTATATTATGTTTTGTTTAAAGTTGTGTGAACATTAAAAAAAAAAACTCGTTTTGGCCCATTACCTATATTATTGTGTATATCTTTTTATAATACTAGGTACAAAAATACTATAGAACATATTTTTACCGAGATATAAACCGAAAACACCCTTGTGACACTTGGATCTGTAATGCAAAATTTTATAAAATATCAAACTATTTTAAATGCAAACACTTTTTACAAGAATATTTTAAGGTATCAAAAATACATTATATTTTTTCGATGAGAACGTTTTGAAACGTATTCAGAAAACAAAACATGGACAAAGTTGGTAACTCCCTAAACATAAATTTGAAATTATTGTAATATCTTAGAACTTGAATATTGTATTTTATTGTAACACTAATGTTTTAACTTAAATAAATAAATAAAAATTGTTAATTTATAATATTTAATTAAAAGCTTACAGAAAAGAGATCCATAATGTCCATAGATACATTTTTATAAGTGTAAAAAATAAGGCCGTGATAAAGCAAGCCGGTCGCCGGTCACGTAGATAGCTTGTGGTAGGTTAAGATCAATCGAGGCAACCTATTTAGTTAATGCGCCTTGGTTTTAAACAACCTGAAAACGTTAATTAAATATATTGAAATAGTGTCACATGTAAGCTTTAACATCCGACCGCTAGATGGGATTAATGTCGTTACTATGTTTTTTATTTTTACGGCAATGAGACATAAACCCCTATCGTTACGCCCATGTGTGTAAACATTTTTTCGCTTAGACAATCTCAGTTTTCTCGGGACGTTGGTCATTATGACCTGAATTTGTTATGTGATCTTATTATTTTTTTCTTTGAGATGATATAACTATACTTCCCACTTTATATCAGAGATTGAGACATATATTGGGTATGTTCGATTACGATGATCTTTATTTTAAAAATAGAATGAAATAAACAAAATATGGCTCAGACTTATAAAATATATAAACCTTTCAAAGTCAAATTGTGTTGGACCAACAACTTCTATAAAATGTTATTGGTTGAATGCGTTCTGTCATGAACTCTTCCCTCAATTATTCTTCCTTCGAATGTTAAAACATAACATATTATAGTTTGATTAGAGTAGGCCTTAAAGTTTCTAAAACTGTGATACCCCAGGATAACAACCAATTATGAAGACTGTACAAAGTCGTCTTGAATTGGAACGGTTGAAAACTAACATTGTATCAAGAACAATCAACATACACTTTATTTTCGAACTTAATACACCGACTATAAACACAATACTTAATGTATATCTAAAAATCACACACAACTTAGGTTCACTGCCTATCTATGTAGTACTTCTCTCCAAACCATTCTTTATGTTCACTAAGAAAACTGAAAGAAAAACAATTTGCTATTTCCGTTAATCAACTTATTTTATTAATACAACTTACTCGATTATGGAGTCGATATGCCGTAGCAAAATTTTCACTTTCACTTCCGGAATGCTTGAGGCCATAAGTATTTCCGGCATTTTAACAAAAAGTCTAAGAAAATGGATGGCGCCGTAAACTAAACATGGCGGTTGCGGTTGTTGTTGGTAGACATATTCCGGTAATAATCGCCAGTCGAGCGCTTTCGCCATTGGCCCAGTAATATCTGAATTGCTGCTACCAACACTGTAAAGCAAATGAAAACATGGAAGTGGAATCGGAATGAGTAGTTATAGATCATCGTCATTTCGTTTGGAAAGAAAGGCTACAGAAAATAAGGCTCGATATTGTCCAGATAGATGCACATATTAAATTTAACTATTATTAATTCGTTAACAGATGAAACTTTTTCCTAACTCAACCCATCTATGACATTTATTTTGTTTCTGTATATAATCTATTTATTGTTTAAAAGGCTACACCCAATTACAAGACAATATTTTGATTCTATAATATTATAATCAAATCAACTTTATCTCCACCAAAAGAATAATACAAAACTTATTAAATTCTTAAATTACCTAACTAAATGAGAATGCAAATTGGTAAGACCGGTTTTTTAATGTTTATTACACAGATTGCCGGAATTGACGATGGGAGCCCTCGTCGCATAATTCGTATGAGCTCGGGGAACCCTAAATAATTGTAATTGCATATATTGTATTGTCTGTAATTGTATACATTGTATTGTCTGTAATTGTATTGTCTTGTTACTGGAGATTCGTTAGACAATAAAGCTTATTATTATTATAACATACCTGGAACCAGGTTTGGAACTGTTTGCACCACTAATTTCATCAGAGAAACCAGACCCATTTGTATGTAATGTGGAATCACATTTACTGGATCTTAATGTTCGTCGTCTGGCCGTTGAGGCATTATTTTCATGTCCATTCTGATGGAAATAGTCGCTAGCATGATTTGTTGCATGATTTTCATTAATATTTGATTCATCAATTTTTAATCTAAGAAATATACCGTCAAATCAAAAGTGTTATAATAGAAAGAAATTTTAATGTAAAATTTTGTTTGAAAAAATTAATTAGGCCTTATATTTTAAATGGAGCACCCTATATATTATAAGTTAAAATGAAAGATCTTTTTGTTCTGATTTCAAAAAAGGATTCTTAGTTATTAGCTTCAACCGTTCTTGAGATATTCTAGTTTAAAACTTAAATTCGGTTACTGGATCAACCATATTGTTTATTGTTCGGACAATATTATGATATGTATAAAATATTAAGATCGGACATTAAACGAGGTGTCGAGCGGGAATATTCCAACTATCTAGAAAGCATTCAAAATTCAATCAAAACAGATACCAGACAGCTATGGAGATTCATACAGAATAAAAAACGAAAGTCACGCATACCGGGTGCAATGATTGATGTTGATGGAAGTACCATGACAGATGCGCAGGTTATAGTGGATGCCTTCGCGGGGTTCTTCGAGGGCGTTTTCATGCCTTCTCAGTCATATGACGGTAGCAGCAAAGACTTGGGGTCTAATAGTGCGATTAGTACTGGATGTTTTGATTATGAGGATATTTTAAGCGCACTCAAGAAATTAAAGCCCAAAAATACCGCTGGATTTGACGGCATACCTTCATTCCTAATTAGGGATTGCGCATATATATTTGCTAAACCATTACAAGTCCTATTCAATAAGTCAATAAACGCTCAAACCTTTCCCGACGTTTGGAAGAAAGCTCGTATATGTCCAGTGCACAAGGCCAATGATATCAACGAAATAGTGAACTATCGTCCGATATCCATTTTGTCTAACTTCTCGAGGGTCTTTGAGATAGCCATACATGACAAATTATTTAGTCAAATAAAAAATTTAATAATAGTTCAACAACATGGCTTCTATCAGAAGAGCTCAACCGTCACTAACTTATCCGAGTTCCTGCAGTATGTTTATTCCACCATGAGCAGAGGTGAACAGGTTGATGCTATCTACACAGACTTCTCGAAGGCTTTTGACAAGTTGGATCATGGTATTATATTGCGTAAAATGAAGGCACTAGGATTCAGTGTTGCCCTTGTTGGATTCTTCGAGTCTTATCTTACGGGACGTACCTTGTTTGTTGAGTACAATGGCTTTAAATCTAGGGATTTTATAGCTACAAGTGGTGCACCGCAGGGGACCAACTTGGCTCCACTTATATTTTCCATATACGTCAACGATATCACTGCGAATGTATTTAGTTCCTGTCTCCTGTTTGCTGATGATCTGAAGCTCTTCAGGATAATACGTAATCCCTTGGATTGTGAGCTGCTTCAGACGGACTGGGAGGCGCTGGAGCGTTGGTGTGCAGATAACAGGCTTCCACTTAACACAAAAAAATGCAAATGTATGTCGTTCGCCAGGAGTGCTGATGTCCTCCGGTTTGAGTACAGCATTGGCGACGACATTCTTCAGAAGCAAGGAAGTTAGGGATCTGGGTGTCCTTGTTGACAATGAATTGTCATTCAATCCTCACCTTCACAGTATTTGCCAAGAGGCGACTAGAGCACTTGCGTTTATTATAAGGTCAACAAGGGAATTTCAGAATATAGACCCTCTTATAGCCCTTTACCAGTCGCTGGTGCGGTCAAAGTTGGAATACGCGTCTGTCGTGTGGTCACCGATTTACCGGGTATATATCAATACACTTGAGCAGGTTCAGCGTAAGTTTTTAAAGTACATTTCGTACAAGATTGATGGACGATATCCAGACAGGGGGGTTGATCATAACGAACTCTTAAACCGTTTTGGTTTTCAATCGTTGCAGTGTCGAAGAGTGTCTGCATCTGAAATATTTCTTTTTAAGTTAATCAACTCCATGCTGGATTGCCCTCACCTCTTACAGGAAGTGAACATCAACGTACCACTGGCATATACAAGGAACATGCACTTATTTAGAGTTCTCCAAGCTCATACGAATTATGAGACGAGGGCGCCCGTAATCAATGCATGCAATCTATGCAATAAGCATAAAATATCTGTTCATACCAATTTTTTTAGTAATAATTTAGTGGCATTTAAACATAGTTTGATTTTAGTGTAGATTAAGTTCAATTGTTTATATTATGGAATCAAAGAATTGTCTTGTAATTGGGTGTAACCTGTTAGACAATAAATAAATAATCAAGTGTCTCCTTATTACGATTGACATTACATATTTTACCAGTGCTTTTGCTATTTGACAATTTATAAATTAATTTGCATAAATTAAAATAAAATATAGATTTTATTAAACGAGAACCACAAATAATATAAACGATTAAAGCATACTTTTTAAAATAACGATAAATAGCAGTAGCAAAAGCACTCGTAAAAATATGTAATGTCAACCAAATATATTGTTGACATAATAACATATCAATTGTAATCAGGGAACACTTAACAATAAGATTGATGATTTCCCGAAACAGAAATATAAATTTTAAACCGTAATATCTCAAGAACGGCTGAAGCTAATACCAATAACCTAAACTTTCTTTAAATCAGAACAATAATATCTTTCATTTTAGCTTATAATATATAGGGTGTTTCATTTAAAATATAAGGTCTAATTAAATTTTTTTGCAAAGTAAATCTTTTGATGCCAATAGTAGATATTACAGCAGAAACACTCAAACTTTTGTATTTAAATTTTTTTTCCATCATCTATAATAACGGCACTACGTGGGTGTCAAAATATAATGAATGACTCTGTACAAAGCCACACCGAAAAGTTTCTGTTTTGGAGCAAAAAACACAACGGCAGGTCCCATATGAGATGGTTGGTACCGAACCCGTTAAGGTAGGAGTCGCAAGCTTTCGAGAACGATTACATCTGATTAGAATAGTATAGTCAACGCGGTGTTGCCGGATGTATTTATTTATCTCTAAGCGTAGGGGACAGTTTAATATTCGTCACAGTCCATAAGTATTAGAGTGCTTCCGGCAATCTTTAGTTAGTGTTCAAAATGCGAAAATATCGTTTTAGAAGTTTGCAAAAACGAAGAAATTATGGAGTGTTCCAGATCGATTGTTATTGATCAAGTATTATAAGACAAAGCCAGCCCGCTACATCTGACTATCATAGTTTAATATTTCGTTAAAATTAAAATAAGCGGGCATTTGAATGTGCTTTCCGCTGTCTGTTTGTGTTTTTAGTGTATTCAATATGCGAAAATATCGTTTTAGAGTTTGCAAAAACGAAGAAGTAGTGTACAATTCTGCAGTAGTCCAGATGGACTTATTTATCAGGTATTATAATTATTATTTACAAAAATGTTCATATGTTGGAAGCCATCGTTTGCCCCATTTTTTAAACATCTAATAAAAAATCCGAAACAAAGTTTTTATGGTTTTTCATGCTTTCCTGAGCATGTGGTTAAAATTTTTGTACTGATTGATAGTTAACCCTGTATATACATATATTGTTGTGGAATAATGTTGTATTGAAAGTATCTTAGATACTTACTCAGACTTATCGTTTCCTGGTTTAGGCATAACAGCCATTTTGGTAACAATTTGATCCTTTTCGACACTGTAGAGGAGTAAATCGGTTAAAGTGTAATCAAAATATACTCTTAAACCATCCATGACCTCTGTGCAAATAGTTAGACTGAAATATCGAAATAATAGCATTTTACACAGGGATATTCACGATACGGACATAATAAATACCGTGTCGGTGTCCAAACTGTTGCTTATTTTTATCAAATCACTTTTCTATCATAAACAAGACATAATTTGAGTTGAACTTTTGGAAGTAAATTAAATTTACAAATAAATATTCAATATTATATTACAACTATTGTGTATATGTTCATTTAATACTTTGTTAAATTATAAAATAATTAATAATTATCATTACATTATATATGAATAATATTCTAAAAAGTATGATATTTATGTAGGTGGGCTAATAATAAAAGTTGTATTTTCTTAAATAATACAACAGCATTTTCTTAAATATTTCAACAGTTTGGCCACACTATACAGTGTCAATTATAGTAATCCTATCCTATATGAACATATTTGTTTAAAATCATACTTTCTCTCAATATCTTCTGGTTTGGCTTTGACATTATTCAAAGATGTTCTGTATCGTGAATTACTTTTCTCATTCAAGCCACAAACTTGATTCGTGGCATAGTGTTTGTAATATGTTTCCAATATTGTAACAACATTTGGCTCAGCGGGCAATTTCATTAACTGAAATGTTATGTAGATGTTATTACCAGAACAAAAAAAAAAATCTTTGAGATCTTTTAAATGTTATTAAACTTCTATTAGAAAGTAATACAACTGCTGGCGACATAATCTGTTCTGGTGTGAGGAAGTGTTAAATAATACATCCGTTCCTTACCTTGTTTTTCTTATTAATCAAATAGTAATCGCTTTCTAAAATCTCCCGTAATTCCGGTGTCAATTCAATAAAGATCGCATCATCTTCAAAGGAAGAATTTTCATCTGAGCTACTTGACATCTCATCAGGATTTTCATCGGTGTCTATTCGTGTGGGACTACCAGAGCTACCATCTTCAGAAGAAAGTCCAATGCGATCAGTACTTTTTCGTATATGCTTTTTTCGTTCTTTTCTATACAGGTATGCGCCTCTGTTAATATCAAATTCAGTTAGTCTAAATGAGATATTTAAATAGGTGATGAATATGAAGTTAGTGTAGGGGTAGCCATTAAGGGCCGGTTGTATCAATGTACTTCAGTAGTGAACTAGGTTTAAACTCTAAATATAATTGCATGACTGATAATGGTCGTTGAACTGGTGTTCACTGAAATATCATGTCAGACAGCTGTCACATTTCAAAGTTTTGACATTATTTAAAGTTGTTTGTTTTCACCCATTCTAATTTCATTATTTTTTATATTTTAATTGATAGTTCTTATTAAAAATGGATATCCAAATAAAAATTCCTTATTAATTTGTGAAAATTGGTGTCTAAGCAAAAACATATTTTCTAACAAACTTCTAGTCTATATTCCTGAGTTTGAAAAAAGGTTGTTCATAATTATTATAGTAGGTATTTATTATTATTTTCATCATATAAAACATATCAACTTTATGTAAAACTAAAATATCCAGGAAACTATCATCTTCATAAGTTTAATCGAGTTTTATTGAACTTGCATTGAACGAGGTAGTAGTAGTAAGTTGAATAAACTAATTAAGTATATTAATAGACTAACTTAAATATGCTATGTAGTAAAATTTAATAGTACATACAACTGTAACTGTGACTTCTCTGCCAGATCTCTTTGTAACTGTCTATTTTCTGTGGTATCCTTCAAAACATATTCTTCACAAACACATCTATCCCAGGAAGAATTCCAACCCTAAACAAAAAGAGTTGATCGAAATGGTTAGTGTCGTTCAAATAAATTTCTTTTAGTAAAACGCATAGTAAGTAGTACTATCGTTGCCTCATGTGTTTTACTTTAATTAACATTTGTTGTGTTTTCGCCATTTAGATATTTTTTATTGATTGGTAATGTTTTCAGTTGTTGATTGTCAGGGAGTTTTCAGGTTTTGACTTTAAATAAAAAAGACTTTGAATTTTTAATAATTTTGAATTAAAATTAGTTGATTAAACATTTAACATTTTATTCGAAATAAATAACAAGTACCTACGGCATAATTAGTCAGGGAAAGTCATTATGTGAATTTAATTTATGAGATTAAGGAGTAACAAAAATAAAATGAACATTGATATCTTCTATTAAAAAGATGAATAAATAAAATATTTCACTTACGACAACCAATAATCTATAAATATTATAACAATTAGAAAAAATATATTCCTTATTTGATATGCGTTTCACTTACCTGAAAGTGAATTAAATAATCTACAGTTTTCCTTCCACGTTGATCTTTACGAATAACAATATCCAATACCTACAATATCAAGTATGTTTAATAAATATGTTAACTTTAAATAAAAACATAATTCGTATAAGCAAAAAATCATCAATACAAAACTGTTTATATTGTATAGGTACCTACTTACTTTTGAATCGTACAATACTTTTGCTTTTGTAGGATCTGGCTCGTAACACAGAACTTTTTCACCAATGAAAAATTTTAATTTGATTCCTCTAGTTGAGACCATTCTCATTAGAAAATGTATTATTTCATTAGGATATAACACATTTATAATTTAAATGTGAATTAAACTTAACCTGCAGACATCTTGTTTACACATTTTTGTTTATAGTTTACATTTTTATTTTTCTTTCAAGTTAAGCTAACCTAATAAAAGTGAAAAGTGACATTTTTTTCTGCTACTTTATAGTGGGCTACTGGGTATTCCAAATCTTCAATCTTCAGTGCTTCGCATAGAGATTACATATTATTGAGAAGTTATTATCCCCATTCCATGGACTCACCTATTTGCTCCATAGGGAATTTCCTATTTCAGCTCATCTGAGAAGCACCGCTCTCTCCATTCAGCAGAACAAGAACAGCGCCTCACATCTCTTGTTCAGTCTACTCCCGGTTTTCAAGAATTGGTAGAAAAAAAAAAACTGGTGAACATGAAAGTAAAGCCAAAAGACAATGGTGGAATTTTCAGAATGGCCTAAGAATTAAAAAGAACAAGACAAATTTTGATTGCTCATATTATAAAAAGCTCGTCAAACTATGCCGATTAATAAAGTAATGGAAACAAGAAACGTTATCTAATTGATAACTTATTTTATTTTTGTTTTCATTTTTTATGACTGCGCATGTCAGAACCAACAGTTCTTCCTCAATCCTTAGAACTGCAAAATCGATTCGGAACTGGTTACGAACTGATTCCGTATGCTCCGTGAACGGCAAACTGTGTGCATCTATTACTAGTATTTCCATAGAATAAGTAAGCTCGTAGCTTTCTTATTCTATGGTATTTCGCAAACGCAGAAAAGCAAACTGCGCAAGCGAAGAAAACTAGAACCAGTTCATAGTCGTTTTCATTTTTAAATTTTTAACTCTCTGTTCACATGATATGCGAACCAAAACGAAAAAAAAATCAAGTTGATGATGGGGATGTGTGTCCTCGAAACATGTCTGGTCTGACGTGTCACCGTTGGATGTCAATTATTAAATTCAATTTGTACAGTCAGACTTTTATTTCAATTCAGGAGAGTAACTTGTTACTCAGTCGCATGAAATCAATAAAAGCAATTTAATTTGCATTTGTAATTGGCAGTGTCATATGTCAATTTAAAATAATAACATAACCTTAAATTATTGTTTTTGTGATTTTAGGGTCTATATTTAGAAAAGTTCTAAAATTTGACGAAATTTAGTTTACAAGCTACAATTTATTGTATCAATATTAAATTTAAATTACTGTTATTTGCAGCCACTTAATCAATATGGGTGTACCAAAATTTTTTAGATATATTAGTGAACGATATCCTTGTTTGAGTGAAGTCGTTAAAGAGTATCAAGTAAGAAATAAAATAAATTCAACTTCTGGATATGTAGAACTTTATTTGTTTCTTGTATCCTTTAAGTATGTTTCACTCAGTGCATTTGTATGTCCGTTTTGTAATCTTGTAGATGCCAACCTTTGACAATTTATATTTGGATATGAATGGTATTATACATATGTGCTCTCATCCAGATGATAATAATCCACATTTTCGTATAACGGAAGAAAAAATATTTCAAGACATATTTCATTATATCGAAGTATTATTTCGGATGATAAGACCGAAAAAACTTTTTTTCATGGCAATAGATGGCGTTGCACCCCGCGCCAAAATGAATCAACAGCGCGGGAGACGATTTAGATCTGCTAAAGACGCACAAAAACAGGTTAAATATTTTGTATAAAGGTATATTTTTTAATTTACTATCTATGATGCTGCAAACATTTGTGACTTTCAATGTTGTAGTTATAGGCTGAAGGGGGAGCTATCATTTAAGACGTATTTAGTGTACCTAATTTTTAGGTCAACATTCGGCACTCAAGTATTTGTCTTCCTTTGAATTTGGGGACTGATCAAACAGCCTTAAGATATTTTATTGATATTAAAAAAACATATGTACCTGAAATTAAGAACATGAATTTAGATTTTATATTATACATAATATAAATATTATTCCATGTTATACATTAAATATTATATATATCAGGCACCACAAATATCATACAAAAGGAAATATATTTTCCTGAATGAAAGAGACATCAGATAGTAATTTATACAAAATAAAACAAAAACTTACTGTGCTAAACGCAATCATAATTGAGTTTTAAATCGTGGCAAAGGCAAATGCAACAAGTCAATTACCTTGTTCAGAAGTTGAGGCGCCACATAAGAGAAACAGCCCTCAAACTTCGAAGTTCCATGCTATGGAATCGTGAACATATTTTGCCGTATATTATTTAAATTATGAACAGCAGCCCTACGCTGTAATAATTCTTTTAGATAGATAGGTGTGTACTGATACAATATACAATAATATTAAAAAATGATACTCAAGTCTGACAAGCACTTTACGCTCATTGAGCCGATCGAGAAAAGCAGTGATATGAGACCTGTATGGCACCAAACACGCGAATCTAATGCAATGGATTTGGATTTTATCTTTGTTGTAATTTGTTAAAAAATTATAATAAACTTGTGAACAGTAATTAAGGTGAGGATAGATGAGCGCCTTGACCAGTTTGAACGTTGATTCCATAAGGCAGCTCTTTAACGGATACATTGCTTTAAGTCGATAGCAATGCTTCTGAAAACTTAGTCTAGTGTCAAATAATACTCCAAGGTTTTTCGCTTATGTATCCACTTTATAACCGCATTATTATTATTTAGTACGCTTTATTTTTAAACCATTAGCTTCACACCAGTCCGAGAAAGCATCCAAGTCCCCATTAACTTTGGCAAAAGCATCATCTGTATCTGTTACATAGAGAGGTATGTAAAATTGGATGTCATCCGCATACATATGCATTTTCAGATAATTTATGTTTGACGCAACAACAAAACCTTATATATAAACCAAAAGGTCCTAGTATGGTTCCCTGAGGCACTCCGCGACAGCGCTTGACCACTGAGATAAATAAATAAATAACTCTTAAGCCATCCCAAAGCGAGGGCATCAAATCCCAAGTATCTGAGCTTAGCCAAAAGTAGACTGAAATTTCCCAGGTCGAACGCTTTACTTCGGTCAATGAGGATGAATGCTACACACTGAGATTTGTCGAGCGCCTGAGCCAGATCATCACAAACCCTCAGCAGAGCTGTCTCAGTACTGGGCTTCTTTCGAAAACCCAACTTAAATGGTGGTAGAATATTATTCACATTTAAATATTCTTGTATTTGTGTGCTTATTATGCGCTCGATAAATGTGCAGAGTTGAACCTAGGTATATCGAGTTATAACTTTTATGTGTGATCGATTTGATTAGTTAAAATCCTGTTTTTTTTTTATTTGAACGGATTAATCCATACTGCAGTGGAAATCCGTCAACCACACTCATTCACTTCAATATATGTTAAACGGCAATCATCATACTGATACAAACGAAAGTTATCAATAGCTTTATATTTTCTTTATCTTTACCGTTGTAAAAGACTGTCGTATATACAGGGTGATTCTTTATGGTTGCAACAAACGAAAACTGGAGATTCCTGAACACAATTCAAGCATTTTTTGCCATTGAACCCATGTCCGCAAATGCTTCGTTATCGAGATACAGTGTGTCCAAATTTAGTGGTCAAATTAGCAAAAACAAAATTCTGTGCTCATAAACTAGCTAACCGATTTTGATAAAATTTTACATGCATGTGGGGACTGGTAACCTAAAATAATCTGCATTATTTTGACTTTCATTAACTGTTCATTGGCGTAGATATAGGGGGCATTTGGGTAAATTTTACACATAAATTAAAGACAGCTTTGACAAGCTTCATTATTTCAAATTATTACCTTCTTAAAAAGAGCAACTTATATGCTACAAAAAAGTTAATTGTCGATGTTGTGGTTTCTACCATTTTTATAGAATATTAACCGATAAATTGCAAATTAACGTTTACCAGACCACAAAATGAAAAATCAAAGTAAAGTTGCCGTGGAATTAATAATAACAAATTACTTATCAACAAATTTTAAGGCCTATCAGTACAATTAAAATTTTAACAATAAAAAAACTAATCTCAAAATTTAACTAAGAAAATTCATAACAACTGTTCAAATTGCCCTCCATTGACAGTAATGCACATTCTACATTTTTCAACTAATGAATTTGTTCGTTTCTTATTTCCCTCGCAGCTTCATGAACTCTCTCCAGTAGTCATTTATAATTGGTACACTGTAAACCAATTGTTTCATGTACCGCCATAAAAAGAAGTCGAGCGGATTCAGATCCGGTGATCTTGGAGGCCACTCAATGGGACCTCCCAAGCCAATCCAATTGTTGCCAAACAGTTGATTTAAAATTTCTGTTACTTGTCTACGATGCTTATTTTCGGACCGTCTAAAACTAAATCTACTGTTATCTTCAGTTTGAATATTTAAACGATGCGGTCGTTCCCTAACTCTAGGTAAAATGCTCCCTGTGAAATGTATCCGTAAATGTTTTGTGATATGGATGACGTCTATTATCATACCTAATTTGGTATTCTCGGGGCCGCTGCTCTTTCATTTGCCACAAACCATAACAAAACACCATATCTGCATATTCTTCAATTGAAAAAAATTTTAATTTAGAAAAAAAAAACATTTGCAATATTAAAAACAACTACGAAATATAAAACAATTTTATCTAATTTATATTTGTTGCTGTCACAGTTTTTTTTATTGTTGCGACATTCGTTTTTCATGTCAACTTTATTTTTCATTTGGTTTTCTGATGAACGTTATTTTGATTTAGATCTCCATTAACTTACAATTTACCGGTTTCCATAAAAATGGTAGAAATTACAACATCGACAATTAACTTTTTTGTAGCATATAAGTTGCTCTTTTTAAGAAGGTAATAATTTAAAATAATGAAGCTTGTCAAAGCTGTCTTTAATTAATTTATGTGTAGAATTTACCCAAATGCCCCCTATATCTACGCCAATGAACAGTTAATGAAAGTCAAAATAATGCAGATTATTTTAGGTTATCGGTCCCCAAATGCATGTAAAATTTTGTCAAAATCGGTTAGCTAGTTTTTGAGAAATGAACATAAAAGTTAATTTGACCACGAAATTTGGAAACTCTGTATCTCGATAACGAAGCATTTGCGGACATGGGTTCAATGGCAAAAAATGCTTAAATTACTTTCAGGAATCTCCAGTTTTCGTTTGTTGCACGCATAATGAATCACCCTGTATAGCCTTTATGTCTAAATATAGTAACCTTTAAAGACTTATACAACACAATATTTTATTTATCACTGACTTTTAATTTTTTTGTTACTGACATACATTAATTTCATAAGGGAACAATACATTAGGTAGGTTCAAAATGAGTAGGTCTGCGCCGGACCCTCCACTGCGACCACCGCCAATACATTAACATACAGGGACAAATGGATATTAAATTAAAGATTAACTAAATATTGTTTAACAACCTTATTGGTTTTTATTTAAATTAATACTTATATACTTCTGTAATAGGAAGAAGACGCTTTGAAAAAGGGAGAGACGTTACCCACAGCGGCACGGTTTGATTCGAACTGTATCACTCCTGGTACAGTTTTTATGGCAAGACTCCATGAACAATTAAAATATTTTGTTGTACAGAAAATATCGACTGACCCTTTGTGGCAAGATTGTAAAATAGTTTTATCTGGACATGAGGTACGTGCATGATTAGGATTACTAAATAAATAAGTCAGCTCGTAACGCTCCTTTCAAATTGTGTTGCACAACTCACAATTATTGAGTAAAGGTGTTTAATATTCCAATTCCGAGCTGTTGTTTCATGACTTTATCTGTTACACAAATCATTGTAATCAGACATTCTCCTTTTCTTAGACTCCGGGGGAAGGAGAGCATAAAATTATGGATTACATTAGATACATGCGATCACAGCCTAATTACGACCCAAATACGAGGCACTGCTTGTATGGTTTAGATGCAGATTTAATTATGTTGGGACTTTGTACTCATGAGCCGCATTTTAGTCTGTTGCGAGAGGAGGTTTGTACATTGATTTGGATTAGTCGATAGATTAAAGTATAATCTCTCAAATTCATTCAATTCTTTCAGGTTAAATTCGGTAAGAAATCAACTAAACGACAATCGGTTCCAGAAGAGATCACGTTTTTTCTTTTACATTTATCCTTAATGAGAGATTATTTGGAATTGGAATTTCAGTCAGTAAAACCGGAATTGAAGAATTTTGAATTTGATTTAGAGAAGATTATAGATGATTGGGTTCGTATGTGTTATTGAATTGTTTTCCTTTTTCTTTCAAATTTCTTTATTCAGTCTTCCGTCTTACAATAATTAAAATGTAAAAGACACGTCACTAAATAATAGGTACATAAAGAAATAAATGTTAAAAATATACAAAAAGAAGGAAAACATCAGGACGCAAATAAAAAAAAAGACAACAAATACTGAATCGTCAGTACTGTTGTTTTCTTTCTTTTGTTGTATTATTGGAATCTTGCCATGATAGACATTCAACCAGCGTAAATATGGACTTACAATTTACAAACTGTTCTATAATGACGAGGAGTGTTCGAATTTCGTTAGGCTATATCGTTTTTTACTGTTTTGAATATCTTTTGTTAGTACATATTTATTAAATGTTAAAATCCTTAGGTTTTAATGGGCTTTCTTGTTGGTAATGATTTTATTCCAAATTTACCAAATCTGCATATTGCTAATGGTGCACTGCCAATTTTATACAAGGCTTACATGGAAGTATTACCCACACTGGATGGTACAATTTGCAATGACTTTTATCTTTGATTTGTTAAATTTCTAATATGTTTTCTAGGTTATATTAATGAAGGTGGGTTACTAAATCTACAGAGATTTGAGAAATTTATGCAGGAATTAGGTAATATTGATATAGAGAACTTTGAAGAGGTGAAAGATGACTTATTATATATGGAAGCCAAAACTGGACGAAAAGCTACAGCTCATAGCAAGGTTTCTGTAAGTTTTATTCTTCATTTATATATTGATTATTACACGATTTATTGAACATTGAAATGCAGTGGTCAGAGGGATAATAAAAGTCCATTCGTGGTACACATTTCATTTTTGCCAATGTGGATGATATTGTAATAATATATTGGGGAATATCACACACTAAGTTTTTAATTTTATTGGAATAAAATGAGAGACACGACTGTCTTTGCAGAAATCAAATTAAAGAAAATTGTTTAACATGAAATAATTGTTTTTAGAGTGGTAATAAGGTTCTGGAGCAATGGATGGACGATGATGGTAATATTCCAGACGATTTAGAATCTCTGGAACCACATAAAAGAACTAGAAATAGTGAGTTGGCTGCATTAATTAAGGAAACGGATGATATGGTAATTTATTAAATAAATATTTTCTAATAATTTTGTCTGACAATTGCTTAGCTATTTTTGTAATGTAAATTTAAGCAAAAAGTGTAAGTAAGTAAAATGTGTTTTTATCCGATACTGGCTTTAGATTTCTCGTAAACTTTTAAATTGTAATTTGCAATGTATCTTCATTAATACACCTAAAAGATGTGGCAACTTCAATGAAGAAAAATCTTACAATTATTTTTTTAATGTTTTTAGTGTCTGGATGACGATGAATCTGATAATGGCGATTCTGAAGCACATGATGCTTTTATGAATTTTAAAAAGGATTATTACAGAAATAAATTAGAATATGACAATGTCACACCGTAAGTATCTCATTCTCAACGTTACAAAAGTAAATTAGTTACTTTTCATTAATTAGTTATTCGACAGTTAGAAAATAATATCTGAAACCCAATTCATTAATGTCGCATATACACTGTGTCCAAGATAAGAATGGGATAGCATTAGAAACGATAGGAGTTATAATGTCGTTAAATTAGAGAATTTTTGAAAAATCGATTTTAGTTTTTATTTATTTCTAACATTATTTTTACAAACATAAAAAGCACCTTCTCATTGTTACTTTTGAGGAGAATAAGATAGCGTGTACAAACTTTCACTACGACGTTTCGTTTTTGAAAAACCATCAAATTGCTTTTTTTTCAATACGGCCCTGAAATTTAAAGCCATTTTCAATTACAAAAGTATGTGGTATATCACATGTAATGGTTTTTACAAATTTTCAGTGTTTTTAGCTGTTATTTAAAATTGTTCAAGAAAAATCGCCATAGTTTGGCACTTTTTTGCGTAAAACATTCATCTGAGAAAGGCGTTTTTTTCAAAAAGCACACAATTTTCAACTAAATTTAAAAAACCGCGTACAGAATAAAATGTTGTACGGACACAGAAATAAGTTGTCAAATAATAAATAAATCGCCATAGTTTGGCACTTTACTGACTGAATGCAGAGTAGTAGGTTTTGCAAAAACATTCTTTCGTCGTCACTAACAATTATTTATTATTTGACAATTTATTTCTGTCTCAGTACAACATTTTATTGCGGTTTTTTAAATTTAGTTGAAATTTTGGTGCTTTTTGAATTTATTAAAAAAAACGTCTTTCACAGATGAATGTTTTACGCAAAATAAGTGCCAAACTATGGCGATTTTTGTTGAATAATTTTAAATAACAGCTAAAAACACTGAAAACTTGTTTAAACCATTGTATGTGATATACTACCTATTTTCGAATTGAAAATGGCTTTAAATTTAACAATAAAAAATCCAGGGCCGTATTAAAAAAAACCAAGTTGATGATGGTTTTTAAAAAACGAAACGTCGTAATGAAAATTTGTAAACGCTATCTTATTCTCCTAAAAAGTAACAATGAGAAAGTGCATTTAATTTTTTTATATCTGTAAAAATAATGTCAGAAATAAACAAAACAAAAAACTAAAATCGCAAAAAATCTATTTTTCAAAAATTCTCGAAAATGGCGAAAGTTAGTTTACTTTTGAAAACACCATTTAAAAGGTGTTTAAATTGTACAACTTTTCTTTTCCTAAGTGCCTTAATAATTCCTATCCAACGTATTATGTAAATTTTATCTACAACTGTTTATTATTAGTATTATAAAGAGTATATTAAAAAATGTATAAAAAACATTTCAATTCAACGTATTGTTAATAATATTGACAAGAACACAAGGTACTGGTGACCATAGCAACATAGACGAACAACACTCTCTTTACCGCGCTAGTGCGGTAATATACGTCATTATGACATTGCAAATAGTGTCAAATCGTATCTATTACATGACAGTTGTCGATAAAGCAAATATTACATGCCTTTCATCAGCTTATTCCAATCCTTGTGATTAAATCTAATTAATCTACTAATATTTCATACTCATCCTTTTCTAAAATCTACAATTTGAAATATTTAGACCGGTCAGGTTAGCATCCTTGATATGTATTGGCTCTCTATTAAATGTAATCAAATTAGATTTTAGAAAAGTCGTTGATAATCATATAAACCATGGCCATTGCATGTCTACATTAATTATGATTTGTTATAACTTTTAACGATACCTTTGATTTCAGGGCGGTTTTGATGGATCAAGCTGAAGGATACGTCCGAGCTATTCAATGGAATTTAAATTATTATTATAATGGCGTTTGTTCATGGTCCTGGTACTATCCACATCATTATTCACCATATATATCTGATATCAAAGGATTTTCTTCTCTCAAGTTGGATTTTGATTTGGGAAAACCATTTAAACCCTATGAGCAGGTATGCTAGTTTCTTGGTACATAGTTATCAAAGGATTAATTTCATTTAAGTACAAAGGTTAATAAAAAAATGTAATTAATTATATGAAACATTTATTGTAATCCATTTGAGTTCGTTAGTTAAAACGACCGCAGTTACAGTGAGTCTAGTTGAAAACGTGATAATGAGCAAGTGTTATTAATTAGAAATAGACCTGCAAAGTTGTACACCAAATTTCTTACATACATAATATGAGTATACTTTCACATTTTTGTGTCCATTTTATTCAGAATATCACGAGACCAAATTTCTTTAGAAATATCACGACGGCAAAGCTGGATGGAGTATATGAAGGAATCCATCTCAAATTGAATAATAAAGGCTTTCTTATAGGAAAAATTATTAATTATTTTAGGGCCTGCAAACGTTATTTTTGACGTAAAATATTAAATTTCTCAAAAGAATATGCCTAAAATTTTTGATAGAATCTAAAAATGAAATAATATCTAGGGTGACCCCTTTAACATAAGACAGTAGACATCAACTTCTGGTTCCGGGTTCTTAGGCAGTTGTCTTGTAAAACAACATAGTAGTGAAGTGGAAACCATCGCGTTAACTCATGAAGATGTCTATCACGTGTTTGTGTTGAAGAACCGCTGAGAAGAATTTCTACAAAGCGACGGTCTAATAACTCAAGAAACTACAGTTGCTTAGTAGATGGTCACGAAATACTTTTATATATATTTTCTTGTTTTCAGTTATTAGCAGTATTACCAACAGCTAGTAAGAACCTTTTGCCAAAATCGTATCATAATTTGATGACAGATGACGAGTCACCAATTAAACATTTCTATCCAGAAAATTTCGATACGGACTTAAATGGCAAAAGACAAGAATGGGAAGCTGTAGTTTTGATCCCATTTTTAGATGAGGTATCGTATTATTTATTATAATTCAGGACAAGTAATCGAAAATTTTATTACGAGGGATGTTTTTTAAGTAAGTACCGTTTTGGAATTAAAAAAAGACGTGCAAAGATATCGCAATAATTTTATTTTTACATAATTTCCGTGAATATTGAGGTACTTGTCATAACGTGGCACCAGTTTTTGAATACCCTCCTCATAAAATTCTGCCGCCTGACTTGTTAACCACTGTATCACAAATGTTTTGACTTCGTTATCGTCTTGAAGACGCTGACCACCCAGGTGTTTCTTCAAGTGCAGGAACAAATGGTAGTTGCTGGGCGCCAGATCAGGGCTGTATGGAGGATGATCTAGAGTTTCCCATTTAAAAGATTTGATGAGATCTTTGGTCCGATTAGCAACATGTGGACGGGCATTGTCATGCAGCAAAACGATACCCTTACTCAACTTGCCACGTCTTTTGTTCTGGATTGCACGACGCAGATTTTTCAATGTCTCACAATAAGACTCTGCGTTGATTGTCTCATTACGAGGCAGAAACTCCACTAGCAATACTCCTTTTCTGTCCCAAAAAACTGTGCACATGATTTTCCGGGCAGAAATTGTTTGCTTAAACTTCACTCTTTTGGGTGATGATGAATGTCGCCATTCCATGGATTGTTGTTTCGATTCTGGTGTGACGTAGGCCACCCATGTTTCGTCACCAGTAACAATTTGGTCTAAAAAATCTTCACATTCATTGTGGTACCGCTCAAGGAAAGTCAATGCACTGCCTAAACGTTGGGTTTTGTGCAAATCCGTCAACATTTTTGGAACCCAACGTGAACACAATTTCCGGTAATTCAAGTTCTCGGTCACAATGCGATACAAAACACTACGAGAATATTGAGGAAAGCAGTCGCACATTGATGAAATTGTAAAGCGTCTGTTTTCTCTCACCTTTTCCTCCACTTTCTGCACCAAATCTTCATTAACGACCGAAGGACGCCCACTCCGTTCTTCATCATGCACATTTGTGCGGCCATCTTTAAATGCTCTCACCCATTTCCTTACCATTCCATCACTCATAATGTTTTGTCCGTAAACTTCACAGATCTCACGATGAATATCGATCGGTTTTACGCCTTTAGCACTAAGAAATCGTATAACAGCCCGTACTTCACAATCGGCGGGACTCACGATTATCGGAGACATCTTAAACACTCAGTAAACAAAGTATACAATGAGGAATCAGACTGTAATGGCGTCAGTGCGTAGACAAGAGATGTTGGTAACCAGCGCGCATGCGCGGAACGCCGACCGTAGCGCTGCGGCGGCGGGATCGCAAAACGGTACTTACTAAAAAAACGTGCCTCGTATTATAGACGATCAACAACATTAATTAATTAATTTACCAACATATTTTTATTTCAGCAACTTTTGTTAGAGTCAATGCGATCTTGCAATGAGAAATTGAATGATGAAGAAAAGCGACGTAATAGTCATGGTCCTATGTTGGTGTATACATACACTTCCGATAATCTAGGATTTTATAATGCACCTGAATATTTCAATACAATCACTGAAAATCACGCTTTATTGCAGGCGTTAACTATAGAGGATATTATGGTACCTAAAGATAAGCTCATTAAAGGTCCTTATCCAGGAGCCGTATTTGATGTTTATTATCCCGGTTTTCCTACATTAAAACATTTGAAATTCAATGTAAGTCCGTTTTTTCTGTATTATTATATTTGCGTATAATTTTTCTCGGTCTTTTTTTATAATATTAACTTTGTATTTTTTATCTTCAATTGAAAACAAAAACAGAACAGAACGTTTCGTCCCGTGATTTGGTTGGGTTTTTAAAGCTGAGGATATGACGAATCATCACACGAAACGTTCTATTCATTTGAAATAAATATAAATTTTAACCACATAATATTTTAGTTTTTCTTTTATAAATTATTTAATACTTGACTAATTTTGAATCCTCTTTAGGCTTTGCTGAAAAAATCCAGAGTGAAAGTATTTGAGCAACCCAGTAGATCCGAAAACATGGTTTTGATGATTTTACAGGATGAAAACCTAGTGCTTAATGACGATATTCCTATAGATCTGTTAGGAAAATGTATATTCGTCGGCTGGCCTCATTTGGTAGAAGCTAGGTGAGATATTGAATATTGTGGATAGTATTGTGATTTTTCTTTATTCTGACGATTGGTTGAATTGTTTTATAAATCCCATTTCCCATTGACAATATTTTTCAGGTTATCAAATTAAAAACAATATAGCTTCATATAGGACAAGAATGTCAATATAATCCTTTGTAATTCGAATTTATTAACGATGCGATATTATTTCGAGAAGACTTTTTTTTTTAAATTAATTTATTTTTTATGTATCGCAGAGTTGCGGCGATATCAAATAGCAAAAGAAAATATATATCTGTTGGTGGTCATAATCAGTACAACGTTGAACAAAAAACTGAGAGTCTGACAGCACAATTTAAAAAAGAAGGCGAAGGTGTTATAGAAAGGTAAAGATTTTTGATGTTCTATTTTGTTTATTCCTAACCAATACATTCTATTATTTGTTATATCTCTCTAAGCATTTCTTTGGGTATATAGAGTAATTGATTGATTAAAACAAAAGATAGTTCATCATATTAACGTCACGTCCAAGTTAACGGTTAGGTCACTTTATGAGAGAATGCCAAAAAAAAAGGAGGCAAGAATATGTTGGTTTTTTAAACACAAAAAACTGTATGTTTTAAGAAGAAAGAAAATTTAAGTACTGTTGGAGCTGTCATTATAGGGTTGTTTCTGAAGCAGTACTTTAATATCGGTTATACTTTTAAAAGTTTTTAGCAGTTTTTAGATTTTGTTTTCTTTTTTTTATATTTGACGTAATTTCTACAAGAGAAAACTGATTATCTTCAACAAGAAATTAACAATTTATTTTGAAGCATCCTTTTAGGCCTACTTGACTTTTTGCTTTTTTTTTCCCTTTCCTTGGAAATGTGCCTTTCTGATAGCAGATACTACAAAATGTTAATCAGAAAGAGAAAGTCTTCTGTCCATATTTTTAATTGTATCTTCTTTTTTCTTGTTTGAAAAAATACATATAAAAAATTCTTGATTATTTCATGTTTAATTTAAGTAATTTATAATAAATACTGTCTTATTCACCTCTTCTTTCTAAACAACTTTCTTCAATAACATTCTGTAGTATCTGCCATTAGAAAGTCACTTTTCCAATGAAAAATAGAGAAAAAAAAAAGCAAAAAATCAAAGTAGGGCTAAAATTTTATGCAGTCACTCAATTTTTCAATCTGAATAACTTTTCAAAATAACATATTATCGTAACTTCAACCGAAAGGACATTTTACTATTGTAAAAAGTCAGTATTTTCAAAATTTCCAAGGTCTAAATGATTTTTTAAAACTAAAATTATGTCTCAAATTAGTTTCAAACCAAGCACAAGAGTTGTTTCACCTATCTTATCCTATATAGATCTTATATTTTGACGTTTCGATCATTTTTTTAAATTTTTATCAAATACATGTGACAATGTAGTTTTGGAAATAGATTTACTAAATTAACAAGTTTTTATATTTTAAATGTGCGTAACCTATTGTGATCTGCAAGTAATAATAATAATAGCCTTTATTGCTAAACAGATTTCTTCCTTAACAGAGCAAAATTATAGTACAACAGGTAATATCACAAAAAAAAAGCAAAACCAAAATATTATACATATTGAACACAATAAATATTCCATTAAAACTTAAACATGAGTGATCTACACGAATTAAACAATTAACAAGACACAACAGAGAAACTACAACGCAAAAACAGTCAGAGCAGCCCTCATAAGTGCTTCCTTTGAACAATTAAAAATGTCACAGTCAGCATAAATCAAATTAAAATTATTACACATACAATATACGGGCGATTTTGTATATAGGTTAGTGCAAGGCCGTTGAGAGTAGAACGTTAAAGGATTGCGGGCGCCCAGTCTTGGCTCGTTTACATTTATTTGAGCCAGGAGTTCAAAACAGTCGATTCTATTATGTAAAAGATTATAGAAAAAAAATATTCTTCTAAACTCCAAACTCTTGAATTCGAACCTTTTCAGCAACAACGAATATTTAATCCCTCTGTCAGGATAAATACCGTCTGCCTTAAATGAATAGTATTTCAAAAACTTCGTTTGGACACTCTCAACATTCTGCACATGAATAGATCGAATACCAAATCAAGGAGCAATATTCGAGCTTCGAACGCACAATACTATGAAAACTTCTACAGCTTCTCACGATAAAACCTAGTCCTGGCAGCCACATGAGGTACAAATGATAGGCTAGAGTCGAAAAGCACGCCCAGATCAGCGCAGCCACCTAGCCAGTGCGGTAATATTGTATGTTTAATGTTTTGGAATGATATCTACGCTGAAGGTGATATTTGATAAAGATAGAAAAAAAAGATCGAAACGTCATAATAAATGAAATAACTAAATAAATTTCCAGTCTCAACCTCAACAAAATTTATTTAAATTGGATTACATGTTTCGCCCTCAATTGGGCATCATCAGATATGCCAACTACACTGCTCAAAACACCGGTCACGTCAAAAAGCTTATAAAAATTACATTTTATGACATTCACAAACACTCTAAATCATAATAAATGATTGAAATATTATGTGGTAGTTAGATTTTAATTTTAAAATCCTGACCTAAAATGAAGAAAATACAAAGCAAAATAAATATAATAAAGAAAAGGTCAACGAAAAATAGAAATAAATTTATATATAAATTTATGAAAAAAGTGGTCCATGTTGTAGTGCAGTGTTCGCTTAAGGAATTAAACAAGTCCCTTCCACAAAATATTTTCAATAATACTAGATTATTTTAATAGCCATCCATGTTTCGTCAGCACAGTGCTAACATCATCAGTGGCAAATAATTATTATTACTCTGAATTAAATAATAATAATTATTTGCCACTGATGATGTTAGCACTGTGCTGACGAAACATGGATGGCTATTAAAATAATCTAGTATTATTGAAAATATTTTGTGGAAGAGACTTGTTTAATTCCTTAAGCGAACACTGCACTACAACATGGACCACTTTTTTCATAAATTTATATATATTTACAAATTAACTGTATCTGTTAAGTCATGGAAATTTCTTTACATGGGAAACAGTGGATGTTAAATTTTGTATTTATAGATTTTCAGAAATTAAATAAATTATTCTTTTATGTAGATACAAAAATAGATTGGGTATCGAATGTGGTGAAGCTAGAATTCTAGTGCACGTTCAGGTGATGATTGGAAAAAAATATGTAATTTCACCTGGTGGGAAGCTTGTGTTGCAAAAGCAATATTCAGAGTTGACGGCGAATTATCCACTGCAAACTATAGTGAAAGACATTAAGACATTCGACGATAACATTAAAGAAGTTATGTATTTGTGCGATTTGTTCACAGAGGGCAGTACCGTGTTTACATTGGTTAATCCTTATTATGGATCAAAGGGCGTGGTAAGTAATTGATAACACTAATAAGTTTGTCCCTTTTTCACCTATATATATCACTTAATTTCTTAAAATGTGACATTTCGAGATCTTTGCAATCCAAAAAAAAATTCTATAGAGAAACTCTTATCGCCACTCCATCATGTTGCCATTACTTGTTTCTAAGATTCAATTTTTTTTATGCAAACAATACTGATTTTACAATGAAATTGTAGATGTCTTTATATATTTCAGATTATCAGCAACAAAGATATCGAAGCAACTAAGAAAGCTAAAATTTCCATTACCGTATATGATGAACCTGATTTTACGAATGTTGTGCAATTCAACAAAGAAATTTTAAGGAGTTACAAAACGTTGTTTAATGTCGCTAGTCATCTTGGTAAGCTATTGACACAGCTACTAATTTGCTTATTTTTCTTAACCTGTGTAAAAAAAGTATATATTAATGACTAAACAAAAATATTACCAACAAATGCGAGACATGCTGCAATAATAACTGTTCTCTGAGAGACATTGTCTGTGGTAGCATTGCATATCTCCTAGCATCTAGCACTAATGTTGTGGTGTTAATGCGAGCACTAACTTAGCATTAGGATATTATTTACCACTAGCTCCTGGCCATTGTACCAGACACGTCAGAGCGGTAACGGCGTACTGTATTGATCAGGGGAGATCGGCCGCAAAACATTAAGCGGAAGGTACTTAATTCTACACAAAAACATCAATCCTTATGATCAAGGATGATCTGTGTGTTGTTTATATTACATAGCTCTGTTGAAAAGGATGGAGCCTTGTTCAATTCTCCTGTTACTAAGAAATATTAAATTTGATGTACGTAGTCCCCGACATTTATCAAATTGCTTTTAGGTATTGGCAATGGGGTGTTTGCTCGTATAACAAGTTGTCTATTCATAACAGCACCGCGTATAGGTGAGGGTGGTCTTAAATCAGTCAACATTGGATTAGATTTAAAGTTTAACAAACAAAACATGGAATTACCTGGTTATACTCGAAGAATAGGTGCTACCTGGTATTATACAGATAAGACAAGTGACTTGGTAAAGGAATATGCAGAAAAATTCCCTGAAGTTATTGAATTTTTGAGTGCTAACACTGGATATGATGATAATATGACGGTGGAAAAAATTTTCGGAGAAGATTGGTACGTAAATTATATGTAATTGTATTCTGTAGATGTTATTTGGAAAGCTGTTATTACTTACTTGAAAAAAGTATTTCAATTTAGATATTGCAATTGTGTAGACGCGTAGCGGGTAATTCCGTTTTCGTTAGTGCAGTTCCAGCAGTGCGATGGTCAACATTTGGACAATATAATCTTTGCCACTTAATTTTCGAAAATTTCTCTACAAATTGTCCAAAAAATAAACACATTCTAGCTTTTTACCCTTTTTTATAGAATTTATAAATACCCTCACCCTTTTTGGACACCTTGTACCTTTTCAGAATACTTGACGGCTCTCGCTATATCACAAATTAGGAAAGTTTATTGTATTCAGTAACATACCTCATTTGTACCTATTAAAAAAATACAGCTGAATATTGAAGAGCATCCCGGGATGATGAAATTGCCGATGCAAGACAAAAATAACAATTCCCTGAATATTGGCCAACGTTTCGTTTATTCTTCATAAACGCGATGGGCATGCATTTTAGTCCTATACTGACAATTCATGCGCAGTTTGCCTATTTTTATCAAATTCGGATTCATTTTAGGGAAGATAGAGTGAAAGAAGTCCAAGCATGGTTGAAATCACTTCCGACACACAATATTGAGAAACAAACGTGTGGTAGTGCTGTCTTGGAACCAGAAGCAATAAAAGAAATTGAAAATACTGTTGATAAGTTTACTAAAACGTCTACGTCGAAGAAAGTGACAATGCAAATTAGAGTCTCATTTCTATATAAGGTATGTACAATGCACTTACTGAGCACATGTCAGCTTATTAAACTCTGTCAGATACAGTTACGAAGCATATTTAACTTAAGTGGGCGACAGTTTTAAAGTTTCTTGTGGCTGGTAATCCATGGTAATCCATTAACTATGTTGTTCGTACAACCTAAGCATATAGATGTGGGTGATTAAAGAATCAGAAGGATGATCAAAATAATAATACATTTATTTGCATTCAAATCATAACAACGTACAGATTAAGTAAGAATATCATAAATACATAACATAATAATGAATTGATATGCAAAATGGAGTTGAAAACAATTCATAAAACTTTTAAGTTCAACCCCAAAATTCATAACTTTAGAACCAAATTTCTAATACGTCCGACCAATAACTGCACTCCTTAGTCATGCCTTTTACTACAATCAAAGTTTACAACTTTCCACAAAAAATCTGAAAAGAAAAATTAAACAAAGAATCTATTTGAAATCCAAAAGTCGATTCCTGTATTTAAACTTAAAAGCTGTAACCCCTAACTTTTTGAAGTCCTCTGGTATGTTATTGTATAGTATATAAATTTGGTAAGTAAATGATCTCTTGAATAATGAAGTTTTATGAGGCGGGGGCGAAATAAGTCCGCGAAAACGTAAGTTCAACGTATGAACATCAGTCCTAAATTTAATTTTATTAGAGATGTATGGAGGACGATGGTTATTATATATATTATTAAATAAAACTAGCGAATGTAGCTTTCTTCGATCCTGCATGCTCAGCCACATAGCCTCCCTCAATTTGTGCGAAACAGGCTCAAATTTTCTAATTCCATACACGAATCTAAGGCACGATCTCTGAACTTTTTGAATTCTGTCTTTATGAGAACAATCTAGGCACGGTCCATACATAACATCACAGAAGTTTTCAATGGTTGTTATAGTAGATGCCTATGGGGATATAACGAATATGCTCTCTGAATATTGATGCTCACATGCTTCTTAAACCGCATTTCGACATCCAATTCCAAGCCAAATAACGCAATATACACACTTTAGATACGCGACTCTTGTCGCTGGTATAGTGACAACCTTAGATCATGGGCAATGGGCACCATAGCCGGTTTATTTTGCCAAGTTGGTTTTATACATGGCGGAGTTGTAATTGTAAAAGAACACCCATAATTAAATTAAAGTAATAAAGACTATTTGTAGGATCGTATCTTTACACTCTTCAATCAACGGTATTATTCAGTTTCTAATACAGAGGTTTACAAAATGTTCTGATTTCAGCCCGAAATTCAGTCACATACATTGGTACCTGACGAAAAAATGACTGTATCGCTGTTTGATAGAATAGTGAATGTTCGCAGTGGCTTCTCCGTCCCTTTGGGTCTGAAAGGCACAATTATAGCGGTCAAGCAATCTACGACCGGCAACGAGAGAGACACCATGTATGATGTGGTGTTCGACGCACCATTCCAGGTATTTTTTTCAAATAAATAATTTTTGGTTTATCCTATTTGTGTATTTTTATTATTCATCATAATTAACATTGTAGGATGGTTTGGAGATGAATTGTTCTAGTGGAAAAGGTTATAGATTACCAAAAACGGCTTTTATTAATATATCACATGGTCGAAGATTGCTTGATGAAAGGAATGTTCGAGCACGTGAGTTGTTCTTGTTGTTAGTGATCTTTAATTAGGTTAAGATACTGGCTATTTAAAACGCGAAATATTTTTAAAAGTAAACTTTTCTAAGCTTGTAAAGGGTGTTTGTTTTATAGAGGTATAGAACTTTTAAACAGAATGAAACAAAGATGAATTTTGGTAAATTGACATGAAAATTTGCTTTATTGGAAAGATAATCTTCTGGCATTATAATTTAAATATGACCTCTGGCATATGACCGCCTCGGCTGGTTCGGACGTAGTCTAATCTGGTGGTCCAATTTTCAATTACTATTTCCAACAATTGTGGCCGTATATCGGCAATAACGCGGTCGTTTCGGGCTTATCGGCGTTGACTAGCGACTTCACATATCCCCACAGAAAATAATCTGCGGCGTTAAATCGCACGATCTTGGAGGCCAATTCACGGGTCCGAAACGTGAAACTGCGGTTACCAAATGTTTCCTTCAATTAATCAATGGTGGCACGAGGTGTGTGACATGTTGCGCCATCTTGTTGAAACCACAGCTCCTGCACGTCTGGTTGTTCAATTGATGAACGAAAAAGTCAGTAATCATGGCTCTATAGCGGTCACCATTGACTGTAACGTTCTGGCCAGCATCGTTTTTAAAAAAGTACGGACCAATGATTCCACCAGCTCATAAAGCACACCAAACAATCAGTTTTTCTGGATGTAACGGTGTCTCAACATACACTAGAGGAATACCATCTTCCATAAAGTGGATGAACACATCCAATTCCTGTGCGTGATGGCGGATAGACTGATTCGGGTCTTCCCCTACGCTACGCTCTACACCACCAATGACTTCTTCACTACAACGTCTCTGTGGTTGCGTATTATCATTTAGTGTAAACGTGGTGCGAAAACGTTCCATGGACATGGACGTAGAGTGCGATACGTATTTCGAACAGAACCATGTTTTACAAAATAAATTTGCACAATTTGGAAGCGTTGTTCAGGCGTCACTCTATTCATGTTGAAATGCCAAACCAAATTAAACATAAATCACTTGACAGCTGACAAAATGGCCGCCAGATAAAAAAGGATTGCCAACTTAAAGTTCTATACCTCTATAAAAAACACCCTTTATAATTATATCCCGATTTTTTATACGATGATGGCATGATAATTGTTGAGCCTTAAAGCCATCTGGCAACATTGTATTGCACTCTTGTTTACATGCTTTGATCATGGGATTTTTTAGTTCGAAACGTAAGAAAACATATTGGTGTGATACATCGTTGTATCCGAAATGAGATTTACTCAAACTTCCAGGTCCGCATTAAAAAAAAAATAAGTTGGTAGTGATATCGCAAATGTTCAACATCAGTTTAAAAAAACTGATTATACCGTTTGTGTAGACGAAAATCCTGGATTCTATAATCCTAACTTTTTGCACTCAGGTTTATACTTTTCGAAATATTCAACAAATTAAAATTCGAAATTTTTCACAAATCACCCGGTTTCTCAAAAACTTGAATTAGGCCACACTGTAAACAGATCTTGCATGGACAACAGCAACTTATCTTTTTAATTTAACCGATCTTGCATGCTATTTAAGAGACCCTGTATATCTATGGTGATATTAACTAAAATTGTAATAGTGATAAATAAGGGATCCTGACGAGGTAGCACTGGTTGTAATATTGAATGTAATATTTTTATGTAACAAAAACTGTGTTCCCACAGCTCCAACTGCAGTTCACCAAGTGGTTCCCACACCAGCGCAGCGATTACAAAAATTAATACAACCTTATTCGTATCCACAACAATATCCTCCACAATATTTAGGAGCACCTTTATATGAAGCACCAGGTTTTACAAATAACATGCCACAGTATAATGGTCCAATGAACTCTCAGCCGATTCCTCCTTCGAATTGTCAACCATTTTATGGATGTTCTAGTAGTTATCAGGGACCTCCTTCAAATCAGTATCAACAGCAAGTACCCCCATATTTTGATCCTGCTCGATATGCACCGAGCGTTGTAACTGAGAAAGTACCAAGAGAACAACAGCAATTCAGACAGGTAATTAGTTCAAGTAAATAACATGTAGATCTTGATTGTTAAATTTTATTGTGGCGTTATAAAACGAAACATCTAAACTAGGAGCAAGTCTATTTCACATTATATAATATCGGATAAGTCCCACCGGGAGGGTCTCTAAAGTGAAAAATATGGCGTGTCATGAAAGTATCATTTTGCCTCATGGGTGAAAAGAGGAACGAGTCATATTTTAATAAAATGGTATGTTCTAGGAAGAAAATTCTGCTTTTGCTCAATTTATTGGCGGTAAAGAACGCGACACAGCAAATTCAGTATCTAGACCGTCTCAGTCAAACAATTCAATGAACAGTGAGTTGCATGATGGGAATGTCAGTAAAACTATAACTATTACGTCGCTCAATCAAACTAACGTTACGCGAGATGCAGTTAGCAATAAAAAAGGAGAAAGGGTAAGGCCTATTTAATACTCGTCTTAAAAACTTCTTATAATTTTTTTATCAGCTGTCATGATATTTAGAGCGTTTGAAATACACACACACAACACAAGGCGAAGAATGCTACATCATATTTTATATAAATTTAGATAGCGATAAAAATAAATAAATGTGTTATAAAAATATGGTTCCTTAGGAAGAGAACTACAAGGTCAATATTAATTCCCTCTTTATGCGGAAATGTTTTGTTTCCCAAAAACAAAATAGATTTTTTATTCTATAATTAAACTAAAATTATGATTGAGTTTTTTCCAGTAAACCGGCTTATAATTGCCTATTTCAGGAAATCCAATCATTAGTCTCCGTTTTAAGCGTATCGTTAAATTAATTCATAGGATGATAAACTTTCGATTATTCCCGAAATATAATATCTGGCTATCCTAGAGAAACTACAGTTACTCAGTAGAGCGTTACATAATTTTGTATTAAGGTGTAACATTTTTAGTGAGGAGTAATAGAGAAAATCTGAAAGTTATTTAATGTTATCAAGTTTTTAAACAACTAAATGCATCGAAATATTTCAATGTATTTACTACTTCGGTTTAATATTTTTATTTAAAAATATTTACTCGAGAACCGGATTGATTTCATTGTACCTACAGAAATGTATAATTTAAGACAGAAATAAAGATTATGAGAAAGTAGATTTATTGGCTTTGTGTTTATACAAGCCAAGAAATAATATTCATATTATTAATTTTTTCAATATGTCCGTATTTAATACTTTCAATGACAACTGAACAGATATTTATTTTTTTAGAAGCCTCCAGAAGATGATAAAAATTCAGATTATGAGGAACAAAGGCCTATTGTGGACACTAATTTCCTAAAATCGCTACTTAAAATCGGATTAAATGAAAACAAAGAAAATATTAAGAAAGATAATAAAAATGATAAAAATACTAGCGACACAGTTGGATCTAATTTAACATTTGACATGTTTTCGGTAAATATAAACAAATAAATAAATAGTACAAGCTTCCGGATAAGGGTCAATCTTCAACCATGTGTGTTTCTCATTACATATCTCATCATCATTCTGACATAGTAAATAACCCAACAAATACATCAGAGTCCTCTGTATACCTGTCATGCGGCTCATATCGAGAGGATTCAGAACCGCTTCCTGAGAGTTATACATTTTAAGCTCCGTCGCCCACCACCTGTTGACCATGTCTACAATTATGTTGCATTGATGTGATTGACGACGTTGGAAGCGCGTAGGAGCGTCAGAGAACTTACCATTTTTTACAAGATTGGGGCTCCATGTTCCTCCCAGAGCTGTTAGGACGACGCATATGTTTCAAGAGGTATATTACCGGAGAAATTACGCCAGGGGTAGTTTTATTCCTAGGGCATGTCGTTTGGCCAATAAATGTTCGGACCTGGACTTGAACTTTTTCTCCCCGATAACTAATTCGTGGGCCACATGATGCGGGCCTCCCGAGAGGGAGGCTTTTCTTAAAAGATTTTCACAACTGCTTTGCCATTAGTATTGAACACTGGCTTGGTCTTGTGATGTTGTACTTGTAATTAGTTTACTTAGATATCTAAGTGTTTGTCACGCCTGTTTTTTGTTATTTTCGTATTGTAATAATAGACTTTGCCCGTAAATAAATAAGCAGCGTGTGACCTAAAGGGTATGGGGGTTGACATATTATGCTTTACCCTTGGAATCGATCTGTACCATGCCAATGTCATTAAAATAGCTATATCTGAGCCCCACAGTGGTGATTGTTTGCGGATGGACATTCTGAATATATTTAGCCCTTAGTAACAATAATATTTTGGGCAGTTTCATTCATTCATTCAAAATTTCAGCAAGTTGCAAAGGCACCAGCTAGTGTTAGACTTCTCACGTACTATCAGTCAAATGGGTTGGGCTTACCGAGATATCAATATTATAAACTGGAAAATATGGAAAGAGCTCAATTGGTTCTACCAAGTGGTAAAGTTCTCACTGGAAATCCGGGAGGAAGTAGAGAAGAGGCCAGCGAAAATGTGGCGACGCAAGCATTACAAATATTATTGACCAAGGTATTTATAAATAAAAATATGTGATCTTAAGATTTTATCTATTTATATTTGAGGAGTTTCCCAATTAACAATTAGTATTCCCACACTTGTAGTGTATCATTTTGGGAACGTTTAAAAGACCTTATTATAACAATAATTGCAGAAGGGGATTGACCAAAACCAATGTACGGAAATAGACAACATTCCAACACCACCAAAGACCTGGGTGGAACCGCCAAAATCTGATGAGGCTAAGACATTGCCCCCAAAGACTGATAACGTAGTATTAAACAACCAGTTCGTGCCTCTGCAAGCCATTAAACGTCAAATTAGTAAAAGTAGTGATACAAATAATGAAATGACGCAGCGCAACGACACTGCTTCAAGTAATGGTGGTGATGTTCGAAAAACGGTTGAGGTAGGCTATTTATTTATTTTGATAATTTGTCACTAGAAACGTTCTAAGCCATATTGTAAGTTACAATGAATTTTTTGCTCTTGACTTCGATGTATTAATAAACTCCTTCGAATGTACCAAACCTGGATGATTTTGTCAAAAGTTGAATTTGAATCCAACTCAACCAGTGCGAATTTTTTTATAATTTAGGTAGAGTGGAAATATGGTCCAATCTCCAACCTTTTGTGTTAATTTATTTGCACAATAAATCATTTATTTTTATTAAATCACGTGAGGAAATTTAAAACGAGTTGGATACCGTGTATGGAGATGCTTTACCTTTAATTGCCGCTATTAAGCGGTGGTGGGCCGATTAATATCGCTAATTTTTATTTTTGCAGCAGCAGGCCGGTCATAGCAGTAAGCAACAAAAGAAAAAACCGAAAGAGAGAAAATCAAGGATTGCTGCCAATTTTGCACCTAAATCGTAAATAAGTCTATTAATTTTTTTCTTTGATTAATTAATTTTTTTTTAAGTTTATATATCGATTTTTAAAAATTGTGTTTGTTTTTAAAAAACATAGGTAAATAAATATATTTTGCAAATATTAATAAAGCATGTTTATTAATTAATACATTTTTCATATTGCGTTAAGATATTGATTGCGGGCCATAAATGCAACTTTCTGTGCCTTTTGGATAGTGTCAGGGCATTTTTTACATTTCTTCAAATGACAGTCTACGAAAAATCCTTCATTACGTGGAAATCCATGGGAATTGTCCGCAAATGTTGTTAACCCTGAAAGTAGTTTGTATACTATAAATGTTTTTCCGTTTAATATATTATTTAAACGAATTAAGTAAAATCTAGAAAAATATTAAAGACCATTAACGAAATTGCTATAATTTTTTTAATGTCAGCTTGCAAACCTAAAAACCTATGTGCACGACAATGCGCGCCTGCACATCATCGATCATCTAATAATCTGATTCCTAAGGGGTGTGATTTCCGGCGCTGGAAGAGCTGCAAACGCGACGTTGATATAATCCAAGCACTTCCTCGAGCACCTGCCAAGTGTGCATAAGCGCATCAATGATTGAAAACTAACTCTGCATTTTATCTGTGACAACTTTCGCAACACAGCTATTATGAAATTAAAATAATAGGTTTTTAGAATTTTGATAGGTATCCGACTCAAATCATTAGAAGTATAATAGCCCAATGGCACTTTTGTATCAATACATCTGCTAGGACCAAAAAAGTGTACTGAAATTTCGTATTTCAGATTTTCACAGTTTTAGTTAAATTAAATTTCCGATCAGAAATAGTGCATCAATTACCTAATCCACATATTTTGCCGCCTCGGAATTCACCTTCATGACGCATTCCGTCAGCCCGCCAAAATACACCGTGGCCATGAAACCAACCCTGAAAAAATTCGCCTTCATACCTAGAACGTTTAATTTATTGTTATTTCCGTTATATAAAACTCGAATATATTTACTTGGCACCATCAGTAAAAGTTAAGACTCCCAGTCCATTAAATAAACCATTTTCAAAATACCCGTCATATCTGGTACCATCTGATAACAATAAATGGCCTTCACCTTGTCGTTTTCCTTCATTATTCCAAGATCCTACATAGACGTCAGCATTTTTATATCTATGACCACCTGTGGCCACAATGGGCACTACAAAAAAAAGAAACACTTTCTATTGAGCTTTTCTACAAGTGTCTTGTTCCTGGACGTATGCCCAGTGACTAGAACCATTAGGAACAGGTCTTTTAGATCCGGAATACTTAGGCAACAGAAAACAGTGTCTTACCGAAATGGGGATATTTTGATTCGATTTATAAAATTACTGTTAGGGTTGTCTTTGGCGGAGCAAATTCAATCTTAAGCTTTTATTTCCGATTAAAGTACAATGTAACATGTTTAAAATTATTTTTAATATTTCAAAGTAGAGTAACATGATAATAATGAGACATGTCCTACAACAATCGGCAAACAGTGGTTTGAATAGACAAAGCTACCGTCAAATACAACCACGAACCACAACGAAATGTTTATAAATCTTTACTGATGAACAACAGAAATTATTTAAAACCGCGGTGACTTACATGAACTGGTATCTTTCATTATGTTCAAGCAGAAAACGCTATACAATTACTAGAATAATAATTATTGGACGTTAAACGAAAGTATTGTGTAGGGTTTCACTTGTATAAGTGGCTTAATATAATTTGATTATATTAATACTCTGTAGTGTAATTACGAGGTCATATAGAAAAAAAAACAAGACAATGATAATTAGTCTTAAATACTTTATAATCATATTATTAAAAACCGTACATTCTCATAGCTTCACTGGACTTAGCATTCACATCTGCTACGAAAGACAATTTTGAGTCAAACTTAACTCCCAAATAAGTAGTAGAGGAACACCAACCAAGGAAAGTCTGACAAACTGTATATCGAAAATCTATATTATTCTTTCTTGAGAAAGAACTGGCGTTTAATGACAGTCCCTTAAGATTACACCAATCTTCCACAGCTGCAAGAGCACAATGAAGTTGAACGCAGTCCTCATAGGATTCAACGGGAGCAAACAATTTAAGATCGTCAGTAAAAAACAATCTATTGCCATATAGATAGCCATTCAGGTCGTCTATAAAAATTAAAAACAAGAGTGGGCCCTATCGCGCAGATACGATGAAATTAGTGACCTCAAACTGCCAACGAATCCATAATGCCCAAGCTTCTGAAGGAGCACCTCGTGATCCAAGCTATCAAAAGCCTTAGCCAGGTTCGTATATAACATCAAAATGACCACCCGCTGGAAACCTGTTCAATAAATGCTGCTTTCATAAGAGTTGATCTTCTTGACATGAAGCCGTGTTGAGTCGGGGAAACCCGTCCTTGCACCAGACCGCAGATGCAGCTGTAGAGAACAGATTCAATATGGTTTTGACAGGGTTTTTACAAAAAATGTGTACTTCAGTGGTTTAAAATGAGTGGGTCTGCACCGGACTCTCCACGGCGACCATCGAGGGTCTATTGTGGCTGTGCTTACAGTGGAGTAGAAAATCCTAATCTATCTTTTTTCATATCTATCTACGTAGAACTAGAGCGCCGCTCCTTGGTTTTGTATAATATTCCTAAATCCTAACTCCAACATAAAAAAAAAACTTGTAAACGTACTGAATATTTTATTGAATATAAAAAGGCGAAAAATGATTATACCGACAATATTGCAAACCAAATGATTGAAATAATGATAATATACTAAACAATGTTTATGATAATAACACAATTATTATAGCTGCAACATTTTTTATTATGTATACGAGTTTATTCATAAAAACGGTTATAACATTAAAATTTGTGAATGTAAAATAAATAACTTAAAAATGTTCTAAATACTTCAAATTAAATTTCACTTAATTACAATATTACAACATTTTAAATAAATTTCAATAAATAAAAAAATTAACTTAACAACACATGGAAGCTGTGTAAATACAAACAAAATATATACAGGATCATGTTTGTAGAGCATGCATTAGAAGTTTTCTAACGCAAGGCGAATACAAACTTTAAATTTGCCAGTTGGCCTTAACTTCTTCGATAGAACAATGGTTCTATCGACATGTATAGGTAATTCCAGTTAAAAAAGAATACAAAATCATGGTTCACTCCAATAAGTTAATTGACTACCAAAAAATAAAATAAATAAAACTGTAAAAACGAAAAATGTTCTATTTTAACTTCATATTCCAACTTGCAAATTAAAAATTCCGTCTACAAGCACCATTCTGTATAGATATACTTTTTTATAGAAAATATGTTTTCTTTTTTTTTTTTACAAAAATACATTTTATAAAGGCACTTTTATTAATATTTATTAGACGTACCCTTCGTATAAATTCTACTATATTAGAGCCAACAATATTATTTATGTTGTACAAAATATTAATTTAAAATTTTTCTTATTTCTTTCTCCTTCTAAATAATTATTAATGAAATATGTTTCAATATTAAAAATACATAAAACAAATTTATCGCTACCATAATCTTGATTGATCATGATAACGTTAGTAGAAACTTAATAACTTAATAAATTTTTTGTATCGTCGAAGCCATAATAAAGGGAAAAATAAACTTTTTTGTATTGTCAAATAATTTGCTTAGGAAAGGTTTGACTAATTTATTGTACTCAAGATATAAGGATTAACGAGGCTGAATGGACCCCAATATGAAAAAGTTACATGAGCAATCTGCCACTAAGCGATGAGCTATGTTTTTTGAAACACCCTGTATATGTCACCATGTGAAATGCATTTAAATTGTGCATCTGTCCTTATCTTGAATTAACTGTAAATTTAAAACGTCAAAAACATTGAACACAAACAATTGCTTGCGTTCGTCTGAACAAAATTATGCTAAACAAGCACCAACCGTGCAACGTGACCCACTTGTACCTATTAACCAAAACATTCATTAGTTTTAAATTCAAAATATCTTTTATTTGATGCAATACTCGACTGTACAAGCTATTTCTCTCCATATACAAATTTTTCAATTTGTAATAACTAAACACACAATGTCTCTAAAACATAATAAAAAATAGATTGGGCATCAGCACAAATGCCAGAATGGCTCTGTTCGGAGGGTTATATCACAGTATAAAATTAAAACAGTATACCGAGTCTCCAGTTGCGAGGCGTGATGCGCATCTCGTCGCGCATGCCGCCATTATAGGAGAGAACGTATGTAATCACTATGACACACTACAAATATTTTTCAAATTGACAGCGACAATATTATGTACTTAAATATTTTTACGAAAATAAAAATACAGTACTGTGGTGAGAAACTGAAAAATATAATTATTTTTAGTCAGGACCTGACTTCTCTCCTAAAATGGCGGCGTCACACGTCACAAGTTTAAAATTATTAGTTCAAAGTGCCGAGTGCCGACGTGGACTCGGAATGATGTTATTTATGCTGTGGTTATATGCCCATCAGTGAACACAAAGATCGCCATCTAGCCTAGCACTTGACAATTTTATTTGAGAAAGCCGTTATCCCATTACCACAATTTGTGTGTAGTTTTTGCAATGTTTTTAAAAACATTTAAAACATATAGTTAATCATATTAACTAAATTTGTAGGGATTGGCAAAAATATTTCACTAAATCTAATTACCTATATACTTATCTACTTAGTCAAATTTATGCGTTATCAACGGAAACCGCACAATCCTAAGTTGTTTCCCGTAATCACACAATACAGCATCGCGCAATAATGTCATTTGATTGATGAAAACAAAAGGCGCTCTGCCCAACGATATAGTCCGCACGCACTCCCCATTTCTCACATCCCAAATCACTAAACCACCACTACGACTAGTCACCGCCAGATGTGGTGCTAACATTAACACTTGTGATGAAAATGGTTGACCTACTAGAATCGTGGTTAGTAGATGGCCTTGAAACCGTTCCCAAACACATAGTCTTTCGTCTATGCCCATGGATATGATGTAGCTGGCTGAGTATGTAACGGACATTATGTAACCGTCATGAGCCTGGATGCTATACATGCAAGCACCTATAACAAATATATTATGTATGTAACTCTCTTTGTTTACGTAAAACAACCAGAGATCATTACCTGACAGCAAATCCCAAACACACAAAGTACCATCCTGTGAACCACTGCCAGCAGTAGCTGGATTTATTCTGTCAATAAATAGGCACGTTATGGGCCCATAGTGACCATGTAGAGTGAACAAATGATATCCATCCTCCAATCTAAACACTTTCAAAGTGTGGTCTTGGCTTCCAGTTAAAATACGCCCACCTTCACAGTCTAAACATGTCACAGGCTGTTGGTGAGTTTTGATACTAGTTACTTTGAAACATCGGATATCCTCCTCTGCACTCCCCTACAAAGATAGTCTTCATTGAAATCGTTTTAAATTAACAGAGTAACAAAAAAAAATAAATAGATTACACCTATCGAGTAAAGTGACGCGACAGTGCTCAGTACTCGGTGGGTATAAAGATTTTGTTCTTTCCTTTTAACAAGCTGATCTGTATAAAATCTTGTGATTGTACATTGAGAAGATTCAATTGAAAAAGATAAATTATTGAGATATATTAATTTTTCTCCCGCCTGCCCATATAAAGACTGACATTCGTTCTATGCTTAAATGAACGCCAGTCCTCTTCTGTGCCACTAGGTTTGAATCTTTGTAAGACCCTGTCTTTTAAGTGCATATGGAACGTAGGCCAAGGTGCTGTAAATTTAGTGGCTTTTCTTCTTTTCCGCACGGGAGCATATTTATTAACTGACTTTAAAACAAACATTTGACACAGCAATATTTTATTATCAATAATAATATTTCCTTAAAATATTGATTACCACGGCTTTCGATGTAAACTTCATAATAGTTAAAGTCGTGAAAATCTTTAAATTCCAATATTTTAGGAGCTACTTTAGGTTTTTTAAAGTCTAATAAATAAAAACCCAAACCATGATCAGATACATCCTCGCAACAAACTACCCTAACTAATGATTTCACAATATTTTCATCAGATATAAAAATTGGATAAAGAAGACTAATTTGACTCAAGTTAAAGCAATCTATTATTGTATTATTACCTGTAGCATTTCTCGTTCAGATATTGATCCAACTGACCCAGTACGTAGGTGGGTTCTCCTATACGCACATGTGAAATTCCAATCAACAGGTCTACCCTGATTGTATGTTTGTAACTGTAGTAGATCTATAGACCCACTGAGATAAGCCACCACAATTCTAGAACCGATCATTTTGATGTGGGTTACGCCATGTTCTTTACCATCTTCAAAAATCAGCTATAAGAATTAAATATTAATACTTATTATACTTGTAATTTGGTAACGAAAATTGTCTGCTGTCTGAGTTTCTCTTCAACGAAAAATAACGTGAGTTCATTTTCCAGGGATTTCGTCAATAGGACCTAGACACCAAGCCACTTATTTGAAGAGAACAAATGAGTGTAAAATGTATTTTCTTTAGAAATTCGCCTAAAATATTTTCAACCATCATCGTAATTTTATATGTAATAAATTTTATTCAAAATGGATATCATTGTATTGAAAAATTGCTTAGTTAAAGTCGTTTATAATAAGATAATTAGAAGATAAAAAAAATATTGCCAGAGCTGGGATTTGATCCTACAACCTTCCGCATGCAAAGCCCGCACTCTACCACTGACGACACCAATGTTTATGCAAATTAAGTTCTAAAAGTATCTAGTAATACTATATATCAGGGATTGACACCACGTTTCGGTTTTTAGAACAGGTGAGCTGAACAGAACAGTGACATCTGCCACTGTACTGAAACTCGCCCTTTAATAAAGACCTTTATTAGTATTATTAATAGAAACGAAATGAATGGTACGGAAAGGTACACTACCGCAAGTAGTAACGGAACGGTTAATAATGAAATACGGAGACCCCAAAATCTCCCGCAAAAGGTTAACAGAAACGAAATCATTACCGGAACCTATTCCAATGACAAACTCATTAACCAAGACCCAGGTAAACGCTAGTTACCGCAAATATCCTAGTAACGAAGTCTATCTATAGCTACGGAACCGATACCTACAGCTACGGAACCGATACCGAAACTCTTTCGGATTCTATATGAGTTCGTTGCACATAGGTTCGGTACCAATTTTAATATTATGCGTTTTGCTTTTTGTTTCATTTACTGCACCGAGGGTTTTGGGACTATTTATGTTTACAGACTCCACTAGTATTTCAATATCTATACCGAGGGTTTCGGTTCTGTTTCGTTACTCAGAGTTTTGGTACCTGTTTCGGTTTCGAGCCTTTAGTATCGATACCGCTTCGATACTCAGGTATCGGCCCTACTATGGTTCCGATATCGAAAGTTTCGGTTCATTTTGGTTATTAGGTATAAGCGTCACTGTCATTTCGATATCTCGGTCGGTTCGTTTATTGAAGTTTCGTTACATTTCAGGTACCTGTCACAAAGGTTCACTACACTTCGAGTACAGTTCCGTTTCTGTTATTTGACGGTACTAAAAGCGATACCGCGCGAACCGTCGTTTACATTCAATACAAAGTTTCGGTATCAATCCCTGCTATATATACCAAATACCTAACTGGTGAAATTTTAAACGCAATTCTCCCGAGAATTATGGAGTTAAATATCAAAAGTAACCTATTGATGTAAAGTAGATAAAAAATACTTTCAAATGATGTATCACTCGACCCTACTGCTATTTAAAAATTTGGGGATTGTGTGCACCCCTATCACAGTTTAGACGCTATCGTGGAAGAATACATACAGATACGCACACAGACTCCGATCTGGAAATGGTCTTAATCGTCTTAGGGTTTAGTGACTGACTTAAGTATGTTTAGTTATTTTTATTTTTTACTTGTGATATACACACAACAGTATGACTTGCCAATGTATATATTTTTTATACCGATGAATGGTCAATAAAGTTTATTATATTATTATTATAAAATGGTTGTATCCGTCTCACAAATCAGAAATATTTGAGATATGGATTGCTGCATCGTAAAAAACTGAAAAAGGTGACATGTATAATCTACTATATACCTTGAGTTTTCCGGTAGTGCCTTCCCAAAACTCAATTCTGCCATTTGCACAGCCAATCACGATTAAATTGTCCACAAAATCCATACACCAAATTTGTGATAGTTTAGTGTTTCCATTTTTAACTCCACTATCATTTAAATTCCGAACACTTTCTCCTAAATCACTTTCATTACTATCTAAACGTTTAAATGTTAACAGTCGCGTGTCATTATTATCACTAGGCACATGTTTATAATCTCTAACATTACTTTTTTGTTTCAAAAACTGCAACGAATGTTTTTCAACATTAGTAGTTGGATTATAATTATCAGATCTAATATTTAATTGTCCATTGCCGTCGACACTAATTTGATTATCTAACAATGTAGATTCCGCGCTTAATTCAGCATCATCTCTCCATTTATTTGTAGAACGTCTATTTCGCGTTGTGCTATAATCATGATTAAAATAATAATGTCGAAAGGATTTATTAAATTCTAGTTTTGTGTCAGTACTTTCCGATTCATTGGTAAGATTGTTGAAAAATGAAAATGAGGTGTTAATTTTATTAACTAAACGAGGAAAATGTGGGTTTCGCAATGGTGGTGATCCTGATTCGTAATCTGAAATGTTGTCATCGTCAAATGTTGTGTTTTCCATTTGATTTTCAGTTTTGAAGTACGACTTTCGATCGATTTGCGTTATTAGTTCTCCAGTGCTATTGTCCCATACTTTTAGATCACCAGCCAGACATGTACTGGCTAAGTGAGTTCCATCTGTTGATATGCATTCAATGTCTTGATGATGACCTAAGAGGAACAAAAGGCATGATTTGTTATTTCTGTTTTTAGGTTATATTCTGCAACTTTTAGTAGGAGGAAGGAAATCAAAGAAAACTAGTTTACCCTCGAGTACAGCAGGTACGGCTTCTAGAAGTAGCTGCTCATCAACCGGTTCCTCATTCTTTTCTGGAAACCAAGACGATCGCCATTCCGCGTAATTTCTTGAACAAATACAACGATATAACACCACTAATGTGTATGCCAAAACTATTACACTGATGAGACAAAGAATGGTAGTCAGAAGTATTTCCATTGGTGATGTGGGATAAAATGGTTGGCCTTCTTGTGGAATTGGCATGCCGGAAAATTCTGCATCTAAAAAATAATTCAAAATATATGAGCTTAAATTCTAGATTTAAACATTCATTACTGTCCATATAGATAAATGATAGAAGACATCACGTTAAAAAAAAGTTTTAAAACAAGCCGGCTAAAATGCCGCCAATTAAATTTGTATAACTCTGAAATTATTCGGACTTACCACCACTAAAATCGATGGGATCTAATGCAACGGCTAATGCTTGCCATTGAAATTTCTCACCGTACCTGAAAATATATTAAAATTAATGCTTAAATTTTACAGAGTGGATCAGCAGAAGACTGCATCATTTTAGTCCTAAGGCGTTGGAAAACGAAGAAAAGACAATCCTTGGAATAAAAATTTTAACGTCAACAGGTCTATTTTTTACTCAATAACACTATCTCTGGCTAACGTGTATATCAACATAATCAAAACAATGGATTAGATCAGGTAAACCAAACCCAAACAAGGCAAAAACAATTTTATTCATTTATTTGAGATTTGTTCCAAATGGCTCGGAAGTTCCCCATGCTGTAAATGCGTATTTTGAGGAGTTTCACGATTCGCAATATGCAAATGGTATCACTGCATTATAACACCATGTATATTAGACTTGATGAACAAAAAGCTTAATATTTCTAGTCCCTTATATGATTCCAAAACTTCTAGAAATACAATATATCCAAAAATTCATAATATTATAGTGTTAAAATTAACTTACTTTTCTTCTGGATTCCTCAGTAATGCAGCGTCCTGTGGTCGGATCACGTGTGACAATTTGATACTTGGTAGTATAGCAACAGTTTGACCACTCAATGAAATATTATACTGCGTTAATATCGTATGCCAATGACGTGCAGATAACTTCAACCATGGCGCATAATCTGGATGCTTTAATTTCTCCAAATCGTATGTTAAATTTGTCTGTTTATATTCGCTGTCTAATGGTTTATACGTTACATAGTTAACTTCTACTTTATTGCTATAATTGTTTGGGTATGCCAGAGGAAGATAACTGAAACTGAAAAAGAATATGTGGATATTGATGATACGTTGCCAAAGAAATCTAGTTGACATGAAATAATTAAAACTAGGGTAGGGTAATAAATGGTGAGCCTACCAATAAAAGCGTTGTTTGTATTGACAAAGAAATCTTATATCTTATAATAAACCAATGTTTATTTTTCAACATTATAGAGCAAAATTCGAGGCTCACCAATTATCATACCACCCTCGTAGTTTACTTCTACTTCATTTATAGTGTTTCCTTTGACTTCATAATGTAGTCTAAAATACTGTTGCTATTTTCGAGAGAAAAAAACTTATGCTGTCTGACGTCTTACAGACACTGAACACCACTGATTAGTCTCAATTAATAGGAGAATGCTAACTTTATTATTATATTTTGATTTTCATATTGGAAAATGACGTCAAATCAATTTTAGCGGTAGATATCACTAATTGCTACTTTGTTTTTCTAAGCCACGGTCATAATTAATTAAATGCTATTAAATAGTAATAACAATAAATAAAATATAAATGAATTAACTCATGATTTTCCAAAACTAAACATATTTTAATGAAAAAACTCACCTAGTACTAGAAAAATTATTGCGCACATCAGTTCCATCAGTACTTTTTGATTCATCTATCCCATTTAAAAGATAAGTGTTGATAATATCGCTATTATAAACTATAACACATATCCACAAGACCATTAATATCATAAAAGACCTTTGGAAAAACCTCGTTCTTGTCCATATATTTACTAGTCTGAGTCTTTTCGGTATTTTCTTATCTTGATTACCGTGGTTGCCCACATTTGTTGAAAAAGCTGATAATCGGGGGTGTGATCTAGATCTAGAACAATAAAGTATGAAAATATGAACATTAGACGAATATTACAACAACAAAAAACATAATTCTTCGAGGGTACACATTTTCAGTTCAGTAAAGAGTTTTGGTTTAGGGAATCTGTTTATCACGCAATACTTATTATTTCACACAATATTGAATACTGTTCTGAGAGCACATTTGACATGTTAAGCACCAATAATAAAATGAGTATGCTTTCTGACTATTCTAAGACCAAATATTCTTTTTAGGACATAATGTGCTCGCCTGCAGTAGGTCAGCAACTTTTTACGTTGTACCAAAATAAAGATCATTTAAACTGCTAGGATAATAACAACTTTCTAAAATTACCAGTTCTGGATAAACTTGACTTTACTGCCCCGGCTTGTGGGGGTTACTGTAGTATATTTCTAGGAATTCAGCTAATAACACAACAGACTGAATCCAGGGGAATAAAGTAAATAAATTTTACCAACAGAACATTTAAAAAGTCATAGGTTTATTACAATTCAACTATTCTTACCTTATCATTCCTTTCCTTTGAAGGCTTTTATCGTAATAGGTCTGCGGTTGGTACAATCCATTCCTGAAATTCTGGGTTGTCTTCTCAGCTGAATTACTCATCCGAGTAATGTCCACTCCCAAAACCGGTAGAAAAAAGAAAATTTGAACGAAAAAATCTGTCAGAAGACTCACAACAGCAAATATACAAAATTCCTGTATGGCTGGTACAAAAGTAAACAGTCCGAAAGTAAATATCGTTATTTCCAATAAAATATTCTTAGTTATTGACCATCCTTCTTTGCTTAAACCTTGAGCTAAGCGAATTTTCGTATCTAAATGTAATGGTGTGCTTAACACACTTTTAGTGAGAACTAAAACATTTTCAAGACCAACTAGGACGGCAAGATATGGAAATATGCCTTTTCCTTCGCGTAATGTTAAAGTCAGCCCGAAAAAGAAGCAAATGCCAACTGTCATTGATAAACTGCATAAAATTGCGGTAGTAGCTGTAAATGCCATGCCTATTTTAGATTTTATTTCTTCAATTTTACGTACGTAAAAATAATAATAAAGAAATAAAAGCATAAAAGATATAGTGATGGGAACTAATTCTACATAATTGATTTCACCAGGGTAACTTATTAAAACTGTATCATTTTGATGAGGATGAGCAGGTTTTGTATCATTTTGATGTAAGCGGTAAAGTGAGCCGAGTTTGTCACGCAAACCATCCATAAATCTGGAACAAAAACACTATAATATAGTTTATTGTATATCTAAATTTATAATATATTTGGCATTTCTCAAATATCGTTGATAGATTTTCGTCTTGAAAAACGTGCCACTAGGGAAGTAGTTAAAACATTCCCAATTCAAACAAATTATTGAATATTTAAATTAATCAACTCCATGCTGGAGTGCCCTCACCTCTTACATGAAGTGAACCTCAATGTACCACTGGCACATACATTTAAATAAATGTGGGTTCCCCAGGCTCATACGAATTATGAGACGAGGGCTCCCATTGTCAATGCATGCAATCTGTGTAATAAACATAAAATATCTGTTCAAACCAATTTTTTTACTGAGAATTTAGTGGAATTTAAAGATAGTTTACATGCTCATTCAGTTGGGTAATTTAAGAATTTAATATTAAGTTTTTCATTATAGTTTTAGTGTAGATTAAGTTGATTTGTTTATAATATTATAGAATCAAAGAATTGTCTTGTACTTGGGTGTAACAATAAATAAATAAAAAATAAGACGTTAATTCGACCTAAACTAGTACTTACATTTTGTCATTTTCCTTTAGAAACAAAGTCAACGCGTACTGAATAATTCGTTGTCTGTTTCGTAACGGGTATCTTTTAATACCTGAATCGAACGGATGCATACCCAAAAGCATTTCAGCTGTTGAGGTTTTTCCTTTCTGAAAATTCTAAAATCCAATAATATTACACATAATATGCAGAAGATTAATTTTTAATATAAATTTACATGGTAATTGAAAATTGTTTTCAGTATTGAACTGTCCTGTGTAAATTCTTGAACGTCTTGATGCCAAAAGTTAGCTGGTGACAAAATAAGACAGTTGTATTGAGGCATAATTTGATCTTTTCCATCGTTTCTCTCTGACTTCTTGACTGATTCGATATGTAAGCATAGGTGGCCAAGTGTTTTTTCACTGAAATAAATAAATTATGAAACGTTATTAAGTATTTTTTGTATATTAAGTGTGTATTGTTAACTGACGTTTTTTATTTATTTGTACGCCTATGATTTTTGTATTTTATTGGATGTAATTTAGCGTTAAAAAACATTAAAATAATGTATGTGTGTAATAGTTAAACAAATGTTTCGAAATAGTTAAATATATCCGCTTATTTGCAAACAATTTTTTATAAAACCTACAAAAATAAATACGGTGTTTACGTTAACAAAATATTGTTATATCAGAAATTATTGATGATGTGAATCAAAAATATATTATGATAAAAATATGCAAAAATTAAACATAATATAGCATTATATCATTGCATATTGAAATATACATAAAGTGATAATCTTTTTATAACATAAATGAATACCTAACAATTTTTGATGATACAACGTTTTTGTACGTCATAAGTTAGAAGAACTATAAAGGGTCGAGATAACTATTGAAAATAAAAGCTTTATAATTATTCACAGCTTCGATAACAACATTTCCTAAATATAACTTTCTAATGTTCGTTAATTCAATAGCACAAACATAATACTTAACTTTACTTAATAAAATTGACAAATTTGTATCGCTTTCATTATGAACCCGTCAGTCATACCCAAACGCAAATATTGACCTGCATAGAGATAAGTAAAGTCGGTAATTTTGTCTGATATGCCACAAAATTATTTCTACTTTATTTAAGTAATGTAAATCCTTTTACAATCCAAAATGTTTGTCATGAGTTGTAAGAGCCTCAATATCATCATCAATATCAAACCACCGGCAGGTGTCCCATGTCAAGACTTACCTAACTTTGTCTTGATAGGTTCTCACAACGTCCAACAATCTAAAAGCTTCATAGAGAGGCGCTCGAAAAGCGTCACCTAACGTTAACATATCCGTTTTCCATGGTAGCACACCCACCCTTAGAATCACTTGTTGAACGTAACAGTACGGTCGTGGGGGTGCATTGCTCATATTTATCGTTGACGTCCATTCTTGACGAGGTGAATTGCCCGGAAATGGTAGATGTACCAATGGAAAACTACAAAAAATAATAATGATTAAAATAATATTGATACATTAATAAGTTATGTTAAAGATATGATAACTTTTCAAATAATTTATGTTTGGTATTGACTTAACTAATCAGTTAAATTAATTAAACATTAAATTTACGAAACTATTAACTAACATGAAAACTATCATTATGTAGATATAAATTAACTAAATGGTTAATTTGTGTCTAAAGCAATTTTAAAATGGATCGACCTTTGTAAAATCTTGCATTTTAAGAAAAAGCGATAAAATTTAAAAAGCACTGCAAAGCATTAGTTGTAGGTTCTAAATAACAATACAATATTTCGGTTCTGGGCGTGAGAGGGTTAAATAATTCAACAATAGAATATCAGGAACATCAAGATCTTGTTTGGACTTTAAACAATAACATGAATATTGTCAAAAAGACCTTTGCTTAACTCTTATTAGAATATAATAAAGTTATTTGATAAGGGGTTTTTGGAGTCATTGATAGAGCGTGCACTTCGCATGCGGAAGGTTCTGGGTTCGAATCCCAGCTTTGGCATTATTTTTTCTTCTAATTTTTGAGTAAAGTAGTTAGTTTGTTACGTTAGTTACGCAGGTCATATATTTTCGATTATATTATATCTTGTCGGTAAAGATTTGGGCAACACAACCGATTTTTTTATTATTACGTTCTGTTTTTGGTTACATTCTTAACGTCGGCGTCGTTTGGCAAACTACATTGGATATGTTTAACAAAATAAACCGGAAAACAGATTTTGAACATTTTTCTTCATTTAACAGTAAATTTTGCAAATAATTCAGTAGTAATTTAGCTTTATTTAAAAATTTCAATACATTTTAATAATACTTATCTAGGATCGCATATCCAAAAATACATACTCTTTAAATGTAATATAGATTTCTAATATATCAACACAATTTTTTAAAACTGAATAAGGTTAAGGAGGGATTGTACTCCAAATATAAGTAAAAGGATTTTCTTTAGTAGTTGCTTTATTTTAAAAAAACTGAGCAAATATTCATGAAACATGACATCTATCTATCACAGTTTAAGCTATCAGAACTATCCCTTGTATCATGAAAAATAAAATACATGTATGTATGTAAATATCGATATTTTTATCGCTTCTATAAAACTTATGTGGTTAGAATTTTTTATTTATTCGAATAAACATAGCAAAATACAACATATAGACATGTAATTTTATGATCTGTGAAAACGAGCGACATTTGTCATTATTTTACAGCAAATTATAGTATATATACAAATTAACTACTAAGTATGTATATGTTTCGAAATGTAGGTAACAATTATTTTATGTCTGGTGGGGTTTTGTAATTTATATAACTCCCAGATCAAATAATGGAACTATAGCTAAATTAAAAATCTATTTTTCGCATTTTGGACAGATCTTTGTCATTATTTTGTTACGTTATCTTCATTTTTAAATTTTTTTTTAGGAAAATTATATTAATAACGAAAATTATTTATAATTTAATACAGGTTTGAAATTTTTTTAAATATGCACATGCAAAAATATTGTGTTGATATGTGCAATGCTGGCGTTTGCTTGCCTTCTGTATTGTTTGGAGGTGAAAAAACAGTGATCAGAGGTTGGGGGGTCACCAATTTGAACCACTCTTAAGAGACAAAATTAAATAACATCAATAATCTATTTACCAATATTTCACAATATGATCCTACACTAGCAAACCGCATTTACTTACACAATCAAATTGAGTACACCTCATTGGGTTTGGTTAATATTAGGGAGCAATTATTTGATATATTGCATAACTATTCAAAAGTTTAACGAAAATGGAACGAAAAATTAGTACGTGATATCAAGGATAACAGTTGAAATATCCGTTTTTTGGAAGCTTGCTTTTGAAATCCATATTTGCGATTGATAGAAAAGGAGTTTAGAACAACTTTTACAATAATATATACAATTTACAAGTTTAAAAAAGTGGCGTGATTATAAAACATGTAGTAGGTAATAATTACAAATGCAAAATATTTTAATACACATGTAAATGGAAAAATTATAATAATCATTATTTATCTCTTTTTAATAATACAAGGTGTGGAGAAATTAACGCACCACCAAAAAATAACCAGATATGTAAGGCTAATTTTTATTTAGACCATTTGAACGATTTTTTTTATTGTTGGCTGTTTCTTCGAGATACTTGATATGCTCTTGCCTTTTTACAGAAATGTATGTTTTTATTACTACAGGGTGTAACAATGGATGTGTTATTTTTTTTCAAAAAATTTGCAACACGCTGTTTAATTCCACTTAGACACTAGCAAGTTAGTTGAAGAAGAAATATCGACTAGATATTTATAGCTTAGATAGAATATAACCTTAAAAAAATGCATCATAAAAAACTTGCTTACATAGGCGTTCGTAAATAATAGTGGAAAAGGGGTCAAAATAAAAAAATATTTCCTATATAAATATGGAATAATTTTTCATAGTTGTGATAGAATATAACCTAAAAAATGTCACATAACAGAATTGATTCACAAATAGTATAAAAGGGGTCAAAAATTAAAACAAAATATATAGGTTTTCCCCAAACATACCAGATGGCTAATTATTAATATAATAATAATTATTAAAAATACACGACAAAAAATTTACATACCACAGGCGTCCGTGAAAAGTCTAAAACAGGGTCAGAAAAAACTCACAACAGATTTTTAACAAATTTGGTACCAAAATACGTAGGCAAGAGGTTTAAAAAAGGGTTCAAAAATTACAAAATTTATCTGAAATATTGAATAATTTTTCATTGATATAATAGAAGATAACATAAAACAAAAAAATTACATAAAGGTCACAGCAATATTACTTTTAGACTTAAATACGGAGAGATATTTGTACCTCGACGGCACCAGTTTATTGCTATTCCTTATTTGATATCAATACTATACAATAATTTCAATAAATGTCTTTTAATTTACTGTTGAAATAATATTAAACCTTTGCAATTGAATAGCCATCCAAAAGCTAAAGCAACAAAACAGTTCAACTGAATTCTAAACATAGATCTTTACTAAAATGTTCAAAAACTCGCGCTTCTATATTCCCATTGGCTCGGCAAAATAAGAAATTATTGTATGCTCATGTACTAAGAAGAATTTTAAGAAAACAATTAGAGTATGGTCGGATTTATGCAAATCGAGTTTGAAAAATATCTGTCTACATTTAAATTTAATTATCTTTAATTTGAAAAAATAGTCCATTCTTAAGTGGAGTTGTAATTTTAATGCTTAAATGAAAGTCGAATCTCCACAAAATAAATTTAATAGAAACTATCGGCCATACATGTTTCGGGACTAGACCAGTCCCATCATCAGTGGCATGTCAACAATCGAACAAACACAACACTAAGACGTACAATGTTTCATTATATTTCTATTGAAGCCATTTTCTGGAAAAATATTTTTATTAAAAAACAAAGAAAAAGTATGATATATAAAAGAAAATTATTAAGAAAATTAGACCAAATATGTAACCAATTTTAATTGAAAATTTTTTTATAATTCAAATATTTTTCCAGAAAATGGCTTCAATAGAAATATAATGAAACATTGTACGTCTTAGTGTTGTGTTTGTTCGATTGTTGACATGCCACTGATGATGGGACTGGTCTAGTCCCGAAACATGTATGGCCGATAGTTTCTATTAAATTTATTTTGTGGAGATTCGACTTTCATTTAAGCATTTAATTATCTTTCTTCACACGTGAACGACTGTTAGATCATGCGATCTTGACTCGAACATAACAAGGTCCTGCCTTTTTGCCAAAAGTAATTGGATTAGTAGTAGATGTTACACTCATTACAATCAGGGTTGTTCCAATATTCGCGAAAGAAATTTCCCAAATTGTGTATGCGTTTTCTTTTTGGTAAAAGGCACACAGGTTTGACATTTGATCTGACCGAATAACTTAAATACAAAAATATGCCTTCGTATTTTGCAAATTACTGATTCCAACAACAGTTTATCATGCACCAGCCATAGAGACCACACAGGAGAAGCAAATACTAAAATTAGTCCGGATGCCAATTCAACTTGAGGTTTGGAAAATCAATCTCCTCAGATAAAATTTTTTTGCTTTATTCACAAAGAGATAACATGACCATGACAAATCCTCGGTCATGGTAATCCCAAGGTCAAGCTGACAAATTTTAACATCTATAGGTGTACGGTGTACCATTCATAAAATAAGGAAATTTAGAATTTCTGCTTCCAGTATGGTAAGTATTTAAGGGTAAACACCATTCCTGGGTCCAAGTAGCCACAATATCTAAATCGGACTGTAGGTCCGATACTAGATATAAAAATGTCTCGACTCTCTCGTCTGCAAACGCAGAGAGACTGCAACGGTGTGTCTGCAAAAATCGGCCACTAATAAGACAATTATTCCTATTCGTACTTTATTATTCATCAGATGGTATAAAATCGTTTTCTCCTCTTTTACATGCATAATCGAATCGCAGCTTCTTCCCTACATTTTTTTTTTGTCTCTTGGAGTGTCTTGGATTTAAAGCTAAACTGCCAATTTACTTGATAATGTTTCGCCCTTTTATTAGCTTATCTCATCTACGCCCATGAGGCGCTACTTTAGTCAAATTAAAAATTAATAGAATAATTATTGTGAGAATACTTGTGGGGTATCGAATTAAAAACACTAAAAGTTTAAGGTACACTTGATTCATAATTATTAAGTTATATAATTCAATATTGCTAACCATGTGTATTATAGATATGGAAAATTGTTAATATATTAAGTATTAATAATAATTATATTACATCTTTATTGTTTATTTATTGTCAAGGTTAATATAGGAAAGGTATATCTATCTACACTAAGTTTATTTTTAATCTACTTTCAATATGCTTTAAAAAATGTGTAACAAAATAATTTATTAGCAAATTATGTACCTACCTAAGCATATACTTTACGTGAAATCATCTTTAAAAAGTTAAAATGGAATTGTTATAATAGATGTAGTAGGTTTTTAGTAAACAATAAATATAATAAAATAATATATCGTATATATAAGTATACCTCGAATAAACTCACCAACATGTCAAAATAACAAATATGGCAAATATTAACACATATGCAGGGTAACTGCTGCACAGTAGACCTAACGTGTAGTAAAATGTGGCCACTTTATCCTGAAGCGTCGATTTGCCAGTGGTGGTAGCGCTCCGTGCACGGGCCACCTCACTGCGGCTTGTCATGTTATGTTCACCATTTTTTCGAGGATACTGAAATAATAACATCGATTATTTTTCAAATACCTACCATGTGGTACTATTATCTTTATATTCACGAATGTAACCTTATTTACCAAAGGTAGAATAGCAAAGCTCGCACGCCATTGGAGGCTCAAATATTTTTTTCAGTTTGAGGTGTCAAGGTTAAGTTAAGTGAAGCAAAGCCAACTCTTATGATAGTATTAAATGTATATTATTGCTATTATTACTAAAACGACCAATATAATTGATTGTTATTGTCTGATAATTTTCTTTAAAATGCGTTTCATGTTACAATTAAATTAACATCAGTATAATAATATAACTGATCTATTATACTGCTTTTAATATAAACATAATAGAATAGTCATTATTTCATAATACCTAATATAATATTTACCTACACAAAAAAGCCGCTATAATGTAGTTTTAAAGGTTTAAAAAAATGAATATTTTTTTCCGACAGACGAAGATTTATCACCAGCACCTCGTATCCTTCGCAAGCGCCTTTACAATATTTACAAAAAATAGTAAAATAATATATTACGTGGTAGGTACGTTATAAAACGACCTAACCTAATCGTGTTTTTATTTAGTAAGTACAAGTACCTAAAAGAGAGATGGATACTTACCCACCTTAACATCTTTTAATTTCCAAAAAAATGCAAGAACGGAAATTCATTTCCTGCGCAAACACTTTTAGGTATACAAAAACGAAATTTACCAACTTATTAAAAAATACAACTTTGCAGCACTTTTGTCAATGGGTTCTTTAACAATATTTTATATTATTGTCTTAATTCATGTTTTAACTTTAACATATAGACACATTAAATCAACTCTCACATTGCAAATTCCATTCCATTACTAGTGTTCTAGATCTGGATTAAGTAATTTAAGTTGGCTATGTTTTAAAAACTAAACTAATACAAAACTAACCTATAAAATCAGCAATTTATATGACGTAAGTATATGCATGTAAGGCATTGTTGACACGACTCAATGAGAAACGTATTTATCACCTACCAACTATATAGAATACTGAATGATTAATAGGTGCGCATAATCTAGATACTGACATTTTATAGTTCCCAATTTTAAAATGGTAATTTCGATACCTAGGTACTAATCTATGCTACTAGCAAAGATTAATCTTTGCTACTAGTTTTAAAAGAGTTCGCCCTTTTATTTGTTTGCTTAACCTCACTAATAAAGATATTTTAATATTGTCTTTATAAAGGCAACGGCATTGTCTTTAAAAGGAAAAGACAATGGCAATGACAAGAGTTTATAATAAGCGTAATTCCGCTCCAGTGTGTTTCTTGCTTAAAAACAAACAGCCGCATTCTTATTTCATATTAGTTTTCTGCTGTGTTGTATTGGTATTTGAGATACTTGGTTACAGATGGAAGCACTATCTGCAGCATTCAGCGTTAATAATATTGACAAAAATGATAAAAAGAAAAATACCAATGATCTAATATTTGAATTACGTCTTACGGTCTTACGTTAGTATTATAAGGTCAATGAAAGATACTAATCTTTGCTGGAATATTGACATCATCATTTTTGAAAATAAGTAATAACAGGGAGATACCTACCTAATTAAACTATGTAGTGGTAATAATTAGCAAATATTAATATACACAATATTAATCTTTGTAATTAGTATTCAACAAGCATAAGGTATAATAATTATGGGTATTCTTCGCCACAGGGTGAGGTTTATGCCGCGCGCGCCGATGGCGATTGACATCTCACCCGATCCCGATATGCGAGTAGAATAATATAATTTAGGGATGCCGATTTTAGATCGATTTTTTGGGAATCGATTTTTGTCGAACCAAATAATCGATATTTTAATCGATTATTTTGAAAACGATCTTTTTAGAATCGATTATTTTTTTATTAGAATCGTTTAAAAGATCGAAAAAGTGAAAACTTTATTTTACATTTTCATGGTCGTCGATATCTCGTTGAACTAATACCGAACTCTCTGAATTGGAGTTGACGTCGTCAATTGGACTGGCCCTAATACTTAATGCTACAAACGCGGAATTGTCGAAAAGGTTTTCCGAAGTCGAATCAGTTAGTACGCTTGCTATTTGTCTTAGACAATCGATCTTTGTGAATCGATTCAAATTTGGTCCGATTTTCTGAGATCGATTTTTTTAGAACCGATTCGAATCGATTCAAAAATCGATTATTTTTCTAAAAGATCGGTATCCCTACTATAATATCTTGTATCTTTTACAGTTAGGCGGCGGTTACATTGGATGCGGATTCGTACGAAAATTTATTCGTACAAATTACTACGAATTCATATATACGAACTCGTCTGAAGGAAAAATAAATCCTTCTTTATGATGCAGGTTACAGGTTACAGTGCATAAGAACGTTTGTTACGGTCATGAATTCGAATGATATTCTGATGCGACCAAACTAGGTAGGTATTTTGTTTTTTTCGTCAGTATTTGTGCGCAGTAGAAGACTTGACGATGTGCGGCGAAATCCTTATAACTTTAGAAGGTACAGGAAAAAACAAAGAAGGCCTTTGTGGGGCCAAGAAAGTAAACATGATCATAATAGAGACTTAAATAAAAAGTTATGGAAGCAAATAGCAGAGAGCATGAATGAACTCCCCATTTGGTTTTCTCGTTAAGTAATAATCGTCAACCCAAGTACGTTCTTCATTTTCAGATTTCAGCTGGATATTCATTGTCAGTGTTTTTAATTAATAAAGTATTAAGAAAATGGTATTACATAAAATAAATATGCACTGCTGAATACTGAATTGCATCTAATGTAACCAATATCAATTACGTATTCGTACGAACGGTAGAAGTCAGCGGCATTGCATAAAAAAGTTCTGAGAGGATAACATGTATAGGTACTAGGTACCCTTGAAAATGTATATCACCCTTTAGGCATTGACCATTGTTAATTTAGTATGGAGTTTGAGATATGTAATAACTGTGTTACATTTCAATTTATTATTTATAATTACTTATAATGACTTTTTGTGATTTTCCAGCTGTAGAAGCTAAGTCTAAAGTTTGTTTGGAACAATTGAGACACCCTGTATATATTAAAATACATTGGATATCGAATTTAAATTAAACAAAATCCTAGTCTAGACTATATAGGTACAAAAAGAAAAAAAATAATAAAACAATGCTGTTGTAAATTCATATAGCTTTTATTGATCAGTAATAACAAAAAATTTTTGCACGAGGTGATGATGAAATTTGGTGTTTTGAAACATGTCTGGTATGATAATTGATGGTTAATTCTATTAAGCTTATTTTGTGGGGGTAAGACTTATTTATATGCAATAAATTCCAACTCCAACTCAATAATGGACTATGGACTATTGTTTAAAATTATATTTTATTCTTTCAAGTAAAATAAAGAATATATTATATAAATATGGTAAATGTAACTGATTATCTAAATCTAACATATATAATAACTAAATATATAGATCTTATTCATGTATTTTATACTTATAATGATGAACACAATTACATCCAGAGGTCACAATAAATTCAGCTTTCTTCCAACAATGTGTTGTGTTAGGTCTTTTCAGAAAATAACGTGTCTGTTCCACAGTAGCACAATTGTCAATTGTCGCACAAACATCCTGTAAACACAAATTGAATCAATTTTGTATGTATTAGTATTAGGTATTTGTTATAATTTTTAATAGAACAAACTTCAACGTCAATTTATTGTTAGGTATGTGTTGTGTTTTTTGTCGATTTTATTTTGTTCACTGTTTTTGATTTTGTCGGTGGTTTCTCTGGATGTTCGTGCGAATTTAGACGTGTGCCCCTGCATCTACCATTTGATTCGATTCGTCTGTAACTAAGACTTAAAAATGATGTATAATAACTAATAACATTTCGAATTCTTTTTAAACACTTTATTCAATTCAAATTATTGAGGTTACTTCGAGAAGTAACCTCGCCCCACGGTGTTTCACTTTCAGCAACAAAATCCTACTTGGGTTAATTTTTATTTATTTTTTTAATTTCTTGCCTATAAGTAAATGCAAAATTTCTAAAATAAAAGTCTTGCAAACTACCAGCATTGTCTTTATAAATACAATGGTCGCGTTCATCACATCAGAGTTGATCAGGTAAACGATTTTTAGAGCGATCCATCATTTCGTAATGCTTTTGAAAGCGCTTTTTAGACTTTAGACATGATACAACTAGTGTCAAGAACATAACATAACCTAATTTATTTGGTATTATTTTTTGTCAACAGTAAAAACAGAAGACCTTTTCTTTTATCGGAGAAATTTCTTTTTGTAACGAAATAATTTTGCCAATCGAGAAAAACTGACATGACAAAACCGCGAGACCGAAGGTAGAGTGATTTTGTCAAATGGCAGTTTTTCGAGAAAACAGTGTGTTCCATTTCTGTAACACACTGTTTTAAAAAATGTAAACTCGCGCATTGTCGATTATTTACTGGCAGCGCATCAGTAATTACTGATGAATGTTATTTTACTAAAAATGTATTTTTACAATTTCGTGAAGAACATTACAACATTCTGTTAGAATTTACAATTGTTTAATACTTTTTTAAGTAATTGAAAATTGAGTCATAGGGATAGATTCTGTATAGAACCAGTCAGATGTCAAACTATATTAGGCATTATATTATTAAAATGGTAGGTTTGAAGACAGTAGCGTCCGTACATTTTAATTACAGATTTGTTTAAAGCATTGGCTTTATAAACGCAATGCTTTGGCCATTTATTTAAAAGGAAGACAATGCTCTGGCTTAAAGTAATATTGAAAGGCACATTATAGTATTTTGTTTGAATATGCTGATAAATAGGTACCTTTTCAATAAATAAATGCTTGGGATCTTAGATTCGTAAAACATCTTATTGATTCCATGTCAATTGTCTTGTGGTACACCGTTTCGGCGAACGCCGTGTGGTCACTTTTTTCATGTATTTTTTAATGACTCCGTAGAGTGCTTATTTTATTAATTCATTTTGCCTTACAAAATCGTTCCTTTCAATTAAAACAAAATACCTATTGGATGGTAGGAATTGTTGTTTTCCAAGTTAACATATTTTTATAATGCAATCCTGATCAATATTTTTATATTTATTTTAATTTAATGGAATAGAAATAATATTATTTCATCTACAAAATAAATACATAAACATGCTTGCATTATATTTATTTGAAACTTTATTAATTTACAGCAATAGTTGATTAAATTAGGTATTTGTATTTAGATAAATTGCTTGTGTCTTCAAAAGTTACCTTCAAAGAATCGAATGAAGCTAATTTAGAATTATTAAAATTAATATAACATTTCGCTTCAAAATATTTTTGGATTATATTTCTTCATATTGATTATATTATAAAGTATACAGATAGGTATAAAAATAAGTCTGGCTTACAATACTCTAGTGTAAATATTAAGTTTAAATTAGGAGAGTGTTGTGTGTGATACATTTACATCCTGCTGGAGTTGGTTTTACGTCCCAATTCCAACAATTGGAATTTTCTTCTTTTTTCAAGAAAAAGTGATCTTTGTGTACTGTAATGCATTTATTGTCGTTAACGCGGCAAACTTCCTGAAAATAAATAACACAACAGATTTAAGTAATTTTAAATTACCTGTTTTAAAGTACGTCAGCATTATTATTGATAAAATGTTATTTTTAATGAAAATGTTGGAAATTTAAGGCATTTAAAGATCGTTTGGATAGTTAGGTGTAAAATATGATATAAATATGCAATAAATAAATGTTGTGAATACTACCTACTAATTTTATAGCGTAATTGGAATGATCTGCCAGTCTGGGATTATGAATAGAATTACTAAAACTGCTAAAATAAAAAAAATTGTGTTTTAGTTGGGAATTATTTTAGCAGTTAAGTTAAACCAAATTTAAGTACTTCTAGTATTTTTAATGATTTGATTATGATTTATGTAGGTATACATGAATGTTTAAATCATCAATTAATTAACAATCACGAAAGATTTACTATAGAGCCTGATGATGGAATTTGTGATTTCTGGCATAGTGAGATCTGTGTGTGAACATATATAGGGTGTTGCATAATATATGCGCACGACTTTAGGATGTGTGAGCTCGTCCAAAAATATGAAAAAAAGTTTATATCTAAAATGCACCATTTTCGTTGAAATTGAAAAAAAAAATCCGTTTTTGCGGATATCTCCGGAACCGTTTATCGTACAGAAAACAGCTTTTGTAAGCATTTTCTACACATAATAAACTATGTTTGTGCAAGAATTTTTGTTTTTTAAATTAATAATTGGTGAAGATTTTGAAGGGGTTGTGGGTGTTTCTCTCCCCAATTTCTACGCCACTGGAAAAAGTACGATTTTAATATACCCATTTGAACCGCCAATGCTTTCTACACAAAAAAGATACTCTTGGTCATAAGCAAATTTGACCGTTTTCGAGGAAAATCAACTTGGTCAATTTTTTTAAATAATTTTAATTTTTTCTACTAATTAAACGAAATTTATTTAAACGTTAGAACAAGTAACAAAACCAAACTAACTTCATAATTGCAAAATTAAAAAAACCATACACAGTTAAATTAAATGTTGAAAATGTCCGCCGTTAGCTTCAATGCACGCAGCAATTCTTCGCCTATTTTTACGGTTTGGAGAATTAAAAAAAACAACTTTTCTATCATTTCTTCATTTTTTTTTAAATTTTGCAATTATGAAGTTAACGTTTAATTAGTAGAAAAAATTAAATTTATTTCAACAAATTTTTAACAGGTTCATTTTGCCCGAAAATGGTCAACTTTAGAGCTTATGACCAAGAGTACTTTTTTTGTGTAGAAAACATTGGCAATTCAAATGGGTATTTTAAAACCGTACTTTTTCCAGTGGCGTAGAAATTGGGGAGAAAAACACCCACTACCCCTTCAAAATCTTCACCAATTATGAATTAAAAAAAAACATTCTTGCACAACACATAGCCTATTATGAGTAGAAAATGATTACGGAAGCTTTTTTCTGTACGATAAACAGTTCCGGAGATATCCGCAAAAAACGGATTTTTTTTTTCAATTTCAAATGGTGCATTTTAGAGGGTTAGTTAATAGAAACTTTTTTTCATATTTTTGGACGAGCTCTCACATCCTGAAGTCCTGCGCATATATTATGAAACACCCTGTATACAGGATGTTTCAAAAAGTTGCAGCAATATTTAAGGAAGTGATTTCTCCGGTCATTTTATGAAGAAAAGTTCCTATAGACATACGTCCGGAAATGCATTGTTTCCAAGATACCAGGTGTTAAAGTTTTTTTAATTACCGGTTTCTTTGGAAATTAGCAGCGTTGTTGCTAGAAATAGGGAGCTTATATGGCCCTATAACTAGATCAGAACTAATAAGTCCAGTGGCGTTAAGGGGGCAACTTAATAAAAATTATTCACAAAAAATATATAGGTACGCTACTGACTGTACTTTAATTTTTTACCTAATACAAGAAAATACAAAAACTGTTGAAAGTGACCACATCTAGCTGGGATACATGAGTCCAATATTCTCCTAATTGACTGGCGAACTCTCACAAAAATACCAGTGTCGTTTCTAATCGAATTACACCCAGCAATAATGCGATTCCATGGGTCATCCACAGTTTCCATAGGAGTAGCGTAAACTAAGGACTTCAGGTGAGGCCTCACATGAAAAAGTTGTAGTTTTGGTTGCTTTTTCTCAAGACAATGTCGAAATTAAATTAGAGCCAGTGGCATACATTTTTTTGTTAATAATCTTATTGCCCTTGTAACGCTACTACTGGACTTTTGAGAAATCACCCCCCTTAAATATTGCCGCGTCTTTTTGAAACACCCTGTATATATAATATTTCGTGGAGCAGACGTGTTTGATTTATGAATATATCCCGGTCTTCTTCGTCATGATTACCTACTTCAAAAAATACATTTATGTCGTGTGGCCTGTTAATGCGAATGTTAATGCATGTGAAACGTGTTGTTATAATTAGAGTTTATAGGAAGTATCTGTGGATCTGTGGAAGTTATAGATTTCAGTTGGCATAAGAAATAACAGTACTTATATGGTTATAACACACTAAGAACTAAGTACAATAATTATTTTTTATATAACCAGAATCGGCTTCATAATATAAACCCAACAGTTTCTTCAGAGTTGGCAGAAATTTAGTTTAATCAAAACTTGAAACTGCCATATATGGATGAATATTAAGGAGAAAACAATTAAAATCTACACTGATAGTAGGTATAGGCAAGAATTAAGGACTAGAATTAGTATAATACAGTTCACAAGCAAACCACCTCTGTCTACTGAGTTAAATGTCGCATACCGAACAGAAATGTGGCTCTTCATGTTTGGCTCATACAATTGAGACTTCAGCTTGTGATGGCATGGGATTGCCTGGACAATGCCAATTGAAATTTCTCTATTATGTTAGATGATGTGAGCTTTGCTTAGGGCTCAACGATGCAACACTTTTATTCGTTATGCGTGTAAAAATGTTTCTCGCTTACGAAAATCTGCATACATACAAATATCATTGCCGCCTTGTTCACTGGATTCTGCTTCAGATAATGCAAAACTATAGAGGTTTAGGTTAAATTCATTCATAAATATCATTTTTTGTGTTTGCAAGGGCAAAACTTAATTATACAAGGTGTTTCTAAAATAGGTGGTCAAAATTTGTAAGCGAATTCGGGACGTATAATCATGAAAATAACCTAAATTGCAATTTTTCGAAAAGTCCTTATTTACAAAGATACAGGGTGTTAAAGATGACTGCCTGAGGGCGTTTTTTTGAAATATTTTCGAAACGAGTAAAGATGAATTAATCAAATGTAGCATATTTATTCACCTGGTTAAATGTCGTAAACTGACATGAAATTTGAATAAAAAAGGATGACCAAAGGCGGGTAAACGGGGGGACCTTTGCCTTAATTATAACCTAACTTTTTTTTCTTGTGACTTTTATTTCATTTGTGTCAAAAATGTGATAAAATAAAGTTTTATACATAAAAAAGGCATACTTGTTTTTTCTCGAAAAACTTAAAGGTTTTCGAGACATTCGAGTTTGAAAATTTTAGGACAAAACTGGTCCTTAGTACACAGCATTTTGGAAAACTTTTCGTTAGCGAACTGTATTTCAATATCAAAATAAACTGCTGTGTACTAAGGGCCAGTTTTGTTCTAAAAAAAACCTTTAAATTTTTTGAGAAAAAACAAATATGCCTTTTTAATGTATAAAACTTTATTTTATTACATTTTTGATACAAATGGAATAAAAGTCACAAGAAAAAAAAGTTATATAATTAAGGCAAGGGTCCCCCCGTTTACTCGTCTATGGTCATCCTTTTTTATTCAATTTCATGTCAGTTTATGACATTTAACTAGGTGAATAAATATTTGATTAATTCATCTTTACTCGTTTCGAAAATATTCCAAAAAATCGTCCTCAGGCAGTCATCTTTAAAACCCTGTATCTTTGTAAGTAAGGACTTTTTGAAAAATTGCAATTTAGGTTTTTTTCTTGATTAGATGTCTCCAATTCGCTCGCAAATTTTGACCACCTATATTAGAAACACCTTGTATAAGGTGTTCCTCGATGAAAATGTTTGAAATTTTGTAATTGTACTTACTACTGTTGATGTAAACAATTTGTTTATTTTTTTTCAAAATGATGGTAGTTTTCAATCACTATGACACCCAGATTGTTTCAAAAACAATTCTAAGCCAATATCCCTCTGACATTGACAAATGCCTTATAATTTTATGTCAAATTTGGCTAGTCGATTGTCATGAAATTATCTCGTTTATTATCAATGTCCTAGGGATATTGTAGCCCAGATTGGTAAAAAAAAATCTAACCGAATATCCCTCTGACATTGCAAGGGCGGATTTAGGTCCAAGTCATGGGGGGGGGGGGGGGGGGGTAACTAGCTGTAACACATTCAATATAAATATGTCGTTAAAAGGCAAGCTGCGATTTCTCGCCCTACTAACGAGGGGTCTATGGGGGTCATGTAACACTTCCATCAAACGGGGGAGCCCGGGTTTCCCCCGGGATTTTTTTTTAAATAACATGTATTCGTTTGCTTTCAAGCTCGGCGTTGCCAAATCCCGAAAAATGTCGGTAAATACATATAAGTCAGGGGGGGTATTTAACCTGTTATCCTGTTCTGAAGCAACGTGGTTTCGATTTTCATGAAATTATCTCGTTTATTATCAATGTCCTAGGGATATTATAGCTAATAATTATTTTATAATTACATTATTCCTATTGTTTATATTTCTCAACAACAGGAATAATTTGCTATAAACTGAGTTAAGATTGGTTTTTAGCCTCTGACGACGAGATCATATTGGTTGCTGAAACGTTAGAACCCCATAACGATAAGTTTTTTAATTTACATTTTTATTTATATTACGAGGTGTAGGATGGTGTTAATTTCAAAAAAAGTCTGGCAGTAGAGCATTGTAAGTTATAGTATGTTGTTTAAGCGAGTAAATCTGTTTAAGTTTATGAAAAAATGACGATTTGGGAACTGTTTTAAAAATGTTTCCCTTCAAAGGAGCCTCACCCACGACCTTACCTGAATATTTAACTGCATGTAAAAACACAAGGCATATTTTACACTTGTTTGGCGTCGGAGTAGATCTACACGGACTTGAACTCGTTTTGGTTGATGATTAGAGTGAATGAGACGTTTTATTATAGTTAAAGTTTCATCCAACTTTTGTAAACGTACAAGCTATTCACAAATTTATATTTTTTCATTCACGTAGTGGGTTTTATTCTTAATCCAAAAGGATTATTTTGATGATAAATGTTTAATACCCAAATAATAAGCCTTAATCGATTCCCGCCACAATAAACATATATAGAAGCTATTTATACGGATTTTGCCAACTTACATGAGAATGGATGTTAAAAAAACTATTATGCACTGCACTAGTTGTATCAGGTATGCATTCATAAGCTGTATATCTCGATGGTAGAAATTCATAACCCTCTTGGCTGTGATATTTTGTCACTTTCTTTACTCGACATGCAGTTGAACTCCTCTGTAATTAAACCAGTTAAGTAATTTAACGGTATTAAATTTTAATCTAAAAATTATGAATTATGCTATGAATAGAAACTTGGAAAACCTACGCTAAATATTATAAACGAATTATATCAAATAATTTAATCAATAATAATTTTGCAGTTCAGGGTACAGGTGGTTGCAAAACAAATGCGACAAGCTTTTAGGAGTAATTTCTTGTTGAAGTAGAACCGTTTGGGAAATATGACGTCGCAAAGATTACTCGTCATGAAAAAATCGTACCTATCAAAATTATACTCCAAGCTTTTTATGCGATATCCAATCATTGAAGAGGACACATAAAAAGCTCAACTAAGAAAAAATACCGATAGAATTGATACTTATTTAGAGTTTGGAGTGAAATTTTTAGTCTGTAATACATAGCGTTTTCCACATATCAAATTGAATCAGTTTTATGAACAAATAAAGTTCCTAAATGAACCAAGAAGATAAGCGATATACAGGGTGTCCCGAAATTAACTTAAAATAATTTAACACGTTCGCTGCGACTCAGATTTAGAACGCCGGCGTCTAGTGCTAACAAACTTTTTTACATAAATCTAAGGTATTTCTTTGAGAAACTGATCTAAAATAAGTTTCTGCAAAATTTAGGGCCAAAAGGGCCTTGACGTCTAAATAAGTCACGCGCACTGAGCACTATAATAGTAGCATAATGCTGATAACTTATTTATAGGTCATGGCACTTTCTGCCTTAATTTTTGCAGAAAGCTGTTTCAAGCCAGTTATAAAAGCTATTTCTGAATTTGGAAGTAAAAAAACGAGAAGATCTCTATTTTTTATAAAAATATCATGAAAATAATTATAATTAATTTGCTCTTATAGAAACTTTCAAAGCAAACTCCAATGCAAAGGTATGGTGTACCCACGCATGCCGAGCAATGGTATGAGGGGGATTTTTCTTTGATTTGTGTGTAGTTTCCCTCGACGTCATTCGTTGTGCAGCTTCGGCAGGGGCTAATTGATCGATTATATTTAGCTGGAAGTCGTAAAAAATCATCCTGCGATTCATACAACATTTGTTCTAGCTCGAAGTAGTTCGGATCCTTTGTGCTTTAGAAGGCCCCGCGTCATCTTCCGCCATCACTATCGTTTTTTTTTTCAAAACGTATAACAACCATCACGTAAAATGTAAAATCCACCCTAATACTGCAGAGCTACAATAACAACTGAAGGATCGCAAACACGTCTAACCGATAGGTAATTCAAGGTTGCAGCATCAAATGGCCACACTTCTTTACCCCTACATCATTAACTCGCCCCAGTATTGTTTTTTTATTCTTCAAACCCTTAGGACCACGCTCACGAAAAATAAACTCGAATGCTGCAGTGCTAACTTTTCGGTATCGCTTGAAAACTTGTTAGACAGATGACTTATTTATAAGTCACGCGACATGACAAATATAGCGCATGACTTATTATGAGTCATGAGCAGCGAACGTGTTAAGGGGACATTCTACAGGCAAAAGTAAGATTTTTTTTCATATGAACATATATCGAAAAATGCTTCGTTCTTCAGATACGGGGTTATTTGTAAATTCCTGACGATGTGTGCATTTCCACCCTGTTCCTTATATTATCGTACCTGTATAATAATATTGGAAACGTTGCATAGAAATTATCTTGAAAACGGCTTCTTCTAGCGTTATGAAACAAGTGAATATTTTTTATGTACAAAAGTGTCAAATTTATTATTCTTTTAAAAAAAAAAAGTAAAAAAAGCACACAAAAAAAAGTTGGGACAAAATTTGTTCTATTTTTTAATAATCCTAAGATCCTTAAGATACGTAAGTGTGCCAAATTTCATTTTGATATCGAGACGCGTTTCGAACATATTACTAAAAACCCATCGTCAGGAATTTACAAATAACACCCCCGTATCTGAAAAACGAAGCATTTTTCGCTATATGTTCATATGAAAAAAAAACCTTATTTTTTTTTGTAGAATGTCACCTTAAATTATTTTAAGTGAATTTCGGGACACCCTGTATAACTTATGTTAACCTGTTACATATTTTACTCAATGATTTTCTTATTTTATTAAATTATTAATTTCTGTATTCTGTACCTTCTCTTTATCATTCATAATGACGCCATTAGGATTACCAGACAAAGGATTCTTGTTGTCAATATTTCTATAAAAAACATTGGATAACTCCGCATTTCCATCGTCTTGTTCCGGAAAGAAAATTGGTACATCTACAGGTTCCTGTTGGAAATTGTCCAACATTCCATTATCGTCGGCCTCATATAACGTATCCACGAAATCAATATCTCTATTTTCATCATTATTGTTTAACATATACTGGGAATTGGCAAATATCTCCGCAAGTTGAGGTGAAATTTGTTGAGGTAAGTATTCTTTTTGCCCGTCAGATGAGGTAATTTGAATTGAATTCACAATTAATATGGAAAAGATAATTGCGGTGATAATTACCTGAAATTAAAAAAAAATCGCTAGACAACTCATATTTCAAATGATTTTTTAGCTACTTCAAATCTTTTTTTAATAGCTCCATTAAAATTAAGTTTTTAATTATTAAGTTTATTAGCAACTAAACCTCTAACTTGTATTTTTTTCATATATTATGTTCCCCGTTTACGAGATAAAAACTTAAAGCATTTTTCAAGATACACCAAGAATATTTGTGAAAAATTCGACTAAAAATTTGTAACGTTTTTTTTTTAATCTTTCAAATTTGTTGAAGTCCCTCAACATGAATCTTTATACAAATGAACGACGCATGCACTTCATTTATGGACTCGCTGATGGCAATGCATTAGAAGTAGGGATGACTACGATATATCGATATATTAAAAATATCGATATATTTTTTGAATATATCGATATATTTTAATCGATATATTTCTTTCGATATATCGAAACAAATATCGATATATACAACACGATATATCGGTACATTATCAAAATAAATGTATCTGCTACAGCTGCTTTCTTTCGCTAGTTTTATTGATCCGGATTTATTAATCAGGATTTGTTGGACTTCTGAAGGCTCGATAAGTTTACCTAAAAGAGGCAAGGGGATTACCTATCCGGATCGCGATAGGCGCTAAAGTGGGGATGAATCAGAAAACGCGTTTTTAGCGAAAGAACATGTGAATCCAAACGCGTTTGGATCCTGAAATCAGTAGCGAAAGAAAGCTGCTTACATACACAGGTTTAAAACTTAAAAGTCCTTGTTGTGTTGCCGTAGCAGTCGACGCACACAACAAAAAATCGAAATCGTCTAACAGGAAATAGATTATCAAAATTATTATTTCTAAGTTGTGTTCCAGAAAATTTTTAATTAATTGACCTAACCTAATGTAATTATTTCTAACAAATATTCTTACGTTTGCATATGTATTTTCAGGCAAATAAATTTTAATGAATACTATTTTATTTCATTATTTGAATCTTTAAAATTTCAGCTTTATTTACAACTACAATCCACTCTAAAATAAAAATATAGCAAATATATCGATATATATACAATATCGATATTTTTCATTCGATATATCGTGTATATCGATATATAGTTTCGATATATCATTTGATTCAATATATCGATATATTTATTTATTTTGTCATCCCTAATTAGAAGGTAGGCGAACGACTGAACGATTTCCTCAGCTCCATTTTTCGAAAGCATTCATCGACGCGTGCATGAAACAGCCACACTAAAACGAAGTGGAGGAACAGGAAGTCCAAAGACAGCAAGAATGGTAAAGCTGGAAGAGGATGTGCTGAACATGGTTGAAGAAAATTCAGGTACTTCTACTCGAAAAGTTGCTGAGGTTTTGAACGTAAGTAAGTAATAGTACGATTCGCTGCGTTCTTAAGGACAATTTGTTATATCCATACCACGTCCAACGCGTTCAAGCACTCATTCCTGCTGATTTTCCTCCACGTATGGCGTATGGCACAAAATTGTTGAAATTTTAGTCGTGTTGCTCCGGAGTTTTTAACAGAAACATACAGAAGTCGCTGGATTGAGCGAGGTGGACCTCACGCATGGCCTGCACTATCCCCGGATTTAATCCCACTGAATTTTCCTATGGGGCCACCTGCAGTCCTTAGTGTACGCTATAATATATTGCTTGATATCAATATAGTCAGTCATACATGTTTCGAGAATACATTCTCATCATCAGTGATATCAAATAATCATCGGTTACAAGATTTTATAAAAAATACATACGTTCATTCCGTGGAAATAAGGTAAGGGGAACCAAAAAAGGCCCAGCTCCTAATACGTCCCGAAATATCAAAAATACCCGCCATTTGAATGTAAGTATCCTTCCCTAAAACGCTCCTTAAGTCAACCCCTACTAGCATCTGTTATACTCTTTGAGCATTTCTTTGTGTGCAGGCCGTCAAAATACAAGTAAGTTTTGAGCCTCTTACAGTAAGTACCTCTATACTTTTTTTGTCATTTATTTTCTTAATTTTTAAATAATTTTGAAAAATGTAAGATTTTCCTATTGTGTCGGACTCACTGAAGAAGACGAATATTTTGATTATCCGGGTGACTGTCTTTAGTGTTTTATAACAATGGTTAAGCCAAATCATAATTTTGTTTTTTTTCTTTGATATTGTTTGTTTTGTTATCTTTTTGGGTGTTGTTCTTTGTTAGAAAGTTTAAAACTTAATTTAATTATTAAGCTTAACTTAAACGGTTCCTTTTTGTTTTGTCAGTTACCCATGATTCATTGTACTTATATTTCAGGTAAAAACTAATGGGCTGTATTGGGACCATGGCTTCCTAAAAAGGCCCAGAAACACAAAGTTGGTTTTCTGTATTTTTTAAAGGTTATTTTAGTTCCTATATTTAAATTAACTTCTTTTATATCAAAGTACACGATAATAAAAGTCCTATAAAATTCATGGTGTTATTTCAATAATTTTCGAAAAGATGATCGAAAACATTTAAGGTGGGCCTTATTTGGTTCACTTACCTTATATACTATAAATTATACACGAAACATTAACGAAAACTTAAATGAATGAATATGAATGGAATTATTTTTTGAACACGAGTTTGATCGGTCTGTTCTAATCTAAAATTTTCTATTCTTAGTATGATTAATAAAAAGAAAACAAGTCATATATGGCTCACTAGTTTTCGTTAATGTTTATTGTATAATTTGTATAAAATTGAAACATTTACCACAGAATGAACATAGTTATGTATTTGTTATAAAATCTTGTAACGGATGATTATTTGATGTCACTGATGATGATAATGTATTCTCGAAACATGTACTGCTACTGCTACTACTACATTGGTATCAACCAGTATATTTATGTTGATTTTGTAGAGCAGATTGTTTTAATAAATTGAATTTAATTTTATATTTTTTTCTTTGAGTTTTAGATTCTTGAAAACAAATTTTATTTTTTTAATTTTTAATTTAATTTAATTTAATTTATTTTTTACAGTTTGTTATCAAAATTACATTGTATAATCTATAAAAAAAAAACCTAATATAATGACTTGAAAAAGGCGATAAACCATCGCCGAAACGTTGTAATAAAGTTAGACAAGCAAAATGTAATTTTTCGCTAAAAACTAAAATAAAAATAAGATTTGTTTTCAAGAACCTAAAGCCCAAAGAAAAAATATAAAAACATTAAAAGGAAAAATGGTTCAAGAACATAACAAAAGAAAGAATGAATTTAATTTAATGAAAAAAATACAAGAGATAAAAAAGTTGTAGTTTTAGTTGCTTTATCTCAAGACAGTCAGTGGTGTACATTTTTTTTGTCCATAATTATTATTAAGTTGCCCCCCTAACACCACTAGATTTAATATTTTTGATCTAGTTAAGATATAAAAAAAAACAGGACGTAAGTGTTTGGGAACTTTTTTTCAAAAGATTACCTGAGAAATTATACCCTTAATTATTGCTGCGTCTTTTTGAAACACCTATATACAAATTATTCGAAATTTTGAATATGAAGAACATCTTAATAGCATATTTTTTTTAAAGAAAGAGCTATATTGGCTAATTATTGATCAAACCTTGTATTTATCAATTAAATATTTTATATTAATTGTAACACTACCTATTATAATACATATTGATATGATTACATGACACGGTCACATTATTCAGCGAAAAAATATTCACCTACGTACATACGTATGCGAAGTCCTTTTATACTAATTGACTTTAATAGATAAATTAGGATCGTTTTGGATATATGGAGTTGCCATTGTATGTGTCCCCTACGGGCGAAATAATCATAATTTTAAGTAAGTATAGCGTTTAATAAACTATATTATACCTTATACACCAAACAGTTGTATTAACAATTTTCAACTGCATCCAAGTAACAGAACTAACTAATCTCACAAGAGTATTTTTCAAAGTACATTCAGTGTTTGTTTATTCGCGGATTTTATTTTGTTTTTAACAATATTGTGACGACTAAAAAGTGAACTAATAAACATTTAAGTGTTATATTTAAATTATTTATTAAATTTATTACTTTAAAACACATCTTCAATATGCATACTTAGGTGAAGTACCTATACGTATGTAGGGAGTAGGTAGGTATACCTACAAATGATAAATACATTTTCTTTTATTTTATTTTTCTTTTTATGATGCTATAGTAGTCCAGTGATTCGGAAATTTTACCATACAAAAGGTATAGATAGGAGTAGATTTTTACAATTTTGACTTGAATGAAGAAAAAAAACCAACATGTTTTTACTGAAATCCATTATCATAACTCTTTGAATTTTGTAATAATTTCCTGTGCAGGTCGTAAGTTACTTCGTAAACATTTTGATATAGTGTTATAGGTATATGTAAAGGCAAATATTACATTTTGATCTAAACATTTGAAAGCTCTGATGTGGATGAAATGAAAATAATCAAAGGATTATTCGATTTATATCACACAATTTTATTATATACTGCTGCTTTGGAACGCCAATCTTAGTATTTTTATGTCAAAAGTGTCAGGATATTGTTGTCAATTGATATGTTTTAATATTTCTATACAGGGTTACTTGTAAGTAGACCTGAATATTTTAGGACGTGATAGAAGGAGTTATAAGACGCCAATTTGACTATATAGTACCCTGGTCCAAAGTGGAACCTTTTCGAGATATTCGAGATAATTTTTAAGATTTATAAAAATATTTATAATATATTTTTAATTTGGTCTGGTTTTGAAGATTTTTTGGTGTTTTTTTGTTAAAAATAAGATACCTACACCCCCAACTGTTTTACTAATTTGGATAGCTAAAATCACGTAGATATTTTCTGTGCCAAAAAATGTATGTGAATATTTTTGACAAACAGTCGATTTAAATAAAAGTGTTGTTAATATTTTACGTTTAATGTAGATTTAAAGGGCCACCGCTCCAGTAAGTACCAGATTTCTTGTACTGTAAATTTTACTTTTAATTAGGTGTCTTATTTTTTAACAAAAAAACACCAAAAATCTTCAAAACTTCACAAAATTAAAAAAATATTATAAATATTCAACTTCAAGATGACACTTTCCCAAACAATCTTAATTTTCGAATATGTCGAAAAGGGTCCACTTTGGACCAGGGTACTATATAGTTAAATTGGCTTATTATGACTTCTGCTATCACGCCCTAAAAGATTCAGGTCTACTTAAAAGTAACCCTGTATACAACGTGGCTACTGTGTCAGTATTGCTATTTCTTAAACTGTACAAAATCTCCTACAAAACATTGTCGTCGATCGGTAAACTACACTTAAAATACTATTTTAAAGCCTTAGTTAAAGCTAAAAATTTCCTTTTATCCACGTATAACATCGATATTATTATGTGAACTGTAAGAAAGATTATGTTTATTATTATTGTAAGAAATGATAATACGTTCCCTATGAATTAGTAGGCACCTTGTATTGCGCTCTTGTATAGTATTTCTAGCAATCCCCAGATATGTCTATGTATCCTATATTACAACCACTATTAATAATTAATGCAATCTTATATCTCTAGGTCTAAAATTATTTGCAACTTTTGTGATGCAAAACCTGTAACTGACTGGTTAAGTAAGGACAATAATTACAGTAAAAGAAAATCGTCACCTCCACAAATATTTATTTAAAAGTCAATTGACATGTTTCGAGAGCTGCAGGGCTCTCATCTTGAGCCACACACAGCTACAAACATCAAGAAAACTAGATGTCAACATTTAAAATTTAAAAAACAAAATTGAGATGAAGTTATATGGGTCATTTATAAAAGAACAGCTACACTAAAATGAGACATCACAAAACAAATGGAGCATTAGTTCTAAATTAACATATTTACCAGTATTTAATTTTATTTTATGGTGTAATTATTTTTCTCCGTATAAAATTTAAACCACAAGTTAATATATTGGTACAATTTTCAATCTGACGTAAACACAGCTTTACCATGAACCTGTAATTTTGTCTGAAACAGGCTTTATGGTATCATATTGTACATACATGTACTTCCCTCTTTTTTATTCTTGTAATAGATTTTTTATTTTGGTCTCTCTCTTCGCTGTTCACGGCATTTGACACCCTTGCGTCATGGTGTTCTCTGCCACACCAATAGCGCCTATTATCATACATGTTCTTATGCAGATGAAGGGTGCTTCAAAGCGTTTTCATCTATAATTCAGCAACAATGGACAACACTGCCACTCCGGCATATACCCAATATACAACGAGATACAACCACCTGACGGCGGTCTGTCGCTCTTCATATAAACATAGTTGCCAGCGTTTAATTCCAGTAAGCATGGCATACATAGCATAGCGAATATATTCTTTGTTATGCTTCATGCTTCACCACATTAAACTGTCACAAGCTGCCACTGATATTTACTCTTTGTTTTGTGATCTTTCATTTTAGTGTAGCTGTTGTTCTATAAATGTCCCATATACATAACCATTTTGTTTCTTAAATTTTAAATGTTGACAACCTATAGTTGAGTAAGTAAATATTTATTGTAAATTGTGAGAGAATGTTATCTGTTTTTCTTGATGTTTGTAGCTTTGTGTGGCTGAAGGTGAGAGCCTTGGATATCTCGAAACATGTCCATTGACTTTTAAATAAATATTTGTGAAGGTGACGGTTTTTTTTATTCTAATTGTCTTTGCACTCCACAGTTATAGATGGATTTGATTTCAGTAGCGACAGGGACATTCTAACCAGGGGATGTTACAGCTGAGAGTCACTTGGGCGTCGCCGATACCCTGGTTACTAATAAGTGTAATGCAAAACCAATCTATTATTGATTCACTAAATGAGACGTGGTAAATACGAAATAACATACGTTCTTCTGATTGTACATGTTGAAAAAAAAATTAGTTATGTAATTATGTAAATATTAATCTTAGGAAACAAACTGTAATTTAAATGCAGATGATCGTGAATATCGCATCTTTAATGTAAGGTCGAAAATATAATTTTATTCAAGACTTGTTGCGAAACAATATATACGCTCGAGGCAAACAACAAAGACAATATTTGTCAAATTTAATTGCGAATAACTTTATCTAAGTAAACTTCAAGCAGGTTTTGCGTTCTTAGATTCTGAACTTCGGACTGGGTTAGTGGGAAAGAGGACAATGACTATGATAGAGACATTTATTTATACCGGTAACTAAACAACAAACAAAATTTTTATACACACATAACAATATAATCCAAATATAAAAGCGAGATTTGATAAAAACCTTCAGACTAAATATCGGTTATAATACGATGTTATATTGATGAAGATTGTAGAAATTAAATTAAGAAATCCATATACCCATGTCAAAGATTAATATTAATTTGTCTGTGTCTACAAAATATCTATAAGATAGTTGCATATCTACACGGAAAAAACACCAAGAAGTATAAAAAATTCTTTCATCAGGTGGTAATTTGATATCACTATAACAAAAGTTTATACCTACTAATTTTATAATAATTATTATAGATAGTAATGAGGTAGTATATATGATGATACTAAAGTTTTGCGTGTCGGTTCTATTATAGTTGACATTATCAATTACATTAAATTATTCTCTAAACACCTTGTTTAGTTACTCTTCACGTTAATTAGTAGTTTCCTAATATACAATGCTTTCATTTTAATTAAATCTTTTGGATGATGAGAGTGATAAGTCCAAATTTGCATGTCTAATTATGACCCTTTATCAACTGTGAAGAATTATTGTATTAAAAACGATAAATAACGACTAAAATCATGTCAATTAATTGATTTGTAGGAAAATCTTTTATTTTTAACATTATTGAAAAACAAACATAAACACCTAGTGAAACGTTTTGATAAATTATAAGAAACTGAGCGATATTAAGAATTAGTCACTTGTGAATTGTTACTACATTACTACACGATATTCAGCAAAAACACGTTGACTTGCATTCAAAACCAATGTTGGTTGAGTTTTGTGTTCCACTCGTTTCCAGATTCCTAGTTTTTTTATTACAACCGAACCAGTCGTGTCAAGTTTTCTTACTAAATCACAAGTAAATGGTGGCTTGTATTTTTACCTCCTGCTGTCCTAAAAAATATGTACCAGCAGCGTTTTATACATATTTGTTGCTATTCCTATTTTTTCTATTTTATTTTATTGTTTACTATGCTTAAAATTATGGGCCTCAAGACTCAAAATAGGGGATCACATTTGAAATTATAAAATAGGCGTGGCTGGGATTCATACTTATCCAACAATGGTTTTAAAGTTCCACCTCAAACCAAAATCGACGTGTGTTTGCCGAAAACGTCGATTTCTAGATGACGAGTTATTCTCGGTGACAAGTTTTAAAATGAAAGCACTGTATAGGTTTCGAAATATCCAGAAATAATCTATACAGAGTGTACCAACTAAAATTTGCACCCCCATACGCTTTAAAACGATTCAGAATTTTAAAATATGCTGAAACACGTCAATTTTAATCTTAATTGGGATCAATTTGTATCATATTTTTAAAATTATTCCTTCATCTCTCTTCCTCCCAGAACTACCCCTTCTAAAAATTTAAATGGCAATAGGGGTCGAATGACATATCATTGTGAAGCTATAATAATATAATAATAATAATATTTATTCACCACCAAAATCTTTTACAAAATAATGAAGTATAATAAACATTGGGCAATATATATGTAAATAGTGATGTACACCGATATTTTCAACTAAAAAAAGGAGAAAAAAATACATTACATTAATAATAATTAATAATTACACATTTACAAGATGAAATAACTTTCGGCAATTATCAATTTGTTAAGGGCGTTTTGAAGGATTTTAATTTCATTTCAGTTCTCTGGGAAGTTGACTATACAGTTTTATATTGACATAATAATACCAAAGATTAATGTACAATTAATCTTTGATAATACGATCTTTGTACGATACTTTTTTTTTTGTTCGTAGTAAGTCCAAATTTGTATTTTCTTTAAATCTAGTTCCATAATAATGAGAGGATTCTGCTGAGCTTTTAAATTCGCTTTTTATTGGAAATAGAAGAGATTGTTTATAAAAAAAAATTCTTAAAAAGCAGATTGGTTGATTAATAAGCGCTTAATCCAAATATTATTTTTAAAATTCGTTTCTGTGCTATTTACAATGGGTTTAAAACATTTTGGTAAGCACCTCCCCAGCCTATATTTCCGTACAACAGATGGACAGTAATAAAAATAACTACAGTGACTGGAAAAAATTGGGTTAATGATTAAAGTTTCCAAATAAATATAATATGAATGAAACAAATAATTTGGGGCAACGTGTTATTTTCTCAGATTAATCTAAATATAATCAGATGGACATCATATGGTATGGCGAAGACTTAATGTGGAATTTAAACAAGAAAATTTGTGTCCGACAGTAAAATTCTGCCACCATGATTTGTTCAATAGTTTTTCTTAGATTAATAAAATGAAAGTCTATAAAATTACATAATAATTTTTTTCTACGACTGTCTTTAAATGCCTTTATTATATGTTCAATCATGTACAGTGTAATGCTGTTTTTCATTAGTGGGAAATATTTATTATGCACGGGTAAATTTCCTGGTAATGACAAAAGTAGATTCGGCCATGAAAAATCACCATAGCAACGCCGACAATTCAAACACACCAAATTGACAGATTATTTATAATTAATAATAATTATAATTATGTCACTAATTTCGAAAGTTTCAAAGCTATTTATATAATGAAAAACAGTGATAGTGAATATAGTTTAACACCACCTAGTCAATTTAATACTTCTAACTTATCGTATTTAGGGGTAAGTTTCGAAAAACAAATATTTTCCTAAAAATTATGTTTAATTTATTCAAAAGCTGCGCCTATGGACGGCTGAGGTCGGTATTGACATTAAAAAGGGATATCTAGTTTTGGTTTTTTTATATCATTTTAAATTAAGATTAGAAATACTATACCAATGCATAATATATTGCTGCTTTCATTATCTATGCAACCATGTGCGGTATTTAATATTTTGAATGCTGTAGATTTTATTTGATACTAGCGAAATTTTACCACTTTCATCCAACTCTTATTGCAGATAAGATACAGTGTTTTTAGTCTCAAGAAATTTGTTTAAAATTTCAACGAATGATCCGAATTGCCAATGGTAAAAATTTCATTGACCATAAAATAATTTCGTGTTTTCAAAAGAAATTGTTTAAGGTGTAAAAAAGCATGGTTGCATAGAAATTGAAAGCAGCTTCACAATGTCACTCGACACCTCTTGCCATTTAACGTATTTTAAGGGGTAGGTAGTTGTGGGCGGAAGAGGGATGAAGGAATATTTTTAAAAATATGATAAAAATTGACACTCCTTAAGATTAAAATTGACGTGTTTCAGCATTTTTTAAAAGACTGAACCGTTTTAAAGATTATGAGAGGTGCAAATTTTAGTTCGGACACGCTGTATAAACCAATAAGCTCAATTCGTTAGTGCACGATTTAGCGAATTAGGCTTCTCAGGGTCGATTCCGAGCTGAATTCAATTCGGAAGTTATAGTTTATGATTTTCTCTAAAAAGTTCTATGTCCAAAATATATGTTCGTTATATCAACCGGTACCTAATCTAACACACACATCTGCATTAGTGACATTAAATCAATAGGTAACCGAAATGTTCAATAGTTGCAGAAAAAAGAAGATGTAATTCCCAAGGTCAATAACATCAAAGAGGCTCCACATTTCCCTAAATATTTACATAAGTATTGACGATAGAGCAAAAAAATACTCGTTCTTAGAGCAGGACTTTATCTATCTTTTGACACCTAAACAACAATTGCACTGTGTTTCGTTCTTGAGTTATGTTATCAGATTTTTGCATTAATGGTCATTGTCAAGAACCTTAAAGAGGCTCCACATTTTCCCATATATTTCCTAAACTATTGGAGATAGCAATTCTTGGAGCAGGTATCAATCTAATTTTTAACACCTAAGCCACAATTGTACCGTGTTTCTTTCTTGAGTTACGTTATCAGATAGTTTTAGTCCGTTAGTGGAGTTCACCTTTTTGTCAATAATTTTGGTAAAGGTATCCGTCAAACGCCACTGGACTAATAATTTACAAACAACGTTGCCAAATTTAAAAAACCAACCAAAACTATTTGAATGTATGTGTATAGAATCTATTTTTCTTATAAATTGACCTGAAACTCATATCTTTAAATACTGCTGTTTTTTTATTGTGAAAACTGTGAATTCTGCCAAGTAAGGACTAAATGTGCACAGTTAATATCAAAACGGGGAAAAATTTTTCCAAAATATGCGTACAGATGAATATCCATCAAAAACTAATTTTTCATTTGTCTATATAACCATTACTATAGGTAGTTCTAAGAACAATTAATTCATGACGAATGCGTACGATATGCATAGAATGTACTTACTTCAATTATTAATAATCCTTTAAACTGCTAATAAAATCATTGTTAATCTTGCACTGAATGTTATTACAGATTATGGTAAATCACTAATAAGTATATATACTAATAGAAAATAATCCCATTAACACAGATTAAATATTCACTCATATGTAACATGATATTAATATAACTGAAAAAATATATTGATTACAGTATTCTAATCTAAAACGGTGAAATTTGGAAATAAGTGTAAACTAATAAAAACATCATAATAAATGTGTCAATTATTAAGTATAACTTATGAAAAGAAACACTAAGACTTTATGTTATAATAATTTAGTGCTAAAAAGTTAATAAAATGCTCACGACTCCTAACGAAGATATGAATCAAAATAATGCGGACCTAATGCAGAAAGGGTAAGTACAATCAACATAGACGTTAAGTTTAAATCAATATTAGGTACCTACTATTTTAATAATGTAGTATTATTGGTCATCAACCAGGTGTTGATAATAATTCAGAACACTTTCTGCGATAACCCATAACAGTTTAATATACAAAATCATAACTATAACATTTTATGTTTCCCACATAAGCTAATTGGTACCTAGAAATGAATATAGTTAAAACCACTGCTCAAATCAACAAACTCTTTCTGTCAGTTAATAATTCTTTAACATAACGTGAATTTGTACTAAGCAAGAGTTCAAATTTGTTCTGAAGATTGATTGATGAAGCAAATAGTGGAAAACGCACCCCAGAGTGCTGAAATTCTTCCACTTTCTCATTTTACGTTCCCGACCAATAGGGAATCAAATAAGTGAGAGATTTTGAATTGTTCTTACATTTTTCATGGAATAAATTCTTGAACCATTTTCTATCGCTGAAATTTTGACAGTTATTCGTCCGGAATCATCATTATTTTTCACAATATCGCTAGCCCATTGCATACAAAAGGATTCTGTTGGTCAATGTAATCCAGCTTTTTTAGCTATCACGTTATCGATGAGTATAATTGTTGAACCTTCATTGAATAATGCGTGCTCATGAAATATTCCATTCGGACCAACAGGAGCAATTATTAATAAAGTTTTTGAAATTCGGTTAATATTTAAAACTGATTCTTCATTAACAACTGAATTTTCATTATTATTCGTGAAACTATTTTTTGTTGATGTTGAAGGGATATTTCCAACTTCTTTATGTAACAACAAATAATAATGTCGTTTTGTGCACCCATCAAATGTGCATTTATTCTTCGACTTGCAGTTGTTTTGCATGTGATTTAATCCCAGGTAACAAAAACATGCTTTCATCTTTACAATTTTTGTCCAACTTACATTTTCATTACAGGACAGCTTTTAATATGATGATCTTCTTTACAATAAACGCACTTTAACTGTCTAACGTTCATTACATTTTCGCTTCTTCTGTAATTTGTACATTTTTGAGTCTGATAATTACATTTAGGCGTACTAACACAACAAGCTGCTTGAGCAATAGAATTTAACCAGTCCGAAAAATCTGTTATTGATACTTCACATTTTAGTTGCTTTTTTTGATAAACAACTTGACCCCATTGAATTTTTAAATTGCTAGGGATTTTCTCAACTATTTTCTTCAATAAAATCGGATTTTCAATATAACTTTTAGCATTTAATTGTTCTACTGTAGAATGTAAATTCTGGATTTTGCAGGAATATTTAATGCATGTGTCGAAATCATTATCTTTAAAATTCTTGATATAATCGAATGTATAATGAGAGCTGGTCGCCCAAATCGCATTTCTAATGTGCTTATAATTAAATCTACATTTTTAGGGTGTAGCATCATACCTCTAACACAATTTAATGCTTCCCCTTTTTAAACATTTTTGTAACTTTGCCATTTTTTCATCATCAGTATATTCACAAACTTCACTCTTTCTTCTATACTGCGAAATAAACAACGGCCAAGACTCAGGTTTACCATCAAAATTTTGGGACATCTTTATCCAATACTTGTCTATTCAAAATTCTTTCTGATAATTCAGGATTTTGTGCACTGGTTATTGCTTTTTCAATCACATGACATAATTTGGATAAAGAATTATCACTATCATTAACGCAACTGTCTTGATTTACACTTGAAAGTTGGTCTTTTATTACACAATCATTATTATTTATCCAATCTTTAACATTATTTAATTTTTCTGAAGAATGCAAACTTGTTTTACTGTCACTAAGTTTACTACCAATTTCATTAGCGTCATTTTCAAATTCCTAATTCTGCTTCAGCAATTTCTCTTTCTCATTCAATAATTTTTCGTTTTGGTTCCAATTCATGTTTCAATAGTTCTGCATTGGTTTTTTCTGCTTCTAGAATTAATTTCTTTTTTTCAATTATTCTTTTCGATGACTTCGATGTTTATGAATTTATACTTCTCGAACTACCTTGTTCATTTCTTGCATTTGACTCTTTAACCGACCCCGCATTATTATCATTATTAAATCCGTGCAACGGTCTTATATCTGCTATAGTATATTGTGCAACGAACATGAAATGACATATATTTCCTACGAGTGTGATCGTTTGCAGGATGAGCCGCAGGCGAGTGCTGCAAATCATACGAGTAGGAAATGGTCATTTCATGTGAGTTTCACACTATACTTTTTCTACGACTGTTTTAATGCTTTTGAATAAATTTAACATAATTTTTAGGAAAATATTTGTTTTTTGAAACTTACCCTTGTTAGCGTATAAGCCTAAATACGATAAATTAGAAGTATTAAATTCACTAGGTGGTGTTAAACTATATTCACTATCACTGTTTATGTGTTTTGAAATTAGCGAAATACTTAATTATAATTTTTATTAATTATAAATACCAAAACTGTCAATTTGGTGTTTGTATTTTCGACGTTGCTATGGTGATTTTCAATGCCCGCCGCTACTTTTGTCATTACCAGGAAATTTTATGTAAATGATAAACAGCATTACAATGTACTACATTGTCAAATCATGATCGAACATATAATAAAGGCATTTAAAGACAGTCGTAGAAAAAAGAATTTATGCAAATTTCTTGGCAGTTCTTGTCAATTTTTTTTTTTAAATTTTCTATTTTCTGGATTTAAATCTTCCAGAGGTGTTCTTGGACTGTAAATAACTATTCCACGTTTAGTTCAGATGTTCTCGAAGGACCATGTAAAAATTTATCATCTATTTTTGTCTATAATTTGATATTTTACCAGATTTATATCAACTGACAAGTTACATCAAATTATTATTATTTTATTCTCTATTCAACTACTACTACAGGATGATAATATCAACAAATACAAACAATTATAAAATTATAATTCAACTAATAATAAAAATTCGACATTGTCAATATGTGGTTTTTTCAAACAGGGCTAAGGAGTTTCTACTAAACAGTGGCTTTTATAGTATTAATTAATTTTTAAGCTGTATACCAATATATTTTAATGTGTAATGTTTGTTCTGTATGTTACAAATTTTGTCTTTACGTTGTCTACTGTATTTTATTGTAGTACTAAAGCTAAAGTATATTTAACTAACTTAAGTACTTGTCATGCCCCTGTAGTTAAGCTCATTTGTAAGAACCTACCCTAAGAACACTTAAATAATATTTCAAAATTTAAGTACCTACAGGTTAAAGGTACGTTTTTTTTCGGGTATGTGGTACTTAAGTACCAATACCTCAACTCTGTTCGCAAGTATTAATAACCTCTTTAACTTGAACATTATTCCTGGAAAATAGATATGCTTAAATAATAATATCTATCTGTATAAATGCGTAGATTTATAATATAAAATAGTAAACAAATTATTGTTGTTGACGTATCTACGCGCGTTACTATTTTGTTTTGTTTGATTTGTTAATTCAGGGAACTCGATAAAACCGCCTGTAGTACTGTCGTAATAAATATGAAATTATAATTTAATGTGACAATTTAATTATAGTTGTGTCTATTATGTACAATAAACTAATTATTCCATAGTTCAGATGCAAAACAAAACAAGTCTGGTAAAATCTAGTGCATCAATTAAATGCCTAGATAAAGATTGGTGAAATGCACATTGCTACAAATAGATTCCAACATAAAATTATTGCATTATCAGCTATAACTTGACTCAAGGCTTGGTGATCTTCCCTTTATGTACGGACTTTTTTTTTGTTTTGTTCTTCCTCGGTTTTACTGTTTCCTCATGGGCTTATTGTGAAAAATCCCTTTAAATTTATGCCACCCAATCCAACTTCATCATTAGGCTTAAATTTGTTTCCAGCAATCATTCTCTTGAGATCTGACAACAGGAAAAAGTCGCTGGGGGCTAAATCTGAGAAATAAGTGTGGTGGGAAGCCCAATTCTTATGAGCAAATTATTGTATCCATACTAACATACAACGCCTCCCTCAATTACTGAAGCAGAACGCAGAGAATTGCAACAATGACTCTCCACAATAATCATGTGTGGGCTGACGAAAATCCGAATGAAATATAATAGAATATCAGCAGCAGCTCTCGTTGAATGTATGGGTTGGAATTGTGGGTTACAATCTAATGGCAATTTTTTGGAAAAAACGCTACCTGAATTTCTGGAAGATGTACCATTGGCATCAAGAGTTGCAATCTGCACATTTTAGTTTGGTAAATGTGAATGTCGAATGTGCTTAATCGTGAGTTTTTAAAAGCAACATACGGAGGTTGCCCCTAGATTATTATTTTGTTTGGGTACATCAAAGTCATTAGTCTACACTACTCCTGTGGAAACTTTGGACGGCTTGCGAAATCGGATAATGGCTCACTGTATCTCAATTAGAAGCGACCCTGGTGTGTTTGAAGGAGTTCGGCAGTCAATGATGAGAACATTGAGTGCTTGTAACCAAGCTGGAGGAAGCCATTTTGAATGTTTCGCGTAGATTAAGCAACTTTCCATGAACTTTTTGATAATAAAATGTTGTTACTGTCGAAATTTTGGTCACCCTGCATCTTCGAAACAAAGTTTTAAAATGCCGAATCGTTGTTCCGTGGTAAATTGTAAAAGCAATCACCCGAAGGGTGTGTTAGTTGTGTGTGTTTTTCTATTCCGGAAAATCACAGAAATTTTCTACCTAGTGCTTCTTGTGACATTGACACCCTGGCTCCGGAAATCCAAATGGAAATTATTGATTTACAGTGTAGTGATATGATTATAGGAGCAAATGGCAACATTCATCTTTGTTTGAATTTTATAAGTCTTCCGCTGGTACAATTTGATAATTTGCATAAATTTGCTCGTGGGTTGTTTTCTGTTTTTGGTACTACTTACTTACTTGTGTGAGAAAACGTTTTCCAAAATGAAGTACACAAAAAATGTTTACAGATATAAATTAACCGATGAGTATCATATTTCTCTTTTAAATATTGGTACAAGTAAAATTGATCCACAAATACAAACTATTGTCGGTGGAAAATCACAATTAGCTACACAAATCTCATTAGTGTTCTTTGTTTTACTGTGATTAGTGGGATTCATTTCAATTATTTGTTAGTTAATATGCTTAAGTTTACATATTTTTTCTCTGCGTCATCATTTCTGTCGCCTTGCAAGTAAATAAAAAATTATCATTCTGTTTTTTTCTTCAACTTATCACAGCAATAGTAACAACAATAAGACATGGGCTGTCGCGGCCCAGATTGATGACACTATAGTCTTAAGCCAAAGATTAATTTAATCCCCCCTGCCCTAGTGGCACGACAGAGTTTTACGCCTCTATTGATTTCTATTAGTAGTACCTAGTAGTACTAGTATTTCTCAGTCTAATGATTCTAGCAGAATATAAGCAACTATACAATTCAGAATTCAGTATAACGAAACCTTGATTGATTTAACATAAACAAAACCTACAGCAAGTGCAGTGCCGTCTCTGTTTAGGGATCTTGTGTCATATGATATAATGATTGAAATATAAGTAATAACACTCTAAATATTCAAAACTACAATGTCATTTCTATACTAAATATTATAATACTATAATATTCAACATGAAATCATCACGGAATAGAAGCCCGCAAATAAACTTTTAATATTATTAGCTATTAACTTCCTCATTTTTTGACAGCATTACCAGTGTCAATTGCACCAATGCTTTTTCAATGTCTATATTTTCTGTCTAGTTGATTATAAAAGCAACTTAGTCACCATAGGTAGATAATTAATTACTGATTTACTGTTTTTACTAAATTCTGAGGTTTAACCTCAATAAATATCTAAAGCACATTTTTCTTAATGGCTTTTTGTTTACATATTTTGCTATAGGAGTAGTTTGTTAGGTAGCTATAATAAACACATATCTTACATCTAAATCGCACACAAGTCGTCGTATAATATTTCTCTTAACAAGGTTTAAAATTGATATGACCTCAATGTTATATTATCATATAGACCGCAGTACACAAGTGTCATATATATTTTATTTAGAAGGTAGGTACCTACTATATTATAGTTCTGGCTATTTTTAGTATGACCAATGGCGAAATTAATCTCTTAATTTTTTACTTATTCTTATTTCAGTAGGTATGCTAGCTATTTTTAGAACGGATATTTTGAGTTATAAGTATCTAAGAATAAATAAGTTGTTATTGGATTATTAAATTACAGCATCATAACAATTGAAAATACTTAAATTTTATTCCTTCCTTCCAGGGCAAACAATATTTTCATATATCCACGCGAGGCTGCGATTTTATGAAACAGATTACTTGAAACAAGTTTATTGTTTCGATAAAAGTAGTTAAATGCTGACTACTGTATAAGGATAATAACAATAAATTCAAATAAAATCCGATAATAAAGCAAATAATTGAATTTAATCCTTTCAGTAAAACAGCCTTTTTCTATATTCGACTATTCTCTAAGTACATAATCATCTAACTAAAAGATCACTTCTCTTTCGGCATCCAAATTGAAACTTGTACAATCAACCTTTTTTTAAAATCTCAGTCGTTGACATGTTTAGAGAGTGTTTTTATAAACAACTAAAGAAAGTGCAGTACCCTCAGTGTTTAGGAATCGTGTGTCAAATGATATAAGGATTGAAATATAACTAATCACACATTAACTATTATAGAAAGTGTGTTAAAATAAACCGTTGCATACTACAATATTATAACATGTGACGGGATTATAGGTCTGGCGTGTGAGTTAGTATGCAACGGTTGGTGGTAATTCAACTCTTTATTTATTACAACTCCAACAATGGTATTTGTGTGCATTAAAAAACTAAAAGAATAAATATTTTGATCAGTAACAGTTTAGCTTATTCACAAATTTGAAATTACCTAATACCATCTTGGATATGATAATAATATCTATTAATGAATTATTGTTCTCCTATAGATCTTGTGGATATTAACTTTTAAATGCAGCAATCAACAACTAATAATATATTTGTGGTAGATACGTATTTCACATTCATATCGAAGCAAAAAACCACCCGTATAGAAGTAAAGAAATAAACAGATACCACTGACCATAGGCGTAGCATATGTTTCGTCTCATGAATATATATAAAAATTAAGGGTTACCATTTTAAAATTTGACACTTTTTTTCTATTTGATTTTATACCCTTAAATAATTCAACTTTAATAATTGAATTTGTTGGAATATCCCAGTAGTTATAGACCTATCTACTTCAGGCGGCTATGTGTATTCTTTTAATAAATATTAAGACAGGGCATTTGAAAAAAAGGGTATAAAATCAAATAGAAAAAAAGTGTCAAATTTTAAAATGGTAACCCTTAATTTTTATATATATTTATGAAAGGATGTCTATTACAAAAAGTTATGGCTTTCAAAATATTGACAATTTTACAGTTTTCTATTACAATAGTGATAGGACTGAAATTTAATTGATTTAAGTTGGCTATGATGGCTTTAATTTATTGTTATTTATTGTTATGTTGTTGTTATTAACGAAACGTCGTTGTTGTTATCGGTTTATTTAATTAATTTGACGAGAATAAAAAATGGATATTGTTTTTGTTTAAAAAAGTTTTGAAATACTCGTAAAATTTATAAGATCCGAACACCCAAAGAAAAAATCTTCTGAAAAATAATAGAATTACGGTTCAAGAATAAACAAAGAAAAACTAATTTTAATTTATTATTAATTGCATTGCATTATTTTTTTCTTTGGGTGGGTTCTTATAAAAAGAATGTATTTCAAAACTTTTTTTAAATAAAAACAATATCTGTTTTTTATTTGCGTCAAATTAATTAAATAAACCAGTAAGAACAACGACGTTTCGTTCTTCCGGTTTGATATAATTTTTTCCTTTGTATCAAAACTGAAGAAGTTCCAACTTATTAACGAAACGTGGTTGTTGTTATCGGTTTATTTAATTCATTTGACGAAAATAAAAAATGGATATTGATTTTGTTTAAAAAAGTTTTGAAATAAAATTGTTTTATAAGAACCGAACACCCAAAGAAAGAATCTTCTGAAAAAATTAGAATTACGGTTCAAGAATAAACAAAGAAAAACTAAGTTTAATTTATTGTTAATTACATTTTTTTTGTCAGTTATTTTTTTTCTTTGGGTGGGTTCTTATAAAAAAATGTATTTCACAACTTTTTTAAACAAAAACAATATCTGTTTTTTATTTGCGTCAAATTAATTAAATAAACCGATAAGAACAACGACGTTTCGTTACTAATTAGTAACTTCTTCCGGTTTGATATAATTTTTTCCTTTGTATCAAACCGGAAGAAGTTACAACTTATTAACGAAACGTCGTTTTTGTTATCGGTTTATTTAATTAATTTGACGAAAATAAAAAATGGATATTGTTTTTGTTTAAAAAAGTTTTGAAATAAAATTGTTTTATAAGAACCGAACACCCAAAGAAAAAATCTTCTGAAGAAAATAGAATTAGCTACAGTTCAAGAATAAACAAAGAAAAAATAAGTTAATTACATAAGTGTCTAAATTATTCCAAAATGAATTTATTACAAATTGTTATTTAAATTAAACATGGAATATTCGAGAATTTTTTAATCACTTTTCAAACAAGAAAAAAGAAAAATATAAAATTCAAAATATGAACAGACGGCTTTCAAATTTTACTGTTTTATTCACCTTTTCAGCGTTCAATAACATTTTGTAGTATCTACTGCCAGAAAGGCTATTTTCAAAGTCAAAAGAGAGGAAAAAAACAAAAAATCAAAGTAAGCCTGGGATTTTGAAATTTTGTACAGTTACTCAGTTTTTCATTCTGAATAACTTTATTAATATGTAACGTTTCATCGTAACTTCAACCGAAAAGACATCAGTATTTTCAAAATTTCCAAGGCATATAGGTACTTGATTTTTCAAACCTAAACTTATGTCTCAACTTAGTTTCAAACCAAGTATCCGGGGACAAACTGTATATCTATTACAGTGCCTTAGAAATCTTGAAAATACTGATGTCTTTTCGGTTGAAGTTCCGATAAAATGTTACATATTAATAAAAGTTATTCAGAATGAAAAACAGAAGTAGATACTTATGCTTAATTTTGTAATTTCTTGAGATAACACATTCTTTTTTACATTTGTTGAGTTCAAATTAATGAATTATCTAGTATTTAAGTTAAAATCTTATATAAAACTAAGTCAAATTATTGTCAGGATTATTCTCAATCGGCATGTAACAAAACATAATTGCCGTACCCCAGATTGGGACATATTATCTTAAAATCAGTTGGTTTTGGCTATATTTAAATAGAGTATCTTCTATATGTAGATTCACAATCACCCCATTCATCCTTTAGAGTTTGTTTGTGGACGCGTTGTATACTTATATGTGTTTATTTGATAGTTCTAGTGCTCCTCCAAGAAGAAGAAAGGCTGGAATTTACACTATAAATACCACTGATGGTGTTGTCTTCCAAAATAACAGTTTTTTCAGCACATTAACCAAAGGAAAAAGGTAATACAAATAGCATACTACATTTTTACTTTAACCTAAGTCTAATATAACCTAGAGTCACTTACCCCTTTGTAAGTCATGATATTGCTCTATTTGTTGGTTTCTATATTTCGGAAATTTTACTACTCTCTATCAAATTGAATGCACAAAACTCAACTTTTTGCAAAATGTGTTTGTATTTATAGAAAATTAATGTTTTTACATGGATTTACAAATTAAGTCCCATATATCCATTTTAATCTTTAGGCATTAGCAGCTCTATAATATCAATAGAAATAAACCAGATTTGTAGTAACTAAACCTTAAACGTTTGATTGAAGGGATTTTATACTTACCCGATTTTAGGACTATATTGATATTAATTAGTTTTCGGCAGGTGTTTAGATTATTACAAATATTAACAACGAACAGTGGTGTCGCTAACACTCATTTTCCTGTTATTATCAGCAGGTACAGCATTTTTTTCAGTGTGCCTCTCCCGTATTATTTTTTAAGCGGCCCACACGCACGCAGTTTTGCTCGAAGCTCGGCCTACGCAGGTTTGTTCGCGAGCAAGTTTGAATGACCATACATTATTCAGGCAAAACTGGTCATTCAATAAGTCGTGTAAAATGGTAAAAACACTACCTTCTGATATCTTTACAATGACAGCTAGCTCGTGCATCTTCAATTTGCGACCGTTCATAACCAATTTGTGATTTTTTTGAAGTTTTCTGGAATAACAGCCTCATTTCATGGCATGTCAAGTAAATAAACAATATAAAATCTAAACACAAATTCAATGGTATCAACATATACCTAGCTAAAACTTATACACAAAAATACCTGTATATGTACATTAAACCATAAACATACAACGTCAGAGTAAGACAGTCAAACAAAAACAACAGTTCGTCACCACACAAGAGGTCAAAACACAATAAAGAAGGATCATTAAGAGCAGAGCTCAACATACATAAGAGTGTAGTATAAGGAATTCCTTTAAATTTCTACTAAATTGATGAATATTTCTCGAATTCCTAATAGATTCAGGCAACATATTAAAATAAAGTAGTCCAGAGTAATCTGGTGACTTTTTAAAAAACTCATGTCGAGGCCTAGATAAAAGCATCCTCTCTCTGCCCCTAGTCGCATAGTCGTGCAAGGAGCCATTACGCCGAAACCTGCAGATGTTTTTAAAAATATACGTCAGGATTTTAAGCAAGTATATACGCAACCGTGAGTAAACGCCATCGTCTAAATGTCTCCCTACACGAGAAATTGTAGGGCAGGCGAAACATAGTGCGTAAAATTCTTTTTTGGATGATGAACACCCTGGATATTCCACTCGATCGTCCCCAGACGATAATGTTGTAGGCAATAGTAGAATACACGAAAGAGTAATAAATATTAAGTAGAGCGCCAGTGTTCATGTGACTTCTGAGAGTGTAAATCACGTAAGCCTGGCTGTTCAGTTTACGACTGACGGACTCCAAATGATCAGCCCACCGCAGCCGCCGATCGAAGGTCACTCCCAAAATCCTCGAAGACGTAGCCCACCCCAGCCGATGGCCCTCAAACACCAAGTCGTAATTCAGCACTGCACGATACCTACTGAACTGCAGAATGACAGTCTTATCATGATTGATCATCAGTTTGTTTTGAGTGCACAAATATACGCATAACGGATAGAATTTTTATTCGCAGTACTTCTGGGTCCTTGTCGTGGACTACCAGAGATGTATCATCGGCATACATAAAAGCCCTTGCAGATGGAATGTGCAGGGGCAGATCGTTTACGTAAAGTAGAAATAGAAGCGGACCCAAACGCTCCCTTGTGGTGCCCCCACATTAATACTTTTAGATTCCGAGACCGACGAATCAACCCTGACACTAATCTAATAACAAATGTTGCTTCACACAGAATGAACTATTTTTTCAAATTAAAATTATTTAATTGATGTTATAAAAAATTTACTTCAGGATGAAAGTGAAAAATAAATATAAATTCAAAGTTGTGCATTATAATGTTTCTAAGTTTAAAAGGAAGTTGTAATAGTAATTTCACAATGAACATACATAAATTTTAATTTTTTAAATTGTCATAAAAAAAAATTCGGCAAATGATTCGAATAACCCCATTATATTAATTTCTGTATTAAATTCCCCCTTTTTACTAGCCACTGATGATGAGAACACTGGGTCTCGAAACATGTATGGTTTGACACAATTTTAATAAAATAAAAGAATTATTTGTGGAGAAGACGAAGTTTTACTTATTATTTAATTGATTTGGTGATAACTTTTTAAATATTTCATGCACGGTTGGTCATGTGAATTAAAATTCTACGAGAAACCGAAAAAAAACTTTTCGTTTTTCCCTGTATACTGTCTTCAGTACCTACGTAAACATACATTAAAATTTTTTAGGACACTTAAAATAAAAAATTTAATTAGGGGCGACATTATAGTGGATCACCCGGTACCTAACTAGGTACTAGGTGAATACGGGAATAAAAATATATGTTAGAACTTTTCGACATGCTCTGTACGTTAAAAATTGATCAAATAATGTGTATTACATTGCTATTTCAATGATGTTGTTCATTATTTCTTATTTTTCATATAAGAAATATCATACCTAAATACCTACCTATATAGAATAGTGAGACGCCCCTGAATTCTTAAAATGCTAAATTGTTGTTTTGTTAGATATCATAATTTACGTAAATCAGTCACGGAAATATGTTGCGAAAAGTTAATTTAACAAAATGTACTGAACAAATTAATTAATTACAATATATTATAACTCTTTACACCAGATTTCCAAATTAACAAGATAAAATTTTGACTTATTTCATCAGTCATGTAGGTAGGTACCTATCTACGACGCGACGATTGGTATCTACATTTCATTTATTTGAAAAATATTAATTAATCAAATTAACTAAACTTCTAGCCTATAACTACATAGATGACTCAATATTTTTAACTCAATTATTACTCTGTTAGCATTAATTTGTTGAGTGTTTTCGAAGCAAAAAAATATTAAATTAATAGGTAAACCCTAAAAACTATATTATTGTAAAATTTGTTTTTTGTAATCCACATACTGCCATCTTAAAAATGAATGCTGTAACTCTTTATTCCGTGTTATAGAAATCTACAGATGCCTTGATATTTCAGTTGCCTGTCAATAGGTGGCGGAATTTAGAATTAAAAAAAGGCAACTATAATACTCAATGAAGTTAATACTATACAGACATGCACCTGTTTGAATAAAATAAACGTTCGCCCTGGGCGGGATTACTTTTGACACAGTACTAGAACGAATTAATAGGTTTGTTCCACATATATTTGAATGATTTGACATTATAATAAAACAGTTTCGTGCTTCGTCCAGTTTTGGAACAGGCAATTATGATCGCGTGGGGTTCATGGTGTCTATATAGTATTTAATCTCAGTAATAACACACAGCTTACTGAATTTTAAATAAAATTACTGATTACGTTGTAATTATATATTTTTTAGAAAAATATCCGAGGAAATACTGCCTCCTTGTAGTCACGGCATTTTCCGACAAAAGCCTGTTAATAATGATGCAAGCTTTAATGACTACGTCAGAGTGGCTAAAGAGTCGATTGGCAATATTGGAATTCCAAAATTTGGCAACATCTTCACGAAGAAGATGGCGGCTACAACTTCGCAACCGACGATTCCCTGGTCAAATACTAAAGATGATTACGAATTGGGCAAAGTAATCGGTTAGTATTTGCAAAAATTAAATTCTTGATTAAATTAGCTTTCGATCGATGTATAATACGATAGTGGTCTTTGTGTTTTACTGTTTAAAATTTGTGAAATTTAGTATTTTAAGGTTATAGACTTTTTTGGTGTTTAGCTCCCGGTGCACTTTTTAATTCATTTTCTCTGTAAATTAATCGTAACATATCCAGTTATTATTACAGTAAGATAAATTAATATTATAGTTGTACATTTGGCATAAGTGTCTCGAGATAAACATATGCTAAACATCCTTATCGGTGGTCGTCTATATTAAATTAAACCAATACATAACTAATAAACTTGATTTGTGTATTCATAATATAATATTCAATCAATATGACCTTATTTAATAAACTACGAAAAAATTAATTAGCATTGAAAAAACATAATACGCAAACCTATTGTATGTGTATGTGCTATTCTTATTAAGTGTTGAGTTTAATGACACCGCAAATAACTTGACACAGATCTGCTAAGTAGCGCGTTAAATCCTTAAATAAATGTTTTACTTTTATTTATTAGATTTTTAATCATTTAGGTGTGGGAGCTACAGCAGTTGTGCACGGTGCCTTTTGCAAGCCAAAAAATGAAAAATGCGCCATCAAACGGATCAACTTGGAAAAATGGAATACCTCAATGGATGAATTGCTTAAAGAGATTCAGGCAATGTCCAGTTGTAATCATGAAAATGTAGTGACATACTATACCAGCTTTGTCGTAAAGGAGGAATTGTGGCTCGTATTAAAGTTGTTGGAAGGTTAGTTCATATTTTGATAACAGTAAGGCACTGGCGATTTGGAAATAAAACGTACTGGAACTTTAGTTTATTTTGCATCTTTTCATGAATTCATTGGCATACCAAAACACATTTTATTCGTAGTTTTGGCTTTACTCTTTAAAATTGATGCAAGTTAAGTTGTTTTTGATCACATAATACAGTTTATCAATCTCTATCTGAAACGCATCCATCCTCCATTCACTGACCTACAATGTGTTTTAAAAATGGTTCATTAAATTAATTAAAGCAATTATCAACTCCTTATGCTATATTTTGCTATCAAATAAGTATAAATAATAATAAAACTTTGTCAAGCTCGTTTTTTTTATAATTAAGTAATATCATTCAACCGATATTTTAGCAGGAACTTAAAAATATTGTACGTGGATTAAAAAAACGAGTGAAAAGTAGCGAATAGTTAGGTACTTGGCAAAAATTATTGAATCTATTCTGTTTAATTATTGTTTTAGGTGGTAGTCTGTTAGATATTATCAAACATAAGATGAGAATATCCAATTGCAAACACGGTGTTTTTGATGAATCTACAATAGCAACTGTCCTAAAAGAAGTATTAAAAGGCTTGGAATACTTTCATAGTAATGGGCAGATTCACAGGTAATTCACTTAAAGGATACGTTAAAGTACTGTAACTAAAAAGCAATTTCTCGCAACTGTCTTGAATACCGTAAATATTTATATAGTTGACATGTCAGATACTAATCAGTATAATAGCGGTAAAAGTCAAAACCGTAAAATAGCTATACTTCTCATACTGCTAATGTGTTGAAAAATACTAAGTGATTTTATTCCATAGGGATATTAAAGCGGGAAATATCCTTCTTGGAGAAGATGGTACAGTACAAATTGCAGATTTCGGTGTATCTGCTTGGTTAGCAACGGGTAGGGATTTGTCAAGGGAGAAAGTGAGGCACACTTTTGTTGGCACACCCTGTTGGATGGCTCCTGAAGTTATGGAGCAGGTAAGCAGAGAACAAATGCTAACAAAATCAGAGATAACAACATTCAATGAGACAAACACCTACTTGGTTATAATAAAAATAAATTCAGGTTAATCTTTAAAATATGATGTAATGATTAGACTTTATGTAGGACCATGGGTATGATTTCAAAGCTGATATTTGGTCGTTTGGTATTACTGCTATCGAAATGGCATCGGGTACAGCACCTTATCATAAGTATCCACCAATGAAAGTACTTATGTTGACATTGCAAAACGATCCACCCAATCTGGATACTGCTGCAGAGGAAAAAGATCAATATAAGGTAAATCTTTAAATTACCACCAATTGTTTTCAAGTATTATTATTTCTCTGATTTGTTCGTAGGCTTATGGTAAAACTTTTAGGAAAATGATCACAGATTGTCTACAAAAAGAACCAGCCAAACGGCCTACCGCAGCTGAACTACTGAAGCATCCATTTTTCAAAAAAGCAAAAGATAAAAAATATTTGCAGCAAACATTAGTGGCAATTGGACCTAGTCTGGAGACCAGAGTTCAAAAGGTAAAACACGATAAGCTAGATCCTTGTGGACTATCTCCGATCAGCACTTTGATTTAATGTACTTATAGTAATCGTTTTTTAGGCGTCAAAGCGGCAGCCAGGTGCATCTGGACGCCTGCATCGTAAAGAAACTGGAGAATGGGTGTGGTCAAGTGAAGATGAAGGTGACGGCATCGGCGGCGATGAAAGTAGTGACAGCGATAGTGATTCGAAACCTATGAACACTTTGGTATCCGCTGGTTCGTCTGGTTCTGACCATGAAAGTAGTGAAAATGATGTGCCACCTGTTAATTTAGTTTTGAGAATGAGGTAAGTTAATAGCGTTCACACGGTTACGATATATTTAATTATAATTAAATAAAATTAAGTTCTAAATGAACTACACAGTTGTATTAAATTAAAACAAGAAGTGACTGATTTCGGCCTAAGCTATCTTCAGGTAAAATACAAGATATGAAATCAGATACAAGCTAAATTTTAAAATATAAAATTAGGTACAAAGGCTTCAAACATTTTGTTTCTTTAATACAAATTCATTCTTTCTTAACAATCCATTTTAACAGAATTAGCAAAAATAAATGCAATTGACTTTGTTTTGTCCAATTTTGGAATTGCTTTTGCGCGAAATGTGTTGCACTGGGTCTTACTTTCTTTAGACTTTTTATTCCACCAGGAATGTTCAGTTTAGATCACGATTTAAATGCACTGATGCCTTATCCAAATAATGCCTTTTTTGTCATTCTTGAACGTTGTTCTTGTATTCGAACCTTCATAATCTGTCTTCTTTGGAATATCACCTGTTCTCAAAAGTGAAAGGTTATTTTCACGCAAATTAAAGAGGTTTTAGAGGAAGTAAATATTATCCAAGTGTCGAATAAATTACATTTCCGCGAAGTAAAGTGTATAGAACTTCAAAAGACAATTCAATATAAAGGGAGAAAATTAAAATGAACATGTTTGGTGTATTGACAATAATTTGAACAAAATTAAAAGTGGTTTATTTGTGGAGCAGACGAATTTCATTTATCCTTAAGAGATAAACTCCACGTAGAATGGATTATTTCTATAATATAAAATGTTTTCGTTAAGGTGCGGTTCCCTCGGAGCGACTGAGAGCTGCGATCGTCGCGTATCACTGCTTATAAAACAAATTAGTATTATGAACACTTTCCTCCGCGGGGCTATGTTTAGCGACTATAGCTGATCTAGGCGATCGTCGCGAGTCGACTGGTCTGAGAGCAGTATAATCGCAGCCGTTGGATGAATCATACACTACTTTCCAATAACAACTGACGTAAAGCAGTGTTGTGTCATTGCACCTACCTTGTTGTCGTTGTTTGTGGAAGGGTCATTCAACTTGTTAAGAATGAACTGCCGGAGGGAATAGAGATCGTCTACAGGCGTACGATTTACGAGGGCCATCAAGGTTTTGAAGAGCAGCGTCCATGACATGAGGATGCGAAGAGACAGCATCGTAAGGAGAGAGAATGCATCGCTCTACAACAGCCGGTAAATGCTGGTGATTGGCTGTGTCAGTTTTGTGATAAAATTCATGGCTCGAGTATCGCTCTGTTTAACCATCTTAGGGTTCACAACAGAAATCCCTGAGTTGGAGTAATTCATACAAAGCTTCCATGTCGACTGCAGTCGCCCCGAGGAAAACGGACAATAAGCTACGATCGCAGTTCTCAGACGCCCCCAGGAAACCTTACCTTTAATATCAAACTGTTTCATATTATGACAAGTCCCTGTATATCGGGTGAGGTTTTTAACTTGAGACCATGAAATTTCTTAATTAGACTTCAGTATATCGAAAAAGTTTTAGGGTTGGTAGTTGGTAGTCATCTTGACATTTAATGTAATTTGACGGGCAACTCTATTTTTTCCACTGGAAGCATATTTTTGAACTTGAATTAACAAAAGCATGGAAAATTCCATTCGGTGATGACCTTGGCCAATTGGACCTCTTGAGGTATAGAAAAATTGAAGAACTTCAAAATGGAAATAAAAAAATGACGACCTTGATATTCGACTACTGCATTAAGATCTGATTATCATATTATGCGGTCATTTCATTTACCGGATAAACGTATACCATCGTGATCAAACCAGATAGCATAATATTGACCAGTAGTTTCCAATATACTTGCATCTCGTTTTAGAATTTTGGATGTTAAATTGACTTAATACAATTTCAAGGTGTCTTCAATGAAAACTAAATAAATGACTTAAAAACGCTAATCAAAAAGCTAACTCTGTTGTTTATGTTCATGCAGGAATGCTAAAAGGGAATTAAATGACATTCGTTTCGAATTTGCTGTGGGCAAAGATACTGCGGATGGTATTGCAGGCGAATTGGTTGGCGCTGGACTAGTGGACGGTAGAGACATCACAGCGATTACCCAAAGTTTACACACATTAATAGAACAAAGGCATATGACAAAAGTAGTAACTTTTCAATTGGTAAGTGTAAATTTTAATTCTTAGCGTTATTTTATAAGAAGCAGTGCATCCTCTGCAACTTTTGGCAAATGTAGGCTATAACTTTAACTTTATTGTTATAAAAGAATCACAAAAGTTCTTGTAGACAAAGTCATATTTAAAATAATATATAATAAAGACATATACAAATACGGTTATCAAACATATTTTAAAATACATACGTAAAGCAGTAATGCTACTCTACAAATAAATAATAAAATTACAAATCCACCAAATATTCACAAATTAAAATATGTAAATAACAATACAATAAGATAACCCTATAAAAATGCAAATAACAGAACAGAAAAAATAATAATACATCATTAAAATCATGATCAAACCAAATCAAATGTGGACCAACACAATAAAATCAAAACAAACGCTACCATGTATCAGCAAAGTAGTCTTCCAGCGAGTAATGCCTCTCTAAATTGCTTGCGTAATAGTAATACTCCAGTGGCTAATACCACGATTGGTATTACATTACAATAATAATAATTTAGATATTAGGTGTTATAAAGATCTGTATTGTGCATGATTCCTAACAGATTACTTTTTTTGTAGATTATTTTTACATATATAGTTTTTAGTGACATACACTATAATTTATATGATATTGAAACCAGAAAAACACTGGTGTAGATATTTTCAACATTTTAATTATTGATATAAAACACGGTATCATTCACTAAATTTTAATAAAATCGTAGATAGTTATGTGCCGACTTTAGCAAACTGAAGTCATCTTCAGCTCTGTTCTATATGTATACAAAATCCATCATAACTTGTGTAGTGTTCGAAAAACTTGTTTGTTTATACGATTCCTAATACATGCTACAATAAAAATTAAATTTGTAATTAATTGTTGATATTCTTTTAGGTTGTCACCATCTTTACTTGTGATTACCTTTATAGGTTTTTGTAGAGGATAAATCATTTAAATAAATAGTTTTACCAGATCAGTAAGTGATAAATTAACGATTTTTAAAGAAATAATGACGTTGGGGAAGGTATAAAAAATTTTATTCGAACATAAAAGTTATGATCGATTCGGTATATTTATTTAAAAAATTAATTGAACATCCTCATGGATTACTTTGTAAAATTTTAATTTTGTTTGTTTCAGAATTCAGGTGTAAGTAGTAATGAAACGCCGGACGACAAGGCGTTAATAGGTTTTGCCCAAATATCCATTACGGACTGATATAGACTTGTTGAACCATATAATTCCTGATCTATACATATTGTTATATTATTTTCGTTATGGGATCTACTGATCATTGTATTTTACTTTTTAGAGAGGCCGTATCTTTCGAATCAATGTATCTAGTGATATAGATAATTGATTTTCTTGCAACCAGTTAATGTATAAAAATAGTTCTAATAATATTCCAGTCAGAAATACGTTTTGCTCCAAAAAATTATAGACAGCAATAGTTTGGAATTTGATAGATGAAAGCTATAAAAAATAGAAAATATAAGTAGTTATGATTCTTGTTATTTCAGAACTTATTTGTGCTTATTCATCACTTAATAAAGTTTCGAAAATTCCGCTTGGATGCAATATGCAATGCTATGCATTTAGATGTTTATTATCGAGAATGACGAAGAAATATGAGTAATGAAAGCACATCTATTTGTATGAAAATAAGGAATTTATCCATTGAATAGTCACAATTAATGTTTTAAACCAAGAAAATAAACTTTTGGGCGGTTACAGCTCAGCTTTTGGAAAGGAAAAATCTTTTATTTGTGCCTGGTGACTGTCCATATCAAAAAATAATGAATTTAAAATAATTCGAATATCTTAAAGTAAGTCATCAATAGTATAAAAGTTATGATTTTTTAATACAGAAAACTAAATATAGATATCACTGACAAGTCTTGAATTTAACAATATATCCAGTTTTTATGAATGTATGACTAATCTTTAAAATTTGATCTCGATCCCATAAGTAGTTTTAGAAATATACCGAGGTAAAACATGTCTTGGGACAGGGAGGTGTTGACGTCGTTATCTTGGTTGTTTTGCGCAGCGCGTGTGCATGTGAGGAGTTCGAGACGTCATACAGTGGTTTACGAGAGTTGAGTTCTTAAATAATGATTTTAAAGGTTGGTCAGAAGAGTTTTATTTTTTGCTGTGAGCTGTAAAATTACACAGTATTTCAAAAATTTGTTTTAATTAATGTTTTATTATAGTGATAACAAGAAGGATGTTAGAAGTCTTGTATATATTATGATTTACTTAATTCAAATTCAATAATTTTATTTATTAAATAACGCAATAATTCATTTAAATTAAGTGGATGATAGGAAATACACTTATTTTATTGTAATTACTTTTATTGAATTATAATTACTATTTTTATGTTCTACATTTTTATTTTATTTAAACGATTTTATTCTTTGAAATATTAAGACAATAAAACGAATCTAGTGTCCGATAATACAGGAATTGTTAGAATTTAATAATAAATTAATTAAAAACAACGTATGATCAGTAGATTCCTAATTTTGTACTTAATAGTAATATATACATAAAACAGAAACATATTATACATTATAAGTAATATATATCTATATTTCGTCTGTTTTCTATAAAAACACGATTTGTTTTTGTATTGTAATAAAATCGAAGACTTTGAAATGAAAAGACCCTACAAGTTTATGCTAATTATAATGTTAACTATAGATTAATGCAACAAATGTATAGTAGAGTATGCTAAAATTAATTAAAGTTTTTACTATGAGAAACAAATTGGCCTATACTTTGTCTTAGTTGAATAAAAATAAATCTAATTTTATTGAAATAATTGTGATTGATTTAAAGAACAATTTATTACTTATACACAACACAGGCTATATTGTCGCTTTATCAGGCACTAAAAACACAACTCAATACAATAACGATACAATACAAATCATCAATCCAAATCTTACTTTTTAAAAAACTGAATCTCTAGTTGTTTTTTTTTTTAAGATTTGGATTGATGATTTGTATTGTATTGACTAAGCCTTGATAAAGCGGAAATATTTTTTTTTTTAGTTGAAACAGCATTTCCACAAGCTGTTTATATACAGGGTGCGGCATCATAACTTCCTTTTTTGAAATGCGCGCTATTTAGACTGTAGAGATCGAACTGGGGGGAGACTGCTCTTATTCGGTAGGTTTGCATCTAAAGTTTTGTGCCCCATCCGGTCAGTCTCCACGATGCATTGGACCAGTGATCAACGTGCGTTTGCCGTCGAGGCGTACTTTTCGAATGGACGTTCTGTGATCGCAAATCGCAGCGTGCTTTTCGAAATCGATTCAATATAGCCCCGGCGGGGCCTGTGCGAGATCGGAAATCAATAGTTACGTGCGTCGCTACATTCAAACAAAGCGGGAGTGTGACGAGACGAAGAATTGGAGTCCCTCGGCCCATTAGAACACATGAAAACATTGAAGCTGTGAGAGCCTCAATATTGCGATCCCTATGGCGTTCTGCCCGCAAACAGGCATCTGCCCTAAGACTTTCCGATCGTTCAGTGAGGCGAATTCTTCACGATGATCTTCATTACCATCCGTACAAGTTGGCGATTGTTCAAGATCTCGAGCGTGACTTCAATTCTCATAGGAACGCATGTGAGGCATTTCCCGAAAACGTCCCTGACGACGCAATTGTTTGAGGCCAATTTCCACGTTAGTGGATACGTCAACAAACAAAATATGCGTTACTGAGCTGACACCAACCCCCGCGAATTGCATCAAAGGCCCCCGCACTCACCTAAAGTCACAGTGTGGTGTGCAATTTCTTCGGCTGAAACAGTGACATTGAACTCTATCCCATATGTAAACATGTTGGAAAATTTTTTTCCTCGACTTAACGAATTGGATTTAGGGGACAATTATCAATGGCTGTTTGGAGGGAACACTTTCCGGGGTGCCTAATCTCAATAAGCGAGCTCGTTCCCCCGATTTGACACCTTACGATTTTTTATGGGGATTTTTGAAATCCTGTGTTTATGTCAATCGTCCAAGAACCCTAGAAGATCTCAAAGCCAACATCCGGGCCGAAATGATCAACATACCAGCTGTCATGCTGGAAAGAGTTATGACAAATGCCAGAAATCGGCTCATTGAGTGTATCGACAATGGAGGGCGTCACATACTTGACATGATTTTTAAAACTGTTTGAAGCAAAACTTTACATATGTACCTACATTATTTATAAAAATAATAAAAACTTCTAATCCATAAAATGGGTTTTATTGCGTTTTGAAATAAGGAAGTTATGCTGCCGCACCCTGTATTATAATCTTTTAATCTACGAAAGGCAGCAACGGCGTTTTGAAACTACAGAAAATCAATTGTGACCACAAGCGAAATAAGCTCATCTAAGCCTCCATTCACATTAGGTCGGACCGATATGTTATCGGACCTGTAGATGTGTCGAACGTATACTTGGCATATATAAGGTGTCCGTAAAGTAACGGAGCGGGCGATTATTTTCAAAATGGTACATTTTTAAAAGAAGAAGCCGATAATTTATGTTTAGCAACTACGTATTTGATTCGAAAACTGCCGCATGGCGGTGCCATCATTTAAGTCATGTTTGTTTCAAATTATTGCAACCCCTATTTTTTAGTATAGTCGCTCTGAGTACATTGATGTGCCACGTGTAGGGGGTAACATAAGAACATTTCTCTCCTGCCATGCAGGTTTTGCTAACGAAGCCAATTTTTTTTCTATGGGGACAATTCAAAAACCGTGTTTACCTAAATAGGTCACATAATTTAAATGAATTAAGGCATCTTATTCAAAACGAGATGCAATTGGTCACTCCCGAGATCATAGAAAACGTGCAACGCTAGTTTGTGGAAAGATTAGCCCATTGCCAAACGGTTAATGGTGCCCACTTTGACCAACTGCTCTAGATAGTCCTCCAAAAACAAATATTTTTTTTTGAGATAAAGACTTGTATAACCATTTTGAAGTTCCTTGAGACGATTAAGAACATATCCAGATGGAAGTCTATCTGTGTGCGTGTGTGTTTGGGGGAGTCCTAGGATGAACCCATTAGTTTTTGGCTGAAATCGTTCCAGCCCTGTAATAGGGGTGGACACAACCGCCAAATTTTCAAATAGCAGTAGGGGTCGAGTGATACATCATTTTAAAGCATTTTTAACTGCTTTACAGCACTACTTTTGATATTTCAAATCAAATCTTTATTTAATAAATTTACAAAACTATACACAATCTATACAATTTAACTGTGAATTATTTTTTGCAATAATAAAAGACATGATCTTCCAACACCTTGCTGATCACTTAAGAGTGTTTAACATACATTTAATCGGCGTATAAATATTACAGTCTAATAAAATTCTCATACACTTATTTTGTAAAATTTGTATTCTATTGATATCGTCCCTTCTGCACGAGATTAAAAGCGACATACCATACGAAAAACGTGATAAAACAATTGTCTTGAAAATCAAACGCTTCGTCCACGGTGACATACAATAAGAAACCCATTTTTTTTCCCTATTTTTTTACATATAAAATTTACATGACAATTAAATTTAATTGTGGATTTAAAATAACACCCAAATACTTCATTTCATTTACTCTTTCAATCTTGCATTCATTAATCTCTACTTTATATTTGCCTCCATAATTCTCGAGAAAATTGCGTTTAAAATTACACCAGTTAGGTAGTTGAACCTAGAGAGTAGGTAGAACCTTACCTTATTAAGAGTTTACTCTTAATAGAATATACAGGGTGTTTGGAAGGTCGATAGAAAGTCTTGGGGAGGTGATAGATCAGACCATGTAGAATCTTTTAAGCCAACCATAGTTTAGTACAACTTAGTACAAAATTTTACGGTTTTTGAGATATTCGGATTTTGAAATTTAAATCATAAATTTGTAAATGTTCAAAGTGAGAACCATTGTTTCTAATACATGCTCGAGCTCTACGTCTTACTTCGGTAGTTCTTGTATGAAATAGCCTGTCTTGCTGCATTACTTGAAAAGCTTCTCGAATGTTTCTTATTAAATGGTTTCTTGATACGATTTCTTCGGTATAAACTAACGCTTTAGCCCGCCCCCAGACATAAAAATCCAATGTTGTCAAGTCCGGGGATGTAGCAGTCAATTTGCTTTTGTGTGTGTTCTCCAAATACAAAAAAAAAACACACTTTTAGGTATTTAAAAACTATTTCATATAGCCTGTTGTTCTTTTAGTGATTTCAGGAAAAAACCGCATATTTTCATACTAAAAATCGAAAATTTCCAATAAGTCGAAAACCGTAAGCGTTTGTACTAAGGTATGTGTGGCTTAAAATATTCTAAATGGTCTGCCCTATCACCTCCTCAAGATTTTCTATCGACCTTCCATCCTGTATAATGAATTAATTTAATAAGGATTTTTGGGGTTATAGAGCGTATGCTTCGCATGTGGAAGGTCCTGAGTTCGAATCCCAGCTACAGATTTAATAGACCAGATGTGTAAGTAAGCGCAAAACAGTGATTCAAACCACAGATCTAGAAATCGAGTTTCTAAATCTGTGATTCAAACTCGATTTGACAGACTTATGTTGCCCACACCAATGCATTTGCAAATTTGGGTTGTGTTATAAAAAAAATTGTCCGCACCAATAGATTGTTTAAATATTTAAGATTTAATTTATTTGTTTATTTATTCATATAAAACAGTGGAAGCTTAAAATTAATATATTATTATTTTTTTTACTGTTAAAAAATATATTTGTATAGAAATTAAGAACGTGAATGAATCTGTCCTCGCTATCGAAAATGTTGTGTATAATATGGGAGAACAAGGTAAAACAAGTACTACACTGGCTAATAGCACGACTGAAATTGAATTACAAGCAGTTTTCTAAATAAATAGCGGGGACAGATTGGCCTCACATCGAAAAAATCTAAATTCACTTTCTTAATTAATATGTTTAGTAACAATAAAATATCTATACACATCAAACAAAAATAACATCACATTCAAAATATGTTTTTGGTTTACTACACAATAACAGAGAATATTGGCTTCACAATTATTTTTGAACTGTATACTTTATGATTAAATTATATTGAGACAAATATGAGCGACCCATATCTAGATCACTGTTGGTATTATTATTTATATTATTTCCAATGGAAATGCATTTATTTATTTTAAATAGGTCTAAACCTTTTTTAAAATATGAATATAATCACAAACCACAATATAATACATAAGAACCCGCACTAAAGACACCTCTGCAGGTACTATAGTCAACCGCTTTATGCCTAGCATGAACCAAACTATCGGAGCTGGCACTTTCTCAGTAGGCGTGGTTTCACAAAGAACTGAAACAGGCGCGGTCGCGTGCTTGCGCATCTGGTCTATTAAATCTGTGTCCCAGCTTTGGCAACTTTTTTTTTTATTTCTAATTTGTGAATAAAATAGTGAGTTTGTTAGGTTAGTTTATTGGAAATGATAAAAATAATAGAATTATACTAATTATTATTAAAATTCTGTTTCGTTAGGCAGGTCATATATTTTCGATTATATTATATCTTGTCCGGAAAGTTTTGGGGGCGACACAGCCGATTGTTTTCTATGGGGACATATTAAACACCGTGTTTACCTAGATAGGCCACAAAATTTATATAAATTAAGGGACCGCATTCATAATGAGATGCAATTGCTCCCGAGATTATAGAAAACGTGCACCGCTCATTTGTGGAAGGGTTAACTCATTGCCAAACGGTTAATGGTGCCCACTCTGAGCAATTGCTCTAGATAGTCCTCCCAAAAACAAAATTAAGTAGTTTCGTTATTTCATTAATCACAAAGCGACACATCAAAAAGTGGATAAAGAGACAAAAACTTGCATTTTCCCAAAAATGTGGCACATCATTGTACTCGACGACAGCGTAGCAACTCAAAGGTGCCCTAAAAACTAGGGGTTGCATTTGAAACAAACACGAGTTCCATGCGGCAGATTTCGGATCAAATACGTAGCCTACCAAATTGCTAAACATAAATCAAAATTGACCTGCTCGGCTTTTTTTAAAAAATGTACCATTTATTTTTATATGGCTTTTCAAATCTTTTTGGCACTATTTTACTAGCAATTCTTATTAGGTACTGCGACGCTTTGTGTACTTTCTCTTGTTCAAATTTGGATTTTGCCTGCAGTAATTAGGTACTACTACGGCGCTTTTTAATGTTTTCTGTAAGTAAAATATACCCACTCCAGTAAAAGTTAAATCCGCCCTTCTTAATTATTACAGTATGTAGAGCAAGCTTCGTTAAACCATTTTCCTGTTCTAATATTTTATTTCATCATTTACATACTCTATTCGGAGTAGAAGTTATAAGTTTGGTTTACGCCCTTTGTTATTTTATTTGTCCAATTATTTCCTAATAATCATTTTACATACAAAATCTCTGTATTTACAACCTGTGTGCAAGACAACTAATCTGCATAATATGTGTTTTAAAATGAATATAATACTTATATGTGACTAATCCAAAAACAACAATAAAATCTATTTTAAAGCTTGTTTTGTGTTTATGTTATACTCTATATTAGGAGCACGATTAAATAATATATGTAGATGGGTGCTCCGCCCTCCAAGCTCGTGTGCTCAGTGGCGCCAAATAATAGATATCTGAAGCACAAATTAATTAAATTCGAGGTAATATATCATAAAGAGTACCAGTAGTACCTACGTTGAAAACTTTAGAAATTGGCTGCTGGCATTACTTTGATTAAATTCTCGACCAACAATGGTAACGGGTGTCTTCTTTATGTTTATGTCATATAGTTATATGTTGTTAAATTTATGATTTTTGATGAATATCAACGATATCTTGATATACGAGGGTCATTCAGTAATTAACAAGACAAATAGGAGGATTGGAGGATGCAGTGACATCTGATCAGCTGTTTAATAAGTGTTTGTAAACATAACCTATAATTCAGTCAGTTGAAAATGTCCAGCCCGACTGAAAATTGCACCTCGGAAGGCGAACGACCGAAGTTCAGAAAGAGTAGATGGGACAGATCCATACAAGGATGTTAAAAGTGTACGGGAACAATTGTTTAAACCGTGCAAACAAGCGGGTAGAAGTGACCATGAGATTGGTAGGTTGGTCGAATTTGCAAGTTATTCCCTTGGATTTCGAATGGAGGCGATAATGCAACAGAACAGTGACATACTTACTGGAAAACAAAGTGAAGCCTGTCATTTGCACTAAATGTCGTAGACTTTTGATTTATCCGTAGAACATTGATGAGAGAGGCAGTGCGGGAAAAATACGGCATAAACCCACTTCAAACTGGAAGGATTTATAACTTACGAATTTCTAGACAGTATAGTTTGGGAGCCGTGGTTCTTGTCCTGCATGATGTTACTGTCTATATCTAGAGATGGCATTCATTACAGAAATTTACCGAAGCAGATCGGCAGGTGTTGATGAATAGGCTTGTTTGTAATGAATGCCGATTATGTGTCATCTCTGTTGCGAAGTTTTAAGTTAATAGGCTTGAGGAATTTCTGTGAAATTTGTTCCACATAATTTGTCATTATTTGCATTTGCATCAATGAAACTGCTAGATGTTTGTGTGTTTTTTTAAGGGATTGCTCTTTAAAATTGAAGTTTGTACCCTTAAGTAGAAGTTATAATATATATATATATATATAGTGAATATTTTCCCTTAGCTTATTTAATACGACGTGCAGGACCTGCAATAGAAGAAACAATGCGACGTGGTCTGTGTCTTTGATGCCTTCGAACTGAAGGTCGAGACAATAGCAGAACCACAAAACAGCATAGCGTTTGTGAGTTGGAGGGGACATTGGTATAATAGTATCGCGTTTATGCACTACTATCACCAGTGCTTCGGTAGCTCAATGGTGTAGAGCAAATGCCCGGAAAGGGTGAGACGTGGGTTCGATTCCCACCTGAAGCGAATGTTTTTTCCAACTTACAAACGTTCGTTTTCTTCATTTGGCTTTTCTATATAATATATATAGAATTTATTCAACTACTAGTTGAGTCACTTTAAGTGAATATTTTCCCTTAGCTTATATATATATATATATATCACCCTCATTGTGGATTGTGTGGACACTAGATGTCGCCAAACACATCTGGTTGTAAACAATATTTGTTCTCTTCCTATATTTTTTTTTAAATAATTTAAAAAAATCACTCTAAAAAATACAAATATACATTTTGGTACACATGGGACTTAATCTGTGACATACGGGAAAAGTCAAAACATTTGAAAAGATGGAAATCTACGCAGTGTTTGAACAGTTTTAACATCTTTAGGGATTTAAGAGTCAGGATCAAACATAAGATAACTGCTGCATCTTACAATTACTTGGTGGAAGCTCAAAATTCATTGAAGACAGATCCAAAGAGGCTCTAGAGCTATGTAGGTACAGAAGCGAAAATCCAGAATTCCGGGTGTCATGTATGGTACGGATAGTGCTGAATACTCAACACCCCAAGGCGTAGTAAACGCTTTCGCGAAATACTTCAATAGCGTATACGTTGATGGTGCCCACCCTCAGGAGGTGCATTCGTCGTCCCGCATATCGGTGGGTCAGCTTGATATCGATGATGTTCTCATGTCACTCAAACAATTAAAGCCCAAAATGACTTCGGGACCAGATGACATGCCGTGCCACTGCAGACTCTGTTTAATAAGTCTCTGAGATCCAATATATTCCCAAAAGCTTGGAAAATTTCCCGCATTTGCCCAATCCATAAATCTGCTAAGAATGATCATGTTGAAAATTATAGGCCCGTCTCGCTCCTGCCCAACTTCTCCAAGGTTTTTGAAGCGGCACTACACCGAAAAATATTTACTCAAATTAAGCATCAGATTGATCCACAGCAGCACGATTTTTTCCCAGCCCGCTCTACAGTAACCAACCTAACCTGTTTTCTAGAGGATGTATTTCGTACCCTCGGGGAGGGTCTGCAGATCGATGCGATTTATACAGATTTTTCGAAGGCTTTCGATAAGCTGGATCATTCGCTTGTCCTACGGAAAATGTCGAGGTTGGGTTTTCATGAGGATCTTTTAACGTTTTTTGCCTCCTACTTGTCTGATCGACAACACTATGTCGAATACAATGGTCATAAATCGGAAACTTTCACACCCACCAGCAGCTGTTTGGCACCATTAATATTTTCAATTTTCATTAATGACATATCCCAGGAACTTACAAGCAACCATTTGATGTTTGCAGACGATCTGAAATTGTATCGTGTTATTCGAGACACTTCGGATTGCGTATTGTTGCAATGCGACTTATCTAAGCTTGAAGATTGGTGTAACTATAATAAATTGCCTTTAAATGTTAATAAATGTAAGTTTGTCATATTTTCGAAATCGCAAACTGTTTTTGAATATCGCTATCAGCTGAGTGACACTGCGCTTGAGTGTTGTGTTGTGTCAGGGATCTTGGAATTTACGTCGACACTGAATTGTCATTTAATTATCATATTCAAAGTATTACCCGAGATGCACTACGCATACTTGGCTTTTTGTTTCGTGTTACCAAAGATTTTAATGATATTGAATGTATAACTAATTTGTATTGTGCTCTGGTAAGATCTAAGCTTGAGTACGCATCTATAATATGGTCTCCCATTTACCAATCTCATGCAGGACACATTGAATACATACAGCGCAAATTCCTTAAATATTTAGCGTTTAAAATTGACGGTAGATTCCCATGTAGAGGATTCGATCATAGAGCACTGCTCGATCGCTTTCAAATGGTTTCGCTGGCTGCTCGCATAGTGTATGCCGGACAACTTTTTCTGTTTAAGATTATACATAGCTTGGTGGACTGTTCAAACCTACTCCGATCGTTGAATTTTAACATACCGCGTCCCTCTGCGAGGAGTAGCAGAATATTTCACGTTCCTGTTTTTCGTACTAATTATGAATCCAAAGCACCACTACTTCGAGCATGCCAAACATGTAACATAGAAGGATTTAGTCAAGAAATTAACTATTTCAATGAGTCTGTAAGATCTTTTTGCGCTCAATTGTCTCGGTTCCTGCAAAATCTAGCCATCTGATGTGTGTGCGTATTTTGTTTTGTAGGATTATTAATTATATTATTATTAGTAGCTTATTTATTTAGTTATATTGTCTTGTAATTGGGTCTGTAACCTGTTAGACAATAACAAATATTATTATTATTATTATTATTATTATTTATGGTTTAGGAGTGGAAACAAAGATAATAGGTAAGTATAATTTTATGAAAACAGTAAGCTAGTAAGGCTGCAGTGATATCGGAGACCATTATTAGATCAGATGGGCTTAGACTATAAACAAAATTAACCTTAGATCTAGAATAGGTATAGACTTACAGATCTTCTCGGGTTCGTTTTGTCAGCTACGCTACTGACAGAGTTGGTACAACAAATAGACTTAGTCTGTTACACTGTCCTTATATTCAAATTGTGGTCTGCAACAACTACCTTTAGTACACATATAACTAAGTAATAAATGTTAAAGCTCATTCATAATATTCTAATGGATGGTTTCTGAGAAATGTGGCGGTATAAATTAATAATGAAATTGTAAATAAGTACGAAGAAACGTTGTGTGGGACAGATGATAAAAAACAATAGTAGGTAAAACTAGTAGTTAAATATGTATGCATTAGGTGTAGAAATTTATTCATTGAATTAATAAATAATATTTTAAGTTCAATATATACCTTTTCGGTACTACAATCAACAAAAGTATTAAAATTAATCAGATATTATTTCTAAAAAATAATAGTAATTATCCTGAATCACCGTGACAGTGAGCGTTTTGTTTTGTGGCAACCCTACACAAATGAAGTGCTTTAAAATTATGTCAAGGGAAACAATGTCTATTTTTACAAAAACAAAAAAATGTATATGGATTTCTAATATTTTAGTTTAGACTTTTTCTGAATTTCAACAATTTTTCATAAAAGAAAAAACATGCCTCAATTTTAGTAAATATACCTACCTAGTTAGCTATTAACCAAATTTGAGGGTAATGCAACTAGATCTACCTAAACAAGACATTTGAAACAAATTTAATGATATCTTTTCGAAAAATTATCCACTATTATACTCGTACGTTATTAGAAACATTGGATTGCTTTTACCTACTTATTATTAACAATTTGAAATCATTGGGACTAGGATATTCGGTATATGAAAATCCAATCTAACAGTCTTTTATCTAAAAGCATACTCAAGAGTTTGTTAATGTAATATAGCAAGTAAGTACATTCGTAGATTCAGATCAGTCACATTTTAATTAAAAAATTACCACCTTAAAAAATTTCTAAGATTTTAGTTTAGACTTTTTCTGAATTTAAACAATTTGTCATAAAAGAAAAAAATGCCCCAATTTTAGTAAATATACCTACCTAGTTAGCTATTAACCAAATTTGAGGGTAATGCTTCCTAGATCTACTTAAACAAGATTACTCTCGTCATTTCTGACCCACTGTTACTTATTATTAACAATTTGAAATCATTGGGATTAGGATATTCGGTAAGGTAAACTGCCTGAAATCCGTCCACTGTCTTAAATTCGTCCCCCGGTCTAAATTCATGTACAATGTGGCAAAGTTGTCAAACAGTACAAGCAAAGCTTAATAACCATTCAGTTGACGAGAGTGACCTTGATAGGGTTGTTTATTTTATCTATTTCCTACTGAAACTTGAAAATTAAATATGATAACAGTACGATACAGTATCAAATCCAGTTTAAACAATTATATTTATTCCTCATGGTAAGTTTTTCATGATTTATCCATTGATATTTATAAATCAGTATATGAATAAAGCGTAAAGCAGTTATCACAGGCGGGTACTCGCAGACATTTGGTCAGGAGCAGGCGCCATTTTTATTATAACTAATTCATAAATCCGTCCCCCTTGAGTTTCCCAAGTTCGTCCGGGGACGAATTTACGAGCCTTATTTTGTTTTATTGAAATATATTTAATTTATCAACACTTAAGTATAACAATGTATTCTTCAATATATTTTCCTTTCAATAAAAATATTCTAAGAAGGTTTGTAATGGTTTTAATTAGATTTTCAATGAATATAAATAAGTATATAAGGGGGCGGAATTAGGACAACTTTTTGTCAAATCAAAGTTTTTGTATTTTTGCGTTTTATTTTTCGGTCAAAATTATTTATTGAGAGGATTACATTAACAGAACTATTATATATGGAGTTGAGTTGCCTTAATCATTTTTTGATGTATTTTTAACTCCTAACAAATAATTATTATTCACGATTTTGCTTAGAGGGACGATATTTGGGCACTTTACCTTATATGAAAATCCAATCTAACAGCCTACTCAAGAGTTTGTTAATGTAATATAGCAAGTAAGTATAGTTTATCCAAAGTTAATTTAAAATACCTAAATAAATTTAACTATCCGTTCCCATGCCTGTTTATATTAGAAATGGGCATCCAATGCAGCGTTTTTTTTGATACATTTCTCCCTCGTATTTAAGACGTATGATAAATCATGCCAGCCAAAGGATACCGACAGTAATAAAAATAACAGTGACTGGAAAAAGTATTGGGTTAATGATTAGAGTTTGCAAATACATATAATATGAATGAAACAAATAATTTTTGATAACTTGTTATTTTCTCAGATTAATCTAAATTTAATCGGATGGACATCATATGGTATGGCGAAGACTTAATGTGGAATTTAAACAAGAAAACTTGTGTCTGACAGTAAAACACGGTGGCAGAATATTGTAACCGCATGATCTGTTCAATAGTTTTTCTTAGATTAATAAAATGAATGAAGATCTATCAAATTACATAATAATTTTTAATAATAATACCTCAAGTAGATGAAACTTTTTGCAGTTACTGTATCAGACACCGCCGGTATTAGGTTGCAATGTAGTTATATATAAATATGTATATACAGACAGTTTTTTTTTATAAGGCATTATACCAGTGACACGAGCGGAACACGTTTGGTTTCGTTTTGAGCGGGAATTATTTTGTAACAAGTGTAAGTATATATAATATAATATTTGTTTTAAAAAATATTTTTAAAATGGCAAAACAGTTATACGTTTAACATTAATTGTTATTACATAAAGGATTTTTAAAATATTGTATGGCATGTTTTGTTATGAAAAGTTAAAAGGGTGCGCCTATGGACGGCTGAGGTCGGTATTGACATTACAAAGAGCTATCGAGTTGTGTTGTTTATATCACTTTAAATTAAGATTAGAAAGACTATACATCCGTAGACTCAGACCAGTCACATTTTAATTAAAACATTACAACCTTAAATAATTTATAATAAACACTTTATCTGTCGGTGTCGCAGATATGGCAGAATGATAAAAGATTCTTTGAATTTTGTGTCTAGAATCCGAAGCTGCGCAAAAAATATCAGTGTGTTAATTATTTAAAATCCCGATGAAGCGTATTATGTCCGTACCTATACACCAAATAGAGTAAAAAAAGTTCTCCAGATCTGTAAATAGTACCCTCAACGTAAATCATCTTACATAAAACAATGCTTAAAGGCACTTAGGGGTATGTATTAACCAATAATTATTGGCCTACTTAGTGTGTTAAACCTATTTCTTCTCCGAATTTAAATCTTTTATGAGATAAAATTTTATATACATCGAGCTTTGTTTATGTACTGGTGTTTTAATATCTCGTATAGTATCCAAACCTTGTTTTATATGTTCAGAAGTCCTGACTAAGCGATTTACTAATATTGATGGATAAATAATATTATTAATGACTAATAGATGATTGGAGATAGGCAGGTGTAAGAAACTAACAAGTTAAGACCATATAAAAACTGTTTATATTGTGTATATAATATATCTTTTCTATATTTTCAACTTTGGCTCCCTTTGAGTTGCATTCCTCGATTCTTTACTTTCTAGTTAGGCCCAATAGTCACAATTTCAAATAGGTTGTATTTTTTTTATATTTGTAAACTTGAAAGGGTGATTTCTCTGTTTAAAAGAATAGGTAGTTTTTGTGTATAAAGAACTAGAAGAAGAAGTATTTTTCCAAAAACCAATAGTTTTCTAATAAAAACCAATATTATAAATATATCGTGCTTCCTCAATAATTCTTAACAAAAACATATTTAAATTTAATTATTCTACCCTGTCTGAAAAATAAATTTAATATTTAATTGGGGGCGGGAGATGCCCACATGTGTAAGCGCGTGTCGACGTGATTATGGTATTAAAGTACCTGGTCGCGTGGATATAGGTTGGATGGGTGGACTACGGTGGTGCCGGCTGAGTCGGTAGACTTGCTAATGCCATGTAGTTATGAACTACATAGTCGTAGGTGGCTTTTGAGGACGACCTGGCCATAGTGGCAGTTTCCAGAAGCGAAGACGAGCTCCAAGACATTGTGAATGAGGCAGCGGCGCGCGTGGTGGACTGGATGCAAAACAACGAACTTCGGATAGCTCCAGAAAAGACTAAGGCAGTGCTCCTAACGAGGAAACGGCCTACACATGTGGCATTTAGGGTAATGGACACACAAGTGACGGTGGACCGACAACTAAAGTAACCTGGGAGTCTGGCTGGACACGAGAATGTCTTTCCGAGAACACCTACAAAGGACGGCAAAGAGAGCCATGGAGAGAGTAACAGCATTGGCTCCGCTTATGCCGAATGTTGATGGGCCCAGGGCCAGCAAGAGAAGGCTGCTAATGTATGTGGGTCATTCTATCCTATTGTACGCGGCGCCGGTGTGGAGCCACGCCCTCAGAGTGAATACTTACTGCAATATATTACAGAGTGTCCAAAGAAAAATGTGTGTTAGGGTGTGCAGCGCCTACAGGACGATTTCTGCTGCTGCTGCGCAGGTTATAGCCGGGATAGCACCTATAAGATTGCATGCTGCAGAGCGCACAAATGTCAGCAAGGGAATGATCAGAAGGGTGGCAAACGACCAAACCAGAAGGTCATGGCAAAGGATGTGGGACGAAGACACCAGGGGAAGATGGACCAAAAGACTGCTTCCAAATATAGACAAATGGGTCGATAGGGAGTTTGGAGAAGTAAATTACTCCATAACGCAAGCAATGTCCGGTCATGGATGCATGAAAATTTGGTAAGATAGTCTCTGATGACTGCAAATATTGTCGGGAAACAGATACAGCTGAACATACTATCTTTCGCTGTCCTAGATGGGAACACGACCGCAGCCAATGCAACCGAGAACTGGGAACCGATATACAGCCGGAAAACTTGGTAAACCAAATGCTAGAGTCTCCGCAACAATGGCGGATCATTGATGCATATATAACAACGGTAATACAGACCAAGGAAGAGGAAGAGCGACACTTACAGGCGCAGATAAATAACGACCGCGAAGGGCAGTGAGAGTGAGACTGTCGGATGCTGGGATTTACGGCTTTTGTGCTGTATTCTGTTTTTGATTCCCGATAATGGGATTTTAGTTATGTATAAACATGTTTGTGATAAGTAATAAAAAAAAATACACGAAGAGCTTACTATCTCGAAGAATAGTAAAGCATTTCAGGAGGGCCTCTTGTTCTGGTTAGCATATGCGCCAGCTACGTCCTCAATTAAAAAAAAAAGAAGGTGCTGACATCTGGCAGTCGATGACCGTAGTTCGGATTCCACGCTAAACTGTAGGTCCAAGTTAACACAAAAACAAATAACTAAAATACGCTAGCTGTATTACCTTAGATGTAAAGGCCAATAATAGAACAAAAAAAATTTAATTGCAAATAGACTCCCCAAGTAGTACCTAATATTGATTAGGTAGTATTGACTGATAAATTTGATCCGGTCCGGTCCTTTTATTTATACTTTTATTCCCAAACGGAAAATTCCAATAAATCTATTACATTTTCAAAAAATTCACACACTTCAGCTCATTATTGTAATTTTGACTGCATTGACCAACTTACAGAGACAGATACGAGGGTATAATAATAATATAATGTGACATCACAGAACTTGTTTTAAGGCGCAGGCGCGGTTCGAAATGCATTCGTAAACTTAACTTCCACGAACACAAAATAGAATCGTATACAGCGTGCAACTGTCCCTCAATTAAGTGAAGAAGAGTATCGTGAGCATTTTAAATTAACTAAAAGAATGACAGAAGACCTTGCGCAGAGATTTGCAGCACATTTTAATTTTGTTGGTGAAATTTTAAATGCAAATTTCTCGAGAATTGTGGCGGCAAATATCAAAAGTGACCTATCGCTGTAAACCAGATAAAAAATGCTTTAAAATGATGTATCACTCGACCCCTACTGCTATATTTGAAAATTTAGCGGTTGTGCCCACCCCTATCACAGGGCTTAAGCGATTTCAACCAGAAACTAATGGGTTCATCCCAGTACTCCCTCAAACTCATATACCAAAATTTAGCTCAATTGGTTAAAGCGTTTGGGCGCTATCGTGGAAGAATACATACAGACACACACACAGGCAGACAAATTTTTTTAGCGGGTTCACAATATTTTCCCTGTGCGGGAAAGTAATAGTAGTAAGTCGAATTTAACAGGAACTTGGATTGATTACAATCTAGTACATTTTTGTGTACAATTCTAGTACATTTGCCTTACAGGAAAAGCACAACGCGGGTGCTTTGTATTTTTTGTTTTGATTCTATTTTTGTTTTTATTTGTTTAAAATTCGTGGTGGCGTTGCGTTGTGCAATGGTGGAATTTAGTATTGACACTCAATATTTAAAAACCACTGTCAGTTTCTGGATATTTCCAGTTTTTTTTTAATTTTTTTCAAATAGGTAACTTATTTCTGATGAACAGTTAATTTTAATTCTTTGACTTTCGACGTGGAATCTCCCTTTAAAAGTTTTTCATTTGTTTTGGGACACCCTATATCCAACATATAATATTTTTTCCATGTACTAATTGTTTTCTTGTTATACGAAATTAAATTATACCACCTACTACAGCATATTTTTTTATCGTTGTTTATTAATTAATTTATAGTGACAGGTGATTGGTATAATGTATAATATAAATTCAATAATTCATTTCAGTTATAATTAATTTTAGACCATATCATGTCCGGTATTTAATGTTTTGAATCTGTAAGCTCGTCTACTACATTATACTCTAACCAACCAAAAGGTACGCTTTTTTATATAGGTACCACTTGCTGGTCCTTTTTTTCATCCTAATTCTATTTTTTACACTATTATGGGGTTAAACGGGGTATCAGATATCAATATCATTTATTAGACAAATTCTATTCTATATTATTAATTATTAATAGCACCCTTTCTTTTGATAAAATGCCACCAATGGAGGTACTTAACTAGGTATCTTACCTGCTTGAATGTTTTTTAGCTCTCCATATCATATAATATGTAATATATATATATATGGAGACTATTAGTTTCATGAATTTTTTTTTAATTTCACCAGAAATACTTGTTTTTGGTCATTTTATACGTAAATAAGTAGTTTTAAAAAATCGTCTGTCTGTCTGTCTGTCTGTCTGTATCCACGAAAACGCAAAAACCACTTAACAGATTTTAAACAAATTTGGTACAAAAATACTATTTAAAAGACGGTTCAAAAATTTAAAAAAATCATAGTTCTTAAACTTATCCGAAATACTGCACAATTTTTTACGCATTTAATTGAATATAACAGAAAATATTGAACATAAAATTTTAGACCACATTGGCGTTCGAAAATAGTGTAAAATGGGGTAAACAAGATTTTAAGAAAACATAGCAGAAATATTAACTAGTTATTTATAGCTTTGATAGAATATAACCTATAGAATGTGTCATAAATAACTTACTTTCATAGGCGTTCGTAAGTAGTAGAAAATAAGTCAAAACATAAAAAATATATATTTCCTAAACTTATTCGAAATATGGCATTATTTTTCTTAGTTGTGATACAATATAAGCTAAAAAATATTCTATAAAAGAATTGGTTCACACAGGCGTTCGAAAATAGTCTAAAAAAAGGGGCAAAAACGAAAAAAAAAAATTATTTGAATAAAACGACGTCTACTCCACAAAATGCCAGACATGTTTCGGACTACACGTCCATCATCAGTGGCTTAAGGAACCTTATACAATATTGTTAGATGCGATGGTCGTACTTCATACGAATATTAATAGAGAGTTTTTTACATTGATTTAAACGTTTATACATATCTGTAAAATAATCACCTATTTAGGATATGATGTAATATTATTATACGTGTAGGAATCTTACCATTTTGTTGGAAATAAATTGAGTGTTAAATTAATAAAATAAAAATATATAATTAAATGGTTGAAAATTTGTCAATTATTCTTGCTTCCGTTCTGCGTTTTCTTCTTTTTCTCATTTTAAAGGAAATTAAATTAAAACTTATACAATCTGGTAAGAGCCCACAACAGTATGGCTGTTTTAAGATTCACAAATAAAACAGGACAAAATGTCGAGTGGCGAGTATGAAGACAGTTACTCAAATATCAAGGTCTCAGCCAAAGCTACACATTCGGTGTTTAAGGTGAGGTGAGTAAGTCAAGTGAGGTGAGTGGATGAGGGGTTGTTTAATGTGTAATATATTTAGTGAATGAATTTCTGTTAAGGTGTTGAGAGAAGTTATTTGTTATTTGTAATGCCCATGATTTTAGTGTCTTTATTTATTATTTGTTATCTATGAGTATAGTGCTGGTGTCTGTGGATTAATGATTCTATTGTTTTGGTCTAAGAGAAAATGAAATGTCATGTTATAACCTAAATATTGGTTGATTTGTTTATATTTGTAGGTTATGGGGCTTATTTATGGGAGGCTTGGGATGGTGGGTTCTATTGAGTTGAATTTAAGGGAATTGAAAAATGGGAGACAGTCGAATTCAAGTTTGTCATTTACACAAGTGTACTTAGTGTTCTTTTTGTATGAATTGATTTCCATGGCTTCCAAGACATTTAACATTGTGCTTTTGAGACAAGAATGGAGCATTTCAGCATTTTGATCGATGGAGAAGGAGTGATGTTCATTATAGATGTGGTTGGCAAAGGTAGAGTTGCTGTTTATTTCTTCAGCGTTTTCTTGGGTTGCTTTTTCAATGATTCTTTGATACGAGTTTAAAAAAACTTGAAACTCGTATCAAAGAACACAATAAAATCATTGAAAAAGCCACTCAAGAAAACGCTGAAGAAATAACACTAAGTAGTAAATGAAGGGGTATAAGACAGACGTGGATGTTTTGTTGCTGTCACTCAATTTGCTGTATATTTAAAAACACATGAAGACGCACTGCTTCACTTTCCATCTTTGTTTCACACATTAATGTATTGCTGCACCTACTATGCTAGACAGAATTGTGCAACTCCAATTGATATTAATGTGTTTCAAGTTTAACGTTGATAGAGCTAAATGGAATGTGTACTCTTATAATATATACTTTGAAAATAAAATACGTACATGAGTACATGCCTGCGATGAATGAATATGCAATTTATAGCAATTCAATAGGTTATCAACTCAACTCACATAAATTAGTAGGTAAACATAAATTATTAAATTAAAAAAAAAACTTTGTCTACAACACATAAAAATGTGAGCAGTTAACTGTTAGCTGATCAGTTTCTGTTATATAAGAAAATCGGAGACTAATATTAATCAATGTCGTAGTAGATAACAATAATTAAAAGTGGCAACTCGCCGTGCATAGGGACTAGAGGCACTGCCTCTGACTTAAAATTATTTAATTACGGCCAGTATGGATGTTTTTATTGACGTTGGCCTACACTCGTTCTGCATTGTGCGCCATTTTTTCACAGTAAAAAATGTTAATTGGTTAAAAAGTTAGTGTGGCACTGCCTCACTTGCCTCATAGGACTAGCCGCCCCTGACTATTACTTACATTCAAAACCTCAGCAACTTTTCAAATAGAAATACCTGGATTTTCGTCAACTATATTCAGTATATCCTCTTCCAGATGTACCGTTCTTGCTGTCATTGGCCTTCCTGTTCCTCCACTTCGTTTTAGTGTGCCCGTTTCATCAAGGCGTCGATGAATGCTTTCGAAAATTTTTATATCAATGCATTTCCGGACGTATGTTTATGGGAACTTTCATAAACTGACCTCTGAGAATCATCCCCTTCCTTAAATAATGCCGCGTCTTTTTGAAGCACCTTGTATGTTGTGTAGTATACTATATTTTGTTTCATGATTTTTGCGCCCCCTGCCGAGTGCGCCCGGGTGCCGTGGCATCGTTTGCATCCCCACTTGGCGCGGCCCTGTGTTAATCATTCCAGTGCTAATAGTTTTTTTATTACCTTTTCCCACTCAACCCACGAGAACCGCCCCTAACATATTCAAATAAAACCGTGCATGAAGATTGTAGCGCATATATTAAAAGAAGCAGGATAAGCCTAAAATTAATTGTAAGATATAAAAAATTATCGTAATATTTTGTAATTTTATTATACACCGTGTATAATTCAGACTAAATCATTTTTATTTCATAAATATCTTCGAGATTTTCTTCGCGATCATCATACGGACGATGCCATGTAACCATAATAATTAACGCCCGCGTTATTAATAGTGTAAATTTTTCTTATGTACCTATGTGAAACCTCCCAGAAAAAAATATATTAATTCCCTTTAACGGTACTGTTTACTGGTGGTATTTTATCGTCCTGCCTATGTGAGACACCGAATTTTTTTTTAATATAAATAATTACCCATGCAGATAAAAAAGAGTTGATGTATCTTTACCGTTATCTACACCATTACTTATCTACCCCTAAGTCAATAACACATGGTAATTAAATAATAAGTGTGGAAAAGAGAGACAATAATACATTGTGTCAGTCAGACTCTGATGGTATGTAATTTCTTCTGGTTTAAGACACTAAATTTATAAAAGAGTCCTTCGAAATGCTACACAGATTTGTGGTTATTGATTCTGCTTATACAGGGTGTCCCAACCTTTTGGGGGTAGAATCTACAACCAAAAATAAGACGCAAATCATTTATGTCAATTTATGAAATTATGATCATTTTGAATATTAAAATGAAGCAATTTTCGAAATAATAATAAAACAATAACATCATCTTCACGGTTGGGTAGGACATTGTAAACCGTATTTTTTAGAAAACTCCATAGCCAAAAGTCTATTGGGTTGAGATCCGGGGACCTAGGAGGCCAAGAAATAGGTCCTCCACGACCGATCCACGAAACGTCTATTTAATATCTCTCAAATATTTCGTGAATAATGGCCAGGTGCACCATCATGTTGAAACACAATATTTGGCCGCTGTACTAAAGGAACATCTTCCAGAAGAGTAGGTAATATGTTATCGCAAAAATTGGAATAGTTTTCGGCGTTTAGTATCCTAGATAGAATCTGTGGTTCTATTATCTTATTTCCCAACAGACCAATCCACACATTTAAGATCCAGCGTGCTTGATTATCTGATTCTCTAATTTGGTGCGAATTACAACAATGCACAGTACTTGTTTAAAAAATTCTTCATTTGCGTCCAGGTAATTTAAAAAAAATCTACAATATCGTAAGCGCAACTCACTATCCCCAGGATGCAATTCTTGAACCGGCTTTAGATGATAAGAATGCAGATTTTCTCTTTACATGAATCTGTGTATGGTGCTACATGGATGGTGACGATTGCATTCCATAATTCTGGTGCTCACCGAAGGATCTTGTTCAATGTCGTGAAGTAATTGGTATTTCTGCTGGTATCTAAGTTTTCTAGGGCGCCCTGAATTATTCTTCCATGGTGCAAAGCACCCAGTTCCAAGAAGGTGATTTTCAACAGCACTTATTGTCTTACGATCTAGGTCTCGCCTAGTAGAAAAAGGTTCATGGTATAGACGTTCTGCGGCACAGCCATTATTGTTACAAACTACAAGTAGTTTAATCATCTCTAAATATTCTTGATTACTGTACCTTCTTGCCATATTTGAATCGCATTTTTTCATTTTTTCACTTCAGTTTACGATTTATGTGACAACTAGACTTTGACATCTTATTTTTGGTCGTAGATTCTATCCCCAAAAAGTGGGGATTTTTTTTGGCAAACGGTATATTGCCAGTTGTTTTGAGATTCAAATTAAACGAAAATACAGGGTGTCAAAGGAGTAGCAATTTTTCTAATCGATCGAGTTGACAACTTTAGCTGGCTATGTTTCTAATGCTTTTTGAAACTAATATCTACGCAACCGCTTCTTCAGGTGTCGAAAAACGTACGGGAATGAAAAGAAGTCATTCGGTGCCAAGTCAGGACTATAAGGCGGATGACTCATGAAATCGATGTTTTGGGTGCTCAAAACTGCAGTTGTTTGAGTCGATGTGTGAGAGCTCGCATTGTCGTGGTGAAGAGTGATCCGTCTTCGGCGGTTGGTTTTCCTGGTTTCTTGGAAGGCAACTGGCAAAGAAATGGTTGTGTACCACTCAGAATTGACTGTTCTGCGTTGTTCTAGTGGTACGGTTGTGACATATCCAGTTTTTCCGGAAAAACAGGCGACCATTTGCTTGGAAGTGCTTCGTACGCGAACAACTTTTGTTGGATTTGGCTCATCTTGAAACACCCATAGAGTCGACTGCTGTTTATTTTCGGGCTCATACGCGTAAATCCACGATTCATCACCTGTCACGATGTCATAGACGTGTTTCGAAGCACCGCGATCGTATTTTTTCAGCATTTCTTTCGACCAATCGACACGAGCCTTTTTTTGAGCGATTGACAAATTGTGTGGGATCCAACGCGAACAAATTTTTCTGACAGTCAAATGTTTATGGAAGATTGAATGTATGCTGATCCCACTAATGCCTAAGGTTGTCACAATCTCTTGATAAGTCACATGACGATCTTGCAATATCAGTTCGCGCACAGCATCAATGGTTTTCGGAACAACTGATTTTGGACGACCTTCACGAAATTCGTCTTGGAGTGAACCACGACCACGATTGAATTCACCATACCATCGATAACCACTGGTCCTTCGAACGATCATCTATTGATTAGTTTGATGATAATTGGGTTTGGAACCAGAAGAACAAGGTTGCCCAATCGTGCGTATTCAACGGCTAATACGCCCGATTGGGTAAGTCTATAAGGACACGTTTTTTTTTGTTTCTATATTTCAAGATTCATAGGATTGGCCCACAGTCCATTTTCTCTAGTAAGTAACGATACACCGGTCACCGCTAACAACTTAAAATACTGGAATAACAGTTGTTGTGGCGTCAACATGCTCCTAGAATGTCAATATTTTGTAATGCTTTCAGAAACAAGCCAGTTTTCACTACAGCACCACGGGATTATTGTAAAGTAAACCTCTCATTACTTTATCGCACAACCCGCGGATTCATCGCCAAAAATTTTAATCGACGTCGAAAGTTGTAAAAAATAATCGCACGAAAATGTTCACAATTTAATTCCATTTTTGGGCCGAGATGAATCTTTTAAGTTACTGTAAACAACACAAATAGCGGTCGTATGTCAAAACGTTCGGAGTACGTATAACCTCAAAAATGTCCAACTTTAGGATAGAGCTGTCACTTGCCAGGGTTGCCAAATCCCGAAATATAAAAGGCAACCCTCGTATTATCGTTCGTAGTCGTAGCATAAATATTTTAAATTTAAAGCTGTGGCCTATTCCTATACGCAAATATATCGTTTATGATAAACTGTCGACTATCAGCATTTTACCTTTTGGAAGTTTTTTTATTTAAAGTCACAAATTTAGCAAAAATTGAAATTATCTGTAATTTCAAGGGAACAGTTATTTTCCTCGTAGCCAAAAACATAAAGGGTCAGAAGTCATGTAACCGATAACCATCAAAATTCTCTTTTAGTTTGATGTGAGCCTACCAATAAAGAAACGGAATAAAGTAATATAAAAGTATCCCACATCATCAATGCCTATTCGGAGAAATGATTTTTATGTGGATGACATGGGTGAAAATAAAAGAAAATACTGAAATTCGAATACAATAATGCTGCCAAGTCAATTTAGTTGTGCATTGTTTGGTAGTTTGATACCGGCGCAACGTCAAATTAAGCATGTATTAACAAGAATGAATATAATTTTTAATTGTTTGACAATAAATTTCAGTATTCTCGTTTGAAAATATTATAGATTCTCTTTATTAAACTGTTGGCTATAGTGACTAGTTCTATTTCGCGGACTTACCGCAAGACAACTTGATATTTGTGCGGAGTTTTTACCAGTAGTCAAAAAAAAATCTGCAAGCAAACTTTTTTCTTTTTATAACTCCTTTTGAAAAGTTGGTCAGACAGGCGTAATCAGTTAGGTTTCCATTTCATTATGGAACGCTACAAGATTTAACATTGCCCCAAAATGGATAAAACATATCAAAATAATATTTTATCCGGTCAAGGTTCCGTGCACTTTGTTCAATTATTATGGTTTCCATGATCGTACTTGAGAGACCGTCTAATACGTCAGCGAATCGCAAAATCAGTTGGTTCGAAATATTGCAGCAGTCCGAGAAAGGAGGCGTGTTAATCCACGACAATAAAGAAATAGGCCTGTCCTAGACGTCACCCTGGTGAATCCTTCATAAAATTCACATTTAACGGGTGAGCAAATGTGAGGTTAGGAAATAAATTGGCTACAAAACATACTTTTTTGTTGACAAATTTTGACAAAAAATCGGTTATCATGGTTTGGTAGCGCCGAGAATTCACGGTGACGGCGTTTCCTTGCTCATTTTCGAAAACAAACCGCACCATAGGGTCACTTTCTTTGGATGTAATGGTTATTAAAGGACTATTTATGGATTTTGTGAGCCCCATATGCGAAAATTTTGTTTGTTTACATAAATAACGGAAAATTAGTTGTTTTCGTTTAGTTTTTTAGACAACCAATTCACAAACGTTCGTCGAGAACAATGGTCGGCCGGCTTTCCTGAACGAGTTGTACTTTATAAGCGTGAAGATGAAATCTATGTTTGCATCACTACGGCCACTACGAGCGTATTGTTTTGGTCTATTGTCAGCAACAGGACCGTGACCCTCGAATTTAGCGATGAAATTAGGCACAGCCGTCTCAGAAGGAGCCTGGTTTCGAGGAAAGGCTGCTCGAATTTTACGAAGTGACACAGTAAAATTTTCACCATTTTGATAGTCAATTTTGACAATTAAAATGCTTTGTTCAAGAGAAGCGATATTGGCCACGCAAGTCCTTGTCAGAACTGCCATGATGTGAGAAAAGACACATGCCTTTGCTTTGTTGATTACGAGAAAGCATTTGACCGAGTTGAACATCCCAAACTAATGCAGCTCCTCAGGAATCTTGACATAGATCAAAAAGACATTAGATGTATAGAAAATCTATATTGGTACCAGACTGCACAGATTAGGCTCAATAATGAGCTGTCTGATGATATAGAGATTCAGAGGGGTGTGCGACAGGGATGTGTCTTGTCCCCGCTTTTGTTCAAGCTGTACTCGGAGGGGGTCTTCCGGGAAGCATTGGAAGATGCGGAGATCGGTATTAAAGTCAACGGAGTGTGGATTAATAACATACGTTATGCTGATGACACAGTGCTCATCACTGATAACATGCAAGACTTACAAAGACTGATAAACACAGTCGGTCAACATAGCAGATTGATGGGGCTAAACATAAACACTAAAAAGACGAAGTTTATGATAATATCAAGGAACCTAAATGCGTTTGAAGACTCACAGTTAACATTCAACGCAATGCGCATAGACAGAGTGAACAAATTTAAATACTTGGGCATGTGGTTATCTGAAGACTGGACCTCTGATATCGAGGTCAAGAGTCGCATCGAACAAGCCCGACAAGCATTCCTAAGACTGAGGAGAGTATTTAGTTGCTCGGACTTCGATCTTGGTCTGAGGTTGAGATTCTTAAAGTGCTATGTGTGGTCAGTACTTTTCTACGGGATGGAAGGTTGGACTCTTAAAGTCAACAACATTAACAAATTGGAAGCGTTCGAGATGTGGCTTTACCGCAGAATGCTCAAGATACCGTGGACTGCAAGAATAACAAACGTAGAAGTTCTGTCCAACATCAACAAAGAACGTGAACTGTTAACCACCATAAAAAAGATAAAGACTTCATATCTAGGGCACGTCATGAGGAACAAGAAGTATGAGTATTTACAGTTGTTGATCGAGGGTAAGATAGAGGGCCGTAGAGGGATAGGAAGGAAGAAATTGTCATGGTTGCGGAACATAAGACAGTGGACAGGAATAAATGACATACAGACCCTAATTCACACCGCAACAAGAGATAGAGAGGAGATGGAAAATGTGATCGCAAACATCCATTAGTGGATAGCATCCGAAGAAGAAGAAGTTCAAGAGTGTAGCGTTCCATGGTGAAAATTTCCCAAATGAGCGGACGCTAGAGCATTTGGAGTAAAAGGAGTGGATCTAGCAAACAATTTCGAACGCTCCGTTACATTGCGAGGTCGCGGCTTTAATTGGTCGCCCAGATCTTGTGATTTGACGCCTATGAATTTTTTCTCTACGGCTTTATGAAATCTCAAGTAAAGGCCATCATCAGGCATGTCGAAAACCCTTTGCATTTTGTAGTCCACCACTGAACGGCAACACTGTATAATACATACTGACGGGTGGTTCAAACATCATTTGTTATCGATTGGCATGCTGAGTATGTAATTACACACTTTTATTCTTTATAGCATCTGAATAACTGATGCCAAAACATATAAATGTATGTGTGTAATTTAACATTTTAAATAAATAATTTTAAAAAATGGAATAAAAAGGGAAGGAGTTTGTGTAACGGTACTGGTGTACAGTACTATACTGTAAAATACTGTCTTGAGTGGTGGGCTATTATTAATGAAAATTATCAAGTGGAGAATGAATGGGACAATAATTTGCATTATGTAAATTTCGGTTTTAGTTATTGTTTATAACATACCAAGTTCCTTTTTGATGAAGTGAAAATAACAGGGACGGCGTTCAACAATGTGCAACATTGTAAAAATAGTGCACAGAAAATGGCTCTAATAAACATGTACTAACTAAATGCATCGGGAAATTGAATTGAGATGTTACTCGTATTTTGAATGTTGTGGGTTATAAACACAGAACTCTTATATTATATATATATATACTCTAGAATGATAATCCCGTAGTACAAAAATGTAACCAAAAGTGTAGAGCTGTCCATAATGCGCATGATCACCAGTAACTTATTTTTCAACAGGACCGGCTTTGATTAAATGTAATATTACTGTTATAGGTATATTTAAAATTAAATTTTACCATTTGGTAACATTCAAATAAAAAAATGGAATAAAGGAATTTAAGAAATAAAAAATTACATTAAATATCTAAATACTTTATTGTCTAACAGGTACAACCCAATAATAATAAATCAAAGCAGAAACGTGAAATAAGTAAAAATTCTAATACTGAAAAATATCTTGAGTATTCTAATTATTTATTTTATTATTATATAATATTTGTTTGTTTATATAACCACCTTAGGCCTCTTACCTCTCTACAGCCTTCAAAGAAGGGGTGCAATAGTATTTTGTGACAAAACATGGTTGGTAGAACTTTTATTCTCAGCAATTTCATGGAGGATTCTATAATTAAGTATATTCCAGTTTAACAACAGAATTCAAACGAACTTTGTATACCTACACAACGTAGGAAATATATTCTTGACATACATATCATGCATTTTTGACAGACTGCTTTTAAGTAAACAGTGTCTTGATATCAAACGATTAAGAATTTAACTTCCACTCTCATTTACATAATCTCTTCTTTTCAACAAAAGTTTGGGAACTGCATCGGGTACGAGGGTGATCCTCTTGCAGTCCTCTCTACAAATGATATCTTCTGCAGCGAAATGCTTACTGCATATGGCATTCCCATCACATACATTTTCTGTACTAGGATCCCAATGCCCGCATCCAAACATCATGTCTTTTTTTTGTCAAGCTAAAAATGAGTATCATGTCAATGGTATCATTAGAAACCCGAAACAATAACTTACTGAAAATATTTAATACCAGGAATGAGACCTTCATTTTTACACCACAACACTATACACCTCATTGTTTGTTAAATAAACGAACTAAAACCAAAATAACAAATATTAAAAACAATTTTAATCACAAATAGGTATATCTATCAACAATTAAAATATACCACGAATAAAACCATAACTCAATTATAAAACCTATCTGAATTGTTGTGAAGCCGACTCTGACAGATATTCCCACTACGAGAAACGTCATTTGCGAAAACAGACGCTGTTGCGAAATCTCCTAAATTTAATAAGATTTGGAAAAAAATGTTTCGTTCATATTGCTGAAAACTAAACAGTATGCAATTTTACCGATAACATTTAATTATTTGATTTTGTCAAGCAGTTTCGTATGACGCAACATATGGATTTATTTATAAAACAGATATGTCGCATAAATTCTGTAAGGCGAACGACAAAATAGTTTTAAATATGGCAGCTCTGTACTGAAAATAAGTTACTGAGGAGCATGCGTAGTTCGTGAAAACTCTGCATACCCGTTACACTTTTTGGTATTCGGCTGGATTTAATTAGCATTCTAGAGTACATATATAATATGAGATTTCTATGGTTATAAACGTTATTATGTTGAGATGTTTAATGCATTTAAGCTTGATACAAAATGTCAGTATGTCCAGAAGTTACAGTTATACAATTTACCTGTTCATGAAATTCAGGTTTTCTGAGATGTAAAGAAGCCTTATATACTGTAGGATATCAATCTTAGCATATGCAATGTAAATAATCATGCACTATCCAAGGTAATGGTAAAACTTATGGATATGCAGCTCCGAGATGCCTTGGACGAGCATCATGTATTGCCCTCTACTCAATATTTACCATCAGCCATGGTATTCTACTTGAGGTGCAGGTGATAATTTATTTATTTTATACTAACTTCGCGAAGGCTGCATCGGTTTCCACGATGACCGGATTTCCTTTTTTTCGTCATACTTCATCATTATTCAAATTTCTCTACTAATTCTAGAAACAGCTGTTTCTGTAATTCAATCACATGTATTCTCAGTTCTTAGAACCCTCTATTCAAGAGAAGTAAATTAATTTCCAGAAACAAAAATCATTCATATCACTTAGTCGACCCAAGACATTGACCATTATTAGGAGCTTTTAGAGCTTTATCAATTATAATTGGCCTAATTAAATTATTTCACATATATGAATATATTATAAGCGATAGAGAAACAATCCTTTACAAAACTTTTAGGCACTGAAGAGATGTACAACCCAGGAACGTTTTCAAGTATACATGGCAGTTCACAAACGCACAGCAGACCAAGCTGCGATGCTCTGTATATTTTAACATAAATAAATTCCGCTCTAAAATCCAAGAAAAATAACATAAGGGCTGACATGCCCAGGTAGTAATTTGTTGTCATTTTAATTATTTTCTATTTGAAAACAATAAAGTAAAATTACAGCTTTATTTTAATAATTTACAAATAGGCGCTCTTAAGAAAAAGAATGGTTTAAATACGCATTAATGGCTATTATTCTCTCGGAATGTTACTCCTTCGCCGCTAACGAAGCGCGATTCATAAATATTCCTCGGGTAGGTATACAAAGTAGCTTCTGTTAGAACATGATAGATAAAGTTATTTTGAAGGAACTTTTAAGGATTATTACAAGTATGATTATAAAAAAAATGTATTCACACAGGTAAATATGACATAAATTTGAAATTTCATTTCATACACAATCGTGTCTTCGATTGCTACAAAAACAACATCATTACAATAATTTAATATAGGAAACTAGTGATTTCTATTAAGAATACTTTCGGTGTTAATATTTCCATTTAAGTAAATAATATTCAACTCAACACACCGTACATACCTAATTGCATTAACATAACACGTAACCATCCATTTAAGGCATTACATGAACCCAAAAATTAAAGAAATAATTGTAATAATAATAATTTCTGTATAATTAAATATCTGCACCCATCACCTTATATTGTGTACGTATTAATAAATTTTACGAAATATAATAACTTTTTGACCCGTATGGCAACCTGGATTTTATTAATAATTTGAATTTATAGTTAAAAACCGGTAATTTATTTCTTGTGCCAAAAAATATTACAAGTTCTCTGAAATGCTTATATTATGGGGATAAAGAATAATTATTTATCTTTTACTTTTAGCGATGATGAATTTAAGTCATTGGCGTGCGCATTACCAATGTACTGGGTGATTTATAAGTGCACAACACCCCCTTTAACTTTGTTGTTTCACCGTGTAGAAGAAAATGTTAAATACAAAAGTTTTACGTCTTAATGAAAACTATTTACATAATATATTATCGTATACATATACAGGGTGTCCCAGTAACGCGTTAGAAATCACAGTTATATTTTTTAAATAGAACCCTATGTATTCTATTTTATTATTACAGATTCTGTTCTCCTGTTTCCAAAAATATATTTGATGGGTCTATCTTAAACGTTTCAATAAGAATTCGCAATAAAACAATACTTTTTCAAAAATTAAATGTAGGTATTTTGAACAAAACAAAAACTAAAAGTAATTTACACGAAACTGAGAAAAAAAAAACAAAATATAAAGATAGCAATGTAAAAAGTCAAATAGAAATGTCAGTTAAAATTAATAATAACTGTCATTTTGTAAATAATAAATAAACAATGTGTCCACGGATAGAATTTGGAAGAGGAAAAACGTTTTGTAGATATAGAAGAAAAAGTCATTCTTTATGAAAACGTCTGCTTGTGTCGAAATTACAATTTCGAATACCAAATTTACGATTACTATGGAGGGTACATCAAAAATAACATTTTTGTTGATTTTGTTTTTTTTTTAATTTTATTATAAATATTTTCCAAACTGTGATTTATTCCACCAATTGTGTCCAAACTACAATTTTACGTAAAATTAATTTTAAACGATATACAAAAAAATATATTTATGATTAACCCTGTATAGTAATCACAAATCTGATATTTAAAATTATAGTTTCAACACAATTGGTGTAATAAATCACGATTGTGAAAATATTATTATAAAATTTAAAAAAATAAACAAAAAAATCAAAATGTTATTTTTGATATAATAATAATTTATTGCCAAAAAAAAATTTACATGTACATAATTTTATGTTATGTGTTCTTTACGGAAATAAAATGAAAATCCACTGGAACCGTTAAAACGTTTTGTGCGTGAATAAGTTTCATATCTATTTCTCGCAATCAAACAACAGCAGAACAATTAATCGAAAAAATTACAAAATAACTTATTATTCGTTTCAAAGCAATAAAAAATGTGTATACTCCAACAATTAATACATTAAAAAAACTTCATCTATATTTAATAGAACTCAAAAATGTTAACACATTCAAAACAATAGCTTGATTATTTTTTTTTATATTTATATATATTCCATATATATATATACCCTACTCCCAATAATTTGTAGATATATTTTACTTATAATATCAAAATGGAAAACTATTGAAATTTATAAAATTGTAACAAGTATTTCTTCTAGAGTGCAACCAGCCTATTATTTTTCTTTTAAATACCTTAAGATTTCTTTGATCTTTGATTTCTTTCGTTATCAATCGGTATACATACGGGGCCAAAAAATATGTCGACCTCTGTACTTTAGTTTTGTAAGCTTTTATTGTCCGTGTTTGTGTATTTTTCTTGTGTCTTGTTTCGTACATGTGTGTTATATTAGTCAAGTTGTGTCTGTTTTTATATTGGTATGTTAATATTTTCAGTACGCAAATTTGATTAATATCTAGAATTTGACTTTCAGTGAAAAGCAAATCACTAGGGTAGGTTTTCTTTTTATTATATATGATCTTAAGAAGAATTTTTTGCATGGTTTCTATACCCTGTATAGTAATCGCAAATTTGGTATTCGAAATTGTAGTTATAAAGAATTAATTGTAGATATAAAGAATTACTTTTTCTTTTAAATTAAACTCACGGATTTAGTTTCCTAAAAAAGAAAATTGAACTCTTGAATAATAATTATTATTTGCTGTACCTCTAAAATTTTAAAAGTTTCCTTTAAATTTTTGCAAACATTTGTTTAGCGCCCCTAGGTGTTTAAGGTAAGTTAATAATTATTGGTACTTAAATTACCCCTCTAACACTTACTAAAGTAAAAATATTATAAAATAAAAAATAGGCACTGCTATTAAGAATTTTCCCATTTATTAAAACCACTTTTATCTCTGTAACGATTCTCTATAATAAACATTGCTAGCACCTTGCTAGTAACTTGCTATTTTAATCACGTTTATATTCTCTATTTTATAGGGTCGGTAATTTAATTTCCAATGTTTACCAGGAATTTATGCTATAACATCGCCAATATATCAAATTTTTGTACCATCATCACGTTAAACGATTCTTCAATTTAACAACATTCAAAGCAGACTTATATAATACCTACCTATTTATTATATTTATGTTTTCGTATCAATATACCTAATAGGCGTGCAATTTCCACCTGTCTAATATAATATCGATTATGGCCAATTTTATCTAACCAAGCTATCAGTGCGGTTTCCTTGTTTAGGTGTAAGTTATTACTACCAATTTTAACACTTTTCAAAAGCATTCTCATTTAAATGGAATTTGATAAGCGATAGACGCTATAGCTATTCATAGAAGAAGCAACACCTTTTTTGATATTAAAGAAAGCGCTGGTCATCATACCATAAAAGGTTTAGTTCAGAGTATAGTAACTGGTATATAAGTGTTTTTGATTTTATGTCAAACAGATAAATTGTTGACTTCATCTATCCAATTAAGCGGAAATACCTTTACCATTAAATTATGTATACCACTACACAAAAAATTTGCTACTTGACCAGTATTTCCCACACAACAATAATGGGACGGAGTTATGTTTCTGTTTGGTTTTTAAGATTTGAAAACTCTAAAAACAAATCGAAAACTATTTGTATCCCACGAACTTAATTCGCTAAAACACTTAGAAAATTTACGTGCTGTTGTTATAGGGAAGTACAATAAAGGCATAAAGTTGCAAAAATAAGAAACCGTCGCAATTTGAATGAAATTATGAAAAATTTGTAAAATTTAATTCATCTGTTTTAATTTGACAGATCGATAAACTATGTATAGATATACATCGGAATAATGACGTAACACCATATTTATGACGAATCTTGGGTTTTCCAGTTTTAATGATGAAACTTGACATAAATCGCAGAACATTGTGATTCTGTGTAGGTTCGATCGAACAGACAATAATTGAACTGAAACTCGCCCAATTAAAAAGAAAACGGTTGCGTCGCCCCAAAACTTTCCCGACAAGATAATATAATATAATCAAGAATATATGACCTGTGTAACAAAACATACTTTTAATAATAATAATTATTATAATTGTATTATTTTCATTATTTCCAATAAAATTACGTAACAAACTAACTACTTTATTCAAAAATTAAAAAAAAAAACATTGCTGGGGTTCGAACCCAGAACCTTCTGCAGCGTAGGTTATAAGTTGATACTAGTGTCAATTCCTGTAAACTTGCCTCTTCAAGTGATGAAAACAGCGAGTTTTTGTGACTTAAACTCAAATTTCAAAAAACAGACCTTAGTTATAGGAAACATCCTGAAGCGTTAAAAAATAAAATTGATGCGACTCTGAAGGAATCCTGGTGCCAAAAAAATAGACTGATTGTTAAATATGGTAAAACTGTCGCCTTACATTTCAATAAGTATAAAACTCCACTACTTTTCAATATACATTTTGAAAACCTTTTGCCATGGGCTGGATCGGCTAAATTGTTGGGCGTCTATATTGATCCTGAACTTAATTGGATCGAACATGTTAACAACCTTTGTAGTAAACTTAGTAAAAGTTTGTACGTGCTGTATTCTTTAAACGCTTATATGGACAAGCAATCTCTCAGTATATTACGCTCTTCTATATTCAACAATCTCATCTAATATAGCTATCTGGGGGAGATGCACAGAAATGAACAGATTGTTCATTCTACAAAAAAGAGCAATTCGATATTTATTCAACATACCATACAGGGGGACCTGCAGACAGGCTTTTAGAGAGAATGGTATGCTTACTGTAACATGTATTTATTTATAAAAATTGCTTGGTTTCATATTGAAACGCAGACAGCAAGCACGGACATGCGGAGACAATCATAATTATCTTACTCGAGGAAGGGATAATTTATACCTGCCTCGCCCCAAACATGAGTTTTTTAAAAAATCGCCACTGTATACTGGCTATTCCTATGTTAACAGTCTTCCTTCAGTTATAAGGTGCTGCCCAACTGAGAACGTTTTTAAAAAATCATTAAAAAAATTTCTAATAAATGGCGCGTACTACAGCCTACATGAATTTACTGCCTCAGTATAGTTTTATTTTCAGTATATATTTTATTTATATTAGTTTATTTGTAGTTTGCTGTTGCTTATTGTTGTTAGACGTAGTTATGATATTTCTCTGATTCGTCTGTTTTCGGCTATTTTATTAACTGATTTTAGATGTATGACATGTGTGTTTATCTTTGTTTTTGTATTCACTTATTTTCTTGCCTTTGTTTGCAACCAAGATTCGTTATGTTTTGTAATTCAATTGAATTGACTTGACAATGTACATTGTTTGTATCTGTGATGGCTAATAAAGATTATTATTATTACATCTATAGGCCCCCTAGGGGAAATGTTCATATTCAATTTACCTCAATTGGTTAAAGCGTTTAGGCGCTATCGTGGGAGAATACATACAGACACACACACAGACAGACAGACTTCCATATGGAAATGGTCTTAATCGTCCAAAGTAACTTCAAAATGATTATATCCGTCTTTTTCTCAAATCGCGTTCACAATACTTTCCCTGTGTCGGAAAGTAATAAAGCCCTTTATTATTATTATGAGTAAGTACCTAAATGAAAGTACACCTCTTGTTAGTAATGTGAAATATACAGTGTATTCATTTTAAAATATCCCACCCGGCATAAGTCTACTTTAGATGACCAGTTTGAAAGTGAAAGCACTGTATATTTTTGAATGTGTTTCCTTCAAGCTTAGTTGTCTGTTATCCAGGTTCGAGTTAAGTCTTTCTGTAATTTATTCGAACCCAATGCCAAATAAACTAACAATGTTTAAGATTTACGGATCTTATTGACTTATACGGGGTGTCCAATGGTGAACACCTATTAGAATATTTCATAGACTACTTATTTGAATTGAATTTCGAAAATATCGCTATCTGTATTGTTCCATAAGATATTTTCCGAATTATTCATACAGGGTGGTCAAAAAAGTATTCTGAAAACGATGTTAGAAAAAACAGTTGGAAGTCAATTTTTTCAAAAGGAACAGGTATATTTTTATAATTTTTTCTTACTTATCATTAAAAATGAGGAAAAAAAGGTAAATGTTGACATGATTGTGCGATTTTTAATAATAATAATAATAAACTTGCTTTGCTTTGCTTATGCAACATTTTGTAGCACACGCATGTCCTCCCTGATTGTTCATTGTATTAATCACAAGGTACGTTAATAAAAATAAAATCCTCTTAATTCTCACGAACGCTATACCAAAAACACAAAACATAGAATTAGATTTAAACACAATATTTATTTATCTCGTACACGCCGACAATGAACTATATATTGAACACAGGAGTGAACAATATCTATCTACGTGTATGCGATTATTGTGACGTTTTAACCCATAATGGCGGCATGCGCGACGATATGCGCAGGACGGCTCGCAAGCGGAAAGTCAGGATACTGTATTATTTATTATACTGTGATCATACGATGTCATTTATTCAAATTATATAACATACGCAAGCGGCCAATAAATAGACTCAGTTCGAATATATCGATACATTTCAATTTAATAAACATCAGGTAATAATATGTGCAGACAGGCTCAATCTCAATAAAACAAAGTTTGCATGGCCAGTTTTTAAATTCGCAACCTTATGACTACGATGAGTAAACCTTAACACATAAGCCAACAGGTATGCCATGATTGGTTTTTTGAAATTGACATTAGATGCAGATGCCCAGAACTAGATGGTGACGCGACGGTAAAATAGACATACTCGAATGCCAAATGTGTCATTTAAAAACAATTCTACCAGATTTAGTTCATGTGAATAGTATTAAAATAAAAATAAATATAAATTAGGGTTTTTTTAGGTACAATAATGTTATAATATTTGTTATATTATTGTGGAAGTTGAATAAATTAAATTTGTTGGAAAATGTGCTGGAATATGTTTGTAGTGAAATTTTCAAAAAAGATTTTCAGTCCCGAATAATAGATAAGCTAGTTCCTTTTCTTATTACTTTATCGCGCTTTTGTCAGAATATCTTACATTAGGTTAACTGAGCGACTTTGAAAAAAGGAAATATTATCTTTATCGAAATGGTATTCATGTAAAGGGTCAACAAAAAAATGAAAGAGTTTTATTTTGAAGACAAATAGAAATAGCAAAACACTTCAGTATAAAAAGAAATATAAACGTTTATATAATAATACCTATATGCGATATTATAAATAATATGAATAAAAATTACATACAGAATATACTTAAGTAGTACAAAGTAGTTCCTAGTATTTTTATAATAGATTCATTTCATATAGCTTGTAATATCAACAAAACAAATATGGCATTGTTTTCTATTCCCACCTGACTGAAAATGTGGCGCCACGGGCGGGGTTAGAATAAAGTCTTTATTATTACACATTATATTAATTTTTTTTCTTGTCTTTGTTATTTAATTTGGGTCCAGCAGCATGAGATTGTTTGTATTTTGTTATTGTGACATAAGAAAATTGATTATGTTGCGTGATATATTATGTAAATTATTATATCCGGAAATCGTAGAAGTAGAATAAATTATTCCTTGATATATTTGTTTGAAACTTATTTTATTATTAAATTCGATTCAACTAAAACATTCATATTTTTTTTATTATTATTGTATTCTTGAATGTCTAATTTATGTCACCTCCAGTCGTACTGTGTGCTTCTTATTTATGTACTTTTTCGATAACATTTATTTTGTCCCATTACTGACATTCAATCTTCTATTTTCTGTATATAGATTAATCGAAGTATCTCTAACAAGCTGTCGCTATCGTTATCAAAAAGGAAATTTACTCACTTCAATATAAAACATTCAGCAATGGTGGTATGATTTGTTCTTTCGATAATAATAATTATAAAACAACAAAACAACCGCCACCTGTAAAACGCAGTTTATAGTGAAACTTACTAAAAGTTAACCTTATATTTTATGCACAATCCAAAAATGCAATAAAATACAGGACATTATATTTAAAAAACCATAACTTTGATATGCTACACTTTTTTAAAGAACCCTGTATATTTTAAAATATTTTTAAAATGTGGTCTTAGCAAACCTACATTATGCTCCTGAATTTGAAATTGAAAATGGTATAAACCTGTTTTTATCCATTTCAATTGTCTGGCTCTCAGACTCCTCGACGAACAGGACGCTATATACTACTATCGCCAAAGAAGGAGGAGGACTCTATTGCTGCAACCAAATGCGCAGAACAAGATCTTGTTATTAAAAACACACTTTTTAGACAAAAAGGCAAGCTTAAGACGACATGGCAATATCCAAGGTTTAAGCACTGGCATATGATCGACTACGTAATTGTTCGTGCTCATGTCCTACATGAAATGTAGAGCACCAAAGCTTTAACGAGTGTTGATGATGGGTGGACTTATCACCGATTTGTGCGATCTGGTATGACCCTACGTCTACCTGTAAAAAGACCACAACAGGGAAGAAAACTAAGGCGAAGGCTTAACATCGAATTCCTAACGGACAACCGAGGGAAACTGTGTTTCCAACAACACCAAGCTCCCGGAAAAATATCCGGATAATATTGAGGAACACTGGTCGTTATTTAGATCCGCCGTGGTCTCTGCTAATCTATATGCGACGAAAACATCAAAATTGGTTCGACGAAAATGATGGAGAGAGACTAATAGACACTAAACGTAAAGCATTTATGAACCTGGCAAAATGACCGCAACTTAACATCAAAAAAGAGTCTCTTCAAAATGGCGACGTCTGAAGCGAAGAACTCGATATCTGAAGACCACAGGAAAGCAGCTGGCTCTGATGGCATATCTCCTGAGATTCTTAAAGAAGGAGTACCAGTGATATTGGAACAATCTCATGTTCTAATAACCAAAATATAGAATACCGAAACTGCTGCCTCAATTGTCACTACATGTAATAAAGGGCCGGAAAGGTTTTTGGAAGAATTTTGTCCAATCATCTTCTCCCACTCTCGAAGGAGTTAATAAACGGTTTTCCAATAGGAGTGTTTTGATATTCAAAGGAAAATGCCATTTTTTGAGATAAATGATCGGATGTTTATTTCATTATAAAGAGGAAGGTATGCCGTTAATAATGGAAAATAACATCAGCCAAATGACCACCACGACCACGCCTACAGGACCATATCCTTTTCATGAAATTTTCCATAACCAAATCGCAAAGTGGCTGCCCTATGTCCTCGATAGCCTCACGAATTCCATCTTTGAGGTCTTGAATTGACGCTGGGCTGTTGGCGTAGACCTTGTCTTTCACGTGGCGCCAAAGGAATAAGTCACAAGGTGTTAAATCGCAAGATCTCGGCGGCCAATTGTGATCACCTCTTAGAGAGATAACACGGTCCGGAAGCTTTTCCCGTAAAAAATCAATGGTTTCCAATCCATCCAATTCCGGCCATAAAAAATCATTAATCATCTCTCGATAGCGCAATCCATTTACCGTAACTGGTGCTTCAGCCTCATTTTCGAAAAAGTAAGGTTCAATGACCCTGCCGGACCATAAACAGCACCATACAGTCACACGTTGAGGATAGAGAGGCTTTTCAACAATAACTCTTGGGTTTTTCGAGCCCCAGATGCGACAATTTTGCTTGTTGACGAAGCCATCGAGGTGGAAATGGGCCTCATCACTCAAGATGATTTTTCGATCGAATTCCGGATCATTTTCATGCTTTTCAAGGACCGAATCGGCAAAGACACGACGTTGTTGATGATCGGTCGGCTTGAGTCCTAGTGTTAACTGAACTTTATAAGCCTTAAAACACAAATCTTTATGCAAAATACTAAAATGAATGATAATGAACGACGAGGAATGGACAAACCTGGGTATTTTGTGTTCAATGTGTATTGTTAAAGCACTCGTTTGGCCATGTTTTTTCAAACAATTCTCGGTATGGGTTGGCTGATAGTGGTTTGTTTTTAGAATACTGTTCGACTTGAATACTATCAGAGATCAAGTCAAGGGTAGATCCATAGTATAAAAAATCATAGTGGATGGTTTTTATAAATGCACTCATTTTCAAAACACTTGCACATCCATAATGCTTCAAAATGAGTATTATAGTGAGCATTAAAAAATAAATTAAACTGATCTTAACCTGATTAATTCCAGAAAGTTAAATACAAGCATAACCACTGTAATTTATTATATCACTAAAGTTTTCTTCATAAATCCAATTTTTTACTAATAATATAACAAGATCTAAGAAACACCGACGCATTTGCACGACTATTGGAAACACAATGAATTAGATATTTATTTATTAGAAGAAATAATAAAAGGACATTTATCTTATATAAAGGAACGTGTATCTAATCGATTAATATGATGAATGAAACAGTGTTGGATATACATACCTACCTAGGTTTATGTTTAAAATGTTTAAAGGCGCCAACAACATGCATATTATATTACGATCTAGTAATAATATTGAATGTTTATTGAATACATAAGAGGTTCTTTACAATGTGTTGACCTTAACGAGCCAGTTAATAAGTTTTACTTATTATTCTTACAATTGTAATTAATTTGATTATAATTATTGTAAAATTAATTTAAGAAATCATTTGAACGCAATGGCATTTTAATTACATGTTTTTATTTCGAAATATGTGCCACTTTCCCCTTTATATAAACTCCCCCGCATTTAGTTGAAATTATTTTATTACTAAAGACAATCAAAAAAAATAATGCTCCGACCGGGATTCGAATCCGGGAATTTTACCTTAGAAAAAAAAATATCTCGAATACGAAAATTATTATTAACACGTTATCTGCCAGGCCACTTTTGAAAAAAAAATGTCCCGGGTCCTGGGGGCCATGCAAGTTTTTTTTTTACAAAACGGTTTATTAGTGTCTAAAAATTACTAAGTAACTAAAAAAAATCAAAAAGTGCATGTTTTTTTAAAAAAGAGCTCTGTCCAGCTTTGGTACACGCGGCGCATGAACACAACATCTTTAATGATTTTGTGTCCTGCGCTATGCGTACCATATCTGCACACATCAAGCTCACGATTAAGTGAGGTGTATTTACGTCTGCGGGCAGCTTGTTCCGCTTCAGTTCATCATTGACTTAGTTATCAAGTTTTATAAATAAAACAATAGTATATTAAGTATTGAGAACAGTAAGTGTAGTTTACCGATCGACGACAATGTTTGGCGACTGAGCGAAGCGAAGTCGCCAAAATTGGAGGAGATCGGTAAACTACTTACTGTTTGAGATGCTTATACTATTTTTTGTACGATCGAAATAACTGAAATTGCAATTTTATTATTTTTAATAATTAATATTTTCAATTAAATACAAATTCAGGTTAGCTGAATACCCTCTACAAAGTTGCAGTTGAACGTTGTCATGGAACTAATTGTTATTGTTATGATTGTTATCGTATTTTTTATGTCATGTATTTGTCAAAACTTATTTAAATAAGTATTATTATTCAAATGAGTGACTTTGAATGTGAATCTCTTGATGAAGCATAGAATGTTGGAATAGCCGCTATAATTCCAGAGAACGGTATGAAAATGCTTATAAAAGTTCATACCTAATGCCGTTTAATATACAAGTTAAAAATCAAAATAATGACGTCAGCATAAATGCGCAATGATATACCGTCGAGAATTTACTTACCGTTCTCTGAACGGTAAGTGAATTACTTACCGTCGTGTTTGGGTTGTCAGCCAGTAAATGTCACTTACTGTCATAAAGACAGACACGGTAAACACCCAAAAAAGGTCGGTCGTACAAAAAATACCTTTTTGATGTGGTCCTGTTTAGCTATATAAAAGAATAAGTTTTTATTTGGCAGTTCAGTTTTCTTAGCAATATTTTTTAATATTATATGTTTCTTTGCGGTATATGTATGTAGATTTTGGACATGTTTGAGCTTTTTTCCAGTGTTCGAGCTGACCTATGTACTTTTAAACAAGCATTATTATACGTTTTTTCTATTACCTATTGTTTTTTGATTTAATTTAAAAAAAAATTAAAAAAAATCGGGGGCCATTGATAAATAATATAGTCCCACGCCAGACCGAATGTATTTAAATCAACTGGAAATGCATGTGCCCCCGTAAGGCGCACATGGCGCACAATTAAAATGAGATGTGTCCAGAAATGGTACGCATGGCAGTTAACGTGTTAAAAATGCATATTGTCTTGTCGTTTGTGCTAAAAAAATGTAAAAAATCTTTCGGGTTGGATTCTTCTACTTCACATCTACGTTACATGATTGTCCGTGGGAGTAAAAATGGATATTTTTCAGCATACCAAGAATATTTGCGAATAATTCGGCTACAAATGAGTAACGTTGATGTTAATTGACTGCGCCATTTATTCAGGCTGAACAACATTTTTCTGAAACTACATACAAATTGTTTACGATAAAAAATTTTTATATATAATATCTATATTTATTTATTATTAATTTTTGGTTATTATTGCCTTACACAAATTCCAATACGTCAATTTCAAAAAATAACAAACAATTTTCTTTATAGTTACAAACACAACATTTAAAACATTCAAATATAATAAAATTAATTTTTATTTAAGGATGGATATATATTATTTGCCTGATATGTTGTGTTGAAAGTAGTAGTAGTATTATAAATTTGATATGAAGGCATTTTTGATTGTTTTTGCTTTTTTTTAATACATAATATACAGGTATACATTTATTACAACAAATACAGGGGGTGTGAGTAATATTTTTATTTTATAATATTGTGGTAGATACTGCTTAGATGTTGAATGTCAGTCCTGTCATTAACGCTGTTTTTATTTTTTTTTATGTATATCATTTCTAAGAATTCTCTTTTGTTTGTGTGTTGTTCCACGTCTAAAATTTTGGCATTACAAAAGTTGAAAGTGTGGCTTGTAGCTTCAATATGTTTTTTTTAAGCGCTGTTTTGTTATTAGAGTTTTTGTGTTCGTTTAATCATCTCTCTAAATTTTGCATGGTTTGTCCAATATAGACACCATCGCAATTGTTACATGGAATTTGGTAGACTACATGTGATTTTTTTAGATGTGGTGTTTGTGTTTCCAAGTTGCTAAAAACGTTTGACTTCAAAGTGTTTGTATTTGTGTGGCACGTTTGCAAATTATAGGGTTTTAATTTGTTTTGGAACGACTCTAAGAAACCAGGTATATAAGAAATTGATATGTATTTTATATTGTTGTTGGTAACTTTGTTTTGTTCATCGTTACTGTAAAATTTGTGAATGCGTTTCTTAGAAATTTTGTTTACAAAATTTTTGGGGTAGTTGTTTTTGTTTAGTGTATTTTTCGCTTTATTAATACATTCCTCTCTATATTCTGGGTCTGTCAATTTTATTACGCTATCAGCGAGACCAATAACCACACTTTTTTTGTGGGATATAGGATGGTTTGAATGAAAGTTAGTATATCTACCAGACCATGTAGGTTATGTATACCATTTAGTTTTTAGTTCAGAATTGGTGTTTAGTAATGTAAGATCTAAAAAAATTATTGTTTTTTGATTTTCTATTTCAGTAGTGAATTTCAACTTTGATTGGTATGAATTTAATTGTGTGTTTGGTATAATAATCATCTACATATCTGTAAAAAAATAGGGGTTTTAAAGGTAAAGATGGAATGATAGTAGTTTCTAAATCCTCAAGCACCAACTGAGCAATTGCACTTGAAATTGATGAGCCCATGGCAACACTCCTTCAATTTGTTGGTAGTAATTATCTTCATACTGAAAATATGTTGATGTTAAAGTCAGTGTCCGTGTGTTTCCCAATTTCAGACCAACGTTTTTCAACAATCTCCTTGGCAAGTTGAATTGGCAAGTTGGTATACAAAGAAACGACATCAAAGGATACCAAAATTTTAGACATGGAACAACATACAACAAAAAGAGAATTTTTAGAAATGATATACATCAAAAAAAATAAAAACAGCGTTAATGACAGGACTGACATTCAACATCTAAGCAGTATCTACCACAATATTATAAAATAAAAATACTACTCACACCCCCTGTATTTGTTGTAATAAGTTTATACCTTTTAAACTCCTCACCTGTATAATATGTATGAAAAAAAAAGCAAAAACAATCAAAGATGCCTTCATATCAAATTTATACTACTAATACTACTTTCAACACAACATCAGGCAATTCATATATATCCATCTTAAATAAAAATTAATTTTATTATATTAGAATGTTTTAAATGTTGTGTTTGTAACTATAAAGAAAATTGTTTGTTATTTTTTGATATTGACGTATTGGAATTTGTGTAAGGTATAATAATAAGCAAAAAAATAATAAATAAATATATACTCGGGTTGCCTTTTATATTTCGGGATTTGGCAACCCTGGTATTGCAATCTGGCAAGTGACAGCTCTATCCTAAAGTTGGACATTTTTGAGGTTATACGTACTCCGAACGTTTTGACATGTGAACATTTTCGTGCGATTATTTTTTACAACTTTGTGGATTAACTCAGAAACAGTTCATGGATGAACTTAATTAAATTTTTAGCGATGAAGCTCCATCAAGGACCAGTGTTTATCGATGGTATGGTGAATTCAATCGTGGTCGTAGTTCACTCGCCAACACTGGATTGCACATACACTTTTTTGTACCTATATTATGTATATGTACATCTATTTATACAATAGCTTTATTACAATTTCTATAAATGTAATAATCGTTAGATGCGTGGTTTTCCTGTTCTCGAATATGTACCAATAACAGTAAAACGGTTTCTATATAGATTGTTGGTGATCGAATTTCAGATAAAACGCATATTCAATATCGACATCCCACTTGATCTATGTTGATGATAAAAATGTTATAACAGAAAAAGACAAGTGTTATTGCTACAGGTTCGGACCACAAACATTATTATTATAATTCGTATGAAAGTAAATATTTTTAATGTAGAAATAAGTTTAAACACAACATTGTGTTCAGTAAACCGAATATTTCCCTCAAGTGAGAGGAGTGCAATTATCGATTGATTACAGCGGTAACTGCACTGCGATAATTGCATTGTTTACTTATCCACGGTAATCTCATTGTGAATCCATGATAATTAGAAATAACATCAGTTTGACAAGTAAAGTCAAAAAATATTTGAAAAAATGTCTCGTTTCGGATGTGATTCATTATGGGAATTATAGAAAATAAAGTGATGGAAAGCGAACCAAAGAACACCAAACACAACAGACAATACGTGTGGCAACAGTTTTTGAGCTTTTGTGCTGAAAAAAATATACATTGGATGAAACAACACAAATCAACGTTTTGGCAAAAATATTAAAATTGATATTTTGTATTAAAAAAAAAAAATAGGAATTTAATATTTAATAATAATAATAATAATGCAGTTTATTTGTAATCCCAAAATTAACATTAAAAATACAACAATATAATAGTAGCTACATAAAAATATAGTAAAACAAAAAATATGTCACATAATATCACCTAAAAATAACTTACCCAAGGATTACAAAATGGGTTAAAAGGCAGTTAACACTGATTGGAAATTTTAACCCAAGAAAGCATAGTTACATACAAAAATAATATATCTAATGGTTGTGCACTGATGGCAAATAACAATATTCTTTTTAAAACTAAACAAATATATTTTCCTTTAATTGATTGACAACAATTAAAATCTAAGAGGAAAAAAAAGAGAAAAAAAAACCACTCATTCCAACTCTACTTCTTATTAATGTGCTTGCAAATGTACAATCTGTTTCTTAAATAAATATTTTCGGTAGGCAATTCTGAAACCGGCCAACGACAGCTCTTTAAACGATGATGGAATTTTGTTATAAGTCGCGTAAACAACAAATGAAAATGATCTCAAAAAAATTGCGCTGCGATGCGGTGGGGGAGACTGCAAGCCTTTAAATCTTAAATTTAATGTATGAACATCCGATCGAAAACTTATTTTATTGTAAAGATACGGAGGATGCTTTTTAAGAACAATGGAGTGAAACAAACAGGATGCATGCAAACTACGTCTAGATTCCATGTCCAGCCAATTAATATTCGCGAGTTTGTATGACACCGGATCAAATTTCCTGATACCATAATTGTAACGTAGACAGCATTTTTGAACTTTTTGGATTTTGTTTTTGTTAACTACTGTGAAACAAGGGCCATATATTACATCTCCATAATTAAAATGGCTAAGATTTAAACCAATAGGTATTTGTATTCGGGAAATATTCCCCCGAATTACACTCGTGCATCAAAATAACCAGATAATTTTGCATTCGAGGGTGTTGTCTTGTAAAATTATCGGTAATTTTGATGCACTTGTGCAATTACTTCCGATAAGGGCTCAGTTACATTTTTGCATTATTTGTTCCTATTTCAAAGACCATCATTACATTTATTAAAATCGCCATGTTGGTCTTGGGAGCAGTGTGTGCTGGGTTTGCCAGCATTACGTTTGCTTATCCCTTGATTCCATTCATCGTCTCTTAACTAATGCTGGGATTTGTATCTATTAGTCCTGGTGAGAGATGCCTCAATTGTGACTATATTTAATCAAGGGGAGACGTCCGTATGTGGAAACTACCGTGGTGTCTCTTTCTTTTCCATCGCCGGAGAGGTTCTTGCAAGAATTTTGTCCAATTGTCTTCTACCACTCTCAGAAGGGTGTTTGCCGCACTGTTTCACAAATATTCTCAGACTCTAGATATAAATGTTTCAATACGTAAAACTATATCTATATCCTGCTTTATTTAGCAAAATTTGAGAACTTTTATCTCTGCACAAGAAGTTACGTGTACTATATTCAATGGTGCTTGACGTTTTGTAACTTTGGCTTAAACCGAAACTAGTGCCTATACTTATTTTGTGATTTTATAATAAAAGATATGGTCAATTATGAGATGAAGAAATAAACGATGGCCATTATGTCATTTCCTTAAATTTAGGTTTTTGTTGACATCGAAAGAAAATTTATTTTGAAATTTAAAGGAAATTATTGGCAGAAACTGCTAATAATCAGGTAATGTAATAATTATGCGCTCGGTTATACCTAATCATCAGATTGAAATAAACTTTGATACTAAAATAACTTGGAGCTGGTTCTGGTAAACAAACTAAGCTATTTTATAGTCGATATTAATTTTTTGTTGTTGTTTTATTGTTATGGAGTGCCTGAAAACAGTCACAACAACGCAACGGTGAAGAGAAATGTCCACCTATATGGGCAAGTGTAATGTTACTACTATGTAATAAGATAGAACATTGGCGGAACATTGAAGACGCTGATTTTTGTGTGAAGTTGTAGAAAATAAATTGAGGAGTTTATTTGAAAAAAAACACACATGTACAAAAACATAATTTTAACTTAAGTTTTTATTTATTTTGTACACAAAACCAAAAAATGTAAATAAATAAAAAATATCATCATCTTTTTGTGTGTTTTAGACCCCAAATTTATTCACTCATAATTTCGGCATTTTGAATGTCTTCCGATTTGTCCTGCTGTACAGAGTGTCCCATATTCGCTGGTTTTGCTGGTTATCTAGGTTGTTGGTACAGATAGAAGAAAACGGTTTTCGGGGCACTATGCCACTTTTTTATCAAAATTAAGATGTCACCATCAGAATTAAGATAACACTTCTACTTTTTTTAAACTTTGCATTTTGGGACCACCCCCACGTTTTTAACTGTGTGAATTCTAGCACAAGCTCGATATACCGGGTGATTCATTATGGTTGCAACAACAAACGAAACCTGGAGATTCCTGAAAGTAATTTAAGCATTGAACCCGTGTCCGCAAATGCTTTGTTATCGAGATACAGTTTAGTGGTCAAATTAACTTTTTTGTCCATTTCTCAAAAACTAGCTAACCGGTTTTGACAAAATTTTACATGCATTTGTGGACCGATAACCTAAAATAATCTGCACTATTTTGGCTTTCATTAACTGTTCATTGGCGTAGATATAGGAGGCATTTGGGTAAATTTTACACATAAATTAATTAAGGACAGCTTTGACAAGCTTGAATATCTTAAATTATTAATTTTTTAAAAAGAGCATCTTATAAGCTATAAAAAAGTTGTGATTTCTACCATTTTTATGGAAACCGATAAATTACAAGTTAATGGTAGGTTTAAATCAAAATAATGTTTACCAGAAAACCAAATGAAAAATCAAAGTTGCCATGGAAAACGAATGTCGCTACAATAAAAAAAAACTTTGACAGCAACAAATTTAAATTCGCAAATGCGGCCCGAGAATACCAAATTAGGCACCCTAATAGACGTCATCCATATCACAAAACATTTATGGCTAAATTTCACAGGCTTAGATCGACAGGGAGCATTTTACCTAGAGTTAACGAAGGACCACATCGACTAAATATTCAAACTGAAGAAAACATAGTGGATTTAGTTTTAGACGATTCGAAAATAAGCACTAGAAGAATATCAACTCAATTGGCATTAACTCAAACAACTATTTGGAGAGTATTAAATCGAGAAATGCTGTAGCCCTATCATCTTCAAGATGTCCAGGTCCTACATCCTGGAGACCACGAAAGGCGCCTACTATTTGGAATTGGGTTTTTGGTAAGCATCACGAAGATGAAAGATTTTTAGAGAAAGTGTTCTGGTCAGATGAAGTAACTTTTACTAGAGATGGCATACAAACCATAATGAACAGGTATGGTCTTTAAACAACCCTCGTGCTATTATGCCGTGAAATTTTCAAGAATGTTTTAGTATCAATGTTTGGGGTGGCATATTTAACAATTAATTATTGCTGTTGTTCGTAATTAATGGGCATTTAAACTCAAACCAATACAGTCATTTTCTACAAAATCGCCTACTCGAATTTATTGAGGATGTACGTCTGGATATTGTTCAAAATATGAGGGAGCCCCTGCGCATCGTGGTAGACAAGTAAAAGAAGCTTTAAATCAACTGTTTGGAAACAATGGGATTGGTTTGGGAGGTCCAATTAAGTGGCCTCCAAGATCACCGGATCTGAATCCGCTCGACTTCTTTTTATGGGGGTACATGCAACAAATCGTTTAGAGTGTACCAATTATAAATGAAAACCAACTACTGGAGATAGATCATGAAGCTGCTAGGGAAATAAGAAACGATCATGATATCCTTATTAGAGCTACAAAGTCATTAGTTGAATGATGTAGATTGTGCATTACTGTCAATGGAGGGCAATTTGAACAGTTATTATGAATTTTCTTATTTTAATTTCGAGTTTGGTTTTTTTATTGTTAAATTTTTAATCGTACTGATAGACCATAAAATTTGTTGTTAAGTGATTTGTTATTATTAAATTGTTTTTTACGGCATCTTTTGATTTTTCACCAGGATGCGTCGTAGTGAAAAGTTTTTTCGATTGTTGACTTGCCGCTGATGATGGGATTGGTCTAGTCGTGAAACATATATGGCTGGTAAATTCTATTACACTTATTTTGTGGAGATTTGACTTTCAGTCAAACACTATAACAGAATTATGTTAATTCGATGACTATATTTGTATACGTAATTTTAAAGATTGGTAAAAGTAGACATGACTACATTTCCTAAAAGTTTTGAAATAAGATATCTATTTATAACGGAAATATAATTTAGCATAATTTAACAACATGTGCTGTAAAATAAACCATAAAACACAGCCTTATCAATCCCTTTAAACATTTCATCTCTACATGCTCAACCCTTTCAGATACGTAACAATCATTTTATGTTAGCCACTTGACTCTCAGTATGTGTAAAACATGCGGGCGTGCATTTCTACCCTTAAAAAATATAATACGTCCCTATGTTTTGGGTTTTGCACCCGCACCCGTCCGTAACCCGATGGATGTTTCATGATAAAACGATAACCATCATCGTCATTCAGTACAGACTGTCATCTGGTTGCTGAAATTATACTAAGGACCATAGAAAATAACACTTTTCTAAAGTATTTCTTTGTGATAAGTCGATGACAACTTTTTATAAATTAATTAAAACTTTTATTTCAAAAATCTGTACACAGTAACGTGCAATGATATACGAGGGGGTGTTTTAATTCCATGGAATAGGGGATAAGGGTTAACAATAAAAATGCAATATTCCACTATCCTTATCTTCACTACAGAGGTTCAGAAACGCCAAGATGATCATGTATATGGTTGTGTCGGATACCACAACCATTTCTGCTACTGTTTTTTTCTTCAGCCGACGAACCTCCAGTATAGTAAGTGCGGGTCGTCTTCGAGTGATTCCCTATCATGCTTGAAAACCCATGACGCTTGTAAACCATTGTTTTTCCAGGGCAAGATTTCTAGTAAACCGATGACCGCTTCCATAATGCTTTGAGTAGGTATACTTTCCTTGTTTAGTCAGGAATAACGGCGCGGAGTTCGATTTTCTGCATGTCTTTATTTTTCTTCTCAATTGAGTTGCTTGAACGGCGATAGTTCAAAGATTAATGACCCGAATAAAATAAAACTCGGTATTTATAGTAATGATATATCATAGAACATGGTGCGAATAAAAATGTGAAAATCACTAGAAATTATGGTTATTCCTAACTATATAAAAGACAATATCATTCTAATGAAGTGACACTTTTAACAACCAATCAAATTTTGTCATTTTGTGGCATATGAAACAATTTCACCCAATCATGTCAACATTACACTGATAATTGCATTCAGTGCATTATCAATCACTATGACAACAGTATTAAGTTTGACAACTTCATTCAAATAAATTTCAAAATGTCATGTTTTGGCAATGCGAATGTTCAAAGTATAAATGCGCTTATTAAAGAAAAAATTCCCAGAAATATAACCTACAGTCACAAATATATTTGGGGAATAGTTATGGAATTTTGCTGCGAACGAGAATATGAATTGACTTATAATTTTTTCTGTCAAAAAATTTTCGACCGAATATTCCTCGGACATTGACAAATGCCTCATAATTTTATGACAAGTTTCTCAAGCTCGTCCGTTGGTAACAGCTCGAAGCCGAAGGCCGAGCTTTCGATTGTCATAAAATTATCTCGTCTATTATCAATATCCTAGGGATATTACTACTGAGAACAGCTTTTGGTGCTAATGCTATACTAACTATAATCAAGTTGACTATGTACATAATGTTCTCATAACGATGTGAAATCTGAAGGTTAGAACTCGGTACCATAATTCTTTCCGTGTATAGATGATATAATACAAACGAATATTTGTACAATTGATGTTAATTTTTACAACAACTTTTATTTTGTTTTTCATGATTTTTGGAAAAAATTACAATTAAAAAAACAATCAAACAAAAGTGCATTAATTTGAAAAAGTAGTGAATTCTTGAGTGGAGTTGTGCATTACTTCTAATGCTGGTACAACGTTATTAGTGTTAGAAACAGGTCAAATCTTCTAAAATATATGCTCCAGACATCTAAATCAGCCAAAATTAAATAAAAGTTACTAGTCTTAACGCATGAGGACGAAATTTGCATTTACTTAACACTGACAATAGCGTTTGTACACACAAGAAAGTATACTGGAAGAAAGATGGCAAATGAAGGACTCACTATGAATGGCTTCTTGGATATCATCACCGACTTTTATACTGAATTGGATTAGATGATGCCTTCAATTTCATATGGTCTTCAGAGGATTTATACGTGGACCGAAGGGAAGTAAGTTTAAGAAATTGAAACAAAATTAACATTAGCAGAAACTCCTGAAAAAAAAAACTGGTATAGTGTTTCTAAAGTTAGTTTAAAATGATATAAAAACCACAACTCCATATCCCTTTGTAATGTCAATATCGACCGTAGCCGTCCATAGGCGCACCTTTTTAACTTTTCATAACAATACATGTCCTACGATATTTTAAAAATCCTTTATGTATTAACAACTGTTTGTTCATTTGTATAAAAGTATACTGTATTTTTCCTTAACACCGCAACATATAAACCTACGCTGAAAAAGACTGTTTTTGTTTTTAGAATTTTAGACATAGATGCACACGTACCTAGTCCGTGTTCGAACAGCAAGGAACATACTTTAAAATAATTAATACTATTGTTAATACTTGTTATGCATATAAGTAGATACATTTATAATACTATGCTTCTGATATTATAAACTAACAACAAATTTTACTGACTTAGTCAGTGACATTTTCTATAGAACGTACAAATTTTATAATATGTGTATACTTGTTATACCCAATAATTTTTCCAGTCACTGTAGTTATTTTTATTACTGTCGGTATCCTTTGGAAGAATTATACGTTTTATATACGAGGGAGAAATGTATCAAAAAACGCTGCATTCCATGCCCTTTTACAATGTAAAGAGGCATGGGAACGGATAGCCCCGATAGAATCGTTAAATTTATATATTTTAAATTAACTTTGGAGAAACTATACAACAGCAAACCGCACTGGAAAACTACTAGCATTAGGCGAGAAACCATATACTCTTTACTGGTCACTGTGCCCTGAGCCCTGAGAAGCCACCTAAATAAAATGGGACAGTATAACGGGGACCTATAATGTAGATTTACAATCGGGTAGCTGAGACAGCTTACGTGTAGCCTTCCAACGAAAGCGACAGGCAATTTTTAAAATTAGGGCCTTATGTTTTTCAAAAAAAAAAAAAATAAGCAAATAAATACACTTTTTTTTTTCAACTAGATAAGTAGATAATAAAAATAGCAACAAAAAACAATAATATTCTATTTTCTATAGCACTTTGTATATTCTATGGTCGTATTGAATACAGAAGGCAGAAGAGATGGCATGTGCCAGAAGTGTGCTTGGTGCACATATGGGTATTATCCCACCATGCAGAACACCCTCTCTTTATGTTCATACATTTTATCCATAAACGAATGTTTGCCTCATCATTGGGACCTAATTAAAACCGAATTTATTCAACAATAAAACTCAATTTACTCAGGTATGATGATGTATGTAAGCAACATGTTGAAATTGGAAATAAATTGAATGAAAGAGAGTTTTACTAAATTACCGGTATCAATATGTTATTATTTACATACCCTCGGAAGGGCTAGCGTGATGATAATTGATTTAAGTGTATTAGTGGGAGGCAAACATGATCAAAAAATGTAAAATTTCAATTTCACGTTTATAACTTATATTAATAAATATGATGATTAATTTTTTAAGTTCGTATCAATATGAAAAAAATCGTTTGTGTCGCCCCAAAACTTTCTCGACATGACATAATATAAATCGAAATATATGTCAATTATTATTATAATTAGATCTGTAGAAATTTTGAATTGTTGGGTTATAGGACAGTACTTAAGAAATACTCTTATTACATAAAAAATGCGACGTTTCGTAGTTCTTTATTACTACTTTTTCAAGCACTTTTAAACCATTAAGAGTTCATTAGAAGTATAATGTGGTGTTCTGAACATAACAATTAATAATAACATTACAAAACATATTTAGTCAAAACCAACAGAAATATAGACTATCACTATGTGTTAAAATCTAAAAACATCTAAGATATTTAGTTGTATTGTCAATGTTCATCTAAAACTACTTAAAGTAGATGTTAGATTTTAACACATAGTGATAGTCTATATTTCTGTTGGTTTAACATCAGTTAGTTTAGTTTTAAGCTCTATTGAAAGTATATGTCTGTGTGGGTATAACATTTTCAAGGAGGAATATGATTTTGAAATGCATCCCGAAATATGGTCGGAAAAGCGCAAATCACAATCCATCACAAGACCCAAGTTTCTCGCACTCTGAGACACTTTCAAAGATACAACATTAATTTTAATTTGCATAGAATCTGATATGGTTTGTCTATTTTTACCAAAGAGTCTTGAAAGTCTTTGAAGGATTTATTGACAGCTGATGTCTCTCCGACCAGCCCAAAAGTGCTTCCAAATCGAAATTAATTTTCCTACAAGCATCTACGTAATCATGAGCATAAAAAGAGTGCTTTATTTGACTATCATCAGCATACATGATTGTATCGCCAAATGTAACACTTATTGGGAGTGTCACTGTATATATTGAGAATAACAAGGGTCCCAAAATCGATCCTTGTGGGACACCACATAATATACTACCTGAGGTGGAGCAACCTCTGTTAGTTTCCACGTATTGAAATCTTCCGGATAGATATCTTTTAATTAGTTCCATAGCATTTGACGAAAATCCAATGTATTTCAGAATTGCTAGCAAAAGTTCATGGCTAATTTTGTCAAATGCTTTACTATAGTCAACTAAGATCAATGATACTACTTTGCCATTATCAATATCACGAAAAATATCGTCCGTGATATCCAGCAGTGATGTTGCGCAACTATATCCTTTACGGAATCCTGATTGCTTAAAAGGTAAAATATTATATTTTTTAAGATGGTATTTAATTTGGTCACTTAGGATTTTCTCAAAGATTTTTGAAGTTGGCGATAACATTGATATTGGCCGTAAGTCATTATGCTCAGTTATTTGACCCTTTTTAGGGATTGGAAGCATTGGAAGTTTTCCAAGGATTAGGAAAGTTACTAGTAAGTAAAGACGAATTTATTATATTGGTTATAAAAGGTAGGATACGGGGGCAACATAATAGCAACAACAAAACTTTTTCTGAGATAGAAAGATATTCCATATTTTGTTAAAAAGAGACCTTTTTCTTTCGTGTAATAGCAAATAAATGTTATAAAAATGTTATTATTTCAATCGGAATAAAAAAATGTTGTTAACAAAAGTTATTTGTTTTTTTTTTCTGTAGAATACGATGTTTCTATTTAAAAAACCAAAGTTGACCTTGATATAACCTTGAAACGGTTGTCAAATTCGCAAATGGAATTGCCACACAATAGCAAACAACTTTCATTTGAACTTTGTTTCCGCAAAATGTGCCGATTTTAAGATATAAGGCTGTCTCAAGATAAATGGACCACGCGGTATAATATACTACTACTACTGGTAAAATTTTAAACGCTATTTTCTCGCGAATTATGGGGGCAAATATCAAAAATGATATCGCTGTAAAGCAGATAAAAAATGCTTTAAAATGATGTATCACTCGACCCCTTCTGATATATGAAAATTTGGCGGTTGTGTTCATGCCTATCACAGGTCTTAAACGATTTCAACTAAAATCTAATGTGTTATATTATAATTCATAGGAAAGGGAGGTTATAATTAAAACCATTCTCTTTGTGTGTAATTGATTAACAAGTGCTTTATTTGCTATGAACTTCAGAATTCGCCAGTAGGCAATATTGCCAACGATGCTACAGATATGACATTAGGAATTAACAGAAGGCAATGTTGCCAACTATGCTACATAAGCAACTGATGACAAGTATAATAAAAAATCAACGACTGGATTGAAAAAGTACTAGTTTATTTGTGTCGACCCTAAAACAGCACCTTGTTAATCCGAAAATTTCAAGCGCGTTTACAGGTATTGATTGTGCTGATCAAATAGAATTCGTTCAACGAAAGGTATGATTAATGGGCTTCATTGTTCATAAGAAGAGGAAGATATTTATATGGTGTGAAGTTGGATTATATATGAGCAGGATATCATTGTCGAATTTAAGGTTATGTATGCTGGGGAGTTTGTGTTTGCTATTGAAGTTCTACATTGGGAAGTCTGTATTGTTAAAACATAAGGAATTAAATAAAGGTAAGCAGTCGAACTCTAGTTGGTCATTTATACATTTAAATTTACTATTGTGTTCATAACTGTTTATTTCTAGGGCTTCCAAAACGTTCAAAAAGGTCCTCTTTGGGCATGAATCGAGCAGCATTTTCTGTTGTTGTCTATGAAAAAAGAATGCTCTACTAAAAATGGAAATTTTGAAGGCTTAAACGAAATTTCCACAAAAGATTCCGCCCCACTAGGACAGATGATAAGCTTGGATTGCAGTGACTTGTCAAGTGTATTTTGCATCTGACTACTAATCTTGTTGTTGCGTGTTTTTTTTTATGAATTTTATTGCATTGATTGATTGGGAGGCGTACCGTTTACAAGGGTCATCAAGTTTTTGAAGAGCAGCGTCGACGACATGAGGATGCAAATAGACAGCATCGAAAGGAGAGAGAACGCATCTATGGGGCAGCGCACCTACAGCAGCCGGTAAATTTTGTGACAAGGTTTGCGGCTCGAGGGTCGGTCTGTTTAGCCATTTTAGAGTTCACAACAAAAACCCCTGCGTTGGAATAATTCATACTCGTTAGCGAGTGAATGCTGATGATGATGACATAATGTAACAATTCATTCATGTAATCAATTTATAAATATAAAGGGTGTTTTTATTGGAGTTACCGAACTTTAAATTAAAATAAAACAAAGAAATATATTTTCAATATCAATGAAACGGACTTTATCGGATGTAAAATTTTATGACATTAATGTTTAAATATGATTTCGGCCATGTGGCCGCCACGGCTGGCGCGTACAAGGCGCAACCAATTTTCACAAACTTTTCGCAGCATTTGGGGCGGTATTTCGGCAATAACGCTTTGAATGTTGATTTCCAGGTGTTCAATTGTCTGTGGTTTATCGAGGTAGAAAAGTGAGTTGACATAACCCCCGGCTAATTGAGGTACGAAAAAATTTCTAATCATGTCCCTATACCGTTGACCATTGACTGTAACATTCTGGCCATCATCGTTTTTGAAGACATATGGACCAATGACTCCGCCAGCCCATAAAGCGCACCAAGCAGTAACTTTCTGTGGATGTATTGGTGTTTCGACAAAAGCTTGTGGATTATCCTCACTCCAAATGCGACAATTCTGCTTATTTTCGTACCATAAATGGACTTCATCGGAGAACAAAATTTTGAATGGAAATTCGATATCAATATCAATTTGTGCTTCAGCCCATTCGCCAAATTGACGGCGCATACGATGGTCGTTTGGCTTTAATTCCTGCACAAGTTGAATTTTGAAAGCTTTTAATCAAAGATCCTTTCGTAAAAGCTTCCATAAAGTGGACGGACACAACGCCAGTTGCTGAGAACGGCGACGAATTGGTTGATTTGGATCTTCTTCAATGCTTTCCAGTACAGCGGATACAGCTTCTTTAGTGCGCACTGTTCGGTGTCTCACGGGATGCATATTATCATTAAGAGTAAACGTTGTCCTAAAACGATCCATTGTCATTCGAATTAGCCGTTCTGAAGGACAATTATGTACGCCATAAAATGGACGAAGTCCACGATAAGTTTGGCGAACAGAACAATTATTTTGATAAAAAAATTCAACAATTTGCAAGCGTTGCTCTGGTGTAAGTCTAACCATAATGAAATGTCAAACCAAACTAAACAAAAAGCAACTATCAGCTTTAGAAATAAAATATCCGAAATTTGTATGCTCAACCTGTTTAAATAAGTTAAAAATGAACTCATAAAGCACGCCCATGAAGATGCAAATGTAATCAACAATCTGTAAATAACCAAGCATAAGTTTTATATACTTCATGATAAATTGGAGAAAATAGCTTAGAAAGTAGATAAATCGCCATCCAATTTAGTTTGAACTGTGATTCGTTACAGTGACCCGACACCTGAACCAGTAAAAAGGTCGTTCGTTCTCAGAGCGATCAGGTCACGATGTTTGCAGATAAATAAAATGAGACAAAAGAAACGACACTGCACTCTTGGAAACAAACAAATGAAGTTGATTTGATATCCTATTATTATTTTTCACGGAAACGATTTAATGGTTTGGAATTTGCTAGATGCATTATTACAAATTGACAGAAATAGAAATCTGAACACGTACAAATAAATCCGGAAAGCTGAAAATCATTTTATAGAAGATTTTTTTTTTTAATTGAGAATATTGAGAGTTGCTTAAACATACATATGAATAACCGTGAAATGTAATTTATTTTGTAAAATGTCGAAGTCATTTTGTTTTGAAGTAGTAGATAGAGATAGAGAACAATTCAATTCGTCTGGGTGTTGGTTTATCTTGACAAAACAAGACTTCCAGCTTAGATTAAGCCGGGAATTATTTCTACTTAGGGTACAAACATAGTGCAGCGACTCTACCAGCCAGAGATAAAGTACAAAACTTTTGTAAGTTCCCTCATATATCAACCAATGTATGTCTTATTACATTCATCATCTCTATCTACTCCAATATTCATGTGAAAGCAGAGAAAAAAACGTCAAATTGGTTTTTTAACATAAACGCGGAAGAAACAGTGCATAACATATTAATATCTAGTCAATCGTATATTATCTAATTTACTGATCACTATGCATTAAAATGGCAAAAGACCTCATGAGTAAATAATATAGTAAAATGATCCGGAATGCATCCTTTTGATAGATATCTAATAAAATCGCCAATTGGAATTGACTTTCTTGTTGAAATTTGACACTGTGTGTTGATCCAAAATTCAACCAGCTGTAATAATTGACACTGATTATAAGGTGTGCATCAAGTACAATTTTTAATTAGAGAAAAACTAAGAAGATAAAAAGGCATTGGCGTAATAAATAACACATAAACTTTAATAACAATATATTTTACTTTCCTGCACAGGGAAAGTATTGTGAACGCGCTAAACAAACTAAATACGGATATCACCATTTTGAAGTTCCCTGAGACGATTAAGACCAGTTCCAGATGGAAGTCTGTCTGTCTGTGTGTGTCTGTATGTATTCTTCTACGATAGCCCCCAAACGCTTTAACCATTTGAGCTAAATTTTAGTTTGGGGGGTCCTAGGATGAACCTATTAGTTTTTGGTTGAAATCGCTTAAGCCCTGTGATAGGGGTGGACGCAACCGGTAAATTTTCAAATAGCAGTAGGGGTCGAGTGATACATCATTTTAAAGAATTTTGTATCTGCTTTACAGCGATAGGTCACTTTTGATATTGGCCCTCATAATTCTCGAGAAAATTGCGTTTAAATTTTACCAAATAGGTAGTTGGAACCTATACTCTTATAATAATAATAAGCATTTATTCCCAACAGGTCAAACCTACTTACAGGAAAATCAATACATCTTCGAATTAATTGAAACATATCAAATCAAGTAGGAAAGAAAAAACAAAAAACAAAAACCAACAAAATAAATACTTTACAAAACAATAAATGCAAACAATAAAAAAGTGATTAAATATTCCAGAATGTCAAAATCCCAGTTACCCAGCGCGACCATACCTACACAATAGTGAAAAATTAACACACTTTGTCCAAGAATACTTTCAATTCTTTTCATAAATAAATATGACAGTCTAAGTACGATATTATATTATATATTAAGACAATTAACCGTTCAATATTAAGTACTACAATAACAAATACAATCAACAACAGTTCAATATTAAAAGAAAAAAGCTCGGAAAAAAGAAACAAAGGAAGAATATACGAGTATATATAGTAATTCAGTATATGGTTTTGTGGCATCATTGAGAGAGCGTGTGCTTCGCATGCGGAAGGTTCTGAGTTCGCATCCCACCTCTGGCAATACTTTTATTTTTCTAATTTTTGAATAGAGTAGTTAGTTTGTTGATAGTTATTCTTATCCCAAACTGTTAATTTATTATATCGAATTATCGGGTTTCGGGATAAATGAAATTCCAATTAACTTGGTGTAGTCTCTATTGCAACGTTTCGTGGCAATATATGCACTTCTTCAGGCTAAAATCGAGAAGAATATGTGCCACAGGCTTGTTTGAGTTTTTGCACCTATGTATTTCTGATACTGAAAGATTACTGTTTTTAGTTTTTCTATTCTCCAAATCATATGGATTTACAATTGAATTGTGTACCTTCATTTTATTCTGGTCAGTTCTTTCATATACTTGTTTAGTTCGGATTATAACATAAACATCTATTTAGAAAAGGATTTTTTTGCTGGTATGGTCGCATACATCGTTTGTTGTTATGATTATTTATTTACTGATATAACTTTTGTTTCTAAGGTGAGTGAGGATGTTGACAGCACTTTAATTTTAGTTGTTTCTGATGTGATTAACAGTTTGACTGGTGTCATGTTGTATAACATATGTTTCATGTTTTTATTTTATTTTTTATTGATTGTTTTAAGTACATTCTTTTTATTCTCATTTTGGACAATGCGAAATATTAGTTTAAAAATAAAAATTCTTCTCGATTTTAGCCTAAAGAAGTGCATATATTGGCACGAAACGTTGCAATAAAGACTACACCAAGTTAATTGGAATTTCATTTATCCCGAAACCCGATATAGTAGTTAGTTTGTTACGTTAGTTTATTGGAAATTATATAATAATAATAATAATAATTAAAATTCTGTTTCATTACGCATGTCATATATTTTTGATTATATTATATCTTGTCGGAAAAGTTTTGGGGCGACACAATCGATTTTTTTAACATGTGTTATAAACAGGGTGTTATTTATGTACGTGGCCAAACTTCAGGAGGTGATTCTTTGAATAATTGTAAGATGAAAAGTTCATATAAACAAAGGTGCTTCAGAAATGCTTCATTTTCAAGATACAGGGTGTTAAACTTTTTTTAAGAAATCGGTTTTTCCTTTGTATCTTAATAATTTTTTAGGCGATTTCGTTCAAAATTAACAGTGGTATTAAGGATAGTAAGGGCCTAGTTTAGCCCTAATTAGATTAAAATGGTTAATTCAGTCAAGTGGCATCCCGGACAATATTTAACAACTTCTATTTTCTTTAAGAAATGCTTGAATCTCTTTATTTCACGTTAAGCCAAAAGGCATTCGCGTAATGTCGAATAAGAGAAAGAGTTATCACATTTTGATAAATTCAATGTTTTTATCATTTTTATTATTGATAATTTTTAATAGTTTTCAAAAAATCATACTGGTAAGAAAATGTGTATTATAATTATTGATTTTTAAAATTAATTAAAATGTAAGATACCGAGTGTCCCACGATGGATGGGCTTTTAGACGTGTATGGGGAACTAAATTATAGATCATTTTGAAGATCTGGCAACCGTGAGAAACAACCATTATACGTTTAATACGTCACCCACCGTGGGACACCCGGTATACATTCAGTTCAAGGTATTAAAGCTCAAAAAAAGGCTCGTGTCGATTGGTCGAAAGAAATGCTCAAAAAATACAATCGCGGTGCTTCGAAACACGTCTATGACATCGTGACAGGTGATGAATCGTGAATTTACGCATATGAGCCCGAACATAAACAGCAGTTGACTATATGGGTGTTTCACGAAGCACTTCCAAGCAAATGGTTGCCTGTTTTTTCGGAAAAAATGGACATGTCGCAACTGTACCACTAGAACAACGCAGAACAGTCAATTCTGAGTGGTACACAACCATTTGCTTTCCAGTCTTCCAAGAAATCAGGAAAACCAACCGCCGAAGGATCACTCTTCACCACTACAATGCGAGCTCTCACTCATCGGCTCAAACAACTGCATTTTTGAGCACCCAAAACCTCAATTTGATGAGTTATCCGCTGTATAGTCCTGACTTGGCACCGAATGACTTCTTTTTATTTCCGTACGTAAAAAACAAACTGAGAGGTCAACGTTTTTCGACACCTGAAGAAGCGGTTACTGCATTCAGAATGCATGTTTGGCAGATACCTCAATCGTAGTGGCAAAAGTGCTTCGACAATTGGTTCAAACGCATGCAAAAGTGTATAGATCTTCTTGGGGAATATTGTGAAAAACAATAAAGTGATTTGAGATGATTAATATTTGTTTTTGTTCTCTAATCCCCAAACATAAAAGGCAACCCTCGTACGAGGCGAGCTATCATTAAAAAACTGAATTTCAGGTCTACTCTTTAATGGCTCATAGCTCTGAGGTTAAGTCGAACTTTGTATTAACTTATACCCTTCTTTTTTTACAAACTATCTCAATACGAGAGATTGCCCACATATTCTGGGACACCCTGTATACAATATCTCTATGTCATTAGTTACCAAAATAATTAGCCTGATAATCTGACCGAGTGTACAACAGGTGGTTTTTCAATTAAAATACAGACACCTCCCCTTGTCTTCTATTGCTATTATCAAATGGGGATATGGTGTCTCCAGGTAGGTATACGAATGAAAAGGAAAAATGCAATAAAACAAAAAGACATCCGAAAACAATAATGCACCTTAGCTTTTTTTCTTGCTGATGAATGGTACCAAAACTGAAACGACATAGACCAGTGAGCAGTTGTAAATAATTGGATCACAGATGGCATAGCTCGCGTAAGGCACGTGACGAGGGTGCTTCGCTTTTCATTCCATGGTATGCGGCATATTATGTTCAGGTATATTATAAATTATACCTGGAAACCAATTATAGAAGCGTCTAATTAAATGATATGTCATATACTAGGGTGTTTTGGAACAGAGGGGTGAATTTAGGTACTTGGTTAATGTTTTTGTCAACATCTACAATGCAGTTTTTTTACATCTGGTCTTGCGAACATTTAGAAAATAACGTATACTTATATTTGTTTTGAAAATTGAAAGGTGTACCGGCCAACTGGTTTGAGATATTAAATTGTTTATACCAACATTGAATTTGAGCCACAGACGTCAGGAAGCAATAATAAGGAGGTTACGAAAGTTCGTATGGTGGTAGAATAAATATTTTAGATAACAAGGCAAAACTTCACTAACTAATTCTTCGATTGGTACTGATTTACAAGCAATATTATTATACAGGGTGGCCCGTAGTTTCGGGGCGGAAGATATCTCAAGATCTTTAAGCGATAGACAAAAAAAAAATTCGTTATAAAACGTTTAGGCACTGAAGACATGTACTTCCCAAAAATGTTTTCAATTATACAGGGTAGTTCACAAACGCGCAGCAAACCAAACTTGCTTTTTTAATGCGACACTCTTTATATTTTAACATAAATAGTTGCCGCTATAAAAGACAAGAAAAATTACATAACGGTTGATGTGCCTAGGTCCAATAGTTTTTGAAATATTTGTGAATTAGTGTTAATTTTGACATAAATTTAATGCCACACCAATTTTTCTGGTCAGGTCCATTTGAACTCCATTTTTTTCTCTGTTTTACTGGATTTCATTGACCTCTGCTTTGTAATTTTTCTGGATGGTCAATTTTTCTAAATTGTATTTTTTTGGAAAAATGTTAATTGGGACATTCTATAAATCTGCTTTCATATACTTTTTATTGATATCATATTACATGACTTTAAAGTTAACCATTGTTTTATAAAAAATTATAAAATCGAAAAAGAACAAATTGCCAAAAAAGTCGCATTTTTTATCATTTTAATTTTTTTTTTCTATTTAAAAACAAAAAAGTTAAATTACAGCTTTATTTTAATAATTTATAAAATGGTTTAAACACATATTTTTGAGCAACTTAAGTTTAAATAGAATAAAACCTCAAGTCGCATTTTTTCGGCATTTTAATTTTTTTTTCTATTTAAAAACAAAAAAGATAAATTACAGCTTTATTTCAATAATTTATAAAATGGTTTAACCCCACATTTTTGAACAATTTAAGTTTAAATAGAATAAAATCTTTAATAATTCTTTATGGAAAAATGGTTAAACCAAAGTTAACCATATTTTCATAAAAAATTATAAAATCGAAAAAGAACAAATTGCCAGCAAAAGTCGCATTTTTTTATCATTTTAATTATTTTTTTTTCTAGTTAAAAAAAAAATTTTAAATTACAGCTTTATTTTAATAATTTATAAAATGGTGTAAACACACATTCTTGATCAATTTAAGTTTAAATAGAATAAAACCTAAAGTCGCATTTTTTCGTCATTTTAATTATTTTTTTTTCTATTTAAAAACAAAAAAGATAAACGATTTTATAAATTATTGAAATAAAGCTGTAATTTATCTTTTTTGTTTTTAAATAGAAAAAAAAATAATTAAAATGACGAAAAAATGCGACTTTAGGTTTTATTCTATTTAAACTTAAATTGATCAAGAATGTGTGTTTACACCATTTTATAAATTATTAAAATAAAGCTGTAATTTAAAATTTTTTTTTTTAACTAGAAAAAAAAATAATTAAAATGATAAAAAAATGCGACTTTTGCTGGCAATTTGTTCTTTTTCGATTTTATAATTTTTTCTATGTGTGGTTACACATTTTTGAACAAACTTAAATAAGTTTAAATATAATAAAATCTTTAATAATTCTTTATGGAAATATGGTTAAACCTTAAAGTTAACAATATTTTCATAAAAAATTATAAAATCGAAAAAGAACAAATTGCCAGTAAAAGTCGCATTTTTTTATCATTTTCATTATTTTTTTTTCTAGTTAAAAACAAAAAAGTTACATTACAGCTTTATTTTAATAATTTATAAAATGGTTTAAACATACATTTTTGAACAATTTAAGTTTAAATAGAATAAAACCTTTGATAATTTTATATGAAAAATTGGTTAAACCTTAAAGCCAACCATATTTTCATAAAAAATTATAAAATCGAAAAAGAACAAATTGCTAACCAAAGTCGCATTTTTTCGTCATTTTAATTATTTCTTTTTCTATTTAAAAACAAAAAAGTTAATTTACTTACAGAGCTTTATTGTAATAATTTATAAAATGGTTTAAACACACATTTTTGAACAATTTAAGTTTAATAAGAATAAAATCTTTAATAATTCTTTATGGAAAAATGGTTAAACCTTAAAGTTACCCATATTTTCATAAAAAATTATAAAATCGAAAAAGAACAAATTGCCAGCAATAGTCGCATTTTTTTATCATTTTCATTATTTTTTTTCTAGTTAAAAACAAAAAAGTTAAATTACAGCTTTATTTTGATAATTTCTAAAATGGTCTAAACACACATTTTTGAACAATTTAAGTTTAAATAGAATAAAACCTTTAATCATTTTTATGGAACAATGGTTAAACCTTAAAGCTAACCATATTTTGATAAAAAATTATAAAAACGAAAAAGAACAAATTGCCAAAAAAGTCGCATTTTTTTTATCATTTTAATTATTTTTTTTCTTTTTAAAAACAAAAAAGTTAAATTACAGCTTTATTTTAATAATTTATACAATGGCTTAAACACACATTTTTGAACAATTTAATTTTGAATAGAATAAAACCTTTAATAATTTTTTATGGAAAAACGGTTAAACCTTAAAGCTAACCATATTTTGATAAAAAATTATAAAAACGAAAAAGAACAAATTGCCAAAAAAAGTCGCATTTTTTTTTCATTTTAATAATTTTTTTTCTATTTAAAACCAAAAAAGTTAAATTACTTACAGCTTTATTTTAATAATTTATAAAATGGTTTAAACACACATTTTTGAACAATTTACGTTTACATAGAATAAAATCTTTAATAATTCTTTATGGAAATATGGTTAAACCTTAAAGTCAACAATATTTTCATAAAAAATTATAAAATCGAAACAGAACAAATTGCCAGCAAAAGTTGCATTTTTTTGTCATTTTACTAATTTGTTTTCTATTTGAATACAAAAAAGTTAAATTCCTTACAGCTTTATTTTAACAATTTATAAAATGGTTTAAACACACATTTTTGAAAAATTTAAGTTTAAATAGAATAAAATCCTTTACATATATAACGTCTACGCACTGTACAATGGACTCACCGAGATATATAAAAGTATGTCATTCCGTAAATTTAAATCCGAGTTTAAGAAATATATGTTGTCTTCAATATAAGCCGATCTTTTATATTTGTTTAACATATTATTATCTCTAATAACAATGTTGCTCTTGACTCGGTTATACAGACTTGGCAAACGTATTGTGATTTTGTCTACTTTTATGTGTACGAGTATTATGTAATTTTTTTTCGTGCAGGAATTTAGTTTAATAATTGTAGCAAGATGTGTGTATTATTTAGTATTTTTGTTTTTAGAATTAGAACTAGATCTTTTTAAAATTGTATTTGTAAATTCTTTTGAAGCTTATTATACTACAATAAATTATTATTATTTTCTTTTAAAGAAGTAGTCCATTTTTAAGTGAAGTGAACGTATTATACGTAAGAAATAAAAGTCGAAACTTGTATTCCTTACGTATAATTATTATATTCTTTACTGTGAAGGTGAATATGACAACTTTCATTAATTTTTTGAGGAAACCTGAAGATAAAGCAAAAATTGTTAGATATTTCATGAAAATGAATTCACTTGATATACTTCAAAGTAGTTCACAACTAAATTATTTTTATTGCATTTCATTGTGTTATTAGTTATTTATTTTGATGGACACCCTCTTGAAACAAGAAGACACTTGAACGTCAGCATAATAATTTATCCTCACTAATGAAATTGGTGAAACATTTTAACTCCATGCATGCGACTTTATTGTCCCATATTTAGGATATAAACAATAGTTTTATGATTTACTTTATTCGATACAGTGTTAAAAATCACACAATTGTTATTGAATAAATAACCAATTTCATTTCAATACACATAATAGCATACAAAACCAACGTAATAACAATTATTATATCAAGTTAATTGTTAAAGGATCTATATCGGCTAAACCACCGATTGTACCCTAATATATTTTCATATGGGAAAATGACATTTTATGTTTGTATCTAAAAAGGGTGTTTACCCATATATACCAAACATTTTTTTTTTACCTATGGTGGATCTAAACAAAAATTGAAAATCCCATACTTACGTGCATTTGAAAAAAGGATGCACCTGTTCTGCATCTGTAAACTTGACACTTTGTCAATATTCCCACAGATTTACCACTTTGCGATGGTTCTCATGCACTTGTGCTATACGTAATGATCGTTTAGAAAAGAATACTTTAGTGTGTTTATTTATACAATATCTTTGGAAGAATAACCTAGTAGTAAACCTTATTTAAAAACAATCTTAGCAAGGCAGTCATTAAATTTTAAATACAGGGTTTCCCACTTGTGAAAATGAATTCTCGTATTTCACAAAGTGACGTCGATCGATCAAGTAAGACTTCATCAGAACTACTAACTCTGGCGAGAATTCTACATGTCTAAGTTTTGTCTCATGGTCAATTTGATTGAACGCTTTAGAAAAGTCCGTATACACGACATCCACCTGACCCCGGAAATCCAAGGCCTCGCAAGTATACTGTGCAAAAGATGGTAAATTTGTGATGTAGGTATGCTTTGTTTGACATAAAACCATGTTGCGCATCATTGATACTGGTTTTAAAATCAGCAAATATATTTTCGTACGCAGTATTATTTCGAACTGTTTAGAGAAATTGGACACTGAAAAAAGTTCTAAAAATAAACTCTAATAAATAATTACTTGGCTTTTATTTGTTTAACTCAAACAAAATTTATTTGACTCAAATAAACAGTGTTTGTCCGGAATATATAGAGTTATTTGATTTTTAAAAAATATTTATTTGGCCGGGTGCTTTGGCATAAATAAATATTTATTTAATTTAAATAACAGATGAAAGTTAATTTCTGGTTATTTGAAACAAGTCCACCGTTATTTGAATCAAATAAATAATAATAAAATGAATCGACGCGCATGGCTGTTGGGGATTCAACTCCATAGCGCACGCGTTTTAGTTTAGTATTAGTCCAATGTAGAAGGTGTTTTTTATTGTGTTAGTTATGACTTATACCTTGTTTATATTTAAAGACCGACAAGAAAGTCACCCAATGAAATATTTATTCAGTTCAAACAAATATTTGTTTGAAACATATTCACGGGCGTTTATGTCAAACGCGAGTCAACTAGGCGTATTAGGCATACCTATATAAATAAACATTTTTTTGTTTTAAATATATGATTTGGTCTATCCAAATAAATAATATGATCCAGTAAAATCTGGTAGTTTGCTTCCAATAAATACTTTGTTTGTTACAAAGAAATATTTATTTCTTCAAACATTCTTTTTCAAGATATTAATTTGCAAATATTATTATTAATAAAACCAGTTCAAGCAAACAAATATATCCTTACATTTTCGGGCCTTGTTATAACAAGTAAGTATAAGTATCTACTAAGTCAAATAAATACTACTTGGGTATTTCAAATAAACCATATATTTGTCTCAAATGTTTGTCGTATACCGAAGAAATATTTGTTTGGTTCAACTCCATTTTTTTTTTCCAAACAATTTTTTTTTCAGTGATCGTCTTTTTCAAAAATTGGTATGACTTTTGCGACTTTCCACATATCCGGAAAAAGTGGATAAATGCAATCTTTTACACAGAGGCTGGGAACGCCGTCAGTACCGGAAGTCTTGATCAGATACAGCATATCCACTAAGGAAATACCTTGCGAAGGCGTTTACAATATCGTGAGGATTCTTACACGTATCGGTTCCGTTGGTTATAATACCGGGTATTCTTGAATTTCCTCGCTTATTCTGTCTTTGAGTTGACGTTTAATTAATTTTCGTAGATTATGAAATTTGAATTTATAGTAACTATTTTTAAATTTTTTGATTTGCCTGAAAATTGCTTCTTTTTTAAATATATTTTTTATCAATTCGCCGATATACCAATTTGGAAAATGGCGGCGTCTTGCAGTTTTGATCGGAATGCAATCCTTAAAGATATTTTTTAATGTTGCATATATAATGCTTCACAAGATGTACTTACGTATGTTGCTCCAATCTGCATTCAAGGTTCTATAATATAAAATTGAAAAATCAGCTTTTCTAAAATTATACTCCGGAGTAGGTACATGGCATGGTGTCTATTTGAAAATTTATTGTATGGGTCTGAAGAACTTCAAATCACCCCCTTAAATATTGGCGCGTCGTTTTGAAACACCCTGTATAATAGGAAGTTGTAATGAATATTTAATGTAATTGAAATAAATTCGTTTAATACTATTGTTATTAAATTTGCCGATTAGCTGAATGCCATAAAAATATCAAAACTTTGACACTATAACTTCATTATGAGCTATTTTTCGATACATGTTTATAATGTCTTTTTGTGACTTTTTCAGCTGTGGAAGCTAAGCCTGAAGTTTGTTGGGGAAAATCTGGGACACACCTTTTAAAAAATATTTTCAAAACCGAGCATAATATATACGACTCCTTATTATCCTTCTACGTGCAGCAAAAGAATTTAGCTAAGGCAGAAAAAAACACCAACTTATTTAAAATGCAATCTGAAATCAAATAGTTTATTGGTAAATCTCAAAAGCATTAGCTACCGATTGATAATATCTACACACTTGGCATAAAAATTAAAATACAAACAAAATATAAACATGCTGGACTGTGTGCGGAAACAGGTGAATTAAAATAATATTAAACAACGAAGGACTAAACATATTAGGTAAATTACAACTACCACATACGAATGTGGTGTGTAATGAGTGTATTATTTCGAGTGTCGTACAGGGGTCACAGGATATGCTCTCGACAGGTGGATTGATTTAAACTATACCTATAAATTCATTATATTTTCTTACAATATACACACGAATATAGCAATTATCTGGTTCACGGTACCCAAATATCTGAATACAAACATCACACACTAAGGAACCACATATTATGAACTTTTCGTAACAAAACGTGCTAATACATACTATTAGGAATTTATTTTTTGATTATTTTACTATAGTAGTGAATATTATAAAACTCTAGAAAGAAAAATACTCGTATTGCAAAAGGTGCGTAAATAAGAGTTTGAAACAGGAAACTAAGCAATTCGCCTTAACGAGCCTACAGCCTCTACAAAAAGTTGCATTGCTGTACTTAAAACTTACCTCAACTAAAATGAAAAAATTAATTCAAAACAAATACTTATATTAATTAATCAGTATGCCAAAGTGTTACAGTGAATCTTTCACTCCCGAAAACCTTAGCCTCACCGAGAAATAGCTCAAAAATTTTGCATGAAAAAGATTTGTGAGTATATAAAAAACTTATATCTAGATATTTATGAGAAAAATTATTATTTCGTAATGGAGAGAATAGGAGTTTAAAAACTGATATCGATTTACACAAAAAAATGAGTTTCGCGTGTTATAACTTCTTGATAACATAAAATTTAATCTTATAAATAGTATTGACAATTTTGTATACAACTGTTCGGTACGAATAATTACCTAACCCAACCCTCTGCTAACTAACTGATCCAACAAATTGAGTGAAATATTGTCGGGGGTAATACCACAAGAGCTCAGATTTAGCCGGATATTTTTGGCGATTTTTCGAATACTTACTTTCATTGGCAATTTAAGGAGAGCTGATCTGACAAAATCACGAGAGCGTCGCTCGAGTGATTTTGTCAAAACAGATCGAGTTAAATTACTTATATAAAAGTAAGTATGAGAAAACCATGGTAAAAAATATCCTGCTAGATCTGAGCTCGCGTGGTATTTGGTAAGACAATTCCATGAATAGAAAACACAATTCAATTAAGTTTAATTGAATGTCTACTGGAAAGGACCAAATGTCTACTGGACCAATTGTATATAATAATTGTATTTTATAACTTTATAAATAAAGTTTTATTTAACAAACTGAAAGAACAATAAGAAGATGAATAATGTTTAGAAAGAACAATTATTGTTAAAAATACAGTTATTATATACAATTGGTCCAGTAGACATTTGGTCCTTTCCAGAAGACATTTGCTCCTTTGCTGGTGCAGATTTTGTTGATGACATTGACATAGATGTGTCACTGTGTCTAATTCATTATTCGAAGCAATAAATCCTAGCTAGCGTTGCTACGGTAACGTAATTTATCGGATATTTTTATCCACTTGCATATCTGTTCCTTCCTATTTAGCCGATAGTAAACTACGATATTTGTACTTACAAATGGGAATAATTATATATGAGTGGAATTGTCGTGGTAACTAAACTTATGGACAGTTGCTTTGCAACACGGAAAATTGTACCCAAACTCAAATCTCGATATTTTTGGAATGGAAAAAGATATCAAGTTGCGGCTATCGGGAGGTTCTTGATCAACTCTTTAAGAATACGAACGTACTCACTTATACAGGGTGAGCGAAGGAAGTCATGTTTTTTAGCAAAGGTTGCGGCTATGTTAGATTCTCAATTTTTGATGTTAAATTTCTCTATGCATCTTTTGGATCTTTGGAGTATCCTAAAAAAAGCAATTTCTCAAATTTTTCGAATGTTGGCTATAATTCGAATTATCGAATATTTTACAAAGTGTTACAGTATCCCTAAAAAAGGGAATTTTTCGGGGTGTCTTTTGAGACTGGGTATTTTTTCTCGAACTGATGCATAAAGTGGGATTTTTTGCACCCGAGAAAAGATTGATTGATTGTTATTGCTACTTTGACATTATGTCGTTTAAACCTTGTTTATAAAGTATAGTATGAATTAAACAGGGTAATGAACAAATCCAAGTTACTACTCTTAATACAGTATGATTTGTTTTTCAACGTAGGTCTAATTTATCATGTTGATGTTTAAAAATTTAATAGGGTATATTACCTATTGGAAAACATCTTGTCGAATGAAGACGCGTACGCCAATGCAAAGAGTTCATTTAAATTTTTGCACCTATATGTTAGCGAAGGCCATTTTGAACAATTATTAAAAGTTTATAATTAAAATACAAATATGCTATTACAAAAATAATTTTTTTCTCACTGAATAAAAAAATGTTTGTTACTTTTAATTAGGTAAGTAATTTCATAATTTCCTTTGCGCGACAAGTCGCGACGTCTGTCAAGCATATTTTTTTTCAAACAGTCCAAAAATTTACAATTCAAATGAACAAGGGTTTTGGATTCTGGTTTTTAATACCTGATAATAAAAAATTGGTACATGAATTATGACAAATTCATCAATTTCCGATTGGAAATGTAAATTTTTTGGACTGTTTGACAAAAAAATATGCTTGACAGGCCCAGCGACTAGTCGCACAAAGGAGATCGTACTTTAACGGAAATAAAAATATTTGACAATGAGAAGCAACTGTCCATATTTCATCCTTAATGCAATTACAAATTATTATTGTTCAAAATAATTAAAATATTGTGCGACACCAGACACGAAAAACCGAAGTATTTCGAAATAGACTTACTCTAGCGAATTTAAAGTACAGTCCTTTATTGCTTGGAAATGTACAGTACATTATTTCGTAAACAAAAAAAGTAAAAAATTACATTGAGAAACAAGTTACGGTTATTTTATTGGATCAAAATTGCAATGTGGAGCGCCCTCTATCGGCCACAGTGAAATGGTGTCCATATTCAGGTTTCGCACTCCAAAAAACCCATGTGTACCAATTTTTATGATAATTCGTTGAAAAATGTCCATAATATTAAATATTAAATATTTTCAGTTTTTATTTTTCAACTTTATCACCCTGTATTTCCGAAACGCAGCAATTTTGCACTAAGGTAAGTTGCGTTTATTCAGCTTATTTTGACCCCGCAAATCTGTGGTATGATTTTGTACAGACCTTTTAGAGACACCCCTACATACCCTATAGTATTGTGTGCTGTGTGGTAATATAGGGTCCTTCCCTATATCATTTTATTAATTTAAATTTATTAATAAATTAATCATTTTGGTCAATTATTATTTGATATTTGAGTGTCATTATTATATTTTGGTGAAATGAAAAGAATGTTGCACATATCTCAATGTTTGTATTCCAAACCTTGCTTCTGCTTTCATATAGGACCAACTGTTGCTACCATGCCTAGCAAACCATGAAAAGCCGTTGGAACAGCATAGAAAATTGTAATATCAGCAAATAACACAAACACAAAAACCCCAATTATTACACCTTGCATATCTTAGGAAATGCGTCACAAGTAGTTAACTTGCTTATAGGGAGATAATACACAACATAGGGTAGTTGTATCACGTATGGTCAGCAGGTTGAGTCGGCCATGCGCGACACTGGGCACGTGCAAGGAACACCTGGCACGCGCCTGCGTACTCTTACTAGTGTGTACTGTAATTTTGGATATGCTTGAAGAAAGCCCAACGTGCATGACATACAACTTGAGGGAGTGCATCATGTTATACCTACAATTTTTAGATCTAAATTCAGACCGTCATTATTTATTCTTTTTTATAAATACCAAATGCTAGCCTAGTTCAATCGAAACTTGCTGGCATATCCTTTGACACAATTTGAATATTACTAATCTACATAGGAAAAAAATTAATGCACTTGAAGAAGTAGTCTATTGCTTGGTCGCCATTGGAACTCCACATCTCGTGAGTTGCTGGCTTCAAGGGTATGCACGAAATACAGACAACAAAAAGGTAGACCGATTGGTTAAGCAAGCGCCCAATCTCAATATCATGGAGTCTGCAGTTTGCGTTTGTCTACCGCTAATCTGATGAGAACGCTCGAAGACACAAATGTTTAAAATTGAATGACACAACTACTGTTACAGGATACTGTAAAAACTAGAACAGGAGTAATTTTGAGGGTTTTGCTGATTACGGAGATATCTCCATCAAACGAAATTGATTTACCTCTGTGTAGAGTGTATCATTCATCGTCAGCATTCAGTCGCTAACGAGTATGAATTACTCCAACTCAGGAGTTTCTGTTGTCAACCCTAAGACGGCTAAACAAACCGATCCTCGAGGCGCAAATCCTGTCACAAATTTGACACACCCAATCTCCACCATTTACCGCATCTTGTAGGTGCGCTGACCCATCGATGCGTTCTCTCTCCTTTTTCTTGGCTTCCTCATGTCGTCAACGCTGCTCTTCACGAACTTAATGGCCCTCGTAAATAGTACGCCTCCATATCGGTCTGTCGTTCGCGATCTGCTCCCAGTTGATTTGCACATTTAAGCCACACTTCTTCATGTTGGTCTTAAGAATATCCTGGTACCTCTTTTGCTGCCGTCCCTGATTTCGTGAGCCGACTTTAAGCTGTGAATATTTACTTTGGAAGGCTTGCCGTTGGTATGCGAATTACGTGGCCAATCCATCGGAGCTGATTCTTGATAATCATCGCCTCAATGCTAGTTGTTTCAGCTTCCTCTAGAACTCTGATGTTTGTTCGTCAATCCTGCCATTTAATCCAAGAATTCTTCTAAGACATCGTTGATTGTTCTTCTCTAGGGTTTTAAAATGCCTCCCATAAGTGGTCCAAGACTCACAGCTATACGTAAGGGTAGGAAATACAATAATAGCATTATACACATGCAACTTAGTTCGACCGTCGATGTTATGATTATCGAAGACTCTCGTCCTCAGACGGCCAAAAGATGCGCTTACCCACCTTATACGATGCTGATTTTCATCATCGATATTTGCGTTCGCCACGAGTATGCTGCCGAGGTAAGACAAATTATCGATGTTCTGAAGTCTGTCGAGAGTGTATAAAGAGGAAGACGCTATAGCAGTTGGTTTGGTGCTGGAATCATATTTTTCAACTCAAAAAAACAGAAATATACAGGGTGAGTTATTAGTGCGTCGAAGTTCGATTTTACCTCAAAGACCAAAAATTTCACGCAAAACTAAGCAGCCAGTGTGTAGGCAGTCATAAAGTACGTATTTTAAAATTATTGTTATTTGTACAGGGTGACTCATTTCATCAGAGTAAACCAAACTTACGTATTTTTAAATAGAAAGCGCTATTGAGTATTCCACAATTTCATTAGTTTAGACTTGAAATTTTAGAAAATTATACAGAGTGGTTCAAAAGTTACCACTAGTATTATATGCAAAACATGGCGAATTCTAAGGCTTCTGTACTGGAACTGAAATAATTTAAACTCTGCTTCTTACGGGCATAGCTTTTTGATAGTTATCAACTTTTAGAAAAAGATAATTGTTAGTATATAGTGCAAAACCTGTATACAGGGTGAGTCCAAACGCAAATTTGCGTTTTACGCAAATTTTCCAAATAAGACGCCCTGTATATAATATCAAAAACTGAAAGGAAAATTGATAAGCTTTTATTCTTATAAAGCCTTTCTTATATCTAAATCTATTAGTTTTTAAGATATTTTCATTTAAACAAAAAAATATTAGAAAATTTGGACTTTACGTGATTATTTTGCATATACCTAATTTCATTTTTGATATTTGTTATTGAAAAACATTACACAAGGTCACCAAAATAATATTTTTCAAATTCAACCTATTTTTTAATAGTTATTTATTTATCATAATCGTAATCAAAACCGATATAGAATTGCAATATTTACCAACTAAATCAACAAGGATTTGATCAAATGACAGCGACATTTAATCATTCTCACCCTGTATAAAGTTTTGCACTATATACCAACAATTATCGTTTTCTAAAAGTTGGTAACTATCAAAAAGCTATGCCCGTAAGAAGCAGAGTTTAAATTATTTCAGTTCCAGTTCAGAAGCCTTAGAATTCGCCATGTTTTGCATATAATATTAGTGGTAACTTTTGAACCATTCTGTATAATTTTCTAAAATTTTAGTATGATTAATGTCAAGTCTAAACCAATGAATTTGTGTAATAATAAATAGGGCTTTCCATTTAAAAAAACGTAAGTTTGGTTCACCCTGATGAGATAAGCCACCCTGTACAAATAACAATGATTTTAAAATGTATGTGAATTTCTATTAAATTGATTTTTGTGGAAATTTACTCTTCTCACGAAAAAAAAAATCATGTATAAACCGATACCCAGTGCCTAAATGGAAAATAAAAATATGAGGTTTAGTGTGTGAGTTAAATGGCACTGGTTATAACCAACTGACCAGCCTATATGAAATTTTATTTGTAATAATTTTTGTATTCTCTGTCCATATCTAACACTAAGCCCATATCCTTTGTTTGCTAATAGAAATGTTCACGCACCTGTTAAGTTACGGCTTTTCTTTTTAGTATGATATGAACTATGAACGTCGTCGTTGGCAATATGCTCGACATGCGCCGGTGATACCGGAAACATTACTGCATATCCGCACGCGTCTCTAATAGCAATGGTTATATTTAGCTGCCGAGGTACGTGTTTTTATGTTAATGGAGGTACTAAAGCATACCCTCACATTTTTCCCCAACTAGGTAAGTGACTAACCTTTCCTGCTCTGTGGCTATTATTTAAAAATAGTCTTAGTTTTAAAATTAATTTGCATGATTCGTTCAATAACTGCAATATTTTAAACTTCTTTCGAGTTTATTATACTTAAATAAAGCTCTAAATTTGAAAAAAATATGCCATTTAAAAAATTTTGAATTTTTGACACTTTTTTCAATTTGATTTTTTACCGTTTTTTTCATTAATATTTACTAAAAAAATATACGTAGGTCTATATCTCCTAGGATATTCTAACAAATTAAATTATTAAAGCTTCCATATAATAAAAAATCGTTATTATTCTGGCGATAGGTATAACACATTATGCATGAAATATGTTTAGAATTACAAGGAGAATAAAAAAATATATAATTTATATAGGGTCGTATTTGAAATAAGGAAGTTGACACCCATTTCCGGTATAACCGGAAGTACTAGATTCTTGAAAACATTTTAGCCGAATTGGTCCAATCGACGTAAGTGCTACAGATTATTCCACATTGTAGTTCCTCCATAATCGATCGAATTCCTTCCCGGTGGGACACCCGGTATGTCCTACGAGTATGATCGTTTGCAGCATATCATACGAGTAGGAAATGGTCATTTCGTGTGAGTTTCACACTATACTTTTTCTACGACTGTTGGTCTTAATAATTTTGAAATCGGTAAGGGGTCATGAAATGAATGAATTATTTAGGGATCTTATATGGTGCTAACTTGATCAAAATTATTAAGACCAGTGGCGTTAGAGGGGTAATTTAATAAAAATAATCGACGAAGAAAATGTACTGCATAAAAATGTTCAAAATTTGTGTCGATCACTTGAATAGTTAGATTTTTTTTGAAAAAACACAATGTTGCTTTCACTTCATTTAATTTGAATTACAAATTTGTAATTACAAATTATTCTATTCTTCCGAGTGATTTTATATTATAATAAAATTAGTTCCCTTTAAAAGTTACTGAGATATCAAACCTCCTTCGCATCTTTAATTTAATGGATCATCTAATAACAGAGCTACTTTGTTTTGGAAAGATATAGTAAATTATTAAGCAAATACTTTTTATTTCTGCTTTTTTGTCTTTAAATCAACGAGTCCAACAAAAAATAATATTTTGAGCACAAATAAATTACGCTTTATAATCAAAATTTAATAATATCACCGGTACTGCATCATTATGCGACAGAGAGACATTCCATCTTCGACATGCTATATAATCACGATTTACCATTTAGACTTTCTTGGACTAAAATGTAAATATATCTAAATTAAAAAAAAAAAGAAAACGGTACAATTTGCGTGTTGGTCCAGTTTCTTTTAAAAGAAAAACTATAAAATCATTTTTAATGGTTCTGTTTATACGCATCCGCATTTTCGAACCATGAATTTAACTCCCGTATAATAAAAGAACCCATTGTCCCAAATTTTGGTAATAAAAAAATAACTCATTAAACCACCATCAGGAAGTAGGTTGTTGGCCACGAAAAGTTGCAGAAAAACTGATTATTACAGAGTGACTTAATGTAATGTTTGGGATATTCAAGTTCGTACTTCGTAACTCTCTAAATATGTTTTTTTTAATTGTTTAATGTCACATCAACCCTATGGGTTATTAGCGATGGTACGCTGTGTATTTATACATTAACATTGTACATTACGTTAAATACATTTCATTATACGTTATTTTTAATTTTCACAGTTTATTTTGTAGTTCACAATCTTAATCAATAAATTTAAGTATTTTTTTAATATGTCTTTCATGACCTAGTGCTTCTTCCATGTTCTCTGGAATATTCAGTACTCTTCGTGTGTGATGAGTTTCTTGGCATTCAGTTAGTAGGTCTTTTATTCATTGTGTTGTATGCAGGTGTTACATTTGGGACTATCAGATTTGGTGATCATAAATTCATGGGTAAGCTTTGTGTGACCTATTCTGAGTCTTGTTGGTTGACTTTTTGCATTCGGATAGCTTTGGTTGCGCTAGATTCCACATGTTTTGCCATCTTTCATATGTTTTTTGTTTGATCAAGGCTTTGACGTCTGTGGCGATGGTCTCTGGGATGACTGGGGCGTTTTCGTCCATTATGGTAAATAATAAATTTAATAAAAATATAAACATTTTCTAGTTGCTATTATCTGTCAGCAGGCCAGGGATGAGACAATGATAACAAGCTTCTTATAATAATATGTTGTATGTTGTTTAAACGAAATCAAAACTCTTAAGCATATAGTTCAAATGTCCAAAACGTCCTCTTTAACTTAATTCGGTCTCTTGATAATAGAATAAGTAAAATCTCCACTAACATTTTATTGGAAAGAAATTTAATTATTATATACTTTTTCTAGAAAACGCAGCGTCCTATCATCTTGAGACAAGAGTACCTTATAGGTGTAGAAAATCTCCTATTTTCTAAAAATGATGTCAGAAAATGTCCGATGACCCCAGTTCGCCTATGGTTGCAATTTAATTCAGCAGTGTATGGCTAACAAATGCTTCTATTTAGAGAAATAACTATGTCAATTTCACTCCAATGGCTAAAGGTGTTTTCGGATACCTTTAAGAAACCTATGCTAAGCCGCTAAGAGCTAAATAAATAAAATATATATTTGGCAAAAAATTAAAAATAATTTGTAGACATACATCAACAAACAAAACATATAAAACATAAGAATAATAATTAATAAATACAGGTACATCGTCAAATAAATAAATCAATTAAGATACTTAAAGTAAATTAATTAAGTAAATATTCTACAGTTCAATATATATGCATACAAAACACACAATACAAGCTACTATCCAGTGTGTGAATCGGTCAAAAATTAATGAACATTAAAAAAGTCACCTACTGTATAAAAAGCTTTTTCTAACAAATACGTTTTTAGAGCTTTACGGAATCGAGGAAGGGATGATAGCAATTTGATTTCCATTGGCAGATGGTTGTGCATTTTTTTTTGCATTGTATAGCGTCGAGCTTTTGATTAATTTTCTAAGCGGACAGTTATGGAATGGTCTTTCAGAGACATCTGACAGGTGTGAAGGTAGTGTTAGTATTTTAAATTTTCTGAAGAAGTCCTGGCAATGGACTCTATAGTGCAATCTCAGAGAGTATCGAATAGGTCTTTTTTGTGATCTAAAAATACGCCCAAATTGCGTTGCGCAGCATGTGCCCCAGAATGGGAGAGCGTATCGAAGATGGGATTCGAAGAGTGAAAAGTAGACTGTTATGGAAGTTGACAAGTTAAGTTCTTTGGAAACTGATCTTAACGCAAAACAGGCAGAGATTAATTTTTTTGATAACGCATCAATGTGCAACTTTCACTCCAGGGAGCTGTCAACAACAAGGCCCAGAAACTTCACAGAAGAAACGACGTCAATAGTGGAATTATTAAGTTCAAAAGACTGCAGCGCACCTTTATATGACACATATGTTGTTTTCGCAGTTTTCAAGCACAACAGGTTAGAGTCACATCATGATTTGATGGTGATTAAGTCTTTGGATATTGTACTATGAAGAGCCACACTATCCGGGCCGCACCAAGTGAAACTAGTATCATCAGCAAAGAGACATACTTTACCGCTGATGTTTAGGCACGTAATGTCGTTGATAAATAGCAAAAACAAAATAGGATCCACAATCCATTGGCCTGCAAGAAGACACAGCCGCATTGACCCTCACATACTGACTTCTGTTGCTAAGGTACGACTTAAACCATCCCAGTGGAACCCCCCGAATTCCGTAGTGCTGTATCTTGTTAATTAGGTTGCTATGACTTACACAGTCGAATGCTTTGGAGAAATCACAGAACATTGATGCTGTAAAGTGGAGATTGTTCAAGTTGGAGTAAACATTGTTGAAGACGGAGAATATAGCATCATTAGTGCATTTGTTAGCTAAAAATCCAAATTGGTGGCTTGTTAATACTTCATATTTGTGCAGAAATGATAGAAGTCTCCTTTTAACCAGTCTTTCAATGATCTTGGATAGAGTAGATAGAAGTGCAATTGGACGATAGTTTGAAGCTTGATCCTTATCGCCGCCGTTGTGCAGAGGAATAATTATATATTTTTTTTTTTTTTTCTGAAGTAATCCATCAATCGAGGAGTGAATGTTATTGTTTGAATAAAAGACGTCTACTCCACAAAAAATCTTTATATATACGTTGAAACTGTTTATAATTCGCCAGACATGTTTCGGACTACAACGTCCATCATCAGTGGCTAAGGAACCTTATATAATTCGGTTAGATGAGGGGGTTAAACTTCATATGAACTTAGAATAGGGTACTTTTACATTGATCTTCAATTTAAACGTTTATATAATGTCTGTAAAATAATGACTTAAATTAAAATATGATGTAATAATATTAAATTAGTTGGAGTCTTACCATTTTATGGAAATTTGTTTTTTTAAAAATTGAGCATAATAAAAAAGAATAAAATAAATTGGTTTTTAAACTTTAAATTTGTGTATCATTTCAACATGTGTTTGTTTGTGTTTTTCTTTTCTCTTCATATTTAATTTTACGTTTTTGAAAAGCTGGTAAGATTCCACCAGTGTGGAATAATTATAGATGTTTTATAACTCCTTTCGGAAGCAATTTCGTATTAGAAGTTTGACGTGGATTTGACATGAAATCCACTTTAGGAATTTGTGGCTTTCGTTGGGTCCATTAGTTTCTGGACACCCTGTATATACACAATCCACAGTAAGAGAGGCTACGTCCTAAATAAAAACTGATAAACTAAAAGAGCAACATCATGATCGACTTTAAACTGATTATTTATCATATTTTGTTAATCTAAGATATTCACGTTGTTGTTTACAGACTACGTACTCAAAAAGGTATCTATTTAGGCATTTGCAGTCTCAATATGTTGCCTTATAAAACGGAAATAAATTATATGCTGATAATAACTTTAATATTTATAGTCATTACCTTTGTTAGCCATAGCCTGAGCTTTGATACACTTTTCGTAAATATTATTAATTTTTTAAACACTTATAAAAAGAATTTGTTACCGTAAATATAAATGAAAAATAATTTCGTGGCATAGCGGACAAAATGACTACTGGTTTTACCTACATATGGGATTTTGCTTAATTTAGCAGGGCCTCAGTCAAATTCAGTAGAACCAGGCCGAGGCATGGGTCGACAGATACTGACGAATTCGTTTCCCGCTTATTATGAGCTCGTCAGAGTACCATAGTCGTTGTCCATCTACAATATCGGCCTGCATATTTAAACTAGTACCATCTACATACACATAGTAATGCATATCCCACGTTCCTCGAAGCCAAAAAATGCATAATCAGACAATTTTCCTTAAGATCAAATGGATTAGGTATTTTGCTAATTTATTGATTCTAATTGAAAATTTTAAACCAATTATTTATAGGTCTTAAAAAAAGATTAGTAACATATATGTTGTGAATAAAACGTATCTTACCATTACACGCTTGCGATAGAGTTTCAAAAAATGGTTTAAAGATTAGTTCAGTCTTCAGGTTACTTTATTCAATAATATTTTTTAGTTGCTTGCTTAAGTTTGTATTACTGAACATTTTTATCACAAATTCGCCATGAAGTTGGTTTTTATTACATTTTTAATGAATCTCTAAACGATAATTAATTTGGTACAATATAATAGTTTGACATGCTGGAGTAAGAAGGACAAAGTGGTAAAAAATAACGTGGATATGCTAGTAAGGGTTTTAAGTATGAAAAAGATGCCAAATATCTAGAGGAATTGAAGTGGCAATCTTTAAAAGTTGTCACCTATTTAGAAAAGAAATAACTACTGACTTCCTGTTTGATATTCATCAGTTTATGACGTTTTGGAACTTCAATGAAAGGTGATAGTGTGCGGAACACGATTTTAAAATTTACACTTTTAGGCTATATTGCATGAATAAGAATTTGTCTTCTTATTTAGCTTTTTTTTTTAATCTTATACGGTCTATAAACAAACTATCAAACTATTAGATAATCTATTTTTTAGTAATGCTGGTTGTGTTCTGCGTACAGAATTAAATTGTAATTGTAAAAGTAGAGCCAGCGTGTCTATTCAAAACTTTGGCACATTATACTATTTCTATCGATTCTTCAATATTTATAATTGTACCCTTCTCACAATAAAACAGACACAAAGTTAAAAAAAAAGTTTGAATAAGAATTTCAACATATTCACTCTGTATCAAATGTACGAGTACAAAGCTCTTTTGAACTTCAGGTACATTTAACCTTACCTACATATCAAGGCATACCAATAATGAGTTATAACTTTTTGGCAGGTCGGAATCGTAAAATTTTTAAATATACCCGGACACGTATTGTTTTTGTTTTATGTGCTCAAAAATCTTAAAAGAAAAGAAACAACCTTTTAAAAGCAACGTTATTATTATTGGAATTCTATTTAGCTGTATGTAAATTTACAATGTTCGGCAAAAGACACACAATTCCTTTGTATTTGATTTTAATGTATTGAGAAAAATTGTTTATGAGCTTAAGTTAATCGAAATCTAGAAAATGGGCAACATATTGGGGTATTTGGGATTTCTATTCTTTCTGTGAATAGTTCGCAAATTCTAAATATTTATTTGCTCTGTGTTTGAAATTATGAGAAATTTTTTTTAAATAGAGCTGCGCTTTATTGAAAATATATTTTTAGAGATATAGAGCAAATTTACAATAGCTTTAATATTAGCTCATATTTTGCAGTGCTTTGTTGGCATGATATTGCAGTGAACACTGGCTAATGATAAATAATTAATCAGCAGTTGCTCTATCTGGGCGAAAAACCATTACATCCAAAGAAAGTGACCGTATGGTGCGGTTTGTGGTAAGGCGGCATCATTTATTTTTTCGAAAATTAGCAAGGAACCGCCGTCACCGTGAATTCTCTGCGCTATCAAACCATGATAACCAAGTTTTTGTAGCCACAGTTGGCTAATGTAGACATCAGTGGCCTTTGGTTTCAGCAAGACGGCACCACAAGCCACACAGGCGGCCAAACAATTCAGTTATTGCATGAGAAATTTCCCGGTCGCGTAATTTCTCGGTTTGGGGATGTCAATTGGACGCCTCGTTCTAATGATTTAACGCCACTGGATTATTTTCTCTGGGGCCATTTGAAAGACTGGGTTTATCTGAACACACCACAAACAACACTTCTTTCAGAGAAGATGAAATTCGGCGCTGCATTGACGAGATAACCGAAGCTTCGTTGCAAAATGTGTGTTCAAAATTTTGTCAAAAGAGCGGACGTCTGCCGTGCTCGAGGAATTTGCCAAAAAAAAAGTATGTTTTTTAGCCAATTTACGTCCTAACCTCAAGTTTGCCCGCCCGTTACTTTTGTCAACCCTGTTAATACCTCTATCCCAATCTTTTAAGTGGAATGAGTTTTTAAAGATTTAACGACTATATTTTTAACGGTTGTTTAAAATTCAGTAAAGGTATAGTTTGTTTTATTATAATGGAATTTATAAATTACAATTATTATTGAAATACATATTTGTAAGTGTCGGTGACATTTCGTTAATTTGTATTTATTGAAAATTTTATGATTTTAGATACAGATGAGACACATTTATTTCCATAGTAATTTACAGTCTATATGCTTGGCAATAATAAGTATAGGGATGTTATCATCTAACTTTAATATTTTGTACCCAAGTAGATATTGGTCAGAATTTTTTTTTTAAATTTATTTCTAAGAAAATATTAAATATTTTACTAACAAAAAAACAAAAACATGTACTCAACAAAACTTTTTAAAAACATTTGCTCTTGAACTAATTTGGTGAACGTTAAACTCTGATTGATTGAAACTTTTGTTTTTTTTCAAATAATAGACCAGGGTCGATAATTTTTGAGACCAAAAAAAATTATAGTAGGATGATACCCATTGAAAAAGGTAGAAAATATAACAAAAATGAAAGGAAAAATAAATTACGGGCGAACTGAGGCCATGCATTTCTCCTTTTTTTTCTGGTTGCGATACAACATCTGGATTTGCCGGAAAAGGAAAGAAAAGTATCGTCAACTGATTATTAGCCGATAAAAATGTGTCAAATTTGGACAATATTTTTTATAAAAAAGATGCGAACAAAGAAGATATAAAAAAAATGGATTTCAAAAATATCAATTGGCAAGAATTAAATCTTCTTTCATATTGGCCAATCTCCCAACCACAGAAGGTGCAGTAGAACAACATTGTTACAGGGCATATTATCAGTTTCAGACTTGGCTGGGTAACGAACTGACAGCAACAGATTGAGGCTGGAAGCAACATCAACGCGCCGAAAACATGATTTAAAATGCACAAATTTATGCTCATGGTTCTGAAACATGCTCCAATGTGGAAGAAAAAACCTACGAGGAAGTTGATGATTCAGATGAAATTGTGGATGAAGAACCAATGCAGACCAGAAATAATCTTGGAGACGAAGACGGTGATGGTCTTGAAGATTTCGAAGATCCACTAGGATCGGGAAGGTTTGTCGAATCTAACGATGAAGAAATGCCATCAAAGAGACAAAATCTTATGGAGAAGTAATTACAAAAAAAAAATTTCGGATTCGAGTTTTTTTCATTATTTGCATTTTCTGAGAACATTTACCATAGTAGTGTATTTTTTTTTACCATCAGAAAGTAGAGATTTCAACGAACAAAAAACACACCAACTTTTTTAAAAAAGCAGATATTTTGACGTGAGATTCTCGATTGGAAATTAGGGTGCTTTTTCGATAATAAGTCAAAATAAGGTGAAAAAATGATAATTTTAAATCAAAAAAATTACTGTATGTTTGGGCCATACAAAGGTAAGTTTTCACCAAATTTAGTGAAAAAAGAATTTTTTTGCAAAAGATAAAAATAAAAAACCAGAAACTCGGTTATTCAAATTTTTCACATAAATTTTGAGGTTATGTGAAAAAACCGTCGATATAAAAGTTGTAGATCTTTTTATTGCCTACAACTTTGCTATTTAACTTTTTTTCATAGGACTTGCAGTTTTACCGGAAATCGAGATTAACCGTTTTTTACCCTTAAAAACTCACCCCCTTCCGACTTAGAAATTTATTTTTCCTTTCATTTTTGTAATATTCCTCTACCTTTTCCAATGGGTTTCATCCTACTATAATTTTTTTTTGGTCTCAAAAATTATCGACCCTGGTCTATTATTTGAATGAAAAAAAAAACAAAAGTTTCAATTAATCAGAGTTTAACGTTCACCAAATTAGTTCAAGAGCAAATCGCAACAAGTTGTGGAACTTAATAATATTGTTGCCTATATGGTTTATTATTTATTTGAGTATATAAGTACAACAAATAACCACTTGGAATGCAATGAAAAAAAATATAATTTATGTTATCCGGTATAACCGGAAGTGATACAAATATCACAATATTATAGAGTGACAGATAGGATTGACTTTAGTAATAACTGAAATTTTCAGAATCGTATGCTTAGTTTTCCCAAAACTTCTAAGGTACCATCTATCTTGAGCCTTATACGATTAGGAAGAGTTAAAAATCATTATAAATGTCTAACATATTTGACATAAGACTTATTATAATAATTATAATGAGTTCACTATATTTTCGTATTTTTGAACCTTCCTCTTGTATAGTAAAGATATTTATTTTTATTTTTAGGGATGTAGGTTCGTATAATAATACAATTACATTAGGAAATAAAAATATTTCATTTTTATTTCCATGTCCAATATTTACATAACGTCGTTTCGTCGCATTATTTGCAACTTCTTCAGGTTTATTATTATTTTTTATAAATTATGATTTTTGACACAAGTCCATTAATTACTTTTTTTTCCAAAATTGTGTAAATAAATAACAAATATAAAGTTAGACATCATTTTACAAAGGTAACACTCACGAACACGTTAAAATTCATGCAAATAAAATATGTTGTTTATTTCGTCAAATTATAGATATTTGAAATTTTTACCCAAAAAGCAATATAATAATAATAAACCTGAAGAAGTCGCAAATAATGCGACGAAACGTCGTTATGTAAATGTTGGACATGGAAATAAAAATGAAATATTTTTATTTCCTAAGATAATTGTATTATTATACGAACCTACATCCCTAAAAATAAAAACAGTAAAGATTATAATAAGTTTTTATAATTATTATAACAGCCTGTTTTAAGCTAACTACTTTAACCCAGCGATGGTTATGAGGCTTACCTAATATAATGAAAATCAATAAACAAATAAAGTATTTAATTAATTAAAAGTTCGCCAGGGTGGCGTTCATTTAAAGCAAAAAATATTACACCTCTTTATGAAAAGCTTCATGTAAAACAAACAGACAAACAAATAAATAAAGTTGATAAAGAACAGTAGTAAAATACATAAGTGGAATATAGCCAGTAGGTGCCGTAGGTGTTTCTTCTCCTTTTCCAGCCTTTTATAAATATTACTTACCTTATCAGATCCAATGTTTTCAAAATAATTATTTTAAAATGTAGTGTATAATATGTAAGGTGTAATTTAAAGCAAAATACACCTGTAGTAATGGTAAAAGTTGACCGTTGTCGTTCTTCTTGTTGTGTGTGTGGTGGAATGTCTTTGACGTGAGATATAGGGGTTCACCTGGACCCGCATCTTTGCCAAATCTATTGAATATAAAAAAGAACCTGCGGCATTATTGACCAGTGACGGTACAGAGATTAAATTAATTAGGTCTTCAGTTTTGTTTATTATTTAAAAAAAAATATTGAAAACGTGATAAATATTTTTCAATTAATGAAAGAAGTGTTCAGCTAGTGATTTTGTTAATAAAAACATGTGAACACCACTTCACTTCGTTCGTCGCATTGGCTAAGATCAACGATTTGAAGTTCGCTTACAAAAACATTATCTACAGAGTGGGCAAATTGATACTCTGATAATTTTACGTGTGATAGAAAAAAAATTAAAATTAAACTAAACTGATCTTAAACTAAATGTTCAAAATGTTGTCCATTATTTTGAATACACATATCACACCTCTTATCAATACTTCTAATAGCATTATAAACATGAATGTTTGAAACTGAATTTATACATTGTCTGATATTTTCTTTTAAATCTTCAATAGTATGACTTTTAGTTTTGTAAACTTTATCTAATAGATGTCCCCATAAAAAAAAATCACATGTTCTTATCATCGAATATTAACTATATTTTAACTGTGGTGTTATATCTGGAGAACGAGCGGGCGACCTAACTGGACCGTTAGTGCTTATCCAATTATTATCAAAATTTCCCTTAAATTTCTATTGTTATGCGTTGGTGCGCGGTCTTGCTGGAAAAAAACATTTCTTCGTTCTGCCAGTGGAATATTGTCTAAATAAGTTTTAGGTCTTGGTTGTGTAAATGATCCATAACTAATAATGTTTTCTTTTAACCTTTCAAATATGTTTCTATTGGGCTGTTTTCTTTCTGGGTATCGATTGTAGTAGGTCTCAACTGCAGCATTAGCATCATTATTACAATGAATAAAGCATTGCAAAATATTAAATTTTTCAAAATTTTCACACATTTCAGTTCCGTAATAAACTGTTAATTAACGAATGCTTTAATTAATGAATGCTAACAATAATTATCAAACTCTTCATTGGAGTGCGTTATATTATTGCATTCGATGAGCATGCTATTTAACGCAGATGTACTATGCGGCTCAGTCCAAAAAATATTCTTACAGGATATTCTTAGATTAATCTTCGGTACTTTGAAATATATGAGCCTAAGTAAATCACATTCATGATATTTTAAGTTGTTCAAGATACAATAGATAAAGGCAAAGTATGTACGTCTATCACTTAAAGTATCAAGTTCATATTCATTTAACATCTTATTGTATGAAATCTTAAATGGGTAAGTTTGTTTATCACGCAGATAGACATATCTTAAAAATCGTTTTTGCACTTTCTCTATAAAATCTATATGCGTAACAGCTGTCGGCATCCACACAACCGATGCGTATTTAACATGCGGTCTTCCAAGTGCAAAATATAATCTCTTGATGAAACTTTAAAGTATCTGCTGTTTCTGATAACAAATCCCAATGCCTTGTAGGCCTTTGCAGTCACAGCCTGAAAGTGATCATTAAACCTTAGGTCTGAGCGGAAAACAACCCCCAAGTCCCTGATACTAGTTTTTCGTTCCAAAGTAATATCATTTATCGAATAGGTGCTTTGTATAAAGTTCAGTTTTCTGGTCTATGTAATCACCGAGCATTTTTCCGAATTTACTTTAATGTTGTTCTCCTGAAACCATGCAGTAACAAGGTTGATATCGTCCTGTAATTCATCACAATCCTGCTGAGATTTAATTAATTTAAAAATCTTAAAGTCGTCAGCGAATAAAGGGCCAGTCGAAAAACGTCCGATCTGAGGTAAATCATTGATATAAATTACGAATAGTAATGGTCCGAGGATACTCCCCTGGGGAACCCCTGATGTGCTCGTGAAATTATAAGAAAATCTATTGGCCATCTTAACTCTTTGACAGCGATCACAAAAGTAAGAATTTAGTAAGTTTAAGGAATTGTATGAAAACCCCAGCCCACTCAGTTTACAAAGCAGGATCCGATGGTTAACCCTGTCAAAAGCCTTGGCACAATCGGTATAAATAACATCCAGCTGCTCTCCAGCTTCAAGAGCTAGTGAGGCATATTCAGAAAATATATATAAAACGATTCTTCATGAAGCCATGCTGGAATGCGCTAAGTTTTGGTTTGACCCAGCTGTATATATTGTTGTAAAGAATATTCTCGAAGATTTTAGCTAAGTTATTGAGTAGACTTATTGGTCTATAATTCATTACTTCATTTCGCTTGCCATTCTTAACCCATTAGTGCCCGTAATTTTTGTCGGTTTTAATTAGAACAAAAACACGTTAGTTGCTGTTTATATATGTGAAGTAACATTGTATACGCAAAATTTAAAATTTATTTATAATAAAAGTACCAAAAAAATAGTGGCACATAAATGTGCCACCAGGCACATACAGTAACATAAGAGAAACATTACATAAATATTTAAAACTAAATATTTTTTGAATAATTACATCAGTTATTGATAAATATAATAAAAAGGTATGTTCTATGGAAATTTCTAAAGTATGTTTTTGGGTGCAGGGCTACTTTGCAGGTATTACATTAAAAACTGGTGCGGTTAGAACATGTTTTACATTTTGTCTATGTTTCACTACTTTGGACTATCAAGTGATTTTGTTCATTCAAACGTAACTAATTGACAATTGGTGATAATGCGCTTGATGATGGCCCTGGTTTCATTGAAGGGTGCCCATAAATATAAAGCAATAAGTTGCCGTCTGACTTCAAGTAGCGGCATATTATTGTTTTCACACCTTCTCCATAATAGCCAATCTTGTAGATTAGGTTGATCAATTGAACAACTGAAGAAAGACCACCACTACTGTTTAGTCCTTATTGAAATTCCATAGCTAGACAGACCTGATCATTCAAAATCGACGCCTCCCATATTTTTGTTATAAGCGGCATTTGAATATGAATTTTACTTTTTTTAGTTATAGAATATCTCTACATTTTTCAAAGGAAGCATATGATTACAGCAGTTTGATAATACAGTTACAATGGAATTATCATTCCCCACACAAGTACTAAATTTCCATCGGTTTTGAGTTCCATTGTTCCTCGGCTTGTTTTAGCAACAAATTATACTCAGACATATTTGATTCTTTTGAAACTCTATTTTTCCGTAAAGTACCAGTAATAATTTCTAAATTGCGTACTGAACGTAATAAATACCTACTGGTGCGTGTTTGACAGTTCAAATAATAAAAATAGAACAAGGCCAACTGCGCATGCATATCTTTGAAATAGACATCATGTCTGCCCACTGGCACGTTTATGTGCCAATGGTTTTTTTTCCTTCATAATAAAATTTATGTTATAAAAAAACTTATGGTTTTGTTGAATATCGTTACAATGAATATTTATCAATAACAAAATGAAAAATGTAACAGCTAGTAAAGTAATTAAAAGTAGAAAAAAAGTGTATATTTACATCAGTGCAGACAGGTGTAGTAAGATGCTTCAGAGTGGGTTAGGTTTTCATTAATTTCTCAAAAATCAAGCACTGTAAAGTATAAAAAAAATTATGACCTGTAAATAACTACGCAAGGAACAGTTCAGTATGTATCTAGAACAGCTCAGTTTGGGGAGTTTTGAAAAAATAAAAGAAAATAACGCTGGCACATTTATGTGCCAATGGGCTTTAATGGGTTAAAGACGGGGGTAATAATGGAACTTTTTAGTTTATCAGGAAAAGTGTTGTTATTTAAACAAATATTAAAAATATGTGACATTGGCAAGGTCAACCATTCGACCTTGTAAATATAGTTGGGTATATTGTCTGGACCCGTACTTTTTTTGGGGTTTAAACAGTTATGGTTAGTATAATCATAATTTATTGTTATCTTCAATCGTCACTAGAAATACGTATTAGCACCAAAATCTGGTTAGGATGACAACACGATGATGTGGTCATTGGAACAATACAGAAATGGCTATCAACACAATTTGCATAACAATAACACATAGGTGATAGTGAGGAAATATCTGGTTGTGCCTATACTAACTTGAATTCTGGTTAAAATTCTTGTTACTAGAACAATAATTTTTTTCCGTGTGCGTATTTTCAAGAGCTTAAGGAATGGCATGGCATAGGTATCACTGTAGATGATGATTGTTTTGAAAAATAAATTGAAAAAATCACAAAAAAAATGTTTTTTTAGCAAGCTAGAAACTATTCACTATGTGAAACTAGTTTTTTCAATATATTTCTCTATTTCACACTTTATTCAGCAATTTCCAAATAACAAAAGTCTATGGTACGTTTTGTATTATTTTTTTCTACAAATACTGAGTCTATTAAAGGAACTTTATCCTATGAGAACGATACAGTTTTGTCCTGACTCTAGTTTTTTAGTATTAAAAGTGAAAGCAAAAAATATTTCAAATTATTACTTTATAATAGAAATTGAAATCACATGGAGGAAAACAGGATTAAAGGATTACAGGTTATTTTTATCCCATATTAAGTTTCAAGCTTACGTTTTGTGTCACTGTATATCAAAAATGGGTGCATTGTTAGAAAAATGTGTTCAGGTAGTATTTTTCTCAAAATTTTATGAATGAATGGATACAACGAACATTGATAAACTTAGTTGTTTTTGCACAAACCAAATGTTTTGAAGACTAGTAACGATTTCCAAATAGTTTTAACGCCTTTAAAAATTTATAATTTAGAATTTTATAGACTATGTTTTTTCGGAACATGGGTGGCACAAGGATCTAATCAAGGAGGCTTCCACCACAAAATCTCAGGTTGAATTTATGAATTGAAACACAATATTCATATGTGTGAAATAAAATGCTTCTAAATTGCATCAGCAAATTTTTTCCTAAGTAAACTTCTTGTTCAACTTCAAAAATACAAGAAGCAAATATTAAAAAATAAATAACAGAAATATACCTTTCAAGTGGTTCAGGCCGATGAAGTCTACACCATTGCGTAAAAATGTACATGATCGATAGTAACGCAGCAGATGAAATATCAAAAATTCTTCTGTCGAATGACAGTTTAGTACGCATTTCGCAAAAAAGTAATAGGTTAAATAAGTGGACGATTCTTGATTCGTAATACGATTTTATGGGGAACATTGAACTTCAATATACTATAAACCATCAAGTACCTACCTAATAAATAGAAAAAAATTAAGATATTGGTTTTGCAAGTCTATATGGTTATTTAGACAAAGTGTAACGTGTGGGGTCCATTCAGATTAAATGTGAGGCGACACATGATAGTCGTATTGGACATTTCAGCTGACACAAAACGTGAACGGCAAATATTATCATGCATATGTTAAATAAGAATATTATACGAGTAGTTTCTTTGAGTTCAATTTTGTGCAAATTTAGCAAGTTTATTATAGGAACTTTTTGTATAAGAAAATTCAAGTCATATCCATGGAAGATGGTAAAATATTGCCTTTATCAATTAATCTATTTGTGAGAATTTGCTACGCGGTAAAACAATATCAAAAGTAGATAAGTAAGTACCGGGTGATCTACCAAAATATCGCCCCATTAAAATTTTATATTTTAAGTGCTCCAAAAAATTGGAAACCGATCAGTATACAGGGAAAAACACAAAGTTTATTTTTTTTCTGGATGAATTTACTTTTCGATTCCTTGTAAAATTCTAAGCATCATTCATATAACATACCATATACCCAAAATTCAATCGTTTCTGAAATATTTTCATTTGAAACGTTATTTAATAATAAAATATAAAATCAAGAATTTTATTAAACAACTTTCAGATCAAGAAATGAATAAACAATGAATCAATGAACAAACAATAACAATATCAAAACAATTGTCAGTGAGTAATTAGATATAAAGATGCTATATCGGGTCTCCATCGTAAGAGTTCTTCGAAGTTTCTCTAATGAATCTGTTATGAATCTTGGGTTATTATTTAAAATATTTATTTCAATCTGTATTAAATCTTTAAGATGATTGTGTAAGGATAATAATTACAATAAATTCAAATAAAACCCGATAATAATGCAAATAATTGAATTTAATCCGTTCAGTATAACAGCTTTTTTTCTATATTCGCCTATTCTTTAAGAACATAATCATCTAACGAATCTAACTAAAAGATCACTTCTCTTTCGGCATCCAAATTGAAAATTTTTTAAATCTCAGTCGTTGACATGGTTAGAGAGTGTTAATATAAACAACTAAAGTAAGTGCAGTGCCCTCACTGTTTAGGAATCTTGTGTCATAATATAATGTAATGATTGAAATATAACCAATAACACATTAACTATTATAGGAAGTGTGTTAAAATAAACAGTTGCCGGTCATCGAATAGTACAATGCCCTTTCTATACTAAAAATATTATAAAAATTATGTTTTTCAATTTGGTGGCTGCATACACGGTTCTCTATATAACCCCAAAGAAATGCATCCATAAGTTCAAAATGGGGGCTGTTTATATGTCATTTAATTGGAGCATTTCTTCCGATCCATTCAGGAAACATCTCATTTAGGTAATTATGAGGGGGCCCCATCCTGTTGAAAAATGATACTTGCTAATATATTCAAAGGCGCCTAAATAATCTTCGTGTTAGGTATCAAAAACATAGGGACCAATAACGCGAGCATCCAGGATACCACACCACACATTCAGGGATCGTCGACAGTGGAACCTGGCCCCTATAAGCCTGTCGATTCTCTAGGGTGGAGAATGATATTCTAAACGGCAATCTTTTGGTTTGAAAGGGTCCCAGGTTTCACTACAGCCTCATGAGATTATTGTGACAAATCGCCGCATTTCTATGCCATTCAATCCAATGGCAATGCATATTTTGAGTCGTCTTATATCCTGTGAGTACTTGGAACCCGTAAATAATAATGGAATGACGTGAAAATAATAATCTATTGAAAGTTTTAACGAAATTGGTCGTCACTATTACAAATTTTCTAAAAAAAGTATTGATAAAATTCAGGGTGAGGTTGTTGCCAGACATGTTTCGGAAAGAGTATTCCATCATCAGTGGCATGACATAGATGTCAGTTAGAACTGACATCTTTCATACTAGAAACAATTACGTTGTTAAGTAAAACTTAAAAAACACTTTAATTCCCTCAAAATTCTTACAATGATATGATTTACAAAAAGAAGCCAACATTCTTAAAAATGTTTTACAATTTTAAACAATAATATGTTTTTGTCAAGTAAATTTTTAGAGTAGAGTTTATTTTATTTTATATGATGAAATAAAAGTCTAATCTCCACAAAATAAATTTAATAGAAATCTTAATTATCTCCAAACTTGTTTCGGAACTTCAAACTAGTTCCATTATCAGTGGTAATAAGAGAAACTTAAAATAATGTCGCAGAAAATTTCTATTGAGGTCTGTCTGAATGTCTGACTAAATGTTATAACTGACGAATCAATAGTCAGATTGCTGTCAAATTTATACACGTATCGTTTGAAGGTTAGTACTAAATAAAAATCATATGGAAAGAATTCTAGTAACGCCATCTACGGACTTATTGAATGACTTAATATATGTATAAAGAATTTATCTTAATTATTATTATAGCGATTCTTACTTGTTAAGTACCATACTTTGTTTCAAGCTAAAATATAAGATCCTTATAACCAAATTAAGCAGAACAAGCTGCTTACCACAAGGAGAAAAAAAGTTCATCTTTCACAAAAAATGCTCACTGGTTAAGGCAGATAAAGAGACCTGAATAATAAATCTATTGTACTACCCAGTTTCGGGTTACTTACGCATAATACAAGACTCTCTATATGTATAGGTGTATCCATTGTACTGTTTTTCATATTTAAAGTATGTGAACTTGGCCATGCAGCAGCTAGTTCTCTCTTTTGTTATCAATGAATAACACCATTCACTTGTTAAACACTTGCCGCTTTTGTACGATCCAAATTTTTACTGGGAATATTGAAGAAAATATGTCTGTTTGACAAGTGGGTGGTGTATAGTGTGTCCAATTAACTTATCCAATATAACTCTCATAAGATTTGTGATTGAAACTCCCTGTAGCTGCTTCAAGGCAACTTGTGAATCAATGGTGAATTGATTCACGCATTTTGTTTTTATTCATGCGTTAAATATTTAAAATCCGAAAACTGTTACTCTGGACTTATCCATTCAGTAACATAAAAACTAAAACTCAATACATAACTGCACTTTGGGGAACTATAACCGATTTACATTTCTGGGGATTACTTACACAGAAAACTAAAATGATGCAAATTATTGATAACAACAATATGATCAGTTAATTCTAACTTTTAACGAATAATTTAAACGTATTACAAAAAAGTAAAATAAAAATAGTTCAAGGCACGAAATCATTTTATAATAGTGAAATATATGTTGGTCTAGCTTTAGGAAACTTCTAAGAAACTCCCTAATAAGTCATGAAACAACTAATGAAACTATAAATCAATTCACTTGTTTTATGGTTTTTGGATTACAGTTTTGAATTTAATTTCAATGTTACCCAATCAACAAATCCGCACCATAAATCCTCAGTCGTAGAATTGAAATATCTATAGTGTCTAATTATAAGAAAATGTAAGCAACTCAAATTCAGTTGGAAAGCCTGGACAATAATGTTTCTTGAATTAAAAATGCGTGAACTCCACAAAATCTAATTTATAATCACTTTAAGTGCTAAATTAATCCATAAAGCACGTAACCATACATGTTTCGACCTATAAATGTCATCACCAGTGGTATACATATAAAGAACAAGAAATCTCGACATTAAAATACCCGAATTACACTTTGCGGAAAATGTTTAATAAAAATAAAATGTGGATTCTCACATAATTCTCAAATAATCGTTATTACTAAGGCATTACTAAACTAAATAAACAAAGCATGTAATTCAATTTCTATTTCATAAAAATGATGTTTCTGCTGAAATTGGCATATCGGTTTCAATTAAAGGAACAATGTTTATTAATTAGTAAATTTAAGAGTAGTATAGAGCTGTGTCAGAATCAACATATTCATGCATCTTTTTCAATTTTCCCCAAATACGGATTATGGTATGACCTTGTTTGTATTTACGAAATCACTCGTAGACATAAATAAAAATTTTTAGTACCAAAAATTGTGAATGCCTCCTATAATTTAGGCAATCTGACTAATTCATCCGTCAATTGTAGAAGAATGATCACTGAAGACTCTAAAACCTTCAAAACTTTAGCTGTGCAAAGACCTTGGCTTAATGATATTCTAAGCTTTTATTAGCAACCATCCAGGCCCAAAGTTAACAAGAACACTAAAATGACGATGCCGTGGTGTACCAACCGAATGAGAAGTGGTAAACAATTTCTTATAATGTGAGGCAATTATTAATCTTGTTAAGTTCTGGGACCTTAGAATATAAAGAGGGAAGGAAGGAGCATTTTTTAAATTGTCATGCGAGCGCGATTTCATTTTCCGGTGGCGTAAATTTTTTTAAATTTTAACAGAAAAAAGCATTTAATGGATAATAAATTTTGAAGAATAATTTTTAATTAATTAAATTCTGGCTGATAAACTATTAGATTGAATAATCAGCTAAATAATAAAAACAACAACAAAAAAATTTGAGAATTTGAGGAAGGCATCTAACCAGGTTTGTTCAAGAAAAGAAATCCAAAATTTTTTTCTCTTTAAATTACACTTTCAATGTGAATTTTAAGACTTATGAAAAATACATGTTTCGCGGTCAATGGAGGACAGAACACCCTACATATATTTTTAGGTTTCCTATTCAATTTGGAGTATTCTTTCTTCACACTTCCCTATAACCATCTTCAACTGTTTTTGAATAAATAAAAAGATAAATTATTTTAATTTTTTATTTTTTTTGCCCAAAAGCAGTTCCCAGAAAAAAAGTTGTAATGTCCTCGTTTGATAAGGGAGAATCATCAAGTGTGGCAGTGATTTAACGAGGTATTACGGAACTCACCTGCGCTGACATATTGCCTTACCAAGTTACAGTAGCATGGTTAACTAGTAAAAATAAGCATGTCATTTTTCTCAAATGGAACACTTTGTAGATTACTCTATAGGATATAAGATGAAGAAAAATGCTTTAAGAGGACATATCATGTTACGGTGGCTCCAAATATTTTAGTATGAACACAATTAATTATTCAAATGAAGTTCTCATGAAACTATTTATTTTACATGGAGAATGTGGTCAAATTATTGCCGGAACTTGCAGAAAAATTATCCAATTGTACAATAAATGCTGAAAATGTTGTCCATTACATTCTAAACATTTTAGAATCTGCTTTTGTAGGCAACTCATGGTTGCAATTTCATGGGGATCCAGATCGTCAATACACCGCAGTATTTGCCGTCGCATGTTTGAAGTGTGTCATGATGAAGTAAAATGTTAATATTACTTTTCTTTAAAAAACAGGAAACATTTATGTGAAAATTTCTTGAAAACCTGTTTCTCTTGTCCCGTGAGGATTATTATCAGCCCAAAAATGCTTATTTCTTCTATTAAAAATCTTATCCCACGTAAATTTTGATTCGCAGCTTGACAAAAATTCCGGGTTCTCTTGCATTATACGTGTGAAAAGGGTCTCGCAAAAAAGCACTATAGGTACGATAAAAGTCTTCCGCTTTGAGAGCTTGAACTTTAGTGAATTTGTAGGGATACATTTTTCCACTTTTCAAAATCCGTTCTACTGAAACATAAGGTAAACCCAAATATTTTTCTGCACTACGAAAGAAAGCTTTTGGATATGTAGAAAAATATGCCAAAACGTTAATAATATTGTCTTCATTTGAAGTCACAGATTTTTATACTGTTGGAAGCGCTTTTGACCCATAATTATTAAAATTATTTTCTAATCTTACAAACTTTCTCTCGTTCATTGCTGATAATGCAGCATACAACTGGTTAAAATTTCTGCAAGTTCTTGCAGTAATTTGACCACATATTATTATGTGCAAAATAAATCATTTCCGCATAAAAACTTCATTTGAATAACTATTTGCATTAATTTTCAAATATTTTGAGACACCGTGAATAATTGTTTCTAATTTACTTATACAGGGTGTTTCAAAAATATTAAAATAAGTGATTTCTCAGATCATTTTACGGAAAAAAGTTCCGATGAATATACGTCCGGAAATGCATTGTTTCAACGATACAAGGTGTAAGAGTATTCTTGTAAATAACAGTTTTTTTTTAATTCAGTCAAAAATTTTTCAGCATTGTTGCGAGATATACGGCCCTAACTAGACCAAATTATTAAGTCCAGTGGCGTTAGGGGGGCAACTTAATAAAAATTGATGACAAAAAAGTGAGCCCCACTTTAATTTCGATATTTTCAACTAAAACTACAACTTTTTTATTTCTTGTATTTTTTGCCTATGAAGGTTCGTTTTCGAGATAAAAATTTAAAACATTTTCAACATACCAAGAATATTTGCAAATAATTCAACTAAAATTAAAAAGATAAAAATAAATAAATAAATAAAATTAAGCACTGGATTAGGAACATTTACTTTCATATCAATGAGATTTATTGTTGTATTATTCTTTTATCTTGCAATGTTTATTTTATTTTGAATTATTTGTGGTTTACTTTATATTATTTTATTTTGTTTGTTTTCTTCTTTTCCTTTTTTTGTTTTGTATTGTTTATTTTGTGTAATGAGTTGAGTATGATTGGCCTTTGGCTAGACTTCCCCATTTAAAAATAAAGGCTTTAAATAAAATAAACCAAAAATTAAATTACAGTCAGTGGCGTACATTTTTTTACAAAAAAACTTTCACACCTTGTATTTTGGAAACAATGCGTTTCCCGACGTATGTTTACGGAAATTTTTTTCAAAAAATGAAATCACCCCGCCTTTTTTTCAAACACCTTGTATAATTCAGAAATAGTGTCTTGATAAGGATTGTTCGTGTTTCTCTTTTCCTTTTTTCGTTTTGTATTGTTTATTTTGTGTAATGAGTTGAGTATGATTGGCCTTTGGCTAGACTTCCCCATTTAAAAATAAAGGCTTTAAATAAAATAAACCAAAAATTAAATTACAGTCAGTGGCGTACATTTTTTTACAAAAAAACTTTCACACCTTGTATTTTGGAAACAATGCGTTTCCCGACGTATGTTTACGGAAATTTTTTTCAAAAAATGAAATCACCCCGCCTTTTTTTCAAACACCTTGTATAATTCAGAAATAGTGTCTTGATAAGGATTGTTCGTGTTTCTCTTGTCGGACACACATCGTTCCTTTTTTCTTCTGCTTCATCTTTTCTTGTTTGTATTTTCTAAACTAGATCAAGTACCTTCTCTCCACTGACCATGTCTGTTGTACTGTAGAGGCATTGTGTAGCTGTCTTACATTATTGGTATATAATAGGTATTGTGATTTTTTATCGCTTAATAATGTCTTATTTTAATGTATTGTTAAAGTTAAAGAAAAAATAACATTGAAAAAAATGTAGGTGGGCGCGGGTGTGAAATTAAATATTTTTCTTCTAAGATCCTAAACAGGTACATAGAAATAGGTTTGTCAAATATTTTACCTTCGAATGGACAGGTTGATATGGTTTTTTAAATTGTTTATCGATTAGTAATAAATGGTTGGGTATATGATTTGTGTCACCCAATTTTTTTATCAGATTGATTTACTCAATCAAATGCAAACGTTGTAGGCACGGCATTAGTATAAATAACTAAAGGCGTATTTAAGTTCGTTTTATCATTTAAGACACTTTGAAAGCAATAAATAGTACGTAAATATTTTTCTGAGGTCAAGAATTTTGCACAATAGCGATTTAAGGATCTCTACGATAAGAGTTAACAACATTTACGCGTTGAAAACTAATCCATCGATATTTCTAGTTTAAGCGACGTTTTCTAACCTCAAAATCCTTGCAGAAACCCTCGTTCTTTCTCATTTCAACTATGCAGTTATATAGTGTTTGGTCCATTTTTAGATAGCATAGATCAAAGAAGGGTACAGCGTGTGCAGAACTTTGCTGTAAGGTTAATTTTTCATTTGAAGAGATATGATCATGTTTCGAATAAATATAAGGTTTTCCAATAGGGATGATATGATTTTGAAGCGACGTTGCCGCTATTTGTACTATGTCATGATCTGTCATTTGTTTGTCATTGTATTCAGTAGTGTTTACAATTTCATCATGGAGAGATATACGCAAGAACAACGTTTACAAATTATTCAGTTTTATTATCAAAATAATAGTTCTCCAATTGCAACTTTTCGTGCGCTTTTGCCATTTTATGGTCGTAATAATCGCTCGCTATTCGTCGAATTGTTGAAAATTTTGAGCGTACTTACATTTTCTTTACATAATGTTGAAGTGCCAATAAGACAAAGAACCGCCCGAAGTAATGCAAATATTGCTGCCGTTCAGGCAAGTGTTGCTGAAGACCGCAATTTGTCGATTCCAAGACGTTCTCAACAATTGGGACTGTCTCAAAGCACAACCTCGCGGATTTTGAGAAAGGATTTGAGTTTGCATACGTATAAAATTGTTCTCACTCAAGAACTGAAGCCATTGGACCACCGTAAACGTCGTGAATTTGCTGAATTTGCTTTGGAACAACTTGAAAACGAAATCGATTTTTTTAAGAAAATCATCTGCTCCGATGAGGCACACTTTCATCTGAGTGGTGCGGTAAATAAACAAAACTGTCGATTCTGGTGCGAAGAAATTCCACAAAATATTCATGAAAAACCATTACATTCACCTAAATTAACAGTTTGGTGTGGTGTTTGGTCTGGTGGAATCATCGGTCCCTACTTCTTTCGAAATGATGCTGGTAACACCGTTACTGTAAATGGAGAGCAGTATAGATCGATGATAACCAACTTTTTATGGCCGATTTTGGAAGAAGTTGATCTTGACAACATTTGGTTCCAGCAAGACGGGGATACGTGCCACACAGCAAATGCAACAATTGAATTATTGCGAGAAAAGTTTGGAGATTCGATTATTTAAAAAAATTGTGATATTGAATGGCCTCCAAGAAGTTGTGATTTAACACCATTAGACTATTTCTTGTGGGGTTATTTAAAGTCATTGGTCTTTCGAAATAAACCAGACTCTCTTCAAGCTTTACAAGTCAATATTGAACGTGCCATTCATGACATACGACTTGATTTAGTGGAAAAAGTGCTCGAAAATTGGTTTCATCGAATTCATTCCTGCAGAAGAAGTCTTGGAGGCCATTTGAATGACGTTTTATTTAGAACTTAATTGTATCGATTGTACTTCACATTCAATAAAAACTTTTAAATTCCCTTAACAATAAGTGTGTTTTTTTTTTAAGAAATCATATCACTCTTAGTGGAAAACCCCTTACAAAGAATTGGACTGGCTCACTATGGATAGTCGTTGGAGGCATCATATGCTTGGTTTTACACATAAGGTATTGTATACTCATAATCCTGGCTATCTCTATGAAATATCAATTTATAAAAATCACAATTGCATACGAGAAACTTAAGAGGAACTGCTACTCGTCTCCATATTCCCCAGCATAGAACTGCTTTCTTTAAAAAATTTTTTATGTATATCGGAGTCATGTTGCATAATATGTAACCAATGGAGTTTCATTCATATAGTCTAAATGCACGTGTGGGGTTGCTAGTCCTCCATCGGGCGCCTCCCCAGGTGGCGGATAGGGGAATCCTCCTAGATATAGTACTGGGGAAATTAAATACCCAGGGCGGACCAAAACTAGCACCGACGTAGGGAAGCAGCAGCGTCGGAACTGAGGTGAGGCAAAAGGAAGATGATTTCGGCATGGCAAACTCTGAAACTTAGAGATCAGCTACAAGACTGCGATGATGAAGGCAAGGGGAAACCACCTCATTACAATTCCGGAGTACAGTTAACATGGCAGAAGACAATATAGAAACGGCCCTTAGTCCCCGGCAGCCCTTAAATGGGCAGAGGGTGCGAAAAATCCCCGGGAGGATTAAAATTGGAACATGGAATGTGCCTAGTATGGTAGGTAAATCACACAATATTGAAGCGGAAATGAAAAGACTGGGAATCGATGTAATGGGTATCAGTGAAACCTACTGGCCTGGCACTGGACAATCTATATTGAATGATCATACACTTTACTACTCTAGAAATGACACCACACAACACAGAAATAGAGTCGGCATAATTGTCGCCCCAAACATAAGACCAGCAGTTAAATCCTTTACCTCCTTCTCCGCCAGAATGCTGCTGCTGCAGCTCAAGGCATAATTCAAGTATACGCTCCAACAGCTGATAAAGATGACTAATTATCGAAGACTTTTAGGATCAACTGGAAACACTGATTAAACTTACAAAGAGGAACGAGGTTATACACTGATAATTGGCGACTTGAATGCAAAAGTTGGAAGAGGACGAATGCGGATGTCACTAGCAATTTTGGACTAGGAATTCGAAATGAGAGAGGAGGGCGTCTGGTACGCTTTTGTCAGGAACAGGAGCTGGTGCTAAGCAACACGTTTTTTAAACTCCCGCCTTGTAGACTCTACACATGGAAATCGCCAGCAGATTCGATGGAAAGAGTCGCTAGAAATTAAATTGACTTCATCATGATATCAAAACAATATATAGAAATGCAATACAATCAGCAAAGACCTATTCAGGTGCAGACGTTCATTCCGATCATAATCCACTCGTATGCAAACTGACAATTAAACTGAGGCGTCTTAGAATGGAGAGACCTAACAATACCAAAATAGACATAAGAAAGCTCCAGACATCGTTGATGGTACTTGCCTAGAGTTTTTAAATGCCTCCAATATGTGGTCGAAGACATAAGGGTGTGAACTACAATAGCATTCTACACTCGCAACTTAGTTCGAACGTCGATGTTATGTTATCGAAGACTCTCGTCCTCAGCATATGAGTAAAAGGGGAACGATTTGATCAAGTTTCCGAAATCCAGATGGGATATGTTCATCGTTGCATACGGCCCTTAAATCGGTTCATCAAACGTCTAGTCTTGAAAAATACAAGCCAGAGTAATATTTTTTGTCGATTTCTTACTAGGTAGCTAATGTGTTGCTCATTATTCTCATCAACTTACATTCGACCAACAACGCTCTAATTCTGAAAGCTACTAGACTAAATTGTTTTTTTTTTTGCTTGTATTAATCCGAAAAAATAATACAATTTAATGACCCCTTCATATTCCAATTCACTTTCTACAACTTGTTTTGTCTCAAATATCAAAAAATATGATCCAATAAAATAAACATTTTATGTTTTGTTATACCTGCGTACTTATGGAATAAGTACATAAATAAATAAAAAATAACTACCATTTACACTTAAGTATATAATACTAGCAGCTTGTTTATGTTTTCTCTAATCTCAAATCTAAGTTTGGGCAAATATACTTTAAAGAATATATTAAACCCATACCTACTATAATATAGCAATTACCTACAATCCGGCCAAAATTTATGTTTAATAGTATTGGCATGACTTAATGTTGACTGACTTGAAATACGGCTATAGTAAAATACGGTTAGATACATTGATATAGGATGGTCCAAATACAGAATGTTTCAATTTATGTACTTATGATTTATACTAAAAACAAGAAATGATTTGCATTATAAAATGGAGTGTAAAGCTTAAACGAAATTACAACTTACGTTGTACACGCTGTCCAGATTGCACCCCAACTGCTTAACCATGTGAAATAAGCTGTTGCCCTCGAGACACAAATAGCCTTCCATATTTAGGTGTACTTAAAAGTAATATTTTTGTGACCTTTTTGTCTTTTTTATTTTTATTGTAAACATCAGATATTTTTTATTTAAACTTTTATATTTTCCTAATAAGATTAGGAATGTTTTGACCCCCTTCCCACTATTTAGGAACGCCGTTGTAAGCAGGTTTTTTATGATACATTTCATAGGTTATATTCTATCGAAGCTATAAATAACTGTTGAGTTATCATGGATACAGATTTTTCTGACCCTTTTTTAGCTTTTTCACCACACCACTTCAACTACTTAAATGTTTAAATATACCATTTTTACAGTCTAATTTTGTTGACCCTTTTTCTACTATTTATGTATTCAAGTTTTTTATGCTGCATACTGCCCTGCTAAGGAAAAGGCCGCATGTACACTTCGGATAGTTTTGAGAAAATGACGTTTAAAGATTTGCAACTTTTCATTTGAATTTATTTCGGTTGATATTTAACGTAGGATCTTGATTTTTTCACCAAAATGCTTAGAAATAATTAGTGATTACCTACATATTGTAAAATCGTGTGAAATTTGGGCGTAACCCTAAAAAGCCCTTCACATGCGGCTTTGTACGTTGTTCATTTAGAAATTTTACTAGCTATAAAAGCCGTATGTGAACGATTTTGGTAATAATTTTATTGTTTTTTTGTTTGTTATGACAACAAACTGTCTTCATAAAATGGTAATTTTAATTTGTTTAATGCAATATTATAGAGTATTCTTAAAAACCACAGAAAAAATACATTACAATATAGGAAGGGTCAAAACCATTTATTTTCAAACTCACATTATGACAATTTTCCAAAAGTAAAGTACGAACATAAATAAATTATAAAACGGTTTAAAAATTAAGAACTAATAAGAAATTAAAACATATATCTCAAAAATAAAAATATTGAAATAAAAGGGTCATTGATTTAAAATTCCAAGAAAATTGTGGAAACAACAAAAACATTTAAAAAATGTAAAATAGGCTATTTTTTTTTCGCAACAAATCTATTCATCCTTAATTGTCTCAATTAATAACACAGACGAGTTGTCAGTTGCGAGATTTTCCAAAATTCTAACTTATGTGGAGGAAAAATAGAACTCAGATTTTTTGGTATGGTATTTTTTCTTTTTTCCGTTATTCCTCTGTCTCTATCACCATTGTCTACAATTTTCAAATTAAAAAGTCTTTTGGGAATGAAATTAAGTTCCATGTCAATTTGGGAATAGTAAGTTGTTTCATAAAATATATTATGATGACCTCGTTTTACAGTAATCTGAACTATATCCTTTAGCAAAGGCCTGTTTTTATTTATTTTTTGACGCTGATATTGGGTCGTCCTACTAGGCAATTTTTTGAAGTTGGAGAAATCATATAGTTTTGGCATTTTTTGTGTGATGTAAAGAAGAAGAATACTTGTCTTCAACGCCGAATGTGCTCGTTTCGGCTTTTATGTACTTAGCGTGGTTTATTGTACACTAGCGATAAAAGCCGCATGTGCATATTTACGTCAGGCTGTGGGATGATTGGTAAAATTAAGTTGAATTTTCAACATATAAGAGCCGTATGTATGTTGATGCGGCGTATTTGCTTAGTACGACGCTATCAAGAGTATAACATGCGGCATTGGATTTAAAAATTATAAACAAATTTAGATTTTTTAGAGATGAAATGTAGATTTCGATTTCGAAAAAAATGCACATACGGCTTTCTTCCGTAGCAGGGCAGCATACAGGTTGTCCCATCGGCAACCAAATCGATCTGTATATAGAAAACCATAATTTTTTGGACAATATTATTATTTGGACCGACGGAATTTGACACAGAAGTATTGTTTCTATGAACTTAGTCTATTTAGACGATAGGTTGACTTTGGCCGTCATCCTTCGAGGTTTTTTGCAGAGTAACTTCAAGATTTCAAATAGAAATCATATTGATATGACATTAACATTTTACATCAATCTGCCATTTAGAAAATAAGATAAAAAACATGTTTTTATGTGGTTTTATCGTGTTACTTACCATTTGGTTGACCTATAAATTTGTGTTTTATTTCCTAGAAACCATTGACAGGATTTCGAATAGACGTATTACAAATAATTAAATACAATTGACACAACTAAATAAATCAGTTGTTAATTTTTCAATCACACTAAAGTTGGTAACAGTGTATAACACCTTGTATCAGCAAAAGTTGTAGGTGGATATTTTGAGAATAAGACAAAACAAACCTGGTAAGAAAAAGTACACACACACAGTAAAAAACAATAATGCAAGTACCATGTATATGCGTTTTAATGACAACCATCTGCTTACTTATTTAGTAATAACTGGCTATATCTGTAAAATCGTAACCCCAATTTTACATGGAAATGTCATGGAAGTACTATACTCCAATATGGTTATTTCTTTCCTTATACATATTCCTATTTTCATATAGTAAATACAAAGGTAAGTAATATTAACTGTTTACAACGAAATTGTTGTATTGTCCAAACCAAATCTTTATGTACACTAAATATATTATTGCTCCTATGAAGGCTGTTTAAAAAGTTATGCGAATTATTTCCAACTTCCCGAATGAATGAATGTTTACTGGTTGCACGGTGCATTTTCGCTTACGATAAGAGATGAAAACATCGCCACTGTATGCTGGCTATTCCTATTTTAACACTCTTCCTTTAGTTATAAGGTCCTGCCGAACTGACAACGTTTTTAAAAAATCATTAAAAAAATTTCTAATAAATGGCGCGTTCTACAGCCTACATGAATTTACTGCCTCAGTATAGTATTATTTTCAGTATATATTTTATTTACTTGTTGTATTGTATCATATATGTCATATATTGTTGTATGTCTGTTCGTAACTTCGTTTTATATTTTATATTAGTTTATTTGTATTTTGCTGTTGCTTATTGTTGTTGGACGTAGTTATGATATTTCTGTGATTCGTCTGTTTTCGGCTATTTTATTAACTGATTTTAGATATATGACATGTGTTGTTTTTTATCTTTGTTTTTGCATTCACTTATTTTCTTGCCTTTGTTTGCAACCAAGATTTATTATGTTTTGTAATTCAATTGAATTGACTTGCCAATGTACATTGTTTGTATCTGTGATGGCTAATAAAGATTACTATTATTATTATTACATAATCATGTGTTACATTTTTTGCCCACTACAAGCATATTTTCTATACAACTCAACTGGATTGACAACGTTCCCTTTGCTTTATCAATCAGCGAGACCAAATAAAAGGTAGCTGTTGTCTTTTTTTATGATGTCTTGCACTCCTAGAGACTGCAATTCTGCCCTTCTACATGCTCCACAAAGGCCAATGACAAAAGCATCCTAAAATAGGGAAGAAATAAGCAACGATATTATACAAATATTAACATTACCGCAAACTAACCTTAGTAAGTAAATAAATTGCATCACTAGCCGTGGTCAAAAAAGGATCAATCTCTTCTCTGGAGAAAACCTTCCGCGTTTTTAGACTCGTAACCAACCGAATTCCTCTTCAAAAATTGGAAATTTGTTAATTTGGATATTTTCTTTAAAACTGCATTCAGCATACAATTTTTCGACCAAAGAAAATAACGCATCACATAAATTAAAATTAAATTAAATATAAATTTAACGATTCGACCGGGGCTATCCGTTCCCATGCCCCTTTACATTTGAAATGGGCAGCGAATGCAGCGTTTTTTTTGATACATTTCTCCCTCGTATATAAGACCTATAATAAATCATGCCTGCCAAAGGATATCGACAGTAATAAAAATAACTACAGTGACTGGAAAAAGTTGGGTTAATGATTAGAGTTTGCAAATAATATGAATGAAACAAATAATTTTTGGCAACGTGTTATTTTCTCAGATTAATCTAAATATAATCGGACATCATATGGTATGGCGAAGACTTAATGTGGAATTTAAACAAGAAAATTTGTGCTCGACAGTAAAACCCGGTGGCAGAATATTGTAACCATGATTTGTTCAATAGTTTTTCTTAGATTAATAAAATTAAAGAAGATCTATCAAATTACATCATAATTTTTAATAATACCTCAAGTGGATGAAACTTTTTGCAGTCACTGTATCAGACACCGTCTGTATTAGGTTGCAATGTAGTTTTTTTTATAAGGCAGTATACCAGTGATACGAGCGGAACACGTTTGTTTTCGTTTTGAGCGGGAATTATTTTGTGACAAGTGTAAGTATATAATATAATATTTGTTTTTAAAAATATTTTTAAAATGGCAAAACAGTTATACATTTAACATTAATTGTTAATACATAAAGGATTTCTAAAATATTGTAGGGCATGTATTGTTATGAAAAGTTAAAAGGGGCACCTATGGACGTCTGAGGTCGGTCGGTATTCACATTACAAAGGGATATTAAGTTGTGGTTTTTTATATCATTTTAAATTAAGGTTAGAAAGACTATAACTATCAGTACATTTTATTTGTGTTTTTACTTTTTAAATGTATTTGATTATGAATGTTTTTTTTAACTCTTCAAATATTCACAGTGGGTTGTAAAGAATTGATGATGGGGATTATATCCTCGAAAGATGTATTCAATTTAATTGTAAAAAGGGAAAAAATAAAAATTGTGGAGGTGACGATCTTTGTTTGCTTTGTAATCACATATTGCACTCCACTGAGAGGATCGACTACTTCTCAGTGGCGGCTTGTGGCAGTTTACTGTAATGAAGCGTTGCTTCAGCATAACAAAAAATAAAGTATATATAAATCAAACGACGTCTACTCCACAAAAATATTTATATATATGTCACAAAATGGTGAGTTCCATTCCAGTCTGTATAGATGTTTAAATTTCCATGCCCAGTTCGACTGTAATCATTATAGTTTAAATTACGTAACTATTTATATTAAGCCACTGAAGATGGAATGATATTACGAAACATAACTGACAGTCAAACCGCGATTTCATCTATAATTCAGCAACAACAGGCAACGCTGCCACTCCGGCATATACCCAATACACGACGAGATACAACACCTTGACGGCCGGCTTTGGCCTTTCATATAAACATAGTTGCCAGCGTTTAATTGTACTAAGTATAGCATACGAATCTTGCCATTTAAAAATCAGCATAAGAAGCACGGTTAATATAGATGCAGCACAGGTTTAAGGGAAAATAAGAGTATATATGACAATGTAACAATACTGCGGCGAACGCAAATATCGATGAGATTGAGCATCGTATAAGATGGACAAGCGCATCTTTCTTTTGGTATGTTATATATATATAATATATTACCTATTTACACTGAATGTTGTTGTGATGTAGTGTAAAATGTACCACTTACTTTTATATTTTAATTCTAATGTTTACAAAAATTTTTTAGAAAAGCGATGTACCTGAGGAAAGCTAATAAGCCGAAACGTTGTAATTTTGACATGGAATAAAAATATTTCAAAAGAGAAAAAAATCGCTTATAAAATAGAACCTTAAATCCCAAGAAAGGAAGAGAATAAAAAAATTATAACAAGGTTCAAGAAAAATACAATACTAAAATTAAGAGTTTTTGAACATCATTTTAATTTAATCGTATTATACTAGATTCACCTGTAATACAGTAAGTAATTATGTATCAAAGCGGTTTACATTAACCATTCATTATGACTGGAAAGTCATCCAACATGAAATGCTATGCAATGGCACCTACAACTGCTTGCACTGTTCATTCGATTAAGAAAATTAGTGGGTAGCTAGTATACCATGCCAATCTTATACCTACTTGCCATAATTGGTCAAAAACGATTTTCAACAAAACAAATTCATTTCAATGCACAGGTCTTGTCTCATTGTCTTTTATAATTTTTTTTTCAGCTGACTTTGCTTAACTAAATGTAAAATAATAATATACGGTAAAACTAATTAAATTTTGCAACTTGTTAGTACTTTTTATAGATAATAGATACATATTGTAAGTATTATATCTATTTATGTCGCATTAAAAATGATCAAAATTGACAATAAATGTTCTTTAAGTTCATGCAGTGACATTTTTAGAACTAGTTTAAAGTATAATATTTAGTACTTATAGAAAAATCTGCATAGTGCATATGCATGCTTGTGCAATTATTATAAAGCAAAGTAGTAGTTAAATATATTGGACGTTAAGGAATAGCTACAAAATAAAAAATATAATATTTTAGCCTAACTATGAAACAGTGTTCATAGTTTGGCACTTATTTTGCGTAAAACATTCATCTGAGAGAGGCGTTTTTTAATAACTTCAAAAAGCATAACATTATCAACTGAACAGCATTGAAATCTTGGAAATGTCGGTTAAATTCGAGACAAGTTGAATAATTGAAACACCTTTTAAATGGTGTTTTCAAAAGTAAACTAACTTTAGCCGTTTTTGAGAATTTTTGAAAAAACGATTTTTTGCGATTATAGTTTTTATTTATTTCTGACATTATTTTTACAGATAAAAAAAAATAAATTAAAATAAATGGCAGTTCCTCATTGTCACTTTTTGACGAGCAAAAGATAACGTTTACAAATTTTCACTATGACGCCGACGACGTCTCGTTTTTGAAAAACCATCATCAACTTCGTTTTTTTAAATAAGGCCCTGGATTTGTTTAAACAAGTTTTTCGTATTTTTAGCTGTGATTTAAACTTATTCAAGAGAAATCTCCATAGTTTGGCACTTAACTGACTCAATGCAGAGCAGTAGGTTTTGTAAAAACATTCACTCGTCGTTACTCACAGTTATTTATTATTATTTGACAATTTATTTGTCTGAGTACAAGATTTTATTCTGTACGCGGTTTTTTAAATTTAGTTGTAATTGTTGTACTTTTTGAACTTATTAAAAAACAGCTTTCTCAGGTGAATGTTTTACGCAAAATAAGTGCCAAACTAGGGCGATTTTTTTTTAAATAATTTTAAAAACAAAATAAAACATAAAATTTTAAAAATATTGTTGGAATATAATATTCTTACTCGCGCAGAAGACCTTTATAGGGAGTTGGGTGTCTGCAGGTTGCGCACAATAATGGAATTTGACCAGTGCAAATTAGTACATAGGATCATAAACGGAAAACAAAAATCAAACTTAAAGTTAGTATTCTCGAATAGCATTCACTTGTATGATACTAGAACATCTCATAATGTTTATCAGCATAATGTACGAACAAATAAAGGATTGTTTAATCCAATTTGTCAGGGTATAAGTGCATACAATGGATCCCATAAGAAATTAAAAGCATGAAAAATGAGAGAAAATTGATAAAACATTTAAAGATTTTTTTCAATATACGCATATAAGATTAAATATAGTTTTGTTACTTAATTTAAGAACACTGTTGGTGAATAACCTAGATTATGTAGGGTAAGGATTTATTATTGTTAAGTTTATTCTTGTTAAAGTTGTTTGTTGTCAAATATTTAATTTATTTAGGTTAATATCTTCAAGACCAGTGTTACATACACTGATTAGAAGATCAAGTTATTGTTAATAATGTGTATTATTGCCTGAATAAAGTTTATTTAAAAAAAAATAATAGCTAAAAACACTGAAAACTTGTTTAAACCAATACGTGTGATATACCACCTATTTTTGAATTGAAAATGGTTTTAAATTTGACAATAAAACATCCAGGGTCGTATTTAAAAAAAAAAAACAAAGTTGATTATGGTTTTTCAAACACAAAACGTTTTAGTGAAATTTTGTAAACGTTAACTTATTCTCCTCAAAAAGTAACAATGAGAGAGTGGTCTTAATTTTTTTACATCTGTAAAATAATGTCAGAAATAAATAAAATCTAAAATCGTAAAAAATCGGTTTTTAAAAAATTCTCAAAAAAAGGCTAAAGTTGGTTTACTTTTGAAAACACCAATTAAAAGGTGTTTCAATTATACAACTTTTCTCTAATTTAACCGACATTGTAACTTCTACCATTTCCAAGATTTCAATGCTATCCCATTCTTATCTTGGACACAGCATTTTTAAGTGAGAAAAACTTTTTTTCTACGACTGTCAATAAAAGCTTTTTTCGGCAACCGTGCGGGGTGTACCCACTTCCAAGCCGCTTTTTCTTTGAGACTTGGAACTTGGAATGGTTATAATTTCTATGGAAATGTCGATACTCTATAATTACTTTTTTTGAATATTTATGTAGTTAACTTATATCCTGTTATAATACTGAATAATTTATTAAGGATTTTATAGATATACATATATATAATTTCTTTGTATTCAATTCAATAATATTCACTCCTCGTTAATATAGACTATTTCTAAAACATAATTTCAAACAAACAACCTGATAAATGCTTGTTGCATTCTACAACTTCCTTATTAACCATTTTTGTCGACGAGTTATTTTACAGCAAAAGTCAGCATACATATATTTTTATTTATTGTAGGAATGTACGAGTCCTCCCCCACATTGACAATACAGATTAGAAGCTAGAGCCATGATAAAAAATAGGAATTCTTGCAGCATGTGTTGATATAATATAGAAAACAACAGGTGTTGTCCAATTAATAATTTGTATCTAGTCAGGTAAGGGCATTATTGTTTCGGTATCATTGAAAATGATACTGAATCGGCGAAATAACAATACAAAAGATGCCGAAAACCGCTTAATTTCTTTTATACCGTGTTTTTAGCACTAGAGTTTTAAGTATTCGTTTTGGTTAAAATACATCTTGCTAATAAGTTTATATAAAACCAACAGTTATTTTTTGAAAACAAAAAAAAATGGTGTGATTGAGATAACGTCACCAAGAGGATTGGTTTCCAGTTCATGGAAGGAAGAAGTCGCACGATGATAAATCGCAAGATCTCGGTGGCCAATTGTGATCACTTCTTCGAGGGATAACATGGTTAGGAATCTTTTCCCGTAAAATATCAATGGTTTCGTTGCTTGGGTGGCACGTAGCGCCGTCTTGTTGAAAGTAAACGTTGTCCAGATCAATACCATCCAATTCCGGCCATATAAAATTATTAATCATCTCTCGATAGCGCAATCGATTCACCGTAACTGGTGATGCAGCTTCATTTTCGAAAAAGTAAGGTCCAATGACCACGCCGGACCATAAACCGCACCAAACAATCACACGTTGAGGATAGAGAGGCTTTTCAACAATATCTCTTGGATTTTCCGAGCCCCAGATGTGACAATTTTGCGTATTGACGAAGCTATCGAGGTGGAAATGGGCCTCATCACTCAAGATGATTTTTCGATGGAATTTCGGATCATTTTCATGCATTTCAAGGACCCAATCGGCAAAGCCACGACGTTGTTGATGATCGGCTGGCATGAGTTCTTGTGTTAACTGAACTTTATAGGCCTTAAGACCCAAATCTTTATGCAAAATACGGTGTAATGACGTTTTTGCAATGCCTAATTCTAAATTCGTTTCGCTCTTATTATGAGCTCGTCAGAGTATCATAGTCGTTGCCCATCTATAAAAAATTTCAATTAGAAGTTTGACGTCGAATTCCCATGAAATATACTTTAGAATTTGTGGCTTTCGCTTGGTCCATTATAGTTTCTGGACACAAATTCCCGTTGTAAATAAAAAAGAAAATGGTTTGTAAATTAGGAAGCGGAACTAAAAATAATGTCTTTAACTAAATATAACCTATGTCAGTATTATGGTATTATGTATAATTCGTGGTTTAATTTAGTACGTGAAGGAGTACGAGCCATTAAAAACAACAAGTTACCATTTAACTGAATTAAAACGAGGAAAAAGTGCAGTCGTGACATTTATATGGTACCGTTTTTGCTGTTATTATATTTTTTCTTTCTCATTTTTCCGAATAACGAGTCTAATTAGATTTAACAAACAAAATTGTAATTTTGTGAAATTTGATGCGTCAATTTTGTGAAAGCTAGTGAAACGTTTTCTATTTTTGTTTTGTATACTTCTTTACTAATTGCTTTCCCTAAATCTATGATCAATCATACGCGTACAAATATGTAATTGAATTAATAACGAAAGCCACGCTGTTTTGGCGGTCCCTTTATATAGTGTAAAACTGTGTATTAAAACCAATTATACACTTTATCGATAGTAAAAGTCCAATTCACTGGCCTCAAAAGTCTGGATCTTCTTCAAGGTTCTATATATATACTGTACACATAGTCTAAACAGATCGCCGCAACCTCGAGACCCGTATTAAAGCACACTAAAAAATCATTGACAAAGCAGTCCAAAATAATGCAGATGAAATCAATAACAGCTCATATTCTGCTAACCATACCATAAATATTTTCCATTGATAACAACACACAAATTTTTCACTCATTTCCAAAAGCACAGAAATCCCTAGAAATCAATTTATATAGACACAATAATGATTAGTTATGTCTTACTCATCAATAAGAATTATATTTCCTACCTTTTTTCAACTGTTTAAATTAAATAACTAAGCCTAACACTACCTTATGCATCCAATTCCGTTTGCATTTTCTTCCTTTAAATACATTTCCTCCAAACTAAGCATTACATTCATATCCATAACCTCAAATGCAACCTATTATTATTATTAATTATAAGGGGTTTTCCAATAAGAGTGATAAGATTTCTTAAAAAAAAAACACACTTATTGTTAAGGAAATTCAAAAGTTTTTTATTGAATGTGAAGTACAATCGATACAATTAAGTTCTAAATAAAACGTCATTCAAATGTCCTCCACGACTTCTTCTGCAGGAACGAATGCAATGCACCCAATTTTCGAGCACTTTTTCCACTAAATCAAGTCGTATGGCATGAATGGCATATTGACTTGTAAAGCTTGAAGAGAGTCTGGTTTATTTCGAAAGACCAATGACTTCAAAAAACCCCACAAGAAAGAGTCTAATGGTGTTAAATCACAACTTCTTGGAGGTCATTTAATATCACAATTTTTTGAAATAATCGAATCTCCAAACTTTTCTCGCAATAATTCAATTGTTGTATTTGCTGTGTGGATACGTGCCCGTCTTGCTGGAACCAAATGTTGTCAAGATCAACTTCTTCCAAAATCGGCCATAAAAAGTTGTTTATCATCGATCTATACCGCTCTCCATCTACAGTAACGGTGTTACCAGCATCATTTCGAAAGAAATACGGACCGATGATTCCACCAGACTAAAAACCACACCAAACTGTCAATTTAGGTGAATGTAATGGTTTTTCATGAATAATTTGTGGATTTTCTTTGTACCAGAATCGACAGTTTTGTTTATTTACCGCACCACTCGGATGAAAGTGTGCCTCATCGTTTTCAAGTTGTTTCAAGGCAAAATCAGCAAATTCACGATGTTTACGGTGGTACAATGGCTTCAGTTCTTGACTGAAAACAATTTTATATTGATGCAAACCCAAATCCTTTCTCAAAATCCGCCAGGTTGTGCTTTGAGACAGTTCCAATTGTTGAGAACGTCTTGGAATCGACAAATTGCGGTCTTCAGCAATACTTGCCTGGACAGCAGGAATATTTGCATTACTTCGGGCGGTTCTTTGTCTTATTGGCACTTGAACATTATGTAAAGAAAATGTACGCTCAAAATTTTCAACAAATCGACGAATAGCGCGCACACTTGGACGATTATTACGACCATAAAATGGCAAAAGCGCACGAAAAGTTGCAATTGGAGAACGATTATTTTGATAATAAAACTGAATAATTTGTAAACGTTGTTCTTGCGTATATCTCTCCATGATGAAATTGTAAACACTACTGAATACAATAACAAACAAATGACAGATCATGACATATTACAAATAGCCGCAACGTCGCTTCAAAATCATATCATCCCTATTGGAAAACCTTTTAATGACACTTGCGATGTCATTTTCTTCCTAATATCAAGCCTAATGTGCTACATAAATTCATCATATACACTCAAGTCACCAAAACAACTATACAACATCAACCTATATCAAAACTACCCCACTCGATAACACCTACCCCAATTATTTCAGCTAGTGCAGCACTTTCAGTCACTATCCCTATGTGAATCCAAAATTTTAACATACTCAACATACAATTTTATTTATTGAATCATATTTGCCAAACATACAAGGGGGATGCTCCTTTATAACATTCCAAATGTTCATTTAAATATATCATCTTTATCACTGACACAGCTCCTATAATCTCCAACAAATATTCTTAGAGTTGTTTCAACTTTAGTTTTTATTTGAGTTATACTAACACATTGTATACTGTGCTAATGCCACCTTGAAGAACTAGAAGAACATCAACCTAACTTATACTAAACATCATATTACCATTTTCACATAGTCTAAAGTAAAAACTATTTAAACTCTCTTTTAACATTCTTTATTATGATCAACAAACAGAAACTAAAATATTGTTTCACATAATATTAAGACGCATTGTCTTGATCAAACTAATCAGGTCATAAAATTTACAAAAAAAATCATACCTATGGATTGATGAGTGTAATTTATCTAACATAGGCTATTTCAATCGTAAAAATGAACATGTTTGGTCAGTAGAGAAATTTCAACGTCCTGCTTTGGAACGTTGAAATTACTCGTAGATATCAAAATCGGTTTGGTTTTAATGTTTGGATTGGTTTACGAAATGACAGATTACCTCGACCTCTGTTACTCCGTATAAGCACATAGAATAATAACTATAGATAAGAAGGGTCAGTAGACGCTAAAAACGGCATCGACTCGTCGCAATCCCAGCTACATTTCTGACCCGCTACTATGTTATTATATATACCATAAGATACTATACTACAATTATAAGTGCGGCGGATTGCTTTGTCGACAGAGAGATAAAACGTTCCGACACGAAGTGAAGTAACTGTATATTAAACTGTGGTATAAGTTAGGATATGTTTACTGCCAAACCTCGTACAATTTATTTGTAATTATCTAACAAAAACAAAAATTAAATTTTTCCCAATCTTATTACAAAATCTTTTCTCTAAAACCGTTTAAACAGCATTCTTATTACTACTCTTCCTTGTTATAAACCGCATGTTATAAATTTATTGTAGGAGGTACCGCTCTCTTAATTATAGATAATTTCCTATGTAAATTTTGCTTTAAAACATAGATGTATAACAATTTGATTGTCCATATAAGATGAAGAATAAAATAATAATAAAAAAAATTGACTACAAGGCGCAGGAATGGAGAGCGCAAGCTAATCATCATCATGCGATTGGAAAGGCTATAATTTTTTTAAATTATTTTTTGTAACTTTTCTATATATTTTAAAAAATTCTTAGATTGCGAAAGTATGTCAAATTCTTAACTTAAAAAATTTGTTGTTTATACTAAATCCTTATTAGTTGCTTGTATAACAGGTATACAGTGAGTCCAAAAGTATACCTCTGGGTGTGAATTCATTTCACTAAAACAATATTATTATGCGTTGATACCTGCAGGCGTTTTTTCCGAAGAATACCTTTTTTGTTGGGTAATAAACGGGCTATCATTTTTTGTCATTACCAAGTCTCTAAAGTAAACATCAAAACAGTTTCGATTGTAAATTTAGCTTAGACATTGTGTGACTAGCGCTTTCTATGTTTTAAAGGAACGCGAGTATTTGTAATCAATTCCGTGCGACCACAAAAACATTGATGTGAAGAAATTGAGGCCATCATTTAACTCCCTGTATCTCGAAAAGGAAGGCTCATTCGGCAAAAATTTATATAACAAGCTACACTTATTTTGAGCAGTTCTATCACCTCTAACAATTTGGCCATGTCTTTCTGAAACACCCTGTATATGTTACCATCCGAGCATACGCTGGATAGGTCGAAAAAGGGCCTATGTACAAGATTGCAAAAATGTAGTTAGTGGGACTAATGAAACATTATCTTTTCAATAAAAATGGGTTCAAGTGATTAAACCTAATGGCCGATTTAAAAACGTCGCAAATGTGAGGGCCAAATGGAAAAATGTAAAATCCCATGTGTTAGGCCGTTGTAAATAGTCCTATGTAGGTCTTTTTAATATTTTCTTTTATTTTTAATTTTATGGGCCTATGTGAACTTTAGGTGTTTTCTTATTCCATAAATATACCTGAAAAGGCAACATAGTAAAAAATACCTTATAATTTTTGATACAATCCGCTATTGAGGCCTTTTTTCATTTAAAATTAATTTTCTTTCAACTGATGTGGGACATAGGCTTTACCGCAATTGACGGCAAATACCTTGACATATATCACTATGATTTTTACAATATAAGTACTCTTCAGAAAGCGTATTTTGTAAATAGAATAAACAAACGCAGGCGGAAAACCACGGAATTTTTTTTACAAGGAAGGCTTTTTAGCAAACGAAATAAATTATCCATCATCAAAGTGGAGTGTCAGTTTCAAATAAAAGAAGGTGTTTGTTTTCGTGTAATGTAATGTCATAGTCATATTCATATTCATGTTTGATGTTTTTTTTTTGTACACGGATGTTTTTGTAAGAATGGACTGATGATGGCTTGTTGAGCCGAAACTAGTTTCCTTTTTTTATAACTGAATTAAAGATTTTGTGGAGTTGACTTTGGAAGTTTTTGTTTGTTTTCTTTTATTTTTAGCAAACGATGAGTTCAAGGTTTGGGATATCCTAAAGAAGAAAAAATGCCAACCAGCGGAAGCGCTATTAACTTTGAAAAACTACATAATTTATAATACCCTTTGCCTCTGGACGACATTAAAATAAAATAATAAATGGAACCATGCTCAAATTATAAATATCTTTACAAGTGTTACATTTCTAATTACATGCTGGCCAAATTTTATTTAATTTGGATAAAGCGTTTTTATCTAACAAATGTTTTTTAAAAATTGACAAATGCTGAATTATTTTCAAACTCGATTTTGGTAGATAGGCCCTCAGAAAAATATTTTTCTGAGGATAGGCCCTTTTTCGACCAAGCCACATATATTACGTCTTAAATATTTAATTTATTTTGCAACACATCGCCTCCATAGCTCAGGGGTTAGAGCACTGGTCTTGTAAACCAGGGGTCGAGAGTTCAATTCTCTCTGGAGGCATTGTATTTTTTTTTTGCTCTATTCAGGTGCTTTTAATATTACAATTTTATTATACAATATTAACATTAAGTTTTTTAAATAATATGTATTTTATTTATAAATATAATAATCTCCGAAGAGATAAAACAGCATCATTTACAGTATGTGCACGGATGCGGTTAATAAGACCAAAAATCGAAAGAGACGGAAAACAATTATTCTTGATAACAAATGTTGCTTACCAAACAAATAACTACTATGAAAAAAATTATTTTTATTAAAAAAGGCATAAACATAAGATTAAACAAGATCAGTCATTTTTTGGTGTATGTCATGTAATATGATAAATAAAAAATGCTCCAAATTTAATCCTAACCCTGATTCCAGAGTTTAATTTATGATTTTTTTTCATGTGTGCATGTCCACATTTTAGTACTTTTACCACAGTTTATAGACAGTTACTTCACCTAGTGTCGGCACCTTTGTTACCTCTGTCTTAAAAGCAATTCGCCGATTTCGCCGCCGCTTATAGTTATAGTATAGTATCTTATAGTATATATGCCCGAATGTGGCTGGAATTGCGACGAGTCGATGCCGTTTTTAGCGTCTACTGACCCTTCTTATCTATAGTTATTATTCTATGCTTTTACTTAATTATTACCTTTACATTAGTTACCTTATTGTTTTTGTATTCCCAAAAATGCTGACCGTGGAACAAAGAGTTTTTATAGTGCAATGCTATGGAAGTAGTCACTGCTCTTTTATGCTATTATCAGAGGCGTGCGTAGGGGATAAATAGTTTCTTTTTATCCCCTAAAATCTACGACACTGCCGTAATAAAACATTCAGCATGTTCTCAGTATTTATTTATGAACAACTGAATCAAGGCAAGGGAGAATATTTTATTTAAGTGTTGTGGGTCAAATCTTCAATATGTTGTGTTAAGGTATCTCCAATTACCATATGGACAATTCTTAATGAAACACCCTGTATTTTTCTTTATAAAATATAGTTCAATTCTGTCTAAAATAATTCATGTATTTTATAAATAATACCTACAAAATACTTAGGTAAACTATTCATTATTTTGATATAAAACAAATTTTGTAGCACCCTGTATATTTGAAAATACAGGACAGATTTCAGAAATATATTACTAAATCGGGTGGTGACTCACCATGTATATACGATGAGTCTTGATTTATTGTTGTTAAAATGGCTATAATTATAGGGCGATACCTAAAATCAATCTAACGGTTTCAAAGAAAAAACGAGACCTGGCTATAATTATAATAAATGTATATTTTCCTTTAGTTTCTGTGTTGATTAATTTATTCAATTTTTTAAAATTGTTTTCTCTTATGGCAACTAAATTTGGAAATAATTGACTTAAAAAAAATGTAGGAAGAATTTAAAAATGTTTGTTGTGTATTATGCCGGTGATTTTGGTCATTTATTTTTAGTAAAATAAAAATGACGAGGCTAGCATAACTCTGTACATATACGAGAGGGTACGCAAAAAAAACCGGAACTGCCGTTTAGACGCTATATACTTGTTTACAAAACAACCTTATTCCCTTCAAAATACTCACCCAAAACATACAATACTGGCCTGTAAGAGTTTATATAAATATCGCGTTGATTTATTTGGATATTAACTAAATTGCAAAATGTTTGCAAACACTTGATTGTCTATAAATAAATTGATAAATTTTGCATTTTTGTATTTATGATAATCATTGTCAAGTGGTGTTGTAGATATTATAGATTTTTAGTTTTGTAATTTAATTATTTTATTTAAATACACATATTTGTATTGATTTTCTTGTAAATGTGTTTTCCCGATATAAATACTGCAAATCAATTAAAGAAATTATATTAACTCTCAGCAGTCACTGTCGTTCCTAAACACCCAATCTCGAGATATGGTGATTGAAACGCCAGTGATCAGTGTATGGTCCCACCAGGCAACGCAGACGACAACAACTGTCTGGCTCTTGATTTCGATCGATTAATGAACCCTTTCGATCCCATGCCATTAAGCGTCGTCTGGGATAAGAACCCAGCGTCTCACTCACGCATTCATTGACACCCCAGCAACAAATTGTATCGTCATAGACACTATGCCATTGGGTCGGACTTCCGTTTCTGTAAGGGTCGTGTGATTACTGCTGTGCAGCAGCATTACCGCGTTAAAAAATCTCACGCACAGGAGTATTCTAACGAAAGACGCTGAGGGAGTCAGGATTTGGGACTGTGGAGCTGCTCGTGTCCTGCACTTGTGACTGCGCACTTTTTAGGGTTCACTCTGCGCACCCCGCATGGGAAGAGAGCTATAAAAGGTGCCCTAAACATAGTCAGTGCACCCATCCGCCTGTCTGGATAACCGCGTCCAAAGGATGCACCATTTGCCGTCGAAATAATAATAATACAGTGAACCGTTTGACCTTCGCGATATGGAACGTCCGCACACTCATGGATACTAACACCAGTAATAGACGAGAACGACGTACGGTATTTATAGCCCGTAAACTAAAAAGTTTCAGCATTGACATTGCTGCATTAACTGAAACCAGAAGATCAGGTCAAGGGCATTTGAAAGAACATGGTGGAGGCTATACTTTCTTTTGGAGGAAGGAAAAAACTATAAGCAACCCCGTATCCATGATGTCAGATTTGCTATTAAAAATTACCTAATATGCTATTTAGATGAACTACCATCTGGCGTAATTGTTCGCACTCTTGACCGACATCAAGTTATGAGCACCAAAGCTTTAATGAGTGCTGATGATGGCTGGATTGATCACCGAATTGTGCGATCCAGTATGACCCTACGCCTACAAGCAATTTTAGGTTTGTAATATATATGTATATTTTATTATTGAAACAGGGAATAAACAGACCCAAAAGTTCAGAGTAGGAACAAATTTGTTGTATTATTATTATTTATAGTTCTTATTTCCAAAAAACATCAAAAGAACATAATTTCACCGGTCAATTTTTTCATTCAATGTACAAAATACTGTTTATTATGGGACCAATATTCCTTCAAATATGATTTAATACCCAAGAACATAAAAATGCTAATAATTGGTTCAGACCGTCTATGTTCTTTATATTCTACGAGGAATACTATACTAGGCCAACAAAACAACAATCAGATGAAAAAAAAAAGGCGCCAGTAAAAATTTATGAATACATTTTAGCCAGTTTCAAGTTTCAGACTGTTTTATTTAAAACAATAGAACGAAAATATTTTTTTTTGTGGTGGGTAACGGTCGGTAGCGAACAACAGTAAAATTATTAGGTAGAAAATTAGGTTAATGCGTTTTAGAAATTCTATAATCATCGAACGAACAATCATAATTAATTGAAGATTTGGTCTGGTTGACAGTTGACTTGAAAAATAATATTGTTTTTAGAATATTTATCGGATTAACATTTCCTAAGAATATATTTAAGAAGGCAAACCTGTATCATTATTTTAAATCTTAAGATGTGCGATGGTTATGTTGTTCTATCACTACGCATATCTAGCATTTGTACAGGGTGGTTCCTGAAATTTTGACAGCTTCTAGCGACTTGAGAGAACTCATGCATCGTTATACAACTTTGACAAAAATAATTGCGCGTCTGTGTATGTAGTGTAAAGTTACAGAAGGTCCAACCAAAGCCTTCTTTAGACAAGCTATGAAGAAATAAATTTGGCAACGTTGGATTCAAGGCGATGGTGTTTACATTAGAACATTTGCAACACGTGGTCTAATTAACTCATTGTTTATTGAGTTTAATTATAATTTAGCCATTTATGTTAGTTAATTTAATTGAGTGAGTTTGGACCTACAGTTTAGTGTGGAATCCGAACCACGGTCATCGACTGCCAGATGCCAGCACCTACGACTATGTAAGTACATAACTACATGGCAATGGCAAGTCTACCGACGCGGCCGGCAGCACCATCCACCCATCCAACCACTATCCACGCAACCAGGTACTTCAATACCATGATCACGTCGACACGCGTTTGATCATGTGGGCATCTCCCGCCCCATTGCGATTATATGTTCATGGCTTGTCTAGCGATGGCTGTGGTCCAACTATTAATCAATATTACTGGGTCAGAAGTACAATATTACATTTCCACATTTTCTTTATTCATGGGTTTGCCATACCTTCGTAAAATCTTGATTGAATTGATGATTGGCAACACGATGAAGTAAGACATATCGATTCTGATATTCCAGTTGATTGGTGCAGATGATGCCATTTCAAGGGTACAAGTGATAGTTTTACCAACAAATTTTTGTGTGGATCGCAACTGCTCATTGTCGCTACTAGCATTCCTAGAGCTTTATACCAAGAGTTAGACACTTAACGTACTTAAAAAATTGACCTTAAGCTACAACACGCAAGAGGCTCATTCCACGTAATATTTTAAATAGATGCGACCTACATAAGACATGACGCACGTAGGTGAGATGATGAGAGTTGGGTGAACTGGTTCTTTTTATCTGAACGCGTCAAAATAATATAAGGGTAAAGTGACAATTTCCTCAACATTACATACACCTTATAATGATAATCTTTATTGCTGTATAAACACTTTAAAAAGTATTACACAAGTAAAAATGACAAACCAGTCAAAGTATACACACTACGTCAGTGACAAACAATACATTCAAACACAAAAATCATTAAAATCATTTAACATGAAATCATTAAATGAATAAAAACACTTATCTATTAAATAAACCTTCAGTTTAGACTTCAACAGGTTCACATACAGTCCCCTAACTCTTTCAGGTAGTATTTTTGAAACCAGGAGAAATAGTAGTTTTATTTTAAACAATATTATATTATATTATTGCTCCAAAATATTATTAACTTTCATTTGAACCGTTCTTTTCTATCTCCAAAATTAAACGCACCAGAAGCCACAGTATAAGTAGGTACCCTTGTATCAAGCAATTTATTTTTGGAAACATTGCGTTGTAATATTTGACGATTACAAATAATACATTCTCTTCAATTCAAATATCAAATTTTGTACATTCGCAAAATTATATTTCTTCTCTACTATGTAATCTTAGATCGTGACAGACGAAATCATTAACGTATACATACCTACCTAAATCACTCATTGTTAATAGGATTTTTATAATCACATTCACCTAAATAACCATATAAAATAATATTAATACCAAATTGGTAACAGCTACATATTACCATTTAATGTAATTAACACTTGTTTAATGGTAAAGCGCATTTATACTATTAATCGTATAATTAATTTAACATTTTCTAAAAGTTTTGCAAATATAACAAATTATATGTGTACACTAACACACAACAAGATTGCGCCTCTTTAACTAGTTCAATTTTTTTTAACTCCGAGTCTGACATTTTTTTTTCTTTCCACAGATTATACCATAGTTCTACTTCAGCCAAAATCTTGTTTAAGTTGTAGTAGTCACAAAAGCTTTTAACTTTTTTTAAAAACTTAGCAAATGGTAAAGCAAGAAATATATTAGGGTGTAATGAAAACAACTCGTATGCTTGCAGAGTTTCATTAGAGAATCGCTGTCCTAAAGACATCAATGTATCCAGATACGGAATTATAAAATATGTCGTCCAGTACTCGGTACCAGAACCTGCTCAAGGGTCCAATAAGTAAATTTTAGAAGAGCAATCGGGGCATGATTGGAAAGCAGTTAGTATGGTCCGAGGCCATTCACGTATACTAGTTTACATATATCTACTGTTGTATATCTCATTGTGATTAAATGCAGGCCGATATTGTAGATGGACAACGACTGTGGTACTCTGACAAGCTCAGAATAAGAGCGAAACGAATTCGTCAGTATCTGTCTCTGGTTCTACTGAATTAGACTGAGGCCCTGCTAAATTAAACAAAATCCCCTGTGTAGGTAAAACCAGTCATTTTGTCCGCTACGCCACAAAATTATTTTTCATTTAAATTTACGGACACAAGTTCGTTTTATAATTTGAAAAACTAAATCGATAGAAACATGTCAATGTGTAAATATTGAGAAATAATCAAATAAATAGCTCAGACGTAGACCCCTCCAATCATATATAACATCACCATCAAACGGATTTTGTATTAACGGTAATAGAATAGAATTACATGAGTTTTAACATATATATAACTTCGTAAAGTATTATTCTGGGAATTTTCATTTGTTGTGTGTTTTCTCCCATCTTATATAATACAATGTTATGGCTGATTCCTGTTTACAATTTTACTATTGAATATGTTTTAATTATTTTTTATATAAGCTTATATCCGTAGCGTAGCTTAGGTATACCTATTTCACTGCGGATATAAACTGGTTCAATAAAACTCTTGTGCAGGCTGCAGGACAACCGAGGCTCAGTGAGATAGCCAATATTTCGAGTAGATTTCAGAGTGGTTTTACTGTCTCTTATATTTACCCTGAATAAGGTATACTGCCCTGCTACGGAAGAAAGCCGTATGTGCATTTTTTTCGAAATTGAGATTACTATGATAATGACAGAGTTTTTTAATTTTTGAAATCTACATTATCAAAACTCTCTAAAAAATCTAAATTTGTTTATAATTTTTAAATCCAATATGGAGAAAATATTATTTAAAAATATACTTGTACGTCATCCAATATTAGTTACGTGGTACTAATAAAGAAAGCCGTATGTTCAACAATCATGCTGCATGTTATACTCTTGATAGCGTCGTACTAAGCAAATACGTCGCATCAACATACATGCGGCTCTTATATTATGTTGCAAAGTCAACCTAATTTTATCAATCATCCCACAGGCTGACGTAAATATGCACATGCGGCTTTTATCGCTAGTGTTTAGGGTATACAATAAACTACGCTTAGTACATACAAGCCGAAACGAGCACATTCGGCGTTGAAGCCAAGTATTGTTCATCAAAACTCTCTAAAATATCTAAATTTGTTTATAATTTTTAAATCCAATATGGAGAAAATATTATTTAAAAATATACTTGTACGTCATCCAATATTAGTTACATGGTACTAATAAAGAAAGCCGTATGTTCAACAATCATGCCGCATGTTATACTCTTGATAGCGTCGTACTAAGCAAATACGTCGCATCAACATACATGCGGCTCTTATATTATGTTGCAAATTCAACCTAATTTTACCAATCATCCCACAGCCTGACGTAAATATGCACATGCGGCGTTTACCGCTAGTGTTTAGGGTATACAATAAACTACGCTAAGTACATAAAAGCCGAAACGAGCACATTCGGCGTTGAAGCCAAGTATTGTTCTACTTTACATCACACAAAAAATGCCAAAACTATATGATTTTGTCGAAGTTGTTAAAGGTTGTACAAATAAAGTAACCATAAAGGAAATGGATTTCTCCAACTTCAAAACATTGCCTAGTAGGACGACTTAATATCAGCTTCAAAAAATGAATAAAAACAGGTCTTTGCTAAAGGATATAGTTCAGATTACTGTAAAACGAGGTCATCATAATATATTTTATGAAACAACTTACTATTCCCAAATTGACATAGAACTTAATTTTATTCCCAAAGTCTTTTTAATTTGAAAATTGTAGACAATGGTGATAGAGACAGAGGAATAACGGAAAAAAGAAAAAGTATCATACCTAAAAATCTGAGTTCTATTTTTCCTCCACAGTTAAAATTTTGGAAAATCTCGCAACTGACAACTCGTCTGTGTCATTAATTGATACGATTGAGGATGAATAGATTTGTTGCGAAAAAAGGAAATATCCTATTTTACATTTTTTAAATGTTTTTGTTGTTTCCACAGTTTTCTTGGAATTTTAAATCAATGGCCCTTTTATTTCAATATTTTTATTTTTGAGATATTTGTTTTAATTTCTTATCAGTTCCTAATTTTTAAACCGTTTTATAATTTATTTATGTTCGTACTTTACTTTTGGAAAATTGTCATAATGTGAGTTTGAAAATAAATTGGTTTGACCCTTCCTATATTGTAATGTATTTTTTCTGTGGTTTTTAAGAATACTCTATAATATTGCATTAAACAAATTAAAATTACCATTTTATGAAGACAGTTTGTTGTCATAACAAACAAAACAACAATAAAATTGTCACCAAAAACCTTCACATACGGCTTTTATGGCTAGTAATACTTCGAAATGAACAACGTATAAAGCCGCATGTGAAGGGATTTTTAAGGTTACGCACAAATTTCACACGATTTTACAATATCTAGGTAATCACTAATTATTTCTACATATTTTGGTAAAAAACTCAAGATCCTACGTTAAATAGCAACCGAAATAAATTCAAATGAAAAGTTGCAAATCTTTAAACGTCATTTTCTCAAAACTATCCGAAGTGTACATGCGGCCTTTTTCCGTAGCAGGGCAGTATAGGAGAATATACAAAAATTAAGTCTGTAATTTTGGGTAGGATTCGAAAATGCAGTAATACACTATATTCCATTTAAAATAAAAACGTTGATTAATTTACGGTATACCCAGAAATATAAATATTTTAGGGTTCTAGTTCTGTCTGAATCCAATATATAATATATATTTTGAAAAAACTGATAAATTGCAGTTTCTCTAAAAATTGTCTGTGTAAAATCTGCATAATGTGACATACTTACTTTAAACATCTTCTACATTTTATCCCAGAGTGTACACTTTGCACTAGAACAAATCTATATTATTATTTAATTAAGATCTAATAGATACTTTGTAGTTAATATATCTCAATTTGTCTTAGGTAGGTATACTTATATATGTATTTAAAAAAATCTTCTAATTCTGACCTGTTTGTCGAAGGTCAGTCTGTTCACGAAATAATTTACATTATGCCAGTCTTCCGGGGTCCAGTTCGTGTTGAAACGCTTTTTTGGATTAATGAGGACGCGACCATATAGATAGAATTTTTGAGCAGCAACCTATAAAGTTTATAATATGAGAGAAAAGTAGTAAAGGAAAAAAAATGTGGAGAGATATCTCTAATCTTGATCTTGTTCTATTAGTCCGGCATGCGGCTATAGGTTCATAAGTAAAGCACGACCGATACCATCAATAACAGAGCATTCACATAGGGAAACATACAGATTAACTGCACCAAAGACTGATTAACCATTAATACTTAGGAATCGTCTAATTTTATAATAATAAGAAGAATTTTATTTGCAACAGGACAAACGCATTTGCAGGAAAATCAATATTTAAATTAATCTAGTATTAATATAACATAAAACAAAACTAAAGCTTAACCATTCTAAAGAAAAAGTACCGGAAAGTGGAACAGCATGACTACCTCTGTTTCGCCCTAAGCATTAATACAATAATATATAGAATATAACAAAATAAAAACACTCTTAAATTAATAAAACCAAAACGAGTAGCAAAAGAAAAAAATATGTTGAATGAATCAAATGTAAGGCCAAGTCATGACAAATAAGTACTCTATAAAATATTTTTGTCGCGCCTTATAAATGGTCAGACCCTCACCGAGGTTGCAGAACAAAAAGACTTGGGTGTTGTCATCTCTGAGGATCTCAAATGGGAAAAGCAAGTTATGAGGGTCGTCAAGAGAGCAAATTCAATGACTTACCTGAGACAACGTGCATTTAATGACCACTCCACCGCAATGATTGTAAAATTGTACAAGTAGAATTAGTAGTAGTAGTAGTAGAATTATCTGTTATTCTTAAACAGCCATATTACAGTAGGCTCTTACCAAATTATTTCACCGAAACTGTTCTCATTGACGATGAAAAGAAAGAAAAAGAAAACTAAGTCTAATAGTAACAGAAATAACAAATGTTCAACACTTTAATTATTTTAATTTTATTTTATTTTATTTTAACTATTTAACAACCAATTTTCCATCAAAATGATATGTATAGACGTTTAAATCATAAATCCATGTAAAACCGCTCTGTTAATTCTGTATGAGGTATGACTCTCACATGTAACAACATTGTACAAGCTCTTTAAGCCACTGATGATGGACGTGTAGTCCGAAACATGTCTGGCAGCTAAAACGAAGAATAATTTTAACGTATATATATAAATCATTTTGTGGAGTAGACGCCTTTTATTCCAATAATAACATTCACTCCTCGATAGATGGATTACTTCAGAAAATTGTACAAGTGTTACATACGACCAATTCTGGAGTATGCTCAGTCGGTGTGGAGCCCTTATTATGTGAAAGATATAGAACTCTTAGAACCTGTGCAAAGAAGAATAACGATAATCCCACCAGAATTGAGGAATTTACCGTATGAGGATCGCCTTACTAGAATGAACTTAACAACGCTGGCTGCTCGTAGACTTCGTGGCGACTTGATACAGACTTATAAAATTGTAAATAACTACTATAACACACCACTTAATATGTTTCATGTTAGCGACAGAAGAGAATTGAGAGGTCACTCTAAAAAACTTTCTAAAGAGAGATGTGCGCGAATGTGTAGGAAGAATTTCATGACGAACAGAGTGGTGTATATGTGGAACGGTCTTAATGAGGACACAGTGAGTGCGCCATCGGTCAATGCGTTTAAGAATCGTTTGGACTGTGAACTGGAAAATGGTGCTGCGACAATTACACACTACTTTTAAAATTCTTATCCGTAATAAATTGGTATAAAAGTAGTTTCATCGGGAAACCGGTCACTACTTTAACTAATACTAATAATAATAAAAACCTATACAATAACAATTCTGTTAAGGTAGCCACTAAAAATAGGGTTAATTACCTCAGAGGTATAGGTGAGGTATGAGCCTCGATATTCCGACAGTATCTGTTAAAAATATCGCACATATAATAAATAGGGCATTGTAACAAAATGTTGGTCAATGCAGGGCCAATGTTGAATGGAACCATATCTCGGCTTCCCAAACGTGGTGACGGAATGTTATACGTGGCAGCGGGTAACAATTTGTGCAAATATTTGGGAGCACTAACATCTCTCCTGAGTTGGAGAGAGGGCTCACTAAAGCGTGGGAGTAGGGAAGTATGATCTACACCCCGCGGAGGATAAACGTTATCAGCTCTGTAGGCCTAGCGTCTCTGGATAGATTCTATCTCCCTAATATAGTTGTGATACAATGGTATACACATCACTGAGACGAACTCCAGCTTGGACCTAATATAAGCATAGTATAACAGCTTAGGTGAAAACGTCTTTGAACTAACTACAATTTCTAATGACAAAACCTAACATTTTACTTGCAACAGATATGGCGCTTGGCACTTTCCTGGATAAATGTAAATTCGCTATCGAAAACGACTCCCAAGTCTCTAATGTTGCAGAGTCGTTCTAAAGACTTTTATTTATTTATTCTGTAACCGAATCTCACTGTGTTTTTAAATTTTGAATAGTTGACAGTTTTGCATTTTGCTATGTTGAGCACAAATAAATATCAAAATTCGATGGACAATTTATAACTCATCGGCGTAGGCAAGCCTGCCACACGTAAGTGATTCAAGCAAATCATTAATAAAAACTTTAAAGAGCAGTGTACCAAGATTGGAATCCTGAGGCACACCTGAGGTGGAAGGAAATACGACTAAAACCCTGGTACTCTACGAAGTTTAAGCGTTGAAATAGATATGATTGAAATAATTTCACCAAACAAAGAGATAAACCAATATTTTATAATTTAAAAAGCAATATAATCGTATAATGACCAATACGATGGAATGCCTTTTTAAAGTCGGTATATATTACGTCTACTTGCTGGAGATAATCAATGGCCGATCAAATGTTTTCGGAGAGTACAGCTAAATTAGATACACATGAACGGCCACTCAAAAATCCATGCTGATCTTCAGAAAATCTGTTGCCTAGCTGGGAATATATTTTCTATAAAATCATTTCAAAGACTTTAGATAAGTTAGAGAGAAGAGATATTGGTCCGTAATTACTAACAACATTAGTGTCACCAGATTTCAGAATAAGCATAACCCTCGCAATCTTCCAGCAGCTGACGTTTATTTTTAAACTGCAGCGCAGTAAGTTTCTTTTTGTCATTAAAGTAGATACAACAAACTATGGGTTTACAATGAAGCTTCCTATACTTACCTATTACTAGTAAAACTTAGCCAAATAATATAGTAAGGAAAGATACATAAAAAATCTAAGCTGTGCAATTTCTGGCATAAAAACACAAAACAAAACACTAAGCTATGACAAGTAATAACTAGTAAATTTAAATATTAGTCATGGTCACCAAAAAGTTAGATCTTTGTTGTAATATTTACGAACATAGAGCCGCGGAATATCTTATCTGTGTAATAGATGAGTTAGTCTTTGCACTTGCGTACCACATATATTATTGTTATAATAAAAAAATCAGATCAGACTATTAATCTATAATAATTATTACTCTCCACAGTCCAACTACTTAAGTAGTAACTTTAATAATTAACATTACTGTTCCATAGTTACCATTAAATATAAAAAGTGACTGCGCCAAACCAGAGATTTTATTTTTCAGATAACCTGAATTAAACTAAAGCCTTATAGGCACCGGCAGATTTATCTAAAATCTTTATCTCGTGTTTGTTCCAATGAATATCATTCAGATTGCGACAAAATTATAAATAATCCCCACCGATTGTGCCACTTGCTAGATGCTCTTCGGTAATATATCTGAATTTGTGGGGAATGTACGAAAAATTCAATACCTAAGACTGTTGAACACTTATTATGATGTCAGCGATACACGATATTTTAAAATTTTGGGTTACTCGTACTATTTAGTAAGAAAACGGTAATGAGGTTAATTACATCTGTATCCAAAGCGAAGTTTGAGTTTACTTTAAAGAACTAATTTCTACATATAAAGATGAGAAGTGAAAAATTTGGGTTACTTAACCCAATATATCGATGTGTAACGTTACCAGTATGTACTATGATCAATAGCAAAACATATTTTTCTTTAAATAATATGTTACCCAAGCGCAGCTTCAGGCGATGGATTTTCAGTACAAATTCGAAGATAACTGACATCAATGCTAAACATATATAAGTATATTATCATATAAACAAAAAATGGTAGTTTTCGATCAGATTATGTTTTGCACTAGCATTTTCTGTTTTATCTGACTACCATTCGAAGCACCCTCATAGCAATGGTTATAATACATTTATTGGTTCTCAGCACTGTATCTCTACTACAAATGTATTTATTTAAGAAAATTTTGTTTAATTTTTTTTAACGCATATTTAACACTTTTCAATATTAACCTGATTGATTTGGTTAAAACATGTGGAGAAGGCTTTAAAACAAACCCAATTTGAAATTGCCCTGATCTACAACAATTAAACTAGAAAAACATTGAAATAAATGAATTATCTGCATAATAATATGGGTTAATTAATTGATTGGTGCGGACGGTATGTTTACTCATATATCAAGAGTAGGTCTTATACGCCCGACACATCCAAGAAACAAGTGAATCGCGGAATGCGGTCTGGCCAGTGACAGCGGCGGTACAACGCCCCCGCCTTGGGAGCGCTACTGGCTCTACACCTAAATGTTGCCAGTGGCATAACAGAAAAAATAGATTAAATTTCTTAGAAATATACACTAAAAGGAGAAAGGTGGTTTATATTTACCAGTTATTGAATAAACTTGGTTTTGAATTTTATTAGGAATAAGATATGATTTAAGATTCAAACTTAAAAATTACATAAATAACTTAAATTTTAACTTGATTTTTAAAAATAAGTTTTATTAATTTAACTTAATATACCTAGTTTATTTCTTGACAGGCAGGCAGACACTTTTAAAAATAACACTGCTTGAAGAGTGAGGTTTGTGACGGATGTTTATGAGCTAGATTTGGATGGCAGTTTTTGGAACACGGATTGGCCTGAATGATTGAAAACAACAGATCTGCGACTAGAGTTTGTCAACTCAGTATGTGTTTTGGAGCAGATTTCCATATAAATTGCGAGTAATTTAAAGTCAAGAAATGTTGAGTAGTAAAATTCATTTTAGTGGAATTTTGAGAAGTTAATTTTCAATTCAACATCACATATTAGTATAGCCAGGTCACAGCACAAAAATGAAGGCTATAGATGAAAATGCGGAAAACTCTACTACTTACTTAAGTAAAATTTGAGGAGCGTTTTTCGCAATAATTATTTAGATCAATTTGCTATGAAATATAGGAAAACAAATCAAATAATTGATCTTGAAATCAAGATCATTTATGGGTATAAGGAAAATGGTTGGTGAAAGCTGACTGACTGAAAAAGCGTCGGAAGAGGCCCCAATAAAAAGCACCCAAAAAACAATTTGTTAAAAAATTTTATATTCACCACAAAAGCAAAAGGAAGTCCTTAAAGATACCGTCTTATAATAACATTCGTTATTCTTGCAGCAGGCCATGGGCCTACTATCAGGAAATCAAAAATTACAAATATATTCAAAATAATACAATCTAAAATTACGTAATAAAATAATTGAACATTTGGATTATTTGTCCTATGGAATCATTGAACAGTTCAGCAGCAACTACACGGAGCTTATATATCTGCGTAGACTAAGAGAACGCATACCGTATCTGTTCAATAAGTGTTGATAACTTGAACCCCTTACAGGGTAAATGTCATCCTCTGTATATCAGAAGTCGCCTTTGCACAGACTCCAAATTTCTAATATAGCAAACGTACATAGGATTTCAAATTAATGAAGCAAACTCCAATCGGCTACGAACAAATGCATAATATAGAAGTTTCAAAGTCTACTATTCCGCAACACAAAACCAATCGCTCTAGAGGCCGACCTAATCACAGAGGAATAATGTGGTGCAAATGGGAATTTGGTATCAGTGACCTCGGACACGCGCGTAAGTATATCATTATTATTTTTTTTTATTTTGAAAGAGAATTGGGTTCTTAATTCTATGAAAGGTTGACACAGCGTTTGGATACAATTAAAGATAATTTATTAATTCCACACCACTCATTTACGATATTCAAATTCTCTTGCAACGATTCGCAATTATAATACTCAAAGAATCTACCGCTTAAGATCCTAGACCAAAGCAATCCTAGAGACACCAATAGTCTTGAGAAGGTATTAAAATGAAAAACGGACCAGTTAGATCCCTGGGGTACCCTGGATTTGGGAGTAAATCTGTAATATTTAAATCCTTCATACTCAACAAACTGCGATCTGCCCATAATTATCTCGAATGGCTTAGAGAAATTGCACAGTATCGATATGAGACTGAAATTGGATATCAAGTTGTTATCCCCTTCTTCAACACCGGTGTGATTCTGGCCTCCTTCCATATATTAGGGAAACGGCAAGACGCAAACATACTTCTGTAAATATGCAATAAGGGACAGTCAAAGCACCAATACAATCTTTAATAATAAATGATGGGATTCCATCGGTTCGTGCAGTTAACCTTGGATTAAGCCTCTTTGCAGCTTTAATAAATCATATCCTCATCAATATGCGGTATTGTAATATGATCAGAGTGAATACCAGTCATCCGACATGACATCTGAGGGCAGATCAGCATCAATAGATACGCTCTTGATGGTTTCAATCAATTTCTACTTGAATTCAGGAGTACCTTAGATATACAAAGTTGGAGAAATAATTTTCTGATTTTGTATTGTTCAAAAATAATTTCAGGCATATAGGTATGTGTTACCGTGTTGTAGAAAACGAGGCGGGTATACATATAGATAAATAAATACTTCAATAAACAAATAATATTTCGTGTACAGCACTGACCATGTCAGTCCTCTCAGTCACCTATCTCTTCTATTTCAAACACATAATCCTACACAGATATAATAATATTAATGTGCATAATATTTATTGTTACGAGTTATTTTTATGTCTTTATAATAGGATAAAACTTGAATGATAATGAAAATAAAAATCATACTACATACCCATACAGAAGATGTGGGCACACAACATTTGGTTTTCCACACTTCTTGCAGATTTTAATAGGTTCAGTTTTCATATTATGTTATTTTTTATTGTTATTGTTTTAGTATGGTTATTTGTAGGTTTTAAAATTTTATTGTCCAGTTTTATGTGAGCTTGTACTAGGTTAATTGTATCAATAATTTTATTCTGCAGTGTTCATAAAAGGCTTATAAATAAAAGTTTAGTTACAAATTTGGTATTAAGTATTAAATATAAATATTTTATTCAGTTTTATTAAACAATAGTCTATGTTATTGGAGCATTATCATTAAATTTTAAGTGTAAATATCACTGAACAACAACTACAACACAGCAAAAAAATTAATATATTTACGGACACAAATTCATTGTATAAAGTAAATAAATTTTATAGCAGATGATTTCTGATTTAACTATTTGTAAAAATAATTCAAATAATAAATAAAATAATAAAGTAAATATTTAAATTTAAAAACTGTCGTGAAAATAGAAGAAACGAATATTTAAGCTGTTCTTATGGTTGTTATATTCGCAATTGAAATCGTAAAAAGCTTTGGGCGGCATACATCTAGCAGTTTGGAGGCATGGGCGTATCATTATTTTAGCGAAAATAAAAGAAAAATTATAGATACCTACATAGATTTGGTGTTTAAATAATTTTTTTGTAATCGGGTTTTATGCACCCCAAATCATCTCGATCGGATTGAATATACAGTGGTAAAGCTGCAAACTGAGATCAGTATATCCTTGAGTTAGGCAAATTTGGTCTACTGCATATTCTTTTTTGAAAGTAAATCGTTTTATTGTATCAAGTAATTATTTCTTTGTCGACTTTGTTTTAGGAATAGTTAATTATTTCTCTGTCATAAAATTAATAATAGTATCTTGTTCTGGAATGATAAGATGCGTTGTCTATGACAACAATAGAATTACTCTGAATGTTTGATAGCAGTTGTACAGCCATCTATTTTTCAAATAATTGAGCATTCATATTGACACACCCGGTACCTATTGCAATAAAAATATATGCAAATAGTGCATCCGGTCGAAGGAAAGTATTTTTCGCTGATTAATAATTTATAACAGTTCATAAAAGTTCATCACTCTAACATCGGTATTGTATCTACTAAATAGACAAAATTTGCTGATTGACATGTTTCCACAAAAGTGATACGACATCACGAATAGACAAAGCTATCCTCCTCAAATCAGTAGTGTCTTTTAAAACTTACGGTTTAATTAACACGTTTCAGTTTCAGCATGGATTATTTTAAATATTTCCGTTTTGAAAAAGTGAAAGGAAGATCAGCTGTGTCCATGATGATGATTGTGATGTGTATGTAAGTACAAATTTTAAATATTGTAATTGATGATTTTTTTTTTCAAATTTTTAAATAAGTAATTAATAATAGTTAGTAAAAGATATTTGACTTTCCTTCTTTTTCATTTTAATATAGTTTTCTAAAATCTAATCAAGTAACTATTAACTGAGAGACACAGTTCAAATACAGACCGTCACTCGTTTACGAAAACAACGCATTCCGAACAAATTCATTTTTAGTTTTGTATCTTGTATCTTGTCAAACTGCAGTTATTATTGATTTTATTGCACACCGAGCATGATTTCTATCTTTTCAATTAGATGTTGTAGTTTTGGCAAATATACTTTGCATTTGGCGCAGCATTTGCTTATATGTATACAATGATTTGATATATTAGTACAATTATTACTAATCAAATAAAATCCATTAACAGTTTGTAGTTTGTTGAAATAAATTTCTGTTCATCTACAAGAGACATCCAAAGAAAACTTTGTGTCGTTTTGGTAAAAGAATGTGTTAGTTAGAAAAACTAGTACTTTTGAATCAATTCTAAAACATACTTTTGATTCAATGAAATGTTGCATTTAAACCATTCATTGAAACTCAATAACAGCTTGTAATTGAGTAGATAATTACCAAATATAGGATTATACTTGAGTGAAACGTTGTTGTATTCGAGGAATTCTGAATGTAATATCTCATTGAATCAAAGGGTGTGTTTTTCTCAAAACTACAAATTTTTCTCTGTGTAGGTATACTAGAAATTAATCGCATTAATATTTGTGTTTGTAGTACAACCGGAAACAATGCAAGCATTCACTAACATCTCCTATTTAACGAAAGATCCCTACAAGGTGGTTTTAAATAATACGAATATTATTCATTAAGTATACGTTTATTCACCTTTAATGGGCACGCTGAATAGCGGCTTTCGCTGTAGCTAAGTAATAATAATATAAATAATTTATTTAAAGTTTCATTAATAAATTCCATCTACAGGTCGATATTATGTGCATTAATCCCAGCTAATTGTCTAATAATTTAAAATGAACGCTAGAGTTCGTGTCTTTCTCTGACATTGATGTCTCCATTCCTGGTGGTTTATTTCTCGGTAGAATTACGAGCCAATTACTATCAAAGTGTTTATTTTTTCTCGTTCGCGGTTCTAATTTTAAATTTTAAAATAATTATTTATCATTATTTTACTGAAGCTCGCAGCAGTATAAATTCATGTGGATTGCTTTGAATTAAATATAATGTGCCCACAGAACTGTTTTAAAATACGATGTTTTTTTTTGGTCTTGTTTTGAATACCTACCTAATAGCTGGAACGATTTAAAACCGCGATTTATGATATATTATCATTTTAATAATAAAATAACTAATTTTTTCGTCCCCGATTTTGCATTTGTACACGTGAAAAAATTACTGTTCTATAGTAACAAGAATTTTAGCCAGAATTCAAGATAATATAGGCACAGATACATATATTTTGGCACTACTACCTGTGTGAAGAGCCATTTCTGTATTGTTCTAATGACCACATTATCGCATTGTCACCCTAACCAGATTGTCTTAGTTAGCATAAAATTATAGTATTGTTATCTCCACAATATAATATTGGCTTTTGAATCAAATCTTCTTGTCTTCCTAACAAAGATGCCTAGTTATTGGGGCTAGATTACCTGACTACATTGTCTTGTTATCATAACAATATCATACTTGTACTTACCATACCTACTATTTTGTCACTATTACTATATGATTTTGTCACCTACACTTCAGTATAATGTTAGTTCCACTATAATATAACGTTACTCCTATATTATAATATACCACACGGAAAAAAATACTGTTGCAGTTTCAAATATTATTTAGTATTTGGTCGCGATTCATTGTTTCGAATACATTTATTATGGCTTCAAGTCCATGTAATTCCAACAATATAATACTTCGTTTTGAGGTAATTGCTAATAAGTTATTAAATTTAAAATATATTATATTTCCGCTAAAAAAATTTTACTGTCACTCTAACACTAAGATTAGAATATAATACACTGTAACCACTTTATTGGTTTAATATATTATATGTTTCATTTAAACAAGACGTACAGTTCATTTGATGCATAAAACCATTCCGGCAAAAACATTTTATAATCAAGATTTAATCAACTTTCATATTGTCTATAAATCACAATTATAATGGAAACAATAATCATGTTTTTAATACAATTTTATATGCCATGGTGTCAAATACACGTTATATTAAATTCAATGATTCTTCTCGTTAACCCAACAACATTTTTATTGGGTTGGACAGATCTGGCAGTCTTCGAACACTCATTTAATTATTGCCCTGATGCAACATGTGTGGTTCGTTTTTCGGTATTTCCCATTTTTGTATTGATAAAGCTAGCTAGCAGTAGCTGCCAGTTGTTGTTATTAGGTATATTGTTATAGACAATATTGTAGAATTGTTTAAAGGTAAGTACTAAGACTGACTACATAGTAGATTAAGTGATTTATGATTAATGTTTGCATTTCTTAATACATAATACAGTAGGTAACTTTGTGTAAAAATTTGACTCCATTTAACACGTTAATTTTGTTATTATACCTACATAGGTAAAATTATTGTATAACTAAACCAAATTGTTTTTTTACCAATTTTCGTATGTTAGATACCTTGGTTCTTGTTATTACTTATGCGAAATTCATTTATTAATTTTTAGGCAATAAAATTACATTGGAAGATGTACAAGAACTATCTCATGAAAATATTAGAGTTGTTTCCTCAAATAGGAACTCGAATTCGGTTTCTTAAATCGTTAGAAATATACTTACATGAAAAAGCTGATGGATATCCACAATATGCCTGTTCTGGTAATGTATTTTGAACTTGGATGTTATTGACTACATACTTATTCTAATAATTTCTCTCTATAGATAAATGATAATTATGAACTTCTTTTCCCATCAACCCCCGGTAGCGCAAGTATACATCCGCTAGTAGTATGCTGCTTCTGAGAGGAGCATAATGGAGATGACAACATGCATAATGTGATCGTTGCCCCCACTGAAAATAGACAGGTAGCCTTTGCGGAGTGAATGGTTTTGAACAATTTGATTTTAAAAAAAGGATGTATCTAATATCATTTAATTTTTGCTTTTTTTTCGTTAGTCTGTATGAAACTATGGTCAGAGAATTTGTTCATTTTTTTACTTTTATGAAAATATATTGTTTTTTTTTTTCTATCAAACTGCAGTTATCATTGATTTTATTGCACAACGAACACAAGTTCTATCTTTTCAATTACTAGTTGTACTATTGGCATTTACTTATATAGTATACAATGAGTTCATATATTAGTACAATTATACAAATTCATTCAAACCCGTTAACAGTTTGTAGTTTGTTGAGATAAATTTCTGTTCCAAAGAAAACTTTGTATCGTTTTGGTAAAAGAATGTGTTAGTTCAAGGAAAAACTAGTACTTTTGAATCAATGCTAAAACATACGGTTGATTCAATGAAATGTTGGCATTTAAACCATTCATTGAAACTCAATAACAACTTGTAATTGAGTAGATAATACAATACTATTAGTTACCAAATATCGGCTTATACTTGAATGAAACGTTGTTGTATTCGAGGAATACTGAATGTAATATGTCATTGAATCAAAGGGTGTATTTTTGGCAAAACTACAGATTTTTCTCTGTGCAGAACATGTGTCAATCTCCTATGGATGTGAATCGAATACTCCAAATTATCAGGAGCTTTAGATACGAATCTTTTGAGAAAACGCTCTGTCAGATTTATATCCCTCAAGCATATATGAGGGCTGAACTGCTTCAGATTCTTTTTCTCTAATTAACGGAATTTTATTGAAATTTGTAAATAAATTCAAGTTTTTTGAGACTCAATTAGTTTTTGAGGAAGTTTATTGTAAAAACAAATTAAAATTACATTTTCCATATTAAATCATATAAATATATTTTGAAATATAAAACGAAATAATTTATTGTGGAAATATAAATGTCATATATCCTATTTTTCTATAACATCTGTCCATTGTTCAATACAATATTAAAACCATTGGATAAACTCTTCTTGTTCTAGATGCTCCGTTTCGGATACTAGAAACGACACACAAAAATGATGAAAAATGCAACTTTTTCGAGTGATACAGTAAACATTTCAAATAACCAGGAAGGAAAATTATTCAAATTTGAGAATACATGTAAAAACAGTAGTAATACTAGGTGTTGGTGATTCGTATTGTGCTCGAGAAAACTTGAGTGTGTTGGCGACACTTTATTATTAGGTATATAAATTATATTTAATATTTCCTACCATTGAATATTGGCACAAGATTGTCTAAATACCGGATGATTGCAGTAGATGTTCCACAAAATCATCCATTGCACAAACCATGTAACATGTTTCATAAATTCCACCGCACACCATCCACTGTATTAACAACAAACTAATTCCGCAAACTCGACCCTCGACTGTCCAACAAAAAATTCAATAAATGTGCGCTATAAGCTGTTTTGATTGGTTCACGAAGTTTGTAAAATGCGTTCCAGCTGGATTAGTTTGGTTACTATGACAATATTCTTTCAGTTCTGACTTCTTCCATCCTAGTGTTTTCCGGTCCGGCTGTCAGAGTGTCAATGAAAATTTGGAATTTTTGGCCACAGTTGCAGAAAGGCATTCTCCTACACTAAATCCAAATAAAAGCGTGGTAATGTTTTTGGTGGGGAAGCAAATATTTCTAGACTTCCACCACCCGTGATTAAAATTCGTAATGAATTACTTCCCATAAAGTAGAACACATAAACATTTTGGAATTATATATTGATTCAAAATTGCGATTTGACGAACACATTCCGCGCAGTGCATCAAGAGGGCAATCTGCAATTTGAAAATGTGTATTCTTTGGTGTTGTCGGTATTCAATCATTGCGATGTTGTTTATGGTCCTTGCATTACTGCGGTACTACTTCCCAGAGAATCCAGAACATTCAGAAGTGTTGTGTTCGATTTATATACGGTATAGGAAGGGGGTGTCCCGTCAGCTATAAGTTGGAGGAGAATCCTTGGCTGGACATGATAAATAGGCGGTATCTTCATATGTGCTGCTTGCATCACAACATGTCTCAACTTACGATTTAGGGGAGATTTAACGCCGCCTACTCATAGGACGGGCTTCATTGAAATGTCATTTACGTATAATATAGCTAAAACATATTATTATAATAACTTAAATATACGTTTCAAATCTCTGTCTAAGTCAACTTACAAATGCAATTTGAAACAATTTCTCTTAACATTGCATTGGGATTTTTTATCATCCTTTTGGTCCTCCACTCGCACACCTCGGTACGCACTTAAGCGTGTACGAATGGCGTACTTCAGCCTTGAAGGCTTATTGTGCTTTTCAGGACCATACTGCATCATACATAAGATGATCGATGAATGTAGTATGAGGATAAGTGTAAAAGCGCTCTTGCCTTTTTGGGTGGCAATCTTCTATTGTATCCCAATGTATGTTTCCTTAACCAAATAAAGATTATTATTATTAATAAACTAGAAATTATGGTTATTAGAACTATATAAATGACAATCTGATTCTAGTTAGGATAGCTTTTGGCGCTAATGCGTATTTCTAGTGAGAATAACAATAAATTATGATTATAGGTACTATCATCAAGTTGACTATGTACATAATGTTTTCGTGACAATGTGAAATCTGAAGGCCTTGCCGTGGTAACTGAAAAACTGATTGCGTTGACTATAAAAATCCTAAAATATCTCTCAGTTAGAACTCGCTACGATAATTCTTTCCGTGTAGTGCTCCATAGGGCAAGCTTTTTTTCGAAGAAGTCTTGTTGAGGGACGTTTCTCTAATATTTGATATTTTTGTTAAAACAACAAGTCTTACTATAGATAGATATTTATATTCTTCCAACAACAGTTTGTTGCCTGTGCAGTTTTGAATGAAATTGATAACATTTATACGTGCATTATGTTATATATACCTACAATATATAAGGATATTATACGAGTACATCATAGTTAAAATCTCATAAGCAGTAAAATGCAAACTACTATTTTTTCTATTTTCTTTCCATTTGAAAATCTGTTATTGCATTTTACATGCAAACTGAGTATAAAATAAGTTTTAAAACTTTTAGAGAACGCACTGGTATTTAAAATGATATTTTGCACTTATACATATAAACACCTACAACTAACAGTTCAGGAAGATATGAAATACAGTGCCGGTCTTATATATTTTAAAAGTTACATTTTAACTGAAATAGTTTTAAATAATACCGCTTTCTTTGCTGCGAAAGTGTATTTTAAACATTGTCATATAAATATTAAAATTTGATCTCAAATAACGTTGAAAGCTTTATATAGATTTTAATATTCTTTGTCAGAGAGAACGCTGATCAAATGTCTAAAACTTTTGCGACAGTCTAGTGTACGTACTATAGTTTCTCTATAGTGTTTACAAATCCATGGGCTAATAGGAACGTTCAAAGTATCTTTGGAGGGAGTTGTAGAACGAACAATAAAAAATCAGAAGATCATAAAAACCCTATCTCTGAAGCATTCTAGTAACGGAACTTCATAAAGAAATGCCCTGAGAGGAAGTTCACCGCAAAGCCAAGACTAACAATACACTACCAATGAGAACCTATCCCAGTGTATTTCAGGGGGAAATTCACGCAGTTGGGTGTATACAATTTAACCTAGAGAAAAACCACAAGAAGTGCGGAATCGTAATCTACTCTGATACCAAAGCAGCATTCTAGCACTGAGCCTAGGCAACCTTATCGAAATGAGTAAAACCAACACCACCAACCCAACCCAACACTCTGGCATCAGATGGAATGAGGAAGCCAACAAACTAGCAAGCGAGGGGACTACAATTCCCTTTGTAGTGCCTGAAACATTTTGTTGGGGAAAAACCACCTACCAACAACTGACAGACCAGCACTCTGGCGAACTCTTGTTATACACCTCAATCACTAAAACGCGGCAGCGTATTTGGATTTCAGCAAGAGCAGCCTACGTATTTTACAAGGTTTGTTACAGTAGATTGTCTCCTGAAGAAACACATGGCAAGATTGGGCCTATAGTAGACCCTAACAAATTCTGTAGGGCAAAGGACAAAAATCGCGAAGAACTGATAACACAATGCGTCGCCATCATCAGCCAGCGCAGAATGCTTACGCTATGAAATCATAAAAGTTGGAGAGGTATAGTCTTTCCAATATTAGTTTGAAATGACATAAAAAACCACAACTCCATATCCCTTTGTAAAGTCAATACCGATCGCCGCCGTCCATAGGCGCACCCTTTTAACTTTTCATAATAATACATGCCCTAGGATATTCCTCTGACTCCGTTACCTCAATCAATATTATTGGCTCTTAAATTTTTAAATTTTGATTAGTAGTTTTTGTATTGCGTTGAACATGTTATAATCATAAAAAAAAAATAAAATTTTTTTCCAACAAATGAACTTGTATTTGGATACATAGGATGACTGATTCTGTATAAGTAACTGGTGATGAGAATTCAATTCTCGAAACATGTATGGTTATTGATTGTCTGTTTGAAAAATAGAAGGTTCATTTGTGGAGTCAAATATTATATGTTTACACTTGTCACAAAATAACCGCTCAAAACGAAAACAAACGTACTCTTTTCACTGGTATACTGCCTTATAAAATATATACTGTATATGTATACAATACCCCTAAGGTGTCTGATACAGTGACTGCAAAAGTTTCATCCACTTGAGGTTTTATTTAAAATTATTATGTAATTTGATAGATCTGCTTTCATTTTGTTAATCTAAGAAAAACTATTGAACATATCATGGTGACAATATCCTGCCACCGGGTTTTACTGTCGGACACAAATTTTCTTCGTAAATTCCACATTAAGTCTTCGCCACACCATATGATGTCCATCCGATTATTGTTAGATTAATCTGAGAAAATAACACGTTGCCAAAAATTATTTGTTTCCTTCATATTATATTTATTTGCAAACCCCTAATCTTTTGTTTTTCGATTAATCATAAATCCAATACTTTTGTCAGTCACTATAGTTATTTTTATTACTGTCGGTGTCCTTTGGTAGGCATTCGATGTCCATTTCTAATGTAAAGAGGCATGGGAGCGGATAGCCCCGGTATAGAATTGTTAATTTTATATATTTTAGATTAAGGTTGGATAAACTATACCATTATTGAAACCAACTAAGTTAATAGAGTTTATCAGAGCTCTGAAATGGGATGGGAAGACGTGACTTGAACCAAGCTTCAACGACTTCAAGACAATAGATTTTGAGAGAGGTCGTAGATTATCATAATTTATCTTAATCTTACGGCCCTTATAACTCGAGATATCCGAGTTACTCAGGTGGTATAGGCTATTTCATATTTTTAATTTTCTCAGATGGAATTGAAGAGAAAAGGACATTTTATTATAGAGTTTTCTAAAGTTTATTTGAATTTCCAAGGAAAGCTATATACCTACAACAAATATTATTCAACATAAAACATTCCTTATACCTAGATAACCAAGTTTAGGTTAAAGTTAAAATTTTATTTACTTAATTAATTTACTTTAAGTATCTTAATTGATTTATTTGACGATGTACCTGTATGTATTAATTGTTATTCTTATGTTTTATATGTTTTGTTTACCTGTCTACGAATTATTTTTAATTTTTTGACAAATATATATTTTATTTTATTTTGTAATAAACGTCACGATTTTTCATTCATTTTTAAATTTAACCAATTTATTTAAAAATGTCTTGATGGTTCAAATATATATAATAAAAAGAAACTGAACCATCGATCGTGACGTTTTTAAATCTTAGGGTTAATTCAGATTATATTAGAGGAAGATCATTCCATACTAATTCGGTTCTGTTTTATTACTTATTCTCTTACACATAGAGCGCCCAATCTCTTTTTATTGCCAACTACTAATTATTTATGCTTACGTTGTTACTCAAGTTGATATAATGTGTGCTATAATCTTAATTACAGTCTCGAGTTCTGTTTATTTTTGTATGTTCGCGACATGTTGAATAGCTAGCTATAAGTGTACTCACGAAGTGATATTCTCTATTCCGAAAAGTTATGTAAATTATATAATAAGTTTAGTTAAAGTGTAATAAAATGTTAAGGATTCGATCATAAAGTTGCAACGTACCACTGTATATAATATAAGAAATACTGGCATTCTTTTTTTGCTTTTTATTTCTTGTGCAATTTATAATAAGTATTATTTCTAATAAATAACATTTTCTGAAAATATACTTATGCAGTGTTGACTTTAATCAAATTCAGAATAGTGTGTTGGATATTATAATTCTGAATTTCATTAAAGTCAACACTACATAAGTGTATTTTCAGAAATTTTTCTTTATTAAAAATGATTTACAAGAAGAAACATTCCACATTAAATGTTGTATGATATTTGCTGTTTACAATTAGTATAATTAATTTTTAAGTTTTCTAAAATTTTATCGACTGACCTCATGTTTCTTATTTTTTACTATTATATAGTTTTTTTCACAAAATGTATGCAATAGGTAAATGTTTTGAATCCATATTACAACTTAGACACTAGGTGGGATTCCTTGTAAAACTTATTAATGCCACTTAAGACGGAACAGTAAAGTTCCAAAACATGTTTGGCTGATTTGAACATCTGTATAAAAGTATTTTGTGGAGTAGATTGATTTGTAAATAAACAAAATATTTAAATTTAAAAAATTAATTTCTTAAACACAACCTTGCATTGGTTATTATTCATTTCTGGATATTCATTAGCATTCCAGGAGAGATTTTATTGCAGGCTTCTTCAATTTTAATTTTTAGATCATCCACATTCAATGGACTATAGTTTCATAAACATGGTCTCTTATGTAACCCCATATTGAAAAATCCATTTACGGTGAAGTCGGGTGAACGACGCGGCCAGTTTACTCCATCGATCGGTAGGGCATGAATCTATTGAGCTGGGGCTCCATCTTGCTGAAAGTACTTGAAAATTCTAATAACCGCTTAAGGTAGATCATCTAAAATATCTTGAAAATTATTATTCAAGTAGATTTGTCCATTTAAGTTTTCGTTGAAATAGAAGGAGCCCACTACGTTTGTGTCGAGGATTCCCAACCAAACATTGATTCTAAATCTCTCTTGGAATGTTGTTTCCCGATGAATATATTGGTTTCTGTCAGTCCAGCGTTAGTGAATATTCCGATTAAACCACCCATCTGCAAAACATTTGTCTTCTTAGGAAGTCTATTGGCTGCAAATGCTGAACTTTTCGGCAACCATAATGTTTAAACTTATAGCGATGCAGAATTTTGTTAATGGACGTTTTTGCCACATTTGTCTCTTTTTCAATTTCGCGTAACGAAACACATTTATCAATGTTATTTTTGTAATTTACGAACCCTACAATTTGACGTTTTGGAAATATGTCAGCAAGCGTCATTTTTTCAGATGTTCCAAAGCCAACTTATTTCTAATTATTGATAGGTAACAAACAGTTACGTATTCGATATAGGCACAAGTACATTGTACTCAATATATTCGATATAAAAATAAAGAATACTAAATTAATAAAGTTATAAAATATGTTGAGGTATTTTCACAAAACACCCTGTATCTCAGAAACTAAGAAGAATTTGACAATATGGTAAACGGACCTGGGAACAAAGCACGTAACTTTTCCCTAATTTAACCGACCTCGTACCTCTTAAGGTTTCTGAGATAGCAATACAGGTATCACTTAAAACGATCACCCTGTATAATATGTGTTGGATTATTTCTACAAGTTTTGATTTTGTTTGTATCATTCACTCCTATATGTATAATTAAATGTAATAGGCTATTTTGTTTTTGTTTGACAACACATTGTAAAACTTTTTTATTATTAGGTTAACTGACTGATGATGCTGGTATAGACCACCGAAACATGTTTCACTAAATAAAGAATTACTAAGGAATTTGTGGAGGTGACATATTTTATCATTGCTTTGTTTTAATAAACTATTAGTTTAAAAAAGTTTATAATTTAGTTTAGTTAGGTACTCAGAAAAATAAACAAACATAGATGTGGCATAACAAGAAAATAATCACAAAAATGTTTGTAGCCTACATAACCTTTACTTTTTTAATAATAAAATCTAACACTGTTGCAAATTGTTCGTTTTATTCATAGAATCAGAACTCTTATTTCACATCCCAGTGTAAATTTTTATTAGGGTTGGTCACAGTGTACTTACATTGCAGAACTATACAATATTTATAATATTTCTTTTTGCATTCGGCTTCCATTATATGTTCACAAAATATTTAACGTCAAGAAATCAATCAAATAGAATATGAAATACAGTTCTACGGATATAAATGTGTGGCAACCCCGCGGAGGGATTTGTTTATTTTTTACACTTCACGTTGACGTGTGGGGTGCGAGTAGTGCAAGAGAGAGAAAGAGTAATCGTACTATAAAAGTGGTGTCGAAAAGTTGGAAAGTCGTTATACTCATCCTCGAACGCAAGTTTCTTGAATAATAAAATCGAATTTTGTCAAAATTCTGTTTTTTACACATCCTACGAACTTATTGAATGACATTCCATATATCTAAAACCATTTAACAAAACAGTTTTGCTATTACGAGATTAGCTAGTTTTTTTCCCACGCCTAAAAATCCTTTTTGTCATGTTATTACATAAACCTGCAAGAAAATATCACAAGAATTATTAAAAGCACCAATGCGGCAAAAATAACGTTAATTAATAGCTGAACAGAGATGTGACCTCATAGTAATTGTTACTTTTCAATAATTTGTAGCTTGGTGTACAGTATTGGGCATATTTTGCGCGCGCTCTTTTAATTTTGCAACAATAATTAGCAACAAAAGCGCCGAGGTAAGCGCGCTTTAGTTTTGAAGTATTAATGTACTATGACTATAGTAGAAAGTGACATGAATGTGTGGCAATATATTTATGCGCCGACAGAGCGTATCCTTTTGTTATAATATACCTGAATTACAAGGAAAATTAATGTTTTTGTTTGCCTTTGTCATTTTAGGCGTTACAGGTATGTTGTTGAACGAAATGAGATAAACGAATGATTTTTTGATTTTGTGTTTTCGCACTCATCTAAATTTCATGGAAGAACAGTTAATATTATGAAATTCCTCATTAGAGTGACATAAATTTAATGCTTTCTGGGAAATAGGAGCAAAAGAGTTAGTGGCTCAAATAGATAATTTTTAGCAGACATTGATGCGGTTTATTAAAACGATTATGAAATGATGGGAGTGTTTATTACTCGAATAAGAATATACGCGTCTCACAGAGACATATTATACTTCATGGGAAAAGTTAAGAGGTATTAAAAATCTTCATAACAATCTAACTAAACACTCTTCATTGATATTGCCACAGTTTAATATACAGTTACTTCACTTCGTGTCGGAACGTTTTATCTCTCTGTCTTCAAAGCAATTCGCCGCTTTACTATATAGTTATAGTATAGTATCTTATAGTATATATAGATATAGTATAACATAGTAGCGGGCCCGAATGTGGCTGGGATTGCGACGAGGCGATGCCGTTTTTAGCGTCTACTGACTCTTCTTATTTATAGTTATTATTCTATGATATTGCTGCGTAACATAATGTAACCAAACTCGGATAGAAAAGAAAAACGTGAGTGTTTGAGTTAGAAAAATTTGTTCAAAAAATTTTTTTTATATGTTAATAATACCGTTAGAATCAGTCGTATCTTACGGGTCATTCAATGATTTTATTGTCTACTATTTGGACACACAGCAAAACAAAGTAGGGGTAAGCCAAAGTGTTAAACGTGCTCACAGATACACGATGGAACATGCCATTCGGATGTTAAGGGCTATCACTCCAGCACCAGCGATCATTCGTCCATCTCCTATGACTGCCCAGAGTATAATAGACACAAAACTATCCGAAAGTGTTATATGTCGCTTGATTATATATCCTATTACCACAGTTTATACAGTTGGTTCTCATCGTGTCGGTACGTCTCATCTTCAGTCTTCAAAGCAATTCGTCGCTACTATAGATATAGTATAGTATCTTATAGTATATATAAATATAGTATAACATAGTAGCGGGCCAGAAATGTAGCTGGGAATACGACAAGTCGATGCTGTTGTCAGCGTCTACTAGACCTTGTCTATAGTCATTATTCTATGCTACGAGGGTTGCCTTTTATATCTCGGGATTTGACAACCCTAGTGTTGCAATCCGGCAACTGACAGCTCTATCGTAAAGTTGGACATTTTTGAGGTTATACGTACTCAGACCGTTTTGAAATACGAGCACTATTTGTGTTGATTACAGTAACTTAAAAGATTCATCTCGGCCCAAAAATGGAATTTAATCGTGAACATTTTCGTGCGATTAATTTTTACAACTTTCGACGTGGATTAACTCAGCAACAGTGCATGGACGAACTTAATTAAATTTTTGGCGATGGAGCTCCATCAAGGACCAGTGTTTATCGATGGTATGGTGAAATCAATCGTGGTCGTAGTTCACTCCAAGACGAATTTCGTGAAGGTCGTCCAAAATCAGTTGTTGTTCCGAAAACCATTGATGCTGTGCGCGAACAGATATTGCAAGATCGTCATGTGACCTATCAAGAGATTGAGACAACCTTAGGCATTAGTGGGACCAGCATACATTCAATATTGCATAAACATTTGACTGTCAAAAAATTTTGTTCGCGTTGGATCCCACACAATTTGTCAATCCCTCAAAAAAAGGCTCGTGTCGATTGGTCGAAAGCAATGCTCAAAAAATACGATCGCGGTGCGTCGAAACACGACTATGACATCGTGACAGGTGATGAATCGTGGATTTACGCATATGAGCCCGAAAGTAAACAGCTCTCGACTGTATGGATGTTTCAAGATGAGCCAAATCCAACAAAAGTTGTTCGCGCACGAAGCACTTCGTAAAGGCTGAAGCACTGAAACTTGTTTACGGAACACATGTATAAAAATGCGGATACTAAAATCAGCGAAGGTGTTGTTTTATGTTAAAAATTTCACAATTCTATTCCGGCAAAAATTTTAGGTGGCCACGGATTTAGCAGCTCGATTAAAAAGCCATCATAATATGTGGTTCAAACACAAATATGATATAACGACATTTTACTTACTATGCATCTAAAATTTATAATGGCCTTCATATAGATGTAAAAACTATAACCTTTCGAAATTTAAAAAGAGTATAAACTGCCTCTTTCTGCTATCTATTGGATTAAACTTTATGTAGATTTGTTGGCTTTCTCTTGTTTTGTGTTTCTATTTGTATATTCTCTTCATTGAAAAAACTTTCTGGTTAGGTAGACTACCGCTCTAATATGCCTTTCACCAATTCCTTGTTCTATTGTATTATAGGGATCATATTTTTTTAAATTGCCTGAACGCAAATTAAGAGATTTTTAAACAAGTACTGTTGAGTGATGAAGCCCATTTTAACCAGCAAGAAGTGTTCAATCAGCACAACTTGCATTGTTGGAATTACGAAAATCAGCACCAAATTAGATAATCACATAAGCAAGCACGCTGGAGCTTAAATGTGTGGATTTGTCTGTTGGAGAATAACGTCAACCAGAACCACAGTTTCTACCTAGGATACTAAACGCCGAAAACTATGCCAATTTTTCCGCTAACAGAGTACCAACTCTTCTGGAAGAAGCTCTTTTAGTACAGCGGCCAAATATTGTGTTTCAACATGATCGTACACCTGTCTGTTATTCTCGAAATGTTTGAGATATATTAAATCGACGTTTTCCCAACCAATGGATCGATCGTAAAGGACCTATTTCTTGGCCTGCTAGATCCCTGGATCTCCACCCTTTTGGCTTTGGGGTTATCTGGAAAATATAGCTTACCGTGTTATTCGCATTTATGGAGCTTTAGCACAAATTAGAAACGAAGCAATAGGCCGTTATTAGCCGTTTGTACGCATGCATTGAACAAAATGCTGAGGATTTGCCGTTGTAAATTGAAATGTTTTTGTTTTATTATGTGTTTAGTTAATAAATAATTTGAATGTGAACATTTGATTTGATTTTCGAAAATTACTTCATTTTCTCTCTCTCTCTATATATTATTGGCCTCTACAACTAGGTAATTTAGCCATTTCTTTAGTTATATATATTGTGAGAATTCTTGGACCTACAGTTTAGCGTGGAATCCGAACCACGGTCATCGACTACCAGATGCCAGCACCTACGACTATGTACTCCATAACTACATGGCATTGGCAAGTCTACCTACTCGGCCGGGAGCGCCGTCCACCCATCCAACCTCTATCCAGACGACCAGGTACTTTAATGCCATGATCGCATCAACACGCGCTTGCACATGTGGGCATCTCCCGCCCCTTTTTCTTCATTTTAATATTCAAAATGGTCATAATTTTATAAGGAGACATTTTTCGAAATTTTGACATAAGTGATTTTCGTCTTATTTTTGGTCGTAGGGTGGGGAATGTTTTTTGGGACACCCTGTATAAAGATGGTGTTAGATCCTGTATATTATATAATCTATTTTTTAATTATTGAATTGTCAATTAATTTAGTTAACTGTCTGATATACATTTTTATTAGTTCAATATAGTTTCTAACATTTTAAATAATATTTCTATATTGTTTGTCTTCTCATTGTGTTTTTAATAGTTTTACAGTATAAAATTTATCAGATGGTGGCGTGAGCTCACAGTCGACCAAAATTAACAACGAATTGATGCTTCAGAGGAGTGTTTGGCGCTGTTAAATCGCAATAAAATGGAATTCTATCTTCGATATGTGACAATGGATGAAACATGGCTTCACTATTATACACCAGAATCCAAAAGACAGTCACCTCAGTGGACAGCAATCGACGAACCCTATCCAAAGCGAGCAAAGACGGCCGTGTTTATTTTGAAATGCGAAAGGAATAATATTCATCGACTATCTGCAAAAAGGAACTGAAGGCTGAAATCGCAAATAAACGGCCACATTTGCAAAAGAAAAAAGTGTTGTTTCACAAATCGATGAAAAACATGGCAAAATTGAATGAATTTGGCCTCGAATTGCTTATCCATCCACCGTATTCTCCAGATTTAGCCCCCAGCGACTTTTTCCTGTTTTCACATCCCAAGGGAATGTTTGCTGGAAAGAAATTTAAGTCCAATGATGAAGTAATCGCTGAAACTGAGGCCTGTTTTGACGACAAAGAGAAATTGTCCGATAAAAGTGGCATCGAAAAGTTCTGTCAAAAGTTTGTTTTTTTCTTACTTTCCCTACGGACTTATATTGAATGAGATCAGAAATGTTACGACATTTTTCTATTTAAAACTATTCTATGAACGTGTCGTTTAAATAGAAATGATAATTTTACAGATGTAAAATCAGATTAATTGAATTTTAATCGGATTAAGTGTCAGTGCTCTTTAACAGAACAGAAGAATAAAAGGAAGAGAGACATTCTCGTTGTGTGTGCAATTGGCTGTACATGTGGGCGGTAAGAGAAAACAGGTTGAAGCTGAAACCGTACCTTATATACGGGAATATTATTCCAGTAGCGTTGGAACTATATCTCAAAGGCTTAAAATATTTTTCAGTTTTGTCTTATATGTATTATAATATTATCCTTTTATGCAATGTAGGTACTTGGATGTAAAAATTGGGATCGAGATATTATGAGAAATATTTATAGAGTAATTTTAAACATTTAATTAAATAATTATAGCAACATTACTTTTTACCCATCAGCTGATCTTTGAACTAGGGTTATGTAGTCTAAAACTTCTATTTTATTGGAATTGATATTTTTGTATCAATCTTAAACAGATCAATACCATCGATTTCAGATATGAATGCTAACCCGAATATTCCAGAACTTCATAATATAAGTGTTTAATTTAAATTTTTAGAATTTACCAAAGGAACCAGCTGGTGCCTTCTGCAGGGTATAACTATAGAATATGCCACAAAAAAGTCATTCGTTAAGGCACAATTTTTCTAAGTATAAAATACTATTTATGGTTTTCAGATTTTTAAGAAATTATTTAAGGGGAAAAAATAGAATACACTTTGCTTACTCGTGTCTTGAAATTTATTATTTCAAAATATCAAATAGCGAATATTTCGTACTCGTTTATACTCATCAGGAAGCCACACCTCTCGATATGTTGATTTTAGAGCACTTTTAAAATTAGAATATTTAATATGAAAAAGTCACAGTAGAAAAATTTATTTGGAAATTGACAAATTAATTTGTATATATATATTTTTTAATTAAAATAGTGTCAACTATCTTTTAATGGTAATGTTTAACAAATGACCATAGTATTTCTAGCCAGCTACGGCCGCTTAGATACTCAATCGTATATTGTCTGAATATTATGCTAAATTCAGCCTATGTGCAAAGTTTCGTGCTGAAACTTTCGACAAATATTAAAATAACAACTATTTATTCAAAATTGCCCCTGAAATCTAGATCTATCATGCATTATAGTTCTTCTGCATCATAAAAAAATCGGTTGTGTCCCCCAAACCTTTCTTGACACAGTTATAATATAATCAAAAATATATGACCTGCGTAACGAAACAGAATTTTAATAATAATAATAATAATTATTATTATTATTATTATTGTATTATTTTCATTATTTCCAATAAAATAACGTAACAAACTACTGATATATGAAAATTTAGTGGTTGTGTCCACCACTATCACAGGGCTTAAGCGATTTCAACCAAAATGTAATGGCTTAATCCTAGGGCTGCCCCAAACTCATATAACAAAATTTAGCTCAATTGGGTAAAGCGTTTAGGCGCTATCTTGGAAGAATACATACAGACACACAAACAGACAGACTTCCATCTGGAAATGGTCTTAATCGCCTCAGGGAACTTCAAAATGGTTATATCCGTCTTTATCTCAATTTTTTTTTAGCGCGTTCACAATACTTTCCCTGTGCGGGTAAGTAAAATGAGAAACTTTTACCAATGCGTTAGGCAAACTTTCAGATGGATCTTTATAGGGAATTTCTTCGCATAACCGTGAAAAGCAAGTTTCTGAGAAGGCAACTGTCCATACGCAACCAATTTACAGCATGTCTATCTAACCCAAGAGTAGATAACGACACTCGATTGACATAAGTATCAATCTCCTCAAAGCTGACATTGCACGTGCACTTTAAGCTTTTTGGTGAAACATCGAAAGAAAAGTGAATTCTATAATTGAAAACAGTCAAAATATGAAAAAATTTGAAAAATTCACCAGTGTACCTTATGATTTGACATGACATGTAATAACCGATTGTTTTTGAGCATTTATGTATTTCTTATTATGATTTTTATATTTGTATAAAATTCATATTATTATTAATAAATTATTTGTATATATTTTATAGTAAAGGCCTTTTATTATTATTATTTAATTTTTGGAAATCGATATTTTACAATTACAAATAATATCTAATAATGAAAAAAGCTCAGCTTTTTTAAGTGGTTGTTAGTTTTCTTTTAATTTAATAACTAAAATTTTTACCACTGAATATTAAAATAGGGAAAAGAAATTAGGGTCTTCTGTAAAATTGGCTAACACCAAAAAATGGGTGTTTAGCCGCCTGAGCGATCTTAATTGGTGCGTAGACCCTCGTACCTTTTGTCGCCATGCGGGTGTTCAAGTCGCAATTGGTGGAAACTGAGTACTTCCCCGCAATTTTTGCCACCCCTCTTGGAATATCGAGTAATATTGAATTATCTAGTGGCAGAATGGTGATATTTATACCTTTGTTGTCGTGTATGAGTTGCAATAGCACAAAATATTATATCAAATTATCATTGTATATTTAGTGTTCTGTTACTTTAGTGTTTTGTGATTTTGAACAATTTACTGTTTTGCTACTTTGTTTCATTGTTTGTTAGTTCTTACTAGTTTTATTATTTATTTTTTAAAATGAACAAATTTACGCACAGAAAAACTCTCAAAGGCCAAACAAGAGAAGTGATAGCGAATGGTTATAGGTAGGTAATAATAATATACAATAATTGCATTCATATAAAAGCAAACAAAAAAATAATAATCAAAAAACACAAAAAAGAGCATAAAGTGTCAAAGTCGCCTCGTTTCAACGCATTCTTTTACTTACCTACCTGTTTTATATGTTGCTTTTATTCCGTGAAATACGGAGATATCGTCAAGAGGGGCGAAATAGTTTATTTGGAAAAGTGACTAAGTTTTGGAGGAAATTGAGCACATTATAAAAACTTTAGGGCAAGATGACGACAGCGAAACTGACTGCCACCTTCATTAACGTAATAATAATTATGATCGTTATATTTAATCAAAATCTTTAAAACAGTTAATTATAGTTCCTAAACGTGACTCAAAAAGATCTAAGATATTTTAATTATTTTCGATAAGTGTTTAGGTGTTTTGGATTTTTTTGTTCAAATCAAGCAAGATTACCAAAGTATTTTATTTATTTCGTTAAGTTGTTTTAGAATGTTTTTGTTTTTCATAAGAACGTTTGATTTTTGGTATGCAACCTTTAGTACATATTTAAAATAAAATAAATAAATAAGTAAAATACTTCTTGGGTGTTTTAGTTTAATATCAGTAGGTGCTTTTACCAAACACGTGAAGAGCTTTTCATCAATTTGAATTTTTTGGTAACACATAAATGTTTATTACTTATTACTAAACTTTCACAACGCACGCCGCTGGAAATTTTATGAATGAAATCAGCATTTGCCACACAGTAGTGGCTATAAAATATTATATTAGCGTATTTTCTTCTGAATTGTTTCTTAAAATGGTTGTGAAAGACAAACAGAAACACAAGTGATTGTATAGGGGTTCTGTTTTATCCTTCTTAGAGAAGGAAGTCTCTCGGAAACCCTGAAAAACAATTTTTGCCGATGAGACAAATATTTCCTTTTTGTGCTATCTAAAATGCACTTTTTTTCTTGACCTCAACTACTCTACTCAAGCAAATTAATAATAAATTATTGGAAACTAAAAAGCAAATTTCGTGCTACGCCACCGGTTTGTGGATGTTAATTTGGTAATACTGCAACATCATTTTTCAACAAAACACAAATCATTTTTCATAAAAATGTCCGCCACTGCTTCTAGGTGTTTTATGGTTGAAACGCACGAAGTGCTTTTCTGTGCTAAAGGTAAACGATAAATTTGAGAAGGTGAAGAATACTATTGCAGTAAAATAGATGGTAGGCTTTTTTAGTAAATAGCGGTATAAATGTCGTAATTTAAGAAGTACCTATAGGCACTAATATTTATTAAATTATTTATCGATGTCATTCTATATAAACTATTAAAAATATAGCTCCTCTGTTCATTTAAGTTTGTTATTGATTTTATGTTTGGATTTTAAACAAATACAACAAATAGAGATGTTTTTGTCAAATGGTAAGTTTTTTACTTATGTACAAATTTGTTGTCCATTTTACGTTTTGTTTTTCTCTTATGCGTTCGTTTTTATCTTTATTTTAGGACTGATGATGGCTTGTTAAGCCGAAACTAGTTTCCTTTTTTCTAATTAAATCAAATATTGTGTGGAGTCGACTAACAAAGTTTTTGTTTGTTTTCTTTTATTTGAAACTGACATTCCACTTTTATGATGGATAATTTATTTCGTTTTACAACAAACATTACTTGATCCTGAAATAAGTAGTTTGAGGGAAGCAAATAAATAAATCTGGTTCCTGGACAATAGTATATTGTGCAACGAACATGAAATGACATATATTTCCTACGAGTATGATCGTTTGCAGCATGAGCCGCAGGCGAGTGCTGCAAATCATACGAGTAGGAAATGGTCATTTCATGTGAGTTTCACACTATACTTTTTCTACGACTGTTTTAATGCTTTTCAATAAATTAAACATAATTTTTAGGAAAATATTTGGTTTTCGAAACTTATCCCTGTTCGTAAGCCTAAATACGATAAGTTAGAAGTATTAAATTGACTAGGTGGTGTTAAACTATATTCACTATCACTGTTTTTGTGTTTTGAAATTAGCGAAATACTTAATTATAATTATTATTAATTATAAATACCTCAACTGTCAATTGGGTGCGTTTGTATTGTCGGCGTTGCTATGGTGATTTTTCATGGTTGACGCTACTTTTGTCCTTACCAGGAAATTTACCCGTGCGTAATAAATATTTATTGCGCACGGGTAAATGAAAAACAGCATTACAATGTACTACATTTTCAAATCATGATTGAACATATAATAAAGGCATTTAAAAACAGTCCTAGAAAAATATGTTTATCTACTAATATACTCTACATTTATACTTCTGTGTAAATTAGGAACTTAGTTCAAATTAATGTCATTATTGCAAACATCATTTATTTCGAGTCTCAGATTTTTTACCCCATTAGGAGAGGGCGTTTTTAGTTAGTGGTGAGGATATTTCCTGACATCTACTATAAACTAATCTTTGAACTATCGTGGATCAGGCAACCCAATGGGGAAGAGAAGTAAAGACATGGAACACCGCGCCGTCATAAAGTTCCTGATTGTTCAAACCATTATGATCATTTGACAGGGAATTTTGCCTAATAAAAACAATGGCTCACAAGTGGCATAACCTTTTAAGCATGGTATAGGGAATCCCTCGAAGGTGACCCTCGACCGGTGCGTCCTATTGAGGTGACTATCAAACTTATACTCGAAGATGCTCGGCTTTAGCAGAAACAAGTCGCAGAAATAGTTGAAGTATCCAATAAAACCATTTTTAATTTTTTACGTGTGTTTTCGGACGTCTGTAGTGAGGGTGCTGACCTGGATTTTTACCAGGGACCATAATTGTGTACCTGCGTCCAATCAGAATGTGATGCAATGGAATGAAAAAAGTACACCAGTACCGAAGTAGTTGAAGAGTACACAGGCAGTTGTTCCTACAAATAACTGGAAAATCCTACGCTTCAATCTTACATCTACAGTGAAAAGAAGCAATCAGAGAAAAAAAAGAAGAAAAACTGTGACGATAGGTGTTTTCTTCCTTCACGAGTATACAAGGGTCGAGTTGCGCGCGCTGCCCTATTATTATTTGTAATCAAAAATTAAAAAAAAAGCTCAATGGGAAAAATTTGCGAGCGATGAAGACATCAAGGTAACAGTTTCGGCGTATTTTTCGACGAAAGTTTTAACAGTTTTTATGAAGGAATCAACAAATCAATTAATAGATTTGAGAAGTGTATTAAGGGTGCAAGTTAATATACGAGTATTTAAAAAATATATACTATTTTCTACACTGAGTGCCCTATTTTGGAGAATTAACAATGCTCCATCTTAATGTTTCCGCAATTCATTTATCTACTGCTCTTCTGAAAATTTTGTTTGAATAGAGTAATTTATTTAAATTAATTCTCAATATTTTGAAACAATAAACTTCAATAGTAAGTAAAGTGTATTTTATTTTTTCTCTTAAATACTTTAAAAGTGTTAATAACTTTAGTAAATTAAAAAATGTTTAACATCTGATGACAAATTATATATTTTTTGGGTAGCTGTTTTGCCTTGTTCGATATCGTAAAGTTGGACATTTTTGAGGTTATACGTAAAAGATTCATCTCGGCCCAAAAATGGAATTAAGTCGTGAATATTTTTGTGCGATAATTTTTTACAACTTTTGACGTGCATTAACTCAGCAACAGTGCATGGATGAACTTAATTCAATTTTTGGCGATGAAGCTCCATCAGGACCATTGTTTATCGATGGTATGGTGAATTCAATCGTGGTCGTAGTTCACTCCAAGACGAATTTCGTGAAGGCCGTCCAAAATCAGTTGTTGTTCTGAAACCCATTGAAGCTGTGCGCGAACTATATTGCAAGATCGTCATGTGACCTATCAAGAGATTGAGACAACCTTAGGCATTAGTGGGACCAGCATACATTCAATATTGCATCAATATTTGCCTGTCAAAAAAATCTTTTAAAATTGAAATTTATTGATTTATTTAATATATGAGACTGGACCTAAAATAACTTCCAAGTCTGTGGTGTGTATAAAGACTATCTGAATTTTTTAAAAAACAAACGAAACAACAATACTGAATAACATTAAATTATTTACAAAAGTTTGTCAGGTAATTTAAGCGGAAGCAGTGTTTTCCTTGCGTAATGAACTTCAAGCCCCTAGTCATTATTAACATAAAATATATTTCTGTATGGAAAGCTATTCGTGTCTTATGGGCACCAGTTTATTAGTACTACAATGAGGCCAACAAAACTGTGGCAACCGAGGATTTACCTTTTATTGTTTTGTACCAAAATAGACTTTAACCGTTAAAATAATCTAAATAAAATATATTTTAAGTCCTATAAGTCGTCGCTCTTATCTCTAAATAAAATACTTTACGTCAATCTAAAAGACTCTCCTATTTCGCATTCAAATACAAACAACGCTACCATTTACAAGAAGAACCATCTGGTTTCTACGTTTTCAAAAAAATCTACACTGAATCAACGTATATGCATTTGTTTAGTTACAGTTCATTTTAGTATATACGTATCTGGAAGATGCATATTGCATACAAAAATGCTTTAAATAAGCTAGTATAAATACCTATCGCAAGAAAACTACACTTTTTTTTCTTATCTTGGAGTAGTTTCACGAAAAATATCAAACTCAAGTCCATATGTGGAAGCGTGGGTAAATGCGCATTTATCTTTAAGGAAGCTCAACAACAGGTTGATGTTAAAACCATATGTGTGCTCTTGCTATACATGGAGAATACATTTGAATTAAATAGGTACACATAATTTTTCATTATGTAGTTAATTTTATGGTAGTTTTTATTATACAATTTGTGTTACGACGACATCAGGATTTGACGCCAAAATAATTTCTAAATTAGTTAGTTTTTTTGAAAATACTAAAATTTGAACTGCTTACCTGGCTCAAGATACTTTTTCACTACAATAACAGACGACGCAACGGCTTGCTTTTTGTGAAATTAATCTAAATAAGAAAGAAGGGATTTCCCAACGGATTTGGCACAACATTTTGAAACACTGTATATGTAAGAAATTAAAATTAACTTAGCATATCATTAAAAGGTGTTTTAGTTATATGTTAATGTGTTAATAAGAGCTAGTTAATTAACAATTATACAAATTGGATGGTAGACAAAATTTTATTACTTCTTGTTCTTTAAGGCACTGATGATGGAGCGTGCGTTCCGAAACAGGCTTGGCTACACAGGGTGTCCCAGCTCACACGACACAAAGCATTTCTGGTTTGAAAAGTTTATTTACTTGTGTTTCGGCCAAATGTCAAAAAAAACTCCAAACAGCCGATTTGTCCTTTTCCAACCTTTAAATTTCCTTGATGGTGTGAGCTGCATATAAATCATTTTGTGAAGTAGCTGTGGTTTATTCATTACATTCATCATTCACTGTTCGATAAATGGATCACTTCAGAAAGGTAAGTTTGCAAATTCAATGGTCATGGTGAAATCATAAAAGTCTATCAAAATTTGTGTTCAACTAGGTAGGTAGGTAGGTTAAAATGAGTGGGTCTGCGCCGGACGCTCCACTGCCACCACCGATGACAAGACAAAGAGCTGATAATGACGTACGAGTTCCTCGAGCTCAAAGGACTTTTGGACAGAGAACGTTTGTTGTTGTAGGACATAAACTTTTCAATCTGTTCCCGAACCAACTAAGAATGACTGTCTCCAGCAACGCATTCAAATATAACATAACCATTTGGCTAAAGGAAAATCCTCCACTATTATTAAACTGAAAGGAATTCATTAAAGTTGAAGAGATGAAATTATGTATTTGTTTTCAAATTTTTTTTTATTCCATTTTTTAAATATTTATGCTGTTTTTGAATTGAAAAAAATAATACATTCTTCTTTCTTCATATGCTTACATCATGAGTGAGGAATAATAATAATCCATTACTTTTACTAAAGATCTTGCATTGCAGCACTTTTGCCGAACATGATCAATGATTCACTCACTATATGTTCATACATATCTATATACACATTTATCTTTAATATTTATTTTGTATTATGTAGATATATTGTAATGTTCTTTTTTTTTTTGTGATTTGCTGAGAAAAATAAATTTAATTTTTTGACAATTGACAATTCCACACTGTTCTTTATGTGGATCTTGATGAGCTCAGGGCCTTTATAGTCGCTTGGCTATCAGAGAAAATTTTTATAGATCTTCGCGCAGTGTGCTCCTGCCTGACCTCCTGAGCACACAGATCAATCAACTTCTGGCTGGAATACAGGAGTGTGAAAACCCAGACATTGATAAATTTTTGTGTTGGTCTGCTTCCGTGGATTCCGGCACCTGTACCTGAGTTTGTCTTTGAGGCATTAGTAAACCAGCAATAGTCCGCACTTTGCAACTCCCCCATGCAGGACTCATTGATCTCTGCTGGGGAACAGAATTTTATAAGATAGATCACAGTTTATTGCTAGAGGCAGTCTGTTGTCCTCCATATCTGCCTCTACCATACAACGAGTAGTGATATAATCTGTATGTAGTCCACCTGGTTTCCTTCTCCAGAAATATATGAAGAGGAGTTAAATCCAGGAGTACCTCCATAGCTGCTGACGGTGTGGTGGATAATGCACCAGTAATAGCCAAGCAAGCTTGTCTCTGCTAAGGAGATAGTTTTGCTTGGGTCGTTCGCTGTAAGGCTTTCGTCCACCAAGCAACTGCTCCATAAGTTGACTTTCCACAGATCCGTCGACATGCCCATAAGCACAGTCTTCCTTTTTGTAGAGCCCTTTACAGATGAGCATTCCATTTGAGCGTTTTGTGTAGTACCAACCCTAGATATTTTGCCTCTGTCTCATATAGAATATTCTTTCTATGGAAAAAAGTGGAATTAGGTCGTCCAGCTTCGTTTTCCGAGTGAAAGATACAATTATGGTTTTACTGGAATTTACAGACATCTGCTTCGGCTGACACCATCCCTGAATTATATTCAGGGTAGCTTGAGTTTTGGAAGAAGCGATTCTTTCAGAAATTGATCTGGATAGTGTTCAACTATCTCTAGTAGCGAAATGAGTCAAAAAATTCTGGTAAATTTAATTAGAGAATTCGAAAACTCGTCAATCATGACTTCGTTGCCAGAAGCAGACTTTAATCATTTGAAGCCTCCAATGAAGATTGTGCTTTTGTACATATATCAAAAGTGATTAGAATATATATAGATATAGATATAGAAGCTGTTAAGTCTCCATTAATCGACCCAAGGCTATAGCTACTTTGGGGGCTCTGGAAATAGTAACCTCATTATATCCGGCTTTATATTTCTGACTAGTTTCGGAACAAGATGACAAAAACTTGCTGATCTCAAACGATTTTAAATTAAGTAATCACTCGATTGGACAAGAACGCACTAAATGAAACCACCCAGTATTTGTGCACAAAGTTAATATAACGCATAATTTATACTCAGTCATCCTTCTTGCACAAATTCATAAAAATAAAATGAAAAAGTATATAATATACAGTTGTTGTTAATCATGTTTTATTCAATAGATGAGTCAGTTCATTTAGACGACCTACGTCAAAATGATTGTGGTGTGGTATAATTTTCATTTAAGGTGATCATTTTGATTGTTGTAATAATCCCACATCTCTATACAAGTGTAAGAAGGTACTCTTTAATTAATAGCACTTTTGTTTTGTTTTTGCATTCGTATTAAACGTAGGATATCGACAATAAAAATTAACTGTTTATAAGAAATTTATCGAACAGGTGTGTTTTGGCATATTAAGTAATATATTCAATTGTTGCACACACTTGAGTAATTAAAATTAGCTAGAATCAAAATCATTTTCCTCAAAACAGAGCAAGCATTTAAGACAAACTAAGATAGTGTAACGTTTTTCGTGGTTCGTTGTGTGAAATAATAACGTTCTTTAATTAAAACTAATTTATTTACACTTAATAACTAAACACTTAAACAAACTAATAACATTAATGCACTTTTCTCAACTATTGACTGTTTAGTTCATCACTGATATCTGTTCCTGTTACGTTGCCTATATATGTATGGTTGGCATTCTTTCTCGAACACTTCCAGTGAAAGGCGTTTGTTCTACAACATTTTGGCGCGCGTACGTCCATTCTAGATCCATACGGTAAGCGAGGCACATCCTACAAAATTAACACAGCGCTGCCCCGGACGACCTGATCACCTGATTACTATAGTATAGCCAACGCGGTGTTGCCGGATGTATTTAGTTCTGCTTTCTAAGCGTTGGGGACGTTTTTATATTCGTTATAATAGGAACCAAATGAGGAGCAGCCACACCATTAAGAGTATACTCCGATAAAAAATATGGGGGTTTTTCGAAACACACTGTCTGTTCCATAAATGTCCGACCTGTGTCATAAGTTGTCACAACCCTGAGCAGTTCTTGTAATTAGTTTTCAGATTCGCACTTAGGAAACTCGTTGCTTGCGCTCGATCGTATCTATGTCGACAAACCCGTGAATTTACTTTCCCGCACAAGGAAAGTATTGTGCACGTGCAAACAAAAATTGCGATAAAAACGGATATAACCATTTTGAAGCTCCCTGAGACGATTAAGACCATTCCCAGATGGAAGTCTGTGGGTTGTGCGTCTGTATGTTGTGTGTCTGTATGTATTCTACCACGATAGCGCCCAAACGCTTTAACGAATTGAGCTAGATTTGAGTTTGGGGCAGTCCTAGGATGAAACCATTCGTTTTTGGTTGTAATCGCTTAAGCCCTGTGAGGGGTGGACAACAGAACCACTAAATTTTCAAATAGTAATAGTGCTCGAGTGATACCTCAATTTAAAGCATTTTTTATCTGCTTTACAGCGATATGTCACTTTTGATATTTCCCTCATAATTCTCGAGAAAATTGCGTTTAAAATTTCACCAGTTAGGTAGTTGGAACGTATATATATATATATATATATATATTATATTACAATTAAAATACAATATTCTCAAAGATAGTACTATGGCGTCATTGATAGAGCCTTCGCTTCATTTGCGGAAGGTTATGGTTTCTTATCCCAGCTCTGGCAATACTTTTTTTCTTCTTGTATTTTTTGAATAAAGTAGTTAGTTTCTTACGATAGTTTAGGTTTAGTTTAGGACCCAGAGGTTGCACTGAATGTTTGATCTAAAACCTGGGTACTCAAAATATTGATGTCGATTTTGACGATACGATGACAGAAATATTAACAAATTCATTCATGCGTAAATCTGAGAACTTTGCCACCAAAAACTTGTCAGGCATCTCGATATAGGCTTAACACTGAAGAGAAAATGGATAAGATGTAAAATAAAGTAGTTGCTTAGTTTATGGAAATTGATTTTGACACCTCCTTACAATTTATTCTTTTAATTTTATGAAAATGTATGAAAGGGTTGGGCATGTATTCGTATCATAATTATCAAAACCACAGAGATAAAATTTACTATATTATGTATTATTATATTTCTTTTTTCTGTTATTATCTTTTTTTTTTTTGTACATTTCTTTCTGTTGTCGGGTAGATGGAGAATGATTATCCATTGTGGTGGCACCCACACCATGTCTTGTTGTTGCTCTGTTGTTGTTCTTCGGCTGTGACCCTGCGACCTGCCCTCCATAGCAGGTGAACGCATCCATATACACATATCATAATGCGTTTTGTGTGTATATACCTATGTCTCTTCTCGATGAATATGGTTAAGGTGAAAGACATTTAATATGCCACCGACTACATGCAGGATTATTCAGAGACGTCGCATCAAGTAAAAAAAATAAATGCCTTATTTAATGTTTATACTAGCCCATAGCCCAATATAGTTTCAGCATTGCATCACTTATAATACTTACCCAATTAGTAGTGGGCAAACCTTAAAATAATAAATGCAATAGATAGTGCCTGATATCGTTGCCCTTGTGGACCCCGACTTAGCCAAAATTATCAGTTTTAAACTGTAAAAAAAATCTACTTCAAATCTACTTCAAAAGGCGGAGAATGCTGCATGACTTGAAATTCCTCAACTTCGCCCAAACAGGCCTGATGTTTTATATTGGTGCTGTCAGATATGACTTCTAATTATTTGAAAAATTGTTGTTGTTTATTTGTATATTATTAGTCTTTAGAATCAAAGTGTGCATAAAATGTTGCATTTTATAGATTTTTTCTGTACTAAAATTATATCTACCGCAACAAACAGTTTTATATGTTGTGAGGCTACCTCTCATATTACCCTATACAAGAAAAAATCTCTGTGATAATTACCTACAAAATTGACAATGAGAATGATGATGCCTTAATTAATAAGCGTAACTTTGACATTTTTCTGGACGTTGGTTGTAATTGGATCTCTAATACACCAATCCTACATCGATGTATTTCGGTTGAGACCTGCTGGAAATTATTATTTTTATTGAACTTGCATATCGGGAGCTGATTCAAAATAATACCTACTTACACTGGGGTTTCAATAACATATACCTATTATTAGTTTCTAATAATTATAAACTTTAAAACATAATGTATATAGTTGTTGCTTCTTCTTTGGTCATGATGGTAAAACTGTGACTACTAACAGCTACAGGTGGCATTATTATACAGAGTTGAACATGTTTGTTAGTCTCCTGATACTACTAACGAGCTGTCTATGGGTAGTAAATAACAGATCAGTCACGACTTCATGTCTTTTGTTCACTGTACTACGTACCGATAAATATAAATTGTTATAGTCAAATGTTCTATCTCAATTAAGTTGATGTGTGTGAGTTCTTAAATTTAGTTTCAGGATGATTTTACTACTAATAATATTAGAATTCGCCCGTAATATAGTCTGCCTCCACATTTAACTTCGAACTATATTCGTAAACTCGCACAGATAGGACTATTTTTCGAACGGTAAATTAGATACAGTCAAAATTTTGAATCTCTGAATGTCATTTGAAAATATTGGGATCTGTTTTTGAACAGAAACAATTTGGCATTATTTCATTGCTTCTAGCTACACACAACAGGAATAAAGAAATAAGAGGTATTTTGACTGATTTTTAATATGTTTAGTTTTGTTTAAAAACTTTACATTTTAATGTTTTTGGACAAAGAGATGTTCGGTTAACGAAACATATATGTGCAAAATTAATTGCAAAAATGCTTACATCTCACCAGAAAAGGCTTCACTGCAGAGATGCTTAGGACAAATTATTTACAACTCGATGATAATGAAAATGCACTCAAAGGAGCCAAGCCCAGGGTCGAAAAAAGGTGCTCCAAAGTCGTAGAAATTAGGTCGATGCTGATTATTTTTCGATTATAAAGGTGTTGTGCTCCATAAATACGGTTTTAGAGGGCAGATGATAAATAATTTTACTTTGAAGTTCATCAAAAGATTACGTATTGAGAGGGAAACGGTCCCAGGGGTTCGTCGAGCAGCGGCTGACCTCTTCACCACAATAATACTAACTATTATTTATTTAACTATTAAAAATATAAGAAAATCAATTTAATGAAAAGGACAAGTACTCAAAAAATATTAATTACAATACTTAATATTTGTACTTGCATAACAATCATCATTGATAACACAGCTGAACTTTTTGGTATTAATTTAACTTTAAAAAAAAATAAAATTAATTAAGACTAATACTTGTAAAGCCGCTAATAAACCGTAAACTTAAAGTCACTACTCAACAAAGGAGAATCGTGCTTTTTGTCGCTTCTAAAACTCGAAGTTTACGTCGCCGAAGTTGGAGAGAAGACCCTAAAAAATAGAGTTTTGTGATAAGAGAACCTAGCGGAGCTATTGAACATGTGCTCCAATTCAAACTTTTAATACACCGAAGCACAAATCAAAAATCCCCCTTAAATTCCTGTGCTACCTATATTTATATATTTTGCTTTTGTCCAATCTTTCGCATATCAACCAATCAAATTGTCTATTCCTGGGGTCGTACCGTTTTTGTGGAAAAATGTCAATCAGCAAATTTTGTATATTTAGTAGATACAATAACGATGTTGGAGTGACGAACTTTTATAAATTAGTAATCAGCGAAAATACTTATTTGACCGGATGCAATTTTTTTGTTAATATATACCGGGTGTGACCATATAGTTGTTATTGACAAGATCAAAAATTTTAAAAATTACAGCACGACGCGCGGTATAATATCAAATTTGCGACAAGCCGTATCATGTCGTAAGTCTGGGTTACAGCATGGTTCTAGATCAAAATATCTATTTATTGTTTTTGTCTTAATACATTTGTTATTTCAACCTAGAAACTTTCTTACTAATGCAATGTCTTGTCAATATTTCTGAAATTTAGTGTCTCTGATTGATCGCTGAAGCTCGTTGTATGCAAAATGAAATTTTTAAATGTTATTAAAATATGGAGCGGCCCTGCTTCACTAACCATAAACAATAATCAATTAGATAAGGCGGTGCATAACAAACTTTCCAATTAGTTGGTGTTTTATAATTTATTTTAAGTGTACCTATAGATATGTTATATAGCCTGAAATTGCCTATACATAAAGTGTTAATTATTATTTCAAATCACCTGAAGGCTATTTGTTTTGCACAAATTTTAAAAATAAATCAACGCTGGTGATCGTGATAAACGGTTTTTCTTCCTATTTATGGACAATGCACCGGTTCAAGCACAATAAGAACACAAACTGCATGTTTCAATTTTGTTTTTTCTTTATAAGTGTTAGTGTGTTATGCACTTTTGATTAATAATGGTGTAACTAAACAACTCTTTTTGTTTTTGTTAATCAATATTAAATAGAAACTAGACCATAAATATGACGCATACATAGTAATACGTTAAAAAAATGGATTGTTTTCGTTTAGTTGTCTTTTCATAATAGGAAATATATGTTTTTAAAGCATAAATTTAAAATAGAGAAATCACCCCCTTAAATATTGCGGCGTCTTTTTAAAACACCCTGTATATTCTGCGTATGAATACAAATTGTTTTTTTTTAATTTCATTAAACGTCTGTCTGTTAAATCTGGGTTCAGCACAAAAGGTCACATTTCAGGAAATATCCAAACCACATTTAATTTAAATGATTCGTGTTTTTTTCTATTCGTATAGTCGGTGGAAGGCGCGCAAAAAATGCACAAGGTGTTATATTTAAGGCTTTTTTGAATGTGCACATGTTGAACGTATTCTTTATACATAAACTGTGTTTCCTGTTTTCTTCAGAGGATGTGATTTAAAGTGTTAAAGATTTTTAGTAATCCATGATAGAAATAATTTTTTTGTAAAAGTGTTTTTTTGGGAACTTTGGTCTAACTAACAAACCATAACTAATGATTATATATACCGAGAAAAATGCATGTTGACATGTTGGTAATAACAAAATATTGTCAAGTCTATAATATACAGTGCATCTGGAATCTGGAGCAAATGAAAGCCACAAATATACATATATTATAATAATTGTAGAAAATCTCCTACTTTCTAAAAATGATTCTCGAAAAATTAGTGAAGTTTGATTAAAAATTACCGTTGATCCCCCCCGTTCGGACGTCTATGGTTACCATTTAATTCATCCGTTTATGGCTAGCATATGCTTCTATTTAGAGAAATAACTATGTCACATTTCACTTCAATGGATGAAGGCGTTTTCGCGATACCTTTAAAAAACCTAACCTAACCTATAAGCCCCCATCTTTCAAGAGCTATAACTATTTCGGAAGCAATCAAGCAATCAATTTAATCGAATTCCATAGAACAATTGATTTTGATCTTAAAAGTTAAATTTGGATTTATTTTTAATTACAGAAGCCGCTAAAACTTTACCATTATTAATAAATTTGAAATGTAGTACATAGAATATTGAACGAGATAACAGTTGTTGCCTGTTTTATAAAAATAAATCTTAAAGAATACAAAAGAGGGGACCCAACACACAACCTTGTGGCACTCAAGATGTTGCATGGATAATACCAGACTTGAAACCACTGTACTCCACATGCAAGTTACGTTCATTGAGATAATTAGACAGAAATGTTAAAAGATCCACAGATAAACCAATTCCGAAAGCTTTTGCAGCAGAATTCCGTGGTCAAGCCTGTCAAAGGCTTTGGTAAAATCCATATAAATAACGTTGACCTCCCCCCCTATCCAAGCTTTCTGCCAAAAACTGGCTCAACATTACGAGATTAGTAGCAGTGGATCGGCGAGGAAAAATTCCGCGCTGATTATCGATTAGTCTTCGTTTTCACGTATTGTGAAAACGAGCCCTAATTTCTCGAATTAATTGCTCTCAAGGACGATTATGAGCACCATAAAACTCGTAACGTAGCGCTCGATGTGATTCTCGAATCGAACCGTGTTTTCCGAAATAAATTTGAACAATTTGGAAACCTTCTTCACGCGTGAGTCTACTCATGATGAATTGCCAAAGCAAACTAACCTAAAACAACCAAGAATTGTCAAATCAGCTGTCACAGAAAACAGTGTTGCACCGTTAAAGTTCTCCGCCTCTAAAAAAATCACGCTTACAGTTAATTACAGCTAAATGAATGGGAAATAAAAAAAATGCTCAATTGTTATTTCTGAATAAAGTTAACACAAAAATAAAGTATTAAATATTAATTCAAAGTATAGATACTTCTACTTAAAATATATTTACGCCGAGTGGTAAGCTGGCATTTTCCTATAAGAGTGCAAACCTGGTAACTCCATTTTTATCAAACATCAATTTGATATTTTAAACAATGTAATCGAATTCCATAGAGTAGGTAATTGATTTTGATTTTAAAGGTTATATTTGGATTTATTTTTAATTTCAGAAGCCGCTAAAACTTTACCATTATTAATAACTTTGAATGTAGTACATAGAATATTGAACGAGATAACCATAATTATTATAACAGTTGTTAACTGTTTTATAAAAATAAATCGAAAAGAAAACAAATTTCTCGAAACTATCGTTTAAAGCAAAAACACACAACTAACATCTAAACAAAGAAACAACAAAGTATTATGGTTGCACCAAACCAACAATTCACCTGATAATGTACATAAGACGAAGACGAAGAAGCCCCGTGGGTGGAAGAAACATGTTATTAAAACTCCATTCCGCAATAGTACAATCTAAAAGGTATAGCAAATGAGATGGGTCATGATTAACTCAACATCTGGTGCCGAGCACACGGTACTTTTTGCGATCAAATCTGCCGGTGTATTTATAGAAAGAGAGTTTGAAACATAACAAAGATGAATTCCTACAATTTTTCCTACAAGCAGCGCAACCATATGATAATACAATATTTTTACTAATATTTTTATATTTTGGATTTTACATATCGAACTTATAATACAAAAAAAACCTTGACACCTTATATTTCGATATGGTGTTCTCTTACAAAGATACAGGCCCCTAAACTATTTGACTTAAAGTTGCCAGGAACCGACTAGCTATAGTACAATCATGTAATTTGTCTAGACTATAAAGGACCAACAAATATTTTTAGTTAACTTGAATTTTAAACTAAAAATGTATTCTTGATTGATACGGGTAAGACAAAGTGTTTGAGCAGAAGCGATTTCTGTCAGAGTGGGGTTTTAAACAAATATTTCCTATTTATATTCAATATTGATGATTGTTAATCGATTATATTCATATCATCGACTACGTACGATCCAGTATGACCCTACAAAACGACAACAACAGGGAAGGAAACTATGGCTAAGACTTAACATAGAATGCCTAAAGGACAACCAAGCGAGACTGTATTTGCATCAACACCTGCAGGACAAGTCCCGGAAGAACATCGGGATGATATTGAAGGACACTGGACGTTATTTAGGTCCGCCGTGCTCTCTGCTAGTGAGGAGACGCTAGGCTACGTGCGACGAAAACATCAGGATTGGTTCGACGAAAATGATGCACGGTTACAAATATTCATCGACACTAAGCGTAACGCATTCATCACTTGGCAAAATGACCGCAACTCAACAACACAAAAAAACGTGTCTTTCAAATGGCGAAGTCTGAAGTACAACGAAGGACTCGATATCTGAAAAATCAGTGGTGGACAACTAAATCGGTCGAAATGCAACAACTAGCCAACAGCAACAACACCAGACCCTTCTTCCATGGCACTAAGGCCATTTACGGCCCCTATGCACATAGTCTTAACTCACTGCAAACTAGGGATGGCACATTTTCAGGAACTACTAAACAGGAACACGAATTTCGATAATACAACACTAGATTGGTTGCCACATAAACCAACCGAAGAAGACTTGGGAAATGTACCTTCCCCGCAAGAAATCGATAAAGCTATTCGACAACATAAAAACAACACCACAGCTGACTCTTATGGCATATCACCTGAGCTTTTTAAATAAGGAGGACCAGTGATATTGACATGCCTCAATTGTCAAGGTCCGTATATGGAAACTATCGGGGTATCTCTCTCCTCCCCTTCGCCGGAAAGGTTCGTGCAAGAATTTTAACCAATCGTCTTCTCCCACTCTCGGAAGGGTGCTTGCCGGAAACACAATGTGGTCTTAGAGCCAACAGAAGTACAGCCGACATGATATTTAGTGCCAGGCAAATACAGGAAAAGTCAGGGGAGCAAAATCGTCCTCTATACATTAAATTTATAGACCTTTTCAAGGCGTTCGTATCCGTTAACTGTGAGGCTCTGTGGAGGATATTAAAGCTCGACGGATGTCCCCAGAAAGTCATCCTTCACGATAATATGAATTCCCAACAGCAGCGGACCGGGAGAACACTTTCGTATAACAACTGGCGTAAAGCAGGGATGTGTCATTGCACCGATTTTGTGTTCGATGTTTATTGGACCGGTCAGTCATTCAACTTGTTAAGGATGAACTGCTAAGGGGATCGTCTACAGATTTGATGGTAGCGGACTCTTCAACTTTCGTAGATTGCAAGCTGGGACGAAGATCGTATCCACATTAGTCATTGAGCTTCAATAAATATGCTAAATTAATATACACGAACCACATATTATCTACCAGCTTGCATCAAACAGTGTGGCGGTCCCACCACACATTCGGGTTAATGGAGAAAGACTTCAGAACATCGTGAGTTTCTCTTACATCAGCAGTATTCTCTCGGCGAACGCAATTATCGATGAAGAGATTAAATGTTAAGAAAACTGGGACCAGATCGGTAACGACCGGTATCGGACAAAATAAGCAAACGTTTGATTTACTACATGCAAACTTCTTCTTCTAACCCCACAATTACATATCCTGATAATAAGGATGGTCAGGTACGCACTCAACGGCAACATACAGAAACAAGGACGCCTATACGACAGGGCATCATATGAATTCCAATGGTCCCAAATTTTAATTTTGATAAAACTTCAAGGTATGTACCATACAAAACTGTAGGCGAACACTAGCAAGGATCAATTGGTTTCCGCAAGTCCAACACCGCAGTGGAAGTGGTCTTATTGGGCATACCACATCCATATTTCAGGCAACACTAACCAGCTAGATTGAAGCAAGTTTAGAGAGTCTTCTTTAATACTTCTGGAGAGCCCTAAAGGCACATCTAAACTAGTGTAGGGATGCCAAATATAGTTGATATAGGGAATCAAGGGAATCGAAAGAGTGCGAAACTTTTGAAAAATAAAATGGTGGTAAGAGTTGTTTTGTTAGGTACTTCAAAACTAGTAGAAAACTGATTGCTAATTTGAACATTTTGTCAAGAGTAAATCCATGGATAACAATCGCATCACAGAATGTTAGTAAATGAACATCACAATAATGATAATTTGCAAAAATTCGTGGAGGTAGGAATGTCACAATTTTTTTTTGTCTTTTAATGGCTCGGATACTTTCAGAACAAAATGCTTACTGCCGTTTTTGTAAGCCTGCTTCAGTACTTATTTTATAAAACATTTTTCTATTTATATAAATATATAGTATGTTTCATGTTTTGTGTTGTAATTTAAGAACGTCCATCTATACCATATTACGTTAGGGTAAGTGAGGGTGTTTGTATACCGGAAGCGACAGTGGCAAACACTCACACACAAACACGTGCTGCTTTCGCAAGTATTCTTAATGTTTCCTACAACTTTACTGTTACTTAGTGCTGTCTGAGTGCTGTGATTTAACAGCGAGCGTCTATCATTAATTAAATATTTTGATAAACAATTTTGTTTATATTTATTAATATATCTAAACTAATCTGCATATCGCTTAAAAGAGGTCATCACTTACTAAAAAAACTATCATCGCACAGCATAAATGCGAGTATGAATTACTCCAACTATTGTCTACGCTAAGATGGCTAAACAGACCGATCCTCCTTGTCACAAAATTGAAACACCCAATCACTACCATATACCGGCTGTTCTAGGTGCGCTGTCCCAGCGATGCATTGTCTCTCCTTTGCATGCTGTCTCTTCGCAACCTCATGTCGTGGATACGGCTCCACAAAAACTTGATGGTCTTCGTAAATGCTTCCGATAAGTGGTCCAAGACTCGCAACTTAGTTCGAACGTCGGTGTTATGATTATCGAAGACTCTTGTCCTCCAACAGCCAAAAGATGAACTTGCTCATCTTGTACGATGCTGAATTTCATCATCGATATTTGCGTTCGCCGCGTGAATGCTGCCGAGGTAAGAGAAATTCTCGATGTTCTGTCTCCGTTAACTCGAAGATGTAGTAGGATCACAGATCTAAAAAAGCTTCTAGATCTGTGGGTGGGTTAGCCACAGTGTTTGTTGCACGCTGGTAGAGCATCTGTGTTTTCTTTATATTTAGTTCATGGGCGATATATTCCTGTATGCGCTGTTAAGTATTCAAATGTTGACAACAGTGGGGTCTGAGCATTAAGAATGAGATAGGGGAAATGTTTAAATTCGATAAACATTAACGCTAGAAGTTGGGTCTGGTAAAACTTAAAGAAATTACCACCTATTTTTTGACAAGACTTTATATTAAAAATATAGTTTAAGATAGTATAAAGTATAATATTGTGACGAATATTAAAATGTCCCCTATGTTAGAGGTAAATAAATAAATCCGGCAACACCGCGCTGGCTATACAATAGTAATTAGGTGATATGTTCTGGAATGATCGCGACTAAAACTAACGGGAGGCGACTATGTACAGATTTGGTGTGCTGTGCCTCGTCCGGGGCAGCGCTGTGTTAGTTTAGTAGAATGTGCCTCGTTCACCGTACAGATATGGAATAAAAGTACGCACGCCAGAATGTTGCAGAACAAACGCCTATTTTCGAGAAAGAGACAAATGATATATAAAGCCAGGTGTAAGCGGGACGGACAGTGAATAAGACAACTAGTTATGAAATGAAGAGTCTATAGTTAAAAACAGTGTTATAAAATATAAATAGTAGAAATAAATATAGTGAAAATAAATATAAATAGTTAAGTGTTTAGTTTTTTTAAGTGTAAATAAATCAGTTTTAAATTAAAACTCGTATTATTTCACACATCGATCTCAGAAAAAGTTACAATATTTAGTTTGTTATATATTTTATTATACTTGGAATCGTGATTAACTATTTGGCAGTTTCATTTTTAATAATTCACAATTAAATCAGATATTTTTTATTTTATAACAACTAATCCTACTTGTCAGATTAAGCAAAAGTCAAGAGATAAGTCGTGAATACATTTTTGAAATAATTATATAATTGAAAAAAAAATGTAAAAATTAATTTATTCATAATCTTTTATTGGCATTTAAAATTTTGCCTAGGTGTATCCTATAGTATAGCCAATGTCTGCTAAATAAATAGATTAATACGTACGGGGAAGCCTAAACTAGATGCTATCTAATCATTCTATCAGAAATACCAACAAACTGCCTGCATTCGCGAGTTACATTTAATTGTTCTCGAATTTTTTAGTTTTTGGTGCATAACTTTTAGGTTTCTCTAGATAATTCATATCTGAAAAAAAGTTTATAAAAGTTTTTTTATGTGATTAGTTTTTTTTTATTCGAAAAATTTCAAATTTTTTTTTTCTTGGAACATCATACCTATATTATATTCTTATATTTTCATATGACTTACCATTCTCATTCCGAATATACACTGTGTCCAAGATAAGAATGGGATAGCATTGGAATCTGGGAGGAGTTACAATGTCGTTTAAATTAGAGAAAAGTTGTACAATTTAAACATCGTTTTCGAGAATTTTTAAAAGCGATTTTTTGCGATATTAGTTTTTATTTATTTATGACATTATTTTTACAGATATAACAAAAAATAAAAGCACTTTCTCTTTGTTACTTTTTGAGGAGAACACGACTGCGTTTACAAATTTTCACTACAACGTTTCGTTTTTGAGAAACCATCATCAACTTGGTTTTCTTAAATTCTCAATTATAAAATAGGCGGTATATCACATGTGATGGTTTAAACAAGTTTTCAGCTCTTATTTAAAATTATTCAAGAAAATTCTCCATAGTTTGGCACCTAACTGATTGAATGCAGAGTACATGGTTTTGCAAAACATTCTTTCGTCGTAACTCACAATTATTTATTATTATTTGACAATTTAATTCCGTCTCAGTAAAATATTTTATTCTGTACGCGGTTTTTTAAACATTTTTTCTGAATAATTTTAAATAACATTATTTTTGCATTTTTAATATCAAAACTATTTATTCGGACGTCTCAGAAAGACTTCGTTTGTTATCGAGACATTGCCGAAAACAAATATCTGACATGAATTACAAATGTTAGAATATATTAGAACTTTAACCTGTAAGGCGAAAAATATAGAAAACAGAAAAATAACATAATAAATTGTTCTGAGGTATTTTTAATTTTCAAATCACTTCTGATAGACTAGGTTTGTCTCTTATTTTATTGTCAGGAGTTAATAAAATTGTAAAATAATAAAAAGTAAATAAGAAAACATTTAAAAACGCCAAATATTTAATAAGGTAAGTATTATATACAAAAAAATTACTTTAGCGTCAGGCCAAAATGGATATGAGATGTCGCACCTGAAATGAAAAGGAGAAAACTGTTTGAGTAATCAAGTCTACCAAAAAGTAGTTTTATATTTTCGACAACTAACCAAACTGTTAAGTTAGTATCTAAGTGGAATTGTTATCCCCGTAACATGATTTTCTTTTAACAATAACAACATTGTAATAATCAATTATGTCAAACTACTAATCTTAATCCGAAACAAAAATAAAGGTGACAAAACATGTATAATTCTCTATTCCGTAGACACTGACCGCAGTGCCCAAAATATCGATCGATATAGGTCTAACATGGGGTATAATTATATAACTAGCACACTGACCGCAACGTCACTAGCCCGCATTGACCGCAACCAATGCAGCCCCTGGAAAACTGACAACAGTAATCCCAATCTCAACGCATACACTGACCGCAATGTACTACGCCGGAATAGACAACACAACCACTCTATTTTAGACTACATCTCGTAGTTACTGACAAATCAGTAGGTTGCCACATAATATTCAATTTAAATCTTGGGAATGGAGTTGTCTAAATAATTGGTAAAGTATCTTCACGTCAGAATTAACAGAATTCATAAAATAATTAGTGGTTGATAATAATTATGTAATAATACTTAATGCATTTAAAATTATAATTTGATTAAGAGAAAAGAAAATAAAACAAAACATAATATTGATAAAACTTAATTACTCAGTGAGAAAACTCACCCTAACCAGGAAGCAGCCACACACAAAAAAAGTTACACATTCACAAATACAAACTTTTTAAATAACTTCGACTTATCACAATAAGAATACTCAATCGAATGATCTTATTCTTGTGCCTTTTCTTGAGATTTTATCACAGTTTGCTTACTATAATGATACTTAATGTTGTTAATATAAACATAGATTGTGTGACTATTTTGTTTAGGTAAATCTTTTGTATGTCTGAATAGGAACGTAACGTATTTTAGATCAAAAATTATTAAGTTTTCTACAGAGAGAGAAAAACAAAAAACATTCGTTCTTACAAACCCAAGAGTAAAAATAAATGAATAATATAATTATTAGGGTCGCTACATACGAGATTTAAATACAGGGTACCCCATTTGAAATATGTATACTATTAAGTTGGAATGTATAAATAACAAATCAACTCTAATCGTTATAGCTGAAGCGGCTATCTAGAACAGTTTTCCATAGCGTCAGCTTTTCATAGTACTGGCAACATAACGTATGCCTCTATAGGAGGTTCTATATATGCGATTTTTTAAATGTACTATTTTTTTATTTAAGTATTGGAATTGACCCACCAGTGGCTACAGGAAGCACCATATTCGATCATTATATTGTCTTATTAATTGGGTATGAGTGAGTGTAAAGATAATTCATTAATAATCACTGACAATTTTTCAGTTTTCGTTTTCATGTTTTTTGCTAACAATGTTTGATCGGCCTTCCTTCCACAGAAATGAAATGGATTCTTCAGCATGTTAAAATATATCCGACGGCGCCATTGTCGACCTCAACTAACCTTAAATAAGTAATTAAATAAACATGGTTAAAGCGTAAAGAAATGCACATATTCCGCAATATTATTATCGGCTATTAATAGACATATAATGCACCGGCTTTGGCTTGCTAATAATACACCAGCAAAAGTATTCTCTTGCACTTTAGTTAGCCAGGTTTTGCCATATTATTGTGTATAGTGTAAGTATTATGACATAATTATCAGGCATCGCAACATTGTGAAAAAGCCATATATATTTCGTAGATGCGGCAGAGTTAAATAAAAGTGCTGGTGGTTTTTCGTTTTAATGATTCGAAGAGCGTGGGCGTTTTGATTAAGATATATTATTACAAATGTTTTTAAAATAAGTTCGACTCTTAACAAAAGCAGTTGCCTGTTAAATAAATAAACTAATAAACATGAATTTGTTAATGAGTATTTTATTGGCTGCTGTTATATGCCAATCATCTTAAATGGAATTTCCATTTGATCCTTTTTTTTATTATGGCAAAAATATGTCGAAAGTTATACAACTTTTTTCAAACAAATATTCTCCGGCTCATCCAAAATTTATTTTCAAATATATATAAACTATTTTCCAGCGATTTCCCTTGTTCACTGTTACTAAAAATATTATTTTCCTAAAACCATAACATGATTGGTCTTCAATATAGAGCAGCGTTCCTTTCTTATTTGTACACACTGTATATTATTCTTTATGCGCAAAGATTTAACATTCTTATTAAATCTTTGTTTATGCGAATTCCTTTATGGTATCGATGCTCAATTAGTTAGTTGTCTGCCATGCTTTATGTCTTTCACTGAATCATTGCAACATTTAATTGATCAACAGTGTTTTCAATCACTATATGCCACCAAGTCTAGGCAGCTCAAAAATATCACCAGACCAAATCTCGACGAAAGAAATTGATTAAGTTTCGTTTCGTTTTAATGAATTCCTTTCTCTTCCTATTTTGGTTCATCCGGTGTCCCCCAGGGTCCTCACCTGGGGCCGTTATTGTTTAACTTGTTTGTAAATGATAGCAGGCATTGTTTCATTTACATTGAATTCAGGCTTTTCGTGGACAACCTGAAATGTTACAGACGTATTTGCGGTCCCACAGATTATCTTCTGCAGGATGATGTTGTGAGATTTATGCACTGGTGTGAGATGCATGTATGCATTTCTAAATGCTTTTGCACCGAGAGAAACATGTTATTGACAACCGAGTTGATGTTGATAACAAAGTATTGTCAAGTTTATAATTTGATTTTAACATGGTTTGGTCACAGCATTAATAAGTACAGCATTCCAACTTCACGTTGGCACTTTGAAATAAACTGTGACGTATGACGCCGCCATTTTGGGTTACAAGTCAGGTCCTGACTAAGAATAATTATAGTTTTCTGTTTCTAACCACAGTACTGTATTTTCATTTTTGTAAAAATATTTAAGTACATAATAATATCGCTGTCAATTTCAGAAATATTTGTGGTGTGTCATAGTGATTGAAAACAGCCTTGAGTGGTGGTATCAGTTAAATGTTGACATGATTGCTTATTGCTAGCCTCTTTCACCCCTACGAATTCCACATACAAGCCGTGTGCCTGAATTCTGCATCAACTGAATCCTGTTCTCAGCAATTTTAATTAAACAAGGGCCATATACAGGGTGGTCCAACGAAAAGTTTGCACCTAGCTTTTCTCTTTTTTTTGTAGTCGAATGCGAAAATGCTCGGACACGTCGATTTTGCTTTTGAGGGGGACACATTTTAAACATATTTTTCGATCTGCGCCTTTAACCCCCTAGCGGGGGTGAGTAACAACCCTAAAATTTTAAATGGAAAGAGGGGTCTAATGACATATCATTTGAAAGGACACAAAATTGTCTTTCTAATGATACCCTATTTGTCGAATTTTACTAAAACAGTTAATACGAAAACGACTTTAAAGACATTAAGCCGATAATTTTGGTATTAATGAGAAATACAAATAAGTTTTAATTATTGCGAGTGAAAACACCTGCAATCGTTAGTACATTCCAATGTTTGTTAGTTTTAACATTGCTTTGTAAAAAAAGTAAACAAGCTGTTAAATTGATTTATTAAAACGTTACATTAACAAATGTTGAAAATGTGACCCATTTGATTCCATACAATAATACAGATTTTGTTCAAATCTATTTCTAACATTTTGTAGCATATCAGGTGTTATGTTTCTGCACTCTTCTGTAATGCGTTGGCGAAGATCTTCTATGGACTCGGGCTTCGTGGCAAAACATTTATTTTTTAAGTGCCCCCAAAGAAAAAAGTCTAAAGGCGATAAATCCGGTGACCTGGCAGGCCATTCAATTGGGCCCCTCCTTCCAATCCACCGTCCAGGGAACCGGTCATCTAAGAACTGTCTTACAGGAGCCACATAGTGCGGAGGTGCTCCATCTTGCTGGAAATAAAGCCGATCAGCAGTATGATTTTGGTCATCTTCTATTATTTGTGTTATTAAAGGATCAATTGTGTCTTCAAGCATGTTTAGGTACACTTCACCAGTTAAATTTCCAGGAATAAAAAGTGGTCCTATAATATGATTTCCTAATATGCCACACCAGACGTTTATTTTTTGAGGATACTGGGTATGAACCTCACGGAATAAATGTGGGTTACTGTCATCCCAGTAACGGCAATTGTGCCTATTTACAGCTCCATTCAAATAAAATGTGCATTCGTCGGAAAAACAAATGTTAAATAATAATTGCGGATCTTCAATTAAACGCTGGCTCATTGCTTCACAAAATTGCAGCCTTCTATCAGGATCATCCTCATTTAGTTCCTGTACTAATTTGATTTTGTACGGATGAAATTTGTACGCTTTTAAAATTCGTATTATGGACGAACGGGAGACACCTGAGGCTTCAGCTAGTTGACGGGTACTTTGACTATGATCCATTTCAACATGCCCTAAAACAGCGACTTCCACAGCTTCATTTCTGATCGGTTTCTGCGGCTGGTGTTTTACATTACAGACAGATCCGGTATCTACAAACTTTTTAACTAACTTGCCAACGTACACATCATTCACATTTTTATCGGGATGTCTCTCATTAAATAAGCGAGCCGTAAGTCTAGCACTACTATTATTTTGAAAATAAAGTTTAACAATTTCAACTCGTTCTAGAATGGAATAAATCATTTTGTACGGTAAAAGTAAAATAACTTGAGAAGCAACCAAACTGAATCAATGAAAAGACTAAAATAAACGGTGTAAATTCTTTTCCTACACGTATCTGCAGTTTTTATTTCAACAAAAAACGCAAACGATTAGTGAGGAATTTAGTTCTGATAAATAAGATAGTGTTTTTAAAATCCCGTTTTTCTTCAAAGTAAATAATTTAGAAATGATTGTAGTTGTTTTCAGTCGTAATAATTAAAACTTATTTGTATTTCTCATTAATACCAAAATTATCGGCTTAATGTCTTTAAAGTCGTTTTCGTATTAACTGTTTTAGTAAAATTCGACAAATAGGGTATCATTAGAAAGACAATTTTGTGTCCTTTCAAATGATATGTCATTAGACCCCTCTTTCCATTTAAAATTTTAGGGTTGTTACTCACCCCCGCTAGGGGGTTAAAGGCGCAGATCGAAAAATATGTTTAAAATGTGTCCCCCTCAAAAGCAAAATCGACGTGTCCGAGCATTTTCGCATTCGACTACAAAAAAAAGAGAAAAGCTAGGTGCAAACTTTTCGTTGGACCACCCTGTATATTTCGTAGATGCGGCAGAGTTAAATAAAAGTGCTGGTGGTTTTTCGTTTTAATGATTCGAAGAGCGTGGGCGTTTTGATTAAGATATATTATTACAAATGTTTTCAGAATAAGTTCGACTCTTAACAAAAGCAGTTGCCTGTTAAATAAATAAACTAATAAACATTAATTTGTTAATGAGTATTTTATTGGCTGCTGTTATATGTCAATCATCTTAAAGGGAATTTCCATTTGATTTTTTTTTATTATGGCAAAAATATGTCGAAAGTTATACAACTTTTTTCAAACAAATATTCTCCGGCTCATCCAAAATTTATTTTCAAATATATATAAACTATTTTCCAGCGATTTCCCTTGTTCACTGTTACTAAAAATATTATTTTCCTAAAACCATAACATGATTGGTCTTCAATATAGAGCAGCGTTCCTTTCTTATTTGTACACACTGTATATTATTCTTTATGCGCAAAGATTTAACATTCTTATTAAATCTTTGTTTATGCGAATTCCTTTATGGTATCGATGCTCAATTAGTTAGTTGTCTGCCATGCTTTATGTCTTTCACTGAATCATTGCAACATTTAATTGATCAACAGTGTTTTCAATCACTATATGCCACCAAGTCTAGGCAGCTCAAAAATATCACCAGACCAAATCTCGACGAAAGAAATTGATTAAGTTTCGTTTTGTTTCAATGAATTCCTTTCTCTTCCTATTTTGGTTCATCCGGTGTCCCCCAGGGTCCTCACCTGGGGCCGTTATTGTTTAACTTGTTTGTAAATGATAGCAGGCATTGTTTCATTTACATTGAATTCAGGCTTTTCGTGGACAACCTGAAATGTTACAGACGTATTTGCGGTCCCACAGATTATCTTCTGCAGGATGATGTTATGAGATTTATGCACTGGTGTGAGATGCATGTATGCATTTCTAAATGCTTTTGCACCGAGAAAAACATGTTATTGACAACCGAGTTGATGTTGATAACAAATTATTGTCAAGTTTATATGACACGAATTTGAATTTTAACATGGTTTGGTGACAGCATTAATAAGTACAGCATTCCGACTCCACGTTGGCACTTTGAAATAAACTGTGACGCCGCCATTTTGGGTTACAAGTCAGGTCCTGACTAAGAATAATTATAGTTTTGGGTTTCTAACCACAGTACTGTATTTTAATTTTTGTAAAAATATTTAAGTACATAATAATATCGCTGTCAATTTCAGAAATATTTGTGGTGTGTCATAGTGATTGAAAACAGCCTTGAGTGGTGGTATCAGTTAAATGTTGACATGATTGGGTGATTTTTAATAATAATAAACACAACAATAATACAGACTTTATTAGTAAAAAAGACATTTTTATAAAAGTTGAAGCAGTGCTTCCTAACTTAACCTAAACGTAACTTATATTTTAGCTTAAACCTATCTGAAAATAGTTTTACATCGCTGGCCAAATTAAGTAGGTAGCTTATGTTTACAAATTAATTTGTTCTATTACGTGTCAGACAGCGCTCTTAAACGAAAACCCCTGTAAACTTTTTATATTCTCCGGTAGAGCGTTGTAATATCTTGAAACCGTATAGGAAAATGACCGCTCAAAGATTGATGTTGACACTAGCGGTGGTGTAATGACAGTTTTATGAGGAATATTCACATCATACACCGATCCCCGGAACTTCAATCTTTCATATAAGTGTTCCGCCTATTTCCATCTGATGATTTTTATTAATCAAAATTAGTGAATAAATCCGACGATGTTTCATTCTTAACCAGCCGATTTCCTTAATCTTATTGCTAGCCTCTTTCACCCCTACGAATTCCACATACAAGCCGTGTGCCTGAATTCTGCATCAACTGAATCCTGTTCTCAGCAATTTTAGTCAAACAAGGGCCATATATATATATTGTCAATAATAAAACCCCTAGCTGATTGCGTTATCATGCTATCTCGCTACGAGACAACTTGTGTTTATGTTTTACTTTCATTTAGTTTAAAAACATATTAGATGCTGCCATTTCGTAATATAAATTTTACGGTTGTACAAATAGTTGTTATAATCGTAAAATTATCTAGTATTCATCTTTATTTTTACTTATTACTCACCTAACAGGACATGTGGGGAAGTGAAAAAATGTTTAGAGCAAGTGTACCGCTTATTAGGACAACATTTTGCAGGACACACATGTCCTCCCTGACTGTTCATTGTATTAATCATAAGATACGTTAATAAAAATAAAATCCTTTTAATTCTCACGAACACTATACAGAATTAGGTTACAAACACAATATTTATTTATCTCGTACACGCCGACAATGAACTATATATTGAACACAGGAGTGAACGGTATCTATCTACGTCAATGCGATTATTGTGACGTTTTAACCCATAATGGCGGCATGCGCGACGATATGCGTAGGACGGCTCGCAAGCGGAAAGTGAGAATACTGTATTATTTATTATACTGTGGTTTGGTTCCATAATGCAGTATATAGTACGTTGGTAACAATGACTGGCTGGCGAATATTTTGAATTTGATTGGGAAATAATTTCGAATATTCCTATGATATTGTCAATTGCCTGATAAATTTATGACAATTTTCTCGAAACACAAATAAATGTTTTAGGAATATTATTTTTATGTCACACCCCGTATATTGTAATAAAAATATTGCATCCGGCCGAATTAGGAATTTTACGCTGATTAACAATTTCAAAAGTTCACCAAAGTTTTTAAAAGTTCATGACTATAACATCGGTATTGTATCTACTATCGCTTATCCAACTCGAGGATACGATCAGGGATTTCTTTTAGCTCGATTTTCAATGCAGAGTCTTAAACTTCGTCGTGTTTTGGCATCTTTAATGTTTTTGTATAATATTCTCCATAACAAGGTGGATTGTTCTTATATTCTTTCAAAACTAAACTTTAATATTCCCAGAATTTCCACTAGACACGATTGTTTGTTTAGATGTGAGCGTGCTAGGACTAATATTCTCTTGAGATCCCCACTCTATGTAATGACTGTTAAATTTAATGAATTAAGTCACTGTTTTGATATATTTTTTGATAGTGTTAGTAAATTAGAACGTGTTGTTCATGCTGTTTTGGAATTTTGATGTTCTTTTTCTTTTTTAAATTAAAACTAGAATTTAAGATATGAATGTAATAATAAGTTTTTGTATCTAGGAATTGTCCTGTAAAGGGATTTTGTAAATCTGTTGGGCAATAAAGCTATTATTATACTAGACAAAATTGCTGATACACATTTTTGCATAAAAACGGTAAGACCGACGCCACGAATAGACAATTTGATTGGCCTGTATTCGTCAGAGTGGAAAAAAGTATAGTCATGAATATTGTTGTAACAGGAAGTTACAAAGGATTTTTATTTGCACTTCTGTGTAGTAAAGTTTGAAGAGAGTGGTTGGAGACTTGGCGGCTAGGACCATGAAGTCTCCCCGCGTTGGAGTACATATGTGTACGAATGCTCCGCCAGGTTCTCTAACCACAAAACTCTCTTTTTTGGTGTTCTTGAGTGTCTTTTAAGCGTATTAATCTTAATCATAAATTTTAAATATTCTTTGAAGTGAAAGAAACGAGGGAGAATCATTAAGATCCTCTTTTGTGAGCGTGATGTACGTGGGTGATTCTCGAGTAGCTCTACAAGCCAAGCGAGTAACTTAATAAAACCAAAAGAACATAAACAATAAAATTCAAACCCTTCTCTAAACTCTATATAAAGTTTTAACTCAGTAGAGTCCGCTTACATGAATCTACATATACTACAACGACATAAGGGAGGCTCAACTAAAACTTTCTAATTTATATTTGTGACAATATTTCAAACTATGAAAAAAATCGGTGTCCTACCTATGATGACATGAAAAAATATTTTAATTTGATGGCCCATGTTTATTTTTTAATTTCCTGCATTTATGTTATTTTATCTCATCAAATTTTATTGTACGTTCTTTTTATAAAAATTCAGTTCATAAGCAAAAACTGACGAGCCTGTATCACATTAATTCAGCTTAAGGATGTGGTAAAAGGAATGTATCTCAAGTATTGATAAACAAATTAGTAAATCCCCAATGTTATTTAACATTTTATTGCGTGAACAATCAACATAAACAACAATAAAAAATTACAACAAGAAAAGTTATTGAAACAATTTATCAGCTGTTTAATCTTGACATTGATATGTTACACCTATATAGTAACTTTTTAGCAAAATGAAACATATACAGTAATTTTTAATCCATAATGTTATTATAGTTAAGAAAATATTGTGCTGACCCTTTTTTGGTATTAAAATGTTACACAATTTTACCACATATTATTTACTTTCAAATCCTTATCTTTGTACATATAAATAAGTACATAAAATTGGAAATTTTTCACGCAGCAATTCCGTAATAATATGTAAACCACCTGGGTGGTTTTCATTTGTACTGTCACACATATACACATAAATGTGCAATTTCTTACTTATATCGCCCAAGTAGCCGTCAGTATAAATAATTAGAAAATTATCGATCAATATTATCTGAAATAATTGGTATTGAACTGTACAGGGTCGTATCCTACGTAAACAGCATGATATTAATGACGTCGACTCTACCTCAGTTAGTGGTCATTTTCTAGATTATGTTTATATCTATACAGAATGTGTCAATTACACAGGGAGTCCAGATTTCGTTGTAATTGCGGGGTAGCGGATAACTCACGATGCGCTAATCATATATTAAATAACCAGTACTATAATGTATATCAGTTTGAGTCTGTTTCTAAAACTATAAAAGTCAAAATGCGTTAAGCTATTTGGATATTTCTTTCTTAGAAAAACTCGAGTTTCACAAATACTCCCTATTGTTTTTGGTGGTCATGGGGGTACCCATAGTATTTTTGTGTTTCCCCATCAAAAACAAATTGTGTGGTCACGTTTTCCGACACCTTAAGAAGCAGTTGATACGCTCAGAACGTATGTATTGAGTGCCAAAAATGCTTCAAAAATTGGCTCAAATGCATGCAAAGGCAATAAACCATTCATATCAAATATATTTAAATATTTATCCAAAACTTTATTTAAAAAAAAAATACAAAATTTCAGCATATCATAATTTACATATAAAAAATCACTGATACACAATCAAATCAACATAAAAAATGCGGCCTGCGCGAAATAACAAAAATTTCAAGTTTTGGCCTGGTAATATCCTTTGCCAAATTTTCTTCCATACCTCCTGCAGCGATCATCGCATGAATCACTGCTTGATGACATAGATTTAGAGCATTAGCAGTATAGAACAGTCGGAGGAATCGCTTAAGTAACAGCATCCACCTCTTTTATCAGGAGCCTTTTTGTTGGCTTTTTCTTTGTAGTTACGGGTTTAAAAGCTGATGTTTCACATCGTGAAGAAGACATCTTGGTTGTTATTTTTTCGCTGCTGGTTTATTTCACGGTGTTGATTTCTTCCGTTTGACCGTGCTTGTTTTGATTTTCGCTGGTGTAATTTTACGGTCACATGAAGTACATGGCAGTCGATGGATTTTAAAATAGTCTAGGTACTTGTCTAATAAATTTCCGTCGACGAATAAGACGATAAGATATAATATTTATTTATACTTGTTTGTTTCAAAATCATCTAGCATCCCGAAAATGTTTTGTAAAGATTTAGTTCTTCCAAGAACCGGTATGTTTGTCTCATACACTTGTAATATTAGACCATGGATTAGGCATATCGTCAATGCTAAATAACTTAAATGAAATGCGATACTTTTTTTTTATTTAGTATATGGAAGTAAGAATCATTAGTCTTCTTATAACCGTGATTATCGAAAATATAAATGGTTATTTGAAATCAAATATCTGCCAGGTAGAAGAAGTGTACAAAAAATTCAATGTTCTATGGGGAGATGGGCAACCAAATTACAATGAAGACGTGTACCTAGATAATACGTTCTAATTCCCTTCATTGTTGAAATACAGGGTATGGTGTTGAATGAAACGTCAAAATATGGCAATTTAACCTTTCAGTCCAAACAACAAACGTCAGTAGTCGCGTCGGTCTTACAGACCATGTACTGTAATGAGCCCCTAAAAAAATAGTGGAAGCGAATTTTTAAAAATTTCATATGTGTACGTCTTTATAACACAACTAATGACCATAAAAAAGTAAAAATCAGTACAGTTGGCACATTTTCCGAAATATACCAAACATAAAAATTGAAAATGGTTATTTTTCTTCAATACTGAACTTTATTAATCATATACAAAAAAACACAAATTGGTAAAAAACGAACTGCATAATAAATAAAATTATAACTTTTTCACAAACAAAAAAAAACTTTTATAAACAAGTTCAAAATTAAATTCTTGTATTTTCCCGGCACTCTTGGAAAACGCAACAGCACATAATATATTTATTGCACTAGCAACTAAACCGAATTTGGGATGTTTTTTCGAGGGGCAATAGGCACAGCTTTAGCAAAGATTAATGTACACAAAGATTAATCTTTGGCTTTAGTAATCGTTTTTTGATGTTGCGTTGGAGCATCGCACACATCTTGCAACCGAGCTTTTCAGCTACGAGTCCGCTGTTTGACTTATGATCAGACATTTATTCAAAATCAAATTCATTCGTGTCAGATTCAGCATCATAGACCCCAGGGGCATCTGCATTTAAGGCTTCATCCATCAACAGCTTAAGCTGTTCCTGTTCAGATTCCCAAGAACTCATTTTGAAGCACTTTACTTATAATAATTAATGTTAAAAAAACAAACATGGATAGTTGCGCCGGTACACGAGACCGAATGACGTCGTAACTACCAGAAAGCAAGCCTAATGAATACGGAATTGTTACTGCTATCATAAGACACATTAATGAAGCTAGACAGCGCGAGCGCTCCCCCAGTCCAAGTGTAATGAAATGGCACAATAAAATCAACTGAGTCGGTCTCACAGACCGTGCGCGACTAACGGAGGGTTAATAAGAATTTTCATTTAGTATACTGACGTATTATTTACTTGACTTGTTTTCGAAAAACAGAAAACGTATGCAGAAGTATTTGTAGCGCCAAATTTTGCAGAAAAATGAAATAATAAATATCTACTATTTCACTAAACAAAATTATTCTGAATATCTACCTGCATCCCGCAGGTTTTATCTAAGTTTTCATGCACCCAATTTAAAATATTTACGAATATTTCATACACTTTGGCATAGTCATTGTTGCATTAATTAAGCATCTCTACAGGTGGCTCTGAAAGATATTTTGAAAATACACCTAATTGCTCGTTTCTGGAGCATGAAAATCCTGTCAATCTCAGTACCTCCACCCCGCAGACCATTATCCCATATGAGATCGCCGAATAAACTAATGCACTCAAATTCATGAAAGTTCTCAAAGAACTCAACATGTACAAGCTTTTGCTGTTTTTTTACATTACATCTAGTATGGACAGAAGATCCACACTTATAACGTGGTGGAGTGGTGTAAGATTTAAACCACCGCATATTACGCCTGTAAGTCTGCAGTAAAATCGGTCATTCTTAGCCCTTCGAATATAATTTAATATCATATTACTCGTCTTATGTGTAGCATATTAATTCGCGCTCTCATATAGGAACTCGCAACTAATATAGTTGTCATATGAAAAAGAAAAAGAAAGTAAACATTAGTAATAATTAATAGCCCCCACACCAAAAAGTATTCCTGCAAAATAAATGATCTAATAAGCAGTTTTGCATATAGAATAAAATATTCTAATTAATAATCCAATTTAATTGGAAATATCTTCCTATTATGACACTCCTTGCACAAGAAGCATTATTATATCAGTAAATATCAATCAACAACACAAATAATAATCTCCATTCAAGAAACAAACTCCACATAGATTCAAACATCACTTCCTGATTCGCCTTCGCCTATAGAGTTGGTATACATATTTATACAAGCAGACAAGATAAGGAAAATAATAAAAACATCCATCAACAATGGAGAAACTTCGTGGTTTATTTATTATTATTTGCATTATGCAATTTTTTCATTCTAAATTATCGACTTTTGTTGTGTGAATCTGACAAAGCAGCGATAAGAACTGTGTCAGTTGAACGATATTTTACATGCGGAATCATAATAGGTGATTACAATATTATTCAGAAGAACACTCATTACAGATCAATACAACAATCGACTTGAGCTTGCAAGTAGAACATCAACCAGAGGCGTGGATCAAGTATTGGAATATTTGTTAAAAGTTAAACAATAATAATAATTGAATCACATATACAGAAGATCCCTGCTTACCATAATATGGCAGAAAACTTAGCAAGCAGGATGCAGAAGTAAGTCATACTCGGGTCGTTGCGTCTGCTTAGGGCACATGAGGCTTCTCAGTCACTAACCGCATGCGGAGTATGGAGTGGAAGAGAATTACACGATCGGCCATGCTCCCCTCAAACGCTGCCGGGGTCGGAGATGGTAGGAACGATGGAGGGCCGCCTGTGTCTGTACGCCTCAGACACAATTATTTTCTTTTTCGAGCTGCGGTTAAAGACAGGGGGAGAATTGACATCACTGGAGATAGGCCACTCCAGACGATTTCGGCAACCGAATTTAAAAATAATAATAACGCCTATGTCGAGAGGGCTAGAGGACGTGTAGAAAAGATCGACCCAAGATTTGTGGGGAAAGACATGCGCACTATGTCGTATTCAGTGTGTAATGCACTACAGAAGGGCTGGATTGCCTTTCACTGCTAAAGCCCGTCGTATTGCTGCCGAATTACGGCGGACGTATCACACGCTTCGTGACAATTTGCTGCAGACCATCAAGCAACAATGTTGCAATAAAATACGGATGCTGGTGACTGTAATAAAGACACTAGCGAGGCGAGCGAGGAGAATCCTTCTGGAGTAATATATATGAGGTGACGCGTGATTTCATCGAAGACACTCCAGCCCTAGCAGAGTTTGAAAACTTCCTTCGAGGGTTTCCTCAACCAGACCAAACGTGCAGTCCGATAACTACTGAGGAAGTTCGAGGTGCTTTAGCGGGCACCAAGAACTTTACTGCGCCAGGACCGGATAGAATTAATACATACCTACTAAAGAAATTCCCCAGTCTCCATCCTCACTTGGTCCGCATTTTCTATGAGTTACTAAGTGGGGGACAGGAAATTCCGACGCCAGCACTACTCCCAAAGAACAGGGAGTTGTCGGATCCAAAGAACTACAGGCCAATAACATGTTTAAACGCTTGTTACAAGGTATTTTCACTAAAATTTTGTACAAGCGGATACTGAACGCGATTGATTCGGTGTTTCGTGGGGTATACGAGCAGAGGGGTGTGGCTGGCTGTCGTGAATGCTTGCTGATATATCGAACTGTCACGCAGGATTCTGTGAAGTTTAAGCGGAATCTCTCGGTGGCCTGGATCGACTATCGGATGGCTTTTGACTCAACCAGTCATCAACTACTGACCACCTTGTTGACAGGCCTTTCGATACCGGTCCCGGTGGTGAGATGCATAGAACGGATGATGTCGCTCTGGAGGACACATTTTTCCATAACATTGGGAGACACGCGGGTCTTAACTGGAGTGGTCAGAAGTGGCGTCTTCCAAGGAGATTCTCTTAGTCCCCTCAGTTGCCCTACGAAACACACGCGGATACTTTTGCGGCACACCCACAGCCCGGAAGCATAAGGCCACGCATCAATTTTATATGGATGACCTAAAACTGTATGCTTCCAGGGACAAAGATCTAAAGAACAAAATAAGGGTGGTGCAGCAGTATACTCTTGACGTTGGAATGGAGTTTGAGATCGACAAAAGTGCGATTGTCCATCTTAATAAAGGACGCCTAGCTGAACAAGGAGAGGACGTGCACTTGGTGGATGGGAGCTTCTTAAAACATTTGGACGCCAAAGAAATCGCATTCATGACATAAACAAAGTTTAATTTATTTTTCAGTCTAGAGAAATTAACTACTTTACATTTCGCAATATTAAGCGGTAGACGATTTACAGTGCACCAAGCACACAAAGTTTCTAAATCATTCTGAAGCAAGGTGCAGCTCTGCATCGAGTCAATTTGCGGGAATATCTTCAGATCGTCTGCATAGGCAAGTTTGTCATATGTAAAGGACTCAAAAAAATCATTGATGAATATGTTAAACAATACAGATCCGAGATTTGAGCCTTAAGGCACTCCAGAAGTAGATGGATAGATTGAAGATTTAAAACCCACGTACTGTGAAAAAGAAATTGAGTAAGCGATCAGAAAACCCAATATTTCGCAGCTTACAGAGTAACACGTAATACGGTCGAATGCCTTCCGGCAATCTGTGTAGATGAACATATACTTTCGGAGAGTACATATAAATTCGACACACAAGAGCGGCCAGCCATGAATCAATGTTGGTGCTCCGAAAACCTATTACAGAGCTGAGAGTATATTTTCTTATATATAAGAGTTTGAAATACCTTCGAGAAGTTACATAGAAGAGAAATTGGTCTATAGTTGCTGATTATATTGCTCTCCTTCGACTTTAGGATAGGCGTGATTCTTACGGCCTTGCAGCAAATAGGAAAGGTCGCTGCAGTGGGGCCGACAACACGTGAATGCAGTCTTTTACAATAAAATTGGGAAGCCCATCCGTACCACAAGTTAGTTTATTGTTAAGAGCCTTATTATCATCTTTAACAATAGCCTCAAGACCAATATCCATAATATCGACAGAAACAAGTGAGCAAAAATGGAAAACTGACTTTTATTTGGTATATCTGCAAAACAGATGCGTAAAACTATTAGAAAAAATATGTTCTACAAGTATTAATTATACAGCGATGATAGCGACGTGTAAATGTCTATTAGCATTAGATTTGTGAATCTAAATTCAAAACTGTAAGTAGGTGTTCCTTTGTACCACTTCTGTTTGATATTCTGATTTATTTTTACTCGCATTTTAGGACAATGTGTTATAACAATATAAAAATAATAATATGTATTTAGATGTTAGCATTTTAAAAGAAAGTAGCTTACATTTCATGTTTAGTGGAAGTTGTCAGGTGTAGAAACCCACACAATACCTACTTATAAAATATATTCAAGCAAAAAATTTTGAGAAACAACAAAGAATAATTAATAAAACCATGGTCATTAGATGATTAGTAATTTTGAATTTAAGCTTAAAAATATCTTTTTGTTTGGTTGATCTAATTTTATTATTATTTAATTTAAAATAACAATTTATTATTAAGATTGCAATAATATATATTTTTAAAGGCCTTTATTATTATGTTCAATCATAATTTGAAAATGTAGTACATTGTAATGCTGTTTTCCATATTTCAAAATGCTTGGGTAAATTTCCTGGTAATGACAAAAGTAACATCAGTTATGAAAAATCACCATAGCAACGCCGACAATACAAACACACCAAATTGACAGTTTAAATCATCTCGCTAATTTCGAAGGTTTCAAAGCTATTTATATACCTAATGAAAAACAGTGATAGTGTATATAGTTTAACACCACCTAGTCAATTTAATACTTTTAACTCATCATATTTAGGCTTACGCCAATAGAGCGAGTATAGGTAAGTTTCGAAAAACACACTATTGAAGCATCCTGCGCATATTAGAACAGTTAATGTGTGATATTTTGGTTTAACAATATTATTATTTTATTTGACACTGTAACTTGAAATCAAACGAATATTGGATAACATTCGAGTTTTTTCTTATTATTTTGATGCATAGATTACACCCTTAAAGTTAGGCCCATTCCTCCCGACTCACCCTTTATAGCACAAACGGTTTAAACAAATGTTAAATCTACACTCAATTCAATATCTCCAGATTTTTCTTTATCAAGGCATTTGTAGCATAATCGTTGAAAGAAAAACAGAACTTTAGTCCCAAAGACAGAAGCAAAGATTATTGTGTATATTAATCTTTGACATAAGTATCTGACATCACATTATGTACGAACAGAACTTTGTTATTTGAGTTTTATTGAAAGCATAAGATAGCCAGATTCTATGTGTTCGATGCAAATGATGTGGCCGTTTTCAAAATTCGTATGTATAAATTTAGAAAACAACAATTGTTCAATAACTAGACTAAATAATTTCTATAAGTCGACCCGAAAAATAAGATTTTTACTTCGATATTTGATTTTAAATTATTTAGAAAGTTTTAGAAATATACCTTTAAATAATATATTGATTCAACAAATCATTAAAATAAGTAAAGAAAGATAAAAATTTCTTTAAAATTATCACTCACCTATTAGGTCATTCAGTAAGTCCGTAGGATGACACTTAGATGGCGTTACTAGAATTTTTTCCATATGATTTTTATTTAATACTAACCTTCAAACGATACGTGCATAAATTTGACAGCAATCAGCAGCTCTTTAGACATTTTTAAAATGAAACTAGAATTAATTAGAAAAAGAAAGAGTAAATTATTTTGATATTGATCAAGTTGACGGGAATTAAAACATTAATGATCGTCATTAACATTTATGTAGATATATTGTTTACTTTTAAATAAACACATCTCATCCAATCACTGACGATTTTGTTAATTTGGGTCTTTACTTAAAATATATCACAATAAAGAATCAATCAACACCTAAATAATTTAATTAAGCACCCATTCAATTAATGGTTATCTATTCCATTCCAAGAACTTTCCAAACAAACCATCCTCTTAATTTAAAAACGCTATATACATATACACTATTCTGTAACAGAATCGTGAATAATGACGTGCGATCCGTATAAGTCGATAGCATTTTACAATACGAAACATAGAAGACCACCATGTAATGATGTCGAAAAATTGAGATAATCTTACAGTTGGGAAAAGTGAATAATAATTAACCATTCTGGAAATAACTATCTATTATATGTTTTGATAATTAGTGTTTGTTGTTTACTCTGTCATTTAAAGTACAGTACAAAAATATAGAAGCTTATCTGACTCGCTACAGTCATTTCTTAATTAGATGTTGAGAGTTCAATAGTTGGTTGTTGCCGGTGGAAACATTTTACAATTAGCGGATTAGAACATACAGGGTGATCAAAGTTATTATTTCGTATAAGTAGTTTTTTACCAGTATTCTTGGGCTATCGACTTCAAAATTGGCAGCTTTATGTTTTTTGGTATCAAAAAAATATTTAATATTAGGAGGAAAGACCTTATCGATATTCCTCCTCAACGTTGCCGCAGTCTACAATAATCTGAAAGAGGAATTCAAGGTTCTTTCTGCGTGATCAGCTTTCGAAAAAATCTTTTTTGAGAACTGTTTAATAAGCAATGCCTCTCATTGCTGCATACTTAGAATTTACGATTTATTAAGTTTACAAGAAAAAACTGCGTGATTTCTCAGTCGTTTTGTGGTAGTTTTATCTATGACAAAAGTGCTTATTAATTAATGTTGTTATAATCTGATAAATACTTAATTTAAATAATAAATCCACTTGTCAAATTCAATAACCTTATAAAATTTTATACTAAATACCGCCTATAAATATATTAGATAGGTATTTTAAATCTGCTAGTCTAAAAATGGCTGCCTATAATATGATTATCATCATAGGTGACGTTATTTTTTAGAACTACCACATCTCTCTATTTGAAAATCGTTGGTGTTAAATTAACGTTAACGTTAATAGCGCCATTCGTGTCATTATTTCGAAACAATTGCAATATTTTGAAAACGATAAAAGGAATCGCCAAAAATCCAAAAACGACCCGAGATATTCATATAGGTAGTGAACATTTTGGCATACCGAAAAAAAAATCACAAAATATCACTGTAGAAATGGGGAGATAATAATGAAACTAGTTTTTTTGCAATACTCTTTTCACCACCCTGTATAGGAGACATCGTAGGCAATTACTGTTTAATCAAAATATGTCTACGACTCTCAATGCAATGCTCTAAAACGCAGTGCAAACCGCACAATTTTCCACTCATTCCTTACATACTTTAAATAATGACAAAAAATTTGACTGTTACGTTGGATAGTTTATATGAATCGTTTAATGTAGAATAGCATTTAGGAATTGCATCGCATATGACGAAACAATTATTGCATTTTCTAAAAGATATTTTTTCGAAAATCCATTGCCTGATTGATTGCTGAAAAGATTTTTTTCCATTTAGACCTTGATCGATATACATTTGCTTTTGTATGTATAGGTACTATAAAATAATATTAATATTAATATCGTGCAGAAATTTAATTGCAGTACACAGAAAAAAAAAAGAGTTTTATTCCACATTCTAATCATAATGCTTTTTATTATTACAAAAATGGCATTTTTTTCCTACAAAAATTGAAAAATACGAGTATGTAACAAAATTAATTGAACCAGTATAACGTATATATTTATACCGTTATTAAACAAATATTATTGGTTTTCGTTTTTATATAATATGTAATACAGAGTGCACAAAATTAATTAATGATGCTCGACCTGATTGCAAAATATTAAGCCTTTCCAAAATTTTTTTGCCAAACGTGAATTCTTATGCATCTTATATTGTATGCAGAGCACCTATCTATAACTCCACAAAACAAAATCAGGATACCAATCATGTGGAGCCATTTTCAACAAGTGCCGGAGTGATCACTTCCATATGCCGCCCGGGCCGAGCGTTGTCCTCAAGTGACACTTATAAAGGCCATGCCCCACTTGTAACCATTGTTTTCTCTTAGCAAGACTCCCATAAACCGATGATATCCCTTCCATAATGGTTTGAATAGACTTTCCTTACTTAGTCAGGAACTTTAACTCAATTTAAGAGGAAACAATATGTTTTGGTGGCATTTTAATTTGTTTCAGTAGCATTTTATTTCGTTTTGCTGTAATAATTCCTTTGTATTTATTTGTGTGCTTTCTTTTATCTATTAGTGCTCTTTATTATTGTCTCGAAGTTAAACATTTTAATAATTGGTTTATAGTTGCTACATTCAATATTGTGTAGATTTATTTATACACAGAAAAAAATCTTACTGTAATATCAATATTAGCGATATGTTTGATTGCCTCTATTTTGGTTTAATGACAGTAATACTTAATTCATTAGATTACAATTCGGCCAACATTAAATATATACTTAATCCGACATTCCAGATATTATTGATATTCAATTTCATATATGTTAGGCACAAAACAGATATATTTTTTCTTTCAATGATTACAGTATAATTGGCAACTAATATTGCAATTGTATTATTTCAAATATTGTTATATTACGATAAGCAAGAAAAAGCATTGGAAGAATATTATTTCTCTACTCGGATTATTAGATATATATCATTGAATTAACAAAACCAAATTTTACTCGCTATCATATTCTACTATTTAAATAAACTAAATAATATTAAGTGAATACTTCTTATTGTTGGGACAACCTTAACTTATTATTGGGCCGGGCTAAATTCATCGATATATCGAAACACAAAACGTCGAGTATCCAACATTTTCCACTCATTCATGTATCGAATTTAAGTATATAAATTAAATAAAAACTGGATTTTCGTACTACCTACCCCACTTCGTAAATATTAGTTTTTGACTTAAAAAAAAATGCTTTCATACGCCGATATCATAATAAAACGAATTCAAAACCATTGATATAAAAACGTAGATTTCGGGCTGATGTATCGGGAAATTTCGGAACTCTCTAGTCACTAGCAAAGCTTAAAACAATAGGTTATGTAACATTTATATATTCTATTTGTGTGTCGGTAGCGCGTGTCTATATAGTTAAGTTCTATAATCTGCAATAATACATTATCGAAGACTTCTTAAACACCTCAGAATTGGACAAACTAATTCCAATATTCTCCGGTAAGTTTTACTCCTATTCATAAGTTTTTTGGTATAAATTATTTTGTGTAAGCTTTTCGAACAATACTATTAAAGATCGGTCTAGCCAACAAATGATTTAAGAGGTACCTATAATGCATAATAAAAACGTTTTAACAAAACTATTCAGGGTGTTCCATTCAAAAGTTATGAATATTAACCTTTTTATTTCACATTAACCAGTATAGCATGGCAGCATGGAATACATTTTTGCAACCTCAGATAACCTCAAAATTCAAAATATCCTGTTTTAACACGATGTAGGTATACAATATACAAAGTACCGAGTGGGAGTGGGACACTATGCAGATATGGTAAAAAAGCACAAATACGATATTTGGTTTAATATTTTGTTAGTCGTACATGTTCAATGTTCATGTATTAGAATGACATACATAGTTTAATGTATTGTTTATTGTACTGTGATTATAGAGTAATATTTTTTTTTATTACAATACAATGTATTATAGAATTAATAAAACTGTTTTTGAATAAAAACTTTCTTTTATTTCATACAATTATTTAACGTGATAGTTTTATTAAATTAAGTAATTAATTTCTCTCCAGGATTATATATAAAATTGATTTAAAATGACAAAACAATTATTTCAATACCAAAATATATTCTGTCTATAATTTCTGTATTCCCCTTAAAAAGCGATAAATGTTCTATCAATGATAGTGACACTTAGTCCAATCAATACTTTTTATTTAATTTCAATATATTCTTATAATTGAGGCATTTGATTGGAAGTCAATTAATTCTTATACTTAAAGCAATAAAGTCATATATTTCGCAATTAATCATATAACTATGATTGAAAGAAATGTAGCCTTGATTGTGGAATACGGAATATATGCTATCATTGATTGAATGTGCATATGGTTCATGATATGATAGATTTTTCTCTGTGTAACAGCTCAGTGTGATTTTCTCCATTACTTTACTTTTATTCCAAATTGAATCGCTTGATGGACGATTAAAATAAAGTTTGGTATTTATACTAAAGATTAACATATAAATCCTAAAAATGTCCCCACTACTAACTGCCATCCCCACCTTTCGGCCCCCTCGTAGCTGGCATATTGCAATTTATCAAAAAATATTCTCGTATACCCACTAACTTTTTTACACCTTGTTTATGTCAAAGTAAAAATTATTTCAAGAAATCCAAAAGGTCAATAATATTCCCATATAATTTTTATATAATTCCATATTAATTTTATGTTTCTAAATTACACTTCAACACATTTATATAAATAGACTATTAATATTATTAATGATAGCATTAAGAGATCTAATATCATACATACCTACTATTAAATATAGTAATTTATATCTAAAATATAAAATAACTAACGTAATATCAATTAGTATTAATCGGCCTTTAAATCATAAAAATAATATTTATACAACCTACGCGAAATTATTAATTTAATTATTAGATAATCATACGTAAAATTTATTGAAATGTTAAAATATTACTAATATAATGAATTGGTTGTTTAAGATTTCTTTCACTTATAGGCCTAGAGCCACAGTCAAAGTCTATAGTTAATATTCGATGCTATAGGTAGGTGCGTTTAGTTCCCATATTTACTGATTTACTCTTTAGTATAACATCTTCTAAAGTACAAGAAAAATAGCTTAGTAGCAGCATTGTATTTAATAATAATAATAATAATAATGCCTTTATTTTTTGACAAAAAAAAACAGAAAATGTATAATTCTATATCTTAATCTACCAAAAAATTGTCAAAAAAAAGGGGGAAGTTCACACGGAGTGTGCTCTACCACTTAACCCCATTGAAATTAATAGTTAATCAAAATGTATATAAAACAAATGAAAAAAAAAATGAAAAAAACAGTACAAGTAGGTATATATACCCCGGTACGAAACATTAACAAAAACCAGATTACACTAATTATAGATATTTTTTACAGATCATATTTGGAGTACCAGAAAAAAATAAAAATAGTCCCCCAAGTGTTTTGCTAACTGAGAAAGAAAGAAATATAAGAATAAGGTCAATTAACAAGAGATAGGTGAGGTTTGCTGTGCCCAAATCCTCTGAAACATATGTTTTTTAAAAGTTGACGGAGACAGTGTTTTAAAATCGCCAGGAATAGAATTAAGAAAGTTGCATATCGTGTATGAGAAGCTTCGTTGAAAAGTTGATGTTCTATGCACTGGAGGTGTTAGTAACGATCTATTTCTTATATTAATATTGTGCACATCACTGCGATATGTTATTTTGTTGTAGAGATAAGGAGGAGATTGAAATTTTACGATTTTGTTATATAAGCAAATAGTATTTAGATGAAACCTATTTCGCATATTAAGCCACTTCAAGTCAGGCAATTTGTGAGACACATGTTCATATTTTCGTATGCCATATATCAGTCGAATGCATGAGTTTTGTATTCTTTGGATTTTATTTACAGTGTCCACATCTAGAGATGGATAATATACAGGGGAACAGTAGTTGAAATGAGATAGAACGAGAGTCTCACATAACATCTTCTTTGTCTCCTGCGTTAAATATTCTCTGTGTGGAAATAATAGACGTAGGGCCGAGTATGCTTTTTGAATGGTGTTCGTAATGTGATCCCTATATCTAAGAGTTTGATCTAATAAGACTCCCAAATTCTTACCATTGTTTGATATCGACAGCAATTCACCGTTTATTCTCAGCTTTAAATGATCCTCTAGACGCCTGCAGTTCTTCCTATTTCCAAAAGCGAGAACTTTAGATTTGCTGGGATTTAAACTTAATGAATGGTCGCGAGATAACCTAAATAATGAGTCGAGATCGTTATTCATAGCAATAGCAGCTTGATGAATTTCACTTACTTTAAAAGAATGATAAATTTGCGTGTCGTCTGCATACATACCAATATTACATACAGGGTGGTCCAACGAAAAGTTTGCACCTAGCTTTTCTCTTTTTTTTGTAGTCGAATGCGAAAATGCTCGGACACGTCGATTTTGCTTTTGAGGGGGACACATTTTAAACATATTTTTCGATCTGCGCCTTTAACCCCCTAGCGGGGGTGAGTAACAACCCTAAAATTTTAAATGGAAAGAGGGGTCTAATGACATATCATTTGAAAGGACACAAAATTGTCTTTCTAATGATACCCTATTTGTCGAATTTTACTAAAACAGTTAATACGAAAACGACTTTAAAGACATTAAGCCGATAATTTTGGTATTAATGAGAAATACAAATAAGTTTTAATTATTACGACTGAAAACAACTACAATCATTTCTAAATTATTTACTTTGAAGAAAAACGGGATTTCAAAAACACTATCTTATTTATCAGAACTAAATTCCTCACTAATCGTTTGCGTTTTTTGTTGAAATAAAAACTGCAGATACGTGTAGGAAAAGAATTTACACCGTTTATTTTAGTCTTTTCATTGATTCAGTTTGGTTGCTTCTCAAGTTATTTTACTTTTACCGTACAAAATGATTTATTCCATTCTAGAACGAGTTGAAATTGTTAAACTTTATTTTCAAAATAATAGTAGTGCTAGACTTACGGCTCGCTTATTTAATGAGAGACATCCCGATAAAAATGTGAATGATGTGTACGTTGGCAAGTTAGTTAAAAAGTTTGTAGATACCGGATCTGTCTGTAATGTAAAACACCAGCCGCAGAAACCGATCAGAAATGAAGCTGTGGAAGTCGCTGTTTTAGGGCATGTTGAAATGGATCATAGTCAAAGTACCCGTCAACTAGCTGAAGCCTCAGGTGTCTCCCGTTCGTCCATAATACGAATTTTAAAAGCGTACAAATTTCATCCGTACAAAATCAAATTAGTACAGGAACTAAATGAGGATGATCCTGATAGAAGGCTGCAATTTTGTGAAGCAATGAGCCAGCGTTTAATTGAAGATCCGCAATTATTATTTAACATTTGTTTTTCCGACGAATGCACATTTTATTTGAATGGAGCTGTAAATAGGCACAATTGCCGTTACTGGGATGACAGTAACCCACATTTATTCCGTGAGGTTCATACCCAGTATCCTCAAAAAATAAACGTCTGGTGTGGCATATTAGGAAATCATATTATAGGACCACTTTTTATTCCTGGAAATTTAACTGGTGAAGTGTACCTAAACATGCTTGAAGACACAATTGATCCTTTAATAACACAAATAATAGAAGATGACCAAAATCATACTGCTGATCGGCTTTATTTCCAGCAAGATGGAGCACCTCCGCACTATGTGGCTCCTGTAAGACAGTTCTTAGATGACCGGTTCCCTGGACGGTGGATTGGAAGGAGGGGCCCAATTGAATGGCCTGCCAGGTCACCGGATTTATCGCCTTTAGACTTTTTTCTTTGGGGGCACTTAAAAAATAAATGTTTTGCCACGAAGCCCGAGTCCATAGAAGATCTTCGCCAACGCATTACAGAAGAGTGCAGAAACATAACACCTGATATGCTACAAAATGTTAGAAATAGATTTGAACAAAATCTGTATTATTGTATGGAATCAAATGGGTCACATTTTCAACATTTGTTAATGTAACGTTTTAATAAATCAATTTAACAGCTTGTTTACTTTTTTTACAAAGCAATGTTAAAACTAACAAACATTGGAATGTACTAACGATTGCAGGTGTTTTCACTCGCAATAATTAAAACTTATTTGTATTTCTCATTAATACCAAAATTATCGGCTTAATGTCTTTAAAGTCGTTTTCGTATTAACTGTTTTAGTAAAATTCGACAAATAGGGTATCATTAGAAAGACAATTTTGTGTCCTTTCAAATGATATGTCATTAGACCCCTCTTTCCATTTAAAATTTTAGGGTTGTTACTCACCCCCGCTAGGGGGTTAAAGGCGCAGATCGAAAAATATGTTTAAAATGTGTCCCCCTCAAAAGCAAAATCGACGTGTCCGAGCATTTTCGCATTCGACTACAAAAAAAAGAGAAAAGCTAGGTGCAAACTTTTCGTTGGACCACCCTGTATAACTAAATCTTTTGGAAATTGACTGGTGTAGAGAGTAAAAAGTAGAGGAGATAAAATTGATCCTTGTGGTACGCCGGTATTAATTTCTCGCGGAGCGGAATTAATATTATTAATTTTGACCAACTGTTTACGATCTAACAGGTATGATTCGAACAGTTGCATTGCCGACAACGCAAGCCCACATGACTTCAAGATTGCTAACAAAATGCTATGATTTAATGATTTATTTATTTTCTTCTTCAAAAATCCGATTAATTATTGCACTGATGTACACTTGTATTTATACAGGGTCATTGTTGGTCGATGGTATATAAGACGTCTTAAGAAAACTAAGCAGACGATCGTTTTAAAAATAATTACTCAACTTAACCCTCTCTCACTATTCTGATCTGAACAGACAATTGAACTAAAATTGAACTGCAACTCGCCCAATTTAAAAAAAAAAATAAAGGCCTTTATTATTGTTATTATTATATTTTGATTAATTAATTTATTTTGAACTTTTTTCTAAGGAAAATATTCGCCATTTCGCTATCTCAATAGACACATCTTCGACATTTTGATGGTACTTAAAGAATATCTTAGAAAAATCAATTATCTTGACAGGTTGAGCCATGAGGTTACAGGGTGGTCTCCCACTACTGTAGTCTGATCTACTAAGAGAAATAAGCATAAATCAATTTCCTCAAAAGGGAACACCCGCCTATATGTTAGGTATATTATCTAATCTTCTAAAAGACCATCAAATTTCTTTCAAATGAGGTGCCATATTCCTATCCACCATCAAACTATCATCAAAATTTCTGTCATTTTATTTAGCTGACAAATTGTTTTGGGCCAAAAAAAATCAAAATAAATTATTTATCCAAAAATAGTTGAAGATAGGTATAGGGAAGTGTGATAATATACTCTCAAGAATCACCGTGTAAAATAAGACTAATTTTATTGGCACCATTCGTCTGCAATCAACTATTTAGCATCTAGAACATTGGTCCTTCGAGCCGGATGTATAGGGATGACGCGCCCAAGCTTCCATTTCATCGGAGGTGTACGTTTTCGTCAACTAAGAACACCAACGATTCCAATTGAATTCCATTTTCGGGTTGATTTTGCCACTTGTTTCTTTATTCTAGTTGGCTAATGTATTCGCGAGACCACCTCTCATACATACGTTAACAATGGGACAACCGTTAACTGAAGATAATACGGGTCAAATAATAATTCCAATTATATGATGGTTTGTGTCCGAACTTCACCTCAAGAAAATATTCGTTGAAAAATATTGACTGTGGTCTTCGCGTAAATCCTTGGGTGAGAAATTCTCTCCTGTTTCAGCTATATTTCATTGATTACAAACATCGGGTCCGCCAATCATCATTACTCATACAGATCGTTCCTTTTGAGATATAATTCTGCTACTTCACAATATCTTTTCAAGCAAAGATTCGTACATGTAATTAATTAAAGTAAACTTCGCAAGCTAAGGAATTAAAGTTTGGGATGAACCAATTAGTTTTTGGTTGAAATCGCCAAATTTTCAAATAGCAGTAGGGGTCAAGTGATACATCATTTTAAAGAATTTTTTATCTGCTTTACAGCGATAGGTTACTTTGAATATTTGCCCCCATAATTCTCGAGAACATTGCTCTTAAAATTTCACCAGTTAGGTAGTTGGAACCTATAACTTATTAGAATATAATAAACTAATTTTAGGAGAGAAGGATTTTTGTCTTCATTGATAGAGCGTGCGCTTCGCGTACGGAAGGTTATGGGTTCGAATCCCAGCTCTAGCAATATTTTTTTTTCTACTTTTTGAATAAAGTAGTTAGTTTGTTACGTTAGTTTATGGGAAATAATGAAAATAATACAATTATAATAATAATAATTATTAAAATTCTGGTTCGTTACGCAGGTCATATATTTTTGATTATATTATAACTTGTCGGGAAGGCTTTGAGGCGACACAACCGCTTTTTTTAAAAGAAGTAGACCTTGGGACTTCTTCAAGCACATATTACTTATATTACTATAAGCAATTGCTTAAGCTGTCTTAAACTTTAATTAAATATGATGCCATTTCGACACTTTTAAGAACAGTGTATAAGATGCTACTGTAAAGAATAATAATAATAAAATAATTCCTAAAAGCAATTTCTAATCACGATTTAGATATAAAAAAATATTTCAGGTATGCCAGTGTGTAGGTTGTATACTTCTCAAAAATCAAAATGATATCAATTTATATTCTAAGTACTACAACATAATATTCTCATTATCTATTAAAAGTATCATACTGGGTATATTTTTTATTTATTTTTTATGTTTTATTTCATTATCATAGATGGACTAGATGTGACATTATTAATGATTGTCATTGTGGCAGATATAGTTCAAATATAAAAATGTAAATCAACGTATCACATTCAATTTATTATAAATAAATAATTCATCTTGATTAAAAATGAGAAAAATCCGTGTACCTTTTTTTTCCATGAATTAAAATTATAATTTTAGATAAATATTTTAACAGCACAAACTCTTTCAGATGGTCATCCACCCTGTTAGATGCGGGAGGGTGATCCTTTAACGCTATTTCTCTTAGGGTAATTTGAGATCACAAAGTATAGTATGGGAAGCAGTGTCGGACTGTCGAATTTTGTCACATGATTACTAGAATACGGCTCTCAACAGATTTTAGCCTCATTTTGGGGTTAAAAAGAGGCATGATATAAAAAAATTTAGTGTGACCTTGATGGAGATATTTGCATGATTGGCTATTCGGCTATCGACTCATGCACAATTTTCCTACTTATTTAATGCATCCTATTTTCTTACCTATTTAAAAAACACAGTGTGAATCTATATATCTATTTCAAAAGTAAAGCATTAACAAATATAATCGAGTACTTATATATTCACAACTTAACTGTTAATACAAGAAATTGAGTTGTCCAAAGAATTAATACCAACAACTCATTTAACTATAATCGTTTTCATGACAAATGAAAAAACATTAAAAAACGTTCAAACGTAAATAATTATTAATTAAATGCAAGTAATTTATAATTATTGGAAATTATTTCATAAATCGCTTTTCAAGATCGTGATTGACTTGTCCTTTTGCATTATACCTACCGTAAATAGACTACACTACCACACAATACCGACAGGAAGTTCAATTTTGTACTTAGATTATGTTAAGTAACATAATACAGGTATCGACAAAAGTTTTATTTCATTTCGAATGAATGCGGAATTGCATAATAATATTTTTCTATTTACCCAATCATTGTTATCGAATGTACCGGGTGTACGCGGTTAAGAGTGACCACTACCTTATTTGAGAAAATATAGACGATACCATTTAACTTATTTTAAATAACACGCGCCATATATTGATACACATTTACATAGAGCCCTAAAAGGCACAGTCAACGATATATAATAGTATGAAGTTTCGAATTTATTCTCGTTTACCTTCAATATTTAGCCTACATTTCAACTAGCGTACGTAAGTTATTTGAATGTTTTTTTTTATTCTGTTTGGATAGAAAAAATACATACATAAATGCTGTATCAGGTAAGCGAAGGTATTATGAAAAATGCTGTACCGTTAAATATTGTTTTTTTAATAATATAATACATTATAATATCTCATATTTTAATATGGAAGAAGCAAGTGGAAGTACCACACATCAGCAGCGTAAATTATATTTACGCTGACATCAGGTAAGCGAAGTTATTATGAAAAATGATGTTTATTTTTTAATTTTAACTAAAGTTAAGTTTTTTTATCAACACTCCTTTTAAGAACAGAAAAATCTTGTTAAAAATATACAGACACACCTGTTCCATATTTAAATAAATATTTGATAAATAAAGGCAAATGCATAAAAGCAGAGCTTTTTATAATATGCATTGACGTTTTAATAAATATTGTTGCTTTGTCAATTTTTAATTATTGTTAATATTTGAAATTATCCAGTATAATGTATTATACGAATAAAAAAATTGATATTCAAAAAAGAAGGAAGTGTGCAATATAAGAAGAAAAGACGACGTAACGTATACTCAGTGAAGAAAAGCAACTGCAGATCCTTTTACATTTTGAGGAAAATTCTGAAACTTCCACCAGGCAAGCCAGTTTGAATGTCGATATAAAAAGATCAACGCTACAAAATTGCCTCCAAATAAACAAATAGAGACCCTATATGTTTTTGCCAGCGGAATTTCGACAGCAGCTTAGAGTTATGTAATATTGTTATTCATACATATTTTGACCATAACATTTTGACTGTAATGAATATTTACTTCAACTAAAATATTTAACAGAAAAAACACGCACTACCGGGGCAGAGCAATAATATTTATTAAAACGTCAATGCATAATATTTGTTGCCATGTCAACTCTTTTCCAAGCAAACTATTGTTAAAATATAAAATTGAGTAATTGGTGAAACGGTTTCACCACTGATATTTTAGAAACTGTGACTCGAGGACACCGCATGATATACATCGTTGAATTTGTCTTTAAATGGTTCATTTATATCTGGCATTTGGAAGAAAAACGATAAAATTAATGAAATCCAAATATGGCAACACTGTGTTATTTTCAAATTACAGTAATACGTCATTTGGCAGAAGTACAGCATAAATAAAAATAACTTACGTACGCTATAGTTGAAATGTAGGCTAAATATTGAAGGTAAACAATAATAAATTCGAAACGGTGCATGTAAATCCCATAAGTACTATTATATTTCGTTGACTATGCCTTTTAGTCCTTTATCTAATTCTGTATCAACATATAGGGTATGCCATTTAAAATAATAATAATAATAATAAAGTTTAGTGCTGTCACTGCAATATGGGTCAATATGTAAAAATTAAATAAATGAAAACATCGAGTTAACCCAACAAAAGTTTCTATTTAACTATTTGGGGTATCGTTTATAGTTTCTCAGATAAGGTAGTGGTCTTCTTCCGCGTTAACAGTCATTATCATTTGGTCGTATTATTTTTACTCACCTGTCACAAACGACAGTTAAGCGAGAAATTAATCTCAAAATGATTTATAGCCATTGATACTTTTTATGACCAGTCCCTAAATAGTATTATTATTTGTAGTTTTGTAGATCAGTGAGTACACCAATCATAAACATTGTTTATGATAAATGCATATAAAAGTAATTTATAGTTGACTTCATTTACCGTTTTAATTTATTTTCCAATATTTTTAAATGTATACCTATAACTCTGTAATATTCATGGAGGTCTTCGCCAAAAAATATTACCTTAAAACTGTAAAAAATACAACACGAAAATATTGGTGTAACGATATATTTTCACCATAAAATCGGGTAATGTAAGTTAAGCATATAAGGTAATGACAGCAAGAGCTAGTGTAAAAAACGTATTTTGGTGACAACGTATGATAATTATCAGACAGCAGGTCGAAAGTAACGAAAACTCATGCGGAAAGTGTCGATTTATAACCGTATTAATCTGCAATTAATTGGTGTTGACCTATTGCATCAATACCATCACATATCGGTGTGCGCTTTAAACACCATGATTAAAGGAAATCTAACTGAATTCGAAATGCGACTGCGCATATACTTGTGCGAGAAATACAAAGAGATAAAAATATGGTTTGTTTCAAAATTAAGCAGATAAAGTTTTTTTTTCGAGCGTTATTAAAAGTGGACTTATTCTGACAATAATTATTGATAGGCACAAAAGCTGCCGACAGTTAAAGTATTTTTATTAAAATAAACTGTCCCATTATCTGCATTTTTGGCTTGACTGTTCTATCACCTGCAATGGTTGCAAAAATTCACTGCTGATGCGTAAATAAGAGTTACAGTTTATACTGGGTTTTATACAATATCATACGATCATTTTGTTTTCTCTTAGAATTTATATAAAACCAAATGACGATTTTTTGTTTAAAATGAAAAGTCATTCGAAAAAAAAAATTGTTGAAGTATTTACACGGCAGAAAAGCACATTTAGTGCCTTGGCTGGTATCCTATGGTATAAAACAGCAGGCACTTTTCTGCTAACAAATAACTATTGTTTAACCTCTAAAAAGGCTGTAAAAGGAACACCTAAAATATAGTCCCCTGTCAAAATTTGCGGGAAAAAGAAAATTTATTTGAGTTCTGGCCAGACAATATGAAAATTCTCCTCTAATTACAATTGCCAAACTCCGAAACCAACACTGCATTAATTGTTAAAAAAGCGACAGTGGTAACTATGCCTCATTAAATTCAACGCATTATCAAAATGAAATTCATTGAAGAAAACATCACATTAACCAACAGTCACTGTTAATTATTGGCGGTTAGTGCGTAACTGTTTGTCAGTTCGTATAATTAAGTAGATATAGATGTAGATTTATGGCCGTAATCACAATCCATTGATAACTTTTTGTCAGTCTGATAAACCGTTTGTCAGACGGTTCAAGAATGTTCCTTGTTTAGCATTCGTATATTTAGTCCATATATCAGTCGGATAAAGTTATCATGCACATTTCGAGTAGATATTTACTTCTCTGTATGTGAATAGATTATATTTTATAACTTTTATACAGTGTATCTTCAAAGCTATAACAAATAAAATGAACAGATCTTCCTCAAGTAGGGTTGCGAATATGCATTAATAAAACCTGAAACAGTTTTTTTCAATAACTTAAATGATTACTTTTTTGCTCAGCTATTTTTGGTGGTTAACATTACGCCCACTGTAATTTTTGAGGGAATCTAAAAAGCATTATTTTATGATAAAGTACTCTGGAACCATTGACCAACTGACGAATGAAAAAGTTGTGCCCTCTGAAAATACCAAACATACCGACTGATAAAGCGCATTGAGTATTGGAGACCTTCAACCAAACAAATTCACGACTTGTTTAAATCGGTGCTTGTGCCAAGGAGATGATGATACGACGGCATATTTATTATGCTCCTCCCCATCCGCAGCTAGAATTATATTTGTGACATTCGGTGCTAGTCTTAAAGTAAGCTCATCCTGCAAAATAATCGGCTTCATAAAGAATAATAAGTAAAAACCACAATCGACTTTTGTGTGGTCGCACTCATTTTGAAACTACCTAAGTACGTACTTGTTTATTGAAATGTAATGAGAGTTAATTAGAACGGAAGGCAAGAACAATCATATATTAACAAAGGTTGTTTGATTTTGGAATTTAATTAACGCATGCTGTGAGCACTACTTCTGAAACACCTTGTATAAATTGCAGGGCTATATACAGCTCTATATGTGTAACAAGTGTGTATTATTATAAAAATGTGACTGTTGCAATAGCGATACGACCAAGCAGAAGGTGCGCGGACTTGTACTGGACCTCTGACCCTACCTCTGAATTATAGGTTTAATCCGTACCTTTATTTATTGCACCTCCTCATTGTGTGGGTGAATTTTATTGTTCAAACTGACCTAAAACTTAAACAAATGGTGTGTATGTATATATATGTATAAACGGCGAATCACACTGAAGAAATTGTATTTGGGAAAGCTGAAATGTCTACCTTACGTAAAGATGAAATACGAAAAGAAAAAAAAAATAAATAAATCGAAAAGAGATATCATGAAGATCGGGATCACCCACAAGTTCCGCATACCACAAACAATACAATAACTACTTGTCATCGGTGTTACATTATACTGTTGATAATCTACAAATACGAGTACATGCATGTGGAAATGAAAAATGATAGCCGAAATTTGTCACAAAATAATCTTGAAGAGTTGTTGGTCGTGTTTAAATAGAACCACTTACGGTAACAACAATGTTTCTAAATGATTTTCACTTTTTCGTATTGCGTATTACATATTCATGGCCGAGCTTATACGTACTCTAGTTTACAAGATCCAGATCCAAAATTGATGCTGAGAATATGAGGGTGAGAATATTGGATTTTTCCCAAACCAAATGTATGCACTCAATGAATAACAATGGGCTTACTTCATATAATAAACCTACTGTCGAAATTAAAAAAAAACCGGTAGTCTATAAATATCGAATAAAATCATGATGAAAATACAACTACGTAAGATCATGGAATAAAATTACAAAAAATAGTGGCTCCAAATACAATTTTGTTGTGATTTAACTGGAATTTCTCTAATGGCTTACACATAATTTCTAACAACAAATAGATTTCTTAAAACATGAATTGAAGGTATGGGACAAATAAATAAAAAACCTAAACTTCAGCAAACGGCAACGTTTTGTTTATAAAACAAAGCTTCCGCATTTTGGCTTGAGCGCTGATGCCGTCTGTCTTCTGCAATCTTATATTACTGATAGAGTTCAGTTTGTGTCATAAAATGGATATACATCGACATATTATACAGCTCTATCTGGAGTACCTGAGGGTTCAAATTTGGGACCTCTATTATTTTTATTATTCATTAATGATTTGGGAGAATTATTGAATTGTAGTAAACTGATTTATGCAGATGACTTAAAGATTTTTACAACGATAAGTACACCGGAGGACTTTATTTCGCTACAAGGCAATCTTCAATAGGTGAATGCTTGGTGTGAACAAAACAGACTTTCCCTCAATCCTAAGAAATGTAATATTCTTTCTTAAACCCGCAAAACGTCCCCGACCATCTTTTATTATATATTTTTTTTATTTGCACTGGCGAAAACCAACTATTTAGTTACTGCTGTTCAGAACTGCTGCTTTCATATTATCGTGAAGGAGTCGAGGTATTCGGATGAGTTTCTGGGGACATCCGTTGAGCTTTAATATTCGCCATAGAGCCTCCCAGTTAACGGAGTCCAACGGCTTGACAAGGTCTATAAAACCCAACTGAGGCATCTCGCATTTCAGCAGGCATGGTTTTAGTGTTCCTTATTTAAAAAGCTCAGGAGATACGGCATCAGCTGCTTTGTTGTTTTTAAGTTGTCGTAAGAGCTTTATCAACTTCTTGCAGGGCAGATACATATCCTAAGTGTTGTTGTGTAGGTCTATGTGGTAACCGATCGAGTGCTGCATCGTCGATATTCGTGGCCCTATTTAGTAGTTCCTGAACATGTTCCAATTGACGTGCAAGCCCTTAGAAGATGAGAGTCATCCCTGGTTTGCAGTGGGTTAAGACTATGTGCAGAGTAATTGCCTGTCGGCATGGAAGAAAGCTCTGGTGTTGTTGATGTCAGCTAGTTGCTGCATTTCAATTGATTTAGCCGTCCACCACAGATTCTTCAGATATCGGGTTCTTTGTTGTACTTTCGCCATTTGAAAGAAACGCTTTTTGATGTTGAGTTGCGGTTATTTTGCTAATGCTTGACGCTTAGTGTCTATTTTTTAGGAAGAGACAGAAATAAATATATTTTTGAATAGCTAAAAGCTATGAAATCGTAAAAGAGCTTTATGCACCACTACTACGACTAAATGAAGGCTAAGCAGGCAAAAATGAAGCTTCAAGAATAGTATCCATGGCTTTTTGCAGATATTTGTAGTGGCCTTTCATATTGGCTATGTTACTATCTGACTCATTCAAAAACTATAATAAGGAACAGTTAAGCCTTCATTAGTAATATTTTGTAAAATCGCAAAAAGGCTCTATAATCACTATATTTTTGAATTTAGCCCTAATACAAATGAATATATGTGGGTATAGGGAGGTTTAAAATGTGTAGGTCCGTCCGGACCCTGCTGTGGGACCACTCGAGGGTATGTTGTGGGTATAAAAAATAATATAACAATATTTGTTGTTCATTTTTGATGACCAATATCATAAAGGAGGTAGGGACCACGTAACCTATACATGCTCCAAGCTCGAATTTTGTGAAATACTGAATGCCGAAAATTGCACATTGAAATGCTAATAAAATACAGGGTCCTTCAATTTTGTAATTTTTTGAGACGCTCGCGGTACTCTATTTATGAATTATTTGTTTCAGCAAATACATTCTTAAGGTTGCTAATATGTACCAGACGCCACTGCTGTTGTAGGCGTTAACCCAGTTTTCAAGGGGAAATTAAAGAAGACGACAACTTGAAACAGAAAACGCACATCGTGCTGTGACAGACTTGTAAGCATACATAATAACTTAGTAGAATGAGGACACTAAATTGAAATGATAATTACTTATTATAATAAACTAGAGGGAGATGCTACAGAAGTAACAGGAAAATAGCCCATCAACATATTTTTATTATCATTAAAATGACAGTGATTTTTATTATATGGAATTAATTTATAAATTGATTGACATATTTTAGCCTAGAGGCTATTTATATTCAACTAGTCAAAATATGAGACAAGCCAATATTGTTGCTTGCCTTCCTGCATTGTTTAAATTGTTTTAATTACCGATTTCTTTGAAATTTGGCAGCGTTATTGCTAGAAATAGGGAGCTTATATGGCCCTAACCAGATCAAATTTATTAAATACAGTGACGTTATGGGGGCATCTTAATTATTAAAATATTGACAAAAAAAATGTACGCCACTGACTGTAATTTAATTTTGATATTGTCTTGAGATCAAGCAACTAAAACTACAACTGTTTTATCTCTTGTATTTTTCATATTTTGAAAGACTGGTGTTGCAACTATGACATAATCTTGTAATTTTTCTTATGGACTACCCTGTATATTTTTGCATATTCGTTCTCAAATAATGTTAGATGCGTCTTTGAAAATTTATCTTCAAAAAAAAACAACATCATAATAAATTAATTTAATCAATTTAATAAAAAATAACAAGAACAAAGTTTTAATAAGGGGTTCAAATTGAAGACCATTTAAAGTAAAGCCTATTTGACTTCGCTTCTGGGTATGCATCGCACTGCTGCTTCCAACGCATCTCGAGAATCAGGATTCCGCTTATATGTGAGGACTCTTATTCTTCCCCAAAGGTAAAAATTCAGAGGCGTTAGATCGGGGGACCTTGCCGGCCAATGAACAGGGCGTTTTCAATTTCCGTCAATGGCAAATCATCAATAACTGGTTCAACAAATTCCTGTAATATTTCTAGATATCGCGCTGCTGTAAGGCTACCTTCAAAGATATAGGGACCAATAAACCTTCCTCTGAAAATACCGCCCCAAACGTTAAAGCTGTATCGGCCCTGATTCTGTGTCTCCATCGTAATATGTGGTGTAATGTAATTGCGGATAGCTAGAGAAAATGGATTGTAGGCAGATTTTAAATTGAATCAAGAAATGAGGAGATATAATAAAAAAAAAGAGAACGAGGCCTTAGGACTCACTTATTTTGTCCATCAAAGATTTAACTTCACTTCCTATATGGTGCCGTGATCTTCTGGCCGGCCAGCCTCTATCTTCTCTTGGAAAGTCTATCCAATTTTACACATAAATCATAACACAAACTGAGTACATACACGAACACTTCCAAATTGGGGATGAATTAAATTGAATTGATGAAAATTAAGTATATTATTGTAATACAGTTTCACTGTTGATGATAAGAATAACTAAATTTTTGTACGTTAAGAACAATTTCTAACGGCGATGCACGAAAGAATAAATTATTAACAATAAGTCACCAATAGAAAACACGCGTCACTCGAATTGCTGACCAAAGTTTATCATAAAGGCCATCATAGACGCGCTAATTTATTACATTATTTAATGAAGAAAAATATGAAATTAGCAGTGCATTGAATTTAGATCATTATTAAGATTTGATGATTTAAACCAGTATATAGAAAATACCTTAGAAAGAAAAACATATAAAAATTTTACCTAATTGAGATTTGAAAACATATACAGAACAACAATAATAAGTGTGGACGCAACATGTGGATTTTCCAAAGTGCAATTGTAGGAATTGTATCTGTTGAAAATACCAGCGGTGCTTATGCACGCTTCATCAGTCCATATAATGGTCTGCGCTACATTCCGGTTTTCAGCATATTTTCTCAAATTCCATTGGCAGAAGTCGAGCCTGAATTGTGGGGCATTTGGTTGCAGCTTGTGAATCTTTTTCACTCTATAGGGTTTGAATTTATTGTTTTTCAGTATTCGGAAAGCAGTAGTTTATGGTATACCTGTTTTTTACGTAATGAGAGATTTGTCCGATTTTGAATTTTCCCTATAACAGTTATTTATTCTACTTCTCTGTCCCTATTTCGAGCTTGGTATGTTCGTGGTATTGGTTTTTTAAACGCACCGTAGGTGAGAAGATTTTGCTGCAAACGGGAAAACAAATCCCGAAAAGGTTGTCTTCTTTCAGGGTAGCGGTCAAAGTAAATATTGCTAAAGTTTATGTCATAGTTTCAACACCAGTCTTTAAAAAAAAACTAAAGACGCCACTGGATTCCTCTCAAAAAAGTGCGAATGTTTTCACAGAAACAAAAAATAATCATAACTAAATAATTTACAGGGGTAGGTCAAAACTACCCTGTATCTTTTAAACGGTTCAAGATATCGAGGTGCGGTTTTTGGCATTTGAGTTCGTTTGAAAATCGAGCTCGTGACATGTAGGTTAGTTTTCTTCTAACTCCTCTAGAAATCGGTGTTTCCTATCAAACGTGTCCAATTTGGACCACCCTGAAAGATTTCCTCAGCGTATGGCTCCTGATACAAAAATTGCCGAAAGCATTCAAGGACGCCTTCATGAAACAGGCACACTAAAACATAGTGGAGAGCACAAGCTTGTTTAAGATTGTTCTGTATATATCAGACAGGTATATATTTTTTTACAATGAGTAAATGGCTTGTTCATCACGTTGAGCATATTAGGGATTATTTTGCTTATGGGAATTTCATTTTAAATCTGCGGATATCTGACAACTCTATCAGCGATTCTATTATTTGTTGTTATGACGCGGCTCGATGATTTCTAAGAAGAAAGCCGCTCCTGATTTGCCGTTTTATATTGTCTGGCGCTGACCCCTTTTGTATGTCACACAAAAATCATCGTCCTACGGCCGTTTTGTCTATTGTTGTTCTAAATATTGTCTATGTATTGAACATATTTATTTTGCGTCTATATGAAGTCGAGGTCTCTCTTTTTCCTTTTGATATTCCCACACATATGTGGATGTAGTGTTTAAATGTATTTTGAACCATACAAATTGTTATTGATTTATGATATGGCCGTTATTCTAATGAATTGCTAAGTAGTTCGGTGTTGCTTATGTACAGCATCAACACCGTATACATTTTGCCAAGAATTGCAGGGAAAAAACGGCGATATGGCAAAAATGATCTGTACATAACTGTGTGTTCTATAATAAGAGACAATTTACGATTGGGAGCTAGCAAAGACAAAAGGCGGTACCATAAAATTTAGTTCTGCCTACAACAAAATGTATTTGCAACCTGTACTATGTAGACTGAAAATTTCGAAAAACTCATACTTTGTAGAGCCGCTGGTATGTAGGACGTAATTTGTTATTTAAAACGGAAATTGAGTTACAGTTACAGGGTAAATAATTAATAAGTCGTCAACGCTTATGTTCTATTGAAATACTTACCATAACACAATAACAGCAGTAGCCATCATAAAAAATACGAAGTTATTCGTTTTTATTTTTTGAGTTGCTACCTCAACAGATAGTGTTTTGAAATGCGCGTGTATTCCTCCAGTAGAGCTGTAATTGTTCCTTGACATAATTACAAATGAAAATCATTACTTTCAGTAAATCATTGGCGTTCGAATGAGGCTTACAAAACCATTTAAAAACTGTTATGTCTGAAAATTACAAAATTTATAGTTTAGTGCTTTTACTCTGAAAGTGACAGAAAAGTTTTTTTGACACAAAACATTTTTATTTCTCATTTACTTTTTCCCACATAATATGATTTATTTATTTTGGAAGGCTTTATTTGAAATCGGTGCAACTTTGCACGCACGCACATGGCGTCATTTGTGATTACGAATTGGTGCACGGATTTTTGAAATACACTGCGGCGATATGAATTTGCACCACTCGCAACGTTTGTGCATGGGGGTATAATACCGATCGCAAGTCAACTTCGCATCATAGAATAATGTTTTCTGCCGACACTATGAGAAAATTGAATTTTTTTTAACTATTTGGTTGTCAAAAATCGAGCGCGTCGTAAAATATTCAATTTGAATTTGATTCATCATTTGTATAATAATCATGGAACATCTGATTGATCGTAGTGTCGAGGAAATTGAGTATTGTCCCCGCCTGAAATTCTCGAGAAAGCGAACGAAGTATCGGTGAATTTTTTGCCGAAAAAATCAAGAACAAAATATGAACTTCAGTATAAGCTGTTTATGGATTGGTGTAGTGCTAAAAACGTTAAAAAGTATAGTGAAAACGTGATTTTGACGTATTTATCGGATCTTTCACAAAAATACCAATCTTCAACACCGTGGTCAATTCATTCCATGTTAAAATCTACGCTATTAGTTAAAAATAACGTAAAGATTCGAAATTTCAACAAAGTGACTGCCTTTTTAAAGAAGAAATCTGTTGGCCACATTGCAAAAAAGTCAAACATTTTCGGCCAATGGGATATTGAAAAATTTCGTGAAACTGCACCGGATGAAATACATTTAATGACAAAGGTAAGCAATAATCTTATGAATCAAAAACTATAATTTTACTCTTCAAAAATATAATTTTAGGTAGTGTTGATTATAGGAGTGGCCGGTGTTTGTAGAAATATTGAACTCACAAATATGATGATAGATCAGGTGGTTAATAAAGACGATATCTTAAGAATTCACGTTCCAGACACAAAAAGTCATAAGCGGCGAACTTTTACTGTATGCAACACAGAACAAAAGAAAATGCTACTGACGTATCAATATGCAAAAAGTATTTTAGTCTACGTCCCAAAAATATGAATTCTCGACGATTATTTGTGAAATACAGTGCTGGAAAATGTTCAGCCCAAAATGTAGGACATCATACAATTGGTGCAAATCCTTCTAAGATAGCTTTTTATTTATACCTACCAAATTTCAAAGAATATACTGGACATGCGTTCAGAAGGACATCTACCACACTTCTTTCCGCTTCAGGAGCTGATATATTGTCACTGAAAAGGCACAGTGGATGGAAATCAGCTACCGTAGCAGAAGGCTACGTGTAAGACTCAATAACAAAATTAGAGTAGCTAAAAAATTTTGGATTGCAATCATCAATCTACATCAAAAACACCCGCGAAAGGTTTGCCTGCTTCGACCACAACATACCATTTACTAAAAGCACATGATGAACCTGAAACCAGTACTGAAGCTGAAATCATGAAAAGCTCAGTAATTGCTGACGGTTTATCAGCTGTAGTCTCAAGCAAAAATTCATCATCAGCTTTAACAAGTAATATTACAGAGCAGCTACAACTGTCTAATTTATCTAAACAGCGAATCACTTTTACTAATTGTACAATTCAAAATCCCATTTTTAACATAAATATATCAAACAATACAGATTAAGTTTGTAAAATTATAGTTAATAATAATATTCATGTTGCCTTTGAATTGTGAGTTTTTTTTTCTTGCGAAGTTTGTTAAATCATTAGTAACTTAATATGTTATATTGCTTGTAAAGGGATTATTCTGTTGGGCAATAAATTCTATTATTATTATTATTATTTAGTACGTTTAATGTTTTTTTTTTGTTTTTACCTACAATTGTATAAGGTGCCGGTAGAAAAATAATGTGTAAACCATGGCGGTAAAGTGATTTTTTCAGGTTTCAAGAAGTGTCCGGGCTCGCTAAGTACATTTCTTCTTTCAGCCTGAAAAAATAACACTTCACCGCCTAGGAATACAATATACTATTATACTGGTTTCGCATATGCAATGCATGACAAGACGTCAGTTTATTTTATTTTTCACACTTCACATCAAATAATTTTTATTTTTTAATATCGCGTGATTGATATTTAAATAATTTGGTTAGTTTTAAAGGTTTTTTTTTTGAGTTTTTCAGTTTGTTTATTTATTTATTTTCTAATAATGTGTTGGCTGGTCTTGAACTGGCGAGGATTTTATCTAATGAAAACCGCGTTGTAAGGCCGCGGTTTGTTGCTTTCACTTTAAGTGACCAAGCTTTTGCAAAAAAATTTTGGCTAAATACTTTCGAGCAATTTTATGAAGCGATAGAAGGATACTTGGCAAGAAGCCTTATTTGCTCCGCATTTACGTTTCCATTTTATTTATAATAACACAATGAATTAACAAAAATAAATTAACAAAACCAGGATAACTCACAAACTAACAATTTAAAAAATTCTAACCTCAAAACATCAAACGACAAACATAAATCATTGATAATTTTTTAAAATCCAAAAAATTTATTGGTTGCCCTCTAAAAAGAATACACGAAAACTGGCACCGTATAGTGAGTGGGTGAATATTTTGCGTGCACACAAAAGTACCACCTACTGAGTAAACTGAATTTCAAAATTAATATTTTTCCAGATACTTTGTACCCGTAGGTCAGATAATATAGATCGCAGAATCCAGCAGGTCCTTCGTGCAGAAATACTTTAATAAATTTATTTCTACTTAATTTAATAAAGGAACTGGTTCGTGGGAAGTGACTGCACCACTTATTGAAACTTATATTGTACGGTATAATGTCTTTGCAATTATTGCCAACCACCATCCCCAATTTTTATGATAACGCTGGAAACTGTTAAGAATTTTAATTAACTTATAAAAGAATCATTTGTAACACCTTAAGGAGTTATCAATTATCTTGTGCATTCAGTAAATAATACAGAAGTATAAATCCAGTTCGTGTTTGGTTTTTAGTGGGCTACATTTATCTACAATTGTAGTGTATTGATTTGACACTATTTTCAATGTCATAATGGCGTATATTACCACACTAGTTAGTTTTTCAATACATTACCGCACTAGTGCGGTAATGAGAAGGTGGTTTGTCTATGTTGCTATGGTCCCAAATATGGAATAGTGGGTTACATTTTATTCTCAAAAAATAGCAAAGTTTCATTAAATAGACCCGACATATAAACTTATTTGAAACAATTATTTTACATGCGGTTTTTTACAGTTTACTCTTGCAAAGATTATTGTTCCATAATTTAAATAACTTTTGGAGAGTAGAAGAATTTGCAACATTTAAACTGGAAATATCTTTCAATAAAATAAACATTTTAAAACTCTCCATGTCAGAAACAGAACACCAAACTATAACTATACTGTCGTGGACCAACCACGATCATGCCAAAATATTTCCTGTAACTGTACTGTAATAATATTTATTTTTTACATCTCAGTATGAAATTGTCTCGTGCATCAAATTATAATTCAGATATATATATAAACTCGTTTACATTACAGATTTAAAAGAAATGAGCATGCTTATACCAAGTCATGTGTCAGAAGAGTATTCAGGATATGTTTATTGCAAAATAGCGATGTCAAATTAACGTATGGCTCCATTAAAGCTGTTATTTGCCTTACTGAAATGGAATGTATTACCTGTAGTAAAAATAATTACATGCCTGTTTGTGATTTTTTTTCTAAGAAATGTAGATTTTTGCAACTATGTAGTTAATTTAGCTTGCTGCTCTTATACAGGGTGTGGGACACATTTACATCGTAAATTAAACATTTTATTTTATTCTTCTTCTTTTAAAAGTCAAAAAGCATTTCCACTAAAGTTTTCTTGAAATCCCATTACCTAAGCGGATTTTGATTAGCCCAAATATGTCCATTTCTTCTATTAAAAATACCTTCTCGAGAAAACTTGGCTTCATCTGCCTATAGAATTATTTTTTAAAATTTGGGTTTTCTTGAATGTGTACCAGAATATTTTCATAAAATTGGTTTCGACGTTGGTAATCCTCGGGTTTCAAATCCTGTACTTTTGTTAATTTAAAAGGATGCATATTATGATGATCATTCAAAGTCTTTTGCACACCATATAGGATCACCCCAAATAGTATGCAGCACTATGAAGTGAAGACTGAGAATTTGCCAAAAAATACATTCAGAACATTGTCTTCATCGCGGGTTACTGCTTCTGGTAACTTTCGATCTATCTTCAGTTTAGATCCATAATTAACAAACTTATTTTGAAGTCGATTAAACGTTTTTTTTATTCGTTTGCGAATATTGTGACATTTTAGATTGGTTTGGGGATAGAAATGAAGATTAAGTAAGCTCACCGTCTTAAGCTGAACAGCTTTAATTTAAAAGGGTTGTGACATAAGGAACAATCAACACAATATGATTTTAACTATTTCTATTAGAATGTTTAAGTTTATCACAAAACATAAAAAAACTAATATATCTACGATTTATGAGTTGTTTTATTGTTGGCACACACTGTATTTTTAACACTAACGTTTTTAACACCTTTAATCTAGATCATCCTGTTTCCCTCATTGTCCAGTGACTGCTTGACTGTTAATTACAAATATAATCTTTTTTCTATTATTGTTTTGTAATCCTTGCATAATCAAGACTAAGTTATGCGTGTACCAACCATAGAAATCTTATATTATATATATATATATATATATATATATATATATATATATATATATACTCTAGAATGATAATCCCGTAGTACAAAAATGTAACCAAAGTGTAGGGCTGTCCATAATGCGCATGATCACCAGTAACTTATTTTTCAACAGGACCGGCTTTGATTAAATGTAATATTATTGTTATAGGTATATTTAAAATTAAATTTTACCATTTGGTAACATTCAAATAAAAAAATGGAATAAAGGAATTTAAGAAATAAAAAATTACATTAAATATCTAAATACTTTATTGTGTAACAGGTACAACCCAATAATAATAAATCTAAGCAGAAACGAGAAATAAGTAAAAATTCTAATACCTACTGGAAAATATCTTAAGGACTTGAGCATTCTAATTGTTTATTTTATTATTATATAATATTTGTTTGTTTATACAACCACCTTAGGCGTCTTACCTCTCTACAGCCTCCAAAGAAGGGGTGTAAGAAACAGTGACTTCACAAATATTTTCCGTGTCCATGTAAACCACTTCCATATCATCCGTACTACTCGCAATAGTATTTTGTGACAAAACATGGTTGGTAGAACTTTTATTGTCAGCAATTTCATGGAGGATTCTATAATTAAGTATATTCCAGTTTAACAACAGAATTCAAACGAACTTTGTATACCTACACAACGTAGGAAATATATTCTTGACATACATATCATGCATTTTTGACAGACTGCTTTTAAGTAAACAGTGTCTTGATATCAAACGATTAATAATTTAACTTCCACTCTCATTTACATAATCTCTTCTTTTCAACAAAAGTTTGGGAACTGCATCAGGTACGCATCCAAACATCATGTCTTTTTTTTGTCAAGCTAAAAATGAGTATCATGTCAATGGTATCATATTGACTCAAACTGAGACTGTTAGAAACCCGAAACAATAACTTACTGAAAATATTTAATACCAGGAATGAGACCTTCATTTTTACACCACAACACTATACACCTCATTGTTTGTTAAATAAACGAACTAAAACCAAAATAACAAATATTAAAAACAATTTTAATCACAAATAGGTATATCTATCAACAATTAAAATATACCACGAATAAAACCATAACTCAATTATAAAACCTATCTGAATTGTTGTGAAGCCGACTCTGACAGATATTCCCACTACGAGAAACGTCATTTGCGAAAACAGACGCTGTTGCGAAATCTCCTAAATTTAATAAGATTTGGAAAAAAATGTTTCGTTCATATTGGTGAAAACTAAACAGTATGCAATTTTACCGATAACATTTAATTATTTGATTTTGTCAAGCAGTTTCGTCTGACGCAACATATGGATTTATTTATAAAACAGATATGTCGCATAAATTCTGTAAGGCGAACGACAAAATAGTTTTAAATATGGCAGCTCTGTACTGAAAATAAGTTACTGAGGAGCATGCGTAGTTCGTGAAAACTCTGCACACCCGTTACACTTTTTGGTATTCGGCTGGATTTAATTAGCATTCTAGAGTACATATATAATATAAGATTTCTATGGTACCAACACGTATATGTTCGTAGATATTACTTACTTAAATTTCGGAGTGTTCTTGTAACATCGTTCTTCATTGTGTGTAGTTTTTAAGCATTTAAGAAAATCCACTTATGCCTATTTTTACTATTAGATCATACTATAGTGATTTGATACCACCCTGTACCTTGGTGTGCTACCTTCGTTATAGATATTTTGGTAGCAAGGTATTCCTAAGACCTGTTTTTGGCGACAAATTGTGCCAAAAACAGTTGAAGATACAGACTTCTGGTTTTCACTGTTTTCTTTATTTTTACATGCTCTTTCCATCTAGTGAACACTAATAGCACCATTCCATTTGATTTTTCTAAGAAAATTGACAAAATGAGAAACATTGTTGTATAACTCCATCAGCTATAGCTAGATGAAAAATAAATAAAAGCACCAATACTTTTTTTAATACTCCCAAACCTATTTTTTTGCTGGAAGTGAAGAGGTGTAACTCAAAATTCAACCAACATTGGTTTTGAAGTTCCCCTAAAAATCAAAATCCTCCTGATTTTCACGAAACTTGTGTCTACTCCAGATGACGATTTCCTCTGGGTGTTTTAAAATGAGAGCGCTGTATAAATTATTCACTAGTATCATTATCACAATAATATATTTCCTCGCACGTGCATGAATTACACATAGCATGAGAATCCAAAATCTTCAACATTATTTCCCTGTTAACCAGCACGAACGTGTAAGTAACGTATTCGTATATGTAAACTATTATCATTTATTCATATTTAATGTTCTGAAGAAAACGTAAAGATGATGCTTTTTGTTGGTGTTTTACGCCTCTCATATTTATAATAAACATGTTCTTACTCATACGTGTTAAATGCCTGCCTGCAGGACTATAATATTATATCTAGATAAATTCGTATTATTATGCAGTAAGTTACATCAACATTATGATTGCTGTTTACTTATATGTGCGAATTTTAAGCATGTACTAAGTTTATATGATGATAAAGTTTGGTTGTAAAATTTAACAACTTCAAAGTGTTTCGAAAAGCATTTAAAAAAATCGTTTGCATTAACTGTTGACGGAGAAGTTTTACATTTTTATTGTGTAATATTTTAAGGAATTAATTTAAAAATATCATAACAATTATTTGTGACTTTTTCAATATTTTTACTTTCCCGCATAGGGAAAATATTGTGAACGCGCTAAAGAAAAATTTTGAGATAAAGACGATTAAGAGCATTTCCAGATGGAAGCGACCAAACGCTGTAACCAATTGAGCTAAATTTTGGCATATGAGTTTGGGGGAGTCCTACGATGAAGCCATTAGTTTTTCCTTGGAATCGCTTTAGCCCTGTGATAGGAGTGGGCACGACCACTAAATTTTCATATATCAGTAGGGGTCGAATGATACATCATTTTAAAGCATTTTTTATCTGCTTTACTGCAATGGGTCACTTTTGATATTTGCCCCCACAATTCTCGCGAAAATAGCCTTTGAAATATCAGCAGGTAGTTAGTTGGAACGTTTATATACAGGGTGTCCCCTCTCAATTAGAAAAAACTTCTGGGGCATATTGAGGAACCATAGACAAGCAATTTGAGATAAGAGACTGATGACCGGAAGTGCATGGTTTTCAAAATACAGGGTGTCAAAGTTTTTTTCAAAAAACTTTTTTTATCAATATCTCAAAGACACGTTAACCGATTTTCTTGAAATTCGCTGGTGATGTAAGCTTAATAAGACGCTCAGTTAGCACTAATTCAGTGTTAATTATGACTTCCAGAGGCGCCCCGGGGGACAGTGTCACGAATACAAATGACAAAAAATGTACGCTACTGACTTTTTTTGAAAATTTTATAAATTTTTTGGAAAGCTCAGTTAAAAATACAACTTTTTTGTCACTTGATATTTTTGCGCATCTCTCTCCGTTTTCGAGAAAAAATTTGTATTAAAAACTTTATTAAAATGTTCATTGGTATTAGAAAGAAAAACAAGGAGGCTTTTTTACAAATAACTCGAGCCGCCGAGGAGCGTCGCCAGGCAGTAGATGCTGCACCTTTTGTAGTTTAAATGGATGCAGATCGTGGATTTTCAATACTCGATGGACAGTATTTTTGCTGCAATCAAGTCGCGACGCAATCTGACGAGTGCTAGTGTTGGGCTCATTCTGTATGCGTGCCATGCCTCAACGGCATCTCTGGTCGGACACTGCCTTGCAAATTCTCGAATAGGCTGCAAAGATAACAAAGCGTCTTAGATTGGCTGTAAAACAGAAACGCACAAGAAAAAAACACAGAAAGTTGCCATTTCTGCAATACTTACCACGAATGAGCCGGTCTCCCGCAGATTTTGATTAATTTTGACAAAAATTTTATGGTTTGGCAATTCACGATTTGGGAACCGCTGCCCGTACAACCATTGTGCTAACAAAGAATTACCGCGCGCTTCCCCATACAAGAGATGCATATCTGCAAGCTCGGCTAATTCAAAACGATTCATTTTCGCAATTAGTGTAACGTTTGAAGATAATTAAGTACTTATAAACTGACACTTTTACTAAAGTTTGACATGTTTATGTGTTACCATGACAACATTGTTTTGTTTTAGATTTTCATTATTAATAATAAATTATTTGTAAGAAAGCCTCCTTGTTTTTCTTTCTAATAATACTGAACCTTTTAATAAAGTTTTTCATAAAAATTTTTTCGCGAAAACGGAGAGATAAGAAAAAATATCAAGTAACAAAAAAGTTGTATTTTTAACTGAACTTTCTAAAAAATATATAAAATTTTGAAAAAAAGTTAGTAGCGTACATTTTTTTGTCATTTTTATTCGTGACACTGTCCCCCGGGGCGCCACTGGAAGTCATAATTAACATTTAATTAGTGCTAACTGAGCGTCTTATTAAGCTTACATCACCAGCGACTTTCAAGAAAATCGGTTAACGTGTATTTGAGATATTGATAAAAAAAGGTTTTTTGAAAAAAACTTTGACACCCTGTATTTTGAAAACTATGCACTTCCGGACATCAGTCTCTTATCTCAAACAGCTTGGCTATGGTTCCTCAATATGCCCCAGAAGTTTTCAGAGGGGACACCCTATATAACAAATAAAATACACTATTTATTATTAGGTTTCTGTTGGGTCATTGGTAGAGCGTTCGCTTCGAACAGCCTACTTACAATTCTAAATCAAAAATAATTACAAATATTATTGTCTTAAAGGCAATGCAAATATCTATACCTACACCCGAACACTTCTAGCATTAAAGTGGGTTTTCCCGCATATCCTACAGAGAAAATTAAAATAACTCAACGCATCTATTGCATAATACTTTCACGTTGCCGCATGACAAACACGCTCAAAGGTCGGAAAAGCGCCGAACACTGACCAAATATAGTATAAAACTATCAACGGCTAAATGAAGAAGCTCAAGATCATGCCGACCCTCAGGGTTATTATTAAAATTCTGTTTCGTTACGCATATATTTTAGATTATTATAACTTGTCGGGAAAGTTTTGGGGTGACACAACCGATTTTTTATCTGTATATGTCTATACCGAGTGGCCCAATTAAAAGTGTCCACCTCAGATATTTTTTAGGATTTGTTCCGGAAATCTTTTGAATACCTTGATTTTATATTCCAGAGAGGTAGATTTTGATTGATACTAAAATAAATCGAATGAGAACATGAATTTCCTTATGTTTTCTGAGAGGTACACATTTTGATTATACCTCCGTGTCCAGTACAGCAAGAAAACATTGCGTACCAGTCATTGTATAAATATAATTTGAGATCTAAAAATTGCCCATTATTATTACTTATTAAGAGTATTTAGAAAGATTTTCGATGGAGTCCTTAGATGTAAAACATACTTTTATTTTGACCTGTTCTAGTTTTATACTTCTACTAGGCGTCATGAAGACATAGACATAAACTGGTGGACAGTTGCTTTACAACATAGAAAATTGTACCCAAACTCAAATCTGGAAATTTTCGGAACGGAAAGATATGATATCGAGTTGCGGTACTCGGGAGATTCTTGACGAACACGTACAGGGTTCGACCGGTATATTTCTTGTATTTAGACACTAATACAGGGTGAGCAAAGGAAGTCATTTTTTTTGCAAAGTTTGGGGCTATGTCAGATTTTCAATTTTGGCAATTTTTCTACGCATCTTTTTGATCTTTGGACTGTCCTAAAAAAACAATTTCTTAAATTTTTTCGAAAGTTTGCTAGAACTCAAATTATCGAATTTTTTAAAAGTGTTACATGTACCCCTAAAAAAGCAACTTTTCCGGGGTGCCTCTTGGGTATTTTTTCTCATACTGTTGTGTAAAGTGTGAATTCTTGCGTCCAAGCAAAAATTGAAGCACTCATTGAACGTTATTTCCTCCAGTGGCGTGCAATGAAAATTTGTTACTTTTACATTATGTAATTTAACCCTTTCAGTCACGAGATTTTTTTAAGAGAGATACAAATTTTAATATAACGTTTTTAACTCACCTAATTTTTTTAAAGATTTTTGAAAATATTTAGAAATTGGAAAAAATGCAATTTTCGTTTTAATGAACATGGTGACTTAACGTATGTGAAAAAAAAATCAGGGTAATGAAGAAATGCCTTTATTTGTTATGAAAACTAACAAAACAATTACTTTCACGATTTATGCATAGGTAAATATTATATTGGCTTCAAAGAAAATTAGTTTTTTTAAGGGAGCTTGCCACTAAATCTACTACTTGCTTCATTATTTTCACCAGCAGCTCCTGTTTCTCTCCTCTCCAACGTTCACCCTCTTCCTCCCCAACGTTCCCCTCTTCATGTACTTATTGTTCTAGAATTTTCATCATAGTCTGTTTCTTCAAATCTTCTAAATCTAAAAAAAAAAACTTTTAAAAATCAAATTTCAAAGTTAACCTTTTAGCTTACCTCTAAAATCCAGTTCCTCATCACCGTCTTCTATGTCAAGCACGTCAATATCGGACATTTGATCTATTATATCTTTACTTCTAGATCGGCAAGTGAAATTATTTACAACCCTCCGTTCACCATGTTCGTTAAAACGAACATGCATGTTTTTGGGAAAAACTACCTAATTTTTCTGTTTAATTACGTTTGGATATGATATACGTAATTTTTAAACTCTAATTCTTTAGATAAGAAAAAAAAAAACATTTACTTACCCTTATAATATAAGAAACAACACAAAGGTCAAGATCTGAAATCAAGTACCAGCTGATTTTCATAGCACGCATGTGTTAAACCTCATGCGAGCGGTTGTTGCGCCGTAAATCAACGCTAGCAACAATTGAAATACGTCTAGAATACATCTTCTGTATGCCGAACATGGTGCACTAAAGGATATATTTCGTAAAGTTTATAATACGAACATAAGAAAGTGATGTTCGTTTAAATGACCATGGTGACCGAAAGGGTTAAACCGATTTTATAACTTATAATATGCAATTAAACAGCCAGTTAGATAGAAACGTGAACTCACCCTGTATATGATGGTAGTAATAGCTAGACTAAAAATTAATTAACCTTACGTCTATGTTTATGTGTTTTACTGGCTGTAACACTACTAAAATAAAATATCCCGTGTTTGCTGTAGAAGATGGCATATCATTATATGTATTATACCGCCTAGTAGCGAAACTTCTTTTATAAAAGTGGCTATTAAGTAAGACTGCATGTGCTATGCTACTTAAGATCTAACATCGCATTGACGCTGCTGTAATAGACAGTCGAAAAGATAGCGACCCCCATATACAACTTTATAGTGAAAACAATTCTTGTATAGCACAAGTCATTATATTGCAGGTCTTTAGGTACTATTTTATTACTTAACTAGGTATGTTTTTGCCTGGGGCCTAGCTCGCGCAAACAGAATTGAGATACAACAGTAACAAGTGTATGTTAGTTAATGATTTTAGAATATTCAATTGACATTGGATATAATTTTGTACACTGTACACCTCTTATTATGGCAAATGAATGATCAGTAGTGTTTCACTGAATCAGCCACATCCAATTTGTTTGCCAGAAACATCGCTTGGAAGTTTAGGTGATCTGTCGTTCACTTTTGCTCTCAGCAGCCACAACTTACAAATACCCGATACTATTTAAATAAGGGGGTCAAGCAGGTCTTCATTTTTAAAATCGTTCATTAGAGCATAAAACTGTCAAAAGTATTTTGAATCTGCACTGTTAAAACAGAATAGTAAATTTACGTAAAATATAACTGTAATTTTTATTCAACCATTCCCTCACGTAATTTTCCACCTTGACTGTACAAATACAATATACAAATACGTATTTTTGCGGTAAGACCCGGAAATGTACAATGCTCGTAAAACAATAGTGGAATTTACTTATAATTTACAGTGTCCTTACATAAAAAATGGGGGGAAAATACCATTTTTGTACAGTAAGAACGTAATTATACGTAATTTTTTTGTACTTTCATGAATATTTATGTGAATTTACTGAAACTTTACCTGAATATTTCATTATACTTACCGTATTTGTACAACATTTTTAGGTGATCTATGTATCCAGATAGTTTCTGTAGACCTGAAAATTTGTCCATACTGAAATGGAGTCAGATATTTTGTGTGTGAAATGAAAATCAACACCACGAAAGAAATTTAATAATCGCTCTATGTGTCAATAGTAAAACATGTTTCAAGGCTCCAAGCCTAATCATCAGTGGTTATTACATCAATTATTATATGACAAAGAGGAATATGTTAAAGTCTAGAAACAAGAAAGCACTGATATAGCAAACGATATATTTAGTAGTATAACTCACCATTTCATGTAAAAAAAATGCATTAAAATATTGAAGTTTAAAATTACATAATTAAAGTTAAAAACTTATTATTTTATTGTATTTCTTTTATAAATCATTTCATATTGAAAATTTAGAAAAGTCACCAATGATTCAAACGGCTGCCAATTCGGTAAACTAAAATGGCGAACATCTATACCGAAGGGCACTGTGTACTTCTGGTGGCAAAAATTGAGTGGAAAATCTGGAAGTTTGTTGTGGCGGAAGATGATTAACGTCCATTCATTGGATTTTTCACCACTTTTTAAACCAAATGTAAACTGGAAAAAGTAAAAAGCAGCCTAAAAAATATTTCTCCTTTTAGGTTACAGTGGTTTTCACAACTTAAAAATTTTTCTTTACTTTCCCAGTTTATATTTGGTTTAAAGAAAATGCATGTTGATATAAACACAGAATTATTACTTCACGATTTTTAATATTTCACGAAAATATAAATGCTATAAACCTGCTAAACTAAAAACTAAAATTTCCTGCCATATTTTCCTAATAATAGGTACCGCATACTTAACAAACAAACACGTAAATTCAGTCTTAGAAGTTTCTTACATTAGGATAGAAAACATATCAAATGCGAATTTGAACAAATGTACTAGAAACGTTATACAAAAAAATGCAATTAAATATTAAGGAAATATTTACATAATTTTTTAACTTTCCCAAGTTTTAGGCAGTCTACTATATTATACTTTGCAAACATGTATGCTTACTACAAACCTTACGTATTTTTCACCCAATTTTTAACAGTGTGCTACTCAGTTAAGTGAAACGAACGTTTAAGTACATTATTGTGAATTACAAACTTAAATTGTTTCATTAAGTCTTACCTAAGCATCAGAGAGACCTTGCAGGCCACTGGATGGTATGGAAAGAAATGGTTATGATTTCTACCTGTTCACTAAGGTACTGGTTACTATTGATTCTATCATCTAGACAGATAAATTGTCAAAATGCTCTTATTAAATCCATGTTATCGTTCACGCATTTTGACCCGTGTAGCCTCAGGTTTTTTGTTATTCTAGCCCTATATTATGATTATAATTACATTACATTTTTGTTATGTTATGTTTAAGTTGTTATTCAAAAAATAACTAAGCTCGTACCTACGTATCACTTCATTACTACACGTTCATTACTAATTATCTGTTAATTGTTAATGAGAATACTTATTCTATCTCTATGAAATGATAGAATATCTGTTTGGATCCATAGTTTATTGATATTAACGTTACTGGATCCATTTGCCGCGAGCTTCTGCAGATTCCCATGGACCGTTAAAATTACGGACGCTATTGAAAACGGCGAAAAAGATTTGAGCTTATATTGAAGTGTAGATACAGAGGCATCGTTCCCGATAAAAAATCTATTTCGCCGATTTCAATATGAGGTTTCAGGGGCACTTTTCATTATTGAACGACCAAATTTGGTTTTTGTATTTAACCTTACCAATTATTTGGAAAACTCAGTAGCATAATTACTTTTTCTCCTTATTCCTTTTATATTTGATAGAAAAAAAATAATATTTTTGTTAAAATATCATATTATGTGGCTTAGGACTATTCACGTATACAATTCTTAAACGTAAATGTGTAACTTAGGAACTTAGAACACTTTTAAAGCTTAACTTACTATTATACGAGTATTTAAGACAAAATTGAAGTCAAGTATCTTCATCATCTGAAGAGTTGAATACGACTTCTTCCGTAGATCTTAAATTTTTGTAAAATGAATGGTAAGCTGCAGGAATACACAGAGAACTGCATAATTGGAGTAGGCTTTGAAGTTTCTTTTTTTCTATACACAAAGGTTGTTTATAAACCAATTCGACATTATCCCTTAATCCGCTGGCAGTTCTTGTGGAGATCTTTTTAATGAGAATAGATTGAAATTCTTGATCAGAGGGTCTTTCTTTATAAAAAATTCGGGCAGGATCTGCCTTTCTATATTGGATCCATTTTATTTTCAGCCAATTGACAGTTCCTCTTGTTTCATTTTTGTTACGATTTTTAATCACCATGGAAGAGAAATGGTTAAAAACTGATAAAAATTAAGTTCAACTACTTTATAAAAAGGTTTTTTTTTGTTTTTGCCGTCCGTACAGTCGTGTACCAACCCTCAGGCGTAAAAATATCAATTTTGTTGCCCCTATCTTCAATGACAGAATGAACGCCATCGCATTCCATTTCAGAATGGCCAGATGCCATGAATTTTTGATTCACGATTTCTATCGGTAATTCCAAAACTGCTTTAAGAGACATTGCAGCGTTGATGCAATTTCTGTTTGTGCAGATGCTGTATCGGAATAAAAAGTAATTTCTTTTACGCAGAGATCAAGATTTTGTAAAATATTCCAAAAATATGTTGCAATTTCGGACGAACTTTTCGATCCTACACCTTCATGCCACATATAATTAACCATAACCCAACATTAAGAGACGGTGTTACAAGAATTTTTTCCGTGTCTATTGTATAACAAGCGAAGCTGTTATTTTGGATCGTTCTTTGTCATCTTTTTTATGTTCCCTAGCTTCTTGATTATATTTTTTACAATTCCAGGTTTTTTTTGTGGAGGACTTTTTTTACCTCGCAAGTCTGGTTTAACCGTACCTGTATTAGAAACCTTATTGACTGCGGTTCTAACTGTCCTACTGGAAATGTTAAGGGTGGAAAAAAAATTAAACGGTTTCTCTGAATGGTTAAGTTGGATTAGTAAAAAACACATAAAAGTCAAAAACACGACATAATTGGAAAATTGTCAAACCTCTGATACCTTAAAAAAATAAATAAAATTAACACTTCTGTTCCTTTAGTCCTTTTATTTCCGTGACTGAAGCTAATAATTTGTCACGTTTCCTTACCAGGTAATGGCACCAGGGATAACGTAGCAAAAGTGAGTTCATAACTATTACCATTGGAGCTCGCATTGTAATCGTTTCTTTTCTGCGTTTGTGCTAGTTCAACCAATAATTTGCTTCTTGACCACATTTTTAATTTTTAAGTACGTCTTTATACAACAACAGTCAATCAACGACTGACCTCTATACATGACCTACCACCCGAAACTTCAAATTCCTGTCCAGGCGTGCAAGATGTGGATTAAAACTACTCACTGCAACTGAAGATCGCTGAATGAATTGTATCGTTGTAGTGTAAGCCGGTTCGGACTTTTCACTACGGAAGATTTGTGGCTTACAACTTTTAGCAAATATGCTCTAAACCGTACTGAAACTAAACCTTCTCTGAACGGTGAGTAGTGTTTGGGTTATCAGCCAGTAAATGTCACTTGCTGTCATAAAGACATACACGGTAAACAATCACAAAAGGTCGGTCGTACAAAAAAAATTTTTAATCATTCTATTTCTACAACCGCATGGTGACAACAATAATAATTTCGTAATAATTTAAATTTAAAACCTTTAATTAAAAATATTAACGCATTAATATGCGTAAAAACTGCAAAAAAGTATTAATATAATATGAATGTATGATTTCAATTGATCATTTCATGCATTCTCACTAAATAAATTTAACTTGTATTTTTATATAAAAAACTTTTCCACAATGTGATAAGTAATAACTTTAATACTCTTGATATATGTTATTTTGTAATATCACTGAAATTCTTTTACAGACTTAATGATTTTAAGCATTCAATTAAACAAATGATCAAAATTTAAAAGATTTCTAAATTGTATAAAGCCACTGATGATGAGGTTCATGAACTTGAAATATCTATGCCACTGATTGTTCAATTATTTAACTGAATATTGTGGACTCCTCGTGTGAAATGGATTATTTTATGAAAAAAATAGTTACTTTATTTTTCACTAGTCTCTTCTGTATAACAAATTATGAAATTTACTCAAGCAATCACCAAAAGCTTGTTGTTCTTTTTTTCTAATTGTATTGTAGTATTTGTAATATATGACCATGATTACTCCTAATTTCCTGAATAGCATTATGTAGGCGGAATGTAAAATATTGCCCAAATTTTCTGAATAGATTATTAATTTGGTTCTCAACGTTCCACTCAACATCATAATACACCTTTCATACAAAAAGTGGACTAGGTGCACATCTGAATAACTCCTCTCTGTCATCTTGATCAACCTTATGAGCAGCTACTTTGTTACAAGTTTGAGAAAAGGGTGTGTGTAACCGAGTATTGCTGGCAATTCCCATAATGCGTCGACGGGCTCTCTTATTATGGCCACGATCTTTTGTTAGGAAACAGGTAAAGATTGTATTCAGCATTCAGTAAACAAATACTTACTATTACACATATATTCTTGTTTCATTCTCTGGATTGGTACAGTAGCGGCGCGTATAAAAATTAGGTAATTTCAAATTATAATGAGAACAAAAACATCGACCCTCGGAGTTTTTCTTTTAGAAAACATTTTTGTGGGGCTTTTTGTGCAGCATAAAAAAGGCTTTAACTTGTAATCGGTTGTATTGTTAAGACTTCTAAAAGAGTTTTCTTCAAAACTAGTTATCGAATAACAAGTAAGAGCCCGTCCACATTAGGTCGGACCAATATTTTATCGAGCATTTTGCGACGATTTGTTATCTCATCCGATAATCTTACTCAGCTCTTCGTTCAAATGCATGCGGTGCATCCAAGATTTAATTTTCTCTCCACTTATACGATATATCCAATTAATTTTTTACGTCTAAGTCAATTCACAACTGATGCTTTGTTTCAAGCTGCCCAATGGAAATATCAAGGCCTGACAGCACAACCTATCACCCGCCCAAATATGAAAGGGCTACTATAATAATATTGATTTGCTGATCGGATTGTTTGCACTGGTTCGACCATAGACCAAATGTTATAGACCTGTAACAGTTCACCTGCTTTGAGAAGTATGTGTCCTAATAGGTGCAGCAATTATTCTGTACTCCAAAGAAACTTTGTTGAGTGCTGTAAAAAGCTCCATTTACAATGAAATCATTATTACTTCTTTTTTTTTACTAGCGATGAATATAAGCCAGACAAGCATACCTAAAATACATTTTTATCGTTAGTATATTATATTAACATCTACTGAAAAAAACCCACGCCACTGATACCGTGCGAATATGTGTCGCATCCGAGAAAAGAAGAACGTATATGTTTGTTAAAATTAAAACCATGGGAAGGAAGTTCCGTATGGGGAAATGGCCATTCTAACAAAATAAGTATTTAGAGATCAAAAAGGCATTGAAATTTAATATTGCTTTACCTGGTGCAGTGCTACCTGCTTACCTATATCATCGGCCAGAACAAATTATTTTGTGAGAAATTGCGTATTCACAATTGTACAGGCATATCAATAGTGCAGAATAATTAAAAAAATTGGATAAATTTAAAGAATGTAAATTTAATTAATTTTAATAAAAGTTTCATAGGAAAATCGAAATGTTATTAGTTTGTACTTATATAATACTATTGAAATATACCATTGATAACTAAATAGGCTTCTTACTGTATTATATAGGTACCCTATAATATCGATAAATAAAACTGCTCAAGAAAACAACACTACAAAATCAATTTTTACTGAAAAGTTACAAATCCAACTTTTTAATCCATTCCGAAACATGATTTTCAATCTTAGGTTAACATCTATATGCAGTCCCAAGCTTCTAGCTTTATTTTCAACTGGAAGTGTTGTATTACCTATATTAACCTTAACCAATTGCTAATTTCTTAACGTCCACCGGTCTACCAAACATCATTGCCACACACTTCTTAGGATTTAGAAATAAGGAATGTTCTTCAGGTATACGACTTAAGACATCCAAATCCCCGTTAATGTAATCGTAGCTTTCTTGCAAATCACCCGGCTGGAACGAATAGAGGAGAGTAGTATCATCGGCATATGTTCTCATTTTTTAATAAAATATGGAAATTTTGAGGTCTATACTATATAAAACTGGACCTAAAATTGTGTCCTGGGGAATACCCCTTGTAATGTTCAATGTATCTGAAAATCCATTAAATTTGATTATTTGTCTACGGTTTCCTAAATACTTGGACAAAAACAGCGTTCAGCTTTCCATCGTGAAAGAAAAAAGTTAGAACTAAGAAGAGTGGTTCATCCCCTTCCAAGAAGACTAAATGGTTTGCATTTGATCTCCTAAGTTATTGCCTCACGAAAGTTGGTATCACATTTTTTTTTAAATTGGCAAGATCTCCCCGAGTAGATACTCAAAATCTTCTCTGCTCATTCGCGTAAAATTTCGAAACAAACTTTCATCATCAGAAATCAATTTTGTGTAAAAGTCATTCTAAGCTTCTTGGCCACCAACATATAATTCTCTCCTCCACCACCTTGGCCTTTTCCGTGGAGGTGGATAAGTAATAACAAGTAGAAATTTGTGCCTATCATATAGGATATACCAAGTTTATTTTATTATATCTAATATAATATCATATTTGTATTGACTCGAAAATATAATGGTTACTTACCTTATCCATACTGATTTAATTGCATAACTATTTCTACTATCTGCAATGAGAAATATCTGCAAAGAGAACTTTTGACAATTGTACAGATGAAGATTATTTAAATGTATTTATTATTTATAGACAAAGTGATAACGTAATATCAAGGCCATGTAGGTATGTGACACATTTGCCAATCGCTTTCCTCAGAAACGGAAACCATCACAATATGCTGTTAAATAATTATTGAAAATTTTAGGAACTTTGGGCATTTCAAGATATCAATGTAGTATTTAATTTAAAAAAGGAAAACACTAAATGTAGAACAATTCAAAGAAAAATTATTTTTTAAGGTAAATGTTGGAATTGACGACATTGGACTTCGAGACATTTTACGCATCTGAGCAACAAATGTTCATGAGTCGCTCTTCATATTGACTTACGTCTTAAATATACAAATTCATTTCGCACTTGCTGCATACAATCTTCCATAGTTGTTACGGGCGTATTAAGAGTATATACTCGATTTTTAATTGAGCCCCAAATAAAAAATCAAGCGCAGAAAAATCTGGGGAGCGAGTGGGCCAAAGAAAAGGACCATTGTTGGCTATCCATCGATCGTCAAAATTGTTTCGCAAAAAATTATCGATTACATATTACATTTCCACCATATGCAGGTACTTCAAAAACTAAACATTTTCGAGATAAACAACCTTTACAAATGTATCCTTATTTTTTTTGCGTTTTTATTGCTTAATAAGATAAAACTTTAAAATATGGGGGTATTTATTTAAAAATTTTGAATTTTGACAGTTTTCTCATTTTCAGATTTGAAGTGATATTTTGCATGCCCTGTATGTATGTATTTACCAAAACAGTTTAAAGATCTTATAAAATAACTATTTTTGAGATAGAAATGGTATCAAATCAATTAATGAAGTTTTCCTTATACAAAATTTTATAATAATTTTAGCACACGTAATTTTTGACATAAAACCTCAAATATGCCAGAAACGATAAGACTTAGGTATAGGACATGATGCACAAAGTCTAGTTGAAATTTTACCTACCATCATCAACTTTGTTTTTTTAACTACGGCCCTGGATTTTTTATGGTTACATTTAAAGCCATTTTCAATTCAAAAATAGGTGGTATATCACATTTAATGGTTTAAACAAGTTTTCAGTGTTTTTAGCTGTTATTAAAAATTATTCAAGAAAAATCGCCATAGTTTGGCACTTACTTTGCGTAAAACATTCATCTGAGAAAGGCGTTTCTTTAATAACTTCAAAAAGCACAAAAATTTCAACTAAATTTAAAACACACCGTGCAGAATAAAATGTTGTACTGAGAGAGACATAAATTGTCAAATAATAATAAAGAATTGTGAGTAACGACGAAATAATGTTTTTGCAAAACCTACTACTCTGCATTCAGTCAGTTACGTGCCAAACTATGGCGATTTTTCTTGAATAAGTGTAAATGACAGCTAAAAATACTGAAATATAGTTGAAACGATTAAGTGTGATATGCTATCTATTTTTTAATTGAAAATGGCTTTAAATTTAAAAATTAAAAATCCAGGGTCGTATTTAAAAAAAACGAAGTTGATGGTGGTTTTTCAAAAACGAAACGTTGTTGTGAAAATGTGTAAACGCTATCTTTTTCTCCTTAAAAAGTAACAATCAGAAAGTGCTTTTAATTTTTTTAGATCTGTAAAAATAATGTCAGAAATAAATCAAAACTAAAATCACAAAAATCGTTTTTTTTTTTGCAAAATTCCCGAAAACGGCTAAATAGTAATAATAATAATAATAACATAAAGAACATAAAAAGTAACGACTAGAATAAAATGCCAGTATAATTTAAAACTCGTAGTAATATACTAATAGAATCTGTATCTTTGTGTCAAAACTCATGCATATTGCCAAAACAACAAACAAAAAAGTGAACAAGCTGTTAAGCTAAATATGTGATTAGCTACGCTTGTGTCAAACACAACAATCTTCGACTTTATAAAGAGGTTTCGACTGGACACGGCAAGATATTAGGGAAACCTCTCTATCAAGTTAGATGCTGTGAAATCTATATAAGTTTTAATTATGTGTGGTTCAATTGTTATTTACAAATCTTTCCAGTGATATTCGGAGATACAAAAAGACGAGTAAAGTGTGATTTTTCACTGGTTAGGAAAAGTCAAGAATTATTTCTCTATCATTTTTGGTTTCAGTTTTTTATCGACTTGCGTCGATTTATTTAAAAAAAAAAAATACTAGTGCAGTTTTAATGATAGTGTGGTGACTTTACCGTGTATGTTGTATATCTTATGTCAAACATCTATAATAATGTTACGCATTAGCCAGTCAAGCTTACAACTAAAATTAAAAGAAATGCCCGTGGGTGATAAGGTATTAAATTTATACTAAGCGGATATGTATAAAGACTTTTCAATAACAATTATTACAACTAATTCAATTAATAGTTAAGTTGTAACAGAAAATAATATAATATTAAAAAACATTGTATAACATACATAAATCTATTATTATTGTAATTTTAAATAAATATATATTTATTTATAAGACACACCTATATTGGTACTAATCTAATATCTAATATGTCATAATAAAAAAGTTCAATTAATTTATTTGATTTGTGGTGTCTAAGAGAATTTTTTCTACATTTTGTGTTAAAAACTAAGTTTTTCAGCAATTCATAATACAACCCACAAACACAGAATAAAGAAGAAAATAGTAGGTACAGTCGACACTGCATGTGTACAGTGCAATTTTTTCAAGACTTTAAATTAAATTTATAATAGGGATATAATAAAATTTTTAACGGACTTTTATGTATAAATTTTTATGCATTTATTGAGATCTTATCCTTTTCGGGTTTCCCATTTACATTTTGATATCGCATTCTTTTGAAGATGTTCTTAACGCGTTCATAACGCCTAATGGTAGGCAATAAACCAGGTATATTTCTGTGAGACACCTGGGGAATTCCTAACCCATTTCATAGTCGAGGCCTAGTAAATCGCAAATTTAGGTTCAGTTGGTTTTTGTTTAAGTTTCGCTGAGAAAATTAAAGTTTTGGAAGAAGTTGATAAAGGCTGCAAAAAAATTGATGTTGCTGCAAAATTCGGTGTTTCCCCAAGTTATGTATCTCTGATAGTAAAAACTCGCGAAACCAGCATCAAGGAAACTAATGTTCCCAGCAGTCGAAAACGAGTACGGGTGTGTTTACCATGGTTTCAAATGGCACGTACGCATCAAAACGTACCAATATCGGGAAATGTAATAAAGCAAAAGGCTCTACAATTTGCTAAGGAATTTACCTGCGTTAATTTTCAAGCTAGTGAATGGTGGTTGAGTGCGTAGAACACTCGCATTCTTAATAAATTCCCAAATCATAATAATTGTCATTATGAAACACGATTCAGTATTTTCCGAAGTTATCACAAGTCTCTTTCATTGTCAGTGAAAGGGCTATAGGATTATATTAAGGAAAACTCCTTTTAAGTTTTATTTAGGAAAATAAAATACTCGCGGATGTTTCATGTTTAGTAGATTCTTTAACTCGTTCTGTGTTGTAAAAATTTGAAAATGTAATATTTAGGAAGATTAGAGAAACACTTTCATTTTCTATTGAAGTCTGGAACACAGAGGTGTCCTTATTTTTGTTTTGATAATGCCACGTCATGTATGATTTCATTTAATTGATTTTCAGTTACTAAGTGAGGTTCACTGAGAATTGGTAAAACCGTTGGTTCACTACTGATGTTTTCAGTTGTAGATCAAATCTTAAAGAAGAATTAGAATTATTGAGGTTATTTGACATTGAGCTCTTCAAAACCGATTATGTGGAGTATCCCACCAGGCACCAAATCAACATAGTCGTCGACATAGTTAAATGTCAAATTTTCAAAATTCTCTTATATATAGTTTTCAATATACAGATCAATTTGTTTCCCGGTGGGACATTCTGTATGTGTTGTGGTAAAATTTGAAAAAATTACACTACCTCATCCATTCTCCAATTCTTTCGAAACTAACTTAGATGCTGTGCATATAGTGAATCTCAATCTTGTTGTAAAATTAAGCTACCTAGTTGAATTATTTCTGTTAAAAGTGATTTAATGACTTGATGAATTAAAGTATTTTTCTCCGTCTAGATTTCTAGATAAAAATCATATGCATGGGCGCACTAATAACTAAGAAAGAGATAATTTTAATTGTTAATCAATCGATGATCCATTATTTCAACAATTGTAAAAATGATCCTCCACGGAAAAATAAAAGAACTTTTCAACTGGCTAAGTCAAATAACTTATTACTCGCAAGTAGCTCTGTAGTTGAAACTAACGCTAAATCATAAACATTTTTACATCACAAGATTGCAATTGATTGAATTTTAGTACTACTCTTCACTCCTGTAGTAGGTAGTATACAACTTACAAAGTAATTCCAAGCGATCAGTAAAGTCCGTTTACTTAAAATATAAACAAACATATGTCTATGCAAAAATCGTAACCTGTATTCCAACATTAAACATAATGTACCCAACGACATTTTATTCAAAGTATTCCATATAAGTATTTATACGCCCATCCTATTGTGCTGCTTTTGACCTTAACACCGGCACAGCAATTCCATTTAGCGATTTATACCCATAGAATAACGTACAGTTCATGTCGATTAAAAATGGGTCCATATTATAAGGAAGTTGCTCTCGTGTATATTATAATAGTATCATAGGAAAGAGGTCAGTAGACTTTTTTTATGTCTTATATTATACAGTGTGTCTTGTTTTGGAGCAAATACATCATAAACTTCGATACGATTTTTGTTGTTACTTTAATAGTTGAACGCAGTAAAATCAGCTAGCGAACACTATTACAAAATATCTTTGTATAGTGAGTGGCCTTTGTACTAGTACCATAGCAAGATAAAGGAATTAAATTGTTTGGATACTCTATTTCAAGAAGTACCTGTATGTTTTCATGTTGCCTAAGTGGACATTTTTAATTCAACAACGTCTAAAGAAATAATTCTCGAATGAACGAAAACTACTGTAAATCACATTGAATTAGAGCATTGAAACTCAACGTTGTGATTTGGGCGTTGTTACTAGTGAGCGCTATTTATTAATACTGTATACAGTTCTTACCATAAATTCTCTCCCAGTGCATATATATCAAAATTTTATTCGATAGTTAAAGCAATTAACAAAGCCAATGTTCATTTTTTCGACGTGACACCGATCTCTTTATTTTTTGTTTTACACTAAAGTGGGTCATTTGTATCATGTATGAGCAAATATTTTTTTTGACAAACGCAAACTCTTTTTTAAAGTCCCTACCTTCCTGCTCCCCCTCTCATAATTGCTATGTCATAATAATAATATTATTCTTTATTGTCTAACAGGTTACATACCCAATTATAAGACAATATAACTAAATAAATAATGTACAAATAATAAACTAATTAATAATCCTACAAAACAAAACAAAAAGATAAAACTAGCAAGAAATATTATAATTTTAATTTTACACATTTATATAAATAAATTAATGAATATAAAAGAAATGAGAGATTGAAAATAAAGAAAACAAAATATAAAAAAAGAAGGTGCGCGACACTAAAGGATTTATAAAATAGGCATTACCCTTCATGGATATATCACCAATTTTGATTCACATGTCATAAACGCATAGGCCTTTTACTAATTTTATTAACAGTTAAGTGTGAAATTATTCTCAGAATGTTTAATAGCCAATGACAGTTTGTCCTTGCAATTATAACAAAAATAAGGGAGGTGAGTGGTAAGTGATCGTGTCAAGGACTGATGTGATCTGTAACTTGCTGTATTTTTGTAATAAATTCTTCTACGCCTGTCCTTAAATGTCTTTATTATAATATGTTCAATAATAAAGTCAAAATGTAGTACAATGTAATCCTGTTTTTCATTGCTGGGCAACTAGTGGGGAATATTCAAAAGTGCACGGGTAAATTTCCTGGTAATGACAAAAGTTGCATCGGTTATGAAAAATCACCATAGCAACCCCGACAATACAAGCAAACGAAATTATTATTTCGCTAATTTCGAAGGTTTCAAAGCTATTTATACAGGGTGTCCCGAAATTAACTAAAATAATTTAAGCGAAAATAAGATTTTTTTTCATGTGAACATATATCGAAAAGTGCTTCGTTTTTCAGATACAGGGTGTTATTTGTAAATTCCTGACGATGGGTTTTTAGTAATATTTCCGAAATACGTCGCGATATCAAAATGAAATTTGACACACTTACGTATCTTTGTAGGTTTATTAAAAATATGATATCCCATGGTTAGGAAAATGTCAGGAGTGGGTTAGGCTGGGGGGTCAGTTCAAATTTTGTTCCAACTTTTTTTTTTGTGCGCTTTTTTACTTTTTCTAAAAAGAGTAATAAATTTGAGACTTTTGTACATAAAAAATGTTCCCCTGTTTCATAACGCTAGAATCAGCCGTTTTAAAGACACATAATTTTGAAAATTTCTATGCACCGTCTCCAATATTATTATACGGCTAGGATAATACAAGAAACTGGGTGGAAATGCGTATTAAGGGTTGAGAGAATAACTTCTCCCTTTCCTACAAAGATATGTAAGTGTGCCAACTGTCATTTTGATATCGAGAAGCGTTTCGGAAACATTACTAAAAACCCATCCTCAGGAATTTGACCCTGTACCTGAAAAACGAAGCATTTTTCGATTGATTATATAAGAGGATAGACGGAAATAAGTAGTTATTATAGGTTATAGTTTCGTAGTTGAAATAGACGTTTGACATCCGCTCACATAATAAAAAGAACAATCAAATAGATCCTCCACCCACAAAATTTGTTGTCCGATATAATGGGACATACTGTATTTCATTGTATGTTGTTGTTTGTTCTTGTGAATTGAAATCTGTATAGGTATTAAAATAATCTTTGGCCGTAAGGTAATAATCGCGTTTAGTGGATTGTTGTACATAGCAGCCAAATTAAGATTGACAGACAGGTAAATTACACCTTTTAGATTTTTAAAACTCAAGTGCATTGTCTGTGATGGTGTGAATTAGATTATAAATTGGAATTTGGGTTAGAGATTAGGTATGTGGGATGGATTTTTATACACAATATTAGAAATCTATAAGAATAAAATTAAATTTCGTTTTCGGTTTATAACTTTTTTGATTTTCTAGATAACTTGTTTCCGAAAAAACTTTTTTACAGCACTTTTTTATATAGATGAAGCTGATGTGACTTGTTTTTATACAGGGCTATTCTTAAATTTGCTGTAACAATTATTTTTTTACTTATGGAATACCCCGTATATTTTAACATTTTCTTGTAAGACATAAAATTATCTTTACAAATATATAAATTGTATCCAATTTTATATGTTTTATATATATTTTGCTTTGAATCATATGAATTAAAGAAGTCAATTCGATAGGTGTGATAAATAGAATATTTTTAAAAACGCACAAGAACTTTTTAATCTAACAATTAATAACGAACGCTTTTAACAACAATATATCTTAACAATAAATATAAATAAACACATAAATAAATAATTCAATCAATAATTAAATGAAAAGTAATATAGTAAAAAAACACTAAACTAGACAAACATATAGGTATAACGTATGTTCAGAAGTCCACCGTTTTCATTTATGCATATTCGGCGACGTTTCGGGATAGCATCAACTGCACATCCCAGCTCAACGTTGGTTTTTGTAGCAAAAGAATTTTGATTTGCCTCCTCCAACATTTCATTGGCATTGGCGAAACGTCGAACATATTCTATAGAATTGACTCCTCGGTTGTACTAGAATGTTTTAATAATGGGCCCTATGTGTTTTTTTATTTATTTGTCAGATAAGCACAATACAATACAGCAATAACTTAACATTAGAAAAAAAAATCGGTTGTGTCACCACAAAACTCTCCCGACAAGTTATAATATAATCAAAAATATTATAATACCTGCATAACGAAACAGAATTTTAGGAATAATTATTATTATAATTGTATTATTTTGATTATTACCAATAAACTAACGTAGTTACGTACGTAACTACATTATTAACAAATCAGAAAAAAAGTATTTCCAGAGCTGGGATTCGAACCCGTGAACTTCAGCATGCGAAGCGAACACCCTACCAATGACGCCACAGAAACCTGGTAACAAATATTGTATTTTCATTGTAATAATATAGGTTTCAACTATACCTAAATGGTGAAATTTTAAACGGAATTTTCTCGAGAATTATGGGCGCAAAGATGAAAAGTGACCTATCGGAGTAAAACAGATAAAAATGCTTTAGAATTATGTATCACTCGACCCCTACTACTGCTATTTGAAAATTTGGCGGTTGTGTCCATTCCTATCTCAGGGCTAAAGCGATTTCAACCAAACACTAATCGGTTCATCCTAGGACTCCCCCAAAGTCATACACCAAAATTTAGCTCAATTGGTTAAAGTGAAGAATACATACAGACACACACACACACAGACAGACAGACTTCCATCTGGAAATGGTCTTAATCGTCTCAAGGAACTTCATAATGGTTATATCCGTCTTTATCTCATTTTTTTAGCACGTTTACAATACTTTCCCTATGCAGGAAAGTAAAAGACAAATAAGTATGATGCATATAGTAAATTAAATACATAACCCTTGATTCCTATTTACATCCTGAAGCAATCACAAAAGTGCATCTAGGTACCAGTACTTGGTGTTTTCCTCCAGATTTGAATATAATAAGCTCCAAGCTCTCAATGTAAAGGCAATAGACAATACACAATTTCAGAAGCTTTTTGTATTTTAGTTGCCATATTGTAGGCTTTTTTGTCGTTGTCTAGGGGTTAAACCCAGTGTAGGAATTTTTCATCTTACAAGTAGATTTACTTTAGTTAATTTATTTATTATATAATTTATTTGTGCCGCTCCCTACAGAGCCGCTAAAAATGAAGTGCGACGTCATTACAAAAAAAGAAGGCGGCGTCATTCGGTTTTGACGTTTGACGAATAACGAGTAAATTTAAATTGAATATACCTAAGTGCGTTAGCTATTTCTTCGTTTTATTGTTAATATAGTTATTTCAGTTATACTTACCCAGTAGTACTTAATTAACATTTTCACGTTGTATTTTGTATTTAATTAAATCATTTTTGAGATGTCACGTGTTTTAACCCCTAGACAACGACAAAGAAGCCTACAATATGGATTCCAATATTTGCATAATGGTCATTAAATGCCTGGAGGACGCATATCCCTTTTTTGGCATCTGTGAAAGAAACATGAGTTCCCGTAAGAAATCGTCCAGTTTGGGACACTCTGTATATAGTTGTAACACACACACACAAAATACAGTATTTTCAATTTAAAACTTGCCACTCACGATAACTCGTCGTCCAAAGTAGACTCGATTTTCGCAAAAAACACGTCGATTTAGTTTTTGAGGGGAAACCTTGATTGAATTTTTTCTTCCACATTTTCACCAATAGCCCTCCTTGCTTTAAAAATTTAAATGTCAACCCCTGTATGTCGTTATCATTTTCAGTAGCTTGAAAAGTTCTATCAGTATACGATCTGTTTCTGAGATAAATTATGTATTTATTATTTATTAGTTAATTCTCGTCCATTTGAAAGATTCGAATACCTACTTCATTTTTATTTTTATTAATTGCTATAATACACTGTTATTAGTGAATTTATGCATGTACTTTAATAAGTGATATTCATCAGCAGCAGCAACACGAATTTGGTAAGTCTCGCTGGGTCTCGATAATTTTAAAAATGGTAAAAAGTGAAAAAAAAATTATAGTAGGATGATACCCATTGGAAAAGGTAGAGAATATAACAAAATTGAAAGAAAAAATAAATTACGGGCGAGCTGAAGTCGGGAGAGATGTTGTATCGCAACCAGAAAATCAATGGAGAAATGCAACGATATTTTTTAAGGATTCATATTTGAAACTATTAGATCATTATTTGCATTTTCTGAGAACATTTACCATAGTAGTGTATATTTTTTTAGACCATCAGACAGTAGAAATTTCAACGCACAAAAAACGCACCAACTTTTTTAAAAAAGCAGATATTTTGACGTGAGAATTTTCGGTTGAAAATTTGGGTGCTTTTTCGATATTAAGTCAAAGTAAGGTCATATAATGAATATTTTATATCAAAAAAATTAATTATGTTTGGGACATACAAAGGTAAGTTTTCACCAAATTTCGTGAAAAAATAATTTTTTTTGCAAGCGATAAAAATAAAAAACCAAAAACCCGGTTATTCGAATTTTTCACATAAATTTTTAGGTTATGTGAAAAAAGTGTCGATACAAAAGTTGTAGATCTTTTTATTACCTACAACTCTGCTATTTAACTTTTTTTCATAGGACTTGCAGTTTTACCGGAAATCGAGATTAACCGTTTTATACCCTTAAAAACTCACCCCCTCCCCTTTCCCGACATCAGATCGCCCGTAATTTATTTTTCCTTTCATTTTTGTTATATTCTCTACCTTTTCCAATGGGTTTTATCCTACTATAATTTTTTTTGGTCTCAAAAATTATCGACTCTGGTCTAATATCCTTTTGTGCTTTTAACTGTCGTTAAATTAATATAATTATAATTGTTGTTTTTAATTTATAACCTACAGCAGATTTTTTTTTGTATAAAACTCTCAGAAAGGAACAATGTTTAATATTTTGCAAATATTAGATCTCTAATCTTTCATATTTATTTATGAAGTTTTAATATTGTTATATATTTTATAGTCAAGTTTTATTAACACGAAAATGGTTCAAAATCCTTGTATAACTACCCACACTGTACAAAGTTATATTATTTATTAAATTCCAACTTTAATAGGAGAATTTCTTTTTTTTTTATAACTATGAAGTTTCCAATATATTTCAAAGAGAAAGTACAAATTTAAATGCTGTGATCTGAACCATACCATGAAGAGATCAAACCGCTTGAGGATTCAAATGTGAGTTATTAGAAACGGTGTTATATTTTAAATATAGTGAAATATTAATTTAGTGTAAAAAACATTTTCAAATCTAATATTTCAAAATAAAAGTTAATATTTCATTCTTCAACTACTGCTCTATTATTGTTAGGACACAATGTGATTAATTATTGTAGGATAACGGAATGTGAGCTCGTAGGCGAGGAAAAACAACAACGAATTGATGCTTCAGCGGATGAAATAAGGCTTCACTATTACAGACCAGAATCCAAAAGACACTCAGCTGAGTGGACAGCAATCGACTAAACGAATCCAAAGCGAGCAAATACGCAACAGGCGCCCGGCAAGGCCCTGGCGGCTGTATTTTGGAATGCGACGGAATTATATTCCTCGTCTACCTCCAAAAAGCAACCACCATCAACAGCGACTATTACTGTGTACTTTTGGATCGATTGAAATTGCAAACAAATGGTCACATTTGCAAAAGAAAAAAGTGTTATTTCACCGTGTCACAAATCGATGGAAACTATGGCAAAATTGAATGAATTGGGCTTCGAATTGCTTACCTACCCAAAGTATTCTCCAGATTTAGCCCCCAGTGACTTTTTCCTGTTTTCCGATTCCAAGAGAATGCTTGCTGGAGAGAAATTTACGTCCAATGATGAAATAATCGCTGAAACTGAAACCTATTTTGACGAGAAAGAGAAATCGTACCATAAAAGTGGTATCGGAAAGTTGAAAAATCGCTATGTCGCTACAATTGGTTCAAACCAATAAAGTGATTTCCGATGATTAATATTTGTTTTTGTTCTCTAATCCCGAAATATAAAAGGCAACCCTCGTACAACTGAAACTCTTACCTGAGCAACTCGAATTTAGTGCATCTTGAAAATTTGTTTCTGATGAAACTGGGGTCGATAAATTTTCGCCAAAGGCATCAAAGAATAAGTTGGCTCCGAAAGGTGAATATGACTGGAAATTGACCTGCTTTCAATCTTCATCATTTCACCAGTATGATAAAGAGCCGTTGGGCTACATATGGAATTCGTAGGTGCAAACTATCAAATGGCAAAAGCCAAAAGATAAATATACAAATAATGCACACATAAGACATAAGGAAATTTATTCTTCTGAAGGTCCAGTAACAAAGCTTCTATAACTATGAAAGTTTGTTTTGTATATGTTTTCGTAATTTTTTGTTGGTGAAGCTTTTTATTTTTATTGGAGCATTTTTACAACAAATTTGATTAATAACAATTTTTTTATATAGCAATGAAGAAATCATAACTTGTTCAATCATAATGGAATTACCAATAAGCTATTTTAAATTTGAGTTGCGAATTTTGGAGCGATTAACTCCCAGGTTATTCAGCTTGCTTGCTTTTTTTTTAAATTTAACAATAAAAGTCTATTTTAATAAAAGTAAAGTTATGTTGTCATGAATATTACTTAATTCACCAAACGTCGAGGTAATAAGAGACAAATGGAGCAGATAGTGCTTGACAACTTCATGTCTGCAGTCTTGTGTTATTTTTACTTTTCCGCTCAGGCACAGTATTGTGAACGAGCTAAAAAAAATTTGAGATAACGAGGGATATAACCATTTTCAGGTCCCCCAAAACGATTAAGACCATTTCCAGATGGAAATCTGTCTGTCTGTGTGTCTGTATGTATTCCTCTACGATAGCGCATAAGCGCTTCAACCAATTGAGCTAAATTTTGATATATGCGTTTGGGTTAGTCCTAGGATGAATTTTTGGTTGAAATCGCTATAGCTCTGTGATAAGGGAGACAACCTTCAAATTTTCAAATAGCAGCAGGGGTCGAGTGATACATAATTTGGGAGTATTTTTTATCTGCTTTACAGCGATAGGTTACTTACTGGGTTCAAATCCTGGCTCTAGCAACTTTTTTTTTTCTAATTTTGAAGGGAATACTTCTTTGGCCGCATGAGAGCGATTTTTCGTTCCGCAAAAGAGAGAAGAGAAAGAGGGTGCTTGACACTATATCCTATACCATACACTACCATATATAGAGCAGCTTAACGTTGCCTATCCTTCGGTTGTCCATTTTGTACCGTCATTCGTATTCCCTTCCTCTCTCGTGACAGAAGTATTCACTTCTATCACGTGTACTGTGCTGCACACGTATTTTTTTTTGTATAAAGTAGTGAGTTTGTTATGTTAGTTTATTAGACATCATAAAAATAATATAACTATAATAATAATTATTATTATAATTCTGTTTTGTTACAAAACAAATATGAGGGAGAGAGAGAGTGTATGCTACACACTATATTCTATACCATACACTATTATGTATATAGCGACTTAACGTTGCCTATCCTTCGGTTCTGCCTTTTGTACCGTCATTCGTATTCCCTTCCTCTCTCGTGAAAGAAGTATTCACTTCTATCACGTGTACTGTGCTGCACGCGTATTTTTTTTATTTAACCACCACCCAAAAATTGGTGTTATTATAAATCATACGAGGAATTATCGGAATATTATTTTGAAAATTCATAAATTTCACATCTTCCTGTGTGTATAGGAACTTTTATCAAATACAATACAATGCAATTGACTAGTGGTTTAATTTCAATACACAGGATTAAATACAACAAATAAAGTTATGTGATTTTATTTTAATTTTACCAGTTACACGGCTGCGCCGCGAATTAACTGACAAATTGGGATTTATTGCATATTATGAAACTCGAAAGATTTTTATAGTGGGATTAAATCCCAATCATTTGTTAGAAAGTAATATCATCAAACAACATCTTGTGGTAGCTGTTTTTTGTACAAACTGTGAATATTTAGGATCAGGGTTTATCAAGAATCATGAAGAAAGATTATAAACTACCAAATGATTGGACTTTTTAATTTGTCGTATAATTTATGAACAACAAGGCTGTACTTCTACATTCTGTACAATAATAGAAAATAATATTGTGTATAAAATAGTATTTTGAGACACGAGTACTAGTCCCTATACACATACACAAAAATTGTATGCCAAAAACTGAAAACCCTAAAATCGGTACTATTAACATTGACCGATAACCTGCAAATTCTAAATAAATCAACAGCATTACTATAGCAAAAATATTATACACGATTTTCTTAAAATGATATTTATAAATTACTTCTCAAAGCACTATTCTATAGTATGTTTCCTTTCGATAAATATAAAACCAATTGTCGCCAACGGCCACTATCTCAGCTATCAAGGATCCAACAGACCATATTAAAATAAAGAGCCCCATACTTTTTATATATAGTGGCTCTAAAATACACCAACGAATCATTAATTTACTTATGCAAAAAAATAAATTAATTTTTCCTGAACTATACTCTGAAATGCAGTTATTATTTTGGCCAGGTTTAAATTTTAATAATCATGGTAGGTAGGTTCAAAATGAGTGGGTCTGCGGCGGACCCTCCACTGCGACCACCGAGGGTCTATCTGCAAACGTATCTTCGTAGATATTGTCACAATAAGAGTTTATGAAAAATGTTTAAAATTATAATTATTTACTCATACTATAAACGCGCGTTGATAAACCGTAAAACTTAAAGACACTACTCAACGAAGGAGGATCGTGCTCTTTATCGCTTCTAAAACTCTGAGCTTACTTCGCCGAAGTTGGAGAGAAAACCCCGTTTTTCCCTGTTGCGTAAACATTTATAACCTTTGATTTTTTCCACTCTTTCGAATATCGACCAAAGAAATTGTCTCTTCCTGGCGTCGTACCGCTTGTGTGGAAAAATGTGAATCGGCAAATTTTGTCTATTTCGTAGATAAAATTATTAATTAGCGAAAAGTTCTTAGTTCAACCGGATGCAATATTTTTATTACAATATACCGGGTGTGACAGTATAATTAAATTTTCAACAGTTTACTTTAATTGCTGTATTTTTATTATTTTGACAAATGGGTTATGTAACCATAATATGGTAAAATTTAACTTAAAGCCAGTATTGCTATTGGCTTTATAACATGATAATATATCCTGCAGCCTTTCCTGCAAAAAGACAAGAGATTGAGACTGTATTTCAAATATGTGTGCTATAAACAACTTATTCCAGATTAATAATGTTATGAATTCCAACGGAAGTCTTTTGGACTTGATATTCGTGCGGCATTAGCCAATTTTCGTAAATGTTAGTAGGGACATTTTGATTTATGTCGATAGTTATCATCCGCCCTTAAATTTCCTCACTATTCAGAATGACTCTAAACCACAACCTCCGGGCTTCTTTTATGATTTCAAATCAGTTGATTATAGTTTCTTGTCATAGGTCTGGGTATGTTTCGTGGGATCTTGTCCAGATCGGGGGCTTCAAGCAGATGTGCGATACATTCTACGATATCCTTTGCTCTTTCATCGATGCAATCGGAAACTTCTCAATGTGGTTTTCTCCTCACCTAAGAAACTGCATCTACCAGAAGAAATTTGCACATAAGAAATTCAAAGCCACTGGCGACGAGTCCGACTATAGGAATTTTTGCGGATTGCGTTCCGAATGTAAGGGACTTTCTAAAGAGTATTACAGAGCATTCATAGCTGACACTGAGTATAATTTACTGCATTACCCGAGGACATCTTGGAAATTTGTAAATAGTAGACGCAAAGTGAGTAACGCGTTTCTTACGTAAATATTTCTGGAATGATCAAATAGTAGTTATCGGCAATGAATTGGAAATGTATTTTGCGTCCCTTTATTTCGATGGTGACTTTGACGAGGTAGGTCTGCCATCATGTTCTGCTCCAAATAGCATTTCAAGTTGTGAGATATCCATTTCAGATGTAGACACTGGTTTAGCTGTTTTGGATGTGCGGTTCATACTGTGTATACTGACTTCTCCAAGGCCTTCGATAGGATTAGTCATCAGGTACTGGGGGCAAAACTTGCCGCCTACGGTGAAAATCGTTGTTACAATGATTCACTAGCTACTTGTCTGGTCGTACACAGATCGTACGCATACGTGGTTTTATTGTGTACCTCAGGGTTCACATCTGGGGTCCTATTTTTAATTTGTTTGTGAATGATATTGCCAAATGTTTCTTAAACAGCAAAAAGCTTTTTGCAGATGATCTGAAGTTTTGTAGACGTGTTCTGGCATTACGAGTTGCAGAAATTTTACAGGCAGAGTTGAATAAATTGTTTTTGCGATGTAAGGCGAAAGGCATGGATCTATATATATATAAATGTTTTGTTATACCCTTTAATAGATCAAGGATGCATATAAATTATAATTACAATATTGGTGGCTCTGAATTGAGCTTTGTTAACACAGTTAGAGATATTGGTGTCCTGCTTGATAGTTCCTTGTCGTTTGCTTCTCACAATACTAACATCATTAATAAATCATTTACAATGCTGCGGGATTTCTAAGACGAAGTACTGCCGACTTCAGCGACATGAATTCGTTTAAGTGTTTGTATTCTCTCTCTCTGGTTAGACCACATTGGGACTACGCGTCAGCATTTTGTATCTCTTCTTTTCGCTGCCATATTCACGGTTTACAAAATGTACAAAACAGGTTTCGTATAAGCTCCGACAACTTCCTGGGATGAATGCTGCTTTTGATTATAGATCTGTACTAGACCATTTTCAACTTACTACTTTCGAAGCTCGCAGAGACAAGGGGGGACCTTATTATTTTCTATAATTAATTAAATTACCAAGTCCATTGCCGTGAACTACTGGCTAAAGTTGGAATCCATGTTCCATCTAGAAACACACGGGGGACTGTTGCCTTATTTCATGAGCCTTTTCACATGGCATATTATGCCTCAAGTTCCGGCTCTAGCAAATCGGTTCCTGCAACAGCTCGTTTTTTTCGGTGACTCGTGTATCTTTATGCCTTGGAATTCTCGACTGTGATTTTCATGTAATATTATGTTAAGAATCTTAAATTTATTTATTTAATTTTGTTCCGTACCGTTGTGGGACTGATTTTTCTTTTTGAAGTGTAAAATTATCTAAGAGATGGATTAATATTTATTTTTGTTAGTGTTGTATATTGTTATTATTATCAAATTAAAATTGTACATTATTGTCCATAAATAAAGAAATAGAAATTCTTCAAATATTTGACGAAATATAATATTCCACTCGTATATAATGACTATTATTCACACGAGTTAGTTATGTTACTCGCCTCAATTATAATGCTTGTTGAATAATATGCAAGTATTCCATTATTTATTAATGCATAGCTTCGGGAACCGTTGATGATCTGTATTATTTTAGTTTGTCAGGAAGTACGAAGCTTATCGTTCTCAGCCTGTTTCAAATATTAAAATTCGTCATTGAAAGTTCCATTGGGGTTTATTGGTAACTTTTTTCATTTACTCATGCATGTATTTTGATACGTTTTTAGATTAATTATATTTTAATTAAATTATTAGGTACACAATTTATTTCTATTTGAAATATTCCCCCCATTTCAAGCAACGCTTCTTGTGCTTTTTTTAGAAAACTACGATATTTAAATACTAAAAAAAAGAACATCCAAGTTCATTGGAGATTATAAATCTCTACAATCTACTAGTTTTGTAAATAAGCAGACTAGAAAGAATACATATATATTCTAATTAAACACACGTTGCGTTTGTTTTAATTAAACCGAATACGCCTTCACTACTTTTTGACGGAAACGGCTGCACTTGTTTTTTCCAACCATATATACCTAGAAATTTTTTGTGCACATATTCTATAACTCTACTACTATATTCTAGCCGATCGCATCTAACATCTACATGCTACACTCCTTAATGTAATTAGATATACTTTTTTGGTCGATTGTACTTTAAACACATAATGACAGGGTGCGTAATATGGATGTGCATATCCGGATAGGGATATTAAGTTACTTGTTAGGGTAAGGATGAGTAGGTAAATAACAAAATGATAGAGTTCGATGACTTAAATAAATGCTCATGTATATGAAGGATTAACATTTTTATTTGATGCATACTGTAGTAGGGCGTCAAGAGTACTCTTAGACTCCACGTCAAACTACCATCTATGAGTGAAAACTAGCATTTTCGTTTAAAATATAACACCAGAATTTTGCATTAGCTGAAGCCTATACGTATGTACCTTAGTACTCAGAAGGCAGCGAGTAACGTTGACCAAATATACACTCTGTCCAAGATATGAATGTGATAGCACTGGAATATTGGAAACGGTACGACTTACAATATATGTGTGTATGTAATGTGAGAAATGTTGTACAAATTAAGCACCTTTTAAATGGTATTTTCAAAAGTGAACTAACTTTAGCCGTTTTCGAGAATTTAAAAAAAAAAAGCATTATTTGCGATTTTAGTTTTGATTTATTTCTGACATTATTTTTACAGATATGAAAAAATGAAAAGCACTTTCTTATTGTTAGTTTTTGAGGAGACAAGGATGGCGTTTACAAATTGTGACTACGACGTTTCGTTTTTGAAAAAACATCATCAACTTTTTTTTTGAAGAGGTTTAAATAACAGCTAAAAATATTGAAAACACTTGTTTACACCATTATGTGTGATATACCGCCTATTTGTAAATTGAAAATGGCTGTAAATTTAACAATAAAAAATCCAGGGCCGTATTTAAAACAACGAAGTTGATGATGGTTTTTCAAAAACGAAACGTTGTAGTGAAAATTTGTAAACGCTAGCTTATTCTTCTCAAAAAGTAACAATCAAGAAGTGTTTTTCATTTTTTAATATCTGTATAAATAAAGTCAGAAATAAATGAAAACTAAAATCGCAAAAAATAGTTTTTTCAGAAATTCTCGAAAACGGCTAAAGTTACTTTACTTTTGAAAACACCATTTCAAGGTTTTTAAATTGTACAACTTTTCTGTTATTTGACCGACAATGTAACTCCTACTGTTTCCAATGCTATCCCATTCTTATCTTGGACACAGTGTATATTTGGGGTTAATGAAAGCTTGTTTGTATCTATGTTAGCAATCATCCCCTGTAAAGTACATTCCGACGTGGTTCGCCTACGTCATACCAGCCAAACAAGTTTTTGTTTACGATATAACAAGGGTGGCCGAACGAGTAATGAAAGTATCAGCAGATAACAAGATATAATAGAAGACATATGTTAATAAGAGCTGTTATAAATACGTTGTTTCATGTGATGACAAATAATAAATGATTTTGGGTGTGGTTTTTAGATTTTTATTAAATAATTTTAAAATAATCAAGAATACTTTTTACATCTATATGTGATCTTAAATTTTTATTCATAAATAAATCTAGATTTATGGCTAATATTACAAGTTACATCCATTAATTCCGGTGGAGGCAGTGATGCAGCGAAAACTTTTTGCAATTCAGAGTTTATGTAAGACATGCTCCGAATAATTATTCTTGAATCAAATGACAAATATGTCTGTGTCATCCGTATAAATCCGAGAAGAACGTTCTCTTAACACTCTTGTAAATTGTAAGGTGTACAAAATACATAAATAGGATAGAGCCTTGTGGAACCCCACTTATGAACAGATGAAGTGTATTATTCAAATAAACAGATGACAAAGACATAGCGGATTATCCAAAGCTCAGTTTCCGCATTATTTCAATAACAAATACGCATGTTTTAGAAGGTCAAATGCCTTTGAAGTCCAACAAGTTTGCAGTTTTCAATTTCCTACCATCTGCAACGCGAAGCAAATCATTTATCACCTTAAGTAATCCAGTCGAGCAACTGTCTTTATATCCAGAATTTCTTCCAAAATCTTAAAAATTGTGGCAACACACTGATAGGCCGTAATTTGCTTAAAAGAGTTGGTTGAATGGTGTTTGGAGATCGATACCACATTTTCCAGCATTCAAGATAGTTACTAATTTTAGTGGAGTAGCTAAAAAATAAGCTTCAAAAAGGTAATTCGAGGCATGAAATCATGTCATGAGCTATTTTGTTTTATTGCGATATTCTCAACTATAGTTTTTGTCACATGTCCAACAAATAATAATTAATTTCATTTGTGTAATTATTTTCTTCCATTTTAATTATTTTCTCGACACTTCGACAATAAACCATAAACGTTTTATTAGTTATGAACTTAATGTCAGGTTATTTTATTGCTTCGAGAAACGTCTAAATAAAATTAAACGTAATAACGTTGTCTATTCGGGCGGTGATATAACGAATATTGACCTGTTTTGATCTTAAAAAAATCAAAATAAAAACAGTACAAGATATGTATAAGGAAGTGTTAAGACAAAATACTCAAAAACAGAGAAGGTATGCAAAATTATAATTATATACAGGGTGTTCCATTTGAGATAATAAAGTTGGTATGAAATGAGTATTCATTAAAATTTTCAATACAATCACATGCTTCGTTTTTCCGAAACTTCTAAGATACCATGAACAACAGTGATATCATACCCGGTATATCATAAAACCGCATATAATAAACGTAGATACTTCTGCAATATATGTCTGATGTTATCAACATTATATCGAAACATTAATTCTTCTTCAAGCACAGCTTGAATTGCACAACAGTAATAACAATAATATGCATTTTGCATAGAAGAACTTCTGCATGCCTGTGTTTTATATGGAAGGCACGTCAAGTGAGTGGCAGGAAAGAACGAGTAGCCAGAGCCCAAGCCACCCGCGATAACTTACACGCTATAGTTGAGGAAAATGTATTACAATCTGACCGTACAAAAGGTTTATCGATTGTATCGGTAGTTTGTGGTTGCAGGTAAAATTGGCTCTTGTAACGCAATGTTGAAATTTTATTTTGTTCATTCCTTTTTTGGCACTACGAGGGATTTTTTGATTATACGTTAGAGAGTGTAGCTTACAAATTGCAAATCAGATGAATGAATGATATCCGAATTAGATATAAATTGTATTTAATAAAATCTTTTGTCTAATGTCTAATATTGACTCTTTATCAACTACTGTGGAGAATTATTGTATTCAAAACAATAAATGAAATTTTTTTTTCTGTATTTGTCCTGTTTACAACCAGATTATGGGCACAACGCATTTGCTCCTGTGTAATAATGGAAGAATTATAAAAAGCCTGGGACTTGGAACAAAGCTTTTCAACTTCTATTAATTATTAAACTTAATAGAAGTTCGACCCGGATTAACTAATTTTTTTATTAAAATGCAAACAAAACTCTTTGCATAAAACAAGAACGGTCCAAGCTGTCAATAATTTTAATAGTGTACAGAATATTTCAAATAGGTGTACCTATATTTCTTCAAAGAACGAGCGAACAAAACACGAAATACTAGGTATCTAAACAAATTTAATTTAGAGGTAAGAAAAACGGTAACACAAATAGTTTCCTGTTCAATATTAACCTGTAGATAACCTGTTTAAGTGAAATGAAATAAAGCAATAGAAAGGATGTGCTAGGGCGGACAAAAGTGTCTTCGATCATATTTGCTTTTAAAAACTGCTAATAGTATGTAAAAAAAATAGTGTATTCGTATTACAAAGCACACCGGATATCCATTTTTAAATTAAATGGGATGAGCAAAACAGGTCAGAATCCATAAACGACAGGTATATTGGTGGGTTAACATTCTTTTTCATGGTTAGAATTTGCTTGTGTCAGCGTCTCAAACGTATCCGGTGAAGGCGGGATATCTAACCAATTGTTCAGACGAACATCTTTTATACTAATAACTCGAACAAAGTATAAACTTAATCCAAATCTAAATAGATATTACACTTTTGCATCAGAATCATTAGTAACCAAATATCGTTTTTATATACATTTTTATGTGAAACCTAGATATATTTTTTGATTTCTATTGCAGGCACATTATGTAGATCCATTAATGCTACATATTAAAATAACTTTAAATATACAGAGTGCTTCAACAAATAGTGGTATATCAAATTTATGTTTTTCAATGGAATACCCTGTACTTTATCCTATTTTTGAATTAAGTATGAAAAATAAGATTGAATTTCGTAAAGGTTTTCTATACTTACATACAGAACGTTCTGATTGATTTTGAATTTTCTTAAATTGCAAGATTTTGCAAAATAACAATCCCAGTATTATTGTTATTTCACCAGGTGTTCATTTATCAAAAATAATTACAGGTGTAGCTGGTGATGATATTTTTTTTATTTATATATTATATATTTTATTTATAAGTGTTGGTAGACTACAGCCTGGACCTAGAACATAACTGTTAGCTGATCAGTTTTTGTTTAATAAAAAATCGGAGCTAATATTAATCAATGTGGTAGTAGATAACAGTAATTAAAAGTGGCAACTCGCCGTGCATAGGGACGCTAGGCAGTGCCTCGCGCTTAAAATGATTTAATTAGGGCCAGTATGGATGTGTTTATTGACGTTGGCCTACTCTCGTTCTGCGTTCGCCGACGGCCAAACCGCGGGCAGAACATTGTTGCCTCATTGGATAGCCAGCATTAAATGGACGCACGATTTACATGACGGTTATTTTATTTTCAAAATTTAAAACAAATCATCATGTGCGTTGGTATAATAGGTATACAATCTATCAATCTGTGCGTCATTTTTTAACAGTAAAAAAATCTTAATTGGTTAAAAAGTTAGTGAGGCACTGGCTAACTTGCCTCATAGGACTAGCCACCCCTGCATTGTATATCAGATACCCTCAATTTTCAACCCTTTAAATTGTTTAGATTTTATTTAGATACATTTGCATACCTACAGCCAAATGCCCAACTTATACCTACTGCCACACCACCACGTTCGCCATGTTTTAAATCAGTGTACCATCACCCTGTAACAAATAAATTGAAGTCCAAGTACAGGCAGAAAATAGAAGAACTATAATTCAAGTACCGCATTTATGTACATTTCTATACATATTAATGAGATAGCAAAATGATTCAATCGATGAAGTTGTGGGTAATCATATGCAGAGACGGTCTGACACTTCACAATGTTTATTTCACTTGACGATCAAAAGAACTCTATCCGACTCTTGTATATGTACGCAAGTACACACATAATTTTAGAGTGAATTGGAAACGCTTATAAGGAGACGGCAGGGCAGTTTATTATTATACCGGGATTTTCAAGAAAATCGTCCCAATTTTTTTGTGGATAAATATGCAAACATTCAGTTTTAATTCAATTTTGGAAAACAAAACAGGAATTTCAGTTATGTATCGGGTTCAACGTGAATATTTGACATTTCACAACATCAGACTCTGTTCGGTTTTAACAATGCTAGACTTAGGTTATTTCAGAAAATTGGGATTTTCAAGAATCATCATCAAGTACCTATAACTTTATCTACAATATAAAATAGAATATAATTTATCCCTCGAAATTCGGTGGATATATACCCACAAATTTCTCAACTAAACAGCCGATCAAGGCAAATATACCTATTCAATGTTGCGTCGTTTTGCCTCTACTAAAATTCTCAAAGTAATTTGAATAATTTCTCAACGCCTTTATCGATTTCCACTAATTTTGTAACTAAGAATTATTACTATTATTGGCGTGTTTTGACGCAAATGCGATCTTTTGTTAATGCCTAGAAATTTAAAAATGGCGCTGTGTCTTGTAAAATTGGCGCTAGACATACCGTTTCTCTACAAAAAAAAAAATATTTTCAATATCTTGAAATTGATCTTTGGTGTTTGTTTACTGAGCAACAGTAAAATAAATATTCTGTCCATCTGGCATAACCATAGTGTTTATTTCTTTTACTTAAATAATTATTGGTTCTTTAAAATGGAACATTATTCTATCGCTGAGAAGTTTGGCATCCTTCAAGTATATGGATTATGTGAATGAAATGGACGTATGAATGTCAGCGTCTATCGTGAGAAATATCCAGATAATGTTAATCGAGGACACCAACGTACAATAATTAGGATTGCTGAGCTCGAATAATAACGAATAATTTATCTTGCTTATTAGTACTTTGGGTTTGCCCTTGATCTGGCTATCTAGAGTACAAAACGCTGGCACACAGGCAGTGTGAGCATTGACCTCAGTGAAGATTCTTGTTTGAAATTTTTGCACTCATAATTAAAACAGATAATTATATTACTCTTAAAAAATAATTTACCACTTATACGTTTGATTTTGAAGAAGTTCTATCGCAAGAAATGCATAAAATTGTTTATACTCTAAAAGGTCCCTTCTTTTCGTCCTTAAATCGGTCAAAATATGTTCTTAGTGAGACTCATATTTATCATTAACCACGCCCTGGATTTGAGTACGTACCACGAAATTCTTCAAGAGGATCTAAATTTGCAACAAAATGTATGTACATTCGATAAACCTTGTATTAGCATTTGCTGTACTAGAAATACAAATGTTTGCTCCAACAATAATTCACGTTATGAGTTATTGTGAGTTAAGTAAAAAGGATTTAAAGCGCACGTTGTACGTTATGCGCGTGTGTGTTACCAAACCAAAAACACTGTTGTTTGTGTAATATCCTAGTTATAAATATTTCTAAGATTATACACTCTGTCCAAGATAAGAATGGGATAGCATTGGAATATTGGAAACAGTAGGAGTTACAATGTATGTTAAATCAGAGAAAAGTTGTACAATTTAAACACCTTTTAAATGGTGTTTTTAAACGTAAAGTAACTTTAGCCGTTTTCGAGAATTTTTCAAGAAACATGTTACATTTTGATGAGAAAAGGATAGCGTTTACAAATTTTCACTACGACGTTTCGTTTTTGAAAAACCATCATCAACTTTGTTTTTAAAACATGATTTTATTGTTAACTTTAAGGTCCTTTTCAATTCAAAAATAGGTGGTATATCACACGTAATGATTTAAACAAGATTTCACTGTTTTCAACTGTTATTTAAAATTATTCACGAAAAATCGCCATAGATTGGCACTTATTACGCGTAAAACATTCATCTGAGAAAGGTGTTTTTTTAATAACTTCAAAAAGCACAAAAATTTCAACTAAATTTAAAAAACCGCGTACAAAATAAAATTTTGTACTGAGAGAGAAATAAATTGACAAATAATAAATAATTGTGAGTAACGATGAAATAATGTATCTTTTGCATTCAGTCAGTTAAGTGCCAAATTATGACGATTTATCTTGAATAAGTTCAAATAACAGCTAAAAATACTGAAATATTGTTCAAATCATTAAATGTGATATAGGCCATATATTTTCGAATTGAAAATGGCTTTAAATTTCAAAATGAAAAATTAAATTAAAAATAATACGCAAAGATTAGTCAAATGAACCTGTGGGAATTTCTCCCCAAAAAGTAACAATCAAGTGCTTTTCATTTTTTTTAGATATATCTGTAAAAATAATATCAGAAATAAATAAAGACTAATATCGGAAAAAAGAGTTTTTTCAAAAATTGACGAAGACGGCTAAAGTTAGTGTAATTTTGGAAACACCATTTAATAGGTGTTAAAATTGTACAACTTTTTTATAATTTAACCGACATTGTACCTCCTACCGTTTCCAAGACTTCAATGATATCCCATTCTTATCTTGGACACAGTGTATGTGTATATGTCTAATACAGACTATAAATGAATGGACATGTCATGTCGCTTTATTGCTGAAACTATATCAGGCGCCATAAATGGTGTACATTTCAAATACAAACACTTTTTGAGATTAATTGTCATAATTCTCTTATTATAGAAAACACTAACTGTAAAGGTGCAAATGCTACAGAGCATATTTTTAGTATTGCAAGAAAATATAATTTAAATGAAAACATCTGAATTACAGAGAGGTTATACTCAATTTTACTAAAGATTCTATTTTTTTTTGCAATGTCATTGCTGATGAATGGTATATATTTACTCTAATCAATCCGAAGTTGAGCACCAGTCGTCGATTCAGGTTGTCGCACAGCTGGCTACAAACTTTTATTATTAAAGAAACAAAACATCGTCGGTACAGTTATGACATAGGTCTCCACGATTTCTTTACTTTTCCAAAAATCAAGAATGGATTGCGTGATCAAAGGCTTCAAACGCCAGAAGCTGATGCGTGTTCCAATCACCAATAACTGCTCTCGGAGTTGGAGGATATTGCGACTATAAAGTATTTAGCAGCCCTATAGGCAATACCAAGTACAAAATAAATTCGGTACGTTTACAGAACAAAAATGTTCCTACGGTTAGTCCTCATATTTTTGAAAATCGTGCAAGCGGTGAAGTTGTCTTAAATTTCCAACGGTATGAATTCCGCGCTTATCTGAACATGTTCCTAACTTTGTAAGACAGTAGATGTGACTTCAGCTGGATGGTGCACCAGCTCACTTAAGTGCAAACGTCAGGGCACATATCTTCGAACAATTTCCAGAGAGGTGGATTGGAACGCGAGATTTGTTCTAGTTAATATTGACTGATCTTTGTTTGTTGTATTAAATGGTCTACTTCTAGCTCCCAGTGCATAGCCACCGAGATCTTCGGATTTAACCACAACGGTTTTTTTTTTTGGGAATGGTTAAATCTGATGTGTATGGTGTATGGTTTTATGGCATTTATTTGTCTTAAAGATCTGTTTTTATTCATAAATTAGCACTTTTTTTACTGACAGAAATATCTAGTCAGCATGTAGAGCAAGACTTCGCTTATACTTACATAAAATTAAAAAAAAAAAACACAGGAAGAAACGAGAATGTAAATGTTTGTGAATATTAAAAAGAAATCCTTGAAAAAGACAAGCTATGCCTTGTCGAAACGTTGCATTGGAGAAAAAAAAATGGACATGAAACTATTAATAAAAAAAAAGTTCCAGAAATTGTTTGTGTCTAATTGTGAAGCTCAACCCAAGAAGTAAAATAAAAGTAGCTTTTATGAATACTTATTGGTTCATGTTTTGCAAAGAAAAAAATAAATGTTTTTTTCTTTATTTGAAATCCTTTTTGTTCTGATTTTGTTTTCGTAACCTGCGCTTCCAGTATAGGATCGAATTTAGTGTATGCAGCATTCTTTCATCGGGATATCTAATGTTTTGAATATTTTTGGTTATAGACACGGGAACAGAAAAAACAGATCCCAAAAACATGCACCAATAACGTTATCGTTTAATTTTGTTGTACTTACATATTTTAATTCAGTTGTTTGTAATAAAAAGTTTTTCCTAAAAGTTGTGCTAAATTTACAGTACCTAATTGATTGTTAAACGTCAATAAGTGAACCTTGATCTACCAAAGGAAGTTGTTTTAGAGCCCAAGCGTCCTCATGCATTAGGTACATATAAAGGAACCAAAATTTGTTTTTCCACTTGAAGTTAAAACGCACGTGGAAAGGTGTAATTGTTTGTTTAATTGCAATGTAAAATTACACTTAGGAAGATAAAGGATAAAGATATTGGTGTCGTTTTAAAGGTAAATGAATACTCTATTGACGCACCCTACTAGATACAGGGCGCTCCGTTTAAGAAAATGGCGTAAAATATAATAGAAAATATTAATATTTAAATAAACATTTTGGACACCCTGTACAATGAACTCAGAAAATCGCATTTTTGTAAGATAAAATGACCCTAGTTTAAACTTTTTGCAAAATTTGAGTTAAATGAAGTGAAAAATGACTGCGGAATGGAAATTTAAATAAAGCAGTGATTTCGTCAAAAAAATCATTAAAATTAATTTAATAATTGGGCAACGTTGCATTTTAAAACAAAAGTATTTATGGGTTGAATGAATGTTCCGAAGACATTAATTTCACTAAAAATAAGTAGGTCATTCCAATTTAAAAAAATAATTATTAATTATGCGTCTCCCGGTAAAACAACGTTTAGCAACATTTTTATTGAATTAACCATACAGCTGCACGTCGGAGTGTTAAATGGACACGCTGTATAGTGAGCAACATCGTAACAAGTTCATTTAGTTTAGGCATTAAAATGCAATAGAAATCATATGAATCCTTCTGGGGAGGGAGTTTTCATATCTTATTAGTTGACAATGACTCATTTCATTACAAATAATAATAATTTATCTAATTCAGTTATCAATCAACCTCACCTTAAAACAATTATTAATTATTGCTATGCTTGGGCGAATTTTAAAAACTCAATTTATACATCCTCTTCAAACTTAAAACCAAATATACTAATCGAAAAACTTGCCCATGCATTTATCAACGCACATATAATATGAACTGTCTCCGACAAGTCACTTCCTCAATTTTCAATAATGGCATTGTTTTTAGTCTTGACCTTATTCTCTCTTTGTGACATCATTAAGATTATAACAATGAGATGAAAAATAATAAAATTTCATTTACAACAAAATGCACGACGCACCTACCAATGTTTATATAGGTACAATGTGTAGTATAATACAGTTTTGAACATCGCAGTGTCAGGTTCGATGCGGTTGTGGTCTATGAGATCTGCACCTTAACTAAACTGATCGAAAAAAGTTAAGGAATTTTATGAGAAAAAAACAGTTTTCGAAAAAAATTGTATAACGTACATTTCAATGATGTCGTGGGCATAAATTTCACCTCTTATGCTACCTTCACAAAGATACAACTCCGTTCGACATCCGTAGAAAATTCCACCCCAGACCATTACACCTCCACCTCCAAATGGATGCACTTCTTGAACATATCGGTCATTAACTCTTGAATTTCTTGGTCTCCAGAGACGAACTGTACGCCTGTCAGTTCGAGGACAAAAGCAGCTTTCATCGCTGAACATCACAGTACGCCACTCATCATTCCAATGTAAACTTGCTGCATTTAATCGATTTAACACCGTCCGAGGGATAATACAAATTCTGCTTGCAGCGAAAAAGTCCTGGCTGAGCAACGTGCAGTTTCTTGTAGGATCCATCCTAGCTCCTCTTACTAATAGTCGATCTTCCCTAGCATTTGTCGATCTTGGTCTACCATCCCTATGCCTGTCCATGACAGATCTAGTCTCATTCAATCGGTTATTAAGTCCGGAAATTACACTTTGAGAGACAATATACCGATCAGCCACATAGATGTGTCGTTAAATGACGTCGATGACAGAATAACAACAATATCGCAAACTGCGCTTAGCAACACAAAAACAAAACTAAACTTTACAAAACTAAAATCTGTATTTTGGATGATAAAGCTTTTAATCTGTTTGGGTACAATTTTATATTTTAACAAACATTTTTTTTAAAGGCAAACGACATAGGTAGTAACATTTTTTCTATAAAATTTTCTTCACAGCGAAAACACAATATCTTTAACTTTTTTCGATCAGTTTATATAAAAATTCATCTGTTACAAATTTGCCTAAATGCCAGCCTTAGATCCTAATAACAGTTGACACCATAATATGTGAAATACACTTTAATCATTTAGTAATTTCTAAGGAACTATATTTTCATAAGTACCCCATGTCGTCGTTTTAAACTACTGTTTCCCTTTGAGATATATTCCAGCTAGCCATTTTAATTTTCTTACGAAGAATGTGATTTATTGTCGAATTTTTGGAACTTCAAATTTTTCAAGCAGCTGCGACAAATTAGAAAGAGTTCACACGCTATGCGTGATGGAATATTCCTGGTAACTTTTGCGGTTTAGTAAATCCTTGATATTGTCAAGTATGGGCTTCAATAGACCAAAAATTTCATGATTTAGTTGTAATGGAAAAAAAACAGGGAACAATTCAATGATCGTCAAAAATTCCGAGGCACACATTTCATATCAATCATATCGTCCAAAAAAACATCAGGATTTTCTTCGGCCCAAATACGTCTGTGCCCTTGACTGATCATATTAATATACCGTTGACAAAAATTAGTACCGCCAGCACTCGTTGAATACTGATACTTTTCTAAAATTGTAAAAACTCACAAATTATTTACATTTAGAACACGAACTTGACACCATTAATCAAAAACTGTTAGTAGCAAAGTGTCGTTATGTTGGATTTCATCAGTTGTCGACCAAGTTTATTTTATCCAATTTGAGTGATCAGAGGATCGTGCTTGGTTCGCAGGTATCTTCATTGTTGCCTATACAGTCGGGAGTACCTCAGAGCGCGGTCCTTGGCCCGCTTTTGTTCTTACTCTATTACACACTTGACTTGCCTGTTGTTTTTTGCGGATGACACACAACTCTACTTACACTTCGACTCTTCCCAGTATAAGTTTGCTGCTGGTCCATCTCCAAGTATGCTGCTTCTCACATCTTAAAGTTAGATCCAACTAAGTCAAAATATACGATGTTTTGCCTTAAAACGAAGAGGAATTATTTGAAAGAAAATTTATTTATATCCTAAAATCAAGTTCGTATTCCCTTCGTTGAGACAGCTAAGAATCTGGGACTGTTCTTTGATGAAAATTTGCGCTTTCAAAGACATGTTCGTATGTGACCCAACAATGCTAAATGCAGCTGAAACTATTATAGGCTAATTAAAAGTTCCTTTCATCAAACATGAAGAAACTGCTGTTTCGGTTTTTGGTGACTTCAAGAGTAAGTTATGGTTTGACTTGTTATTATCCCCGCCTTGATGTTCTTACATCGGAAAGAGTGCAAAAATAAAAAATATAGTCAATTAATTGTGATATTCAGGCATAAGTTCCAAAAGCTAAAAGTTTTATTTAAAAAAATAACAAAGGTCCCAGATTAATCAATGTAATCCTTTACAAAAGTGTAGTTTTAGTGACCGACACTGTTCACTCATAGATTCTCTAGATATGTAAGGAAAGAAGAAACGCATTATTTTTAAATTTTTGGAGCATAACTTTGCAGGGGAGGGTTTTTTTGAAAAAGTTTATTTCAAAGACCCACCGCCATTTTCATCAAAATATCACCACCTAAATTTGTAGGTGATATTTAGATCATTAACGAAATTTGTAGGTATATCGCCATTTTTTTCATTACTACAATACCATCACACAATCATAATTTAAAAGTTATACAGACTTTATAAATTCTGAAGAAGTATGAAGCAGACAAGCAAAGACCACAAATTTTTTTCGTTCGTTAAGCATTAAGGTGCGCACAAATTTTATTTGCATACAATGGAATTATTGCATTAAGGTTTTCATATACTTCCTTAAAAAATATTTATGTGGATCCTTTATACACTATCTTTTATAAATATAGTGACAAGCGAAAATACAACAACAATCAGTAAGAGTGTAGGATTTTTAGCGCACAATTAGGTTACACTGACAATAAAAATACATTACCGTTTGTTTTTTTCGCATTTCGTGGCCAACATAAAACAAATGAATATAAATCACTAATTAAATATGAAATGTCAAAATATCAATAACTGTTGAACTTTGAGTATTTTTGAAGCTCTTTATCTAACTGCAGTACGAAGATTGCGCTTGCCATTTTTGAAATGTTGTTTATAATATTAATGCTTAATTATTTCGATAATTCATTAATTAATTAATCATTATTTATGATGGATAACATCTAATAAACTGCAATAGGAAACAACTTTTATTTGAAAGTTTTTTCCGAAAAATGTGTGGTTTTTATGATCTAAGGCTTTCTTTGAGCATTATTGATAAAAAGAATGTGATACTCCCTCATTGGCATCATTCAGGAATAAATTTAATCTTTTTTCCAACCATCTGCATCAGAAACTAGAATTTACTCTAACTTCCGAATTACGCTTCTCATCATATCTGTCATTACAAAAAACAGGTGTTTCATGTATCTTAAATCAAATACACACGTTCCATGAGAACACTAAATGCCCGTTAGATGGGAATAATATATGTTCGGATGTATTATGTATATACATAGATGCTGACTTTATTGTGAACCAGATATACACAAGAACAGAACAAAATAAGCATCTACACAACACAACTATCTGCATCATGGGTAAGATATAACCATACCTGTTTTGAATAATATTATAGCTTCTTTCGCTTTTGTATTTATAGTATATATAATTTAAATAAAAGCACAGTTCGCATGGTAGTCTCATTAGCCTTAATAAATTCCTTTAAAAGCTTTTACCTAGAGCATAACTTTTCAACGGAAATATTTGTTCTGATGACAGATATACAGCATGTGTCCCACCCTGTCTTCTCTTAAGAAGTAATGCGCTTATTTGTAACTTAATTTATTATAACTTCATATTATAGTGAACTCGACTAGTCAAAACCTTGAACCTTGAATGTCATAATTCCATAGATCACACATTATAGTTTTTGTTTATAATATTGTTGAAGACAAACGAATAAATATTTGTCATTTAGATTTTTAAAGGCTGCTGAATTGACTAGAAAACCGACAAGACATTTTTCTTTCATAAAAAAAAAACACCTGTAGATTAAGTCACAGTTTAATATACAGTTACTTCACTTCGTGTCGGAACGTTTTATCTCTCTGTCTTCAAAGCAATTCGCCGCTACTATAGTATCTTATAGTATGTATAGATATAGTATAACATAGTAGCAGGCCAGAATGTGGCTGGGATTGCGACGAGACGATGCCGTTTTTAGCGTCTACTGACCTTTCTTATCTATAGTTATTATTCTATGATTAAGTGATTCTTTCTAAATGAAGATTGGACAAAATCCTCCCATCATCTATTTCAAAACACTAAACTATTATTTTTTACTGAAGAATTAGTTTTATTTTCATTCACATTTTACGCTGTTTGGCGTAGCCGTACAACTCTACTAGAAATTAGGAATTTTTTTTTTACCACTTTGCCAAAATATTTGTTTTAATCTCCACACTCATCTCGCTGACACTGAAGTATTCGCCTATAAGAAGTTTTACACTTTAAAATACCAAATTTATGAAAGTGAGTTTTTTTTAAAGATAATATTGCAAAATGTTCAAAATTTTAGAAACATGTACGGTGATAATCGCCTTTTATATCCTGTAGAATTGAAAATTGTTTAAAGAAGTGGCAAGCCATACTCAGTTTATTGAAATAAATTGTAAAACCTCGAAAAAATAACTTTCTTTAAAACTGAATGGTATAATAAGTTCTGACCATGGTTGCGGTTGTTTGAAAATAATAAACAAATTTAATAATTTGAAAAAGTAGTCCATTTCATTCAAAAACAATAAAATAAATTTAATCCATTAATAACATTTTTTTCATCTTGGCCTTCTCACTCAAATCAATAGCTCTTGTGCATCAATTATTTAAACGTGGGTAAAAGAAAAACGTTACTCTGTCAGTGGCGGCTCGTCAGGGCAGGCAAGGCAGGCAGTGTCTGCTCAGATTTGATTTCAGGGACATTTTTATACTAGTAATTATTCTATGTATCTACTATTAATTTTTTTAATGTGAAAACTGCTCTAGTTTTAGTGATTTGTTATATTATCCTGGGATTAAAGAGTTTGAGTCCCCATTAGACGCATCAATGAGACGCCACAGCTCACAACAGCAGTCATAATGTCAAACCCATCCCGCATGTAGTTTAGAATGAACTGTAGACCTCTACTATTAACCTTCAACCGCTCAGTCTAAACTAAACGCAGGCACTTATAGCCACCTGCCTGCTTCCTCTTAATAGACACGCATATTATTGCATATAAGATTGTATTAGAGAATTTATAAAAAAAAAAATAAAGATTTACCTTACGAAACCCATATTTTAACGTGGTGTTCTTTTTTACCTTGATAATCTCCTACTTTTCATCTAAGGCGCTTGTCCTTGACAATCTAAAAAAAATTCTCATACGCCGCAATTTTTTTCATATCTATTTTTATAATAGTGCCTGCCTAATTAAATTGCCCACGAGCCGCCACTGCTCTAAGCCAGATTCGGTAAATTTTGCCACAACAACGTATGACAAAAAATGCAAAGCTTCATTATTTTGCCAAGATTTCCTAGGTTACATTAATTTAACAACGCAGGCGTTCGTCGTTTTCGACTGAGGTACAAGTCTAAATTCCGTTGGTCACTTTGGCACTGCCGAAAAGGAGAAAGTAGATTGAATCAGACTCTTTTCACTTTACCGCTCTTTAGTTTCCCGCACAGGAAAAGTATTGTGACTGCACTAAAAAAAATGAGATAAAGACCATAATAACCATTTTGAAGTTACCAGAGACGATTATGACCATTTCCAGATGGAAGTCTGTCTGTCTGTCTGTGTGTATTCTTCCACGATAGCGCCTAAACGCTGTAACCAAGCGGAGCTAAATTTTGGTATATGAGTTAGGGGGGTCCTAAGATGAACCCATTAATTTTTGGTTGAAATCGCTTTAGTCCTGTGATAGGGGTGGACACAACCGCCAAATTTTCAAATAGAAGTCGTGATACCGCATTTTAAAGCATTTTTTACAGCGATAGATTATTTTTGATATTTGCCTTCATAATTCTCGAGAAAATTGTGTATAAGTAAAATTTCACCTGTTAGGTAGTTGGAACTTAAACAGAATATAGAATGAACTAATTTATTAAGGATATTTGGCGTTATTGCTAAAGCGTGCGCTTTGCATGCGGAATGTCCTGGGTTCGAATCCCAGCTCTGGTAATATTTTTTTTTTCTAATTTTTGAATTAAGTAGTAAGTTTGTTACATTAGGTTATTGGAAATAATGAAAATAATACAATTATAATAATAATTATTATTAAAATTCTGTTACGTTACGCATAGGTCATATACTTTTGATTATATTATATCTTGTCGCGAAAGTTTTGGGCGACAAAACAGATTTTTTATCGTTGTTGTTGACAAAATTAAAACTACGCCGCAAAAAAGACAATGTGTTTCAGGCCGAGAACTTTTCGCACGATTCTTGTACAGATAAAACATTAATGTTTTGATTGTTTTTACTCAACGATGTGCTTATATAAATGGTACAAGATGTGCACGTTATTTCTAATTTTTTGATTCAAGACAATTTACTTTAAATTATTTTAATTTCTATATCTCCATACCATATGCAACACACATATTGCTATTCGTGCTTCAAGGGCACCCCTTTAGTTACATATTAAACTTTAAATAGTAAATAAAAAGAAAACTATTTGAAATTAGCAAAAAAAAACTAAAATGCTAAAGAGATTTTTAAAAAGGCTCTGTTGTACTCCCACACAACTAAGAGTGTACAACAACAAAAAAAACCGACAGAAAATTAAACCTCTTGCAAAACATCTCTCAAATTTCAGGTCGTCCAGGTCAGCAACCTTGAAAGCACGCCACCACCTGTTACCTATTTCTGTGTCTAATCAAATTTCCGAGCGGGAGTGCTTTTGCTTTCTTTTTATATCTTGCTCCTCTCTTTCATCTTTTGCTTCCTTTGCTATATGGGTATTCTCAAAACAACACCGCCATAATATCATCTCGGTTTCTTTATATTTAATAAAATGCGGTTATGTTTAAATAAATAACCGTGAAATTTCTAAATTACTATGAGAGTAGAGATTATGTATATAAAAAAATATATTCGTCAGGTATTCATTAGGATAGTGTTAAAGCTCATCAATTTATTAGGCAGATTATACAATGTTAGATCAATTAATGTCTAGGAAATAAAAAGAATAATACCTACTTGGTATAGGTATATCCACGAGGATTGATTAATAGATACAATTTGTGATGTGTATAAATGCACCTCCTTAACGAGTTGAATGCCAGATAATGCAACATATTTTTGACTCTTTGGGGATAGTGAATAAATAAATTATGAAATTTCAAGGAATTGAAAAAAGTCAAGTGTTCTTGTAAATATCAAGATTTTTTGGTATGCACTAAGGCAAAAATTGAAAAATAATTCAAAATCAAGATTGAAAAAGTCAACATTTTTAACGTTAACTAAAAACTTGCGCGGTAAGGCACTTGAAATGATTTCAATGCGAGAAACAAATCACAAATCATTTGGTTTTTCTTTCGCAGCTTATTTTTTTTTTTATTTTTAGCTTGTTATATTTTTATTGAAGTTGTATAATATATTTGTGTGACATAAGGATTTAAATACAAGAAATGAAACGTCGTCTACTCCAAAAAACTTTTTAATATACAGGGTGTCCCAAAAAACATTCCCCACCCTTTGGGGGTAAAATCTACGACCCAAAATAAGGCGAAAATCACTTATGTCAAAATTTCGAAAAATGTCTCCTTATGAAATTATGACCATTTTGAATATTGAAATTAGACAAATCTTTCACTTGGAATTAATAATTTAAATCTGGTCATCCTTGATAAAAGCAGATTCATGCCAAGAGAAAATCTGCATCCTTATCATATAAAGCCGATTCAAGAATTGCATCCTGGGGATACTGAGTTGCGCTTATGATTTTGTAGATTTTTTTAAATTGCCTGGACGCAAATGAAGATATTTTTAAACAAGTACTGTAGAGTGATGAATCCCATTTTAACCAGCAAGGAGTGTTCAATCAGCACAACTTGCATGGGAATTACGAAAATCAGCACCAACTTAGAAAATCACATAAGCAAGCACGCTGGAGCTTAAATGTGTGGCTTTGTCTGTTGGGAAATAGGATAATAGAACCACAGTTTCTACCTAGGATACCAAACGCCGAAAACTATGCCAATTTTTGAGATAACAGGTTACCAACTCTTCTGGAAGAAGTTCCTTTAGTACAGCGGTCAAATATTGTATTTCAACATGATGGTGCACCTGCCCGTTATTCTCGAAATGTTTGAGAGATACTAAATCGACATTTTCTCAACCAATGGATGGATCGTGGAGGACCTATTTCTTGGCCTCCTAGGTCCCCGGATCTCTAACCAATAGACTTTTGGCTTTGGCGGGGTCATCTGAAAAATACGGTTTACCCTGTCATACCCAACAGTGAAGATGATGTTATTGTTCGTATTTATGGAGCTTTAGCACAAATTACAAACGAAGCAATAGGCCGTGTAGAAAACAATGATTGAATAAAATAGTGAGGATTTCGAACACTTGCCTTTGTAAATTGAACTGTTTTTGTTTTATTATGTGTTTAGTTAATAAATAATTTGAATTTGAACATTTTATTTTATTTTATTTTCGAAAATTACTTCATTTTAATATTCAAAATGGTCACAATTTCATAAGGAGATATTTTTCGAAATTTTGACATAAATGATTTTTGTCTTATTTTTGGTCATAGATTCTATCCTCAAAGGGTGGGGAATGTTTTTGGGACACCCTGTATATGCTCAAATCAGAACACTTTAAGGGTCATACATGTTTCGAGACTTATAGTCTCTTCATCAGTGCAGTTTATGCTATGAGATAAGTATTATTTCTGAATGTATAAAGACTGTTAACCTTATCCTTTTTGTGGGAAAGTTTTTTATCTTATAATTAACATTAGGATTAAACACTTTGCAAAAACTTAATTGGTACTATGTATTGTCATCATTGAGATGTCTTGATATTGTAATTTCTTTTTATTTATCAAAATAGATTTTTAAACTTTGATCAGAATACAATTTAATACGTGTTCAGCACGAGGTAATTGAGATTAAGTGCTTATTTAACATTATGATATTGTCACAATTTGCGGGTAAATATTGACAAGTTCCATCTTCTTAAGTATTAAGTACATTTATTAACTCTATCAGGTACAGAAATTTTAGTAGGAATTTTTTTCCGCTAAAATTTAGTGGTACAAAAAAAATTATATTTCAAAAAACCCAAATATCACATATATTTGAGTGAAAAGGAAAACGAGTTTAAAATTAGCCCCTGATGATCATTTTTTTGTGCATATTAACGAAACGTTCTTAGAGGCATCAATGACATTTTACACATGTATTTGATTTTTAATTCTTAATAATCCAAACCAAAAAGATTTCTAAAATTATAGTCATGAGCGTAGAGAGGGTACCGGTGGAAATAACTTTCCAAATTTTTTGTTGCTGGAATATTTCACTTTTTGAGTTCACAAAAAATAAATTTGCTTATAAAAGGTCATCTTGTATTATTTTGATAAAACACTTAGTTTTTGAGTAAATTGAGATTAAAAATTTAGCATTGTCCGAACCAGATTCTGAAGGCAAAGATTAATCTTTGCTGAAGGTAAACCATTATTTTCTCTATCGATATTATTATGTAATGGTATCCAGAGATTACTTTAAAGATTATTTTTTTACAATAGTTTTAATATAAAGCAATATTTTGGTAGCATTAAAAACGCACCAAAATTTTGTTGGTTTAAATTTTATTTCACCCGTCCCGTCCTTCAAATGTACAAAAAATAAGGTATAAAATGTGATCCAGTATACCTGAAAGAGTTAAAGTCGAAGTTACATCGCACATCATTTATTCAGCAACAAAAGGAACGTTAAATGTGTTAATTGGATAATACATTGTTATTAAGTTAATGGAATATTTTATTTTGGGGGGTCACAAAGTGGTGTTCTTGGTCTCTAATCAGAATAAATATCATAAGTCTCAAAATTAAAGATGCAAATTGGTATTTCATATCATATTAGTGGTTGGTCATCTTACAGGTTGTCGAACTGAGGAAGTACAAATCAGCATCTGTAGACAAGATTTTGTGAAAAGCTAACATCACTTTAAGCTTGTCTACAGACGCTGATTTACCATAACTTCTAACATCTACAAATGTGTACTTCCTCAGTTTGACAACCTGTAAGATGAGACACTAATATGACATGAAATACCAATTTCCATCTTTAATTTATTTATTTATTCTGATTAGAGCCACATCTAATGTGACGAAATCGTGATATATGTCGACACAATTAAATACCTTCAGTGTCTACAAAAATTAACCGTAACACATATTAAACAGCACACTTTTTTACCAATAATTTGACCTGCATCAAAAACTTTCATTAAGGCATTGGGTTTTTGACAGCGAAAAAAGTTTTGTGTCAAACGCAAATGTGTCCCATCGAGAGCATGTAAACAGAGTTCTTATAGCAAAATTATTCTTTATGTCACAATTGTAGCAACCAATCAATATTAATTTCTACAATATCGCCCAAAATCCTTCGAAATCATGGGTTAAAGACACGATGCTTTTTTAACCCATGGAACTATGTACAGCTTTGTGATAACCAGGGTTATGAATTTGGAAATGCAAATGTATGGGCAAATTCTTTGTTTCAAAAAACATCAGATATATTTCAATTCAGTCTAAGTAATTTTGTAAATTGTCAAAAATACGTCCAAAATTAATAATATGTATACGGTTATACATAATAGGTTCTAGCAGCAAAATTTCTGAATCTTCTGGTCCAAAAATATTACTGCCTCAGAAGAAAATAAATGTAGGAATGTGATCTGCTTTAAGCTGTTATAATTATTATTAATTTTAATTAAAACGTATTATTTTAGAATTTTTAATAGTATAATAAAACCTTTTTAACATATGACTCTAATATGCAGAATCAAATACATGGATCATTAATTTAAGTCTTAAGTACACAACATGTCATTTATAAACAGTAATAAATGTACATAGTGGTAATAATGTATGCATTTATATGCAGAATTCTTTCACCTGCTTAGACACTTAAAAGTTAAGCATACCACCATAATATGGACACATGGTATAAAATAATAATATTAACAAGCCATGGACAGGTATAATAGGCACCTGTTTCAAGGTCATTGCATGGAATTCCTGCAGCAGGTGAATTCGATTTTGTTTTTATTTTCATTTTGGAATTATGCCAAAATACAATAATTAGGTATTCACGGTTTACCATGTCAAGTAGATAACTGAGTTTATCTTAAATTCGGTTTGTTTTTTTTCCAACGAGCGCTGTCTGATTAGTCTAATTCTTTTTTACCGATATATTGGAAAGTATTTCTTTGCTTCATATACACGGTGAGTCGAGCAAGACGTGTTTACCGTATCAAAACTGCAGCAAATTTTATTTTTTCCTCAATGGTGTCGTATGTAAAACTAATACGATCACATTTTTCAAAACATGACAAGTAGATACATCGTCGGCGGCTCAAAAAAGAGATCCATATGAAAATTACGTTTTTTAATATAACACCCTGTATCGATATCCGCAAAAAAAGTCGGCACCAAATGGGATTTTTACTTTCCCGAGATAAAAAGACGGATATAACCATTTTGAAGTTCCTTGAGAGGAATAAGACCATTTCCAGATGGAAGTCTGTCTGTCTGTGCGTGTGTCTGTATGTATTCTTCCACGATAGCGCCTTTACGCTTTAACCAATTGAGCTAAATTTTATTGTATGAGTTTGAGGGAGTCCTAGGATAAACCCATTAGTTTTTGGTTGAAATCGCTTTAGGGTTGGGCACAACCGCCAAATTTTCAAATACCAGTAACTATTAGCGAGCTTTACAGCGATAGGTTACTTTTGATATTTACCCCCATAATTCTCGAGAAAATTGCGTTTAAAATTCCACCAGTTATGTAGTATAACTCTTATTACAATAATAATAATACAATAGAGTAAAGGGTTTTTTTGGTTAGTTTATTGGAAATAATGAAAATAATACAAATATAATAATTATTAAATTTTGTTTCGTTACGCAGGTCATATATTTTTGATTATATTATACGAGGGTTGCCTTTTATATTCCGTAAAGTTGGAAATTTTTGAGGTTATACGTACTCAGAACGTTTTGACATACGAGCGCTATTTGTGTGGTTTACAGTAACTTACAAGATTCATCTCGGCCCAAAAATGGAATTAAATCGTGAACATTTTCGTGCGAATATTTTTTACAACTTTCGACGTGGATCAACTCAGCAACAGTGCATGGATGAACTTAATTCAATTTTTGGCGATGAAGCTCCATCAAGGACCAGTGTTTATCGATGGTATGGTGAATTCAATCGTGGTCGTAGATAACTCCAAGACGAATTTCGTGAAGGTCGTCCAAAATCAGTTGTTGTTCCGAAAACCATTGATTCTGTGCGCGAAATGATATTGCAAGATCGTCATGTGACCTATCAAGAGATTGAGACAACCTTAGGCATTAGTGGGACCAGCATACATTCAATATTGCATAAACATTTGACTGTCAAAAAAATTTGTTCGCGTTGGATCCCACACAATTTGTCAATCGCTCAAAAAAAAGGCTTGTGTCGATTGGTCGAGAGAAATGCTCAAAAAATACGACTGCGGTGCTTCGAAACACGTCTATGACATCGTGACAGGTGATGAATCGTGGATTTACGCGTATGAGTCCAAAAGAAAACAGCAGTCGACTGAAATTTAATAATAATAATAAAGTTTATTAAACCATCAGGTAATACATTTAAATTACATCGGTGTGTCGTCAGTATAAAATAAACTACATTAAATAAAACACAAACAGAGATTGTGACAAACAAGAAATACATCACAACACAAGAACAACTACTATATAATATAAGTACATTATTAAGTAGTTACGGTTTAAAAGAAATCTGTACATGACTTTATTAACAACATAGTTCCTAATTCTTGCTTTAAACAATCTATCACTTCCTATAGTTTTAATATCAATTGGCAAATTGTTATACAAACGAATTCCCTGCAATATAAAAGAATTGCGTTTTAAGTTGAGGCGATGCGTAGGAATACAGAAATCACTCGCATAACGAGTGTGATAATTATGATAATCTCGATTTTTTATAATTCTTGTCTGATTTTTGCGAACAAATACAACAAGAATTACAACATAAAGGCCATAAATAGTCATGACTTTATAGTTTAAGAAAAGTGGCCTACAGCTACTTCTTTTAGTGATTCCACCTATACATCTAATTATACGGTTTTGCGCGAGAAACACTCCATTCATCCTACCGCTAAAACCCCAAAAACAGATCCTTTATCTGCGCCTACTCTCTACCAAGGCGTAGTAAAGGCTCAATAAATGGTTTTTCTCAAAACCGTTCAATATTTCTAATTAGAAAACATATCCCATTGAGCTTAGCGACCAGGTTCTCACAGTGTTGACTCCACGTCAGGTCTTCGTCAACAGTAAGTCCCAGAAATTTCGTGGCCGGAATCTTCTCCAATAGGACAGCACCAAAAACTAAATCAGGGCTGCGCCCATTTTGATTAGCTGGAAACCTTATGTAACAAGTTTTTGGTAATTCAGAATTAAGGAGCTGCCACCAAACCATTCTGATAAATTATCAAACACGCCCTGACACTTAGTCTCCAACAGTTCATCATTGTTAGTCTCCATCGCGACCAAAGCCGTACTGCTTTTGCATTTTCTATCGAAGTTTACAATTTAGGCAATCTAATATAATTCTTTTTAATCAAAATTTTGAAAAGTGTGGCCAGACGCTATATATTATCTGTCTGATATCTATGTATCGTCGAAGAAGCATTATTGTATTTTACATAATCTGTCATACTGATGCCAATTTTATAATATTTTTCACTACAACTGTTTATTTTGCTCCAAAAACTCATAATCGGAGTCCAAAGTACGCACTGTTTGATGTAAAGTTTATTTATGTTTACAAAAAACGACTTGGTTTTATTATTATTATGTTCCCAAATGCTGTTTAAGCAGATATTGATCCTTGAAAATGCAGATTGTCTAGAGCCCAGTACCTACAATTTTGAGAGCTCACAATACCGTTGGAGGTAAAAGTCGCCTTATCTGTCCATAGGATGTGATCTGGAAAAAGGGAAAGACAATATATCTTTTCCTTTTAGACCTTGAAACCACATGGAAAAATCAAAACGTACGTCTAAATCTCTTTCTTTTAAAGTACTAATAAATATCAGCATAAATGCACGAAATTTATTTTTATGTAAAATATGTCTTACTGCTTTTACATAAATTTAATTAGTACCTTCAAAATTTTATGATATTATCTATTGAGCCTATGAATTAACCATTTTGTTTCGGAAAACCTGTTTTGGGGCAGAAAAATTGAAATATTTTTTTTTTCAAAAACAGTTTAGGGCAAGGTTAAGAAAAAATACATATTAAAATATATAGGATGTTCCATTTAAGATACGGAAGTTCATATCCACTTCCGGTAGGTATAACCGAAAGTGTCACCATCTGAAAAATAGTTTTTAAAAATAAGCTCTTTCCTTCTTATCTAAATGCAGAAAGTTTCAAATCAGCAGTTCCATTTTTTTGCCTGAAACTTCTAATGAAACACTTAGCTGAATCACCCTGAATATGGAATTAATAATATGTGAAAAACATATTTTGTAATGACACTTCTTTTTATGCGAATCATCTCTTGCATGCAACACATAATTATTAAAAGACATATTTAAGATTCTTAATACAGCAATAACAAATTAACCTAACCTTATGATTTCCCATTAATAAAATAAATTAATTGTTATGTAACACATCACACTATGTTATTTGTTATTATTATTGGCTGACATTTATGATAGAATTGCTTGTTCATGTACATTCTAGACAAATAATAATTATATTTTTTCTTATCTTAAGAGCACCAGACTATAGACAATTAAGTACATGAATGAAATTAACTAATTTTTTTTCTACATAAATAAAAGAAAACAAACAAAACTTTTCAAAGTCAACTCCACACTTTGAACGGATTTGTTTGTTTTCTTTGATTTGAAACTGACTTCACATTGATTATTTCGTTTATTTGTAAAGTTTATTTAATTTTACCTGAACCTTCTACCAGGTTCTGATCAAAACCAGGGCATTTCATATGTTGCATTGGGCGTTCACGTGATGAGCGTACCTGCATATTTGTAAAACACCCAGGGAGGAACCATCCCACCAGTCAGATATAAGGTGATCAAGAAGTTGCTTAATCACAATGAGTATTTTAAATGTGCCACATTATGCACTCTGGGCCTATTACCATTTTTATTATCCCGGCTTTATTTGTTTTATTACTATTTTTTCTTGGATGATGGTAGTTGTCGAGAGATATATTTATTTTCAGTGCGTCATCATACTTCATGCTGGTGGCAAAAATGGATTTGTTCGGAATGCGTTCTTATTATCTGCTAAAAATATAAGCGAATCGTCTGCCGAGTATCATGAAGACATGATGCTCAATTATTTGAAAAATGGATGGCTTAACAACTGCTATCAAACATTCCATGTAAGTCTATTATTGTTATGGACAACGCGTCTTATCATTCCAGATTGTCCATTAAAATCCCTAATATCAATACCAAACTTTGTTAGATCTCTCGAAGACACGTGACGTCACATATCCGTACTGCAGCTGAGCGAGCGTCGTGGCATCGTTTGGCCAGGCATTGCGTTGATGCGTGGTTTGAGCTTTGATTAATGTAAATTAATCGTTTCGTTTGTTTTTCGTCTCATTTTCTCGTAATCTTATGATAATCAAATCGTAATTACATTACATAATTAATAATAGTAATTAATACAATAAGAATAACAATTATTTGATATTGCAATGGCCGAAATTAAGAAAGGTTGCCTGGTATAAGTACTGTATTGTGCCCAAATATATCCACTAGTTCAACGATTCACCAGAGAAAGTTTTTGTGTGTTGCAATGCAAAAAGACAAACGAAACAGTTAGTTTTTGTCTGCAATACAACCCTGGGAACATAAAATGTCCTAACTATATCACTTTTTGGTCAGAGCCGGTTATTTACCATCCATATAGATCCCAATAATATATTATACCCAATTTAGTAGGAAAAGGTTTAGTTCTAATCGATTTTTCAAGAAGTTGATTTGTCTCATATAAGAGTTTGGTTGATCGTCTGGTGAATTCTTGTTATATTAGTGTGGCGTCTATCTAGGATTGTGGTGACAAAGGGGCATTTTGTAGTAAAACTATCATATGCCTTTAGATCTCAAAGCTCAAGAAGTACTTAAAAGTGTATACGAACTTTTGTTCACAAAACTACTTTGACCAAAAACGTTATTGTCCGCACTAAAGGATATACAACAGAAGAAACTCTTTCGAATGTTCTAAGTATGGATGATCTTTTTAAAAGTTATGAACTTTTGTCGTCAACAATTTAACCATTTTGCGGTCTCCTGAGATGATTAAGACCATTTCCAGATGGAAGTTGGTCTGTCTGTATGTATTTTTCCATGATAGCGTCTAAAGGCTTTGACCAATTGAGCTAAATTTTGGTATATGAGTTTGTGGGAGTCCTATAAGATGAACTCATTAATTTTTGATTGAAACTGCTTTAGCCCTGTAATAGGGGTGGACACAACCCCCAAATTTTCAAATAGCAGTACCTATGGTTCGAGTGATACATCATTTTCAAACAGTTTTGATATTTGCCATCATTTTCGAGAAAATTGGGTTTAAAATTTCACCAATTAGGTAGTTGGAACCTATAACTCTTATTAGGATATAATAAAGTAATTTAAACAGCGTTTTTGGCGCCATTGATAGAGCGCCCTCTTCGCATACAGAAGGTTCTCGGTTCGAATCCCAGAGCACTGGCAATATTATTTCATTTTTGAATAAAGTAGTTAGTTTGTTAGGTTAGTTTATGGGAAATAATGAAAATAATGCAATAATAATAATAATAATTATTATTATTAAAATTATGTTTCGTTACGCAACTCATATAATATGTATTTTTGATTATATTATATTATGTCGGGAAAGTTTTGAGAAACTACAACTATCCACTAATTTATTAATTGTAACTATTTGTATATAACAATAGCTGTTGAGAATAAATGCAGATTAATGAATTGCAGATATCAAAACTCACAATAAATAAGAAAAAACATGAAAAATATACAGAAAGAGATTCCAATCTTAAATAATTGTATTCAGTAAATAAAGTGAATATGTAAGTGTGTACGTTATTCAGGTCTCAAATTATTGTTATTGCTCGAGTATTGTTATTTTATAAATTGCACCTGACATTTTCTATATAATAAATATATTACAATAATGTTAATCTGTATATTTAAATGGTGATGTATATGTCAAAATAACATTAATTTAAATTTAAAGTTGCATAAGTTAACAACAATAGGTCTCTTTGTTAACGATGTGATTACAAATGTTATTGTTGCGGTCACCATTCTGATATTACACTTCAAGAAATTGTAACATTTTATTTTTAATTACTTTGTATCATTGTCAATGCGTAAAGAATATTAATGTGCATTTAATTTGCAATATTTGTAAATAAAACGTTCTTACGTTCACCCCTCAACTATACCTACCGCTCAATAATAAAACACTATAAATTTTTTTATTTCTAACTGTATTAAATTAATCTAAATTATTGCGAAGTTCTCAAACGAGTTCTTAAAAGGGAACTCTAAACACTGTCGGTTTACTAATTTCAATTATCACAGAAGTCCTAGAAATCACATTAAATTAGCTGAGTGTATTAATTTGGTTAAGATCACACCTAGGACAATCTGAGAACTTAATTAAAATTATGCAAAACTCAATCAATTCACATTAAGTTTACCCCTTTGGTTACATAAATATAAGACAACTGAAAAGAACAATAATAACTAAATATTAACTTAGTGCTAGCCTATTTTCTCAAATACTATAAAATTTTTCTGAAATACTATAAATCATGATCGCTCTCATTCACTCTAATCTTCAACGAAATCGAGTTAAAGTTCGTGCAGATCTCCTCCGAAGCCTAACAATATTGTAAAATATGTCATGTGTTTTTACATACAGTTCAATATTCAGGTTAGGCGGTAGATTATTTTTGGTGAGGCTCCTTTGAAGGGAAACATTATTAAAATAGTTCCCAAATTGTCTTATTTTTCATTAAAGTAAAGTTATTAGAAAAGAAAACCGATTTGTTTGTTATTCTTATGGAATCTACTCACTTAACCAACATACTAACTTACAATACTCGGCTGCTAGACTGTTTTTGAAATTATCGCTATCCTACACCTCCTACTTATTATTCACGCAATAGCGTAACTAACCCGAAATCTTTTTAAACCCGACACACGTGCAGATGTTTAATTAAACATTGTCTTAATTTCCCAAGTTTATTTTTGTTAAAATAATTTGGTTGTTGGAAAATGTCCATATTATTTATATTTCATTCCTTTCAATTCATTCAAAATCTGGCAACAATCAAGAAAAGATGAGAAATTCGCGGATGCCACACTTTATTTGAACATTTTCACCATAAACATATTCCAGCATATTTCCCTCAACAAATTCACATAAATATTATTACACAATATATTTACACTTCGAACATTAGATTATCCATTATTAGTGGCCCACTGTTGGAAAGTAGCCTCACTTTTTTGTTCAGTTGAACTGATGTGATATGGTCAACTGAATTTGTAGCCGGTCTGCACATATTGTTACTCGAGGATACATTTAATTTGCTCGAAATGTCAACTTTGTGTCACTAATAGAGATGCAAGAAATATATCGATATATTCTTTCTTTCATTAATAGAGATGCAAAAAATATATCGATATATTCTTTCTTTGTTGCGAAAAGTAAGTCATTTTTTAATAAATAAAAGCAGACACAATATACAATTCAATAATAACATTGTCTTTATAAAGACAATGGTAATAATGTTCGTAGGGAAAACCGGAAGCCCCGGGAAATAACTGTTGGATCATCGTGTCATCGGTTGACGGATACAGTATGCAAAATTTTTCAAATCTAGGAGCCAATGAAATAAAAGTTGATCTACCAATAAAAATGTTTGCGTATTATCGTATCATATAAACGGATGCATGTAAACTTAGCTTTATCCTGATGCCATCCGTTGGTTCTTAAATACCCTTGGTATTGTATAGTCTGTCTGTGAGTTTCTTCTCTATAATAAATGAATCAATTATAAATTCTGGTAATTTAGTTTCTCCACTATTGCTGTGGAAAAAAATTCTCAAGAAAAAACTGAAGCAATACTTTATCCTACATACCGGCATTCTTCAAAAAAGAAACATACAAAGGGAATTAATAATACCACTTGCTGTGAGGTCTAAAAGCAACCAACTTAATATAAGCATAATTGTTTTTTATTTATGTGTATCGATCCGAAAATATCGTGTTGCACTACGAAATTGCAGAATATATATTTTTCACATACAAACGAACAAACACAATAATACGTGTTGTACATTTGTACAAGTACACGTTAAGGGTTAGAGGTAAACGTATATAGGTATACCTACCATACAAAGAAAAGTAGGTAATCAACAAAAAAGTCAATTTAATTCAGTATTTAATTTAAGTTTGTACCCCCGAGTGTGTTTAACTATTAAATGAACATTTTTTTCTGGACAACCTGCTGTGCTCTCTGGACTAATTTTAAAATTAATATGTTAAGTCAAGTATTAAGTTGTTCTACTGTCAACAGGATGTTTATTGTCTCAAAATGGTCCTATCAGAGAGAGATACATTAAATAACTCACAGGACTCTATTTTTACTTGTCGCTTAGGTCAAATAACTTCTATATCACTTTAAGGCGTTCTGAAAAAGTAGAATAAAAGTTATCTACAGGGTGTTTCAAAAAGTAGCGGCAATATTTAAGGGGGTGCTTTCTCAGATCATTTTATGAAAAAAAGTTCCCATACACATACGCCCGGAAAAGTATTGTTTCCAAGATACAAGGTGTTAAAGTTTTTTTTGTAAATAACGGTTTTTTTTAATTAAGTCAAATATCTCCTTACCGATTTCTTTGAAATTTGGCAACGTTGTTGCTCGAAATAGTGTTATAATATTTAGCATAGAAAGGGCATTGACTATTCAATCACCTGCAACTGTTTATTTTAACACACTTCCTATAATAGTTAATGTGTTATTAGTTATATTTCAATCATTATATCATATGACACAAGATTCCTAAACAGTGAGGGCACTGCACTTTCTTTAGTTGTTTATGTTAACACTCTCTAAACATGTCAACGACTGAGATTTTAAAAAAGGTTGAATGTAGAAGTTTCCTTTTGGATGCCAAAAAGTAGAGTGATCAGTTAGTTAGATTATTATGTTCTTAGAGAATAGTCGAATATAGGAAAAGGCTGTTGTACTGAGCGGATTAAATTCAATTATTTGCATCATTATCGGGTTTTATTTGAATTTACTCTTATTATCCTTACAATAGGGAGCTTATATGGCCCTAACTAGATCAAAATTACTTAGTTCAATAGTGTTAGGGGGGGCAACTGAATAAAAATTATTGGCAAAAAAATATACGCCACTGGCTGTCATTGAATTACGGTATTGTCTTGAGAGAAAGCATCTAAAACCATCGAATATTAACTATAGACAAGAAGGTCCAGTAGACGCTGAAAACGGCATCGATTCGTCGCATTCCCATCTATATTTCTGGCCCGCTACTATATTATACTATATTTATATATACTATACCATAACTATAAGTGCGGCGAATTGCTTTGTAGACATGAACATCAGACGTACCGACACGATGAGAACCAACTTATATTATTTTAACTGTGCTAAAACTACAACTTTTTTATTTCTTTTTCTTAAAAACTCACGAGCAACCCGAGTAAAATGCACTGGTACACCATCGTGCATAAACCACATTGCATTTCCCATTGCCAATGGTACGTTTTCCAGAAATCCAGACAGTCGCGATATACCTCTCCGGTAAATCTTCCTGGTAGAAATACGAGTTCAATTTAGTAATTCCAATCCAAACGTTCAATGAGAACTGATGTTGAAAACGATCTTGAAATATCGAAATACTTGCTTCATCAGTAAACAAAATCAACATCAGTAACTGAAGAATTTCAACAATTTTGTGCAAAAGCCATTGACAGATTGCCATACGTGGAGGAAAATCAGCAGGAATAAGTGCTTGAACGCGTTGGATGTCATATACATATAACAAATTGTCCTTAAGCCAAACAGTACTAATACTTGCATTCAAGACCTCAGCAACTTTTCAGGTAGAAGTATCTGGATTTTCTCGAACCATGTTCAGCACATCCTCTTACAGCTTTACCGTTCTTGCTGTCTTTGGCCTTCCTGTCCCTCCACTTCGTTTTTGTTTGCCTGTTTGATGAAGGCGTCGATGAATGCTTTCGAAAACTTCAGGAGCCACACGCTGAGGATATCTTGTACAACCGCCTAGCTTCTAATGCATTGCGAGTCCACATTTATGTTCAGACACCACAACTTCAACATGATTCATGTTAAGACACTTCAACAAATTTGACAGATTCAAAAGGCGCAGTCAAATAACATCAACGTTACTGATTTCTAGTGTAATTATTCGCAAATATTCTTGGTATGTACTTTACATAAGTTTAGTTCATAACTTGAATCTTGACGTCTTTGGTTGCAGTCTGCTGTCATAAAAATAATTCCCTCGATCTGATAGATGTGCGTGTTAACAATATGACTCTTAATAGTACCGATTGTGCGAGAAATTTGGGATGGACACAAATTTGAGATTTTCGTATCACATTAGCCAGTGCATTAAACGAGCCTTTATATACCTAAAGCTTATTTATAGTAGTCGAAAGCTGCTCAACAACTCTACTAAAAAATGTTGTGTGATACTCTTGTACTCTCCCATTTTAACTTCGCAGATGTTGTCTACGGTTCGATCCTAACAAGGATGGACGAAAACAGAGTGCAACGAAAGCAAAATTCTTGTGTTCTTCTTGTTGGTGGAATCCGAGGTAGAGGACAGGGTGATAGCACAAAGCTTCGAGAGCTTGGATGGATGGGAATGAATTAAAGAAGGGCTCTACATTCATTGGTCCTATATAACAAAAGTATCAATTTGAAACTTCCAGCTTATTTATATGAAAGCATTAAATTCCGTGGACATTTACATAACATAGATATTCGGCATAAAACAACAATTTCACCACCTCCTCATTCTACCGCAATGTTCGAGATATCTTTTTCTTATAACATTTGTAATCATAAATTACCATTGAATATGAAAACTTTGACTCAGGGGCGTAGTGATGCCGTTACGGGCCTGTGTTCCAAGGAATTTCCGGGTCCACCCCCTCCCCGCCACACCCACTGAAAAACAAAGTACCAATATTTATACGTTTATTAAGAAATCAAACAAACTTAACCAAAGCACAATTTAAAATATAAAAACTAAAAATACCTGTCACTACCTTTAAAATAAGATATATCTCAAGTATGATCACGACATTTCGATTCGATAGTAGTCATCATCAATGATTTTTCCGTGATACAGACCTGCATTATTTTTTGCTGAGCGAAAATAAAGTATTTTAAAGGGCATTATGTAGTAACACATTTCGAATTTTAGCTAAGCAAAAAATAATACAGGTCTGTAAGGAAAAATCATTGATGATGACTACTACCATCGAAATGTCGTGATCATACTCGAAACGTCAGAAACCGTACTTAAGTTATGCTTTGTTTTAAATGTAGTGACAAATAAAAATGCAGGTCTGTCTTTGAAAAAAACAAACTTGATGGTGGCAGCTGCAAAACGAACGGTTAAGACGTGTTGATTTTGAAAGTGTCATGGTATAGACGTATTAGAAGTTAGAACCTTTAAACTTTTGATTTAAAACTTTCTCTCGAAAATCAACAGTTTTCGAAATAGGATTTAGCATTATTACAAATCGCCCTGTATTTCAAAAGCTAAAAATAGACACAGTAAAGAGATTTTAAATAGGCATCAAAAATTGCAACTTTTGTCTAATTTAACCAACTCTCTATCTTTCACGGTTTAATAGTCTTGCACTATTAAATAGTAGCTACCCTGTACATATAATTATTAGGCATAATAAAATAACTGATCTAAATTAAAAAAAAAAAATGTCGCCTTAATATTCGCAAAAGTCAATACTATGGAAGACACGACGGTTTTTCGCGCAATCCGGTTCTCAATTGACAGAATTGACAACCCCGACAGCCTTTCCTGTCCCATGGTGTTTCTAAGAAAACTTTTTCTCAATTTCAACATGGAAAATGAAGGTTCGGCTGTTGCTACAGATACAAAGAGACTCAAGAAAATGTAGCAAGCCGTCAAAATTTCACTCAAGCTACTACAGATGCAGGATGCCGGGCCAGTGTTCCGTGGAACACGCAGAACACTGGTCACTACGCCCCTGCTTTGACTGGCGCCAGGTTTACACATTTTGTTGAAAATAATGTAACCGAACTACTATAGTGTCAATTATCATTTGTTTTTAATTTTATTTTGCTTTACCCTGGATTTGTTTTCTTTTTTTAGATTTAGCTTTAATTGGATTTTCGATTTTACTTTTTTTAAATCTAATTAGGTTAAGTGAAAAATCATTGGCTTCAACTTCGCCATTTGTAAGATATACATTTTACAATAAAGCCTTGTACATTGCGGCTGTCATCATTGTTAGGCTGGTCCAGTTGAGTGCCTTCACCTCGAGTCGAATGTGGGGGCCGCCACGGCTTTCAATGTCTCTAACTGCGAATAGGTGTTGGCAGGGAGTTAGCCTGGACAACACTCGGCCGGCAAAGGGTGGGATTTAGTGTTGTTTCTCAACCCTTGGGGGCACCTTGGAGTCAGGCTGCCGATCCGATTTCCCCCTCTAGCTGGGAAGGTGGGGGCGCTACTCCCCATTACCCAACAATGTTGTTTGGGTACCCTGCCTATTATTATTATACCTACCCCCTAAAAATAATATGAATGTCGGTGGAGTCTAAATGAAAACAAGTTTTAAAAACCTTTCACTGCCTTTCCGATATCAATAGTTCGAAAAGTAACTTTTTCTTTTAATTCAGCACTTTGCCTTAACTAAAATGAAAAATTGCATTGAATTCTGGACACTCTATTCATTTATGCGACCCAAAGCATCTAAATTTCTTTTCAATATTTATTTCCAGAGTAAAATGAAGCCTTGTATGTTTAGAGTTTTTTTTTTATTTCATCCTTCTGGTCCTTCACTCAGACACCTCAGTACGCTCTAATTATAGCCTCCAGCGTGCTTATTGTGCCATTTCAGGACCATACTGCACTCACTATCATTCTACTACCACGCAACATTCATTCTACCAACCTTGATGGTCGGTTTTTAATAAACCCCCCAAACTGTCACCCCTCCAAATGTAGCCGCACTCCAAAGAACTGCACGTCGACCACAGTTAAAATAAAGTTAATATTCGATGCTTCGACAGTGTATGATCCCGTCGAGGCTACCCGCCCCGGTTATATGTTTAGGGTTACAATGATGTTGAAGCAGGTAAAAAATTTTATTTCCTAATAGGTAATAGTTCAATATAAAAAAATATATATTGGAGTTAAATTATTCTGCATTAAATAGGTTCCTTTAGGAATTATATGCAAATTAAATCAAATGAAAAAACACAACAGTATTTCAATTGAGCACTTCACTCTATAACAATATTATTGTGGAAATGAAAGTACATTAAATGATCGTTTCAGGCATTACCAATTCATTTTTCTCTTTCTCTATTATAACAATTGACAGATGCTTATCAACACATAGTAGATGAACATTGTAATGTATAAAATTACCATTTAAATGTAGGGGATAGGTGACAATATTATAATGTACTGGTTTGAACTACTGGTTGTATTGGGAAAAATCTAACAACGCCTTTACTCGGTAAATAATTACTAAAGACATGATAAAACATACTTAACTTATTGTATTGTTGCTAGATGGTGTTGTTCTAGATGGTGTTAGCACCTGTCTTTAGTTTTTTTATGTACAAGAAATTTATTAAAAAAATATTCGCTTTCATAAAAACGTCAAAATATTTAATTCAAATATCAAAGATGAATAGCATTTATTATACAAAAATGAAAGCTCTTTGCTAAATACATTGAAAATAATGTAATTTTAATTAGCGACTCAACTTATTAATAATAAGCCACAAAACATGAAAGAACCTTATTTTTATTGTGCGTGTGCTACAAAATTGAGATAGCTTTTGAGTGGTCCCAATCATAATACTCGAATTGTTTTAACTTGAGATTAAGTTTATCTTACAACAGCAAATTTACTTGCCTAATTTACCTAGTCTTATAAAAATACCTAGGGATGAGCCCAGAAGAAATGGCACAAGCCGTTGCTCTACAAGACGATGGCCGTCCGATTATGTATATCGCAGAAACGCTTGGCCATCAACGCAGTACGGTCTCCGATGCGATACCAAAGTTCAGACAAACTGGTTCTTATTCAAGAACACCTGGACAGGGAAGACGAAGAGCCGCAAACGCAGTTGCAAATCGATTTCTGCGTCTTCAGGTTCTTGAAGAGCGAAGAGCCTATGCACCAGCTTTGTTTAGAAGACTGGTAGATGTTCACGGTACCTTAGTTTCACCTGATACCGTACGCAGAAGGTTAGCAGAAAAGAATCTAAAATCTCGTGTACCTGCTACAGGTCCTCTATTAGATGCAGGTCATCGAAGGCATCGCCTGGAATTCGCTCGAACTCATGCAGATTGGGACATAAATGGCGAAATATTCTCTTTACAGACGAGTCTTGTTTCACGCGATATTTACCTGACGGACATCAAAGAGTATGGGGAAGGCCCTCAATGTTGTATCTCTCCGAGAGTGCAATTTGAAGACGGAGGGGTAATGATCTGGGGCGGTATTTCATTAGAAGGCCGTACAAACCTTGTTACACTTAACAGGGGTATTAACCTTTATCGCTACATTAGAACGTGTTTAGAAGAATATTGGTACCTTACATTGAGGTGGGGGGAGACGCTCTAACGTGGCCAAAAGCGGGTGCAGGTACGCCATATTGGTATACGACCTCTATCATTTGTCGTGCTTTCAAGTTTATAGTGTTATTTACGAGTATTTTACAAGTTTACATAAGTTTTTCGTGTTTTTTTGGACGGTTATTTGACAATATACTATAATGGTGTCCTGTGCTGTGCATAGTTGAAGTAGTAGAAGTGAAATCGACCAGAAAATATCAAGAATAACGTTTCATAGGTATGTACCAAATATTGTAAACATTGTACATGGACGTATTTAGGGTTTTTTAGGCGAACTTATTAAAACACATTATTATAGGGTAGCATTCTTCTTTCTGCACTGAACAATTGACACGTGCATTGTAGTTTTTTTTTTTTTTTACAAATTCTTTTACTTGATTTCTACTCCCAAACTCTCTACTTTTTCATCACTTTCTAGCAAAAAAGACCCCTAAATGTGTGTTAAAAACATATTCTGGTTTTTAGATTTCCTAAAGATCCTGCTCGTAGACGTATCTGAACAGAATATGTGTCTCGAATTAATTGGATACCAACGAGAAATGTACACAAATATAATTTATCCAGATCATGATTCTTCCTGGACCATTTTCTGAATTTTCGAAATTCATTATTGTTTATATTGCTGGATTTGTTGTTTTTAGTTTAAAGAAGCAAATTATTTGCAGAGAATGTCGATACGCATTATTAAGTGTTATTCTTTTATTAAAATGAAGGCAAAAAAGGATTTACAAATTCCTTCAAAAGATGTTTTAGACGTTTGCTTCCAATCCGAAAAGATCATAAAAAATCGTGTAGTAGCTACTAATGAAAAGTTGTCCGCAGGATTCATAATAAACCTTGTTTTAAAGGGATTTGTAAATAGTAATATTTTTCCTAATTTAGTTGTGCACGGTTTTGATCAATCAGTGTTTGATAACCATATACATTTACTGATCAAATCTATTGCGACTAAATATGTTAATAGGTACCAGGATGTATTATTTAAGTAAAAATAAAGTGGATAGGATTAAATAAAATTGTTTTATTTAAGGGGTATTAATATATAATTTATAAAGTACTAACGTCTTTTATTCCTGTATTTAGGTATCAAATATCAATAATTACCTATATTTAAATATTTTGTACACTGCATAATATTTCAAAATAAAGTATAAACCCAAGCTGCAAATTAAAAGCAAAAACGTCAACAAAAATCCGCCATATTGGTATACGATTACGCCCCACCCAATACACCAATTGAAGAAAATTGTATCTTGATGCACGACAATGTTCGACCGCACATAGCACAAATAAAGAGGCAATTCGACGTTGACATTCATGTATTGGACTGGCCTCCAAGAAGTCCGGACCTCAAACCTCAACCTTATCGAGCACATGTGGAATACACTAGGAAGAGGATTTTTAAACTTTGGTTGCGTTAGAACAGGCACTGAAAATTGAGTGGCAAAAATACCGCAAGACGCGGTTGCTTTTTTAATTGAATCTATGCCCGCAAGGGTAAAAAGTGTTAATCAAGCTTATGGAGGAAATACTCAATTTTAGAAAAAAAGAAAAATTCTTAATACCGCCGTTATCCATGTTTTAATTTTTCTTGTTGGAAATAAAGCATTATTTCTTTGAAAGTGTTTTTCCTTTAAGAATACAGATATCGGTATGAGTCAAAAAACAGGTTTTTCAGAAAAGATCAGGCTTCAAAATGCTGCAAAAAAGATCATTATTCAGTGGTGAGTTTTTTCTACAGGCTGTTGCAAAAATTTAGAGTAAAATGTAACATTTTGTTCACCTCTGTATAACAACAAATTCGTTCGAAATTTTTGAAGTTTCGATATGAAAAAATGATGACAATAAAACGGTTTAACACTCGAAAAAAAAAAATGTCAGAATTAATGCGATACTAAAAAAGTTATTTAGGATTGATTTTGAACAAAATTTGCTTCGTCCGGTTAATATTTTTACACTTGTCAAAGCCCAGCCTACACAGCGCTACTGAGTGTTAGAGCAATATCACACTTTCATCTGTAGGAAAACTTTTACATAGTAGTAGTAAGATATACATTACATGCATTCACAGAGACGTTGCTGGTACTAATCTTACCCAAAATAATAAAATAAATTTCTATATGGTACTCTAGTCTTACAATATGTGTACTCGCCAAAGGTCAAGTAGTGGCCTCTCGCAAAACACAAAAAACATAAACTTTACTGGAAAAGAAAATGCAAATAAAATAAGAAGAGAAAAAAAAAACAAGAGATACAATAAACGCGCGAGAAGATGGTTTGTCTGATCATACCGTCGTCTGTCGAGTTGGGTCCTGTTCGCGGTGATCGGTGGTACCGATAAAAATACCCATCAGTATGTCACCGACGTCTTTTTTATTTTTGAGAGTTGGGGACTTGACCCTCCGAACCTTCTTTCAGTATATGTATTTATATAAGATGCATATGCGGTACCGTTACTGAAGGCTGTAATATTTTGGTAGTATACTAGCAGAATGTATGTAAAAGTGTACCAGGTGGTTCCTCAAACGTTAATTATTTTATACAAAACGAAGAAATTATCCATTTCTTTTCAGTGGAGTGCAATATTAATTGCAAAAGACATTAATTCAGCAATTATTATTAACGCAGTTTTTCTGTTATCAGATTTTACAAGAATATAATACTTTTTACGAACACCTCTGTAAGGAAGATTTTAACGATACATTTCATCAGTTATATATAACCAACGAAAAAATAATTCAATATTTCGGATACGTTTAAGAAGTATGACTTTTTTTTAATTTTAAACCCATTTTTCAACCCCTTATTTCCGGAAAAATTAAAAAGAAAATAATAATTATAACATGACAAACTAACCCAACTACCTAACTAACTAATTTGGTCAAAAATTATAAATAAAAAATGCAACACCTTCCGCACCCCAATCCACGCCGATTACCACTGGGCTATACGGTCAACGGTGAATAAAACAAAACCAAATCGCATTAAAGTACAAATACTATGTAAAACGGCGATACTATACATATTTGTAAATTTTAAACGCAATTTTCTCGAGAATTATGATGGCAAATATCAAAAGTAACCTATCGCTGTAAAGCAGATCAAAGCTTCTTTCAAATGATGCATCACTCGACTGCTGTTTGAAAATTTGGGGGATGTGTCCACTCTTCTCACAGGGCCAAAGCGATTTCAACCAAAAACTAATGGGTTCATCCTAGGACTCCCTCAAACTCATACACCAAGATTTAGCTCAATTCGTTAAAGTGTTTAGGCGCTATTGGGAAAGAATACATACAGAAACACAGATAGCCAGGCGTCCATCTAGAAATGGCCTTAATCATCCCAGGGAACTATCATACTTGGGTTAAACATACAACTTGAGTGGTTGTGAAAGTAAAATCTAAGAGTCTTAAAAGTCAGAACAAAACGATAATCATTATGAACTATAAAAAAAAGATTTAAGTAAGTTTTCTTTATTTGGATTGTAGGTCGTAAACAATAAAACTCAGTTTTAAATATCACTAACATTTCAATCTATATTAGATCATCCCCAGAGTGCTGCAAAATACAAATTATATGTATATCAAGAAGGAACGCATACGTTTAAAATATTATCAAAAAACAATTAATTGATAATTATATAAAAGAAAAAAAAACAAAACACATTAAAACAGAAACATAAATTCAAAACATTAAAAAAAAAAACAACAATCGAATTATAATATTTGAAGACAGGTAAAGTGTAAAGTGAAGTAAAAAGTCAGCCATAGAAACAATTAACAATTGTTTCTGAGGTTGACTTTTTAATAAGACAAAAGAAACTTAAAAAATTGTAAGTGTTACCTGTCTTCATTTATGTTCCTGTTTTAATGTGTTTTGTTTTTTTTTCTTGTATATAATTTTTAATTAATTGTTTTTTGATAATATTTTAAATGTATGCGTTCCTTCTTGATATACATATAATTTGTATTTTGCAGCACTCTGAGGATGATCTAATATAGATCGAAACGTTAGTGATATTTAAAACTGAGTTTTATTGTTTACGACCTACAACCCAAATAAAGAAAACTGACTTAAATATTTAACAGAAGGAAAAAAAAACTTAGCAAAATATAAAAAAAAGATATAAAAATGAACTATTAAAAACTTTTGCAAACAAAGAAATAATTATTTCAACTCGACAACTGTATATATTTAATATAATGGGGGCGACTGTCTTTTGCCAACATTTGCCATTGCCTAAAAATTATTGAAATGTTTAAAATTAACTTATTTGTTTTACAAAAACTCAGTTGGGAAATCGCTTAAAATTTCTTCTTTTTCTCTTCAAACAAGCTAGAGTATTTCCCCTAATCTCTGTGCTTGGATAACCAAATCAGAGGAATTCTCCGGTACAATTTTTGGACTGATGCGATGACGTAAGAGTTGGCCAGGTTAAATCAAACACATCTTTCAGTTGTTTAAATTTCGGTCTGATAGACAAATTCAACAGAATATATCATAAAATAATAATAATAAATGTCTTTATTTCTGACGACTTACACAAGTATTACATATTCAAAATATAAACTAAAACAAAATATGCATCCTTGACGAAGGTTCCAGAAATAGGCGAAGTTCACAAGGAGTGTGTTCTACCACTTAACCCATATGATATCCAAATATTTTGGGTGATGCTAGCAGAAGGATAAATGGTCTCCTGCTAGTGTTTTGTGTTTACACTATTTTCATTCCATTTTTCTTTTTTATGGCTGGTGTTACCTATACATTGGATTTGTTTCGGCCTCTGTATGGTATAGTATGTATGTATGCTTAAAGGCAGGCTGATATTGTAGATGGGAAACGAATTCGTCAGTATCTGTCGTCCCATGCCTCGGTCTGGTTCTACTGAATTAAACTGAGGCCCTGCTAAATTAAACAGGATCCCTTGTGTAGGTAAAACCAGTCATTTTGTCCGCTATGCCACAAAATTATTTTTTTTTTATTATTTTATAAACTTATATAAAATAAAATAAACAGAATATAAAATTTAAACATTATTCTTCTTTTGTTGATCCTGTTAGTAATTAATTCTGGTTATCACATCATAATATATACCAGGATACCTGGAGGAGAAATCGCTGGAGCCTCGGTTTTTTGAGAAGTTGTGGGATGAACATTAACACATTAACAAAAAATAATTTTACAGAACAATATAATAAATTGAAATGTTAGCTTGACCAAGTCATATAACTTTCTGTTTGTAAGTTTCGTAAACGTACCAAAAATACTATTCGAAATAACAATTAAAAACTACACTTCGGACGGACGAACGATTTGAATCTTAAACAAGGAACTTTCCTTGTCTAAGATTTGAATTAACTATGGAAATTTGAATCACGGTAAATAATGTAATAACGCAGAAAACAACGGCAATTGAATGCTGTTCGCAGATTATTGACGGCGTTTCTACCCGCTAATTCGAATAAGATTTTGTACAATAGGTATACACTAGTTTTATAAATGAGGTTTACGTTTACATCTGCCTAAATTCTCTTGAGTTTGGAGTGGATCGGCAGATTCTCACGTGTAAATTTCATAGTTATTTTACACAAGTCGACATTTAAGTTGGGTGAGTAATTTTATCGTTATATCCTTTTGAAATGTGCCATTGTTATTGTTTGTTGCATATCGACAATATGTGTATTGAATGTAATATACGAAAAATATAAATAAAAACGAAAAACTTTTATTTTTATTTGAGAGTCAGACAAGCAACAAAAATGCGTCATAATATTTTTAAAATTACGGTACGTGAAATTGAATCCTTTTATATTTTGGACAATGGGTAGAGGTCAGCTTCTTTTTGACCCCGGCTGTTATTTTTCTCTTTTTTTATTTTTATGCTTGTGTACCTTAATCTTTAAACGGTATTATTACATTTCGTTGAAGTGTTTTTTACGATAGTGCAGTGCATATACAAGGGGAGTCTCAAAGCACCAACTGTGATGTCCGTATTACCCTGTATATATTAGGTCATTCAATAATTCCGTACGATGACACATAGATGGCATTACTAAACCTTTAAACAATACGTGTATAAATTTGACAGTAATCTGACTATTGATTCGTGAGTTATATAGCATTTTGTGTAGAGCGACGTTTGTTATTCCCGTTACAGTGCATGACTTAGCCAGGATAATCAGAAAAATGCCAAATAAAAGATCTACTGGTTTCTATGACATACCAGGTACTTAATCAAGGGCGCTGTTAACGTTTTTTGTCCGATTTTAGCTGAGCTCACCAACATGTCTGTTCAGAGTGGCATATTTCCTGATCGGCTTTAGTCGGCAATCGTTATTCCGGCGTACAAGAAAGGGGACCAAGCCACTGTAGAAAACTACAGACCAATATCGCTTCTGAGCTCATTGTCAAAGGTCATCGAAAGAATTGTTTCGGACGGGATTTTTGAATTCTTGGAATCCTCCAAAGTATTAAGCGAATGCCAGCACCGTTTTAGACCGGGTCTTTCAACAGAGACATGCACATCTGAATTTGTACAGCGGGTGCATGACTTGACTGATGGTGGTCATTTGTGTGGTGGTGTTGTTGTTCGGTCTCTCAAGTGCTTTTGATGCGGTTGATGGGGAGTCTCTATGTGCTAAGATTGGGAATATTGGCTACGTGGTTTAAATCATACTGGGCGCACAGAAGTATGGCGGTGAGGATTGACACTGCTCTCTCTGAATTTCAGGACCTGGAGTTAGGCACAGCTCAGTGTAGCATACTTGGACCACTTCTTTTTTTACTGTACGTGATATTATAAAATTAGAAGCAATTTTCATTTTTAATAATTCCTTTATCTGCCTCCTTTATAAATTTGAGCGCACTACTGACAATTTACGACTCAAGATATGGAACTCCGTCTACAACATAAAACTATTTTTAAAATACAAAAGTAAAATAAACAGTTAACGTCTAATGCAACGAAAAAGATAGCACATGGAACAAACCATTGATAACACAACAAAAAACGTCCAACTTTAGCACCTTAAAGAATAAAATCAGTTGCAATAATAATTAGTACAGAACTAACTTCTAAAAAGCTTCACGTTGTCACCCTTCCTTTGAATTAACCCAGGCGGAAGTGACTCGGAATGTCACCTGGCCATGTACAAACACCAAATAATTATTCTCTCATAATGAATTTGACCTCTCTATTACCATCAAGACACAATATAAATATATATATCTTAAAATACAACAAAATATAATAAAAGAAATGGTGAACTATTGGTCGACCCCAAAAAATATATATCAAAGACGAAAGAATGGAAAAATAAAAAACGTTAATAATAATGCGTTCCCACGTTTTTGTGTATAATATTTCTTGATTTTCTGTTCCGATAGTCTTGCCGGTGTTGAATATTTGATTTTTCAAATGCAAAATAGAAGCCCGATTTAAATATGGGTTTTAAGAATACTTTAGAAACAAACAAAATGTTGTGTGTTATGTGATATATCTTTTCGATCAGTGTGTGTTTGTCATTGACTATGTTTTATGCGGGAGACCTATTCTAATAAGTATATTTCTTCATGGTAGAGTAAAATGGAATTGTATTTTGAATAAAAGAAAAGGTCATCGGAAATAAATAATGCTAATGTTGGTATGTTTAATTTTAATGAGATTACTGAGTTGACTATGATTGCCTTTATTCCATATCCAGAGGCGCATTAAGGTACCTTCATGCCTCTTCTCATATTTCGAATACCATATATTACTAAAAAGCTATTGCGACAATCAATCTTTATTATATCGTAGAAAAACTAAAAGAAAACAGGTAACTATGACCCCAATCTCAAAAAGGAAGGTCAAGAAAAGACTTTTAGGCTAGTGGGTTCCTTTGCTGTGAACCTCTTCAGAAGAATATTTAGGTTCAGGTCATGGAAAAATCCTAAAACAATAAAGAAAACTTTACTACAAATGAGTGTCGCCTATTTGAAACAGGAGTAATGTCGACGAGCCTTGCGCTAACACTATTAACATCTGAATTAGGTTGACTAGACGCTCAACAAATATATCCTATGTTAATTACTTACGCCCGAATTTACTTTACTTTAATTTATTTTGGACGTTTCTTTCACAATTTCACCAGGCGGGCCGTTTCGTTTATCCCAAACTCATTAGTGGTGATCGGCAGGCCCTGTGATTTAAATGTCCAACATTTACGAGGAGATTATACTAGCACGAGATTCCAAATGATAACGACATCTAGTGTGAGCAGGCAATTTGCCCGGTGAAACTAAGTTCACCGGACAAGAAGTAACAACAGGAAGATTTATTTAGGAATTGCTTGTTACATATTGCAACAAGACTTTAAGATATTTTGGAGATTTGCTTCACAATACCATGCCTTCACCGGACGGGCCGTTTCGTTGATCCAGAACTCATCAGTGCTGATCGGCAGGCAATGTGAATCAAATTTACGAAGAGCTTATACTAGCACGAGATACCGAATGATAACAATATGTTTGTGGCGACATCTAGACAGATATATTCCTACTTTATTTTAGATTCAGATTCAGACCCAACATACCACGAAAATAGTGAGGAAGGTAGTTCTTCGGACAATATTATTTCAAACCATGAAATATCGAGTCAACAACTCGAACCTGAAAATCAGAAAATGCATCAGTCCCATTCGACGCTGAAGAAGTTAATCCTGCCAACAATAACGTGGACTGGAGAGATCCTGGAGGCAATCATATGTCTTTCAATTTTAACGCGGAGTTTGCGGTTCAACCAGAACTTTCTGCCCCGTTGGTCGACTGTTCACCAATCGATTTTCATTACTATTATTATTATTTCTCGATTCCGAAATATTAAACGTCATGGTGAATGAAAGAAATTTGTATGCCACTCAACTCCTTTCTTCTGGTGGAGATATTTCGAGTTCTTCTCGTTTTTATGCGTGAGAGCCAACCACTGAAGAAATTAAAAAATTTATAGGCATATTTGGATATATGGGTATCGTAAAATTATTGGTCGAAGGATTTAGTGTAGTGACAGAAGTTGTGAGTCCAAACAGATTCGAGCTTGTTCTCAAAATGTGGCATTTTAATGACAATGAAAACGGTTTGGAAGGCGATCGAGAACACAGACTTTCGCCGCTAATTTGAAATTTGCTGGATGAGTTCCAGGAAGCCTATACTCCGGGGACGCTTCGTTGCAACAGAAGGGGGAATCCAAAAAAAAGTAGGACAAAATAAATTAAAAGTTATTGAAATTATCCGAAAGGAAAACTCAAAAGGAGTATGCTATCCACCAAGCATACAACCAAATCGCAGAAGCGAACCTGTAGAAAAACCAGTAGCAGTCGTGTGCTTACGTAACTTCTTTTTAATCTATAAAAATTTAATCAATTTCAGACCATGGCAGTGACCCCAAAAAACTCATTAACAAATATCACAAATGTTAAAAATTGATTTGTGATTTAATTTCCTTTCCAATGAAGTTCATCGAACAATAAAAAATATTTAAGAATGTTTTAATTTCTTGAGGTTTTTTGGGTTCTCACAAAACAAACATTCTAATAACGCATGTGTATTACGCTGTCAAAATAAACTATCCTTTTCACACACGACGTTTCGATGCCATTATTTGCACCTTCATCAGGCTTTCGAACTAGAAAATCAAAAAAAAAAAAAAAAATTTATCGAAAATTACCATTTTATACAATATAAATGTATATGTTTTCCTCTCTTTTTTTCTTTAGATCAATTCAGACAATGGAAGAATACAATAATGAAAAATATATCTATCACTTAATCATTCTAAACTTACTTACATTTATTTTACAAAAACGAACAATACGAATACATATACATTTATATTGTATAAAATAGTAATTTCCGATAAAAAAAAAAAATTTGATTTTCTACTTGGAAAACCTGATGAAGGTGCAAATAATGGCACCGAAACGTCGTGTGTGCAAAGGATAGTTTATTTTGACAGCATAATAAACATGCGTTATTAGAATGTTTGTTTTTTGAGAACCTAAAACCCCGAGAAATTAAAAAATTCTTAAATATAAATAAGAAGGTTCAAGAATAAAAAAAAAAGAAAACATAAAATATAACTTAAACTGTCTTAAAAGCCGTTATATCTCGTTGACAAAAAATTAAAGCATAAGTTCCCACACAAATAATGACCACATTTTCAATCATTATTTCCGATTCTCATATACTAACATGCTCTAAAGTTCACGCCTCTGACCTGAAAACATCAACATATTTCTATTAAATTCTCACAACCCTCCTATATCCAGTGACGTACGCATTTAAAAAGTTACGAAATCTGAATTTTAAATTCAAATTTAGTGGCTCTTAAAAAGAAGTGTCAAATACAATTTCTAATAAATTTTATAGCAGCGTATAAGAATAATTGTATTCGTTCGTTCCCAACGAACATAATATTTTGATTTAATAAGTTGATATACTTTAAAAGTATGTTTGATATGACATTCAAGTTCCATCAAATATTAGCACATCGGCTCTCATAGAGATGTAGGTTTTTCTATAAGACTACGGTAACTACTACTGGAGAATTCTGAAAGGTTTTCCTAAAATAATAGAGAAAACATAGTCAGCAATTATTACCCTGTAGCTGTTATTCCCGTAATTACCAAAGTTATCAACATTGACATTGAAAAATATCTAGAAGTTGATCTTCTAATATACGTGATGTATTTATGGATTTCAACAAGATATCTTGAAGTATCTTAATCGTGTTCGGCAAGCTTGCTTCCTTTCTATAATTTTCGAGAACGACAAAAGGCACACATGAATGGCTTTCGTTGTCATCGATATAGTTTTTATATTTTTTAAGCTCAATTGCAAAATTGCTTTAATTTTTTACCCGACAAAGTCTATTCGTTTATCTTTCGTCCTGATATCTCACCCTTAATGTAAGAGAGTTTTAATAATTCTTATATTTCGAAAAAAAAGCAACCTATACCGTTTATACCGTCCATGATTCTTCTACCTGCTCCAGTTTCCCGTAACTATACACACATACTAGATCAACCTGATTCCCCGGTGGCGTCTAGGTCTTGGGAAATCTCTGCTACTGCGTCCGCTTTATCTTCAGATGTGTTTTTTTAATTCTCTCTACCCCTTATAATATGTCCCGTCAGACCGGATGTTAACACCTGCTTATAGAATAAATATTTAGTGATAGGTAAAAAAAACATAAAGTATAGTATTGAATCTCTTCTAATGTGATTTGCCGGTTTTAAAATTGAAAACACATTTTATTAAATCGATGTAGTTAAGCAGGTAATAATTTGACGATTTTGGGCGTTCGTTTCAGTCAATAATAACATATTTTGAAATAGGTATACTTGACAAATTCTTAAATAACTTAATTTTGAAGAAAGTTAAATAGTTTATTTAAGGGAGGAAATCAAAGTCAAACACTAAGGTTAATAATTGACATAGATTTAGGTAGTTATAATGTGGCGCTCACAAATTTTTTAAAGTTTTCCAGTGATGATAAGTATGAGGATGAGATCAATTAGGCATAGAGTTTATTGACGCTTGAAAGTGCAACAACAAAATTAAATTTATATTAAAGCTTTCAGGCTTCAATAAACTGTAACTTGCTCTCATTACTGAAGATTGGACCCGAAATATATTTTTAACATTTCGTGACCACTACATTTATTCGTAAATCTACGTCAATTATTGACAGAATTAAATTAAAGTTTCGCGGTTTTTGACTTATTTGAAGAGTTATGTTAAATTGGCGTTTTTATGTCCAATAAGACCACTCAATTTTTTCAATAGAGAGGCCTTTATTAAGGCATTTTCCTTATGAATGAAGGTCAATTTTTGCCCACTCTGTAACGTAATTCGTCATTATACAAGGTGGTCAAAAAATTATATTGGAAATTAAGCTAAGAAAACAGCTAATACTCAATTTTTTTCAAATGGATAATTTATTTCTATTTTTTGTTGTTTTGTTCTCAATTTTTTAATATTTCTCTTTATAGGATATTTGACTTTAGTTAGACAGGGTGATCCAAAAAAGTTCTAGCAGCTTTTGAAAATTACCAATGTTTGGTTATGTCCGCCATTTTTTTGAAATGTCAACAAAGTAATTTTTTTTTATTTTAATGATACTGTGTATTATCATTTTAATTATTTCAAATGATACTGTCATTCATCCACTCAAATTTAGTTTATTAACTGTAGGTTATCTTCAATACACAACGGCAGCAGTCACGTCTCAATTCTCTAATGAATCGTCTTCAGTGCTTATATTTTTAGGACTGTTATACATTTCAAAGTAGTCAACTAAATGAATTAAGTAATATTATGAATACATATAGGTCGAATATTAGGACATCATACCTCATTTGAGTAATTATCTTTAATTTGTGTAGATATATACGAAATCTAGAAGAAAGCGAAATTTATCATTATTAGCCAATATATGTAATTATAATTACTTGGGTGGAAAAAAACTTTTTGTTTAAATTATATCATTCATATAAACGTACGGAATTAATAGTCTCTTTTTACGTTTTTTAGAAAACCGAGACCTAAGAATGAACAGTCGTCGTTGTTGTGGTTTAATAATATGTAGGTATTAAATATTTTTCCATTGATTGCAAATTGTTTGAACACGACTACACATTAGTAAAATAAAATTTCAATTAAAACTTAATGATAAAGACTTGTATAGAAAAATTAAAACAATAGACACTAACACAAAGGTTATACGATTATTAAATAGTTCAAGAATTCCAATTACTAAAGACTTTTTTTTATTCTTTTACATCTTTTCAAACACATTACGTACCGATAGATAATATTGCCAAATGCTTTGGTAATAATAATATAAATACAAATAAGTATTTTATTAAAAGACAAGGCAAAATTACACAGAGAAACAGTATAAAATTACAGTGTTTGAAATGAACTGGATATTAACTTTAATGAACGACAATATGCTCGTGATTGCCTCTAGGCACCTAAAAATAAAAGAATAAACTCCTGCTACCATTTATTTTTCCTCTTTAAAGAAAATACGTCACGATTTGGTATAGTACAGAACAGGTATTACCCGTACGTTTAGTATAAACTTTAAGCATAATTTAAAAAGAAGTTGCCATACATGTGACCTATGGAATAATTTATTTAATATATATATAAAGTTTAGTGCACAACTTTCTGTTTATTTTATTTGAAAATTTTCATAAATTTGTATTACATGATGCTGAAAATATCTGGGAGACATTAGCGACAGGTATTTAAGTTCTCACAACCTTTTTAATAATCCCCATTTTCTGTCAAAAAAATGTTAACTAAGATTAATTAAACACACATACGTTTTTAAACGTAAAATCAACGTGTCATTGGTTAATTAAACGTGTACGTTTAAAAAATATCCGTTTTATTTTGGTACAAAATAACACCGTTTTAGTTCAACGTTTTTAATACTAACGTCTCTGGCCAAAATCTAACTTATTAAGAAAACTTTTAGGGTAATATGACGTTATTTTGAATGTTAAATTTATTATATTACAATACGTTTTTTTTTCTAACATACTGTCTAACCATATTAAGCTATTCACACGTTTTTTTAACGTTTTAATAGAATATTAATAGGTCGAATAAAATTAACGTTTTTTATACGTTAAAACCAACGCATACTAAATTAGGAAATAAAATGCTGTCGCATCCACTAAATTGTTTATTAACAGGTCCCTCTAATAAACCACTCATTCAATCAATACATGTTTCGGCCCTAGTAAGGGTCATCATCAGTTGAAACTATTATAACAACCCAGTGGAAAGAAAACTTTAACTAAAATCAAACTACATATTATAGGTGAACTTAATTAGTTAGTCTGAGGGTTTCTGAGGGAAACCGATCAGTTACATTATACATGAATGAATTATTTTTCTCCTAAAGTTTTTTATAGGTTTTTATTTGAAACGTGTTATTATGAACACACCAAATAGAAATGCGATTTTCTATTTGGTGTGTCCACATTAATATTATTGGACGTCCACAGTAATATGGACTATTTCCTTAAAAATAAAAAAAAAGCATAATAAATTAATCTTAAGTAGTAGAAATAAAAAACGTCTTATTGTCGTATTTTCCTGACGAAAATAACATTAATTATCTTTATGTTAAAATAACGTACTAAGCGGATCGCATGTTTGACGTTTATCAATACAGGTTTTTAACGTTTCTCGAAACCAATAAAAGGTGTAGGAACAAACCTAATAGTGTACTCAAGTTGCCAAATTCGACAGCGTAAGTGACTGTCACTGTCAGAACCAATACGATGGTTTCCCACCTTTTAAAAAACGTCGATTTATTTACAGTGATAAAAACGTGTTAGAAAAAGCCTACCTACATTGGTCATTTTTAATAGTGTACAACACGTAGTTTTAAAACGTTATTTTTACTAATAAAAATTATGTTTGTTAAATCATGGGAAGTAGTCCTATTGGTTCTGGCGGTCAGACGATCACTAACCCCATTTGATTTTTGCATTAATGTAAACGAATGTAATCCCCCTTTTACATTAGTAGCGCGGTTAGTTTCATTTTCATGGTGCTTTAATTTAGTGTATGTGTTACGTTGTGATTTTTGGAACTAGACATTATACCTAGATGTTTTATATAGGTAGGTACCATAAAAAATATACCCTATCTAATTTTGTGGATATTTCCGTCTTTTGTATAAAGATGACCATTACCTATTAGTAGACCATAACCTAATAAACTTTGCCTTCGTAACTCGAACACAAATCTGACGCTTTAATATATACATATTGTGTGCAATTCCTCTAATCTAAATTAAAACTTGAAATTGTAGAAGTTTTTGGACGATCTAGTAGGTCGTCCACGTTTTTGCAATGGTCTTACTGGATTTGGATCCAAGTTTTTGCTACTTCTATAAGCAGTGGAAAATATAGCGGATACGTGATATTTTCGAAGAGTTTTGTTTGGAAGCTGATGTGATGCTACTTCATAGGTCGTTGGAGTAACTATCCTAGTAATTTGATAGGGACATCGTCTCTTTTCGGAGCAAATTTATTAGTATATAAGAGTTCCTAGATTTACACAAAACATGTGTATCTACGTTATCTCCACACTAAAATGTAAGAACTTGACGAAGATGAATATTTCTTAGATTTATCTTGCTGAATTTTACGGTTATCACGTGCTTCTCGTAAAATTTTATCCTAGGATTGAAGGTATGGCGTGATCTTGCAGGCAAAAGTAGCGTTATCAACAATAGCACGGCGATCTCGAATGACATCATCTGGAGTTCTAACTTCTCTACCAAATTTAAGATATGATGCACTATGGCCGGTAGCTTGAGGTATTCATAGCAAAACGAGCAGCTGGTAATTTATCTTTCCACTGGGTATGACCTTCGTCAAGTAGTATAGCAAGTTGCGTTTTAAGCTCACGATTCTTGCGTTGGACTGGATTCGTCTGGGGATGGAATAAAGACTGTTTGAATACAAGACAATGTGCTACTTGCTAAACTGAACACCATTGTCGCTAATTATTACCATAACGCAGAATGACCTCATCTATTAAACATCGCGCACAATTTTCAGCAGAGTCAACTTTTAACGGCAAAAGTTCAACACATCTAGTTGCTGTATTTTCAACTACAAGAATCTATCTCAAATTATCTAGAGTTTGAGGAAGCGGTCTATGGAAGTGGCTTCGAATCTTTGGGACTACAGTGGTATTTGTAGCTGTCCTGCAGGACTACTAATTTTGTATCGTTGACATTCATTACATGTACTAACATAATCCACAATATTTTTTCTCATTCTAGACCAAAAGTATCGACTTGCAATCCTTTGATAAGTACGTTCGGCACCATAATTACTACTTTGAGATGAGTGGTGATATTCAGTAATAATTGCGATCAATTTGCTATTTTGTAACTACTTGTTGAGATTTTTCTTCATCCAAATCGGGGACGTATCGATAAAGTACATGACATATAACCAAGTTCGGCCCATTTCTTGCAATCAATATTGTGGTCTAATGTCTGCAGCTTTTTGTCTGGGTAGATCAAGTGTTATATAATTAAGCGTAGCTTCAGAAACAATAATTATTGGACGTGACAGCATAGCAGCAACAACATCAGTTCGACCAGGTATGTCAACTAATTGTTAATGATAAGCTTGTAAAGATAACGCTTATCTTGCTAAGCGTCCTCTTGGATATTTTAACGTCATCAGCGATTTTACTGATTGATGATCACTTTTTACTATGACTGAGGCGCATTCTAAATATCCTTCCCGCTAAGTAGAGGTAAGGAGGCGACTTGCATACTTCCGATCCCTCCTCCTGGAGAAAACTTATTCCTATGGCATAAAGGACGTTCAGCTTTGAGGATATAAGGCTTAGTTGGACAGCTTGTTGAAGAAGAGGAGCAAATAGTCTCGTCTTCATGTTAACACACTCTACACAGAGGTGGATCACATAATCAAATCTACAATAATTATGTGATTGTTCTTTACAACGTTTGCATATTTTTGTTCAAAAAAATTGTCAAGCATGATATTCTTCTGCTGAAGTTTGTATCTCAGTCAAATAACAGAGAGTCTCCAAAGCATTAATAATATTATGTGGTTCAATAAACTAGTGTTCTACTAAAACCTGTATATTATTGTTAAGTCGGAAGATTTAACACCACAATCAAGTTCCAGAACGTAAATTCTTATAATACATTCAAGTTATTAAATACATTAAATACAAAATAATACACTGTAGGTGGTTAAAATGAATAAAGCGATTACAGTGCAATAAATAGGGGGTTCGGATCAATCTTGCTTTTATATGTATCCTATATACAGGGTGTTTGTAAATAACAAATGCATACAATTATGTATATACGGCAGTGATAGTTTTTAACACCCTACTAATTTTGATATCCTCTTGTTGATTTATTTGACACTTTTGACAGCACTATATATAACTAACAAGCAATCACTGCGTGATTTCCCAGTTGTTTTGTGGTAGTTTTATCTATTACAAAAGTCATTGAGGGTTATGAAAAAAAAATCAGAAATCTATATATCCCCTAAAGATAAATAGAAACATTTTTGAGTTACCCCGTAGATCACCTCTACGAGCTTATAGTTACACGCTAAAGAAATCATGAATTCAAATCTAAATCAAAAGATTATTCAAAATATTACTTTTTTGACCTTAAAAAAAAACAAATACATTATTGACTCACCCCGTATATAAATTTAAAGTGTATGCTAAAAATTTCTAAACATTTAAAATTTATTCGATTGCAATCTGGAAAATTTGTTAAATGTCGGCTAATTAATGTTTTTTTTTGCATCACCCTGTACATGCTGCTATAATCTGATAAATACTTAATTTAAATAATAAATCCACTTGTCAAATTCAATAACCCTATAACATTTTATACTAAATACCTACTATAAATATATTAGATAGGTATTTTAAATCTGCTAGCCTAAAAATGGCTGTCATCATAGGTGACGTTATTTTTTAGAACTACCATATCTCTCTATTTGAAACTCGTTGGTGTTAAATTAACGTTAAGAGCGGCGGACGTTATTTTTTAGGACTACCATATGTCTCTATTATGGTTCGTTGGTTTGTGATAATTTGATAATATTTTTTTCTAACGTTGGTGTCACTTATTTTAGTTTAGTTGACACCTCTAGTTTCACGTCATAATTTGGTTTTGGTGAGATGTTTTTTCTAACACGACAGACAAATTGCTTGTGTCAAATAGTTCAAATTTTCTTTGTTTACATTAATAGTCTAAAAGTTTTCGGCATTATTTTCATGTTCAAGATAAATTTCTATCAACCTGTTGTATATTGTAGTGCTATAAAATGGTTATTCCATGAAGTTGTAGTCAATTTAGAAGTTGTCATTGTGTATTTGAAGTAATACTACTGAAAAAGTCATAATAACCTATAGTGACAGTGACAATAAAATGAAAAGAGGTTAGGTTATGGTTGTTTGTATTATGATTTTCAGGTGATATTTTTTAGGTCAACTTCTTACAACTTACAATAATTATAAACATCTATCGCGAAAAAGGTATGATGATAAGCATTTAATTTAAGATATATTAGCAAATATTATTTTTGAGTGGGATTAAAATTTGTAAAGTAAACAATGGTAGCAACTTAAGTATCTACCAATTTAAACTGTAAAATTATTAATTAGGGGTAGATACTTAATTAGCAATGTATGCATACAGCATATTAATAATATTAGTATATCTATAAATCAAATCATAACTCTTTCTTTAGACGAAAACGTTTAATAAAATGTAGACTGAATAATTTTTCTAACTCTATTTTCATGAATTCTTGCAATATTTTCGATTTCGTTAAAAAGAAATCTTTGCAGTTGAAATATTTTTAACAGTCACATATACAACGCTTTTTGCCAACCAAATAAAGAACTACTAACTACTCTTCTAAACACTATCAATCTATGAAGACCAAAATACAAAATTAAATAAACAAATGAAATGTGAGGTTAATGTCAATCAAATATCTTCTTTTATCGTAGTATTTCATGGCTTTAAGTAAATTTGTCTTATGTTTTCGAGACGCGTAGTAGTATTTTCTCTGTCCGATTGAGAAACACGAAACTTGTCGAACTAGTACCGAGGCTATAAGAATTCGCTTATAGAGTACCGATAATTAAGTAATAGCCATCGCTTGCTTATTCTCTATCTCTATCCTTAAAATTCATATTACAGAGTGCCGCTCCAGCATTACAAGCAAAATATATTGCTGTCAAAGGTGACAAACATATCAACAATAAATCAAAATTGGTAGGGTGTTTTATTATTAATGCATATTCCTATGTTCCGCGTTCAAAAACTATCACTGTATAGTAAGCATATCATCATTATCCAGGTAAATTTAATTTCTTTAGAGCAATTTTTACGGAGATTAAACTAAATTCTTTAACTGGAAGCAATATTTTTGCTGTCGATTATGTCCCAATAAGTCCCAACATTGACAAAAGATAATAATGAACAGAATATATATGTGAATTTGTTTAATTGTTGGGTTGATTATAATAAATTATTAAAACAATGTGATTCCACTAACAATTGCTAATATTGCGAAGAACAGTAAATTTCCAATAAAAACAACACCATAAAATTGTAAAAACAGAAAAAGTCCTCGCGTTTATACAATACCGTGGAACAAAATAAATTTGCCACAATGCAGTGTTTCTATCGTTTGGTGCGATCTTGTTTCGCTAAAACAGCTTGTACCGTCTATTTAATCCGTGTCCACTTTTGCTTCTTGTTCTTTTCCCACATTTTTATTACTATGAATGTTTTTGCAGCCGGATTGTAGACCACTAAAGCTTTTTAGTAATTAATGCAAATGAAACAATAATATAATGTCGGTAATCTTGGAAATAATGATAATAATAATTTTATTTGCTCAATTTTACAATTAAATTACATCTTCACAATGAAGAAATAATGAGCAAAAAGGGGTTGACGAATTTTTCAATTGATCAAAGGCCAACCCGATAATCGTACGAATATATACACAAAAGCAAAAAAAAATAATAATAATGATGATACTTAAATGAAATACATAAATACCAAGCCGATGATTAACTTATTCATATGTCCCTGTACAGATCGGTGAACAGCGTTTGCTGTATTGTTTTGGCGGTGTCTGAGATTTGGGAAATGTAGGTCTCGATTATGAGTGTATTTAAATGATAAGTCTCGGGTTGCTCTACTCCAAGACAGTACATCTATACGTGGAGTTCCCCAAGGATCTAACCTAATGTTTTTTTGTCTAATATGATGTATAGAACTCGCAGATTACAATAACATAGTGCTGCTCATTTTTATGCTTATGACGCTCAAATATATTTGTAAATATTAATTGAGTTCTGACTTACAAAAATTATTATATTTTTCACGACATCATAGCGTACACCGAAATCCCGACAACTTCTAGATATAATTAGTGGGAGCACAGAATTCGCGAACAAGGTACAGTGATGTGATGATGTGATGCGGTTTTATCCTCTCATTTTTTTACTGACTGATCAGTACAAAAATGAGAGGATGGGAACGTGAAATAACGGCAAAGCTCAAGAAGGTGAACTGTTTATATCCGAAACAGGCGCTGCATTCTCTGGTATAAATGATTTTAAATATTGATCAGATTGAGATACGTAATTATAAAGGCTAAAAACTCACACACTATTGTGGAACTCGGATTATAAAAGTTAGAGCAGAACATTTGCGAAATCATTCGTTGGTACTCGTATATTTGAAGAAGCAGTTGTTAATATAATATTCAGGTGGTCCAGTTTGGAAAGCGGAAACTTTAGAGGTACACAGAGAACCACAACATAATATTAGTTTGTATTATAAACTATTTTCGAGAAATGCTTCGTTACAAAATTGCCAAAATTTTTATGAAAAAATCCAATTTTTTTTACATTTGCAAATCTATTTTAGATATTTTAATCAAATTTTGCACATTTGGATATATAATTTAGATACATCTTTTTACGTAAGAAATTTTATTTTACTTCCACCAGTGGCGTGTGTACGGACACATCTTCGGGCAATTTTAATAAAAAAAATGGTACGCCACTGTTTTTTTTTTAAACTATTTCTGGATTCCTTGTTTAATTTTCAAAAAAATACCACTCGCATTGTTTCCTTCGACACATCGTTCGCAAGTAAAAAATTAAAATACGTACTGATTCCTGAATAAAAAATTACCCCCAAGGTTGAACTCGGAACTGTTTTTAGGTTTCTTAACAATAATCTGTTGGACAACCTAGAGGATGTACGCATTAATTTAAGACATGAAAATTGTATACAATTGAAAGAGCTCCCCGGCATTTTGGAATAGCTGTAAGAATATGGCTCAATAACAATTATCGCCAACGATGGATTGGCCGGCTAGCGTGAAATGACACGAATAATTCCGTGGTTAATATTGGACCGGACCAGTGAGATAGCCACCGAGGTCACCGGATCTTAATCCGCTCTTACTTTGTCGGTTGGAGTAGTATTAAAGATAAAGTCTAAGCGAATCCCGTATTAACAAGGGAACATTTAATTTTAAGAATTGAGCAAGTCTGCAATGATATGCAGCGAAATCCACATGAAATATCTGCTGCAATACGTTAGTGATGCGATGCCGAAAATGTATGACAGCAAGCACGAACATGCGGAGACAATTATAATTATCTTACTCGAGAAAGGGATAATTTATATCTGCCTCGCCCCAAACATGAGTTTTTTAAAAAATCGCCACTGTATGCTGGCTATTTCTATTTTAACAGTTTTCCTTCAGTTATAAGGTGCTGCCCAACTGAGAACGTTTTTAAAAAACCATGAAAAAAATTTCTAATAAATGGCGCGTTCTACAGCCTACATGAATTTACTGCCTCAGTATAGTTTTATTTTCAGTATATATTTTATTTATTTGTTGTATTGTATCATATGTCATATATTGATGTATGTCTGTTCGTAACTTCGTTTTATATTAGTTTATTTGTATTTTGCTGTTGCTTATTGTTGTTGAACGTAGTTATGATATTTCTATGATTCGTCTGTTTTCGGCTATTTTATTAACTGATTTTAGATGTATGACATGTGTTGTTTTTATCTTTATTAGCTCTCCATATCATATATGTAATATATGTATATATGGAGACTATTAGTTTCATGAAAAAATTTTTTTTTTTAATTTCACCGGAAATACTTCTTTTTGGTCATTTTATACATAAATAAGTAGTTTTAAAAAAATGTCTGTCTGTCTGTCTGTCTGTCTGTCTGTCTGTCTGTCTGTATGTCTGTCTGTCTGTCTGTCTGTCTGTCTGTATCCACGAAAACGCAAAAACCGCTTAACAGATTTTAACCAAATTTGGTACAAAAATACTATTGGACATGGCAAGGAGCTGATTAGATTTTGGGAAACATTGAGCGTAGGCAAAGGGTTTAAAAGAGGGTTCAAAAATTAAAAAAATTCATAGTTCTTAAACTTATCCGAAATACTGCATAATTTTTTACGCATTTAATTGAATATAACCTAAAATATTGAACATAAAATATTAGACCACATTGGCGTTCGAAAATAGTGTAAAATGGGGTAAAAAAGATTTAAAAAAAACGTATTTCTTAAAAATAGCAGAAATATTAACTAGTTATTGATAGTTTTGATAGAATATAACCTATAAAATGTGTCATGAATAACTTACTTTCATAGGCGTTCGTAAATAGTGGAAAAGGGGTCAAAACATAAAAAATATATATTTCCTAAACTTATTCGAAATATGGAATAATTTTTCATAGTTGTGATACAATATAAGCTAAAAAATTTTCCATAAAAGAATTAGTTCACAAAGGCGTTCGAAAATAGTTTAAAAAAAGGGTCAAAAACGAAAAAAAAAACGTTTCCCAAATATACCAGAAAAATTGGCTAATTATATATAGCTTTGATATAAGATAACCTAAAAAATGCAGCATAAAATTTTTATTCACATAGGCGTTCGTAAATAGTAGAAAAAGGGGTAAAATAAAAAAAAATTAAAATGTAAAAAATTTTATATTTAACTAGATGAATTGGTGTTAAAAATACACGACAAAAATTAATGTACCATAGGCGTCCGTAAAAATTCTATAAAAGGGTCAGAAAAAATTTGTATCCGTGATAACTCAAAAACCACTTAACGGATTTTAACCACATTTGGTACGAAAATACTACAGGATAATTATAGGTGGTGATTAACATTGAGCGTAGGCAACGGGTTTAAAAGAGGTTTCAAAAATTTAAAAAATCATAGTTCTTAAACTTATCCGAAATATTGAATAATTTTTTATAGTTGTGATAGAATATAACCTAAAAAATGTTACATAAAAGAATTAGTTCATACAGGCGTTCGAAAATAGTGTTAAAAAAGGGTCAAAACGAAAAAAAAATGTTTCCCAAATATACCAGAAAAATTGGCTAATTATTATATGTAGCTTTGATATAAGATAACCTAAAAAATGCAGCATAAAATTTTTATTTACATAGGCGTTCGTAAATAGTAGAAAAAGGGGTAAAATAAAAAAAATTAAAATGTAAAAATTTTTATATTGAACTAGTTGAGTTGGTGTTAAAAATACACAACAAAAATTAATGTTCCATAGGCGTCCGTGAAAATTCTATAAAAGGGTCAGAAAAAATTTGTATCCGTGATAACTCAAAAACCACTTAACGGATTTTAACCACATTTGGTACGAAAATACTACAGGCTATTTATAGGTGGTGATTAATATTGAGCGTAGGCAAGGGGTTTAAAAGAGGGTTCAAAAATTAAAAAAATTATAGTTCTTAAACTTATCCGAAATATTGAATAATTTTTTATAGGTGTGATAGAATATAACCTAAAAAATGTTACATAAAAGAATTAGTTCACACAGGCGTTCGAAAATAGTCTTAAAAAAAGAGTCAAAAACGAAAAAAAAATGTTTCCCAAATATACCAGAAAAATTGGCTAATTATATATAGCTTTCATATAAGATAACCTAAAAAATGCAGCATAAAATTTTTATTTACATAGGCGTTCGTAAATAGTAAAAAAAGGGGTAAAATGAAAAAAAAATTAAAATGTAAAAAATTTTATATTTAACTAGTTGAATTGATGTTAAAAATACACGACAAAAATTAATGTTCCATAGGCGTCCGTGAAAATTCTATAAAAGGGTCAGGAAAAAATTGTATCCGTGATAACTCAAAAACCACTTAACGGATAACCTACATCATGCAGCATAACAATTTTGTTTACATAGGCGTTCGTAAATAGTAGAAAAGGGGGCAAAATAAATTTTATAATAAAACTAAAAAAAAATCAATTATTTTGCGTACAAGAATTTGGCCTAGATCTGAAATATAAAATATCTGCGTATAAATAGTGCCTCCAAAGAGAAGAAAAAGGCACAAAACCCGATACAAAAAAAAAAAAAATAGCTGATGTCTAAAACAAAACAAAAATTTAGATAAATGACAAAAAGGTCATAAAATTATTACTTTTACACTTAAATATGGAGAGCTATTCGTGCCTCGAGGGCAACAGCTAGTTTTTGTATTCACTTATTTTCTTGCCTTTGTTTGCAACCAAGATTCGTTATGTTTTGTAATTCAATTGAATTGACTTGCCAATGGACATTTTTTGTATCTGTGATGGCTAATAAAGATTATTATTATTATTGAGGTGGGTGGACTACATTTCAAGCAATTTTTGTGATTTTACCTTTAGTTATTTTCGTCAGTTATATTCTTACTTGCGTTAGTTTTTTTTTCTGAAATCAGTAGGTATTTAAATTTTTTACTTGCAAACGGTGTGTTAAACGAAAAAAGTAAAGACCCTTTTTGGTTGTCAATTGAACAGAGATTCCAGAAATAATTTTTGCTTCTAAAAGAATCAGCGGCGCACTATAGTTTTCAATAAAATTGTGCGATGATGTGTCCGTACACACGCCTCTGGTAAAAGTAAAACAATAATTTTTGCGTAGAAAAATGTATCTAAATTATCTATCCAAACGTGCCAAATTTAATTTAAATATCTAAAGTAGTATTAAAAATATTATTAAATTTGGAATTTTTTATAAAAATGTAGCCACCCTGTGTTGTGACGAAGCATTTTTTCGAACATAGTTTATAATACAGACTGAGAATATTTTGTGGTTCTCTGTCGGCCTCTAAAGTTTCCGCTTTCGAAATTAGACCATCCTGTATAATAACAACATGCAAAGCATAACATAATCTGTTTTGATCCAATTGTACGACATTTTGCAATGGGCATTCTATTCTCTCTGAACAGGAAAACTTCCTCTAAACCCATTTTAGCCAAATGTACCTGCCTATAGCCACAGTGATGTGTTCTATGTACGTATTTACGAGCCAAAGTGTGCATAAACTTCAAAAAAAATCTGCTTATCTTTGCAACTATTAAGCAAGACATTATAACCTGACAACAACAAAAAATTATCAAAAATCATCATTATTAATAACATCCCTTCCAGTTATACTTAGAACGTAAAAATTCAAGTTGCTAATAATTCCGCTATAAATAAAATTGCGTAGGTAGTATATCCATTTATAATTTTCTAATAAGAGCATTTTAACACCTGACAATTCCTAAATCCTTCACGCTATGATATTGTATAGCTAATTTGCTTGAGCTGCCTATTTTTTGTTTTACCTCTTCGTATTCTCTGTTTTTATTTTTGTTATTTTGCAATTTAAAGAGATGCTTTAGGATAATTGACTTGGTGCGGCATAACTTATTACGGATTACGTTATTATATACAGTTTTCTGCAGGTTGATCGCATTATGGATGACTTTAAAATCGTATTATTAATTGCCTGAAGTCGTGTTGTTTAAAAAGTGAACAAAATAACCAACTATATGGATATAATATAAATTTAGTGAGTGCAAAATTACAAATTATAAATTTTATTAAAAATTAAACAATAATTCTTAATAATGTGAATATGAACCGTTTCCTTTGGACATACAGTATGCATAAAAAAATATGTAGGAATATTTATAAAAATATATCCCAACATGCAAACTATCACCGAGCAAATTCATAGATAATTTAGGTCTTGATTTGGTAGGCAAATTTAGGTTTTAGGGGGCAATAGAAAATCTAGTAGAATCAGATTTATTATTAAACAACCTTCTTCTATTTTGTCCGATAAATCACCATATAATTTAGTTCACTGTAGAGCTGCTAGATGGCGGCACGTTACAATCTCCGTTTCTTCCCAGAATAAGAAAGTCTTTGGTTACGCTAAGCGTAGTTTCCTTATTCTTTAGTCATTTTCGGTATTGCCAGAGACTCTGGGAGCATCACCGTACGTATGGTCTTTTCCCTATTATTTTCATTCGTTACGCTGGGTTAGCTAGCTGAGTCAAATATTTTACGAGTAATTACGAGTGGCGGCACTATTGTTCAAGCGCGGTTGAAGGACCGTAACCCTATAATACTTTCAAGGAATGATTGCTGGTCATGGACAGCACTTCTGTGACCGAAGCCAAATGCAAGCCGATACGCCGACCTGAAAATCCGTAGAGTCAAAAAACACCAAGAAAATCCAAGCAATTTCTTGGGGAGTTCGTTGCAGGGAAAAGTACGTACACGAGTATTGTAATTAATTCGGGGTTTGCCGCCAACAATACTTAGACCTATGGCATAGACAGACCAGAATATTTTGGCACTGATAGTTGGGAGTTGTGTAAAATGCCAATAATTTTTTTCTGCTTCCAAATATAAACACAATTTAATAACAAAATATCTTTCTCCATAATATAAATATAAGTAAAGTTATTATAATAAGAAAACAAAAAACATAGGACTGTCTTAATGCCAGATATCTTAGTTATTTCAAAATAAATTTTTGTGACACACTTTATATTATTATAAACGAACGAACACTGCACCAAATGTAACATCCGTCCGTTACTCAATGAGATAAGCAAATAATTTTGCAAACAGTGCTTAAATCCAGAAAGCGCGCCAAATCTCCACATCGACTGATTGCATTGATACACATTTCACACAAAAACCACTTAGAAACATAGAGAGAAAGATCAAATATTTGTTTATGAAATATATACAAACGGATGTGACGAAAAATAAGATAACGTCAAATTATTTCCCATTTTATGCCATCGATAATATTGACCATGAACCTAAACTTGACTTGAGATAAAACTTTATAGTAAGTAAATAGTTGATAACAAAATCATAATAAAGACGGAATAGCTGGACCAATTTTTGACTTAGGTGCTAAATTAAACAATTATAACTAATTTTATTTTATTTTAAAAGAAAAGTTTTATTTTATTTAAAAAGTCAACATTACATGGTCGGTCAATCTGAAGAAAATGATACCGAAATTTCATACCGACATTTTATGTTTTAAAATTACATTTATATTTCAATAAATGAATATAATAGTAGGTATACGTAACTTATTTTGATTAACTATTTTCTTAATGGGATTTTAAAAAAAGGGGCTAATGATGAAATGACTTTATTTTATTTTTATTTATTTTACTGTATACTGATTTTTTTTTTGTAAAATGGTTCGCCGTAAATTTTATGTAGTTTATTACACAAAATTTACGGCGAACTTAAAAGTTGACGCATTTTTTGGTTTTGGTTTTCTATGTATAATTATACTATGCTATCATTTATTTAGTTTTAGCTATCATTGACTGTTGTTTCTTTTTTTCTTTATAATGTAAATATGTTCATTGTTTTTAGATTTTTTTTGTGTTTCTGTTCAATTATGGTTAGGTGGAAGAATAGCTTAATGCTAAACTTCGGCATAAGTACACTGCTAATCTAGGGAAAGTATATTGATTATTAAAAAAAGCTTCATTGTTTTATCGTTGTTTAGGGTTGATATTAATTGATTTACCATAAATGATCGTGATAGTGATAGAATTATGATTAAATTGATCGTGATTTAATAAAGACGATTATAATTAGGTATATATTATTATTATTAACTATTTTGTTAATGAGAATTTTCATGGTAGATTCTTCAAGATTGAACCCGAAGTCGTTTTTAATGCATTGCAGAGTCGATGAAATGATGAATACACAAAATCAAATATCAGCGATAGACGTTTTCACAGTGGCGGCTCGTGAGGTCTGAAAGAGGTGGGGCGCAATAAAGTGGAAATAAGGCAACACCCAAAATTTTTCAAAATAAAGAATTAAAATGATAGGTTTTTTTAAGTAGTTAGAGTAGCTAGATAATAACATTTTGCTAAAGTCACCATGACCATTAAAACTGTTTGTAAGTGAAGTTCATCCTCCTAGATTCCTGAACAGCAAAGTGGTTGATCTGAATTGATCATTAAAATTTGAAATGGACTTCACAAGTTTTTTTTAAATAGATAGTATTGCTAACGCGCACAACCTTTCCTGGCCCATAGTGTTTCTTAAAAATGTTTTGATCCGTTTGAGGGTAGAGAAACACATTTCGCTTTCTACAATCGTCATAGGGCAGTACACAAAACAGTCAGCAATTCCACAGATTCACTGAATGTTGATGTTAAATTGTTTTGGATAAACATTTGTAACAGAGGCACAGCCCCACTGTGTTTCAGAAAATCGTCCCGTGCGTATATTATCGAGAGTTCATTTTTTAATTTTAAGGAATTTACGTTACGAAATAAGTTACACACAGTTTTAATATCTTCATTTGGAAAGACGGTTCGATATTCACCAAATTATTCAGTTTCAAATAAATTTGCAACAGTTAGGTGTCCATCAAAAATTTTTTTTATAGTAAGTCGATCCTCAAGTGTTAATTTAACGTTATTTAAATTCATTGCACTGAATTCATCTTTACTATTGTAATTGTTCAAAATCAAAACATTCACTTTATAATATTCAAAAAGCGCGATCACGAAAACAAAAACAACACCACACGCATAAATTGTATTCGTATAGACTGATGGGTAGGGCAGCACTTCAGATATGACGTCACAAATGCGTTTAATTTCTACTGTTACTAGCGTATAGCGTAGCGATGCATTGTTGTCTCTGTTTTTCGCACGCGATAGCAAAGAAAACAATAGAGGCACAAAAATGTTGTGTCCAAGAGCATCGTAATATGTACTAAGACCTACGTTCTGTTTCATTACCGTCAATAGACAAAATAGACCCGCTGCAAGAGTGATTATAGCATAGACAGCGGTCTTCGATTCAAATTTTCAAATGCAAAATTTTATAGGGAATTCTAACGAAATCACACTGGTCTGGTGCGAAGTATAAAATCTAAAATTATTTTTTCTCCTTCATTTTTTACGTGCCCTTATGGACCAACCGCCCCTGCGTTTTAATAACTTGTTTTTCATTTTTATTAAACACCTTCCTTCAGATGTTTATTTTTCAAAAATAATTTCTATTTATCAGTTTATTCCCTATAAAGCTCAAAAGGCAACTTTTTGAGGAAGATAGCAGTAATGAGGAGTATAGGTACAGGCAAAAATCCGTTAAGAAAGATTTGAAATCACTCATTTTAACATGAGGATGTATAAAAAAGCGCTAGGCTATTTTAGCCAATACGTTGATATATACGACTAATAACTTTTGATATGATTTTATTAATATCTACGTAAAATAAATTTGTAAAATTTATTGCTAACTTAGGAATATATGTACAAAGCTAACAGGACTCTAGTATAATGTGAGTTTAGACCCAGTAGTGGTATAGCCGACATGATATTTAGTGCCAGGCAAATACAGGAAAATTCACGGGAACAAAATCTATGGAAGACGATTTTCTTCCCGTGACTAAACGCTTTATCCAATTGAGCTAAATTTTGGTGTATGAGTTTGGGAGTGTCCTAGGTTGAACCCGTTAGTTTTTGGTTGAAATCGCTTTATAGCCCTGTGAAGAGGGCAGATACAACCGCCAATTTCAAATAGCAGTAGAGGTTGAGTAGACACATCATTTTAAATCATTTTGTATCTGCTTTACCGCGATAGGTTACTTTTGATATTTCTCTCTATAATTCTCGAGAAAATTTTGTTTAAAATTTCACCAAACTTTCTTTGTGATGAAATGAACCTGCGTATTTGGTCGAATTTTTTAATAAAAATACACGGTTCAATCCAAATAAAATAATTATTATTATTCCTTGATGAAAAAAGTAAATCAAAATTGCTGATACGCAATAGTATATTGTGCAACGAACATGAAATGACATATTTCCTACGAGTATGATCGTTCGCAGCATGAGCCGCGACTTTTTAGGAAAAGATTTGTTTTTTGTAACATACCTATACTCGCCCTGTTGGCATTACAATGTACTACATTTTCAAATTATGATTGAATATTTTATTATATATATTTTCCATAAAAACAAATGTATACTCGCACAGGCACTACTCTGCCTTTTAAGACAAATTGTATGGCTCCATCTAAAATTTCCTCATCCTGTGCCCAACTGTTAGGATCTATAAAAATCACCCTGTAGAGTACAACCTGCATAAAGTTTACCGCCATAATAATTCCTTGCACACACCTTTAAATAGAATTAAGGATGGTATGAAGTATTATTATCATATAGCTTATAAGCGCTAATGAGCGACATGACTCACAAATAGACACACAACACACATAATCAGAAATGTACTCTCTATTATATTGTCAAAGATATGCGGCAGTACCTGTGTACGTGTGATTTTACATTTTGAATTTCAATAAATAAATTGATTTAGGCCGACAAGGCGACTGTATCAAATTCTGAATTTATGTATTTAGTTACACATATACACCTAATTTATTATACATTCTCGTTACATTTACATCACTCCTAATTTTGTTATTGTTTTCTTTATCATAAATGTAAGGGATACAAATGGAATAAACAGTCCGCTTAACTGTAAGCACATACAAGAAGCAGCGGCAGCGGTGTGAAAGATGTTCAGTGATAATTGCTACTAATAATACAATATTACATCAATAACTTTTCTAATTTTATTAAAAACTGTTAAATTTTAAATAGTGAAACAATTCCGGTTGTTCCGGAAGTAGGTGTCATCTTGCTTATTTTAACTGGAACATCCTCTATATTGTTACATTATTTGAATTATATATCTGTAACCCAGAATAAAACTGTTTAAGTCCACTTTATACGAAAATCAGTTTTTTCACTTTTCTAGCGTACCTAATATTAACTCCTCTTTTACTTGCGAATGCGTAATATGTCTTACAGTACTAGGTTAGGATGTTACAAGATTTAATAAAATATTAAGGCCTACACCGGTCTGGAATAAAACTGTGTTACATGCTTAGTTACAGATTTATTTTTTAAAACCTTATACTAAGTTTGATAATTCCCTAAATTTCCTGAATAATACTGTATTAAGTCCATGTTTTGGTATTTATGTGCGTTAGTCGTGAGACTGCTGTAGAATTTAGCATGTATTTGAGTTTTATCATTAGTGATATTCATTCAAAAATGAGTTCAACTAGGTCAAGAAGGATTATGGATATGGTTCATGCAAAAGAACCCGAAAAAACTCAAAAAATTAGCTTTTCGCTATTATTCATAAATTTTGATAAAAAGAAACCTCATGGTTAAGTGCAGTTTGAATAACAAGAATAAGTTTTTTTGTTTTATGGATTCAGCATAACTTTACGTTTAAATACTTTTGTATGTACCAGTAAATTAAAGTACACTTTTGATAAAAATGTGTTTTTTTAAGGGTAGTATACCAAATTGCAATAGAAAAATATCGGCATAACCAGTGATTCGCAAAGTATTATCTTCATTTTATAATTCAGAATATTTCTGTTGGCATAAAGCATTTTCATTCGAACATAAGATCTCTGAATTTAACCTTTACAGTGCTGCTTAAACCTTAACATCAAAAATCAAGCCCAAATATTTAGCTTGATTTGTGAAAGGTAATTGTGTGTCATTTATTTTGATATCTAAGTTGTACTCAATGTAAGCTCTATGGTTTTTTGAGCAAAATACTATGACCGTAGTTTTACCTGGATTTATTTTCAAGTTATGGACGAAAGAATATTTATAAATACTCTTGAGATCTTGATTGATTTTGTCTGAAGCCAAATGAACATTTTTATTATCAAAGTAATGTAAAAGATGAGTGTCATCAGCGTAGAATTGTAAATGAGAATAAGTCACCGAGGAAGCAGCATCAGAAGTGTAAATTAAAAATAGTAATGGGCTTAGAACTGAGCCCTGGGGAACACCGGAAATAACTGGTACACAGGAAATCGCTGAACCCGTAATACTTGAGTTTAGCAACAGGTAAATCATGGCTTAGCAGATCTAATGCCTTCGAATAATCTAGCGTCACTGACAATCTTTTATCCAAAACTCTCACAATATTATCTGAAAGGTTCAATTATATAGGGTAGTGCGTCGTTTTGTTTCCAAAGCCAGCTTCATGCAGAAAAAATTCAGTTTTGTGGCTATAAAACTTGTAGATATCGTCCGAATATTTCCCCATAGGTATCAGTAAGGACACGGTACCTGTGTTTACCTTTTGACAACAGAAGTATAGCTACATGACTAATTTTAATTTTAATTCATTCACCTCAAGTCAGTATTTCATATTTGATTTAATATCCCCAACTTTTCATATAGGACACCAAAACTTGCTATATAGAGATCATCAACCTGAGCTCATCTTAGATGAAAAGAAATGCGAACGGCAAGTAACAAAAATCGGCACAGTGCCATCTTTAACAAACGCGATAACGTTTTTAGCAAATGGAATATGTAAATTTTGTTGGGTACGTGACGATGCTTATCTATGCTAAATTGCCTCAGTGTTTGCCCGAACACATACAGTGTCAATCAGATTTTCAATTACCTTACCTTACCCAGATTGTTGAAATCATATTTCGTTCTTCTTTTACAGTATTTATTTTTTATTATTATCTCGGATATGTAGAGATATCGCGACGCAGGAAGGAAATGCAATTATTTTAAATAAATTTTGGACGTGAGTGAATGATTAACACTTTAAATAATAATTCATTTCTACAGGTTGAATATAGTTTGAAAGAAACCACTGTAATATCGAACATGGTAAAAAATAGAATGATATGATCAATATGGAAGTTGTTTCAAGTTTCGGTACGAATTTATGGATATCCTGTATAATTCCGCAATACATGTTGACAAAATCAGGAATTTATATTGTGAACCGTTACTTGCTGGAAAATGATTTAAACCTAACAACAAGAACCAAGTTAAACGTATTAGAACTAATACCAAGACAACATATTTTCAACTCAATGATCAATTCTTTAATCAAGAATTCGGAATCGCCATGGACTCACCTTTATGTCCAATCCTTAGTAATATATTTATCGTAGACTTTGAGGCAAATATTATGCAATCTGAACACCCAAAACCTCAAATTTGGTGGAGATATGTCGATGATATATTCGCGATTCGGCCACATAATCAAAAGACAATTTTTTAACTTCTATAAATACCTGGTGCCGCAACAAAACGCACTGAAAAACTGCTATCATTAAGCAGGAGTCAGATGCGAATAACTATGGGACTCCTTACTGGGCATTGCGCTCTGAGAGACCACCTAAATAAGATGGGGCTGTACAATGGGGACCTGCAATGCAGATTGTGTAATGGGGCAGTTGAAACAGCTTACCATGTAATATGTGAGTGTGTAGTTCTACAACGAAGAAGACACGCTATTTTTGGGCATTCGCTGATTGCGCCAGCAGATATTGACACCCAACACATAACTGAACTCCACAAGTTAGTGGAGGGTACAGGGCTGCTGGATTGGGTGGCATAATATACGGGGATCTTTCACAATAAGCCCATGAGGCTGCAGTGAAACCGGGGACTTAAGTCGTACGGACCCTTTCAAAAAAAAAAAAAAACTTCTATAAATTCTAAAGACAACAATTAAATTCGCAATTGAAATAGAGGAAAATAATAAATTACCTTTCCTGGATATTTTAGTAATTAAAAATAATAATTCCTTCAAGACTGAGATAAGTATATACGAAGAAATCACACAGATAGATATTTGAATTTTAATTGAAATCATCTTACTGTTAAAAAGAAAATAGTTAAATGTCTAGTAGATAGAGCAAAAATAATATGGAAGAGAATCTTTACTACGAGAGAAAGGACCAGCACGCATTAAAAATAACTATCCGGAAGGTTTTATTAATCGAGCGTTCTACGAGATAGACCATCCTAGGCATATTCAAAATAACACAATACAAATAGCAACTCTAAAAATCCCTTACATTAAATGTCTTCCAGATAAAATAAAAATGATAATATTGACTTAATCCCAAGCAATGCATCAAGAATCTCCCCGTGATTCACCATTGTAAATTCAAAGTTAATATAAGGCCAAATTTTATTACCTAAGTAAAAATTGATCGTTCCTGGGTCCGGATTGTTGGAAGGAGTGGCCACAAAAAATCATTAATATTATCAACATCATGAATAGAAGACGGTATTGTGATATTTTCCCTTGCATAAATCGTAATCGTAATAATTTCCAATTTTGTTTAGAAGAATTTCCGCGGACTTAAAGTTTCCAAATATAGTTTTTTCTCCCTATTCACTTCAGACGACAGACGAATGTGACATGTTTAGCATTTAATATTAACTAAATTAAAAATAAAGCCTTTAGATTTCGAGTGTTGTACAAATATAATTTAAGTTATTTACAAAGCACGTGCATCAAATCAATGGACGTACAGCAAGATAATTTTGAGTCTTATTTGGGCTTTTAAGTTCTCTAACCATTGGTACTAGTAGGATATTTGAACCATACTGCACTTTGCAGTACACATAATATATATGTATATGCTCGCGATTATTGATTGAATACAGAACAATAATCTCAATCTTTCGTAATAATCATTACCGGCGAACATAATTACGTAAAACAATTATTATAACCCAATTAATAATCAGCTGACATTGGTTTAACGTACAAAAGTCATAGATTCACGTTTATCGTTCGTAACATTAATAACCAGCTAACATCGGTTTTACGTATTGGAGACATAAACTAATGTTCATCGTTCGTAACCTTAACAACCTGCTAACATCGGTTTAACGTACAGAAGTTATAAATTAATGTCCATCATTCGTAAGATCAATAACCGGCGAGCATAAATTTATGTTCTTTATTTATTAAATCAACGTACAGAATTCGCTACCGAACTAACGTACGAACGGTTATTGTATTAATGTCACCCATCATCGGCTCAAATTTAATGTTGACGTTCATTGATTTGAAGCACTTTTTTATTAATATCACGTACCTTTTCGGTTCAGTGTAGCTATCCAAAAGAAGGCAACCGTTTTTTTGAGAAATTTGCTCGTTTATAAGAATTTTTTATCAAAAATACTCAAATTAAATAAATTCTTGATATTTAAAATTCTTTAATGATTAAAAATAATCTTTATTAATTAAAGAGCAACTGTTTTACAATTGAATATTATAAGTACGACTTCAGGTGTTAGAAAGCCAACAAACTGATTTTACAATAACATCTGTATACGAAAACGGATTTGTTTGTTACTTACTGTATACATATTTTGCATAATAAAAATATTTTCTGTAAGTACATAATTATATCGTGCTGAAACAAAGCAAAATATTTCGACATTGCGAGTTTTTGACACAGATTGAAACAAGCTTAAATAAAAAACACAAACACTCACATATACATATTATACTTATCTAGAACCAGTCATCTTGAGTTGATGTCAACAATATTTTACATCGGCAAAGTACAAGGAAGACATCGACCATATTCATACCACATATTATTATAATATGTCGTCCAGGTGTACAAAGTAGGTGACACGAAATAAATGATTTTGCACTTTGTAAATAATACTATATTAATATCATCTCAGATGCGTGATATGGGGTAAATATGTTCAGTCCATATTAACAGCCATACAGGTATTTATGTGTGAGCAAAGGCGTGCGTTTTTTATTCCCTTCCCAATTTCTAAATAGTCAAGTGTTGGAGCATTTCTATGGAAATATACAGGCTGTCCATGAAATGACTCTACAACGCTTAACCACGAATTCCTAAACTAAAAATAAGCCAATCTAGGCAAATATACCCATATCCAATGTTGCTTCGTTTTCCCTCTAAAGTTCTGAAATTATTATCGTTTTTCCGGAATTATCAAGCCTTTATCGATTTTCACTAATTTTATAGAACTAAAAATTACTAGGTACTTGTTATTGGCGTGTTTTGACGCAAATGCTATTTTTATATTTGCAAATGCCGCGTGATTCGGAAATAAAAGTTTGTATTTTTGTTGCTCCCTGTATAAATTACTTTAGGTATTTCTCTAACACTAGCAATAATATTGACTTTTTACAATCTTGACTTGTAATTATTTTTCAATTTTTGCTTTAGTGCATACCAAATATTGAAATTTACAAGGCCACTTGACAGGAAATTGAAACCTGAAATGTAATAATTTCAATTATTGATGTGAGGACGTTTATTGATATTTCGGTCAAACGACACTTTTATGTCATGATATCAACGTCAAGGACATTGAATTGATGTCATTCAATGTCCTTACAGCATAAGGCTGAATACCTTGAAAATGATCATTGGTGTTTGTTTACTGGCGAACAGTAAAGTAAATATTCTGTCAATCTGACATAAAGATAATGTTTTATTATATTAAGTATTGAGAACAGTGAGTGTAGTTTACCGATCAACGACAATGTTTAGGCCAAAATTGGAGGAGATCGGTAAACTACTTCGAAATAGCTGAAATTGCAATTTTTTTATTTTTAATAATTATAATTTTCAATTAAATACAAATTCAGGTTAGCTGAATACCCTCTACAAAGTTACAGTTGAATGTTGCCATGGAACTAATCGTTATTGTTATGATTGTTATGGTATTTGGTATTGTTTATGTCATGTAGGTATGTCAGAACTTATTTAAATAAGTATTATTATTGAAAATGCGAACTCTGAATTTCTTGATGAAGCATGGAATGTTGGAATAGGATTCCAGATAATATAATATAATATAATTCCAGATAAATCCAGAGAATGGTATGAAAATCCTTATAAAATATTTAAGAAGTGGTTACATAGCAAACACAGAACGACTATCAATGAAAAAGTATTTTCCTACAGTTCTCTGGATTCATCTGGAATTATAGCGGCTATTCCAACATTCCATGCTTTATCAAGAGATTCACATTCAGAGCCACTCATTTTCAATAATAATACTTATTTAACCCTTTGGGGCAATGTGGTTACAGCTGGAAACCACTTACTAAAAATATTTTCTTGAACTGCATAGTGGTTTTGTAGTAGAACCACCCTGCTGACACCTTTTAGGTAAATACGCAAGTAACGCATACAGATCATTGAAAATTAATTTTTTCTTGATGCGAATGACGAAAACACGTGGTTATAGGTGCTCGTAAAGTTTTATGTGTTTTAGTGTATTTTCAAAAACGTTTATGTAAGTATAATTACTTATTATGTTAAATAATTATCTACAAACTACATTTAGTCACTTTCTACAAAAAAATATAGCGTGATAAAAGTGTTATGATATTAGTTAAGGTGGTTTCATTTGATAACCACTTTGTAAGTAAGCTGTTTTATTTTATATAATGTCATATGACTTGGATAAAATGACTTCAGAGGAAGCTTATGATATTTTGGCCTCTACTCCATCAGACGGAGTCAATCTCCGATGATGAAGACCATGATGAAGTGATGGATCTTGATGATGAAGGATTACTTGATCGATGTGCAAAAGTCGTTGAGGAACTTTGTAGTGAATTGGATGAAGCAGACGACATTCCAAAAAATAAACTGTCTGACAACATCGTTTTGGAAAATAGTGATTCTGAGTATGATATTCCACTTAGTTTGGTAATATTGCAAAAAAGAGAATTTCAGCCTATCCTAAAAGATTTTACGGAACACGCCCGTGAGAAGAATGTCGATGGTAGGAAAACGTTGATGGCTTGGTTAGGGCTAATACCGACCCACAGGACCGGGGGCGTACATCTCTTTCCTCTAACAACTTTAGACTCCAAGTATCAAGAGAAATAAGACGGAATCAAAGCAAACATATGCCTGTTTATGGAACTTCAAGGCGTTGTGGTCACTGCAGTAGCAAAGAAAATCCACATAGGAGTAAATGGTTCTGGACTGTTTGTAAAATTGGCTTGTGTCTGTCGGCGAAAAAGAACTGTTTTGTGGATTTGCATAAGGCGTAAATCTAAAATTTTTTACATTTTTAATGTTTGAATTGCAAAGTGGTTACTACCTCAAAAGTCAAAAATTAAAAACACTAATTTTTTTTTATTATTTTTTTATGTGCAAATAACATGTTTTGTTAAATTTATTCAATAAAATTTATAAAAACTCGAAAAAAATGTATTCGTGCCTCAAAGGGTTAAATAAGTTCTGACAAATACGTGACATAAAAAATTCAAAATAATGACGTCAGCATAAATTGGCAATGACATACCGTCGTGTTTGGGTTGTCAGCCAGTAAATGTCACTTGCTGTCAAAAAGACAGACACGGTAATCAGTCAAAAAAGGTCGGTCGTACAAAAACTTCATTTACTTAAATAATTATTGGTTCTTTAAAATAGAACATTATTCTATCGCTGAGAAGGTTGACATGCTTCTGGTATATGGATTATGTGGGAGAAATAGACGTATGAGACGTATCGTGAAAAATATCCAGACCGCAGAATTCCTAACCATCAAACTTTCGCGAATACTGAGAGGAAACTTATTATCCAATCAAAAATTCAGGGCCTAGGCTGGGTTTAACACAGAAAAATATAATTTGCAATATCCAGTAGTAAAGGACACATGCCACAAAAAAAAGGGTAAAAAGGTCATAAGCCTCATTTTGATTGCATTTCTTATGGCTTATGATCTTGGTTAAAAATGTGCTTGATATTCGATTTATAGGCAACAAGAATTTATGGGGACTGTGTCACTATCTGTTCGAGTTTTTAAAAACTTTATTTACTGTGGCTTGTGACTTTGTTAAGAAAGAATTCCTTACACTAATCTCAATTTTTTAAAAAATGTGGCTAGTGTACCTTGTTCCCTCGAACGCTTCAATTCTGATCACCGAAAGGAGAGAGTACACGACCAGGACATGTGTCATGCAGTAATAAAAGTGTTTCACGGGTTGTATGACATGTGGCACCGCCTTGTTGAAACCACATATTGGCCACATCAATATCATCTAATATCGGCAAAAAGAACTGTATTATTCTGAGTTATCATGTCGCGATATCGAGCACCAGTAACAGTCACTGCTTGGCCAGCCTCATTTTCAAAAAAGTATCACACCAAAGAGTGACACGTTGTGGATGCTTTTATTTTTTGAAAATCACATGTGGGTTCACAGAACCCCAAAAGCGGCAGATTTGGCGATTAACAAACCCATCAAGGTGAAAATGTGCTTCGTCGCTTAGGATGTGATTTTGCTCGAAAAATCATCATTCATTTGTTGATGCTGAATAATCCATTCTGCAAACTCTCTTCGCTGTGCATGGTCATTGGGCTTCAGTCGCTGTGTTAATTGAATTTTGTAAACATGGAAACACAGATCTTTATTGAGTATACGCTGTAGAGAGCTTCTTGCAATTTGCAATTCTTGTCCACGACGCCGAATTGAGGTTCCTGGATTGTCACCAACACTCTCACGCACTGCTTCGATATTGACATTTGAACGGCTTGTTTTTGGACGACCAGTGTGTGGCGTCTCCAACGGATCCTGTCTCCCGGGATTTTTCAATTAATCTCTTCACAGTTGACGAAGTTAAAATACTATTCCGACCATATTTTGTATGAAATTTTTGTACTGCGGCCGCCAAGCTTTCATTATTTTTGAAATATTGTTTAATAATGAAGAGACGTTGTTCTATCGTGTAACGCTCTATTTTTACTAACCCTAATATGTCAGCTGGCGATTTGTTTTATTTTTAGGGTTGCCAACACTTGACTGCATAAATGGTGGCAAATTCAAATCTTGCGTTTATTTTGGGGCTTCCTCTATTTGCCTAAAACTGCTTATTTTTAGTTGAGGAATATTTAGCTAAGCGGTGTACAGTCATTTCATGGACACCCTGTATAAAAGCAGTAATCCATGATGCAATAACGATACATCGCTGTTTCAGCAGCTTACAACTCTGAAATGCATCTCATGGGATGTTATTTGAAAGTTATTATTACAGTCATTTAGTACATTTTCGATTCTGCAATCATCTTCGGATTTTTTTTCAAACAGTAAGACTCTTTTATTGCTTAAACAACTTTAGCAAGCAAAAAATTAACAAATTCGTAAATAAAACTTCGAAAATTAATGTAGGGATTACAATTTTATCGGTTCAAAAAGTGCCAGATTTTATTAATTCATTATCTTTAGTAAAAAATAAATCATACAGAAAGAGCACCAATACTTAACTTAATTTTCCTGATTTATTCAAATATTTATTATATAAAATTAATTTACATTACAGTGGTTTGTCATTTAAATAACACTTCGTTAAACAAGCCTTTTCGAAAACACTAAAAGTACACCGCTGTAAAAGATTGTGTATAATAATAAACTCCTCCTATAGATGTATTGTATATTATGGAAGCATAATATTCATTAACAGTATATTGTATTGCTTATATGATAGAAAGCTGTTTCTTTTTGTTAAAACGAACCACTTGAAAAAACCATTTTTCTTCTCTTAGCAACATAGTATTTATGCATTACCATTCAGTTAGTTCAATGAAGTTGAAAATGATAAAAATCTAAAAAGAAAACTTGACTGGGTCTTGTTTCAATAGTATTTTTTAGTAAGCATGTTCAAAAAATTTTACTCATATGTATACCTTGATTTTCTGTGATATAGGTATGAATAATAAAAAATGTAAATACGAGGGTTGTTATGTATAAAGAATATAGAGATGAAACGACTTAATTTTACCAAAAATATTTCTATTGCTTTTTACAAAATTCTCCTTTAAGGTCTATACCCTTTTGCATGCGATGAAACCATCCTTCAAAGCACTTTGTCCAGTCAGTAGATGATAGCTCTAAAACATAGTTTTTAGAGGCCTCAACCGCTCCTTCGGGCGAAGAAAATCGGTGTCCAATCAGTTTATCTGTAATTAATGGGAATAAGAAGAAGCAATAATTGGATGCCAAGTCGGGGCTGTAATGTAATGTTGATCTCAATTCACAGAAAACTTCGTCAAATAAATAATGTTCGTATACCACGCTGAATTAACAGTGTTCTGATTTTCTAGCGCGAAAGTTGCGAAATGGCTGGTTTTCTTGAAGAAACACGCCATCAACTTTTGTTGGCGTTTCTTCGCACCGAAACTGCCGATTGGCCTTTTCTTTCTGGATTATAGGCAAGAATCCAAGAACCTGCACCTGTCATGATGCTGTATCTACAGTTTTGGATGCAACACAGTTGTATTTTTTAAGTATTTTACGCCACCAATCGACTCAAGCCTTTTTTTGAGCAGCTGCCACCAAAAGTGGAATCGAATGCGTACATAGCTGACGAACATCCAAATGTTCGTGCAAAATCTTATATATGCTGGTCATACTAATCCTCAAACTTTCCTCGATTTCACGATATATCACATGACGATTTTCTTGAATTAGTTTTCGCACAGCATCAATGGTTTTAGACCGATTTTGGGCGACCATCGTCCATGAGCGAACTACGGCCACGTTTAAATTCAATGTACCAGCGCTAGACAGCGCCCTTGGATGGTGCTTCATCGCCGAACGTTGCATTAAGTTGTTTGATGCACTGTTCTTGCGTTAGACCTCGGCGAAAGTCATAATAAATCATAGCTCGAAAATTTTCGAGACTTAATCCTATTTGTTGGCCGAGATGAACATTTCAACTTAGTGTAAACAATACAAATATTAAATAGTGGTGGATTCTTAGGGAATAAAGACTTTGAAAAATGCTAATAGCTTTTATTTATTCAAGCGACGTTTCGCCATATATTTACTGGTTTCTTCAGGCTCTCTGAATAAGGTTAAAGCTAGAAATTTGATCGTAACGTGAATCGTTTTAGACACGGTGGATGTTAGCAGCCTCGTTTTTGCTGTTACTTCCGTAATAATTTTAATTTCTTGTTTTCTCTTGTGTTTGTACAATTTTTAAATGATTGATGTTGAGCCTGAAGAAACCGGTAAATATATAGCGAAACGTCGCTTGAATGAGTAAAAGCTATTAGCATTTATCAAAGTCCTTATTCTCTAAGAATACAATTAATACAAATATTGGTCGCATCTAAAAACGTTCTCAGTGCGTATACTGACAAAAATGTCAAACTTCAAGATAGCGATGTAGATTTCACCTGGCAATACCTGTATGTGTCAAATTGTTTCTTCTTTGGGATTCTATAAATCATAAAATAGATACCTCAATTTCTCTAAAGATTCTCTTGAGACCAACAATATTACCTAAGGGCCAGGGAGTTGTTGCGTATGAGTAGATCTCATCTACGCTGCCTGGATTATACACTGGACATTGTCGTTTGATTCATAGGGTCTTTTGGAAAATTCCGAGTGCCGGATGTGTCTGGAGGACGATGAGATGGCGGAACATCTACTATGTCGTTGTCCAGTTGTAGCTAGAACTAGATTCGGAATATTTGGTGAAATAATATCCCTTCTACCAGTGAGTCTAAAAAAAAGCTCACCGAGCTAAATATGAACTTCATTAAGAAGATTGAGAGACTGGGTGAAATATAAATAGGTATGAGCCTCAAAAAGTAGTCGCAGTGGAGCGTGCGGTGCAGATCTACCTACTCATTTTGAACCTACCTGCCTACTTAATTTTTCCTAAAACATACATGTATGTGTCAAATTGTTTCTTCTTTCGCATTCTATAAGTCATAAAATAGGTACCTCAATTTCTCTAAAGATTCTCTTGAGACTAACAATATTACCTTTTTAATGTTATTCAAGAAATTTAAATCGTTATATTGGGACAATTTCATCGAAACCTATTTGCATATTTAAGATTAAAATCCATTTTCAGGATAGAAAATCTTGTTTTAAAATGATAATTAATTAACCACGTTTATTACATCAGAAGCAACACCTGTTTGTCATCGCTGACTTTCTACGAAGTTTCAACCAAGCGCTATACATTTAAGCTGTTATTCAGAAGGTCATCTAGTACGCATCCGGAGCATGGGGTCAAGCTGCGAGGACCTAAAGGAGGAAACTGGAAGCAAAAGAGAAAAAGGCCATCAGAATGGCACTTGACTCACCATGTTACGTAAGGAAATACCACATCGAAGGGATTTGGGCCTTAATTCATTGAACATCTCGCAGACGGAGCAATGGTTTTCAAAAAAATCACGCGTCATCAGAACCCACGGGTAGCAGGGGACTACGTTGCTGAGGCACATGAAAGAAGTTTTAAAAGGCCAACTATAGCCAGCTTATAGCTCAGTCTTCTAGAACCCAATAACGAGCAATCCTTAGAATTGATGATGGCCCTCACACAATGCCTTGCTATGCTAAGAAACATCAGCTACTTTGACCTACACAACGGGCAGATTCGAGGCCTCTCATATGTGCACAATTGCACATTTTCTAATAGTTTTTTTTCCTTCTAAATGTCTATCAACGACAGAGCCCATATTTTTGCGCACATATTTCAGACAAGTGGGTTGTTCTTTAAATATGTACTAATATTGACATCTAACATAAATCATAGTAACTTTTGAACTTATTCTAATTTTTTTTTTATTGCACTTCGATACTATCAGCCAATAAAGTTCAACATAATATTATGACCGATTTGTTGTTGATATAACAATACTAATTTGATTTGGCCTTTTTCCTCTTCGAGCCATTTCTTTATCGCATAATATGTATTCTATACATAAAATCAAATTAATATCTCAGCAAAATAATATACTATTACAGACAATAAACTATACAAACATACATGATATTTACTTCTTTACATCTAACTCCCGCATTGTTGTTTTGCAATTGTTATTACATGATTATTATTATTATTACTATTAACAATTTAAGAGCGACTTTAGCAAATAAAAATCAACACCCTCTAGCAACTCGGTGTGTCTTGATCTTTGTAGCCGCGCAAAGAAAAATTAATAATATTATTGTGTTTAATTTCCAAATAGTATCTGTTCATTTTTCGAAATTATCAAAACAGTATTACGCTATTGAACAATAGATAGATAAGTGAATTGAGACTGGGTATAAATAATCTGTTATTTCGCAAACACATGAGTAAGAACTAACAAATTGTCACAGATCATAGAATTCAAATTACAGGATAATTTGACAAGCAATGTTGCCGAATGTGTTATTGTTTATTCATGTTCTACAAAATTGCGGATAAATCCAACTTAAACGCCATTATACGAGGTGCGGCTTATGAAAAAGAGTTTTATTGTCAAAATTATTCTACAATCGAATGCTCCCCTTCAATGAAGATGTCGCCAAAAAACATCTTGTTGTCTTTCATCACTCGTGCTCGTCGTAAAACTTGTATTTTTTTAAATTTGTCGCTTAATTGGTCAAATCGGTGTCCCCAACCTGCGCCCATAATATTCGATTTTACCTTATAAATAATACTTATCCATTATGAATATAATTTTTCGAAAAGAAAACTTATAAATTAAAATAAGGTAACAAAACAATTAGAATGGTCTATTCAAAATGCAGCTCAAACACACATTATATGTAATATTAACCGATGGGCGAGATGTGTGCGGGAAACAGCGTATACGGGGTGTCCCAAACTGATTTCACCAGACCCTAATTTTGAAACTGGTCGAGACATTTTTCTGGAACAAAAACTATATTTTTTAGGTCTGTAAATGCTTTAAAATTGCAGTGCAAGTTTTTTATTTGTAATGCCGCCTTTCACAATGCAACCCCCATCCTTAATGTAACCTGTTGACAAGACTTGAAGCTTGTGTTGGTGCTGAAGGATTACAGTTTGAACATTTATTAAAGTAGCTAGCCTTTCGAATTATTAAAATAATGTGAAATTGTTGTGTCTATTTAAGTTGATTTTTAATAAATTAATTTTTTTATAAGTATATAATTAGGTAACCTGATTTCGAATTTAAAAATTAATTTTCTCAGCTATTTATGAACCTATTTTCAGACGGAAAAAATAATTGATAGGGAAAGACATATTTTATGGGAAAATGGTAAACAATATATTATACAGGATGTACTACCATTAGTGCATCAAATTAAGTAAAATTGAGATAAATTTATATTATTACCTAAAACTAAAAACAGATTACATGAATCAAGTTATTAAAGTTATTAAACAACTTACGAACATAAAATTATTATTATTATTATTTTACACTATAATTTTATGTTCGTAAGTTGTTTAATAGTTTTATTAACTTAATTAATTTACCTAATCTGTTTTTAGTTTTAAGTAATAATTTAAATTTGTTTAAATTTTACTTAATTACTTTTATTTTGATGCATTAATTGTAGTCGTTTCTTTTGTTTCTGAATGTCAAGTTTATGTCAATGTCTACTTTCCAAATTTCTTATGCAGTGTAAATCTAATTGTTATTCTCATTTATCTCCTTAAAACCACCGCATAGTAGTAACTCTAATCGCAACGTAATTAAAAACTTTTCGTAATTCTAAAATTAACGAATTAATATGTTTAAAAAACGAAACAAAAAACAAATACTTAATTGATATGTTGTTCAATATCTTTTAAAGATTTTGTACAGATTTGGGAAATATTTTTCTTGTGTATTAAAATCATTTTTTTCCAAAATGTATAAGTAATATGTATAATACTATTGCTTTAGTTTGTATTCTAATTGTATTAATATTCTTTCCAGGCTTAGTAATTATATATGATCAATTACGAACTTGTGTTCACTGTCCAAAGAGTTCTGAATTGTAATATCACCACTGATGATGAGATTTTTCAATCTCAAAACATGTATGGTTTTTTTCCTAACGATTTAATTGTATTAAAAAGTACGTATTGTGGCGTAGACGTCTTTTATTCCTTTTATCTTTACTCCTACTCCACTTGATATGGATTATTTTGTAAAAAAAAATAATTAATATTTTTGAACTTTATGTGGCCAAATCTGCCATGCCATCGTATTGTTTTTTAAGTTTAAATTCAATACAGTTCACTTTTGGTAAATAGTTCCTTTTATAACTTACTATGGATAGGTGTTCAATTTGAATATATTTAATGAAGAACGGTTTGTTGAAGATAAATATTCCTACAAACCTGAAAACTAATCTGGCATCAGTGTTCTATTACCCTTCAGTTAATGCTGGGCGTGCATTACCAATTTAAATTTAATGCTTATGTATGGAATAAGTTTTCTTTGCCGCTAAAATATAACATATAAAAAAAACAAATGGAACAAACAGAATGAAAGAAAAAATATCTATATAATCATAAATAGCATATAAATCGTAGCACAGTTCAGATTTTATCTGATTAAATTTATATAATCAATCCAGCACGTTAATCTATTGTTTTGTAAATGCCTCCATTAATTTTAAGAATGTCTACGATAAAATTTTAAATTAGTTACACTTTTAGACAACTCGTATAATAGGTATAAAAGGAGTTTGTATTTACTATATATGCAAATGCACGGTTTTATAATTTGAATAAATTTACAATCTGCCTGAAAATTGACATAAGAGTTGAAAGAGAATGCTATTATCAATTTGAATAATGGAAGACGTGCACCGTTAGTCTTACTTATTAATAATTGTCCTTTTGTTTAGCTTTTGTAAGTACTTGGTTAGTTGATGGAAAATTTATTTTTATTCTTTTTTAACGAAATAATACATAGAAATCGACTTCCGCTCCGGTATAGAGAGGATTAATTTTTGGTAGACTCACAATGACCAGTGGCGGCTCGCAACTCATTTAACTATGGAGGCTAAACTTACCTAGGCAAATTTCTCACCACCCATGAGGTAGTATCCCGAATATATTTCACTTTTTCATTTGAATTCTCAATTTCTTGTTTATACGCAGATTTAACCGTAGTCTGGATATTTTGTTTACCAAAAAATTTGAATTCTATATTCGCTGAAATATGTTCCTGACTTTTTGAATGCCTTTCGATGCCTCTTACTAGATTTTTAATATCGTAATAGAAGAAGTTTCAATAGAAAATAATAAAAAGTACCAACAAAACAATTTATTTCTTTGCTGGCTTCCCGTTAATCGGGGAATCTTTTCATAGAGAGTTATATTAAGACCCCTATTTTGCCTTACCATAGTCTGCACTAATGAATTTAGAGTCGGCTTAGCTCTGCCTCGCCTCTTGACTTCCAAATGTTGTTCGTGATTTAATTTGTTAAAGCCGTTGTTGTTGAAGAAATCACTTACACGCAGACTTGAAATTGAAGCCATTATTTATTTAACTTTATTATATTGCACAAAAAAATGTTCAAAAGCAAAAAAAAAAACAAACTTTGTAGTCGAAAATAATTTGGCTGTGTTTTCTGAGAACATATGTTCAGCTATCTATGATCTCCGGCGGGTGGACGTGATTTATACCGATTTTTGCAAGGCATTTGACCGTATAGATCACTACATATTGTTGTATAAATTACAGAATATTGGTTTCTCTTATCGTTTGGTCAACTTCTTCCGATCATATCTGTTCGAACGATTACAATTTGTAGAATATGAATGCTTTAAGTATTTGGTTTTTCCCTCCAGCTCGGGGGTTCCACAGGGATCCAATCTCGGTCCTTTGTTGTTCAATATTTTCATTAATGACCTAATTGAGTCTTTTACGTGTGGTAGGCTTGCTTATGCTGACGATCTTAAGATCTTCCAGCCCATTAATTCCCTGAACGACTGCGATCATCTGCAGAGTAATTTGAACACTCTGTGTAACTGGTGCACGGACAATCGTTTAGAGCTTAATGTATCTTAATGCAAGATCGTTAGCTATTCCAGACTAAAGAACGGATTGAATTTTGATTATCAATTGAACAATGAGTTCTTGGAAAGGCTCATCGAAATTAAAGATTTGGGTGTTGTCTTCGACAGTGAATTTACATTTATCCAGCAGACCGTGTAGTATTGAGCGCAAATAGAATGTTGGGTTTCATTATTAGGAATTGTTGGCAATTCAACGATGTTTTCAGGGTTAAGCTTTTGTTTTATGCTTTTGTGAGATCTAAATTGGAATTTGCCGCAATTATATGGAACCCCATATATAGTACTCATATTAGATCCTTAGGGTCTGTTCAGCGCCGTTTCCTTAAATACCTAGCCATAAAGCCGACAATGTTTGTGGAGTTCATTACATTATATTTTCACTCCTCGTCATGGATTATTTTTCGATAACTTAATTAGCCTAGCCTTCCTCGTCGGGCCGTCACTGCTAATGACCTGATACTTCAATAGCGAACTTATGCTGACAATCACGTGTGTACCCTAAATCTTTGAACGTATTGTGACGAATATTAAAATGTCCTCTACGCTTAGAGATAAATAAATACATCCGGCAACACCGCCAGGTCTAGTCATACTCACGCTGCTATTGTCGTCGAACACCACAGAATAGAACAGAAGAGAATAGAAAGCTCCAGAACGTTTTTGTTTGCTGTGGAAGGCGACGGTATATAAAGACAGAGAGACAGACACAGAGGACAGTTCAGAACAGTGTTGTGAAATATAAATAGTAGAAATAAATATAGTTCTTTTAAGTTATTAATTTAAGTGTTTAGTTATTAAGTGTAAAGAAATTAGTTTAATTCAAATCTCGTTATTATTTCACAAATAGAACTCAAAAAAACGTTACAGTATCAAGTCTGTTTAGCATGAACTGAAATTTTCTCATTAGCTTAACTTTCCTTACTTAATCCCTGATGACACCTGCACTTTGGTGGCTGTAGCACTGTAGTTGGGGGGAGAATGGAGTCCCATAACACATCTGATAGTGCCCTTCGTTTTGGTGTCGCCTCACAGGAGCAAACGTTTACAACACTTACTAGTTGATAGGATATGGTTGCGAAAGGCTTTTAGGTGCATGTTTGTCCTAGCATAGAACAGACGTGAAACTGGCAGGGTGTGTGCGCACGGTTTGCGTGCACTATTCGATTTGGTTTGCCGGCCTTTCTTTCTGATTACGTGGCTTCACGTATCCCGCATACGTTCGCATTTTTGACAAAACCCTGATCCGTGACAAGATCGCGAACATATTCTTGACACTGCACGATATACGGGTACTGTCCAGGATGTCAATTCTTGAAAACCGGTAGATCAATCAACATATCAAGAATGAACCCCATACTGCACATTACGCGACGTTGTTACGCTGTTTTGTCTCAAATGCAGACCCACCTTTATAATGAACAACCATCAAAGTTTTTCCATAAACAAATTTTCAAGTATAATACTAAACAACTAAATATTATTCCACCTTGCTACCTATACATTTGCTCGTATAAATGTTGCATACACATGTACAATAATCAATGATAGAAATTACAATTATTTACCATACAATGCGAGACACCTTTCATCACCAAAATTTACATTAGGTTTATTTTTAAATATTAAGTGAAGTAATGAATGTATAAGAGTGACCTTTTACCTGTGAAATTCGATTCTAAAACAATAACACGAAATATGACCACAATATAATATATTTTACAGTGATTGACAAAAGTGATACGCAAATTTTAGAAGAAAAATTTCAAAATGTCGATAAGATTTTTGGGAAACAAGTTATTTATTATTAAATTAAATATAACTTCTTCAACTTCTCGAAGATCATATGACAATACATAGCGATCATTTATCATCATTTACCATTAAATTATTTACATAATGCTTCTCAATATTTTTTTTCAGCCGCTTAACAATCGTGGTATAATTGCGAACTAATCTCAACATTTATGGATGTTACCTCATTTTGAAAAAGTAAATGGAGATGGAAATATGAAAAAATTGTCAATACTATTTCCTATTATTTTTTTTAATACCTACAAACTATGAATTGAATTGTGATTCTAAATTAATTTGTAATTGCTTAAAGAGTGACTCTGATAATGACTTCTGGTAATCGAAACCTTCAATGATTATATATAAATTAGTAATATCCAATTTGGTAAAGTGATTTTATACTAGCGGTTCTAGAAGAACGCTCATCTTGTCAAGTAATCAACTAAAGATCAAGAGGGTCTAGCTTTTAAGCTGTGACAGCAATGGAGGGTCTGCTTAGTTTATTTAAATTTGAACTTCCTACATATCTAAAATATACTAATGTTTAGTGCTTGAATGAAAGTCAAATCTCCACAAAGTAAATTTAATAGAATTTAGAATCAATCCGCCATACATGTTTCGGGACTAGACCAGTCCCACCATCAGTGGCAAGTCAACAATCGTACAAACATAACGCCAAGACATACAATATTCTGGTCAAAATTCCACCGAAATCACCCTATGGAAAATATTTTTTTGATTTATTAAAATTACAATTACATAGTTAAATCTGTTTTCTTTTTGTATATCATTATTTCGGGTTCCAATAAAATTTTAAAATTACTCAAGGGTTTGTTTGTTTTTGTTAGAATTCGCAAAGCCGTAGTGGTAAGGACGTCAATTGATTTTTTTGTCAATTGACGTCCTCACCATCTTTTGACCAGAATATTGTGTCTTGGCGTTATGTTTGTACGATTGTTGACTTGCTACTGATGATGGGACTGGTCTAGTCCCGAAACATGTAGGGCGGATTGATTCTAAATTCTATTAAATTTATTTTGTGGTGATTTGACTTTCATTCAAGCACTAAATTACAACTCCACTTACGAATGGACTATTTTTCCAAATTATATTAATGTTTGTTTAACCCTTTGATGCCGATATTAATTCGACAATTGTGAAAGTCAAACATAATGAGAATTTTTGATAGAAACGTGTTTATTCAAATAATTAAAATATGATTTAAATACACAAAAAATATAGGGGATTATCCTGCAAGGGATGGTTACTAATGCTAACCACTAGGAACTAAATAGTAATAAAGCTACCAAGATTACTTTGCAATATTGGAATAAACAAATAACGAAACATATTTTTTTATTTGTGAATTGCTTGTTACATAAAGTAACACTTTTAGTTATGTTGAAATTTGGTTCACACCACCATGCATTCACCAGACGGGAATGTTGGAAATTTGGGTTACACTGCCTGCCGATCACCACTGATGACATGTGGATCAACGAAACGGCCAGTCTGGTGAATGCCTGTTGGTGTGAACTAAATGTTTAACATACCTAAAAGTCTTGTTACTTTATGTAACAAGCAATTCAGAAATAAAGCTTCCCGGCAGGGAATTCGGGCGCATCTAGTGTTGGCAATAGGATATGATGGAGTTGTTGCTTCTCGTGCGGGCCATCGTTTGTGAACTGTTGCTCACACTAGATGTCGCCAAAAACATCTTTTTGGTTTTTTATTTTATGCGAAACAATGCAAAACAGTTCCTGTCTTTATACAGGCACAACCCAACATGCCAGGTTGAATATTTCCAAATGGCTTTATGAATGTCTTTGAGTGTACTACATTTGGCGCACCGGAGATCTTTCAGGCATATTATGAGCAGCATTTTCATAACGCACTTATAGTGTGATACGACCTTTTTGAAACTATTTGAAGGTTGATCTGAAAAAATTCTTCCCCGCTTGCAAAAATACATCCGCCGATGTCTCAGTATCATCAGGCAAATTCGAACCAGTTGATTCGTCGTTACTTAGTCCAGTAATCTGTAGGAATCAGAAATCAGGTCGCCTACCAAGTGGAATGTAATCATTGCTGTTTCACTGTATCTCGTTATTAAAAGTCACTTCGTTATTCTCGATAATAATTGTGCCCAGATTTTCGATGTCAGAAAGTTCTTCGTCATCATTGGGAACATCAGGTGATAGCAATTCATCATTCATAACCTCTTTTAGGTCGTCTGCAAGATATTAATCATTGCTTGGTATTTCTTCCAGACGATCCAAAAAGGCGACTTGAATCGATATTTTCAAGTTCAGAAAATTTCCAGGCAGCTGAAATCTAAAGAATTCACATAAAAAAATATGCTTCACCACATTTGTTGTTAAATGTTAGGATTAAAAATACTTTCATACAATATATTTTAACGAAGAATACAATTTGAGACGAAAAAACATATTTTAAAATTTTTTTTAAATAATTAAACTCAACTGTCATATCCACTAAATTTCTAATTTTAATAGCTTAAAATTGAATATTCTGATTTATACATGTTTCGGCTTTAGCTAAAACTATACTCAGGAAATTATAATCGCTTAACTAATTATACCTACATAGAATCTTAATGGAATATGTTTGTTTATACATTGAAATAAATATATTATTGCCAACAAGATGTATTTGGCGACATCTAGCGTGAGCAGGCAACATGCCCGGTGGAACACAGTTCACAAACGACGGCCGGACGAGAAGTAACAACTCTATTATATCCTATTAATAATATTAATTTTGGCGGTTCTGCCAATAGTTTAATTACATAGAATAATTTAAAAATCCACAGTGGGATGAACAAGTTACCCAATATTTTTTAAAATAGTATTATACGTTCCTATAGTGTCCACCATTGGAAATTACACAAAAATTTGTTCACATCATGTCCATTTAGACAAATACACAATATTCTTTACAATAGATAGTAAATATGGACATTTTGGAACCATTAGCTGCTATTTTTGACGCAAAAATATCACAAAAACTATAAAAAAGAATAGAAAACTAATATCGTCAGCTTTCACTCGCTAACTAGTATGAATTAATAATTCTGTCACCAGACTCAGGGATTTCTGTTGTGAACCCTAAGATGGCTAAACAGAACGATCCTAGAGCCACAAAGAAAACTACTAGTATAACCTCAAGCACCCGTGAAACACTATTAATTCGAAATCATAAATGTCACTGAAGGCGATCAAAAACCGTTGCATTTGCCAACGAGAGAAAAAATGATGCCTAGGCAACACATTAAACTCCGTGGTTACCACGTAAAACCGGTAGGAAAAAATAGGGTGGACATTAGTAGTGTGGTTTTCATTGATAACCAGTAGTCCTCAAAGGGCTTTGCCAATATGTTAGTGATTTTGTAACTATTAAACAAATCAAATCAAATATTTATTTCGCCATCAATAAGTACAAGAAAGTACATAGGCAAGTTAATATTACATAATCACAGTCAAATTAACAAATCCATAATATGCTTTTAAAATACATCATATGTATGTTTTAACAGGCAAGTTTAACATAATTTAATTTAGATATAAAAAAATATGTACAGATAAAATATCTAACTAAGTCCAAACATAAAAGAAAATAAAAATACACTAAAATACAAAATATATAACAACAAAATAACAAAAATAAGACGAATTATACTGGAATAAAACATTTTGTATGGAATCAAAATCATCAAACAACATCATCGTTGCTTTTACCGAACCTTGTACTTTTATTATTCATACAATATTTAACAGCGATTGAATATTCCCTCATTTTAATAACAATAGTTTTTAATTTTGAATAATTTAATTCGATGGTAATTAATGTGATACGGATGTACATGTACATGGTATACACAACATTTACGCAACTTTCTATTTAATATATACAACTTTTAACCTTTTCAGACATGCACGCGTATCAGAAATTATAACTTTTCTTTTATAAATTCATTAAAAATCGGTAGCACTATCAAGTGGAATGGATTTATTGTTATAGCAAGTAAAATAAATTACCTTATTTGAATAAATCAACAACAATTATCATTTATTAGGTAAGAGGACTGGATGCCAACGTATTCCAATTTAACTAATGCGAAAAAAGTTTAAGTAAATCGATCTAACCCAAGGATTAACCAAGTAAGTAACTAAGTTTTGAAAATTAAGAAGAAATCATACAGCTATCTATGTAAAGTAGTCAGCACTCTTCCAATGCATGATTTTGAATAGCAGATTTGCCTGATCACCGCCTGGTCAAAGACTGCAGAGACAAGGGACAGACGGACCAGTTAAAAGGAGAGTTGAATTATACATATTCTTCGGACAGGTCGATGTCTCAGAAAACAAATCAGCTGACAGCCTTCATGGAAACATTAGCTAGGAGAATGAAAAATACCTGGATCTTGTAAGATTTTGTTCATTCTTTGTTTTGTCAATAACAAAGAACTGATATAGCGATGTCATTACAATTCCAGAAAGCTTAAACTGCCCAGAATCCTGCGTGACAGTTCGATCTATAAGCAGACATTCACGACAGCCAACCCTCTTTGACACACGTGAGAATTTGCTGCTGTCCAATTAGCCACGCATCGAAAATGCGGGCCAAATGAAGATAGATATTAATTATATGAAGCTCATATACTGGCATGGAATCTGCGCTGGGCTTGTCTAAAAGAACGGCGCGGGAACTCCTAAGTGCTGAGCCAAGAGCGAGCACCAGATATATTGGGAACATATTCCCAAGCAGGAACACGGTAAGAAATTCATACCTGGTGCAGCACCAAAACGCACTGGAAAACTGCTAACATTACGCAGGAGACAGTTGCGAGTAACTGGCTGCTGCGCCGTGAGAAGCTACCTAAATAAAATGGCTCTAACGAGGACCTGCAATGTAGATTGTGTAACGGGGCAGCTTTACAACGAAGGCGACACGCGGGGCTTACAAAACAAAGGTATTAATTATTCCATCCGGTCCTGGGGCAGCAAAGTTCTTAGTGCACACTATAAAGCACCTCGAACTTCCTCAGTAGTTATCGGATCGCATGTTTGGTCTGGTTGAGGAAACCCTTGAAGAAAGTTTCCAAACTGTGCTCGGGCTAGAGTGTCTTCGTTGAAAGGACGCGGATATTCCTCCAGAAACCTTCAACCCGCTCCGCGGAAGGTGGATTGTCGACAAAATGCGGGGGCGGTTGGAATAAACGAGAAGGATTCTCCTCGAACTGTAAGTTCTCGGAGACCACCCTCGCTCGCCTCGCTAGTGAGTTGTTTTCAGTCACCAGCATACATATTTTGTTGCAACATTGCTGCTTGATGGTCTGCAGCAAATTGTCACGAAGTGTATGATACGTTCTCCGTAATTCGGCAGCAATACGACGGACTTTAGTAGTGAAAGGCAATCCAGCCCTTCTGTACTGCATCACATATGCTGAATACGAGATGCGCGCTTTCTTTGCCTTCGATCTTTTCTACACGCTCTCTCGTAAACGGCGCAATTACTGCGCCTGATGTCGGCTGTCTCTGGAAGGTCATAGATTTGCGTCTTCTTTGGCTAGAGTTTCGGGCGTCAACAGGCAAACGGGAGAGTCCTCTACCCTCCTAACGGCCATTGATACTGGTACCTCCGCCAGATCGGGAGGCCGAGGCTCCTAACATAACCATTCTCCGCAGGTGCGACATATAGTCCCGCAATAAGTGATCGAGACTCAGGTTGCATCTCACACCACCGGGCATGCATGCGAGCCATATATCCCCTACGTTGTGGGCTGCTGCTCTCATAGATTCAGTGGCGAAGCGTCCATGTAACCATTGTTAACTTTGGTAACAGCGATATGTAATAATTTAGTAATTAATCAATGAAATTAACCAAATCCACGAAAATAATTCGCTCTATACTGTTTGAGTTATGCATTTCGTAGATAAGACATTTATAATAAACAAAATGCGTAGATAACGACGTCTTGCGAGACATTGTTCGTATTATACTATACATCTGCCTCGCTTAGACTAGATTGAATGTTACCACTTTCGTTTATGGATACGCGTGATGGTCCGTCGTGTTTGGTCGCGTACTTGGATTCTACAGCGTGGGGGCGTCGCGAGATTATGTACGCTTGTTACCATTTTTTGTTTTGGTTACTTCTTAGTCGTTACACAGAATAGGCTGTCTTAGAATAGTATGTTTAGTTTTTTTTTATTGTTTGGTTGTTGTTTAATATATTATTTGGGAAATTGGAATAGTGATTTATTTTATTTTATCCGACAGGCCTGGATTAGTCCTAGCGATTTTTACTTAAAAAAAAATAATTTAAAAAAAGTTTAAATAAAATACCTAAAATAAGCAAAAAATTATGTTTGGGAGGTTCAAAATAAACTTTTTTTTTAAGATAAGATTTTTCACATCTGGTTTTGGTAACACAGAAAAAGTCACGCGTCGCCGCTGCAGAGAATCAAATCGGCCCTCATCGCGTCGGTCCACTCACTCAATGCGTCATTGTACGTTGCGGCAGTTGCACTGTGGGACTGGGCCAGTTGAGCCACCTTGCCCTTGACCGATTATCCGGTTCGGTCGGGTGTGGGGGCTCTCTCGGCTTTCGGCATCTCGAACCGCGGATAGGTGTTGGCAGGGAGTTGGCTTGGAGAACTCCCGGTCGACAAAGGTTGAGATTTAGAGTTGTTTCTCAACCCTTGAGGGCACTTGGGAGTCGGGCCGCCGATCCGATTTCCCCCTCTAGCTGGGAAGGTGGGAGCGCAACTACCCATTATCCAACTATGTTGTTTGGGTACCCTGCTGCCTTATTATTATTATATGCAATTACATGTAAAATTTAAAAATTGTGCCGAAGTAATATTTCGTTTTTAATAAATCGTTAATTTGATAATAGAACGTGCTTTAACTTGCTACAAATCGCTGCCTACTATTAATATAAATAGTAGGAGTGAACGTATTTAAGTTACGTAAATTTTTAGGTGTTATTCAACATTGTAACTCATATACAGTTTCAAAGATCATGATGTCTATAATTTCTCTTTAATTGGACATCCCATATGTTCCTCTCCATTTGTTTAGAACAAAATTAATCAAATCAATACGATCGACTTAAAATGAATTGCAGAGTTGTCTTAGATCTCCCACATATTACGTAATAACATTTGCGAGACATATACTTATCGATTCCAACAATTATGCACAAATACCTAACAGTCATTGCCGTAAATGAACAACAACTGAACTTGCAGTTTGAAAAATTCTCCATTCAACAATGGATAATACTGTTATATTGGTATGGTATAAGGTGACTTTGTACTTGTATAATACATACATATACATACGTAGGGACGTTTTTGTTTTTAATCCCAATACGGTGTTCTGTTATATGTAAATGCTAAATGTGAAGTTTCCGACCTGTAAGGTGTGTCATTTTATGTATACGTATTACCTTACCTGTCCTCTTTTATAAATGCATCGCGATGACTTGCAGGAAGACCTCTCGTATACCAAGTGGTTCACAAGACTCTTGCATTATATTTATGTAAAATAGAAATTTGATGATCATAACGAATTATTTATTTTATGAAGTCAAACTCGATCACATAAGAGGAATAGTTTCACCCTTCATGTTACGCTTACAAACAGAACTTTGGATCAAGGCATTAATAGGCAGTAATATACTGCCACCAATTCGCTGGTGCCGTACAAGAAGGATGCAGATTTGGAGATGCTTCGGTAATGGTCTGGGGTGGAATAAATTTGGAGGCAAACACCAATCTTGTAGTGATACCAGCTGCAAGATATATTGATATCATTCTGTGAGATTACGTTATTCCTGCAGCATATGGTATATACGCTTTGATTTTCTTTTCAAGCAAAATAATTGCAAGGCTTCATACTGCTGCGATTACTATAGATTTTCTTCGACGTCGTCCAAATCTACCTCAAACCGTATACCACAGCAAGACATTCGAAGGCTCGTGAGAAGTATGCCAAGAAGTCATACGTGCTGTTGGAGGGCATCCTCGATACTAAAACACATAGATTTCCAGATAGCATTAAAAAATCTTTTAATTTTGTTATTCGCACGTTTTTTTTAATTGTTAATTTTAATTTACCAATAAAGGATTAGCTGAAAGTTCTATTAATCGATTTCTTAGAAGAAAATATGTGTCTTTCAGAATATAAATGTTCGTCTGTATATATCAATAACTTAATAAGTTAAAGGGTTATCCAGAAGTATTCCTTTGATTTTTTTGAGCAGCGTATAATATAAATCTCCAGAAAATTAATCAAAATGAGCAGCTCATGTTGTAGAGCCAAAAATATACTGTTTGAGCGTCTTTTAAAAAATTCAAATTCATACCAATAATTCTGAATATTTTTTTTTATTTCTTTTACTGTGACGATTTCAATTATTCTTGTGGGTGGTATATAAATTTACATACCTACGTAACAATACAAATAACCTGTTACATCAAAACACAACTGCATCTATTGAAAAATCGCTATAAGAAACGTATATAGTATCTTTTGCCAAAAAAGGCTAAAGTTATGTACACAATATTTATACAGTTTTTATGCAACAAGTAAGGTATTTTCACATTTTTTTTTAAATTCTGATCTCAAGGACGTAGAAATTTATTGAAAATTAATAGCCGATACAAAAATATAAACCCAAAATATGTTTTGCAACAGCATATTTATATAAAGTTATCATTGTTGTTTTTACGAGGGGGAGTTTTTAATTCCGGTGAATAAAAGTAGGTGGTAGGAATATTTTTAATCGTGACATGATATATGTCCTATCATTGGTACGAGTATAAATACTAAGTTGTTCTTATTCGCAGGGGCCTGCGTTTTTGACCCTTTTCTACACTATTTTCGAACGCCTGTGTGAACCAGTTCATTTATGTAACATTTTTTAGGTTAAATTCTATAGGAACTATGAAAGATTATTCCGTATTTCGAATAAGTTTAGGAAGTATATATTTTTTATTTTGACCCCTTTTACACTATTTACGAACGCCTATGAAAACAAGTTATTTATAAGACATTTTATAGGTTATGTTCTACCAAAGTTATAAATAACTAGTCAATATTTCTGCTATGCTTAAGAAATACGTTTTTTTCTAACCTTTTTTACCCTATTTTACACTTTTTTCGAATGTGAATGTGGTCTAATTGATTAGGTTAAATAAAAGTTGATTAGGTTAAATAAAAATTATTCAATATTTCGGATAAGTTTAAGAACTTTGATTTTTTTACTTTTTGAATCCTCTTTTAAACCTTTTGCCTACGCTCAATGCTAATCACCAACTATAAATATCCTGTAGTATTTTCGTATCAAATGTGGTTAAAATCCGTTAAATGGTTTTTGAGTTATCACGAATACAAATTTTTCTTGACCCTTTTATAGAATTTATGGTACATTCATTTTTGTCGTGTATTTTTAACACCAATTCAACTAGTTAAATATAAAAATTTAAATATGTATTTTTTTTATTTTACACCCTTTTCTATTATTTACGGACGCCTATGTAATTAAAAATTTTATGCAGCATTTTTGTAGGTTATCTTATATCAAATCTATATATAATTAGCCAATTTTTCTGGTATATTTGGGAAACATTTTTTTTTTCGTTTTTGACCCTTTTTTAGACTATTTTCGAACGCCTGTGTGAACCAATTCTTCTATGTAACATTTTTTAGGTTATATTCTATCACAACTATGAAAAATTATTCTATATCTCGAATAAGTTTCGGAAATATATATTTTTTATGTTTTGACCTCTTTTCCACTATTTACGAACGCATATGAAAGTAAGTTATTTATGACACATTTTATAGGTTATATTCTATTAAAGCTATAAATAATTAGTTAATGTTTCTGCTACGTTTAAGAAATACGTTTTTTTAAAATATTTTTTACCCCATTACACACTATTTTCGACGCCAATGTGTGTAATATTTTATGTTCAATATTTTAGGTTATATTCGATTAAATGCGTAAAAAATTATGCAGTATTTCGGATAAATTTAGGAACTACGATTTTTTTAAATTTTTAAACCCTCTTTTAATCACCTTGCCTACGCTCAATGATTCCCAAAATCTGATAAGTTCCTTGCCATGTCAAATAGTATTTTTGTACCAAATTTGGTTAAAATCTGTTAAGTGGTTTTTGCGTTTTCGTGGATACAGACAGAGTTGAGCTCCTCTACAATGTAATGGAAAAAGGAAACAATGAATTTGGTTTTTTGAGATATACACCAAACTATATCTAGATTGAAATTATGTTAATGTAGATCAAAATCTCATATCAAACCCAATATACACTTTTAATATCGAATAATTTCATAGCTATTTTTCACATTTAGCATTCACAATGTTCTTTTCAGAAAACTTCTATTAAGAATTGTAAAATAAACGGTTTTTAATAGTACAAAGTGTTTTTACATTTAAATTAATTTTTTAACAACGATTTTGAGATCATTTTGAAATATTCGATAATTTTGTTTATGAATGTATTTTTTTTTTAATTTAAAAGTTGTCTGGTTACACGAAAAAAAAAATTAGATTTAGTGAAAAACGTGAAAAACTTATGGCGTAATAACGTTTGTTTTTCGGGTCCTCATTTATTTTTATATCACAAAACTTAAAAAGTAGCCTATAAGTAGTAAAAAATAAATTAAAATGAAGAATAAGCATGAGGGATATTGACGATTTCTAAGAAAAAAAATAAATCAATCCAAGTTATATTTAAAATAAAAAAAAAAACTGTATTAAACAATAAATACATATTTACTTATATTATATACAGGGTGTTTCAGAAGAAAAATGTTAGGAAATTTTTTTGGTTGCTATATGGTAATGAGTCAAAATCTTATTTTATGTTGAAAAGTAAATGTGTGAGATTTTCAATTAAATTTCAGAAAATTTTTTTTTTTTAACTTTTAGATGTGTGAAGAAATAATTTATTATGTTATAAACATTTGCACTACTGGGGCTGGGAGTACCTACTTGATTTAAAATATGATTTTCGTAGAGTGAGAGTAAAAATGCAGTTACATATCAAAAATGCAACCAAAAACATTATATACTAGAAATTCATTTGAGATTTAAAAAAAAACAGTATGAGAACCAGTTGTCAAATAGATAAGAAAATAAATTTAAAAAATTACTAAAAATTTCTTCATATAAAAGTGGTTAGATTTTCAGTTGATTTTTCTTGGGGTTGTTCGGTTTTCTCTTATTACAAAACTTTTTTAAATAAAAACAATATCCATTTTTATTTTCGTCAACTAATTGAATAACATGATATCGACGTTTCGTTACTAATTAGTAACTTCTTCATGTGTCAACAATTTTTTCTATCTAACACAAATTCCAACATATCAAAATCAAAAATGACAAACAATTTTCTTTATAATTAGAATTGTGAATGATAATGGTCTGATCCATCTTTAAATGAATTTAATTTATTTATATGTTTAAATGTTGAGTGTTGCAATTATAAAGAAAATTGTTTGTCATTTTTGATATGTTGGAATTTGTTTCTACATCTGAAGAAGTTACTAATTAGTATCTAACTAAGCGTCATAATCATTTTATTTAAGTAATTATTTGACGTAACTAAAAATGGATATCGTTTTTATTTAAAAAAGTTTTGGATTTATTTTTTTTATAAGAACCGAACACTCTAAGAACAATCAACTGAAAAAAATTAGGATTACGGTCCAAGAACAAACAAAGAAATATATATTCTTATTAATTGAGCCAATAAATTAAAAAAAAATCCCAATAATGTACAAAAGTAAGACAAACAAAAAGTTCGATAATGCAAAAAAATAAATAGAAACTAAACCTGTATAGGTATTAATTTTAGTTTTCAACTGAAGGTCAGATTTTAGAAATTTAAAATTGGAAGGACATGCCTTCAAAAATTAAGAAATAAAACAAGATAAATATTTTTAAACAACATTTTTATTTAAATAAAGTATAAAATTTCTCCGTATCTATGTAATAAAAATAAAATAATAAAAACTAATTAAGGCACTGTACAAAATGGCATAATATAACACTATTTACAATATTAAAAAACCATGATAGTGAGAAAACACTTTTGACTAGAAAACATTGTTCTTGTTCAATCAGCATCAGTTTGAAAATATATACTAAATACTTCATTACGAGAGTGCTAATTTTACAAAAATTTAACTAAAACTAAAAAAATATATTAATATTTTGTATTATTATGTATACGTATATACATTAAAAAAATAATAATAAATGAGATTTTTATTTTTTTGTACACATTTTCTATGTTTAATTTCAGTCTTTTGAGTCAGAAAGGCACTCTTTATATGATATACCATCACTTATGAATAATTATTATGGTAATTACAACATACAAAATACTGAATAAAATTATAAGGAACGGAACAGGAATGATTAACAAATTTTTCTAAATCGAGTATTATTTGTACTTACAAAAACAAAAGAATCAATACATTTTTTCAGGTTGTAATAAAACAGTACCTCCCGCACATCCGCCTTCAGCATGTTTCGACAATAACGACATCCTGGAGAACGTTTTGCTGCAGTTCGGACACGAGTACTTTTTTACATCAGAATGTGTCTGTAGATGCGCTCGAAGATTTGATCTGTCAGCGAAAGCTCTGTTACAATACGTACACGAAAAAGGTTTCTCCCCTGTGTGGGTGCGAATGTGACCTTGAAGCAACCACGGTCTCGAAAAGGCCTTGCCACATATCGTACATTTGCATGGCAATGTATGTGTGCGGATATGCATTTTTAATGCACCTAATGAAACATACACTTTGTCACAGTGTTTACAACTAAACGATTTCTTCGGTCCATCACCAGCCGCACAATGGAATTGTCGATGTTTTGATAGTCCGGAGAATGTTGAATAGCTTTTACCACAATCAGGACATTGGTGTCTAATGCCTGCATTTCTATTATTAATGTTACGCTTTTCAGTGAGATCTTCAGGACTGGATAAACTCATTTGCGTTTGTTGTGGAGGCGGTGAGTTAGTAGAACTATTTGGACTCAACGAATTTTGATCTATTGATGAGTACACTGTTGGCCTTAACGCTAGTGGTTGTAAAGGTTGTTGAACAATGTGATGTGGTGGTGATAATGAACTATCACTGTATGGTGAAGTCGATGGTGTTACATACATCGTTTCGTGATGGTGTCCATATGGATATGGCAAATAATGATATCCACCAGGATGGTAAACACTTCTATGCCATGTTGTTGGTGCATATTCTGGACTTATCGGTGGTGGATACGCAATTATTCGCGGTTCCACTTTAATTGGTGTGATAGTTGGATAGAATTGTGTTGGTGAAGGTGGAGGTGAACTAATTGAGATCGACGAAACTGGTGATACACGTGGATCAGATTCTGGCGATGAGATCGCTTGTGGTGACACTGAGGTCAAACGTCCCGTAATGCTTAAATCCTCTGGTTTAGTAGACAGATTCTCTGGTTCGTCTGGTAAATCGTCATCATTAAACACGATTGGCCGTTTTTTCAACGGACAGTTTGCATAGTTTTTAGCCATAATTGTAACTGGCATTATTAAACACTCAAAATTAACACTATAATCCAAAATGGTAAAGTTCAAAAAAATTAATAACACTAACAGTCAAATTTATTTTATACGACGCACTAAATATTAAAACAGAATAACTCAAGTAAACAGCTACAACCGCACTACTCCCTAGTCAAGCCGAGTCTGATGGAAAAACCAAACGGCACTACCTAGTTATTAACGTTTGGCTGTAGTCCCCACTATTTATATAAGCACGTGCCGTTTAACCAATGAAATCGGGCGAACGGTGTGGTACCCAATAGCATGTGGAGTAGGGATAAGCGGCAGGTGTGCGCTTCTTGTGTTGACTATAGTAAATATAATATTGCCTATTGCTAAAAACTCTTCTCTTCGGCGGTATTATTACCTACTACTACTTCTAAGGTGGCTTTTAAGTGTTGATCTGGGATTTTTAAGAGGTGGATAATTACTGTTGAACGTAATACTTGGATTTAGTTTCGTAATTCTGCTAAATAAATATCAGTTGATTGCGTATGAAATGAAAATAGTTATATCAGACGAAAAAGTTTTAACGATAGGTTAGGAACGTAAATTTATAATATATTATTTTGAAATAATATATTGCGAAACTTAATTGCTCTCTAATAAGAAACTTGCTAAATGAATAGATAGATCATATAAATAGTTTTCTGTCTCAATTTGAATACAGAATTTTAATAATTTATATTTTAAACTAAAATTTCCAATGTTTTTCGTTTCAATACAGTGAAATGTGATTTTGTAGTTATAGTTATTAATGACTAAATTAACATGAAAAGTGGTATTTGAATAAAGATGCAACATAAGTTTTCGGCATCTATTTTATGCCAAATTTTGTACAAATATTTAAATATTAATATATAATTGATTATTTTTGATTGGAAAAAGTAGCCCGTGATATTTTTTTATTATTTTTGGATAACGTGAGTGTGACTTCCACTTAAGGTTGTATAAGATTGAAGATTAATTTTACTATATTCGAAACGTCTTTAGAAATGGTAACCTGTAAATTTTGTTATTTTTATTTATTTAAATTCAAACATAGTTGTTAATTATTATGGGTTAATCAACTTATTATTATATAATACTAATATATTAAATGTAAATGAACACAATAACAGAACATAGTGCGGATAAAAAATTTCAAAATTTGTAATTTCTATGACAAAAACATCAATTTTTTTTTTTTTATTTTTGACCATGATTGAACTGAAACTCGCCCAATATAAAAAAAATAAAGGGCTTTAAAAAAAAAAAACTTCACAGCCTAAAAATTCTTGAACGGAATAAAAACAATCATTTGTAAAAGAAATTCTCAGCTCGTCTAAACTTCTTCATGCCCATATTTTTGAAATTCTCTATTTTAAAAATGATAGGTATTACCTATAGCATTTAATGCCAATACATTTGTGGTTTTTTGATCTATATTAAGCCTAGAAAAGGGTATATCTAGATTAGGTCTATGGCTAGTGTTGTGATCGTGGATATTGTCTCTTCTTTGCAATGATCCACTATGATTTTTAATGAACTATTATTGCATACAGGGACAGACATGGAAAAGTCATTATATTTAATTTTTTAAAATGCTCTCCAGATGATATTTGCATATTATATATATATTTGAGTCAGGAGAGTAATGTGGATTTCCTTTTATTCTAAAGATCAGATTTTTTCATTACAACGTCACTGATACATAACTCCACATGGTTTTTTTAAAATATAATATTATTTAAAAATAAATTTCTGGGACAGGTAGGTTATATATTCCGGATAATTTTTGCGTGAGCTTAAAATGCAAAGCTGAAAATTTAATTAACTACACACAAAAAGGTATTCTTATATGACATCGATAAGAATGATATTTAGCAAATAATATCAAATATATATCAAATTGAGCTGGAAGTCGCCCAATTAAAAAAAAAAATAAAGGCCTTTTTTATTATTATTTTTAAAGCATATTATGTTTTATTAGATATCACATAATATATCCTGGTTTTTCGCATGAATATTTTTTTACAAATTATACTTTTAGCAGCATATTCGCATATCACTTTTATATATGTGGATAATGTAAACCTAATTTTAAAAATAATAAGCTTGTGTCAAATAGTCATTTTATTATAGGTAACTTGCAAATAATGTACAATTATTATTTGTAATATTTCATACTATAAATAGAATTTAGAGGTAGTGATTGACCTTAGAAGTATACGTAAAGATTTATAAATAAATTGATTTCAAACTATATAGGTATTATTACATTTACGTTGCAAAGTATTCTACGATCTCAATATGCACTGTAGAGAATAGTCCTATATTTATTTTATTATATTATGATACAAAGTTCTCTTTACAAATTATTTATTATGGCTAAATTTAGATTTTGTGCAGGTATGCCTTACAATAAAAGATTTCCTTAATGATGCGAATTCTCCTTACCGATAGCAATACAAACTTACAAACAAATCTATATAGATAGGTAGGTACCTATCCTAATACTTTTAGTAGATTAGAAAAAGTATATTTAGATTCTATTACTTTACTATTATTGTATTTGAACAGAAGGAAACATCGATAAATATTTTTTGGAAAATGGCAATAAAACTCCAAAGTACTTAATATAAGTAAAAGTAACTAAAATCATAGTAAAATTCATAATTGACAGTATAATAATAATTGATCATGATTACTAATCAAAAACTTTCGCTATCCATATCAAATTTCCAAATAATGTACGATAAAACAGCCCTGATACATCGTTATTGTGTTCACCTATAACTATTATGTATTCGTATAAATATACAAAGTGCATTGGCACGCGCGCCTTACCTATAACCTCCCCGGTCTTGCAGTATATAAACGAAGTGACAGCACCTGGTGCCGGATTTCAGAAAAGAAAGACCGTTACAGCCAGAATACAAGAGCACCCCATCAACACAATAATAATATCTACACACCAGTATTTTTAATAATAAATACAGGCATAACATATAAGGGGGATGGCTAGGTGGAAAATGCCACCCCTCGCCTCACCTGGCATCAAGAGCATATTGCACCGCACATTTTTTGACATGTGCAGATATGTGAATGGTATATTCTATAAATATAACAGAACCGTACCAATATCTATTCTTATTTAAATTAATACGAAAATATACACAGTTATATTATTATTACATACCTACCTACTGCTGGCCAAAACAAGCCAACCGGACCAAATTTTGCCTTCACTTCAATCTCAAATATTTCAATAACCAGCAGAGATACGGGCATGTAGTTTTCATGCCATTAAAGAAAAATTATTTGTAATTAGAGCACAGAGTTTCGATTTTTTAAATGTAGGAGCCAATGAAATGTACAGGGTGTAAACAAAACTTCTGATTTTTTCTCCTGGTTTGGAAGATCCTCCAAATGTTTTATTTATTATATATAGTATATATAAAAAACAATTTAAAAGAATGATATTTGGTCAATTTTGGTAGATATTGAGATTTAAAAAAATAAGCTATTTTCATTTATACTGATTTTGTGTTTTGTAAGTCCGACGTTTTGTGACTGATATTGACCAATCATGCATTTTGCTTAAAATAAACTTCTAACATACTCATAAAAATTTATAGGGTGTCCAAAAAAATCTATATTAACGATTTTTGTCCTTTGAAAATTTATTGTTTTTAAATGAGTGTGTACGCATTTACATTTGTCGTAAGAAATTTAGACCAATATGTCGAAACAGCTTTTTACTTTTTTCCATATAAATTCTCTATTAGTTCGTATACAAAGTGAGTAGGCTGTAATATTTTAACGATAAATTTCTAGCACTACTGAGAAAATAATCCGAATTTAGACAAATTGAATGTTTTTAACTGAAAATCAACATTTTATTTCATTATTATTTAGTTTATAATTTTAGTTTTTTTAAAGTAACAATTTTTCACAACAATCTCTTGAGGTGAATGTAATGTAGCATGTTTCGGCGATTTTAAAATTATGTGTCCAGTGATGACAAATTTCTCCCAAACCTTGGATGGCCTGGCAATAAAAGTGGAGCGGAATGATATTCCACAAGATTTTATTAAATCACTAGAAAGCAGAATGCCACAGCGATGTCAGGCGGTTTCCAATGCCCAAAGGACCCTACAAGTTATTAAATTAAATAAACTAATCGACAGTAGGTAGTATAGTAAAATACTGAAATTTATATAAAAAAGTGTTACTTAATAGTAAAAATTAAAATAATTAAATAAATATATAATGAATTTTTTTACTAGTCGATTTTCTTGGGAATGAGGTTCATATGAAACTAGTTTTTTGAAATAATATTTATTTCATGTCATATCTTTCGTATAATGTTTCGACAACATTACAAAAATTAAATAATAAGGTTCAAGAAAACTTTCAAGAATAATATATAATGAATGGTAAAAAAATTTAGATGTTAAATGTTGAATTCTAGTTAAATAAAAACATGAAATTTGCCTAAATTCGATTATTTTTACAGCTATAAATTGATCGTTAAAATATTGTATATAATCATATATATAATATCCTAATCACCTTATAAAAACCTGTTTCGGCATAGTGATCTAAAGTTTTTACGACAAATGTTCAAATACTTTTTAACATACTCCCCAATTCCGTTGCTATATTCTCATTTAAAAAACAATTATTTATATAAAAAAAATTAAAAATGTTGACAAAATTTCGAGCATCTTAAGCTACGAGAAAAATTTAGTAGTTTTGGTTACACCCTGTAAATTTCCGTGGCGATTACATTTAAAAAATGTAGTCTCATGGCCCGAATTACAAATAATATAATTTGCCTTCTCCTGAAAACTACATGTCCGGATCTCTATTAGTTATACAAATATTGCAGTTTCAAAATGAAGGAAAAATTTGTAAGTACTTATAGTATAGTATAATCAATTTTGAAAACGTGTATGATACTTTTTGTCCATAAAATATCCCATTCTTAAGTCATGTTTCTATTATTTAGAATATTAGTAATAAAAGTGTTACTCCACCAAATTATCTTTAATTAATTTAAAGAAGTGGAGAGAATAATATACTCTTGAAATAAAAGTCAACCTCCACGTAATAAATTAAATAGATTTCTCTAAAAATCTTTACATCTACCAAACATGTTTCGGAGCACCAGGCCCCTTCATCAGTGGTTCTCAAAATTACAAAAAGCCTATTTCATCATTATTGTTACAATTATTTAGTTTATTAATCAGGAGAAATGCATTAACTCTGGAAAGAAAGATGTATGTAATATTTCGATGTATTATAATAAATATTAAAATTCAAACTCACCATTACGTGAAAAAAAAATATTTGATAAATAAATAACATATTCTTATTAATTTGTTAACATTTTTGTTAAACCATTAAAATCTATTGTCAAAAAACTTTGGGAAACATGTTTGGTGGATGTAAAGATTTTCAGAGAAATCTATTACGTGGAGGTTGACTTTTATTTCAAGAATATATCTTTAATTAGATATCTTTTTGAATTGTTACATGCTTATATTATGACTATATCCTTGGAAACTCTTTACAAGATGTAATTTTGCATAAAATCTTTTATTCCTTTATAAATAAAAATATCATCAGATTTATATCCATTAATAAATTTAACTAGCCCTGAAAAAGTTGTTATAGAAAAGGAACTGTGGGTAAAAACGGTTTTATTTGGGGTAAAAATCCTATGAAAAATGTCTGTTAAAAGACTAGCTAAATAGGCTGCAATTAGATGTTTTATAATTAATGACAAATCTATTTAATATTTTATATTATAACAAAATTTAAATTTGGTGAATGATAAAAAATACAAGCATGACATGCGTTGAATAATCAGCTTTAATAGCACAATATTAGTGGTTTTCCTTTTACCACATCGCTCACTTGAAATGATTTGATATATCCAATTCTTTGAAAAGCATGTCCTTATGGAAAGAATAAAGAATTGAGCTGCGATGCGATAAAGTGAGGTGAATAAAACCAATGAAAATTCGTATAATAGAAATTCAACTATAAATGTTTAACTAAAACATAAAACTATTTATAGATGAAAACGAGACTAGCCAATAATATGACAATATCAATTTTATTCACGAACACGAAAGAGAATTGAAATGTGTGCCATATAGGTAAGTATTTGAAAAACAAACATCTCATCGAGATAATCACATAATAAAACATTCAGAACTAGGTAGTTAATGTAATATAAGTATCTTGTATGCCTACTTATCTGGCAGTACATACGTAGTAACGCAATATACTTATATCTAGAAGTACTTTTATGCGCATTATAGTATACACTATTCCGTTAAATAAGCACGTGCCAAACTGAAATACGAACTGACAATACATATATTATTGTTTATATACGTTTGGCTGTATGTGCAAAACGATATTATTTGTTTATCTCAAACATAATGACACACAACAACTAACTCTGTTGAGAACTTTACTTACTCTTATCTGTAAACAGTTAAATGCATTAATGGAACATCATAGGCGTGTAATTTCATTTCTTTATTAATCTACTTGTCAAGGCATGAACAATATATTTAGTTCACATAATTTGCAAAGATAGTCTGAATCCACAACCATTCGATAACGAAACAAAGTTGATCAGATGTTTCACAGGCTAACCAATTTCTTTCAATAAATGTAACAGGTTTGACTAGACGCATCAGTTGATTCAATTCTTTATTATCAATCATTCGCATTTGCTTCATTACATTATTAAGGGTAGGCAAAAGACTAATACTGATATCCTGCAAGTAAATGAGATTCATCATTATTATATAAGAAATTGTGATGCGTACAGTGATAATGTAATGACAAATAAAGAAATACCCATACTGTAATATCAGGCGACATTTACAAGGGTTTGCCTAAATATTTGAAAAACAAATAATTTTAAGAGTTTTGTGAGAGGTTTATAGAATTACCTTTCATTGATATTTCTTGCCTGTTGTGAAGGTAATTGTTAATGTTTTATCGTGCATTGTAAATTATTATCTATTGGTTTAAATTTGTAGTAAGAATATTAGGGATATAATCATTTAGAGTTAGAGATGGTAAAGATATAAAATATTTAAATTTTGTTTAGAGGTAGCATTTATTTTTCATTTTTATACAGGGTGTCCACCGGGACCCAAGTCAATCTAGGACAATTTTGAAAATTTGGCAGTGTAACTATGACGACGGCGGCAGATAAGGTAAAGTAATTATAAGTTATTGACATTTTTAGGTGTCAACTTGCTTATTTCAAATGGAACACTGTATATATTACTAGAATTTTCTACGTAAAAACTCAACTAGACTTTGTGTATCATGTCCTATACCGAAGTCTTACAGTTTCTGATTTATTTAAGGTTTTATGTCAAAAATGACGTTTGCGGGCTCTAAAATTTCTTCTAATATTCTAATATTTCCCACTAGTTGCTAAGCAACTAGTGGGAAATATTATTACGCACGGATAAAATTTCCTGGTAATGACAAAAGTAGCGGCGGGCATGAAAAATCACCATAGCAACGCCGAAAATACAAACACCAAATTGACAGTTTTGGTATTTATAATTAATAATAATTCTAATTAAGTATTTCAATAATTTCAAAACACATAAACAGTGATAGTGAATATAGTTTAACGTATTGTTGCTAAGCAACTAGTGGGAAATATTATTATGCACGGATAAAATTTCCTGGTAATGACAAAAGTAGCGGCGGGCATGAAAAATCACCATAGCAACGCCGAAAATACAAACACCAAATTGACAGTTTTGGTATTTATAATTAATAATAATTATAATTAAGTATTTCGCTAATTTCAAACACATAAACAGTGATAGTGAATATAGTTTAACACCACCTAGTTAATTTAATACTTCTAATTTATCGTATTTAGGCTTATACGTTAACAGGGGTAAGTTTCGAAAAACAAATATTTTCCTAAAAATTATGTTAAATTTATTCAAAAGCATTAAAACAGTCGTAGAAAAAGTATAGTGTGAAACTCACATGAAATGACCATTTCCTACTCGTATGATTTGCAGGCGAGTGCTGCATACGATCATACTCGTAGGAAATACATGTCATTTCATGTTCGTTGCACAATATATCTCAAAAATAGTAATTTTATGAGAACTTTGAACTATTTTGGTACATAGTAATACAGGGTGTGCAAAATATCACATCAAACATGAAAATGAGAAAACTCTCAAAAGTGAATACTTTTAAATAGAAGCCTGTCAAAAGTCATTATTTTTAAATGAAAACCCCAATATGTTATAGTATTATCTTATTAAGCAATAAAAGAAGGGTAAATTTGTTTCAGGTTTGTATATCCCTAAAATGTTAAGTTTTTGAAATATTGCCAAATGAGTAAATTGCATACGGTAATTTTATTACAAATTTTACTCTCATGAACAAATTGTTGCTCAGATGCGTAAAATATCGCGAAGTCCAAGGTCGTCAATTCGAACAATTACTTAACAAAATAATGTTTTTTAATTGTTGTATATATTTAGTGTGTTCCTTTGTAAATTAAATATATCTTGAGACGTCCAAAGTTCTTAAAATTTCCAATAATTTATTTAACAGCATGTTGTGATGGTTTCCGTTTCTGGGGAAAGCGATTGGCAAAAGTGTCACATGTTTTTCAGACTACTTTATCACATTGTCTGTCCATTAATAATAAATAAATTTAAATAATCTTCATGTATATAATTTAAGCGCCCCGGAGTTGTTATTAATAATTATAAACTGGTAACTGAAAAAGTCCTAATGACAGTCTTTGATTTTTATTGCCGTCACAGCTACTTAGATGTATTTAAACTTAAAACTTGTAATACAGTTACCGTATGCAATTAACTCATTTGGCAATATTTCAAAAACTATACATTTTAGAGATATACAACCTTATACAAATTGGTGGTGTATAATTATCTCCTCCTAATTTATTATACTATATTTATACTTCTAAGAATTAAAAAACAAAAATATGTGTTTTGACCAATAATAAATTTTAAAAAAATGGTCATATCAAAACTATACATATATCTAGTTACAATCGTACATTGTAGAAATAAATACCATACTTGGCGCTAAAAGTTTAATGGTTTCCCTTAAAAAATTATATTTGCACCAGTAGTAGTTTCATATGAAACTTACTACCATTAATACAAAACTGATACACTAAGTTTATAACGTTGCTTAATTTATAATGTGTTAATTAGTAGCTTAATCAAATTAAATATATATAAATTACAAATAATGTTGAGTTATAGTGCTTTTTGAAAAGTGAAAACGACCGGTTATATCAACGCGTATTTCATGGAGTAAATCATTTAATGCTATTAGATACCTATTTTATTATACAATATAGATCATTGATTAGAAAATGTATTAAAATATATTATATATAAAGTATTTTATTGAGCGTAAATTTATTTCGTAGGTTATTTTAAGGTGTTAATTGTTCAGATCTGACAAGTCGATTAATATATGTCTTAAAAAATTGTTTCATGCGTAGACGATATTAGAAATAGAACGCCGACATTATGTATTATATTTAGTTCTATATAAATTAAATTATAACACAAACAATAGACTTTATCTTTAGCAGTATATTGGTTAGCACAAAAAGATACTTAAATTGTTTTATTGAAACCAATTTTTTTTATTTGAATTTTCTAACGCTTATTTTAATTATTATTACAATGTAATGTACTTACTTAGGTCTGATTACTAAGATATTCTTTAAAGTGAAGCGAATAATTGAAAATGGCTTTAAACTTAACAATAAAAAATCCACGGCCGTATTTAAAAAAACAAAGTTGATGATTCACAAACGAAACGTCGTAGTGAAAATTTGTAAACACTATCTTTTCCTGCTCAAAAAGTAACAATGAAGAAGTGCTTTTTATTTTTTTATATCTGTAATAATAATGTCAGAAATAAATAAAAACTAAAATCGCAAAAAATCGATTTTGAAAAAATTCTCAAAAACGGCTAAAATTACTTTACTTTTGAAAAAACCATTTAAAAGGGGTTTAAATTGTACAGTAAAAAAAGGAAAAACTCTCTTATTTTTCATTTTATCGATAGAAGTTACTCATGTAAAAGAGTTTTGCTGGTAAGATTGGCATAGAAAATTTAACATTTCTCATACGGGGTGTTCAGAAAATTGAACAAACTTTAAATGGTGCAAGAGTAAAGCGCACTTACTTGAGAAGATATGTAAATAAGTTACTAGGACAAGTTGTTGAGAAGTAAAATTTTAGAAAAAATCGGCTTACTTTTATTTATTTGTATTTAATTATTAAATTTATTTTACATCAATTAATTTCAAATTAAGAATGCACAAGTTGTAAAAGGTTATTTACTCAAACACACTATCACTCTGTTGGGTACCTGCCTTTAAACGAACAAGTAGCGGCATCTCTAATCGGATCCTTTAATTGATCTGGAGTGGCTTTTATTAGAGGTGTGTGCTAAACAATTTGTTTTAATCGGCCCCATAGGAAAAAATCCATCCATCCACTATTTAAAGTTTTTTCAATTTTCTAAACACCCCGTATAAGAAATGTTAAATTTTTCTATTCCACTCTTACTTTAAGAATCAGCAAAACTCTTTATCAAGAGTACCTAACTTTTTCGATAAAATGAAAAATACTCCACTTCTGTGGACATACTGTACATTTCAGAAGTAGAAATTTAATAAATAATTAAAAATAGTTTTTGCTTATTCTTATCTGATAACGTGTTTGTATATGCACTTTTAGTCTAAAACACATTTTCTTTTCGTAAAGTATAAAACAAGTACTTAGGTACATATCATAAAAGTATTCAGAAGGTCTAACTGGCAATAGATTATTCATGTTGTAGCAAATCTATTGTATGTAATTCCTTTATTGACCATACCTTATCTACAACCAGAACCTGACTCACAATAACAAGTTATTGAATATTACATGTATATTTTATCTTAATTATTCTTGCTGATGTTCCTTAATAATATTTCTGTTTATGTTTCAACAATTTCTAAATGTAAATAAACAAATAAACAAACTCATTCAGAATAATCTTAATCTCCGTACATATGCAAATTATTATTCAACTTATCCTACTAATATTAGAGATAGTAATAATTGCATGACTAATACGTATAGGTACAACTAGATTAAACAGGCCAAAATGATTTAAATTAGTATATTGTTAGGTTAGTTGCTCAAACCAGTGCAGTGGTTCACAAAAGCTTAAAAAATTAGCATATAGGTGTACTGAGGCAAAAAATACTGCAAGCCCTAACTAACGGTTTAGGAACTTGAGGGTTATTTTTGGGTTGGTTTCTATATTTTAAATTGAAATTATTACATTGAAATCACCGAAAATTACCTAATTCGACTTATAAAGGACCTAAAGGTTAATTATGTACATCATTCATCATAAACATGCATTTTAATCGATAATGAAAGTTTATCTGCATAATATTTCGTAAGAATATTGACTGTGAGCTCGAAAGTGGCCTTCAGGAGCAAAATAAAATGGATTTTTTTGTGTATTTGGCTTCAGAAACTAGTCTATTAGCCACAGATTTTTAGAAAAGCTTAGATTTTGTTTTTAGATGCCCTTATATGTTCAATTTGTATGTCTTAAGGATATCAATCATTAAATCGTAGACGTAGAAGTTTATGTAATTGAAATCCTTCGTCGATAATATGTTTAAGGGAATTATTAATAACGTTTTTGTTTTTGTCGCAAGAGAAAAAAAATATGATTAAGATCACCCTCTACATTATTACAATCGCAATAAGGATCGGTTTTAATTCCTAGTTTATGTAAATGTGCTAGAAAACAGCCATGATTTAACTGTAATCTTGTAATTGTTGACGAGTAATTTCTACTGGCATTAAAGCCGAAAATATGTGGAATTTCTTTTTTGTTCGATAAACTGGCGTGTATTTTGAAATAGTGGTTATTGGAACACGCAACGTAGTGACTCCAACTTTTTTTCCAACATTCAAAAATATTTCTCTTAAAGAACTTCATTAGATCGTTGTACACAAAAACCCTGGACATATTAGTGATACGACATGCAGATTGTGCTGCTTTATCTACGATTTCGTTTCCCAACACACCAACATGCCCTTCAGACCAAACAACGTTTACATTGCCGTAGTTACGACAATCGCATAAATAAGAAAATGGAAATCTATATGTTTAATTAGAAAATATAAAAAGGGGTGGTGACCTTATTAATTTATGATTTTGGCTGCTTTCTCCTAAATGTTTAGCATTGTTAGATAGCTCCAATGTCTTTTTCCTAGCTAAGAGATGATTTTTCGCAAAAAGCTACTCGACTTCTAATTCACACTAAATTCCACAACGCATCTATCATTTATTATTGTTATTATTTTGTGTTCGGAACATGTTTCCTCTCGTCGGTTCATATTAAATTTCATGAAAAACTTTAGCCCGATGATAACTAGCTCTCATATTGCTTTGCTGATGCAAACAATCATCTTTTAAGTCAATTAGTAACTAAAATTTATCGCCATTTAAACGAGTATAACTTGATTTTCTCAATTAGAGCAGCTTGTAAATTGGACATTGAAAAGATACAGATTTTTATTCTGCATGAATTTTATTAGGGGTTGCTGGTACTCAAATTGCTTTATTTTCGTTCAAAATACGTTATTTCAAAAACATAGAAGGTTGACATTGAAAATGATCCAAAAGAAAAAGAGAATCATTCGGTGTGTATACTAGAAAATGGGAATAGAGTGATATATTGGATTAACCTGAGTATATGCCAAGTTTTCCCAAAACTTCTAACGTATCATCGACCAATCATCCCCTGTATAGTTGGGGTTATATAGGACCTAATAAAAGCTTAACTATTATTATTATTATTTATTTTTTTGAAGTTAGGTTTTTCCTAAAATCTAAATCAAAAAATATCACGTTTTATAAATGTTTGAGAATCCCTGGGTAACAGGCTAATGCCTACATGCTTTAAAAAGGTAAACGCAAAAAAAAACTGAACTTATTATTATTAAATCAAGGGTGCTTCTTTGCCCAGGTGTGATGCCACTATATACTTGCCGACTTGGGTTTGGAAGAACCAGGTGCTCCAAATACAAAATTTACCACAACGTAACATCACAGCACCCTTTACCTTAATTTTTTTTTGCCTGTTGTCTTAGGTAATACGCATGTTAGAGAAACCAGAACAACATGAAGCACTATTTAATTGAAATGATTAAGGAACTGTTTATCATCCTATTACATTGTTACACTTTAAGTATGCACCATATCACAATATTAATCCATAATTATGAAGTAGAAGTAGTATAATTTATAAATTCAATAAAACAGATTTTTTGTCAACTCAACTATTTTACTAAATTAAAAATCAACATTCAAGGGACATATTTCGGTGTTACTACTACATCATCAGCTCTCACTTTGACTGTTTAATAATTTTTTACAAATAATTTGGAGATTGGAATGTTTTATTGAGATTGATGATGAAGTAGAATCTCCAAAACAACCTGTGTTAATTTGGCAGCAAGAGCCAGCAGCTACAATGTCCGAATACAGCCGAATTGCCAGTGGCGCGTCGGGAAGGGCAACCTCTTTATAAAGGGTGTCCTATGGTGACGACCCATTCAAATATTTCGGAGACTACTTTGAATTGAATTTGGAAAATTTTGGTATATGTATTGCCGAATATGATCTATTCAAATATCATAATACCAACCGCTTAGCACTTCCGGTTATACCAGAAGTTGATAGCGATTTTGTTATTTTAAATGGAACACCCTATATATTATGACATTTTTGGTTTCCACATAAGATTCTAGACATGTTTCATGTATCATGTCCTAAATCCAGCCGTTTTTGACGTATATCAAGATTTATGTCAAAACTGACATTTTAGGGCACAATAATAATCACATTTTTGTTCTTATAAAGAAGTCTTTGGTAATCATTTTGCAGGTGTTTTCTTATTAAATAAGGTCTCCATTTTCCGATACGTACGACATTTTCTAATTTATTCATACACGGTGGTCAAAAAATTATACTGAAAACGATGCTATAAAAACAGTCGAAAGTCAGTTTTTTCAAATGGAATAGGTATGTTTTTATAATTTTATCTTACGTATCATTAAAAATTAAAGAAACTTTGTAATATGTTACTGATTTCGAAAATGCATAGTTTTTGAAATATCGGCAATGTAACATTTTTGAGCATTTTCACTATTCTCGTATATTACTATACTTGTAAATTTTCAAATTCCAATTCCTGGCAAACTATCTGGGGGATCTTCGTGAAAGTTGGAAATATTAGTCATAAAACTATACTACATCGAATGATCTAGGTGGAAACGACTCCCAAACCCCCCCTGAATGCATATTGTTAATTTAATAAAATAGTGGAGATGTTGAATGTGTTTCTATGTTAATTTTTCTAAATTCTATATCAATTAAATGAGGAAATGAATAGAGGAAACTAGTGCATTCGATATACGGCTTCAGATTTACGATCGGTCAATTGCTTTTGGAAATATCGGCAAAAAACACGCCTCAACTTTTATTTTTTCGATGACCGTCATAATGAAATTTTCGATTTCCAGTCTAGTGATGTCTCACAAGTGCATAAAAGTTTTGAGTATCATCGAAATATTACAGTTCGTAAAGTTAGAACTTAATTTGTTATAAACAGGCCATGATTTATTTGCCAAAAAATAACATTAATAAGTAATGTTTTAAATGCGTTAAATTTTTAATAGAACATGACCGTAAATAACCATTTAAAATTAATAAATATTATTTTACAGATTTTCAAAATAACGTCCACTTACATCGAGACATTTTTGACAATTATTGAGTGTTTTTCGTACAACACTAGCAAGTCTATTTCCATTAATACTATTCATAAATGTGTCCAAAACTCTTTGTTTTAGGATTTCTATAGTTGCAAGAGGATCAAATTCATAGCATCATTCTTTTAGTGAACCCAGAGGGAGAAATCTAAGGGCAAAAGATCAGGGGATCTAGGAACCCAAGATGTTGGCCCTTTAAAGCAAATAATTCTTTCGTCAAACTGGTGGGAAAATTGATATTAATTTAATATCGTAATTTTCAAGGAACTAATGTAGTCTATTAGTCCCAAAATAGTTTAAATATTTATGATGAATGCAATGTAAATGTATTTCAATTACTTAAAAGGGTGATCCAGTTGTAATGAACCGACTATAATTTAAAACGATTTGAGCAGATGTTCCGAATAATTTTAAGAACACTATGCCATACTGGAAACGCATACATCTGGCCGCAATGTTTACCATGCCATTTTACACTTAAAATAATGAACGATGAATAAAGTGAAGGTGTCGATTTCTTGAATTAATTACCTCTAAGTATTATATTTGATTATTATAATTACATATCCATACCTGCCATGAGTCACTTAAATCGTAGGATCATTGTTTATTTTGTTTTAGAATCATATAACGAGGCGGTTTAAATGCACTGTGTAATGAACTTCTTATGAATTATAAATATTTATAATACAGAATTGGCGATATCTAGGTATTAAATAGTTAATGCTAATTAGCACTAGAGCTGACTATGATGGCTTTTAAGTGTTTTATCATCACTTTGACTGTTAATATAATATATAAGCTGGAATGATTGATCCGATAAAAACATTGCATTATGAATGGCTTAGAGGGAATTATTTTTAATTAGGTTTCTTAAAATTTAACATACACATTATATTTATGTTATAAGGAAACTACCGAATTTAAATTGTTTGTCTATGACTTTTGAATTTTTTGATTAACATGTAACGGCTGAACCGTTTTGGGTACTTTTGCGGGGTATCTCCGTTATTTTTATAGATAGAAAGTTGCGGTTTCAGCGACAGTGCACTACTTTTTCGTAAAACTAGAGATGATGTTAACAAAATTTTCATAGACATTTTAGCTGGTAAGCTAAATTGAAAATGTTGCATTTTCAGGCGCCCCTCGTATTTCGACTATCAGATTGAAATTATTGAAAATGCGAAAACTTTTCGCGTAGAGCTCAATGCCGCTTCCGAAATTAGTATACAGTGTCAGGTCCAAAAGTTAACGGGCCCTACTTTATTTTTTTTAATGGAACACCCTATACAGGGTGTTAGTAAATAAGTGCGACAAACGTCAGGGGGTAATTCTGCATGAAAAAATAATGACAGTTTGCTATATAAACATATGTCCGCAAATGATTCATTTTCTGCTGAGATACAGTTAAAGTTTTTCTTAAAAACTGAAGATTTATTGATTGCTATGAAACCGGTAGAGATATGCAAATGAAATTTACTGGGTGTTAAGAGGTAGTTATTGCGCATTTTTTGACATGCAATTAAGAATTTTATGTTCATCAGTGGCGCGCATATGAAAATTATGAAAAATGATATGCTGGTATTTAATGAAAATTCTGCAGAAGCTTCGGAATTATATTTCCAAAGGTAAGTAAGCTATTATGGCTATGAAAACCTCTACCAGAAAAAACGTAACCGTTTTTTGAGATATTTGCTGGTATAAGCAAATTTAGTGGAGGACGGTTTATTTTGCTTTCTGCATAAAAATAACTTTAAACTTGTTCTTTTATAAGAAAATTGTGACGCTTCTTTTACTTTTTGAAAATTCTCTTTATTAACAACCAACAACAATGAAAAAATCTAATAACTTGATTTAAATCCAATAAAATTAAATTTTAAACAGACGGATCATCTGTTCACCTTCGTCCTAAAACATACAACAGGGAGAGAAAATAGATAAATATATGCGATCCCGCTTAAGGGAGTATCGGCGCGTCTATGTGTTGGTAGTTGCTTTATGGGGTCAGAGACCTCCCAGGCAGTCGATATAGGAACTGTGTTCACTCGGCGTACTACCAACAATAAAACTAGATGTCGCCAAACACATCCTTTTACATCTCTGTACCGTTTGTGGTATATACCACATTATTTACGAGAGTTTGGCTGTCAACTACTGACCGATCACCACTGATGAGTCGTGGATCGACGAAACGGCCGTCTGGTGAAAGTATAGTGGTTGACAGACAAACTCTCGGATTTTAAGTCTTGTTTTGTTAAACAAGCCCATTCCAAATATATGCGATCCCGCTTAAGGGAGTATCGGCGCGTCTATGTGTTGGTAGTTGCTTTATGGGGTCAGAGACCTCCCAGGCAGTCGATATAGGAACTGTGTTCACTCGGCGTACTACCAACAATAAAACTAGATGTCGCCAAACACATCCTTTTACATCTCTGTACCGTTTGTGGTATATACCACATTATTTACGAGAGTTTGGCTGTCAACTACTGACCGATCACCACTGATGAGTCGTGGATCGACGAAACGGCCGTCTGGTGAAAGTATAGTGGTTGACAGACAAACTCTCGGATTTTAAGTCTTGTTTTGTTAAACAAGCCCATTCCAAATATATGCGATCCCGCTTAAGGGAGTATCGGCGCGTCTATGTGTTGGTAGTTGCTTTATGGGGTCAGAGACCTCCCAGACAGTCGATATAGGAACTGTGTTCACTCGGCGTACTACCAACAATAAAACTAGATGTCGCCAAACACATCCTTTTACATCTCTGTACCGTTTGTGGTATATACCACATTATTTACGAGAGTTTGGCTGTCAACTACTGACCGATCACCACTGATGAGTCGTGGATCGACGAAACGGCCGTCTGGTGAAAGTATAGTGGTTGACAGACAAACTCTCGGATTTTAAGTCTTGTTTTGTTAAACAAGCCCATTCCAAATAGATAAATGTTTTGGGGTATCTAAAACCAACATCTTCGTCTTCATGTAGAAAAAATGAGAAGGAATATGATTTGCCAAGAACTGATGGCCAGAGAAGTATCATCCATACAATTTTATATATGATCTCTCAATTTATAGATTTTTTTATGGGGCTAGACAATATGAAGTATATAGAAAACACGATGTGACGGCATAGCAGAACTTCCAGAAGCAATTCATTTAATCTTTCGAAATGTGCGCATGAAACCAATGGTTCTTTTTAACGCTACTCAAATAATTACAAAAATGTACCAATCTTGCATTAGAGAAAATGGTCGTTAATTTGAACATCATCTTTAAAAATTTGTTTTTTCTTTTTTGTTTTATGTTAATTTTTGTGTTTGTCATTGTTACTTTATGCTACAAAACTGTTGTTACAAATTTACTGTTATTAAAAAATTCTATCAGTATTTTTTTATAAGAAGATACCTATTATGCAAGGTATACAATTCTTCGTTAGCAATGTGTAACTTTCAATTGTTTATTATTGTCATTTTAATCTCATTCATGGCCATTCATTAAATTATGCATTTAATTTTAGAAAATTTTCATCTATGTGGGTGTTTCTGGGAAAAGTGCATAATACTATTATATATTTTTGAAAAGGTAAATTTTATAGTCTATAAATATATAGGGTGTTTCGTTACAAAAAATTAAAGAGGGTTTTGACCTGAAGCTGTATACTAATTTTGAAGGCAGAATTGAGTTGTATAAGGGAAAAGTTATATAAGAAACAGTTTTCACATTATTGATAAGTTATCTGATAGTTGAAATATGAGGGGTGCCTGAAAATGCAACATTTTCAAATTAACCCTGTATCTTAACAGCTAAAAGGGATATGAAAATTTTATTAACGGCATCTTAAGTTTTACGAAAAAGTAGCAAAAGCCGCGAACCGAAACTTTCTATCTATGAAAATAACGGAGAGTACCATAATGGGACATCTAGTACAACAAAATATGATTAACTGAAGCGATATGCTGATCTCCCCGGAGTCGCTTTTTCTAGTTTATCGCGGTTTAAAACACATTCAGATGTATGGTCGTGATACGCCTCTATTTGAGTTTATTGAACAATAAGGCCAGCCTGTTTTGGTTACGTCCACTTTTATTTTTGAGTTTTTGTGGATAAATCGGCGCTGGTACTCAGGACAAAAGCAGCACTGTCTGAAAGATAGGACTTGCAATGTGAAACAAACATGATTTAAATGGTGGCGCCGTCATGGGGCAGATTTTGGAGCAAATACGTAGGCTTCAAATTGCTTAACATAAATCAAATCTGAACTGTCTCGACTTCTCTTTTCAAAATGTACCATTTTGGAAATAATCGCCCGTTCCATTACTTCATGGACGTATGGATGTAACTACACCAAAACTAGAATGAAATAATTTCTGCACAATCAACTATTTGCGTTATCATTTTGATAATAGAATTTAAAGAATATCTCTATTTCCCATTTCCGTTAACGCACAAAGTGTTTTTCTATTACATATTTACAAAACTTCTGTCAGTATAACTTGTATTTTGCTTTAATAATTTTTACTGATCGATATCAAGATCAAACAACTATTGAATACTATAAGAACATTAAAACCCGTTCTTTCACACAATACACAAAATAATAATATATGGAGAGATAGGTACAGTAAATGTATATATTCATTCATTTTGATTGAATAAAGAAACCCTTTCACTTTAAAAGTAGGGTGCGTGCAAGTCTTATCAAAACGGAAACTAGTATTTAGAAAAATCTATAGGCATTATTGTATATATGTGTTGTGTAAATGCAAGGTGTGATAACACAAAGTAAAAAAAAACTAGACCTGTTATTGCTTTGATGTAGGTACTATATGGCTTTATGGATTGCGCAAGTGTAATTTGATAACAGAAACTTTTATTTGTAATAAAAATAGGGGTACACATGTCAATGTTATTTTTATACCAGGTGAAAAATATTTAAGTGAAATATATACCTACACTGTGTCCACGATAAGAATGGGTTAGCATTGGAATCTTGGATACGGTAGGAAACACAATGTCGGTTAAATTAGATAAAAGTTGTACACCTTTTATATGGTGTCTTCAAAAGTAAACGAACTGTAGCCGTTTTCGAGAATTTTTGAGAAAACGATGTTTTGAGATTTTAATATTTATTTATTTCTGACATTATTTTTACAGATGATATAAAAAAATTTTGTTACTTTTTAAGAAGAAAAAGATAGCGTTTACAAATTTCATTTTTGACAAACCACCTAAAAAAACAACACAAGATTTTTTATGATTTATTATGAGAATTTGAGAATTCAACCAATTTCGAGAGGTCTGAATTGATCACATTTAAAAATTCCATCTGTTTTTCTTTTGGAAAGAAGCAGTATAATCGCGTATCGTCAGCGTACGTAATATGTACTTTACATTTTTCTAAAACGGACCAAAGTTGACAGGTGTAAATGGTAAACAGGAGTGGGCCTAAAATGGAACCTTGTGGTCTCCTTTAGTTAGAGAAGTGGAAGATAAAAGTTGTCTCGAATAAGTGACTTTATGGCACCTATCATGCAGATAATCCTTCAGAAGCAAAATTGAAAACGAACTAAAACCCAGAAACTGAAACAGTGACAACAGCAAACTATGATTGATCATATCGAAAGCTTTACTGAAATCTAGAAGAACTAACACTATGCAATGTTTTTTATCTAGACTGGATATGATGTCATCTGTTATGTTTAATGGAGCGGTTCCACAACTGGAATGGTTTTTTAGGTGTAATCGAATTTGTCGATCCATTATTTTCTCCAGGACTTTCGATAGCATTGGTAAAAGCGTAATAGGACGAAGTTCGTTGAGTTCTTTAGGTGAGTTAACTTTAGCTAGCGGTATAACACGACCTTCCTTCCATTGATCTGGAAAAACTGAATGCAGCAGACTGTGCCCAGTGACTTTAGTTTTAATATTTAATAAAATTTTTGTGACTTCGAATTCACTTACAGTCTCAAACTTAAATTTATTCTGGCCGAAGTCCCTTTAAAGGTTATTTAAATAAAAATCATTCAAGTTGTTGTAATGGTTTAAACAAGTTTTCAGTGTTTTAGCTGATATTTAAAATTATTCAAGGAAAATCGCCACAGTTTGGAACTTATTTTGCGTAAAACATTCATCTGAGAAGTCTTTTTTTATATCTTCAAAAGGCAGAAAAATTTCAACTAAATTTAAAAAAACCGCGTACAGAAGAAAATGTACAGAAACAGAATAAATAGTCAAATAATAACAACAACAAGTTCAACTTTTGTTATACCAAATAATAATAAAAAATTGATATTGTTTTTGTTTAAAAAAGGTGTGTAATTTTTTTTTATAAGAGTCGAACGTCCAAGAAAATTAAATTGAAAACATTAGGGTTACGGTTGAAGAATAAGCAAAGAAAAAATAAATAAATATACTAATCAATCATAAAGCCTAAAGTAATAGGTATATATGTGGAAAATACTCGTAAATAAATAGATGAAAAGTTTGAAACTGCCTGCATTTTTCGATTTACCGTCAATGAAATCTCATATACGTTAATGTTAATAAGAATTAACATTGCTTATTTTTACTCCTATTCATTTGGAATTGTCGAGAACTGCCACCCGTTAAAATTAATAGAGGTATAATAAACGATAAGATCTTGATTTGTTTGTGAAAGATTTAAAACTTATAATTACGATTCAAATAAAGTTTTATACATATCAAATGTCATAATTGTATAAAGGGTGTGATATAAAGTAATAGAAAAGCAGTTCCCACCTTGACAGATGCAATTTTTTTTGTTAGAAATACGGTTATTCCCATAATAACACTCATTGGGTAAATTTGTCGGATAGGTATACATCTGGTGACCAAAAGAGGCATGACTTTATTTCTCAAAAATTATTTTATAGTACCTAATAATATTTTGCTGGGCATTGATAACTACAATTCTTTTATCAGAAATATTTTGAACGTGACTTCAGAAATTAAAATTTTAAAGAAAATTTGGTTGGCATATGTTTAAACGAAATAAAAGTTAAAACGTGTGGAATGTGCACAACAATTTTTAACAGTATTAAAACGTGTTAGGCGTATTATTACTAGCAGGTTTCACAAATAAATTGAATCCGTCTAAGTAAATATAAAAATGGCCATCTGTAGACAGGTCTTGATTGTAAAACCAATCTTACAATATTGAAATATTACTAGCATGTGCATATTTTGCTAACGACCTTTAAATCTAAAGACATGAAACATGTTAAACAAGAAAAATATTTTTTTGGAAGAAATTATTTAAAATATTTACCTTTAATATTTACCTAACGAAATAAACCATAATCTAAAAGGAGGATATTATATATTCAATGAAATAAGATACTAATAACTTAATTGCACTGTTCATATGTTTGAAATAAATTAAAACCCTAGTTATGTTGCATGTTAATCTAATTAAGTCGAACAACGTAAAAATTTTTACAAAGAAAGTTGTAGAAACAATCTGTGAAGTTTAGGTATAGGGAATACTTAACAAAGTGACCTTTAAATTTTATAGGGAATCTGAAAAAATTAAAACATGGGTATAAATGGAAGTAATATAAATGCGGAAATAGTACATCAATATAGATTACACAGAATGAACATAAGCGAAATAAAAAGACAACAACACATCTAGAGTTACAAAGCTTCTGAGCTTCCAAATCTGAACCGAAAGCTTGCAGATCCTCTTAGAAACTGTTTCGATCTGCCTGATGTACTACACAACTAACTTTTAAAACAAATTGATAAGCATCACATTAAGTCTATTTATCTTCCTTCTTCTTCTCATTTCAGTTATTTAAATCGCTCGCAATTATTTTGAAAAAACACACTCCTAATTTCTTTGTAATGTTAATTTCAATAAAGAAATTGTACCAAAAAACACGTAGAATTTTCATTAAACCTTCAAAGGTTAAGTACGTTTAATTTCTTTTTCTTTTAATTTTAGAATTTGAATTTGTCATAAATAGTTATAATTGTTCGTAATTTTGCAGTGCAGAAAACTAAACAGATTGAGAGCTTATACAAATATATGCTCAGATAGCCTTTAAGATCTCTACTAAATCTTTATGTCACGTCTAAACAGGTGTGGGCACTGGCGGTATAATAGGGTTAACCTAATAGAGGTTCGAGAACAAACAGAGGTCCAGGGGAACGATAAAGTTGGATAGGTTTGTTAGACAGGTCTCTACGTCCCTTATGTTGGTGTGCAACTTGCACTGTAATTGTCCGAAAGCATAGTGCTCCAGAGGTGTTGCGAACTGTTATTATAAAGCAGCAGGGATCAGTTGTGCAACTTAGGTCACAGTGCCAACCCAACCCATATAATAAAATGAGAATCTAAATATATGCTATAGAGCAGTTGAGAATGCACCCGATATAATAATGTGTATGAGCGTGATGCTTTACCATAAATGCAATATTAGGTCATTCAAAAAGGCCATAAGATGACACATAGATGGCGTTACTAGAATTTTTTCCATATGATGGTTATTTCGTACTAACGTTCAAACGATACGTGTATAAATTTGACAGCAATTTGAAGCAAATCCAAAGCTAGCAAAGACGCAACAGTCTTGCGGTATTTTGTGGTAAGCTATTACAGAACAGACCAGTTTAATGTAGTGAGGCCAAATAATATTTAGTCTAATCAAAAGCAATATCAATTAATCAAAATATTGTTTTTTATTAAATAAGTTTCTTGGCAATAAACAATTTAGTGTAAAAAACAATGTCTTACAGCATTGAAAGTCAAACAAGGAGAAATTCTTGCTCATTTTGAATTTGCCTTTGATTATTTTTCATCACATAATATAATTTAATGTTATAAATAACAGATATTTACTTGCTCACACATAAGTAAAACATCTTAAAAATTTAAATTGCTATTGTTTATAACATAAATTTTCAAACAAAATTTCTGGGAACAAATTATGCGTTGTTTATAGTATATCTGTTATTACTAATAGCAGTAATTGATTTTGATAATGCACCTATAACGTCAAATGACACTAATAAATTATTACAAATAATGGTTATATAGTGCAAGACAAAAGAATAACATCATTTGCTCATCAGCTGCACTAATAGCTGCTTATTATTTTAATTGTAGCTGCCGTCATAATCATATTCGATATGTAGATTACAAGATTTCTATGAATACTAAGTGCAATGCCGGTATGGGATATTTAAAAACACTTTTAGAGATCGCACAGCAGAAATAGTATAGTATAATTATTTTTTATGTTTTTCTTATTTATTATTCTTGAAGCTTGATCTTCAAATTTCCTTTATTTTGCTTGTCTTCGGCTGAGGTTCACAATCATACACAACAAATTTTTGGAACTATTTTTTTAATAATAGTTTGATGTCGATTTTTTTTTCACTACTTTGTGAGCCTCAGCCCAAGACAAGCAACATAAAAGAAATTATATTTTTTGTTGCGGAATGAGTGGAATTTTCTGCAGACAATGAGGTGAAATGTTCATTATTTTGGGTAATGGAAGGGACATTATGTTGCTTGAAATAGTTGGATATGTTTAACAGTTGAAGTCTTCCCTATAGATCTGGAAAGACCCAAAATGGAAGCTATGGGGATAACTAAAAAGACTATCTCGCAAATTCCATTCTTAGCATAAATACTATCGGAAAATATTACTTTGCAAAGTAGGGTAGAGAGTTTGTAATTTTGGGTGGTAACATTTTCGAAATTGTATTTTGAGATAATCTTAAATGGGACACCATGTCAATATGCTTAAATTCGAGAAATCCCTTTCCTATACTTTTTATTGATATCATATTTTTTTATGAGCTTAAGGCTAATCGTTTTTTCATAAAAAATATTAAAAAAAAAACAAATTGCCAACAAAAGTAGAAATTTGTTGTTATTTTCATATTTTTTTTCTATTTAAAAACAAAAAAGTAAAATTTCAGCTTTATTTTAATAATTTACAAATAGACGTTCTTAAAAACTACAAAATTAAATGGTTTAAACACGCATTGTTGGACAATTTATGTTTAAATAGAATAAAATCTTTTTTTTTTTGTTATGGAAAAATGTTTGGCTCAAGTAATATCATATCAAGAAAAAGTATAGGAAAGAGACTTCTCGAATTTAAGCAGATTTACAGAGTGTCCCATTTAAAATTTTCCCAAAAAAATATAATTTAGAAAACGTGACAACCCTGAAAAATTACAAACACGAAGTCTATGAAATCCAGTAAAACAGAGAAAAGTACGAAAATTGGTATATTCTTGGCTTCTATAGTAACCACAACGCCTGAAATGTATGTCAAAATTAACCCTTATATTTACAAATATTTCAAAAATTACTGAACATAGATATATGTCACTTTGTTTGTCTGTTGGAGCGGCATTGATTTATGTGCCTAAAAGTTTCGTAAAGGATTTTTTTTTTCTATCGCTTATAGCTCTTGAGATATCCTTCGCCTACACACTAATGGGTCACCCTGTATATACAGGGTGAGTTTAGTAAGGCATCGGTTTACTGTATCAAAATTGCAGCAAATTTTAATTTTCCTTCACTGGAGTGGTTCGTAGCATACGACCACACTCAAATTAGTTGTAATAGACAGCAAAGTGTGGCATACTTTTAGCATATCTTCCAGCGTCATTATCAGTTTAGAAAACTTTTGAGTTTAAATGTTGGGAATATTAAATCAATCCAGAAACATTTTTTTAGACTTTGCATAATTCCAACTTGACAGGTAAAATCATTTAGTAAGAATACGATGACAGCTTCAATTGAATTTATTCGATAATCCGACCGCTACCTGCAGAAACTTGTTTGCCATTGCTGATTGAGATCGCCGACGGCACGAATAACAAAAGAAGTATTTTGTGAGTTTATGCCATCTATGAAATGAAAGAACTTATCCTGAGCCCAAAGGCAGTTTTACAATTGGACAATGCTCCAGGACATTTCGCAGAGTTATCCAGTGATGACGACAAAATTTCTGTAACGCCTTTCCCGCCAAATTGTACGCCATTGTACCAGCCGATGGATCGACACGTAATACACGCCATTAAAACATTTTATCGCGAAAATCTGCTTCAGAGTCATTGAATCTGAAGAGTACATTCCTCAAACACCAAGGAGTATAAATTTAAACATGTTGTATTTTCTTTGGATAGTGCTTGTATAAAAATATAAGCTCTGATTTGGTAAAAAAATCGGTTTTGTTGCCCCAAAACTTTCCCGACAAAATATAATATAATCAAAAATAAATGACCTGCGTAACGAAACAGAATTTTAATAATTATTATTATTCTAATTGTATTATTTTTATTATTTCCAATAAACCAACCTAAAAAACTCACTACTTTATGCACAAATTAGAAAAAAATATATTGCCAGAGCTGGGATTCGAACCCAGAACCTTACGCATGCGAAGCGTACGCGCTATCAATGACGCCAAATTACTTTATCATATTCTAATTGGAGTTAAAGTTGCCAACTATCTAACTGGTGAAATTTTAAACGCAATTTTCTGGAAAATAATGGGGGCAAATATCAAAAGTAACCTAACGCTGGAAAGCAGATAAAAAATACTTTAAAATAATGTATCACTCGACCTTTATTGCTATTTAAAAATTTTGCGATTGTATCCACCTCTATCACAGGGCTAAAGCGACTTCAACCAAAAACTAATGGCTTCATCCTAGGACTTCCCTAAACTCATCAAAATTTAGCTCAATTGATAAAAGGGTTTAGGCGCTATCGTGGAAGAATACATACAGACAGACAGACATCCATCCGGAAATGGTCTTAATCGTCTCAGGGAACTTCAAAATAGTTATATCCGTCTTTATCTCTATTTTTTTGCGGGAACTCCCTATGCGGGAAAGTGAAAAATCCTGGAATAAGGTTTGACCTACAGAAAATGTTACAGAATATTTATCTGGCGATGATGAGGAAGACGATATTCCATTAACGAAATTAGCTAAAAGAATGGGGGAAATCGAGAAAGTTCCAGAAGTAGAAGACGGTTTACAAGTGATTTGCACTTTAGGTAGAAAGCTTGGCGAAAACCTTCAAATTAATGAAATTCAAGAATGGGCAATTGGACGTAGTGAACTATCTGATATGATTTTAATAGATGATGGCATTATCCAAGAGTAACTGGACGAAGAATCTCTTTTGAAAATAATTGCCCGTGCTGTTACTTGACGGACACCCTGCATAACTTTGAAATTTTATTTTAAGACAATAGCCTAAATTGTCAAAAGTATATTAAATCGTGTTTCCTAGATTCCTCAGTGGAACACATAAATAAATGGAACTACAAAAACGTTGTTAACTCGGCTTTGAATTTGGTAGACATTTTCAAAAACAATCTACTAATATATACAAGTCAAAGACAGTGTCACTCAATTTTTGTATATTTTTTTTTAATTAAAAATGCTTAGCAATTTAACTACAATTCAAATTTTTTTCTATACCTTATATAAGTGTAACTACCCTCTGTATGTATCAACATTTAACCGTTTAATCTAATTTACGATTATCACTATCACTTTTTGCAACCTGTTTTGCGTAGATTTATTTTTACAAACAAAACATAACCGCAAGTGTTTCTCAAAAGAAACTCACCATAAACAAAACTCTTTTCTCACACATAAGCCTTACACACTACACAAGGTGGTTATTTAATGTGCCTATAGTAAACCTGTACATTAACGTAATGGCAAAAAATAACAATAAATGGCGTCATATTTTAAAAATTATAACAAGAGAGAAAAATTATAATCATAATGGGCAATATCTGGACATAAAAAGGGGGCTGGGAGAGGTCATTTATTACATTTATGTGTATTCCCCTTTAGGTTATCCTACCAAGCTAGTATTTCTTGAACCTGTTGAATTAATAGTCATACGCACATTGCTACCTGAATAATATTTGCCCTTCCTTTCAAATTTTTATTAAGGGTAGCTACTACCGACTAAACTTCGTTATGCAGTCAAAAAACCGGAAAAATATATGTTGGGCTTATTAATTTTTAATGTATAAGTTCCAACAAGAAATCATTTTTGAGTTATATGTGAGTCCAAAATTTAGCTGTGTTAAGTGCTGATATTTTGCATTGTTTTCAAATATTTTGGTAATGATAGATAGATAGATCTATATTACATGTAGGTACTATAATAATATAATAATCAAAACATATAATAATATAATAATAATAAGTACTTTATTTGCTACAGGAAATACCCAATTACAGCAAACATCAAAATATTGCTAAGTAACTAAAACTAAAATACCTAAACACATAGAAAAATAAAAAAAATACAATAATTATAAGAAAAGAAACATCGACTTATGGCAAGCTCAAATATGAATTTAGGATAGTTGGTAGAGGAGTACAATGAATGTCACAGATATGGGACACTTTATTTGAAATTCCTGCACATAAAGTAAATAGGTGATTGTGTTAATATGTTTGTTTGTTCTACATGGTTCTATGTAAAAGGTGGTCCTATATCTATTGAATAAACGGGGTGTATAAAAGCTAATTTTAGATAGAAGCAACAGACAATCAACATTGTTATGCAACAAATCGTAAAGAAACCGAACTGACAGCACTACTCTCCTGAGATCTAAAGAGGACTCATTAAATCTGGCTAATAAATCACAGTAAACGCTCCTTCTCGAAACGATAAATATTTTAGGAATCTGCGATGAACCGAATCCAATGCTCGTTTATGGGAATCATAAATGGGCTGCCATAAAATTGCACCATATTCCAGCTTAGATCAACATAGGAGTAGCACAGTAGCTTGAGAGTGCTTATATTATTGAAATATTTGCAATTCCTTATAATAAATCCCATCAGTCTAGAACATGCCAACGATATCCCTTCTATATGTGGAAGAAATGTGAGACGTGAATCGAACAATGTTCAGGCGCTTCAGTGAAATACCATTGAGTTGATAGTCGAACAAGACTGGATTTTCTTTCCTTGTATACGTCATAACATTACATTTATTTATATTTAGTGCCAACCTATTTCTATTACACCAGTCACTAAGGAAATTTAGACAAGACTGGAGGGACACACAGTCGCGTTGACCCTCAATGGTCCAGAATATTTTCAGATCATCAGCAAAAAGAAGTTTGTGACAGTGAATTGAGTCAACGATATCGTTAACAAATAGAAGGAATAACAAAGGGCCAAGATTCGAACCTTGGGGGATGCCCGAAGTCGGTGTGAAGCTTTGGGACCGTACATTCTCAATCTGGACGAATTCTTGCCTTTGAGCCAGGTAAGATTCAAACAGAGTCAACAAATCTCTGGAGAATCCAAAGTAGTCAAGCTTTAATAGCAAGATGTTATGATCAATCCGGTCAAATGCTTTTTGAAAATCAGTGTAAACCACGTCGACCTGATTCCGGACGTCCAATGCCTCACATATATATTGAGAGAATGTCGAAAGATTTGAGACACACGAACGCTTCGCAAAGAATCCATGCTCATCAACAGTGATTACATTTTTGACTTGATCAAAGACCGCACTATAAATTATCATTTCGAACAATTTTGAAAAATTGCATAAATAGAGATGGGTCTATAGTTACTAATGTTGGACGAATCACCCTTTTTCAAAACAGGAACAACCTTCGCGATCTTCCAAGTGACTGGAAAGACATCAGTTTTAATAATTAGGTTAAAAATATGAGTTAATCGGGAAGTGCAGTCTTTTACAAAAAAACTTGGTATGCCATCCACTCCAGCAGTCTGCTTGTCTTTAAGTCGTCTAGATGCTTTAATTATTTGATCTCCAGTAATACTCTGCAATGCAATGTTAGGCAAATCTGGTAGTATTCGACTGAATCATTCCCTCTGTTTCCACAATAAAACTGATATAAGCATTCTTTATCTGATTTTTAACAAGACGTCTCAGATCAATATAAGTTTGTGTGTTATAAGAAAGTAAAAGAAAATAGTAAAGTGAATTGAACAAAGATCAAAGATAACGCATGATCAATAGGTCAAAACGAGAGAGTAAATCAAGGAGTATATAGACAGACGTGGATGGGGCATTTTACCCCTCACATATTTTGTCTTTGTCATTCAGTTTGTAAATCTAAAAACGCTTGAAGAGGCAATGCCGGACTTACCATCTTTGTTTCACACATTAATGTATTGCTGCAGTAATACCTACTATGCTAGACATAATTGTGCAACTCCAATTATTGCTATTAATGTGTATAACGTTGATAGAGCTAAATGGAATGTTTACTCATATAATAAATACTTTGAAAATAAAATACGTACATGAGTACTTGCCTGCGAGGAATGAATATGCAATTTATAGCGATACATAGATAATCAACTCAACTCACATAAATTAGTAAACATAAATTTTTAAATTAAAAAAAAACTTTGTAAAATTCATTAAAATGTGTGCAGCTAACTGTTAGCTGATCAGTTTCTGTTTAATAAAAAATCGGAGACTAATATTAATCAATATTTAGATTTGAAAACTTCTTGGGGTGAGGCTCACAAATTACAACAACAGGTTAAAATAACGCCTTGTTATTTATTGTCAAAAATATTTTTTAAAAAACAACGTTTCGGCAACGTACATCTGTTGCCTTCTTCAGGTAATTTACATACAAAAATCGTCTAGTGGACAACTAGTGTTTTCTTTTGTATTTGTATTGTAGTTGTCCACTAGACGATTTTTGTATGTAAATTACCTGAAGAAGGCAACAGATGTACGTTGCCGAAACGTTGTTTTTCTAAAAATGTTTTTGACAATAAATAACAAGGCGTTATTTTAACCTGTTGTTGTAATTTGTGAGCCTCACCCCAAGAAGTTTTCAAATCTAAATATTGAAGAAATAAGGCTCAAGAAAAGAAAACTTGTTGTAGTAGATAACAATAATTAAATGTGGCAACTTGCCGTGCATAGGGACGAGAGGCAGTGCCTTTCGCTGAAAATGATTCAATTGCGGCCCGTATGGATGTTTTTATTGACGTTGACCTACTCTGGTTCTGCGTTCGCCGACGGGCAGGGCATTGTTGCCTCATTGGATAGCGAGCATTAAATTGACGCACGATTTACATGACAGTTATTTTAGTTTCATAGTTTAAAACAAATCATCATGTGCGTAGGTATAATAGGTATACAATCCATCAATCTGTGCGCCATTTTTTTAAGTGCAAACATTTGTTTATTATTTAAAAAGTTAGTGAGGCACTGCCTCACTTGCGTCATAGGACTAGCCACCCCTAGACACATGTAGTTTTCGAGATACAGGGCCGAATTCAAAAAAAATATTTTTCGGACTCCTCTAATTTCTCAGAAACTATGACCGATATTGGAAATACATAAACAGCGCTTGATAGATGTTTTTATGTGGAGTCCAGCAAATGCAGCTGGATAAAAATGTTGTATGTAATATGTGTGCGATAAATTTCTGTCTCAATGCGCGAAATTATCATTCGCACACTTATTACATAAATAACCATTTTGTATATTATATGTCTCACTGAACTTGATTTATTTTTACAAACATTTCCATTTTAGAGATTATTCCTAGCATTGTTTATACAGTTGAGATACGCTGTTATCCTAAGTTATCTTCACTTTCACCTTTTTATGGCATTTGTGTGCGACGGTTGGAACAAGCTAAATTCATGATCGGCTAATGTCATTGCCGAGCAAAGTGTTTTGGACATGGTGTCGGGATAAGAACTATTTGATTATTAATTTATTTATTTGTTACAATTTAGGAATATCTTTGAATTATATTAGATAGGGTGTTAAACACATTATTACGTACAGGTTCATTTGTAAGTATAGATACCTACTAAAATCCCAAGCCCTATTTTGAAGTTATTAAAATGATGCATCAGGTATAATTAATTATTAGTCATAACGATTTTTCAAGACTGTCGGAAGCACCACTGAATAAACTCTAATAATTCTTTAAGTACCTACATTAATATGAACACTTGAATCACAATAATAACCAATTATTTGGTTTAGCAAGTTATGTTAGGTAGCAATATAAATGTAATTATGTTTCGTCTCATAAACCCTTTTTTCATATCAAATGGTTCTGTGGAGCATAACATAAGAGCTAACAAACACACGTGTTAAGTAGCATGAAAAATTCAAATCCGCCATCTTAAGGAGTGGCTACCGGATGTCTGTTCCGGTACGTGCTCATCTCAATGGACCATTACCTGATGCATAATATACTTTTTATCTTGTATTTTATATTATTACATATATGATCATTAGAATACGTTTTTTATTAAATAAAACATTATTGTTTGGCCGGAAATTTTGATACGTTTTTTATTCCAGATGAATAATGCCTTTAAAATATTCACTGCATTATACTGAGATTAAAATTTTAAATGTAAATGCTCTAGGTTCACTATTCTGGCTTTGTAGTATAGATGCACCTCTATGACATCTAAGGAAATGTGTATAGAAACGTCTGATCCTTAATTTGTTTAAAATTTATTTCGCCTTCATAGTTTTAGAGATGAAGCTAGAATAAAAATAGTGAAGTACAAACGTTACATAGGTTTATTTTTACTGCCTTAAATGATGGCGAAAAGTGTTTTGCTAAAAAGGATACCTCTAATCGATAATGTTTTGGAAAATATTTAAATTCTCCTATATTTTCTAGATAAGTTCTTTAGCAACTTGTTTCTTTTTAATGATTTGCTGTCGAGGTTTGACTGACTTGGATCTCTTTTGATAAGCCTTGTGTGACATGTTCAGTCTTATATCTAAACTTTTTTCTTTCATACATGCGAGGTGTGTTCAACTAATAATGGAAATGTTGTAATTTGGTGAGTTTTATCAGTCCGATTGGCTCAATTTTTTAGTTTTGTTTTGGTACTGAATTTTCAGTAAAATTGGATAGTTCGTCTCAAATAACATGGGTTTTGGATTAGAGAATTTGCACTATATTCCCATGGGATCGAAGTAAAGTGCAGCAATAATTTAGAAATCTTAAATAACGCTTTAGGAGGTTCTACTGTTGGTATAACAATTGTATAAGTACAAGGGGTATAAGCGTTAGCAAGAAAACTGTGAAGGCGTTGAAAATGATGAGTGCCCTGATCAGAGTTTAATATACAGTTACTTCACCTCGTGTCGGCACCTTTGTTATCTCTGTCTTAAAAGCAATTCGCCGCCGCCTATAGTTATACGAGAGTTGCCTTTTATATTTCGAGATTAGAGAACAAATACAAATATAAATCATCGAAAATCACTTTGTTTTTCAAAATGTTCTTCCCCATGAAGATCTATACACTTTTGCATGCATTTGAACCATTTGTCGAAACACTTTTGCCACTCTGATTGAGGTATCTTGAAAACGTGCATTCTGAATGCAGCAACCGCTTCTTCAGGTGTCGAAAGACGTTGACCTCTCAGTTTGTGTTTTACGTACGGGAATAAAAAGAAGTCATTCGGTGCCAAGTCAGGACTATACGGCGGATGACTCAACAAATCGATGTATTGGGTGCTAAAAAATGCAGTTGTTTAAGCCGATGTATGAGAGCTCGCATTGTCGTGGTGAAGAGTGATCCGTCTTCGGCGGTTGGTTTTCCTGATTTCTTGGAAGACAACTGGCAAACAAATGATTGTTTACCACTCAGAATTGACTGTATGAGCACTTCTTTCGACCAATCGACACGAGCCTTTTTTTGAGCGATTGACAAATTTTGTGAGATCCAACGCGAACAAATTTTTTTGACAGTCAAATGGTTATGCAATATTGAATGTATGCTGGTCCCACTAATGCCTAAGGTTGTCTCAATCTCTTGATAGATCACATGATGGTCTTGCAATATCAGTTCGCTTGATGGAGCTTTATCGCCAAAAATTGAATTAAGTTCATCCATGCACTTTTGCTGAGTTAAGCCACCTCGAAAGTTGTAAAAAATAATCGCACGAAAATGTTCACGATTTAATTCCATTTTTGGGCCGAGATGAATCTTTTAAGTTACTTCGTTTGTCAAACGTTCTGAGTACCTACGTATAACCTCAAAAATGTCCAACTTTACGATAGAGCTGTCAGTTGCCAGATTGCAACACCAGGGTTGCCAAATCCCGAAATATAAAACGCCACCCTCGTAGTGTAGTATCTTATAGTATATGTAGATATAGAATATATAGTAGCGGGCCAGAATGTGGCTGAGATTGCGACTAGTCGATGCCGTTTTTAGCGTCTACTGACCCTTCTTATCTAAAGTTATTATTCTATGCCCTGGTTGCCTCAGCACATCAACAACCGCTGAAAATTTCGAAAAGTGAAAGAAATGGAGAAAGAAAGATATATTGTCACAAAAAAAATGAGAATATCAGAAAAGAAGTACCGATTTATAGGAAAAAAAAAGTTGATACAAAATTTGTTCTCACCCCCCCAGCCTAACTCACCCCTGATATTTTCCTAACCATGGGATATCATATTTTTTAATAATCCTAAAAAGATACGTAAGAGTGCCAAATTTCATTTTGATGTCGAGACGCGTTTCGGAAATATTACTAAAACCCCATCGTCAGGAATTTACATATAACACCCTCGAAGCGTTTTTCGATATATGTTCATATGAAAAAAAAATCTTATTTTCGCCTGTAGAATGTCCAGTTAAAGTATTTTAAGTTAATTTCGGGACACCCTGTATAATAATACATGAAAAGGATTTCAGAGATTACTGTAATTTGCAGAAAATGATGAATAAGAATCTCTTACAGACACCGATAGCATGAAAAATGTGTTCTAAAATATTTGTGTCAGGTGTATAATAAATAAAACAAAATTCCACCTTTCAAGGATTCCCAGGCAAAGACACTGATCGAGTGTAAAAACAAATAATTATTTAAATTTTATCTGATAGAACATTGACCAATACATTACGTTAGGCAAAAATAAAAACTCAGTTAAAATAACAATGAGATAAACAAGCTTAGGCACGCACCGTACCCTAACAACAAACACGTGTTTGCACTCCTACACACACGTGCCAAACATTTTTCGAAAAAGCTTGCGTGACGACTATGTTTTGTTTACGTGCCGGTCGCCAAACTGACAAAGATAAAAGAAATATTTACTAAGACACGTTAAAATTGTTGAGTATGTACACAACAAGATGATTGTATATTGTAACCATAGGACTCCATGATAAGTACTTTCCAGATAAATTCAATAACCAAAGGTTTTTGTTAATCCTTTGGACAAAGACACAAAATACACTTTGGTTTTTGAAGTTCAAATATTGTATTCGATTTTTCATTCAAATTTATTCCAAATGTTGGTTTAATGATTTTTTGCTTAAAATTATTGTTTTGTATTTATCAATCAACAGTCTAGAAATTAATACGAACCATCGACTTCATTCAAAAGAAATAAGTGCCGTATAACAATATCTTTCATAATCCTTGATGAAAATTGTGATGAAAAAAGTTATCTAAAATGCACCTAGCAGTATTTGAATCCGCAACCTTCAAACTCAAACACACCTAATCCCCCAATTAAAAAGCGAAAGAAAGTCAATTTCAATATGGATTTGTTCTTTAAAATCAACACTATTTTATCTAGATGCAGATATCTTGTCTATGAGGTAGCCCTAAAGAAATGTATCTAATGCCCGGACTATTTTGAGGTTGTTTGTCATAAGACTGCAAAATTCCAAACGTCTTTTCTTCTGTTGTTCTGTTACTTCTTGAACTTTTCGGAATTTAATGTTGTGGAATTTATATCTTCAGAATTTTAAGAACTACTGGGCAACATTTGCATTTTGTGGATTTTTTTAAAATAAATTAATCTTCTAAACGATACGAAGCGTATATCAAAACAAATAAAAATTATAAAATTTACCTTCATCCTAAAGTATTCGACACTGCCTTTTATTCCGGTAAAAAATACCTTTAATATATATATATTCTAAGAATTTTGAACTTTTGCGCTTCAAAGTATCCCATTTAGACCCTGATTTCGACAACAGATGTTAAGATTTGTCAAGAAGACAGAATTTGACAAAAGCACATTGGTCAAAATGACCTGCTATATTAATATATAAATAATTTTATTTCTGTGAGGAAAATCAGCCATGTAAACTTAATGTAGGATAATGAAAATTCGGTTAATTCGAAAACGGTAAAAAATAACCCCAACAAGCAATGTATAATTGAAAAGAGAATAAAATTTTCTAACGGATACAATGTAGGAAGTGGGGGTGTTCCATTTGAAAAAACTATCATTTGGCAAAAATTGTCCCTTCCAATACTCATTATTTGTTTTCGTTCATTTCATTTTCTGAAGTTTCGATGAAAATTTTGTAACTATGCTATTTTTTTTCTAAAACCAATAATATCCATCAAAACAAATATAAACTGAAAATTTTCCTAAAGAAAAATCATCCAAATAGCTGAACGTTGAACGTATTTTTAACTTGCTCTTTCTCACAGCGCAATGTTTTTCGGAGTGATATTTCGCCCTTGCGTTAGCTCTAGCTGCCTATAAGACCCGAAATAACATGATATATGTACACTACTAATACACTTGGACAAAGGTTCCCATTTTCCCCGAGCTTTAAATCGTCTTACGTAAGTTAGGACCCACGAGAAGTATCTGGCAATATCACATATATACAAACCAGCTCTTAGATTTTGAGATTGGTAAGTAACATTTGCATAATGCTTTTAAGATCTGCTACCGGCTCTCAAGGTACCAAGTATGCAAATCTTCCTAACTACGTAGGTACCTACATATTGCACTATTTATTCTCAAACTTTTCGCTTTGTTAAAACAACTAAGGTCTAGCTAACCTGGGATCTTACTCTACATATTATGGAATGTAAGAGGTGGGAAAAGAAATTAATCCTAAAGGTTTTGAACTCATTGTATTATTCAGTTTTGTATTATTTTCTAGTACACTAAGAAGTGCGCACGTTGTGCTTCATTGGGTTGTCGTGTGCCCTTAGAACCCTACCCTTCATATTTTCAAATATTCCAATCACATAAAGTGTTCTTTACGAAGCTCTTTTGTTTCATTGACAACTTTTTCTCTGCTTTAACTTCAATTGAGCAGGAACTTTAAAAAAGACAGCATCTTTGTTTAAAAGGCAAAAATGCTATTCGATTAGGGTAATCCTCACCAAAATTCGTTATTTTTTCCAAAATAACAGATTCGAGTATTTAATAAATGGCCCAACAAGCAACGGAAAGATCAGAATTCCAACCAATACTTACACTACTGTACTCCTTTAAAAAATGCAGTTAGTTAGTTCTCAATAAAGTCCCTACAATCCATTCTCTATGCACAAAGTACAATTTCACCAAATCCAAACACAATGATGCGCATTAATGCCTGGCCAAATAGATATTTTAGACAAAGACTAGCTTTGATTACAAAGTTCCTTTCCCATCTCCGGAACTTTTGATATATTCTATGAATAAAGCATATTGCCTACAGAATAGAATAACTCAGTTTTTATTTTTAGCAAAAAGTCTAATCGTAAACTACTCAAAGGTTGTTTTTACTTAAAACACTCTGATCTATTTATTTTTTCTTAGGATCCTGTTATAAACATGCAGATATTTATCTTCAGCACTAAACTGTTACAGCACCCGAAATAGCAGATAAAACAGTGAATAGAATGTTTAATATTTTAGCAGCATTTAACAAAAGGCAAGGTGTTAAAACAGGCAGTCAAACAATAGGTGTTCCCTGGACTACCTGAAGATGCATATCGCATGGATGCTACACATTCTGTGAGAGATGCATATCTATATTAGGCGAATCGAAAATGAAATGCTGCATGTGGAACCATTTAAAATTCCAGTACGAAATTATTGTTAGGTAAACATATTTGGTTTTAATAACTTAAGGAACGACGAGATTTATTATTGTTTAGTATTAACTAATATATTTTAATAAAGTTATTATAAATAAATAATTAATTGATGTATTATAATGACATATATAATCTGCTTTGAACTTTACCAAACCCTGTGAACAGCACACAGTATTATTGGTGGTCGATTACACATTAGAAGTCTTGGGAAAACTAAGCAAACGATTATTTTGAAAATTTGGTAACTCGATCTAATCTATCAGTCTAAATTAATGCCACTTCCGGTTGCTATCAACTTGTTCTTTTTTTTTTGTTTTATTAAAAACAGGTTTTCTGAAAAATGTTGTCTGGTTTTCTGTATAGATAGAATCTGAAAATGTTCAAAATTCTTACAACTTGCTACAATAACCCCTGCAAAGATATTGACACATTAAGTTACAGGATAGTCACAAATTACTGTAATATGTCCTACTTGAGCATGATTCTTTCTATTTATATTCCCAGAGACAGAAGGAACCATACACGCAATCCAAGATCAGGTAGTCCCTACGAGATCTTACATTAAAAAAAATCGGTTGTGTCACCCCAAAACTTTCCCGATAAGTTATAATATAATCTAAAATGACCTGCATAAAGAAACAGAATTGTAATAATAATTATTATTATAATTGAATTATTTTCATTATTTCCAATAAACTAACGTAACAAACTAACTACTTTATTTACAAATTAGAAAAAAAGAAGTATTGCCAGAGTTAGGACTCGAACCTGTAACCTTCCGCATGCGAAGCCCTACCAATGACACAACAGATACATGGAAGTAAATAGTGTATTTTATTTGTGATATATACGTTCCAACTAACTCACTGCTGACATTTTAAACGCTATTTTCCCGAGAATTATGGGGACAAATATCAAAAGTGATATATCGCTGTAAAGCAGATAAAAAATGCTTTAAAATGATGTATCACACGACCCCTATTGGTATATGAAAATTTAGCGGTTGTGTCCATCGCTATCACAGGGCTTAAGCGATTTCAACCAAAATCTAATGGCTTCATCCTAGGACTGTATCAAACTCATGCCAAAATCTAGCTCAATTGGTTAAAGCGTATCGGCGCTATCGTGGTACATACAGACACACATACACACAGACAGACAGACTTCCATCTGGAAATGGTCTTAATCGTCTCGGGGAACTTGAAAATGGTTATATCCGTCTTTATCTTTTTTTTAGCGCGTTCACAATACTTTCCCTGTGCGGAAAAGTAATATACTAGGTGTTCGGGATGATAACGACAAGTGCCTTGTATCTAACAACGACATAGCATCTATCCAACATATATACAGGGTGTCCAAGTTAAGAATGGGATAGCAATGGAATCTTGGAAACGGTAGCAGTTACAATGTCGGTTGAATTAGAGAAAAGTTGTACAATTTAGACACCTTTTAAATGGTGTTTTCAAAAGTAAAGTAACGTTAGCCGTTTTCAAGAATTTTTGAAAAAACAATTTTTTGCAATTTTCGTTTTTATTTATTTCTGACGTTATTTTTACAGATATAAAAAAATTAAAAGCACTTTCTCATTGATACCATCATCAACTTCGTTTTTTTAAATAGGGCCCTGGATTTTTTATTGTTAAATTAAAATTAAAGGAGTCGAAGTATCCTGATGAATTTCTGGGTACATCCTTTAAGCCTCAATATCCTCCACAAAGCTCACGGTTAACGGAGTCGAAAGCCTTGACCAGAGCTATAAAACCCATGTATCCAGGACGATTTTGTTCTCGTGACTTTTGGGTCTAAAACCACATTGTCTTTCCGGCAGGCACCCTTCCGAGAAGCGGCAATGTCGCAGAGCCCAAAGAGCCGAGACCCTGAGTACTTAGAAAGTTCTAAATTTAGTTTGGATTGTAAACATCTTTAGATATAAAAAAAAACTTGTTAAGGTTACCTATGTTATTATATGTATGATTATAGTTATTTATGTAATAAGTGTGCGAAGGATAATTTCGCGCATTGAGACAGAAATTTATTTTGACGAGGCGCAGCTGAGTCAAAATATCTGTTGAATGCGCGAAATTTCTTCGCACACATATTACATACAACATTTTTTCTACAACAACAGATATTTAGTTTCATCGATAATTACTATTCTAAAGAATACTCATATTATTTATAATAATTATAAATATACCTTGTATATTTCGTTACTATGAAAAGTAGAATATACCCTCAGAAAAATAAATAGAATATACCCACATACACTTTTTTAATTTTGACAAAAAAGTGACAACTAGTCTAGTTTTTATTGTAATTTCTAATAATTAAATATTAAGTATGTAAAATATGGAAAATGGAGCTATAAGCAGTGACCAAGAGGCAGTATGAAAGGACATTCAGTCAATTCAAAGAGTGCTGTAAAAAAAATTTGAAAAAGTGAGTGAAAATGTTCTGTTAGGATATTTGTACCATTCACGTGAATATTGTAAAGAATATTTAATACCTACTTAATTAAGAATGTTTGACTCAATTTATGTTCTTCATATATTATTAGTACCTACAATAAAGTTGAATTCTACGTACTTAGATCCTGTTAAAGTTATGCACGCAGTATTTCGCAAACGCCGGTGCGCGAAGAAAATACTTCGCACATCGGCGTTTGCGAAATATCATTTGTCACATTAAAAGTGGTAAAAAAATGTCACTCTTTTTTGACAGTTGTAGAAAAAAGTCATATAATGATATAGTTATTTGATAATATTATAATAGTAACATTTTATTTACCTATATTATAAAATTGAAGAAGATTTACTCTGAATGAACAAAATCAATAAAACTAGTTTTTCATACAATAGAATAATATAAATGTAAAATTGTATACAACCTAAATCAAGTTTCTTTTACAATTATACCCAATCGATCGCGACCATGGTCAAAATAAGTTCTACAGCTTACACATATATTATGGCTCTTTGAGAAACTGAATGCGCGCGAGTAGGCAGGTGATATATGGCTTTCATTTTAAACATCTCAAGTTCAAGTTCGCTTTACATATTTCTCCTTTGTATACAAGTGCAGGTAAAGTATGGTTATTAAAAGAAAAAGAAAACGTAAAGTAAAGCTCGTTTAAAATTTTCAAATACAAATACGCATAAGTCTTATGTACCGATAGGGTTGTAACGATACCAGAAGAAATCATTATTGTAACATAATCGATACCATTATACAATTAGTTAAATATAGTATTATATAGGATAATCATTATAAAATATTTCGAAAGTGGTCTGAAAAAGCTTTATAAGATGTTTATTACGATATTCATCGATTTGATCTAAGTAACAATAATTCATAAACACATATATGAACCTTTGATTTAAATATTTAATTATAAGTCTCAGTATTTTAAATTTCGAAGATATGTAAAATGCATACTTAAGCAAATTAGGGAGATTTTATCGAGTGCCCTATTCAAAGTTATCGATAACTCTTAAAGCTATTCATGTGATATGTTCAATGCCTTATCCCATCCGCTATAAATGTTATAAAAATCAAAATAATGATGAAACTGTACATTACAGTTTTGTTTTTGTTTTGTCTATCGAACGGCACTACGAAATAAATGATATTCCATCAAAAAATGTGTTCATTTATTATTTGTTTTGTTCCAGTTTAATTTTTTCTGGATCTATCCTGGAACATTGCAGAAAATCTTTGTTATAGCATTGGAAAGTTCAAAATGTTGGGTACATATAAAATATTGTTTTTTTTTTTTGTATAAGTTAAAAAACGTCAAACTTTTCACATAAAATATTTAAAATTGATAGAGCAAAAACCATTATAATATAAGGGTATGTATAAAAAGTGACTTTTAAATCTCAAAAAAATATCAAAGTAGGTCCTTAATTCCTTATGTGTTAAGTGCTAGGGTTAGAGTACTGAAAACATCACACTTATGGAAGCCCCTTTCGATCATGGCGCCTGTAAAATTTCGCAAGGATGGCTTTAGTAGTTCTCGATAACTTTGAATAGACAACTCTAAACGAATCACTCTCTTGATTGATTTTGCTTGTAAGTTTTACTAACATTGTTATGAATGGCATTTCAATTAAAAAATGAATAAAATTAGCAAATACTCGTTTATTTAAACCAAATTCAAATGATCTCCACACATTGCTCTGTTTATTCAATGTGCTAAAATTAAATGAAAACTTTGGTGATAACTGGCTAAGCGCCAACGATACCAGAAGTGACCGCTAGCTACATCTATTGCCTGATTGTGATCTGACCTGCCAAATTTCTATAACAATATAAACCAAATTTTGATAAGATGACAAAAACAGTTTTTTGTCTACCAAATTATTGTCAATTTCAACGACTATCTAATTTTGTCGTGATCAACTTCGCTCTTGTAAATATACAAATATTGTTTATATATTTTAATTATTAAATATTATAAGAAGTATTCCATAAACACATTAAAAATCGATTATTTTTATGTATAAATGAGAGGCGATATTGTACATCGCTATGCAAAATTCTTGAAAGTGCACCTGCCCTCCTTAAGTGTAGGCAGTATAGACATTCCTTACAGAGTGGTCATGTATTTTCTTTTATAAGATTTTCGTAATAGATATAGGGTTAGTTGCATTGAACGTATTGCAACTGGAGATAGGCTAATTGGGTCGGTTATGAAAATTATTCATAAAATAGAAATCTACTTGGATTATCATGTATACGTTTGACGCTGCTATTTAGTGACTGACACTAGCTAAGCTTATGTCAGTTAGAGGAATAAATACGCGACACGATATCTATAAATATTGCCTGCTTATTATTGTTGTTGGGTCCAGATCCGATACAACAGCTATGAAAAAAAGGCTGTCTTGTGACGTTAGGATAAGCATAATCAACTAAGGCCAAAGAGTTCAGAATATAAATCTTTCTGTAACATTTGTTAAGGCAATGTGTGTGTTGTTTTAAATTTAGAATCCCATTTTATGAATTAGAGATTTTTAAAGCTTACATTTATTTATGAAAGTCCTGAAATAACTTCAATCCTAAAATGAGTCTTAGAACTGATTTTATTAATTGATCCTCACCCGCCAATACTTTATATAGTTCGTAATTTTCCTCAATAAGTTTTTAAAATCGAATTTGGTCAATTGAACTAAGTTTCTCACCTCTATTTTATGGATGTAACAAGGAAATTTGTAAGTTTACTACAAAAAAAACAAGTGTGAAGGTAAATCAATGTTGCCCGAATGAATGTGAATCATATCCACTGTGTCCAATAATTAAATAAACTTGGCGTTTTCGAGAATTTTGGAAAAAACTATTTTTTGTGATTTTCGTTTTTATTTCTTTCTGACATTATTTTTACATGTGATATACCACCTATTTTCGAATTGAAATTGGCTTTACATATAACAATAAAAAATCCAGGGTTGTATTGAAAAAACCGAAATTGATGATGGTTTTTCAAAAACGAAACGTCGTAGTGAAAATTTGTAAACGCTTTCTTATTCTACTCAAAAAGTAACAATGTACTTTTCATTATTTTATATCTGTAAAAATAATGTCAGAAATAAATTAAAACTAAAATTGCAAAATGGTGTTATTTGAAATATATATATAGACCCCAATCTTATATTTTTGCAAATGAAAAAAATGCAAGTTTTTTTTATTTCTTTTAAAACCCTACCTAATCCAAAATATTCATTATTTTCAATTATACGAATTTACTGGTTACAGTTTTCAACAAATTGAAAATAGTTTCCGAAACAATAACTTAGAATTATAGAAGTTTATATTGACTTATACATAGAACATATTAGTTTTGTTATTAGTGACCATCCGGTATAAACGTGTTGAACACAGATTTTTCAACAAATAAATACAGGTGTATTTTACATTGGTGTTTGTTCTTTTTTTCTTTTTAGCAGCAACTCTTTACCTGTTTTATTCTGCGAGGCATTCTAAAGAAAGTCTAAATGCCATAAGGTGAATCATTTTAATGGGTTTTGTGAATTTTGAAACCATATATCGACAAATGTGGTCTGGTATGCCAGTGAGTTTTTAAAAAATAATATTGCATAGGTACCTTTAATCATTTTTTATGTACTAAACTAAGTAGAGCCTAGATTGACTCTTAGTTTTAAGATCTATTCAATTTATTAATAAAAATTATACTTACTTTTGGTAGTATACTGAGAATTTGGCGTTAAATGAAGAATAGAAACTTAAATGAATAATAATTATTGTAAATTGGTCAAGTACAAATTTGTGCTTATAAGACAAGTAAAGAGGATACAAAACCTCAGAGATTTATATCATTTACTCAGTATACAATGACTTGATATCGTTTACTCACTTATGTTTTCCTGTTAGTAGCAGTTTCGGCTTATTGTTTTGTTGCCATTAGTTTATATTTTATATAAATAAGAGGTAAAACAGAACTACGCAGTTATTCTGAAATTGTAACGACACTTTATAGTATTAATGTGACTAAACCCATAATTAATATGTTGAGAAATAAACCATTGCTTATCAAAACAATTTACTATTTCTTCAGCAAAACGTGTCAGCTCTCACTCGCTTTACCACTGATATTAATGAAAAATGGTTCACTGAAACTTCTAGACCATGAAACCACTTATCTAATGGTACGCTTTAATCATTAATGCGGTGCTAGACCATATAGTTATCATATATTTACGAACTGGAAGTCATCTTATGGCTATACACACAGCCACTTAATTTTCCATCGTTTAATCGAAAACCATAAAGACAACAATTTTTGAGAAATGTAGCGATATGTAATATATTTACACAATAAATGTATAATAAATTAGAACGGTTCCGGCAAATTGTTTTTCTTTGCGGGATGAAATTTATTTGAATTTGTTCGTTTGTAGATTATTAATTCCAATGTGTTTATTGTTTAAAACTTTGTCCTAAATGATTATATATTATTATCAATTATTTAGCTATTCGAGAGAAAATATTTGATGTCCTGCTGGTTTATATATTTAAGACTTAAACATTTCTTTTCTCTATAATAGCCACTATTATATATACAGGCTTAACATTTTCAAATAGTATCTCCTTCTTATCATATAGATTTTTTGGTGTTTAAATTAACAATAGTACATTTGATAAAAAAATCATTAATAAGGAATCCCATAACACTTGTACTAATACTTTGATGGCACTACTATTATATAAATGGTATCCTGAATACTTTTGTTAAATGTAAAAATTAGCTAATCAGTAAAATCGACAGATATTGACCAATTTGTATCGCTCTTATTATGAGTACCATAATCCCATCTAGATAGATGTAAAACTATACGATATCCGCACGGGCTGTGGTTTCAGCTAGGCGGCGCAACATGTCACACAGCTCGTGCCATAATTGATTTATTTAAGGAAACGTTTGGTAACCGCATAGTTTCATGTTTCGGACCCGTAAATGGGCCTTCAAGATCTTGCGAATTAAGTCCGCTAGATTAATTTCTGTGGGGATATGAGAAGTCGCTAATCTACGCCGATAAGCCCGAAACGATTGACTACTTGGAGGAGAACATTCACCGCGTTATTGCCGATATACGGCCACAAATGTTGAAAAAAATCATCGAAAATTGGACATCCACATTAAACTATGTTCGAGCCAGCCGTCATATGCCAGAAGTCATATTTAAATTATAATGCCAGGAGATTATATTTGGAATAAAGTAAATTTCATGTCAATTTACAAAATTCATCTTTGTTTTATTCCATTTCAAAATTCTATACCTCTATGAGAAACACCCTTTACATGGCACTACTATAGGTTATCGAATATGTCCAAAAAATATAACCAATAAAGGACGTAGCCTATTTTTGGACTCTTTACCGTTTTCAGGCCCATTTTTTTGACAGATAATTGAATTCCAACAGTTATTTTAACACCTTGAAGGGCACTGACGCCGTTAGACGTCTTCGTTGGTGTGCAAACTGGTTGAGTCCGCAAGTTACACCACGTGCCTTTTTTATTATATTACTATATTTCGATATTAGGGGAACTACAGTATAAACAGTGGCGGCTGTTCCATAAGGGCACGTAGGCACGTGCCCTATCTAAAAAATGAAGTACAAAAAATAATTTTAGATTTTATACTTCGCACCAGACCAGTGTGATTTGGTTAGAATTCGCTATAAAATTTTGCATTTGAAAATTTGAATCGAAGACGGCTCTGTCTATGCTATTATCACTCTTGTCTATTAACGGAAATGAAACAGAACGTAGGTCTTAGTACATATTACGATGCTCTTGGACACAACATTTTTGTGGCTCTATGGTTTTCTTTGCTATCGCGCGCGAAAAACAGAGACATCAATGCATCGCTACAGTACAGTAGAAATTAAATGCATTTGTGACGTCATATCTGGGGTGCTGCCCTACGCATCAGTCTGTACGAATAAAATTTGTGCGTGTGGTGTTGTTGTTTTTGTTTTTGCGATCGCGCTTTTTGAGTATTATAAAGTGAATGTTTTGATTTTGAACAATTACAATAGTAAAGATGAATTCAGTGCAATATATGAATGTAAATATTGTTAAATTAACATTTGAGGATCGAATTACTATAAAAAAAGTTTTGATGGACACCTAGCTGTTGCAAATTTATTTGAAACTGAAAAATTTGGTGTATATCGAACCGTCTTTCCAAATAAATATATTAAAACTGTGTGTAACTTATTTCCTAACGTAAATTACTTAAAATTCAAAAATGAACTCTCGATAGTATACGCACGGGACGATTTTCTGAAACATAGTGGGGCTGTGCCTCTATTACAAATGTTTATCCAAAACAATTTAACATCAACATTTAGTGAATATGTGGAATTGCTAACTGTGTTGTGTGCTGTCCCTATGACGACTGTAGAAAGCGAAATCTGTTTCTCTACCCTCAAACGGATCAAAACATTTTTAAGAAACACTATGGGCCAGGAAAGGTTGTGCGCGCTAGCAATGCTATCTATTAAAAAAAAACTTGTGAAGTCCATTTCAAATTTTAATGATCAAGTCATCGACCACTTTGCTGTTCAGAAATCTAGGAGGATGGACTTCACTTACAAACAGTTTTAATGATCATAGTGAGTTTCGCAAAATGTTATTATCAAGCTACTCTAACTACTTAAAAAAACCTTTATTTTGAAAAATTTAGGGTGTTATTGCCTTATTTCCACCTTGTTGTGCCCCACCTCTTTCAGACCTCACGAGCCGCCACTGAGTATAAATATTATAAATTATTTGAAGAGTGGCACAACCAAGTATAACAAAAATTATTTATTATCTATATTACTATTTCATTATAAACAGAATACTATTCACTATCTTTGGCTTGTGTTGCAAAGCTGTATTTGAAATAAGAAAGTTTTAATTTAAAGTTTTGGTTTTCCTACATATCACATTGAACACAAAATCCTTTTGGCACTAATATAACTTATTAGCTATAGTCTAAAAGACATTTTGAAATGTAATTTATTAAAACCTTCAACGTGTTCAAAATTTCTTGATAAAAGCTAATTTGTAATAATTTGAGTTAAACCAAATAAGTCCAATAATATAAACTCTCTTGTATTTTTTACTAAACATCTTTTAACAGTGTAGTTGTGATTATAAAATTGCTCTTTGAAATGAATTATAAAGTCTATGGCAGGCGGCGCCGCCAATTCAAGGCTCACCAGATAAATTAATATTATACGCGTATATTATAGTATACATGTATGTAGATATGAACCTCTAATCTTGGAATAGGTGGGCAGAATCGACTCCGTTTGAGCTGAAGCTAGAATGTTATTTTATAATAGAGATAGGGATATATGGTTATGTAATATATAACTTTAAGACTCGATTTAATCTACTGTTGGTAGATTAAATATAATTTTATATTATATGACTATGTTGGGTATTCTGTGTTATTGTGTGGTGTTTGAGCCCTATAATTATAAAATTATTTATTTAATAACAATAAATACTTATAAAAACTATATACATTTATATTATGAATTGTGAAAGGCAACGTCAATAGGAATAAACTCTTAAAACTCACCACACGATAAATTTAAATTGTATCTTATAATATTCTAATAGCTGGAATGTATTTTTTTTTCTTTAAATGAGCATTTAAACGTAACTCAATTCAATAAGTCCGTATAGGATAAGTAAGAACAACAACAACAACAAAATTTTGTCAAAACTCGATTTTGTTATTCAGCATAGTTGCCTTCGAGTGCAATACAACGAGTATAGCGATTTTCCAATTTTTCGATACCACCTTTATAGTACGATTTCTCTTTCTCCAAAATAGGCCTCAGTTTCAGCGATTACTTTATTATAGGACGTAAAGCATTCTCTTGAGATCTGAAAACAGGAACAAGTCGCTGGGGGCTAAATCTGGAGAATACGGTGGGTGGGTAAGCCCAATTCATTCAATTTTGCCATAGTTTTTTCATCGATTTAATAGTACATGTGAAAAATCTGCAGTTTAATTCTTTTCTCTCCTGTACAGCACAGAACTCCAAATTACGAGTTTATTGGAGAAAACACCCCAAAAACGAATAGATAGAGCGGTTAAACAAGCTCCGAAACGTCTCTTGTCAGGTGCAGGGTATAAGTGTAGGAAAGTTCTAATCTAATTTATTCGATGTATTTTTAGTTGTATTTCACTTGAGGTCAAGACCACACAGGTATTATGTCAAAACCTGTTAGTGCAATAGTGAAAAGACAATAACTAAGTATATTTTCACTGGGCTGGTCCGCAATTTACCCCTATTACGGGGTAAGAGCGTGAATGGCATTTTAATGTATATTGTACAATATTAGAGGTGCAAGAGCGCAATTCACCTCATATTTATTTGAAAATGTTTCTTTTTTCATAACAAAATATTTTATATTCTTGGAGATATATACAATTTCAAAGTCATATATTGGAAAATAAAAAAAAGTTATATTGAAAAATCGCATAGGCAAATAGAACACATAAATTTATTTATTTTTTTAATAGGGGCAAGTTATTAGTACCTATACGCATTTTCCTGCTATTTTTTTCCGCACTTGCCTCAGAGACATAAATTACTAAGGCAAGAGTAAACTTGGTAAGTTTTTTCCGCTAAATTTACCAATATATCTTGTTTATTTTTGATTTATTATACAAACTAAATAATTTTAGTAAATATTTACCTCAATTTTTTAAATGCAAGCAAGTGTGCTCACAGGAAATTGCGTTGTTTTCTGTACCACGCAGATTTAAACAATTATTTTATTTATTCTTACGCCCGTATGCAGCGTATGTACATAATCTTAGTTAACTACTTAGTCCAGATTAGTTCTCATATTTTCAATGCACCGTGCCAAATATCTAGCTTAAACGTCCCAAAAATTAATCGGTCCCCGTTGGCGGTTTAACCATGAATTAAGCATATAACCTCAAACAAACATAACATAAGAAGTAAACAACACGAATCGAAAATGTTTTTAAAATTTTATATTTAATTAGGGACATATTTTTATTCAAAAGTATAATTTTAATTAGTTATCTTTAATATTAGTTGTTAAACTTTACTTGCTCAGATACTAGCAACTTTTTATTAGTTGGTTTTTAGTAGCGCTATAGTATAGTACGACACAGTTAAGAATAATACACTTTTATATGGATAGGCAATATAAAAGTGTATCATTCTTAACTGTGTCGTACTAGTTCTTGTAGCAGCCTGACTGGAGTCCATATCTTCTTCAACTTCCATTTTTCTTCGAGAACCTTAAACATTAAATTAATAACATACCTCACAAAAACTTCGATTAGGTATAGTACCTATGTACGATTTTAAACATGTACATAAATAAACAGCGGTGTATTCTCGAGATAAACGGTAACTAGGCTATTGTGTTACAATCATACACAATTTATACTAAACTTACATTGCTCTCAGGAGTGTTTTCCAGCAGAAAGCTGTTCTCATAGTTTTCACTAACGTTAGTTTGGGGCTCCTACTGATACTCATATTGATCACTTAATTTTGTTTTTTTTTTGCACCGGTTACTGATTATCAGAATCAAATTTTGATTGAAAAGGGTAAAGGGTATTTTCACTCATCATACTTAGAAGAATTAAGTTTTCTTGGTCTATTTTTGGTTCTGCTGGCATCGGTCCGCCGCCGATAGGTTGATTTTTTGTGGTCAGCTAACTTTCGCCGTAAATCTTTTTTCTTATTATTATATAAGCGTCCCAAGGTGCTCACCACTTCTATAACCTATTATGAAAGCTTTGATTGTTGAATTCTTTCTCAATTATGCTCCATACTTTATTTTTTTCTCCCACTGACGAGCTATTAGTTTTTTTGTCTTCCAATATTTGTCAATATTTTTTACAAATATTAATTAAAACAATCTTTACGTTATTGGAAAAATTTGGAATGGGGTTTGTTTCATTTAATTTATTCATTTTATTAGAAAACAAACTGATTTATTATATTATTATTACGCTTTCTACTTTATTCACCTTATTTATAAATATGAATTCGAAAAATGAGTTTAAAAATTAAAAGTTCTCTACTTTGTCGTAATTAGATGTCGAACATGCCTAACGCTTACAATGTTGCCAGAGTGTTATCCTGGATTTGCTAATCCACCGACGGTGCATTAAAATCTAACCACAAGAAAATAATCCGGATTAACTAATCGAGATTAAGTTGAAAAACGGTGCATTCGTGGTTAGTCTCTCACATAACTAATGATTTTCTAACATTCTGCGTTAAGATCTATGACGCCCTCTACAAGACAAATAATGTTTTGAGCAACAACTATTATACTAGTATAATAAAAAACTAAATTTGAAATTTTAAGGTGACTATCAAAAATAAATGGAAATAACGCACTTACCCCACAGCACCACCTTATGCTAAAGGTTAACTTTAAAAAATCGTGGAAATGACGATTGTTTTTTTTAAATTTTTGATAAATTTATTAGACAAAAAATGCACTCAAAAAGTAGCGTAAATAAACCATTTAATTAATTTGTCGAAACCGTTACAACCCCGCTTAAGGAAATAAATTTTCTGCATGATTGTCTTAAATCTATAATAATTGAATATTTATTTAACTTTATCTTTTTCTGCTTTTATATTAATTTACCTGATAAAGTTAATTAACTATTTACCACCAACTATTTTCTGTGTGAACCAAATGTAAGTCATATTCTATTTTATAATTAATCGTGAAATAGCTGTTATTATTTTCCTAAATAATAATAATAAATGTCGGTGAGAGCAGAAAGATAGTTTAACGAGCGGTCAGCGCGGAACCTACATAAGTATTCCATTATATCATACAGAGAACAGGTGCCATTATAAAAATGAGAGAGAGATACCCACGCACATTGTTACGATTCAGTGATTCCGCAAAACCAGAGTAAGAGACACAGGGTGTCAATGTGGAAATTAATTAAGTCGAGCTTTCGTTATGTATGTATGTATACGCATATAAGTATGCTTTGATTTATTATCAACTATGAATATATTATGAGACGACATGTCATGTTTGTACATTGTTAGCTTTATAATAATAGCTGAAAATGCTAGGGAAAACAATAGTTTCTGACAGGTGGTTTAGTGTTTTATTTATTGTAACACACGACTCATGAGTCGCAAAAACTCACCTTAAATGTATATTTTCATTATAACATAGTATTTAGAAAAATTCCATCCATCTTTGACCCACGGAATAAAATTGTTGGGTTGGGTTGGTTCCTTTAGATTTTTTCTTTTGATTTAAAAGAGTGAAGCTTTTTCATGCTTCAAAAAGATTTCTTATTAATAATTTAAAATATATGACCACCTTGTTGTTGTTCTGTTCTTGATTGTTATCTTATACAGAGTGTCCCTACTAAGGTCGGCCGGGATGCATTTTCGGAATTCGCCGACATATTAGCTGCTCGGAACAACTCGGGTGATAAGAATCACAGTTTCATAAAGTCCCGACGTATTAGACTAATGCGTCAGCGATTTACGTATGAAATTGCACATCTCAAACTAAGAATATCTTTTCGTTTTGAATCAGATTGGTGTAACTAGTTTCTTGAGCTGTTAAAAACATTTTGATTTCCCAATAAAAATAAATTTTACCTATTAATATTGAATTAATGAAATGGATCCAAAGAAGGTATGTAGATTCTTTGTATTTTTAGGTTAGGTTTATGCCGTTTGTGTTATATTTACGGACGTGTCTGCTTGATCGTTTGTCGTAAGTTCGAATAATTTCGGTAATTGGCGCATCTGACGCTCGTTTACGGTGAGTAGGTAATGTATGCTCGTCCGGAAAATATTAGGACTTCCTAAGAAAGTACAATCAATTAGGTGTCAGCGATGTTTCGCTGCTTTATTTCCGCTTTTTCAAGCTTCTTCCAGTTAGATTGTATCTACAATTGAAACAATTAGATGACATTTCTATATACAACAGCAGTACCAAAAAATGTTACTATACACGATTAGTGATCAATTCAGTTAGTGTTGACAATTAACTTGTATATAGAAATGTCATTTAATATTTTTAATTGTACGTTCTAACTGGAAGAAAGTTGAAAAAGCGGAAATAAAGCCGCGAAACGTCACTGACACCTAACTGAGTGTACTTTGCTACGAAATCCTATAACCCACTATACAAAAGAACCCATAAATTATTGAGGACTCGAAATACTCAGACATGAATTAATTTTTTTCATAGTTTCCAAACTATAACCGAAATTTGTAAGAAAAGAAACATTATGGGAAACCCTTTAGGAGTTGGCACGTTGCATGTATTTCATAAATCGTCGACGCATTAGTCTAAAACGTCGGGACTTTATGAATCTGTGATTCGCTTCACCCGAGTTGTTCCGAGCGGCTAATGTGTCGGCGAATTCCGAAAATGCGGCCGGGATAGAGTATTACAGAATCCATAAGTCTTTTGTTTTTGGGAAAAACATTTTTTTAAACTAAATCAAGCAAGAGAAGTTAATGTTCTGAGATATTCTGAAGGAAAAAAAATACATTTTTTTTATTTTTGTTTTTCTTTGGGTTTCAGGTGCTTGAAAATATTTTTTTTAGCGAAAAGTTACATTTCGCTTGTCTAATTTTATTAACTACGTTTCGGTGATGGTTTATCGCCTTCTTCTAGAACATTGCAAACATTATGTATATAGGGTGTTTCATAATATATACGCAGGACTTTAGGATGTGAGAGCTCGTCCAAAAATATGAAAAAAAGTTTCTATTAATTAAAATGCACCATTTTCGAGATACAAAGTGTTGAAATTGAAAAAAAAATCCGATTTTTGCGGATATCTCCATGTTTACTGTTTATCGTACAGAAAACAGCTTTTGTAATCATTTTCTACTCATAATAAGCTATGTTTGTGAAGGTATTTTTGTTTTTTTAGTTAATAATTCGTGAAGATTTTGAAGGGGTAGTGGGCGTTTTTCTCCCCAAATTCTACGCCACTGGAAAAAGTACGGCTTTGGTATACCCATTTGAACCGCCAATGTATTCTACACGAAAAAGATACTCTTGGTCATAAGCTCGAAAGTTGACCGTTTTCGAGGAAAATCAACTTGTTGAAAACCATGGTCAATTTTAATTTATTTAAACGTTAGAACAAGTAACAACACCAAACTAACTGCATAATTGCAAAATTAAAAAAAAAAAACAATAAAAAACCATACACAGTTAAATTAAATGTTGGAAATGTCCGCCGTTAGCTTAAATGCACGCAGCAATTCTTCGACTATTTTTACGGTTTGGAGAATTTAAAAAAAAAAACAACTTTTCTATCATTTCTTATTTTTTTTGAAATTTTGCAATTATGAAGTTAATTAGTAGAAAAAATAAATTTATTTCAACAAATTTTCAACAGGTTGATTTTGCTCGAAAACGTTCCACTTTAGAGCTTATGACCAGGAGTACCTTTGTTGTGTAGAAAACATTGGCGGTTGAAATGGGCATCTTCAAACCGTACTTTTTCCAGTGGCGTAGAAATTGGGAAGATAAACACACACTACCCCTTCAAAATCTTCACCAATTATGAATTAAAAAAACATTCTTGCTCAAAACATAGCGAATAGAAAATGTTTACAAAATCTGTTTTCTGTACTATAAATGGTTCCAGAACTATCCGCAAAAAACGGATAGTGTTTTCAATTTCTACACCCTATCTCGAAAATGGTGCATTTTAGAGGGTTAGTTAATAGAAACTTTTTTTCATATTTTTGGACGAGCTCACACATCCTGAAGTCCTGCGCATATATTATGAAACACCCTGTATACATTCACAAACATCGTATAAAACCTGATTTACCTATTATATATTTTTTTTACAATTTGTTATTAAAATTCAGAATGTAAATTAAACATTCTAAAAATTACATTTTTAAAAATATTTTCTCTTTTTTTTTCAATAAAAATACGTATATTTCACAGGACTTCACGTTTGCAAACACAATACAGTTTATAAAATTTTGCTAATATACGTTTATAAAATTCCCTGAAATTGTCCTAGACCAAAACATTTGCTGCTATTTAGAGTTTCTTTATATATTTATTATTCTTTTTATTTATTGAAATTGATAAATGTGGTGGTATATCGATAACTATACATCTATAATGAAATTAGGAAATAGTGGAATTACGAGGGACGATTACAAGTGTCTACGTCCGCAATTTCATATTAAGATATGATACATGTTGCTTAAGTATTGGATGTCTATTCTGTCATTTATATTGTTCTTTTGTTTCTTTATATAGATCATTTCAATATTTTTTTTTGTGTGTATTTCAGTGTCTAAAATTTTTGTATTTTCGAAATCAAAAGATTATGAGATTCGCGAAAAAAATGCAAATAAAAGTAAAAATGTTGCGGTTTTATTCATAATATGGTGGCCACATGAAAACAATCTTTGCGCCTGATCATTTGCATAAAATTTAAAAGTGAACTTATAAATAAAAAAAGAGGAAGAATGTATTTAGGCTTGCTTAATATATTATTGCATGTTTACCGGATTATTTTAGTGTATTTTTGATGAACCTAAATAATCGAGGTTCCTTTCCTAGAAAATATTTTATTATTATTTTTTAATGCTTATTTTATCATTTCAAAATGGCAAAATAGCGATTTCTACTTGAAATAAAAACTAGCAAGGTATTTCCAAATTAAAACAGATTATAGTATTTTAGAGTGGGGACAATAATTAATGTTGGTGCTTGATTCATAAAAATCTGTTGTTTAGATGTAAGTAAATTTTTTAGTTTCTATTATTTTTTTGGCATAATTATGTTTAACACGATCTTTGAAACAGGCTAAGCAAATATAATATACTAAACTTTCGTCAAAAATGTTTATTCTAAATCTGTACGGGTGCCCAAACTCATGTTTCTATCACAGATACCCACATGCGTCCTCCAGGCTGAAATTTCATGAAAAACTGTGGTAAAAACAGATTTTGGCTATGTTAAACCGTTTCGCAGCTAGGGGCGTTTCTCGATTTTGAACGATTTGCTTGCTTTTCTCGATAATTCGTTTCCGAAAAAACTTTTTCATAGCACTTTTGAATATAAGGACTATTCATAAATTTGCTGTATTAATTAATATTTTTTTATTCATAAAACACCCCATATATTTTTACATTTTCTTGTAAGATATAAAATTATCTTTACGAATATATATAACACTTTATATCTAGTTGATATATTTTGCGTTTATTCATATGAATTAAAGAAAGAAGTCATGTAGGCAATTTGACAGTTGTTCCCAATGCGATGGGAGTGATAAATAGGATATTTTTAAAAACGCACAAGAACTCTTTATTGTAACAATTAATAACGAACGCTTTTAACAACAATATTGCTGCAATATATATACAGGGTGTCCGGAAATGACGTGTACAACGGAATTGCACAAATTCTTTGGCCTAAAATATGATGATTTAGGTCAACTTATCTATATACAAAATTGCGTGGTCTGGGCGCTAGAGGTAAAAGTGAATATTTTTTACGTTTTTTCAAATAAATCGAAAATAATTTGATAAATTTTAAATGTTTTAGATACGCGTTTGCACCAATAAACTACATTTTTCTATTGAGGAAACTCCTATTTCTAAAATTACAGGGTGTTTAAAAGCTTAGTCACAATAAATTATCTACCCATATTTTTTGTAACCCCCGTATAATCAATACCAGTTTTTTTCTGTAAATAGTTCATTTTATTTAGAAACTATTACAAAAATTTTGTTTGTCAAAGATTTTCGAGACAAAAAAAATATTTTCTAAATCCCTTCAAGCCTGAATCAGTACTTAATGCATATAAATACGTAGTTAAAATTCATAATGACTTAAAGATAAACTATAAAAAGAAAAAGACGAAATTCTAAACGCAAATCAGGTTAAATGACATTACAATAATATCAACTTTTTGTATTTGTCAAAGTAATCATCAACCACCTTTTAATAAATATTTTTGTGCTAAGTTACAATAATTATTAAACTGGTTGACAAACTAAAATTTTGTAAGAGAGTAAATAGTTTCTAAATAAAATGAACTATGCACAGAAAAAAAACTGGTATTGATTATACGAGGGTTACAAAAAATATGGGTAGATAAGTTAATCACCTAATAATAGTAATAAGTTTAATCACCCTGTAATTCTAGAAATTGGAGTTTCTTTAATAAAAACTGTAGTTTATTGGTGCAAACGTGTATCTAAAAAATGAATAAAATCTATCAAAAACGTAAAAAAATATTCACTTTTAAAGCCCTCTAGCGCACAAACAAAGCAATTTTGTATATAGATAAATTGACCTAGATCATAATATTTTTGGCCAAGGAATTTGTGCTATTCCTTTGAACACATCATTTCCCTGTATATGAATACATACGAAACGGTTTAACATAGCCAACATCTGTCCACCATTGAGTTTACCATGAAGTTTGAGCTTGGAGGACGCATGGCACTTTTTCGGAATCTGTGATAGAAACGTGAGTTGCCATAAGATATCGTCCAGTTTGGGCAACCCTGTAGGTACATGTTATGGATTTTTCGACAAATTAAATGCGATACCTTAAATGACTTAGCCTATTCGTAATAGAGAATACATGTCACACAAAAAAATATAATTAAATCAGATAAGAGGTATCCACTTAATGGAAAAAGGACAAGTATTAAAAACTATTAATAATTATAATAATGAAAAATTAACTCGCTTGGCTTGTTTAGCTACTCGAGGATCGCCCACTTACATCACGCTCACGAAAGAAGATCTTATTGATTCTCCCTCGTAAACGAGTGACTGTCTGTCCTTGAGGGGCGTCTCTGAGTTAATAGTTATTTGATTGAATTTAGAAAACTATTTAAAATTAAAAGGAAAGTCAAATGAATTTTACTAACTATTATTTATTTAAAGAATATACAAAAAAAAAAAAACAATTTAATAAAAAAGGACAAGTCTCAAAAAAATCAATAATTATTATAATTAACAATTGGTACTTACATTACAATTATCATCACCGCCGACACAGTTGATCTTTCTTTCACGTTAATAAAATGGTTCAAATTATAAATATTTAATATAGCTACTAATAATATTAATTCCCGTTAAATAAACTATAAAGCTTAAGACACTACTCTTAATTAATGCTTTTTGTCGCTAGTAAGACTCGACGTTCACTTCGCCAAGGTTCGAGAGAAGACCCCAAAAAAGAGAGTTTTGTGGTTAGAGAACCTAGTGGAGCATTCGGACACATATCTGCTCCAACGCGGGGAGACTTCATGGTCCGAGCCGCCAAATCCCCTGTAACTTCTTGTTACAACAATATTTATTACTTTACTTTTTTTCACTCTTTCAAATATCGACCAATGAAATTGTCTATTCTTAGCGTCGGTCGTACCGTTTTTCTAGAAAAATATTAATCAGCAATTTTCTTTCTTGTCTATTCCTATATTAGAGTCATGAACTTGTATAAACTTTGATGAACTTTTCTAAATTATTAAATCAGCGTGAAATACTTAGTTCGAACGGATGCAATATTTTTATTATAATGTACCGGGTGTGAGAATAGTATAGTTGTTCAAAATTAGGTTAAAAAAATTAAATGGCTAACCCAAGGGCATTACGATCTATAACACAAATCTCCTAAGTTTTAATACCTTTACCCATATTATTTACCCAAGGAAAACGTATAGGGTTTTTTTTGTGAAGAAATACTCTAGTATTGAGGGAAATTATTAATTAAACGAAGAATCAACGAAGCTCTTATTCCACTATTTCTTAATTGTAGATAGAACTACAGTTATCGATTTCCAAATAATTAAAACTAGGTTATAAATTAAAACACAATATATTCCTGTGGCAATTAGTTACTACAGATCCAACCGTTATAACTACAGTTCATTATTTATGTACTTCGAAACTAGTAAAACATCTAAGCTCTAAGCATTAACGATTAGATCTTCGATATTTGGCTTCAACCTTAACTAATCAACAACAAGAACAAACATAAAAACGTTTATACCTACCCGTACTTGTGAAGTTTTGTTTCTTTAAAAACTTTTTGAACGATCGTCGTAGTTATAAATGTAATGAAAGGCCTATCTTGAAATCTTATAGTCCAAAACTAATTATTTCAGAAATTATTCAAGAAATAATAATTTAAATAAACTATGAACAGTACTGGATTCGACGGTTTCCTGTAATTGATATGTTAATTTACTTTGTTTTAAATAATATAAAATGATTTCTATTATTTGTATAGACGCATATATGCAAATGAACTTGTTGAACTGATACAATTATTATAAAACGCTAAGTGCTTGGGTGTATGTGGCGCTTACATGTTGCTTTATAGTTTGCACATAATTTATGATAATATAATTTTCTTTTTGTTGTTAATGTTATTATTTGTTTTGTTTCGACTTAGTGAGAAGGCGTTTTGGTAGTGTCTGGGCATTATTATTCATACAATGGTTGTATTCCTAGAATTTGTTACAATAAACAATTGGATTAATCATTTTTAAATTATTACGAAAACTATGTTCTCTAAAGTGTGTTGAATTAAAAATGTACTCAATCTTATTTTCAACATTTATACATTAAATTATCTATCTAGCACCATTTAATTAAAAAAAATTATTGCGGTTTAACAGTGCCAAACATAATTCGTTGTTTTTTTCGAATCAATAGTCAGATTGCTGTCAAATTTATACACGTATCGTTTGAAGGTTAGTACTAAATAAAAATCATATAGAAAAAATTACAGTAACGCCATCTATGTGTCATCCTACGGATTTATTGAATGACCTAATAGGTGATTTCAGAAATAGATTCGTCCTCGCCCTACTGTTAGAGAACATCATATTGTGTCTTGAATTAACTCGAGATATAAAGAAGTTTAATTGACACAACAGGTCAGGGCAGTGTATCAGTTTGTACACAAAATAAATGCATTCCAACCTCCTACGAACGTCCAACCTTGAGCATGATATAGGTACCTTGTATACTGGATAAATTCCATCCTGTTTATATACCTACTTATAAGTTCAGGAATTTACGCTGAACTTTTTCAATAATTATCAATGGCCTCTCGCACAGTCGATAAGTGAATTTCTGTTCACTTCGCATATTACCAACGTAAACAAGATGTCACGAAACGCATTCTTTGATATTTTATAGAAAAATAAGCTGTTAAAGTCGATCAAAATTGTAATCAATAAACCCTCGCGGTACGGTTTACCCAGTCTTCAGAATAATATAATTACTGATATCATCAAATAAAGTATCAGCATAAATAACTTACGCATTTTTAATAGTCCAAAACCTAACCAGAAAAAATTAAACGACAAAAAATTGTTAGCTTTGTTTGGACAAACATAGTTAATAAATGTTACACTTATGCAGACAGAGATAGAGCCCATTATATTTTGCAGCCTCATTAATAATTGACAGAATACACGGTAAATGTCTTGGCTATCTTGTATTAAGCGACCTAATAAATATACATAATGTGACAAATTATCAGAAAATAAATCATGCTCGAATGATTATTCTTACATTGAAACCGTGCTGTGAAGGTGTCTCAGAGTGCGTTTCAACTTTCATAAAAAAAGTCTAAACACCACAGTGCAGAAAATACATGTAACAAAATATTATGATTATAATCATTATTGATGTTTTAATTATTATTTTACACTGCTATCACAATCAAACAAGAGAAAAAGACATTATTATCGAATACTACATTATTCAGAACAGAGCTGCCTGTTTGGTTGAACTTCTGCTTACCAGTGAGAACTCAGGCAATTCCACAACAAAAATACCAGTAGGACACTGCCTACACAATGACGCAAATAGTAGTGTGCAGTATGTGTTATTAAACTAAATGCTTGAAGTCAGCAGCCAAAAAATATATACTGGGTGTCTAACCGGGAATTGTCTCGATCGATTCTGGGGAAACCACACCATAGAACAAACCTGAAAATCTGGTGTAGTAGGTACTTAGGTCAACGGGATCAATGTTTTCTAGCATCTAGTACTTCCGGTTATACCGGAATTGGGTGTCCACTAAACCAAACCAACCCCACTCTGTACTTTAGTGGTGTTGCAGAGCAAAGGTAACACTAGACCATTTACTAATACCACAGATTATACAGTTGGTTATCATCGTGTCGGTACGTCTCATCTTCATGTCTTCAAAGCAATTCGCCACCCGCATACTTATAGTATAGTATCTTATAGTATATATAGATATAGTATAACATAGTAGCGGGCCAGAAATGTAGCTGGTAATACGACGAGTATGATCTTCTTGTCTATATAATCATTATTCTATGTTAATACAGGAATGGCATACAATAATAACTATAGATAAAAAGGGTCAGTAGACGCTAAAAACGGCATCGACTCGTCGCCATCCCAGCCACATTCTGGCCCGCTACTATATATACTATATCTATATATACTATACGATACGATACGATACTATACTACAATTATAAGTGCGGCGAATTTCTGTGTAGACAGAGAGATAAAACGTTCCGACACGCAGTGAAGTAACTGTATATGAAACTGTGGTAATGGTACGTTAACTTTTGCTACGGTCCTAACAAATTCTACTACATATATATGTATTTTTGTTACGACTGTACCCAAAGTTAACCTACAATAACTGTATAATTAAATGGTCAATCGTATGAAACCCAAACCAAACTTTAAACTATATAAATTATATATTTTTGGATTCGACTTGTAATTCTAAAGATAGTTCATGTAGAATATATTATACCGCCGTTTTCGAAGTATTTGAAATTTTATATCAAAAATTACGTTTGCAGATTAAAGAATAATTACAATTTTTTATTATATGAAAGCTTTCATAATTTAATTGGTTGGGATATCCTAGTAGTTATATACTTATAGTACGACACACTTAAGAATATATGCTTTTAAATGGGCTATCCATATAAAAGTGTATCATTCTTAACTGTGTCGTACTATACTTTAGGCGCCTATGTATATTTTCTAAATAAATATTAATTAATACAGGGTGTTTGAAAAAATGGTATAAAATCAAATTGAAAAGTGTTAAAATTCAAAATTTTTAAATGGCAACCCCCAAACAAGGGCAAGTTTATGAAGGACGTCTATTTCAAAAATTTATAGTTCTCAAAATATTGGCAATTTTTTTTCTATTACAATTAGTGATATAGGACTTTGAAATTTAATGATTTAATTGGCCATGATGGCTTTAGAAAGCAAATAAATATGATACTTGTCAAAAATATTCAACAATTATGACAATTGTAGATACTAATTAGTAGTAATAATCTTCACATACTCAAAACTTTCGTAATAATTATGTATTATTAATTTACCAACTTTAGGTGATGTTTTGTGTTTTTCTGGGTATCTGGCAGCAAATAAAAACAAAATGTAGGCATATTTAAATCACCGTAATGTAACGGAAAAAATTCAGAATACGGAAAATTTCTGGATTTAGTGGATTTTTTAACATAGGTAGATAAATAGAGGCCTGTATTTGTAGTTTCATTGATTTTTATTCGAATAAATTATTGTTACTTAATTTATTGAAGAATAATAGCATTTAAAATGAAAATTTGGCTACTACAGTAGTAGTTCATATGTTTTTTTTAAATATAATATTAAAAAAAAAAATAGTTATTAAAAAATTCAAAAAAAAACATTCCAACTTGTAACCATCCTGTAATATAGAATTAGCAAGTTTGTAAACTTTTTTTTAGATAGATGGAGCTACCATTCCTAAATTACTGTGTTACAAAATTTATAAAAATCTTAAGAAACACTATAATCGATAAGTAGAACTAAAACACGTTTTACCACATCACCTGAGGATGCTACCATTGTTAGCGAAACGCGCGTCGAGAATAAGAAAAGAGTTTTGGTAAAGTGGTAAATTATGTTTTAGATTATTCGATAAATGATCTACATAAAGTTCTACTAATTTTGTTCACGGAATATATGTATGCCTAACAATTTGGTTTCTTGTTTGGGAATACCGTGTGCTTTATAACACTTCAAAAATTATTTTGTTTATACTATACTGATCGTATCCGCCTATCATATTTTATTATTTTGTTCAGATATACCAGCAAAATTAACAATAAATAAAAAATAATATAGAAGCATCAGAAGAAGCAAAAACTAGCTTCTGTAAATAATACTTGGTCGTTATAAAAGTTTGTTCTCAATATCGATAACGCAAATTTTTAGTTTGGGGCTATATTAAAACTCGAACAAGGTTATCATAATATACGACAGCATTCTTTTTTATTATTCTCATTTTGCACAGAAGTAATTATACTGTTACACGAAACATTTCAAGCAATTAAATAGCCTGTGAGGTATCTGCTAACAAAATATATTTATTATTATACATCGCAGCGAGGTCTTTTTGTAGCGCGCAGAATTTTATATTAGTGATTTGCCCTAAGGATGCGAAATTATTATATTGTTATAAAATATTGTAGATTATGACGTAAACTCTATCAAATAACGAGCAAAACAGTAAAAATTGCAGACTTTTATTCAGTTTAATTTGGTCGTGCCCTTGTTAGGCCTTCCTTTAGACAGAACTAATTTTATCATTTTTAAACGAACAAATATATTCAACCAAGTTAAAAGCGTATAGTATATCATCGATATACGAAGAAATGAAATAAATTAACCTGTAATAATTAAAAATATCCCGTGACACAAGTGGGATTTGAACCCACATCTCCCAATTGCCGGTCAGGTGTTTTGACTAACTTGAAACTATCGTGACACATGTATGGAACTTCTTTAATTCACATCTCCCAATTATATTTTTTTTTATTTACGACAGCACGTTATACACTAGTGGGATTATAGCACCAATTACTAAAAGCTTTTCACTTAAAAAGATTCAATCGTCCTAATTAACACACAAGTAAAAGCTTTACATACAATAATATAGGCATTTTTTCAAGTTACTCCAGAACATCGGATGGCGATTTTTCGAATGATGATAAAAAATAATAAGTGAAATTAATTTACGATTAGAAATCGACCCCATATTATATCAAATATCCATATTCAGAAAAGGGTCAAAAGTTTGATTTTTTCAAATGAAAGTCCATGTACCTATGTTATTCTATAAATTATAAGAGGAAGAAATTATTTTTAAATCAAAATTTTAAAATTTCATAACTTTACGTTACTTTGGAAGTTTAAACTGCACTTACACTTAATCAACAAGCCTCTAATGATAGCTTTTATTCGCTTTTCCTCGCAAATAATAGCCACTATAGGCGAGTATAGGTAATATTCGACGAATATTCAGTTAATTAATTTTGTTAATTAAAATTAATTTAATATCAAAAAATGCAAATAATACCAGTAAATCAAAATAATAAATATCAGTACGCCATGTACCGAAATAGTTAAGTAGGTTTTTTGATGATATTTTTCTGTTTATTTGTAAGAATAAACTAAAGTAGATTTTTGTATTATTAAGTAGTTTTAAGTAGACACACCCAAAAAAATCATCGATTTGTGAAAATTTAGAGCCTAGGTAAAAAATTAATATTTCCGTGATATGTAAATGTGAAGAAAACCTGTCCAGGCTGGTGATAAGTAGCTTTCAAATTAACTTACTGATGCTAACAATATTGTTTTAAGTTATTCAGAATTAGTAACAAAAATTTGTCATCAGTGTAACTTGATTTTTTGCAAGATGTAAATTTAATTCTGCTCGAACTTTGTTGCCAATAATCAAATTGCTTCATGTTCACTCAAAATACGTTTTTCTATTAGTCAAATCTGCGATCCTAATTGTTTTAATATGTATCTTTGTTATCGGCCACCAGACATACTTGCAAAATGTACCGTACTGGATATAGTAATACGACATTGAAGGAAAACTCATATACAGTGTGTCCCAGGGTAGATGTAAAAAGAGGTGTGAATGACAAAAAATCTTTGAATTTTGGAATGACATTTGGGGAATGAGTCCTGCTTTTTCTAAAACTAAGGTACCCAAAAAATGAGATAAATCGCTATTGTACAGGGTGTTTTATCAACAAATTTATAAAAATCATCATCAATGGAGTGTCTTTATTTTACAATTTGCGCTAAATTCTACTAACAAAAGTTGTTTAATGCAATTTTATATCCCCGCACGGAATATCAAGAATATAACAGCATATTTTTGGAAAAAATACTAGTTTTCAATCATTAGTATTATCATAGAATCCTTCGTACTATTTTATTTTGTTTCTTACAAGAAACGCCACATAAACATTACAACACAATAAATATCAAAGTTGAGACAACAAACGTATAAAAACTGGGTAATTAGCAATAGGTTTAATATTTTGTAATAAACATTTATTCAATATAATCACTGCCCATATCCGCACATCTTTCGATACTTCGTCTGAATTTTCCTTAAAACTTTTCTTAAATTTGTTCTAAAATTAACGAGTTTGCAGCATTTCTAATAATTCTTTCCAGTAATATTCCTGCATCATTAGGAAGTGGTTCAGCATAAACCAACTGTTTGAGACGACTCCATAAACACAAATAACATCACATTCTAAATAAAAAGTATTTGTCATATGTGTATTCGAATTAAAATATTAGTTATTGCAAAAAAGTATTTTTTCCATAAATATGCTTTTATATTCCTGAAATTTGGTATGGGGATATGAAAATGCATTCTAAACAACTTTTGTTAGTTGAATTTTGGCATATATTGTAATATAAAGACACTCCGTTCATGATGATTTTTATAAATTTGTTTATAAAACACCCTGTACAACATGGATTTAACTCATTTTTTGGGTACCTTAGTTTTAAAGCAATCAGGACATTCCAAAATTCAAAAAATTTTTGTCCTTCACACCTCTTGTTACATCTATCCTGGGACACACTGTATATGCAAGTTAGATACAATAAACCGACGCATCTTGCTAGACTGTATATATAAATATAGGTATCCTTATATATGTAAAATTAGCACTTAATTTCCTTTTTTTTTCATGGGTACTTTCATTCGAGGTTATATGTAAAGTTAGCACTTATTTAATTTCGTATGATTTTATTGGTTCGATCGTAATGCCACTTAGCTCAACTATTCCATTCGTAAACGTTTTCGTTACTTTAAACTTTACGTTAAAGTAATTTACGTTATATATAACCTCAATAGAAAATAGTGGAACTAAGTGGCATTACGATCGAACCAATAAAACCATACGAAATTAAATAAGTGCTAACTTTACATATGACCCCGAATGAAAATAGTCGACCTAAGTGGCATTACGATCGTACCAATAAAAGCAATAAGAAATTAAATAAGGGCTAACTTTACATATAACCTCGAATGAAAATAGTGGAACTAAGTGGCATTATGACCGTACCAATAAAAGCAATAGAAAATTAAATAAGTGCTAACTTTACTTATAACCTCGAATGAATATAGTGGAACTAACTGGCATTACGATCCTACCAATAAAAACAATAGGAAATTAAGTAAGTGCTAACTTTACATATTTATAACCTCAAATGAAAATAGTTGAACTAAGTGGCATTACGATCGTACCAATAAAAACAATAGGAAATTAATTAAGTGCTAATTTTACATGTAAGCTCAGTATTAAATTAGATGAAAGTCAACATTTAAAGTATTGTATTCTATTAGATCAAAGCTTTTAGAATGAATAATGATTATTGAATAATAATTAGCTGTAATAAAAGCAGCAAAAGAAAATTTATTAAAAGCGCATAATAAAAGAATAGTGAAGCTGATATAAAATTCATATAGATAAACGCCCTAGATACCACAGTTAAAATAATAGACAGTTACTTCACCAAGTGTCAGCACGTCTGATGTCCATGAATACAAAGCAATTCGCCGCGCTTATACTATAGTACATAGTATACAGTTAAAATAAGTATATATAGATATAGTATATCAGTAGCGGGACAGAAATGAGCTGGGAATGCGACGAGTCAATGCCGTTTTCAGCGTCTAGTGACGCTTCTTGTCTATAGTTAATATTCGATGCTAGATACTGTGTAGATAGCTACAAATACTTGCGAGACCAGCAACACCAATCATTGACACTCGATTAGTAACTAATACTAAATATTAACTAGAATCAAAGAGTAACTATTAAGGGTTTTAGTAAAATAAACGATGCAAATGGTTAAATCATTTTACGTTTATAAACAATACAAACTAAGCCATAACAAGTACCAAATTCAGGCGTAACATCCTGATAAAAAATATGTATTAAAATATATTGGACATGGCATTTCAATCAAACAAACAAATCATAAATAACTGTAGTGAATTATGATTTTAGATGGAGGCATATAATGACGATATTACGAGTATTTGACATTCATACGTGGACAAATAAATATTTCTGGGAATTGTGACGATCATACTATATTTCTACTTACTAAATAATTTTCTTTCATAATTACGTCAAAGGGGCGACTTATTACCTGCTTTATCCACTGAACTATTAGTTATTCAAAAATCCTTTTCGAAAAAGGCATTCAACTCTTTATTTCACTAAATAAATAGTATTTTTTTACATCTATACAAATCTTTAGACTCAAGCGTTTGAATGGAAAAGGAAACAGTTCAATCGGTATTATTATATTTATGAAAAGCACATGAAAAATAAACAATATTCCTTGTAAGAAAACACTTGTTATAATAGCGGCACAACTTTGTGAATTGAATTAACTGAATGAGCATGCACTGAATTAATCTAGTATATGTAGAAGAATTAGCCTTTGAAACACATGTATACGGTAAGCCAAAAAAACTATTTTTCAGGTGAATAAGTCAACATATTCATTATTATCAATCTAGTTATATTACGATCGCGGTTTATTTATAACAAATTAGTGCATGATGGCAAGAATTACCAACTACATACAACATCATACATTAGGTGGTACATTATTTTAGGTGTATTAATTTATTTAAAAACTATTTTTGCTGTCAGTGTATAATGTTCTTCATAAAAATATTTTCCAGCAAGTAAACTGTACTATAATTTGGGTCCACGGAAGCTAATCACCATGAATCGGTATGTTCATGCAACATCACGTATTTTATATGCTTATGTACATAATAAACAAATCTAAACAAAACACTGTGAACTCCTACCGCCTACTTAATACAGACGTGATACAATCTATAAAAAAACTGTCTTTAAGGTCTTTTTAAAAGCTTGAAAAATTCACCTGGACAACAGCGATGACACGCCATTGTGGTTTTGTATACAAACAAAAAATGCTAAATAAATAAAAGAGTTCAAATTTTTGTGGGAAAATGATTTACAATTATAAAAGGAATGCATTAGAATTAATTTAAAAAGTTTATTGTAGTGGAACCAGACGCATGTAATACAACAAATATTAGGCTATATTAATATGATATGTAATGCTTGTATAATAAACGAAATCAATTATATTTTTATGTACATACATTTATAAACATCAAAAACATACATTGTGCCTATATAGCAACACAGATTATAAATACACGCTCCCCTTCAATATGGATTGTTTCAAAAAATAATCAAAAGTTCCACAGCGACTACGTAAAACACGCTTACAAATTTGTCTCTACTTACTGTATAGACCTTTGTAATCCCTAGCTTCATCAGATTTAAATGTAATTTTTATTTCAAAAACAAATACAATTATTAGATATTATAAAACAGTTATATTACATTAATGTGCAATTTCGAAAATACGGCAATATTATATATCAATAAATGAAAAATAATTTCGTGGCATAGCGGAAAAGATATCAATATTCGACTACATATTAGGAACGGAGCAATACACATCAGTACTGCAAAATATTTGTATCGTAAAACCTCTTATGGAAATGCAACATTTCGTATTTCTGATTATTTAGGCCGCAAAAAGTGCTAGAGGAAAGCTAATCTACAATATTGTTTTTCTACGATTGTCTTTAAATGCTTATTATATATATGTTCAATCATAATTTGAAAATGTAGTACATTGTAATGCTGTTTTTCATTTCCCACTGTGGGAAATATTTAAAAATGCACGGGTAAATTTCTTGGTAATGACAAAGGTAGCTTCGGTTATGAACAATCACCATAGCAACGCCGACAATACAATTAAACCAAAGTTTAAATCATTTCGCTAATTGCGAAGGTTTCAAAGCTAATTATATAATGAAAACAGTGATAGTGAATATATAGTTTAACACCACCTAGTCAATTTAATACTTTTAACTCATAGTATTTAGACTTACGCCAACAGGCGAGTATACGTAAGTTTCGAACAACAACTATTTTCCTAAAAATTATGATGTTTATAATTTATTCAAAATCACACTATTGCGTATATTAAAACAGTCGTAGAAAAAGTATGACCATTTCCTACTCGTATATGATACGATCATGCTCGTAGGGAATATGTGTCATTTCATATTCGTTGCACAATATATTGTAGGTATGTATTTTGATGTTACACATTCTGAAAGTGTGGCTGAAATTGGAGAAATGTCAATTTCACAACGTTTGTGGAACAGAAACTTACCACTGTGAAGAATATTTCCACCAAATAATATTTAATTTGAAAAATGGTCGAATATGCGACACTAAAAATCCAAAACATAATATGTATATCTACGTAAAGCCAACGCACCGTTAAGGTGTGATTCTTTATTGCGTTTGATAGACTTAATGCCTCACGAATTCTATGTTCAAATAATTAAATATTGCTACAAAATATGAATAGTATTTGATTTACCTAATACCCCCTTTCAAGTATTTGACAAAAAGCGAAAAATTTAAGAGGGAAACCCTTACCGTTGCAGCCTTGGCGCAGTTTATGATTTAGTTGGCATTTGTCATTTCGATCGAAAATTGGTGAAACCAATAATTACAAATGAGACTTTAGACGTTCATTTTAAGAACAAAAATGCAAATGAGTGAAAGATGACTGTCATCTAATCTAAAGTTTTTAAAGGAAGGTCTAAAGAAATTGAGAGCTATTTATTAGCTTGTATGTTAGAGGTGGGAATATTTTAAGTGAATTTCAAAATATTGAACATTTGGCAATAATATAACGGATGAAGTGAGAGACCTTAGCACCTCGAGTTCTTGCAGCATGAGCCGCCACTGAGTGTCATATTAATTCAGCTGATCTAAGGTTAAAAATGAAATAATCCATTTTTATTTTTTTCTAAATGCAGTGTTTTTATATGCTTTTATAAAAAAATAGCTAGAAGTATTAGTAAGTTTGTCGTCTGCCCTAGAATTGAAGTTTTTATCTACAGGGATTTTCATGTATTCATCTGGAATGCTATAGATAAAAAAATTATTGAATTTCATGAAAATATTAAATTAGAATGTGTTAATAGAAAATATTTAACACATTTTTGATATATATATACAGGGTGGTCCAACTTTTACCTGCATAAATTTCAGAATCGATAGATAATCGACAAATAATGTGAGTTTGGTTAATAAACTATGTGCGAAAAATGCTTCGTTACAAAGTTACAGGGTGTTGAAATTTAAGAAAAAAATTCGAATTGTATTAATATCTTTATAACCAATTGAGATATTTCAATGAAATTTGGCACGTGTGGATAGGTGATCTAGCTTCATTTTTTCATGTAATAATATACTTTGTATTTCCACCAGTGGCGTGCGTACGGCTACCGATTGCGACATTTTTAATGAAAAAACAGATACGCCACTGGTTTATCGCAAAATAAAAATTATATCTGCAATTCTTGTTCAATTTAAAAGAAAAAAGTACTCCTGGCTTTTTTTCGTATGACGCAACATTTTCGAGTAAAAAAATTCTCAAATCACTTCATAAAGATGGTAGAAAGGCTTACCATTTTAGGGCTGTGCAAGATTTATTGCCTGAGGACTAAGTTAAAAGGCATACCTATTGCAAATGGTGATTGAATAAAGTTCAAGTAGATAGAGATTTCCTGCATAAGGTTTGCTGGAGTGATGAAGTTTCATTTCCTGGTATAACGAATTACCACAACTTTCATATTTGGTCACAACACAATCCATACGAAGTGCGAGCGAGAAAGTTTCAACACCAATTCACTGTGAACGTGTGGCTAGGAGTAATATCCAATAATCTCCTCGGACCATTCTTTTTACCAGCTAGGCTCTCAGCACAATTATTTTTAGACTTTTTACAGAATAATTTAAATGATTTAATAGATGACGTGCCACTTCATTTACGTGCGAATGGTTGGTTTCAAATGGATGGAGCACCAGCACATTTCGGGAGGAATGTGAGAAACTAGATAACAGAGCATTACGGAAATCAATGGATTAGCCGTTTCCCTGGAGAAGTCGAAAATAATCATGAGGGACCTATATCTTGGCCCCCAAGGTCGCTTGACTTGACTTCACTTGACTTCTTTATTTGCGGCTACCTAAAAGAAAAAGTGTATACAGTGCCGGTCAGAAAACGCGAAGAATTAGTCTTAAAAATTCAAGAAGCTTGTGATGAGTTGAATCGTAACAATCACATTCTATCGGCAGCAATTAATAGCATCACCAGAAGATGCGAATTGTGTATTGACAATGACGATAGTCATTTAGAACAGTTTCTGTAAAAAAAAAACTGGAAAATCTGTTAAAACGTGTAATTATATCTTATTTTTATGTTGGTTTTCAATACGAGTACATTTGGTTTAGACGATTTTTATTTCTTTACTCGAAAATGTTGCGTCATACGAAAAAAAGCCAAGAGTGCTTTTTTCTTTTAAATTGAATAAGAATTGCAGCTATAATTTTTATTTTGAGATAAACCAGTGGCGTATCGGTTTTTTCATTAAAAATATCGCAATTGCTAGCCGTACGCACGCCACTGCTGGAAATAAAAATAATATTATTACATAAAAAATTAAGCTAGATTACCTCTCCACACTAGCGAAATTTCATTAAAATATCTCAATTGGTTATAAAGATATTACTAATATTCGAATTTGTGTCTTAAATTTCAACACCCTGTAACTTTGTAACGAAGCATTTTTGGCCCATAGTTTATTAACCAAACTCACATTATTTGTCGATTATCTATCGATTATAAAATGTATGCAGGTAAAAGTTGGACCACCCTGTATATATACACAGTGTCCCAAATATATAGAGTGTAGCATGGTGTCTTTTTTTAACAGAATATTCAATACCTATACTATTAGTTTTGTATTTTTTGAATCTGTAGTCTAAAATTTTGTACATTAAGAAATTTTGGTCTCATTATTAAACTTACTTTTAAAGCCATAGCCATAACAAAAAATTATTAATGAATGAAGTTTTACATAAGAGAAGTTAACTAAGTTTGTAAAAGTTTGAAATCAAAATTTGTTTAATTCATAATTATCATAAATCGCGCCAAAAATAAGGTGATTGAAATACAGTTTCCTGAACATAATCATTTTTAAATTAGAAAGTTTTGCTTGGGATAATATCGTATTAAATAATAAAGATATTAACCATGGAACTTTCCCAGCGCTATCTTTGGGAGCTTGGATATTATTTATAGAATAAATTATTAGGCATGTAAGCTCAAAAATTTAATTCAATTTCTCCTTTGTCACTTATTATAGGTCCTTAAACCACAAGTACTCTTGGAATGAGGACCCTAGATACTACGTGCAATGTTAAATTAGGTGATAGGGGCTGTGTCTTTTAGATTTGAAAATTGTTGTAGAGATATAATTTTATTTACTTCAAAAAACATGTTTATTATGTTTGTTTTAGTTAAAAAATAAATCATGTAGTTAAAATTAATTATAACAATCACTTTGAGGAATTAATATAGAATTGAAAATTTGCCTGCTAGTTGCTTTTAAAATTTATTATCGAGTAGCAAAAAACCACTTAGCTATAATTATATAAAATATATTACGTAAATCACAGTAATTAATTGTTTAACTAGACGCGTGTGAACTTACAAATAAAAAGTCAGTAAGCAAAAACTAATTTATCTTTAATGTTGTCATAAGTTTTACTACATTAGCTACTAATCCTTATCAATTAGAAGTACTTAATATAATACAGTTTTTCATGTTGTTTATGCTTAGTAATTCAATCTACATCCCGCTTCATGTGAAAAATGATAATTTGCATAATAAACAATAATTTTATTTAATTATTTAATAGGTTTAGTTTTAGTTGTCCATTGCACAATTACGCATATACTATCAAAATAGTAATTTATTAAAACTGAGTAGAAATTAACTTTGTATATTCACTCTAGTATGTATGTATGGGTACATATTATTATGTTTTATAGTTAAGTAGCTACAGGGTGTGTCTTTTCCAAAATGAAATAAAGTAAGTATTTTAGGATGCATATGTAGATAACAAGTGCTTTGTTAAAACTATACAACAAATTCTCTAAAAACCCTCTCAACCAATATCAATAATCACTTATCTATATTGGATTAGTTGCTATAAAAAATAATCCCCAAAATGCTACTAAAGCAAAGAGAAAATACGTTAAAACACTAAAACATACTAATAACTTTTTTTTTTGTAAGGGTCCGTTCGACCCAAGTCGCCGGTTTCACTGCAGATCCATGGGCTTATTGTGAAAAATAACCTGTTTCATTTTTAACAGAGGATATAATTAACCCGAGGATATAGGTATAATGAAAGACTCATGAAAATTTATAAAGAAAAACAAATTTGCAGTTCTTTGCTTTTTTGTCAAACTAGTAACGTCACCTCCACAAGTGATTTTATCGAAAAAAAAATAATAAAATCACTTGTGAAGGTGACGTTGTTAGATTAGATTTGCGCACTCCACTGTTCAAAGGGATTTCATTCAAAGAATTTAAGGTAAAAACATTTGGGTACGTATATTGTAATGTATCCTATGCATCCAAAAAATATTATCACCAAAAGCATGACTTACAGCTCTATTCTATTATACATTATATTATATTATAAGTTGCAACAATTATAGGAGATATTCCATTAAAATAATTGCTATTAACACCCTGTAAAAATTAATATCAATACACATGTTCCAAGAAATTTATATGCCACACACGAGGAATTATAAAAACTGGTATCTATGAGTATAATATAGGAAATATATTTATAATACCTGTATAAGATAGATAAGTCATATTTAAGAATATTGACTTATGGGAGTGAGCAAAGTATGTTATAATATGTGTAACAACAGAGGTTGGCTATCTTATGGTAATTTAATTTAATTTCAGATATCTACATAGGTTCGCGGACACTAAATAGAGCAGAATAAAAATCAGAACTATTTTTTTTTTTGTTATTTCAATATTATACTCCCTTAACCTTAACCTTAACCCATTTATTTTTTCTCTTTGTTAGAGTATATATACATATGGTTTTTTTTTTATCGTTCCATTTGACGTTTGACTTGATTGCATTCCAATGGTTTTGCCAGACTATTTTTTATTTTAATTAATTTTAGATCCATCCATATAGTTGTTTTAGCTTTGAGTTTGGATCTTTGTAGAATTCAAAAGTATTTTTAATTTTATCTTCTTGTCTTGTTTGTTTAACTGTAGCCTTTATGAATGCGAGATCTTTGACTGGCCATTTCTCGGAGATCAAACAACTTTTAAATAGAGTTGTATGACATTGTGGGTGTTTCGGAGACATGGTTGTCAGATGTTATCTCCAGCCATGCTATAAACATTGACGGCTATAATTTTGTCAGGAGGGATAGAAGTTCGAGAGGCGGAGGTGTGGGCTTATATGTGAGAGAAGGTATAGAGTATGACATTATATACTCCACCATGGAGGACGCGCTTGAACAAGTATGGATAAAGCTCAAAATTTGCAAAGTTACTTACATAATTGGTTCACTATACCGGCCCCCTAGGGGTAGCTTTTCGGATTTCCTTAATGTGTTTGAGGACTCAATTTCACAATATATTGTTAAGTGCGATAGGCTGATTTGTGGCGGCGATATTAATATTAATCTTTTTGACACTGAAGGTCATTCTGCTACTATCTTTAACGAATACACTGAATCATTTAATCTAAAACAAATAGTTTCTGAACCGACCAGAGTAACGGCATCCTCTAGTACTTTGTTGGACATAATATTAATTCATTCAGATTTGAAATACGATATGTGCGGTACGAGAGAGATGAGTGGCATTTCTGTTAGGGGTTACAGCTTTTAAGTTTAAATACAGGAATCGACTTTTGGATTTCAAATAGATTTTTTGTGGAAAGTAGTAAACTTTGATTGTAGTAGAAGGCATGACTAAGGAGTGCAGTTATTGGTCGGACGTATTAGAAATTTGGTTCTAAAGTTATGAATTTTGGGGTTGAGCTTAGAACTTTTTGTAATTGTTTTCAACTCCATTTTGCATATCAATTCATTATTATGTTATGTATTTATGATATTCTGACTTAATCTGTACGTTGTTATGATTTGAATCCAAATAAATGTATTATTATTATTATTATTTATCAATTCTCTTTAATTAATTTCTGTATTTTACATTAAATTATTTTTCTCTGTTAAAATAAAGGCTTATTTTACATTCATCAGCTTTTCAATTAAAATTGCCTGCCTCCAAGCTCTTTTACTTAATTTTTGGGAATAAATAATAATAGTAATAATAGGCAATAGTCTGAAACCCCACACTATGTACGTATGTTGATACCGCAACTTATGCAAGAGCGTACATCTTGGGTATATTTTAGCCCTCTTCTGATTCACAGCAACTCTCAACCATTGTAGCAGCGCAGCGTACTAATCTCCGATTATAGGTACTGACCATTTTTCTTATAATCACCCACCATTCTACTGCATGGAAACCTACTTTGACCCTGTAGGTTTTATATACAAGTCAATATCCAAAACTATACAGAGATCTTAAAAACTGTCTGGTTGAACTTGAGCATTTGGCAACCCAATAATTTCGGCGATTTGTTTCCTCTTATAACACACAATTTTCTTTGCCATTTTCTTCAGTAGTTGCCGCGACAGGGCATCCTAGCCTAGGCTCATTATCAAGTGAATTTTTCGACATTTTAATCCGTTTTCAAGAAAAAACGATTTAATGCAGATTGTGTGCTTCCCACCTGCTCTAACCCTCCACTTTATTTGATTTTCCATAAACAAAATTCAATGCTTGAAGAAGTACAACTTAATTTATGGGAAAATATGTGGTTTATGGACATTGTGCTCGGCCGGAGCGTGAAAATTTACACAAAATCTTTCCCCATCGTTATTGCATTGGTCGAGGGAGTGAATTTGCTTGGCCACCTAGAGTCAAATCCTCTGGGTTTTTCGAATTGGTCACGGATTCAAGACCTGTAGTCTACAAAGAAAATCTTGATTCGTCCGAGGAGTTTTGGCGTAGAATACAAGCGGCTGCCAATGAAATCAAAGGTAATCAAGGAAAACTGTTTGTATGTCTCTCAGAAAACGGATTACAAAATGTGTTGAAATGAATAATGCACACTTCGCACAACTGCTTTAAAGGTTAATATTTATTTGTTTTTGTTTTTCTTGTAAATGCACAACCTTATCTAGATTTTTTTCTATGATGAAAATATAATCTGCGTTAAAATATCGAAAATGATCAAGAATTCACTTTTCATGAAAAAAAACTGCTCTCTCAGATTTTAGAACCTATTTAGCATTAATTTATCATAGGGATAGGTGTGTAAGTAGCGCCCCCTATGTGCGACGCAAAAAAACATTTTGCTCATACCAAAAAACATAAACCTACCAATTTTGATGTCGATTGCCCAAGAAGCACGACAACCAAATAAAATAATAACTTTGATCACCCTGTATTTCCTAATTCATCAACATTTTGTAGCGTAACAGGTCGCTTTTCAGATTCGTGGGTGAGTCACACAATCAAAACTAAGGCTTTTATCGGTATCAGGTTGTTTATTTTCATGAACTTAAAAATCCATACTAAAAGAAACCCAAAACTTAAGCTGGTATAACCCCTTGTGTACCACAATCCACTAAACTCTCACCTTGGGTTTTAATAATATATTATTTATTAACAACTAATAAATAATATTAAATAAGTATATATTCGCAGTTAACTCCTTCGGGAGAAATATCAAGAATCCTGAAAAATGAACTTATCGAAAATAATCAAATACCTATCGCAAAGTTGTAGATAGTCACACAGTTTAGTTAATATTGAATGATAGTCACACCCCGAAAAAAACAACTAGTACCGATATACAGAAATAAATTCAACAGCAAAAGTAAATTAAATTAAAAATACAGTGTCTTCACTAATAAAATAAATAAAAATAAAGAAAGTAATAGATGTTGTTTTTCTACAATTTGGATGGGACAAGTTTGGGTCAATCATCATTATTTGACCCGTAGTTCCTCGAGTTAACAGTTGTCCCATTGTAAATGGGACCACCCTGTATACTATATGAAAATACACTTACAAGAATTGGATAGCACTGGAATCTTGGAAACGGTGGAGTTACAATGCCAGTTAAATTAGAGAAAAGTTATACAATTTAACCACCTTTTAAATGGTGTTTTCAAAAGTAAGCCGTTTTCGAGAATTTTTCAAAAAACGATTATGTGCGATTTTAGTTTACAAATTCTCACCACAACGTTTCGTTTTCTAAATACGGACCTGAATTTTTATTTTTAAATTTAAAGACATTTTCAATTCAAAAATAGGTGGTATATCACACTTAATGGTAGCAATAAGAATATTTCAGTATTTTTAGCTGTTATTTAACCTTATTCAAGAAAAATCGCTATAATTTGGCACTTAACTGACTGAATGCAGAGTAGTAGGTTGTGGAAAAAAAATATTTCCTCAGTACTCACAATTATTTATTATTATTTGCCAATTTATTTCTCTCTCAGTAAAACATTTTATTCTGTACGCGGTTTTTTAAATTTAGTTGAAATTTTTGTGCTTTTTGAAGTTATTAAAGAAACGCCTTTCTTAGATGAATGTTTTACGCAAAATAAGTGCCAAACTATGGCGATCTTTCTTGAATAATTTTAAATAACAGCTAAAAACACTGAAAACTTGTGTAAACCATTACGTGTGATATTTCACCTATTTTTGAATTGAATATGGTTTTAAATTTAACAATAAAAAAATGCAGGGCCGTATTTAACAAAACTAATGATGCTTTTTCAAAAACGAAACGTCGTAGTGAAAATTTGTAAACGCTATATTTTTCTCATCAAACAGTGCTTTTCATTTTTTTATATCTGTAAAAATAATGCCAGAAATAAAAATAAAACTAAAATCACAAAAAATCGTTTTTTGAAAAATTTTCGAAAACGGCTGAAGTTAATTTACTTTTCAATACACCATTTAAAAGGTGTTTAAATTTTACAACTTTTCTATAATTTAACCGACATTGTAACTACTACCGTTTCCCAGATTCCAATGCCATCCCATTCTTATCTTGGACAGAGTGTATAGTACGGATTTTTTTAGATTTGTAACATGTAATATTATCAAAAAATTTACGTTATTAAAGCAATATCTGGACCGGTAAATGTTTATGGGGAATATATGCGTTAGTCAAACTTTTAATAAGCATTCTAACACCAGCATGTGTGATTTCATGGACAGCAGTATTAGTTACGTACTTTACAAAGAATAACTCCAAATTAGTAAGCATATCTCTAACTAAATCATTTAACATATCTTGCAATTAAACAGTACCATAATAATACCAGCAGATTATTGTAAAAATACATACTACAGATTTTAGCAGTTCCTATTATATGATTAGGAGATACATTATATCGATAGAATAATCAAATTCCTCACAGAGAAACATGTGAATAATTACAATAATCAGATTATGTGTTTGTTTACGGTGTAATTTAAAATTATTATTATTAATACAGTCTATATCCATATCAGGAATACTTATGATAAAACTAATATGCTGTACAATACAGATGCGTATTCCTTTTGCCATACAAATTAGGTCCTAAAGAGCTCTGAATGAGAACAGATTATAATGTCTTGAAAAACGATACCTACATCAAAACTAATTATTTTATTATAAACATTCAATAGAAAAACTTTTGATTATCACATTTTTTTCCAATGTTACGAAGTTGCGCATAATTTGGTGACATGAGACAAAATAACAGTTAATCAAATCTTTCTACATCTGGTCATTTAAAAAGAGAACTTATTAAAAGATCAGTAGTTCATGTACAGAATAACGTTTAAGATACACGAACAATTACATAATGTCCAAACATCGCACTACAGCATGTTGTGAGAGAAGCTTTGAATGGGATTAAATTCAAATTCGATAGCCGCTAATTGTAGTTAACGAATTTACATACAAGTACATAATATCGACAAATATTTGTGTGAAAATTAGGATTTTACTAAATCTTTGGACGAAATTTTCATTATCCGCATTGCCACCTCTTATTGGACCAAGGAAAATAATGGTAATTGCCGAGAGAAAACGCAGACCAAAACACAGATTCAAGTTCATTCAGAATTGGTGTATTTTTTTTATCAACTACAAATATCGCGCGTTTCTGAACCGAATTTAATTCAACACAAATACTCTTCATAACTACTTTTTCCTTCTTGTTTTACAACCGCGGAATTTATTACTCAGCGAAATATGTCAAGAAATTAATACTATCCTACAACGTTTAAAAATCTTGAAATACATTTTACTAGCAGTGCTCTTGTGGTACAACAAGACATACTCCTTTCCATTTTCGCAAGTCAATTAAATTCAAACTCCGATTAGAAAACTTCGGTCTTTAGTTATTTACAAAAACTGCAAAATCTTCGTCAACTGCGAACTAGACAATAAAATATTTATAACGAATGCTATTCTGGCTATTAACATTCAAAAAATATGACAAATATTCTTAATCTACATCTTTACATTTTATCAATATTTATACAAAGGTGAAGTTCGCTGAGACGATTAAGACCATTCCAGATGGAAGTCTGTCTTTTTGTGCGTGACTGTATGTATTCTTCCACGATATAGCGCCCAAACGCTTTAACCAATTGAGCCAAATTTCGGTATATGAGTTTGGGGGAGTCCTAGGATGAACCCATTAGTTTTAGTTAGCTTAAGCCCTGTGATAGGGGTGGACACAACCGCTAAATTTTCTTATTGGTCACTCTTTATATTTGCCCCCATAATTCTCAAGAAAATTGCGTTTAAAATATCACCAACCTATCTTATTACAATTAAAATACAATATTTTCAAAGAAGGTTATGTGGCGTCAATGATAGAGCGTTCGCTTCGCATGCGGAAGGTTATGGGTTCGAATCCCACCTCTATCAATAATTTTTTTTCTAATTTTTGAATACGTTAGTTTATTGCAACTAATAAAAATAACACAATTATAATAATAATAAATATTAAAATTCTGTTTCGTTACGCAGGTCATATTTTTGATGTCGGGAAAGTTTTGGGGCGACACAACCGATTTTTTAACATATCGCCTACCGTGGTTGGCAGTTGATATATTCTATCCGCGTCAAACTAGCAACAACGTGATTTTTATTAAACTAAAAATGTGAAAGTGAAAGAAATATGTTTATAGAAAAGAAAAGTCCATCTTTTCAAAGGGTTTCTCATTACAAAGCAAGTTATGGATAGGGAGAAGGAAAAAAAATAACACTAAGGAGATATTGGAAGACAGAGAGAAAAAAAAACAAGAAAAATTTGTCGAAACGTCAAAAAAAGAAGTATGACATGAAATTAATAAAATAAAACCTTTATTTTATTTTCGTCGTGAAACCTAAACTAAACTAAAAAATGATTCAAAAAAATAAGGGAAATAAAAAAAGAGAAAAAGTTATTATTTTTGTTCAGTCTAGTTTTGTAATGCTGCCCAACTTATGTTTCAAGTTAAATCGTTGCGTTACTTTAAGATACGAATATATTGTTATAATATTAAAAAAACATGTAGAATTAGTATTACCTAAGTAATATATATATAGTAATATAATCAAAGTATAAATTCCGAAGGATATACCTAAGTAGGTATATCTGATATGAAGAAATTGACATTTCCGAAAAAATAAAGTTTTAATTCTGATAAAATATGAATATTCATTACGATAGGTACTAAGTACACTACAGATATATCTAATTCTAGAAATACCAGAGTATACCCTTCGGAAGTTATACTTTGATTTAAATGCAAAAGCCATACACTCTTTAAGCGCCATGGGCACTAAATTGTTCAATATAATAGTGATATAATAAATCATTTGTTGTGGGGTATGTTACGTTTTGTGTATGTGTGCAAAAGCGCCAGCTTTTTTTCGTATGTGCATAATATAATTTACGTTTAAACGCTCTGTATATAGTGTGTTATTTATATGTTGAGCTTGGGTAACACGTGATAACCAACTCTGAAAATGGAAGTTACAAGTTATATCTGTTGAGCATAGAATAATATAAAAGGTATGGTGTACCGTACGGTTATATAAATCCTTAAAAAAATCATAATAAAATTGTACTCCAGTTATGTTGCATAGTGCACGTACTCTACTGAAAATAGCTTTACTAAAAATAAGTTGTCACGTCGACAGTAGCGGAGCTTCAAGAGTTCGGTATTTCTATCAAAGTTTACAAAAATTTATGTCACTTTTATACGATTAAATATCGCCAGAAATCAAGCACGTCTGATCCATGAAGGATATCTCGCTTCTCTTTTATATATACCTATTAGTTCAAGAAATAATTAAGTAAGAATGTATAAAATACACTGACCTAGTACGTAGCTTACCCCACATTTTTATTTTTGCACAAGAAAACTTTGCAGTCATCTACATTTTTTAAGGAATATTTTTAATATCACCATAATCAAATCAGTTATCTGCTATTATTAACGCCTTATATTTCAGATGTCCAACTGACCTCTTAAAATCGAATGTGGCAATATGTTGGCCATTTTGAGACACAATTTACTTTTTTTTTTTTCAGTGGAGAACGGCTAGAAAAAAATCCACCGTTCCAAATCATGTATCACAATTGTATAACACAAGAATTAACGAGTTACAATTTGTACAAAACTTAGAGAGCTAATTGACGCCTAGCAAGGTATACAAACTTGAAGAAAGGTTGACTTAGTGTAATTGGTTGTAAAAGGTTTCTAAGTACAGTTAAAAATTTGTTTGGATGGTTCAGTTGACCTTTAAATTTGTTTATATTAATTGGCTTGACACATTAACATGATAATTATTAACTTAAAGGTGTTTGAGCATTCCCAAATAATGCAAAGGAATAGGAGATGGCTATTTTTGCACTTATGTTTGAACCGTGGTAATTTTTTGTAATTTTATTGAGTTTATATACACTTCAACAGATGATTATATAGAACTAAAAAAAAAAGTTATTCTTAACAATCACTTTGACTAAAGAAGCCATTTTACGTTCTGTATACGTTAAGGTATCGGAATTCTACTTTTATAGAAACATAGGATGCACCTTCATATTTTCACAAAATCAATCTGATCAATGAAAATTGTATGAAGACCACTACAAATACTTTATATTTCAACTTTCCATACCTCTACAACAACATGCTAGGGCATGTCTGTTATTTATTTTTGTTGTGACTAAAAAACCTGCTATAGTTTAAGCTTGTGAAAATGGTTTAACTAAAAACTGAAACGTCGGCATTAAACTGAATTTATTTTTTGAACATTTATTATTAATTATTTTAATAAGAATTAAAGTCAATCCTCCACGAAATAAAACAAATATATTAAGTACCAAACATGTTTCGAGGCTACAAGCTCCATCATCAGTGGTCATACAATTGTCAAAAAAAGCTACATTGCAATGTGCAGAGAACTTAGAGTTATTAATAATTAGAGTAATGTATTCGCGTCATTTTGTGAAAATTTATATGTAAAAATAATAAAAATGTTAAATAAAATATTATGTGTATTTTTATTAATATTACATACAATTTTTCACCAAAGGACCCGAATACATTACTCTATTATGTGTTTATATCTACACATTGATTCATTGTGGTCAGAGGTTGGAGGTAGACATATAATTTTACCTATTGACACACCCAGTATAATGTAATAAAAATATTACATCCGGTCGAACTAAGTATTTCTTAATAATTTATACAAGTTCACAAAAGTTCATGACTCTAACATCGGTATTGTATCTACGAAGTAGACAAAATTTGCTGATTCACATTTTTCCACACAAGCGGTACGACGCCAGGAATAGACAATTTCATTGGTCTATATTCGAATGAGTGGAAAAAAGTAAAGTTATATTAGTTATTAGTGTAACAGGAAGTTACGGGGGGACTTTTATTTGCACTTCTGTCTAGTAAAGTTTAAAGAGAGTGGTTGGACACCTGGCAGCTCGGAGCATGAAGTCTTTCTCGAGTTAGAGCACATGTCTCCAAAAGCTCCGCCAGGTTCTCTTACCACAAAACTATCTTTTTTCTTTTGTCTTCTCTTCAACTTCGGCGAAGAGAACTCCGAGTTTTAGAAGCAACGAAAATCTCTCCGTTGAGTAGTGTCTTTAAGCTTTACGGTTTATCAACGCGAGTTTATAGTATTAGTATTAATAATTATAATTTTGACCATTTTTGAAACTGAAAATTACCGACAAAGATCAGCTGTGTCGATGATGATGATTATTATGTAAGTACAAATTTTAAATATTGTAATTGATAATTTTTTTGAGACTTGTCCTTCTCATTCAATTGATTTTCTTATATTTTAAATAATTCATTTAATAAATAATAGATAGTAAAATATATTTGACTTTCCTTTTTATTATTTTAATATAGATTTGTAAATCTAATCAGGCAACGATTATCTGAGAGACGCAGTTCAAATACAGACACTCGTTTACGACGGAGACCCATTAAGTTCCTCTTTATCTGAGCGTGGTGTACGTGGGAGATTCTCGAGTAGCTCAACAAGCCAAGCGAGTAAATTATTAAAACCAAAAGAATATAATTGATAAATAACAAACCCTTTTCTATATTCTATATTTTTTCTTTTAACAAACTGGAGCCCGCTTACCTGAATCTTCGAATACTTTTGTGACATAGCGGAGGCAATACCTATACTTTCTAATTCTATTTGTGACACTATATTTAAGTCAACATTCGTTACTCAAATATTTGCCTGCCTTTGCATTTCGGGACTGATCAAACAGCCTTAAGACTGTCAAAAAACTAAAAATAAAAACAAGGAAAATAAATGGAAACTTGACACAGCGCTGGCCCAATATTACTTGGTTCTAAGTAACACAATGCTGAAAACGAGAAAACTTAGTTTCAAATATTTTCCTTTATATTTGTTTAAAACATTTTTGTTTCCGTTTATTGTGTTGAGTGTAAATAGAAAGTTAACACAAAAAAAAAGAATAATTATTTGCCTAAAAATATATACCTATAATTTGATTAAAAAAACTACAAACAACTTTGTTTCTTCAACAAGAAAAAATGTTTTCAAAATGTGTATCATACAACCTTGGAATACTAACAAAATGATTTATATATTTAAAACATAAAAAATCATATTCTTAAACTAAAGTTTGAATTCCATTAAAAAAATATATGCATTTTTAACTTAACTAAAAACATAAAATAGTAAAAAAGATGAAAATTTTTATTCGGATTGATTCTTCGTTTTCTTTTATTTATTTGGATTTTACGGAAGTAGAGTTTTGTAATATTCTCTATCAACTTCCGGCATCCATTATTTAAACATTGAAAGTAAGGCTTCAATCATATTCTGAGGTAAAGTAATTGCTTTAGCATCATTCGTTTTTAGCATTATTGGAATAACCTTCGCTTCACTTAATGAGTCAACAATGCTAGATTGGGTTCTAATATTTCGTCTAGGTCTTAAATTATATGACACTATCGGAATCAAGGAATGAAATTTTATATTTGATTTCCAAAAAACATTTGGAAAACTGTAAACATGCTATCTTCCTTATAATTGAATATGACTGGAAGTCGATAAAGTCACGGGATGCCATTTGAATTATTTTAATCCATCAATTGAGATGACGGTTTAATATACGCTAAAATAGGCATTCCATTTTGGATTATCAAGTTCTATATGGAAAGTATCTCAAATTTACATACTCATAAATAGATGGCATCGTGACTAGCATTTACTAAAAATTCTTCTAAAGTAATCCATAATATCGAATAAATCAGGAGGAATTATCCTATAACTGACCCAAAGCACATTCGAATATATTTTAATTATTTCGCTCATCAACACTTAAACTTATATTTTTCTACGAACACCTCTTTAACTGCAAGTAATAAATTTGACCGCCTAAAAGTTGTCAGACAAGTAGATAAATTGTCATCGAACCAAATACAAAATTAATTTGTCGCGCTCTTTCTCAACCTTAAATATATTTAAATGTTACCTACCGCATACTAGTCATCACAATCAGAAAGAGTGAAAAGGTGGCGTAAATTATATTGTAGCTATGCCTTTATATTTTATTTATTTTGTTGCATTTGACTTTGTAATTCGGTGCATATATAACACACACGCATTTTGAAGAAGTCTAAAAATGAAGATTTACAGGCTTTATTCATTGTTTGTAAACATATATACGGTTGCATGGAATGAAGGTCTAGTCCAGTGGATTTAGGAAAAGGATCACCAAATTAAAAATGGAAAATTATTACGATACACAGTTTATGCAAAATCATACAATACCCTAGTACTTGTAAGATATTACCTTATTCAGGAGATTGCCACATCAAAATTTGGTGTCGGTAGGTTTTTCGATCATGACCGTTGAAACTTAAAAATGACCTCATTCCAAAAAATCTAGGTTGCATTTCTTAAGTGAAATAATTGTTAGTGGATGTCTTGGTTGAGTTCGTTGGTGGAAAGATTTTTGCTTCAAAATGTCAATATTTATAAAAATATATTTTTAATATTTTCCTAAGCATAGCCGAATTATATGGATACCACAGGTTATTACAAACTTTTGTAGTTCCATAAATTTTATTTGAAATATTTTTTGGTGAGTATTTTATGCTATATCTAATAATATATAATAATATCAAAGCGCAAGTACAGCATTATTCAGCGTGGATTGCCTTTGGAAGACTGATCACGATAGTTTTTAAAACTTCATCGGTACAACATGGCATTTTTCGTTCTACGTCAACTAATTGATTGGTTTTAACACAGTTTTTAACTGAGCGACTTGATAAAGGGGGTCAGGTAGATGTAATCTACACTGATTTTTCTAAAGCCTTTGATAGACTTGATCATGGTATTCTATTGCGTAAACTGTGTCGTTATGGATTATCTTATAATTTACTGCTGCTTTTGAAGTCGTATCTGAAAGATATATATATATATTTCAGTATGTGGAACGTCGAGGATTTCGTTCCGCAAATTTTAAAGTGTCATCTGGTGTTCCCCAGGGCTCTGTCCTTTGACCATTGTTGTTCCTGTGTTTTATCGATGATATTTCTAGTGGTTTGACAAATAGTTCGTTATTATATGCTGACCACTTCAAAGTATATTCTGTCATTAATAGCTCTGAAGATTGTTCTCGATTTGATGTTGTATATGAGTGGTGTGTCCGTAATAATCTTTATCTGAATATTGATAAATGTTTTAGTGTTTCCTATACACGGAAAATAAACCCTGTCAAATTTTCATATTTTATAAATAATAGTCCATTAACAACTTGTGATGAGTTTAAAGATTTAGGTGTTTAGTTTGATGGTAAACTGAGCTTTACTAATCATTACAATAATATAGTTTCAGCATCCTATAGATCTCTGAGATTTATTGTGCGCAATTCGAAAGAGTTTGTGACACCTCAAACATTCATTGTTCTTTTCAACGCATTTGTCAGATCTAAACTGGAATATATATGCATCTGTAGTATGGAATCCTTTGTATGCCATACATATAACTAATATTGAACGAATCCAGCGTCGTTTGCCAAGTTGCGGTGGTTTCAGGTTGATGGGGTTTATCCATCCATTGGGTTTCATCATGATATTCTGCTAAACCGTTTTAATCCAGTATCATTAAATACTCGGAGAGAATATTCCGCTCTAGTATTGCTTTTTAAAATTATTAATGGACTTCTTGACTGTTCAGAGTTTTTAAGCCAGATTCCTTTTTGTGTCCCAAATCTACGTACACGTAATAACGGGATCGTATTTTACTTTTCGGCCCCGCGTACTATTTTGTTGTTGCGTTCCCCTTTATATTTTATGTGCCATACTTGTAACTCTGTGTCCGAGCAAATTGATATTTTTAATTCAACTTAGTCTTGTATAAAAAATATATTTCTCAGAATATAAATTTAGTGTTAGATATTAAAAATTTACTGTAATTTTTCTTGCCCTTTAATTGGATTATTTTTCTGTCTGGGTAGTGTATCTTAAATAAATAAATAAACTACAATGCAGCTTCAGTTTAGAGTACTTAGTTAATAATTGGGTCATGCAATTTTCACTAAATACTAATGTGTTAATAATTTTAAGACTTCGCAAAGTAAAGATCAAGTTTTGTTTCAGAATGATTTTGACATGTCTATCAAACTTTCTGTTATACAGTTTACACTGTATATCTTTCCATCTCAAATAAGCATGCACTGATCACTGATATCAGCTATAAAAAGTTAAAAAAATAGCACGCAGTTCATTCTCAGATAGAAGTTTAATTACGAATGCGGGATCAAACTCAAATTCGGTAGACGCTAACCGTAGCGAATTTACATACAAGTACATATACATAATATCGACAAATATTTATGTGTGGAAATTTATTTGTTGGTAGCCACTCCAAATTACAGATAGTTTTGTAAGCGCACATGGTATCTGTTTCCACCAAACCAAGATAAACTACGATTTTATTAAATCTTTGCACGAAATTTACCTTATCCGCATTGTCACCTCGTATTGGTTCAAGCAATGAATTACATCCAGAGAAAACGCAGACCAAAACAGAGATTGAAGTCATTCTTCCAAAAACAAGCAATCGCTCGCTGTTTTTTGCAATCATATAGGCAAAGTGTGAACGATTGGTGTATTTTTTTATCAATTAGAAATATTGCGCCACTCTGAGCCCAGTTTAATTCAAAACAGATACTCTTAATAACTGCTTTTCAGTCAATTAAAATTCTAAATCCCATTGCAAGACTTCGGCCTTTAGTTATTTACAAAAAAATAGAACAAGCTTCGTTGACTGCGAACTAGACAATATCTATTTATAACGAATACTATTCTTGCTATTAACATTTAAAAAATATGACAAGTAATCCTAATCTACATCTTTACATTTTATATATACTGTTATAGCTTTATTTATGAAGCTATACTACATGTTTATAGAGTTTTTTAATCTCTTAATTTATCAATTAACACTAATTTTCATTTCAATAGAATTTCTTTACATACACTATTATATTTACATGGATGTAATAGACTCATAATCGCTTTAGGTGCGCCTACATGCTTCAATAAAACACTGTAATTTGTTATCCACATCAATAAATAAACTAAATATAACTGAATACTTTATCGTGTAGTCACTTAGTATTATTAAGAATAACCAAACAATGAAACCGTACAATCTAAAATTGAAAATCACGTATAATGTTATTGTGCCCTTTAATTATTTTTTTAACGGAATCTTGGGTTACAGGGCAATAGTTTTTAATAATAACACTTAATTATATAGTTACCAACTTTTCACAGTTTTATTTCTGCTTTTTCAGGATTTCTTTATCTAACATTTAGTCGTCAAAGTTTTAAAAGTTGTTTTTTCTTTTCGGAAAACATGGTAGCAAAAAAAAGAGAACTTAATATTTTAAGCTTACGTTCAAGATCATCGCAAACTATAATTGAGTGTTGTTCCAAAATTATTTCCCTCTAACAACCAACAAATGGTGAATTTACTACTTGAGTTAGTGTTCACTTTGCTGTGCCCTGTAAGCGCTGTGCATTGATATTCAAGAGCGAAAATCAATTACTATCATGAATGACAAAGAAAAAAAAATCACTTACTAAAGACCGATAGAAGGCCAAGATACATAAAGTAATAAAAATGGGTATAACAGATATTATACGGATTATTATCATTTCATTATGGAATGCCTTCGTAAAGTCAAAGTGTAACAATATAAACAGGATTCCGGATATACAGGTAGTCTGATATGTAATTTTTTACATAATAATAAGCGGTCAATTTATTGTAAATTGAATAATAATATGTCCAACATATTATAGGTGTGAACCTGTTGCTTATTGTAATTTCTATTGTCATAATTAAAAATTCGATGCAAAAATATTATATTCATTATTGTTTTGTTTTGTTGGAATGCTTAGTGGATTATATAGCGGCTATGATGCTGTATTAATATAATTTATACAACGATATTCGTAAATTTTATTCCGATAAATTTCAAAATATTGAACCTTGAAAGGTTAAGGCATTAAAAAATAAATTAAATTGTTTAAGATATTCCATTACGAAGAGGAGCGGGATTTATTTATAAATCAAGCGACGTCAGCTCCTCAAAATTTATAAACATGTTCAATCTCCGGTGGGCGACATTTTGCCACACATGTTTTGGAATCTTATAATTCCATCTTCAGTGGTATTATACGTAATATTATGTCAACAGATTGGTGAAATTCTACACATATACTCATAAGACGTGTTGAAAATCGCCTTCTTGTCACCAAAGAAGATTAATTCACGTCGCCCTAGAAAACTTAGATGGCAACAAGAATACCAATTACTTCACGACATTGAACAAGATCCTTCGGTGAGCACCAGAATTATGGAAAGTAATCGTCACCAACCACGTAGCACCATACACAGATTCACGCATTCTTATCATCTACAGCCGGTTCAAGAATTGCATCTTGGAACCAGCAAGGAGTGTTCAATCAGCAGAACTTGCATTGTTGGAATTATACAAAAATACGCACCAAATTAGTGAGTCACATAAGCAAGCACGCTGGAGCTTAAATGTGTGTATTGATCTGTTGGGAAATAGGATAACAGAACCACAGTTTCTGCCTAGGATACTAAACGCCGAAAACTATGCCAATTTTTGCGATAACATATTACCTACTCGTCTGCAAGATGTTCTTTTTGTACAGCGGCTAAATATTGTGTTTCAAAATGATGGTGCACCTGCCCATTATTCGAAGCGACGATTTCCCAACCAATGGATCGGTCGTGGAGGACCTATTGTTTGTCGTCCTATATAGGTCCTTGGATCTCAACCCAAAAGATTTTTGGATTTGGGGTTACCTGAACAATATGGTTTACCATGTCCTATCCAACAGTGAAGAGGATGTTATTGTTCGCATTTGGGGAGCTTTAGCACAAATTACAAAACAAACAATCAACCGTGTAGAAAACAATGTTATTCGCCGTTTGCACGCATGCATTGAACTAATTTGATGAGCATTTCGAAATATAAATGTTTATGTTAGGTAATAAATAAATTGATTTGAACATTTTATTTGATTTTTAAAAATCATAATTTCATAAGGAGACATTTCTCGAAATTTTGATATACGTGATTTTTCGTCTTACTTTTGGTCGTAGCTTCTATCCCCAAAGGGTGGGGATTTTTTTTTGGGACACCTTGTGAAAAAATAATAAAATTCTTCTCAAAAAATGTAAATTACGAAAATACTATAATATATTAATATATACAGTTCTTTCTTTTTGTGGATCATCTCCTAAGTGAAAATAATTATACCTATATGTTTGGTTTAAGTTTTGTAGAAATTACTTATATTTAGTTGTGTTGTAGAAGAAAACATATAATATTCCGACATGTTTCGGAATATTATGTCTGGCAAAATCTCTCCCACCTGAAATTGAAAATGTATACATAAAGAATTTTGTGGAGCTCACGTCCTTTGATTTATAAATAAAAGAAATATTTAGAAATATAAACTTCATCGGAATTTTACGCTGATATATTTGTACCAACAATTTTTCTGTCATCTATGCTGTTATTGAAAAAATGTTTAATGATTCAGTGATCTCATTACGTTTAGATGTTGTAAAATCTTCAAGAAACAGCTACTAGACAAATGATTTAAAAAATGTATTTAACCTGAAATGTCGTAGTGAGATTCTATAATTTAATGGAAATATATTTGTAATAATTTCCAGCATTTTCACCATTTACTGAGCGAAATGAACCAAATATCCTAAAGAAAAATAGTATCTCACTCCACATTGGAAAATATCATCCATTTATATGCTGATGGTGAAATTATTGTGCGATATTTTTCCTGAATTTTTTTGTAACTTTAATGTCAGAGAATAATAAAGGTGTAAAAGTAAGGTGAGAAAGAATCGAATTGAAAATATATGTATAAATCTTAATACGGACAAACTAATCATGTTTGTGTTATATTATTCTAATAGGTACTCAGGCAATTCTTGTAAACTTCAATATCTCAGAATAAACGTGTAGTAATAAAATCTATACGTACAATTTTTCCTTGCAAATACACCCTAAAGTTGTTTGATACTAAAATCTTATAGTCCACCCACGTAGTTCCTTGTTACACATTGCACTGATCATCAAGATCATTGACCAATGTATAGAATAGATATTGTCCATTTCGGGCGCGTTATGCAGGCAGATGGAATCGCTGCAGGGGTGTCGATATACTAGATCGTCGATAGCTAATTATTATTTTCCGATAGCTGTATAATAGTTATAGTGACTAACATAAAAAATACATCTGCTAATATTGTACAGCATTGGTGTAGTGAAGGGTATGTGAAAGGCAAATATTTTAACATAGAAAACTTAGATTTTTGCTTAGAAAATCCTCATAATATACAGGTTTACTCACCCAGTATAATCAAATAAAAAATAATAGTATGTTGTTTATTTTGTTATAAAACTGTGATAATTACGAATGGATTAAATACAGGGTTGCGAAATTCACCTCCGTTTCTGAAGTACTATTGGAAACAGACCAAAAATATTTCTCATTTCAACTCGAAATCTATTGAAGGACCGTTTATACCGTTTTTGAGATACTACAACTCACTTTTTCTTAGGACAGACGAAGTCAAATAGTTAAATTTATAAAAGGTACACTGAAAAAGGTAGGGTGTGTGTATAGTAAATGAAATTTAATATCTATCCAAATGAGTTCTGTATTTAAAAATTAGAAAACTATATTTTTGTCTCATCACTATGTGCTTAGGTCAATTAATACAAGAATTGTTTTTGTTTTTCATGTATCCGCTAATAAATCTCAGAAACCAAAAATCGTTAGTCTTACAGTTTTAATGATATTTTTAACTTGGAGCGAATTATAGCTCCGACGAGAGGTGGTTTTACACACAAACTCATAGGCCGATAAAGAATTGTTTTCCCTAAAAATATGCCCTAAAGTTTGAGTATTGTAAGATTTTGTATAAACGTTGGTGTACCCTATAACCAATTCCATAGCTGGCCTATACTAGCACCAAAACTCCTCCGCTCTAAAGTAATTGTACAATAAAGAACAAACTGTTCTAAATATATTTTGCAGTGGCAACAACATAATCTTTAAAACCCAAAAGTGGTTATATGAGTATGCCGTCAACTTTAAAGCTATTTATACAGGGTGTACCATAATATATGCGCAGGACTTTGGTATTTGAGAGCTCGTCTAAAAATATGAAAAAAAGTTTCTATTAACTTACCCTATAAAATGCACCAGTTTCGGTGTTGAAATTGAAAAAAATCCGTTTTTGGCGAATATCTGCGTAACCATTTTTCGTACAGAAAACAGCTTTTGTAAGCATTGTCTCCTCATATTAAGCTATGTTTTGTACAAGATTTTTTTTTTAATTCACAATTTCTACACCATTAGAAAAAGTCGCTCATACAGTATGGCATTGTTGGCTGGGGAGCAGCTTAGAGAGTACATATTAAAAATCTTGAAATAATTCAAAAATCTTTTATAAAAATTATGTTGGGAAAAAAACGAACTTATCCTACTGACGACTTATACAATGAAAGCAAGTTCTTTGACATAAGACAGAAATATTGCTACAATATATTATTGACCCAAAATAATAATAAAAGTCAGTTATTACCTATAGATCACTATTATGACACGAGAAACAAAATTAACAAGAGAATTAAAACTAAAACTGCGTCAAAACCAATTGGACAAAGATCATAAATATTCATATTTGGCTCCACGCCTTTATGACAGTATTCCTGAGTATATTAGAAAATCAAACAGTAGGGGAATGTTCAAAACACACGTTAGGAGGTGGATGTTATCTTGTTCCAAGAAGATTATTTTACAGACTAGTGGATTGATTAGCACGGTGCTAGGTTTATCTACATTATGAATTTTGTTTTGTCTTCCAAAAATGTTCATGTGATGGTTATATTTTGTTTGATTTACTTTGATTTAATTTAATTAGCGCTTGTATACAAGGCGAAAAATCAGACCACGCACAAATCATTAAGTTGATTTCTGTGGTAAGATTGATTGTTTGTCTACCAATGTATTTAAGTTTTATGTTCATTAGTATAACTGTAACTGAATTGTATGTTACTATATTGGTTGAATAAACATTATTATTATTATAACATACCCATTTGAACCGCCAATGCCAAATAGATACTTTCGGTCATAAGCTCTAAAGTTGACCGCTTTCGAAGAAAATCAACTTGAGGAAAATCATGGTCAATTTTTTGAAATAAATTGATTTTTTTCTACTAATTAAACAATATTTATTAAAACGTTAGAACAAGTAACAAATCCAAACGATGACTTCATAATTGCAAAAAAAAAAAAACAATAACAAATCAGACACAGTTCAATTAAATGTTTGAAATGCCCGCCGTTAGCATCAATGCACGGAGCAATTCTTCGACACGTTTTTACGGTTTTGGGAAATTTCGAAAAGACAACTTTTCTATCATGTTTTCTTTTTTTTAATTTTGCAAATATGAAGTTAACTTTTAATTAGTAGAAAAAATTAAATTTATTTCAAAAAAATTGACCACGTTTTTCAACAATTTTCTAAAGTTGATTTTCCAAAAAATGGTCAAATTTAGAGCTTATGATCAAGAGTACCATTTTTGTGTAGAAAATATTGGCGGTTCAAATGGCTATCTTAAAACTGCACTTTTTACAGTGCAGTGCAGCGTAGAAATTGGGGAGAAAAACACCCACTACTCCTTCAAAATCTTCACCAATTATGAATTTAAAAAAAAAAAAACAATTCTTGCGCAAAACATAGCTTATTATGAGTAGAAATTGCTTACAAAAGCTGTTTGCTGTACGAGAAACGGTTCCGGATATTGTGCATTTTTTGAGAGAGTAAGTTAATAGAAACTTTTTTTCATATTTTCATATAAAGTCCCGCGCATATATTTTGAAACAGCCTGTATATTTTAACAAAAATCTCAAGAATATTTCTAAATAATTAAGGTAATATATATGATCAAAATTTTTTGAAAAATTAAATTCAGAAGCAACTGTATTAATTGTTTAAATAAATAACTTAGGTATGCTCATAAACGTTATAAATTATGACTGTTTCGATTATTTTTATCGGACAAGTTTATTATATGTTAATAAAAATTTATATATTTACATAAATATCTTGTAGTAATTTTAACAACAATTCCCTTTATTTCCTTAGGTATTTTTTATGAAATGACTAACACGACCTACCTTTATTTAAAGATGCTTAAGATTTCCAAATATATTTGTTTACTCTCATGTCTGCATTTTTCCCGTCACAGTATAAATAAAAGCAAATGCATTTTGATTAGAATCAATCACAAGCCCAGATAAATGATAGTCTTATAGAAAACTGGCACCAAAGGCGTATTTGAATTAGAGTCTTTGATCCGACTTTTAGAGATACCTAATAAATATTTCGAATATCGTATTTAAATGTCGGTAAATATTAACAATGTCATAAACTTTATTTTTTAAGAAATAGTACGAGGAAACTGGACAAAAAATCACTATATGCAGTGAAATGATAACGGCTTTACTGCTTGTTGAGTTATTAGATTGATTTCACGCGCTGCTCAAGATTGGGAGCATTATAAACAAATAAAAAACTTTACAACTAATTCTATAAATCATGAAAAAAAAGCTTATTTACAGTATTGTACTAATAAATATAAACAAAATAGTCGTGCTTTGTGGAGTACATTGTCCAAATTAGATATCTACAAAAAACCGGCAACATCTGAAATACCTTTGCACTTAAATGACCCGGTCAAAATAAACGATTATTTTCTTCAATCTTCTAAATATATTCCTCCTGATCTGAATTTAATTGATTTTTACAACAATAACTCCAAATGCACTTTTCAAAATTTGTTTGCCTTTTCAACTATAGACATAGACACGGTCAAAAAATATTTAATGGATATTAAAACAAATGCTATTGGACCAGACAAACTAAACATAGAAATGTTGCTATTATGTTGCCCCCGTATCCTACCTTTTATAACCAATATAATAAATTCGTCTTTACTTACTAGTAACTTTCCTAATCCTTGGAAAACCTCTAAAGTGCTTCCAATCCCTAAAAAGAGTCAAATAACTGAGCATAATGACTTACGGCCAATATCATTGTTGTCGCCAACTTCAAAAATTTTTGAGAAAATCCTAAGTGACCAAATTAAATACCATCTTAAAAAATATAATATTTTACCTTTTAAGCAATCAGGATTCCGTAAAGGATATAGTTGCGCAACATCACTGCTGGATATTACGGACGATATTTTTCGTGATATTGATAATGGCAAATTAGTATCATTGATCTTAGTTGACTATAGTAAAGCATTTGACAAAATTAGCCATGAACTTTTGCTAGCAATTCTGAAATACATTGGATTTTCGTCAAATGCTATCGAACTAATTGAAAGATATCTATCCAGAAGATTTCAATACGTGGAAACTAACAGAGGTTGCTCCACCTCAGGTAGTATATTATGTGGTGTCCCACAAGGATCGATTTTGGGACCCTTGTTATTCTCAATATATACAGTGACACTCCCGGTAAGTGTTACATTTGGCGATACATTCATGTATGCTGATGATAGTCAAATAAAGCACTCTTTTTATGCTCATGATTACGTAGATGCTTGTAGGAAAATTAATTTCGATTTGGAAGCACTTTTGGGCTGGTCGCAGGGACATCAGCTGTCAATAAATCCTTCAAAGACTCAGGTATTGCTCTTTGGTAAAAATAGACAAACCATATCAGATTCTATGCAAATTAAAATTAATGATGTCTCTTTGAAAGTGTCTCAGAGTGCGAGAAACTTGGGTCTTGTGATGGATTGTGATTTGCGCTTTTCCGAGCATGTTTCGGGATGCATTGCAAAATCATATGCCTCCTTGAAAATGTTATACCCACACAGACATATACTTTCAATAGAGCTTAAAACTAAACTAACTGATGCCTTGGTGCTCAGTAATTTTAATTACTGTGATGTCGTGTATAGTCCTAGTTTATTAACTGTTGATAAAAACCGCATCGAACGTGTACAAAAATCTTGCTTGCGATACATATTCGGCATCAGGAAGTACGACCGAGTAAGCCATAAACTCGTTGATGTCAAGTGGCTATCCATGGAAGCTCGTAGACATCTTCATTCAGCGGTTTTATTCCAATCTATTCTGACCCGGGGACAGCCTCCATACTTATACAATAAAATCACATTCCGTTCTGATGTTCACAATGTGAATATTAGATACCGTAATCTTCTTTCACCCCCAGCTCATAGAACTTCAAGTTTCGAGAGATCATTTTCCTTTCAAATATATAAGTTGTATAATAAGATTCAGGATACTTTGAAGTCGTTAAGCCTTTTCACATTCAGACGAAAATTGCGTGATCTTTTGTTAAATTCACTTTTATAAAAAATTTTATCAACATTATTTCTTTGTTATTAACTAGAATTTTGTTTCCATTTTTTTTTATTATTGTTTATTTATTATTGTTGTAATATTGTTTTCTTGTTGAATTTTGTAGTTTAAGGTACGTAAGGTTAGCGTAAATTATGTTTTTTTTTTCTTTCTCGGGCCTAGATTTCAAGATCAGTAGTTATACTGCCATCTAGACCTTTTTGTAGTTCTAGTTTTTTTGGTAATGTAATAATTATTAGAGTTGTAACTTGTATTTTTTTTGAACTGCAAATAAATTTATTATTATTATTATTATTATTATTTTGATCTATTAATTTCATCCTATCAAGAAAACCTGGCCATGACCTTTAAAGTAACTTTTAAATAATCAAGTTGGTGACATATTACATAAAACTTGTTTTGTTATTTATTATGAGAAGTTATCGCAAAAAGTAGTTTTTATTCATATTTTGTAATCTGATGACTGTTGACATTCTTCCTATGAGGACTTTTGATCAGGACTGTATAGGGTTTCTCAAGACAATAGCAGGTTGAATTTCAAGTGCGCGAATACTACCTCCTCCTAATATAATGATGTCATTTACCTGAACTGAAATTGAGCAAAAATTACTCAAAATATGATTTAGATGTCTCTTTAAAGACAACTTATAACTTGGGCGGATGTGGAGTTTATTGCTTATCGTGCACAGAGCCATCTTGCACCGCCAAATACATAGGCCAGTCTGGGCGAAGAATTGGTACACGAGTATCATAAATCGCTATAGGAAAAACAACCCTAACTTAATTAGCAGTTATGACACCAGTTCTTCCTTTGCCAACCATGTTCTTGATCACAATTATCGTTTTGATATCAATTTGGGGCAGAGAGTTATTCATGTATGTAATAAGGGCATCAACTTAAATTTGTTGGAAATGCTGGAAATCTACAAAGCTATTAATAACGAACACACCTTTTGTTTGAACGACCAATTATAAATTTCGAATCTTTCAACTTTTTCGACTCTCTAATCCATCTAAGAGAGACATAATAGATTCATAAACCTTCAGGGTTGTCGCCCGTTGGCTGGGGTGTTCTATCATCAGTCTGTAATCTGTGCTGTCCACTTTTTGACTTGCTTTATGTTCAAACAATTTGTATTCATTTATCTGTATTGTCGCATTACTTTGTGTATGTACTTTGTTTCAACGCTACTCATTTTTATTTATACACCTATATGTATGTTTTTAATTTAAATAATTGTAAATATTCTATACATTCAGCTGCTGTTTTAGTCTATTAAGGGCTCTGCCTATATGCGGATTTAACTCCACCATAGTTGCGACATTTTAAGGTACTGTTAGTTTTAAGATTTCTATTTGACATTGTATACGTTATATTTTACTTTGTGTGTTTTGAAAAATGTTTAAATTTTGTATGGTTGCCTTCCAGGCTGATGATGGAGCTGGGACTCCGAAGCATGTCCCTTTGAATAAGATTTTTTAAAATTAAGAGTGAAGACGACGAAATTGTTTCATTGTTATTAGATTACACTCCACTGCATCAATAAAATTAAAAATGACTTTTTATACAATAGCCTGAGGCTTCTTCAGGGCCATATACAGGGTGTTTCTAAATTCGACCGACAACGCTCAATATCACAGAAATAGTTCATACATTTTGATATAGGGACATATACCCTTAAAGGGCTTAGGTCTAGATACAGGGTGTCAAAGATTCAAATTTATAATCGAAAATTTGGCATAATTCAAAAACGCCTTTAAATATTTTTTTTCAAATTTAGTGACCGCTATGTTCCTTAAAAAAGTCATATTTTTAAAAAATTAACAAGTAGCATGCTATAGGATTTAGTGACAATTTGTATGCCCTTATTTTTTACGCAACTGGAACAAATATATTTTTTTATTTTTTTTTTTTAATTCGATGTTCATTGTTGCTTAGAAAAGTAGTTATTTATTTAAAATAGTGTTTATGTCAAAATGTGAGTTTTTTAAAGAACATAGCGGTCACGAAATTTAAAAAAAATATTTATAGGCGTTTTTGATTTATGGTAAACTCTCGAAATTTATGTAATGTTACCCAGTATCTCAGGCACTTTAGTTTAGAGGCAAATTCCTGCAAAACCGTTCACTTTAGATCCATAAAAAAGTTACTACTGTTTTAAGCAAAAATGAACAGGGAATTATCAAAAATAAAAAGATATAATTATTCCAGTGGCGTAAAAAATAGGGGAATAAAAGTGTCACTAAATTTTTTAAGAATATTGTTTATGTTAAAATATGACTTTTTTAAAGAACATATAATAATGTCTATTCTAAAATGTGGTTTGCAAATAATCAAGTGAGTCAGGGTGTAACGTAAGTAACGTACTGAGCTATTGTACAGACTAACAATAATTTTAAGCCAGAGCCTGAGTCGGTACATGAAGAAAATGCTCTGTGATAGCTTGGCCCTGTCACAGTTTAATTTTGGCGATGTGGTCTATGGGCCTTGTCTGCTTGGTGTTGATTAGCGCGGGATACAGCTTATGCAGAATTCTTGCATTCGTCTGATACCTGGTATTCGGGGAAGAGAACGTGGTGTAAGTGGCAAGATTTTTGAACTGGTATGGCTGAGAATGGATCAGAGGCGTCCGCTCCATTTACTTTATAATAAGACTATACATAATAAAATTCTGACATATTTGTTTAATAAAATTGAATTCAGATCTAGTGCTCATCCTATAAATACCAGAAATGCTCATATTATTATTCCACCCCTACACTACACAGCATTGTTTGAAAGGTCATTTAGCTATAGCGTTTCGAGATTGTACAACGTACTATCCGGCGATATGAAGAAATTTAATAGTTAGCAACTCTCTTGATTGTTAAAAGTTTTTGTTTTTATATTTTCTTGTCTTAAACCGGATTTTAGACTTATATGTGTATGCATTCATTCAGGAGGTCATATTTATTGTTTTAGTTTTTTTGTGTTTTTTTTAATGTCCTGTATATTTGTCTTGTGTATGTCTGGAATCCGTATTAAGGTTAAGCTAGGAGGCTTGTGTGCCAACTTCGCCTTTTGTGTACTCTTATCACAATAAAGTCATTATTATTAAACTTTTTTGTTTGAAAACATGTAATTATTGTACCAAATTTTCGTACCTTTTTAATCGATTTTTTGAAGAAAAAAAAATAATTTTGAAGAGCAAACCTTTCACACATTATACTTCAAATATGGCAAAATAGTTGCGTTTGCGATTAATGATTTTATCTGTTGTTTGCAGATAACCTTTAGGCAAAAATTAATTGTGTACATTAATCTTTGGTATTGGTATTACTTGCGAACCCAGTCGTAAACAAACAAATATTCAGAAATACTATTCACACACTAAATTATGTTGGGATATCAATCACAACCGTTTTCTCTAAATCTGGTGATCTAGTAAGAGTTGATGTGAAAAAATATTCCTCTATTTTTTTATATATTAAAAAACCAATGATCTACATAAGATTCATTAGGTATAATATGTAAATGTTTCACCCTATACTGGTACACATGAATTATTCATTATTTTTTCTTTACTACATGCTATGAAAATGGATAATATATTTTGTGTTGCAGTGGCAAGTCATCTCAGCAAGGCACTTCCACCTCTTACCGCACTGGTATTCAAATTCGTTTTTTATGATATATTTAAATCTATTGTATACTTCCACTTGATAGCAAAAAAATACTAGAAATGTTGAACCCTTTTAAATGAGCTGCAATTTAAAACCCTAAAATTTTGTGTTTCTGCAAACCTAATCCTATTTACGCATTTGGAATGTTTGTATTGTTATACATTAAGCACAGTATCTATACACGAGGTTGGTCTTTCGTCGGAAGCGTTATACTATTATTTTTTCTATTGGCATGATACTAATCATACGATATATTATGTATTTGCACTAAGAAAAATATAGGTATCAGAAACGTAGCTAACATGTTTCATTTCGAACTTATAGTTATTGGATATCACAGAAATATATAAGTCGTTACTATTTTACACCTCGTAGACATAACCCAAACTTGTTACTCTATATCGTTCTTCTAATAGTAATCATAAATTAGACATCAATAAAGTCAAAATTTTAGATCGTGTGTTGAATTTGACAAAAAAAAACGATATTATTTAACAGAAAAAGAAACTATTGACAATATAACAATATTATAAAAATATTCATACAAAAAAAGAAAACACCAACAATAATAATCAATACAAAAAATCAGAAAATCAAAAATCAGAGCGGATTAAGTATAAGATTACGGAGTTTTTTTTTTAAGGAAAAGATACTTAGGCATTTCAGGTTATCTGGTACATTATTATAAATTTTGCAAATCTGGTATGAAAAGGACCGTTCGAAACCCGAAATTTTATGTGCTGGGGGAGACAGAAGATTTCTAAATCTAACATTCAAATTATGTATGTCAGGTCGGAAAGTTATCTTGTTGTACAAATAAGGTGGGTGTCTCTGCGAAAGAATGGAATGGAATAATATTGCCGAGTGAAGAAATCTTCGTTGCTCCTTCGAAAGCCACTCAACATCAACCAACTTATGACTCACTCGCGCATACTTTCTAATACCAAAGATAAAGCGCAAACAAGACTTTTGAACACGTTGAATGCGATTTCTATCAATAACTAAAAGACAAGAATTATAGACGACATCCCAATAATTAAAATTACTTAGTACTAAGGCTTCAGTTAATTTGGTTTTAAGATCTATCGAAAGCACATGTCTCTGCGGATATAACATTTTTAATGTAGCATATGATTTTGAGACCCATTTTGATATATGTTCAGAGAATCGTAAATCAGAATCCATTAAGCCACAGATCTTTTGCACTTTCCGATATATTTAATGAAGTATTCCCAATTCTTATATTCATGCTCTCTAATACTGACTATTTCTGCCAACTAACAAAACTTGAGTTTTCGAAGGATTTATTAAAAGTTGATGCCGTTCCGACCACTCTACCAATGAATTCAGATCACTATTAATTCTTCTACAGGCAACCTCACAATCTTGAGCGTGAAACGAGCACTTTAATTGACTGTCATCCGCATATAATTAGGTATCACAAAATTGAACGCTGGACAGAAGAGTAACAGTATATAGTGAAAAGAGTAATATGAGTTTGGGTGAGTCGTAGGATGAACCCATTAGTTTTTGGTTGAAATCGCTTAAGGCCTGTGATAGGGGTGGACGCAACTGCTAAGTTTTCAAATATCAGTAGGGGTCGAGTGCGATCATTTTAAAGCATTTTTTATCTGCTTTACAGCGATAGGTCACTTCTGATATTTGTCCCCATAAAATTATCGAGAAAATAGCGTTTAAAATGTCTTTCTGATAAGAATATAAGTGTTTTTGGATTTGCTTCGCATGCAGAAGGATATAGTTTCGCATCCCAGCTCTGGCAATATTTTTTTTTTTAATTTTTGAATAAAGTAGTTAGTTTGTTGGAAATAATGAAAATCATACAATTATAATAATAATTATTATTTAAATTCTGTTTCGTCGGGAAAGTTTTGAGCTGGTACACAACCAATTTTTTTTACCTATCAATAAAATATCTATACGCATCTAACATAAGTAACATCACATTCTAAATACCTACTTATGTATACCTAGTGATATTGAAATCTATTTTTTTCCTATATTTTTGTAAATTACACAATGTTTTTGATTTGTCCGTGACCTAGCTGACACTATTATCATTTAACGAAAAGTTATTTAATCAGGTTTTGGAAATTATTGTAATATGTCATAAAAAGATTATCCATGGATACATACGTACACCTGGTGATATCCATATTTGTCATAAATATCTAATTATGTTTTTGAAAAACTAAGAGTAAATAATTGTGATATGCAGTATAACATGAAAGCGTTTTACCATCAATGACCATATTTAGCTTATCCTATATCCGATCTTGTAAATTTACAGGTAGCAAAACCCGCACTATGCACACCTTTCATTATTATTATTTCCTGGTGCATAGGAAAAAAACGGTGCATAATAATTGTATGTATATGGACCACAACAATAATAAGAGCTTCAATTCTCCCTGAGAAAATATCTTAATCCCATACTGTGAAATTAATAAATCTAAATATTTTCATATAAATTATCATATAATAAATATATAAGGATTTCAAAACGGAAGATGCCGGAGGATGTGAGAAAAAATATTTTAATTCCTGTATCTTTCAAGTATGCAATATTCAATTGAGTTTTGCACAACCGACGAATCTGGTGATTTTAGCTTGCAGAAAGGCATTTCTCCTTGAATAAATGAAAATGCCACTGTTTTGTGGTAATCCACACGTAAAGGGACAAGCTGAAGGCGAAACAGTACACAAAAAGGATACCCAGTGTAACTGGGCATTTTAAGTTAAATTTCACAAATATATTATACAGGGTGTCCGGAAATATCGTGTACAAGGGAATAGCACAAATTCCTTGGCCGCCGAAAATATGATGACTTAGGTCAACTTATCTATTTCCAAAATTGATTGGTTTGGGCATTAGAGGGCCTTAAATGTGAATATTTTTTTACGTTTTTTCAAATAAATCGAAAAATATTCATTTTTTAGATACGCGTTTGCATTAAAATTACAGGGTGTTTAAAAGCTTAGTCACAATAAATTATCTACCCATATTTTTGTAACACTCGTATAATCAATACCAGTTTTCTCTGTGAATAGTTTATTTTATTTAGAAACTATTCACTCTTTCACAAATTTTTTGTTTGTCAAACAGTTTAGAGACAGAAAAAAAATTCCTAAATCCCTACAAGCCTGAATCAGTACTTAATAATCGTACTTAACACAACGTATCTATTTATTAAAAGGTGGGTATGATTTATGTACCTAATTGAAGTGTAATGAACAGATAATAAATTGAAATGGATTTGTTTAAAGAAACAATATTTGGGTATCACCAACACTTCGGACGGTGGTCTCCAAGCGTTCGGTCGTCGATGCCAAATAATGCAAAATTATAAAATGATTTTGTTTCCGTAAATATAAATGAAAAATAATTTCGTGGCATAGCGCTGATACCCAAATATTTTGGGTAATGTTAGCAGAAGGATAAATGGTCTTCTGCTAGCGTTTTGTGGTTACACTATTTTCATTTCATTTCCATTTTTACGGCTGGTGTAACCTGTACATTGGATTTTATCGGACTCTGTATGGTGGTATATGCATTAATATGTGTGTATGTAGATGGTACTAGTTTACATATATCTGCTGTTGTATATCTCATTGTGATTAAATGCAGGCCAATATGGTAGATGGACAACGACTATGGTACTCTGACGAGCTCATAATAAGAGCGAAACGAATTCGTCAGTACCTATCGACCCATGCCTCGGTCTGGTTCTACTGAATTAGACTGAGACCCTGCTAAATTAAACAAAATCCCTTGTGTAGGTAAAACCAGTCATTTTGTCCGCTATGCCACCACGAAATTATTTATAATATTAATATTAGTTTGCTTAAATAAAGAAAATATAAAATAAACAATGTTCTCACGGAAAATATTTTACTTGATTTCATTTCAACGTGTTACTTGCTTTAATATAACTGTCATTTAACATTCTGATAAAGTATAAATTAGTTGGTATCAATCGAAAAAACATTTATTTTTTATTTTTCTATTTTATGAGCGGTGTATAACAATATATTACCCATACTTACATAAAATAACAATAGATATTTTATTTTGCTAATTACATGTGAAGGCTGCTGCTTATTTAGTTAACCTTTAGAAATTATACTGTATAATGCAGAATGTATTAATCTTACTGTATTTTGTTATAATCATTTAAATCTGATATAGATACCTGCTGAGAAAACTAATGTTTTCATTCAAATTTAAAAAAGTTATTGCAAAATGATTTAGAAAGTAACATATTAATTGATATTGTTTCATTAAGCTTATAAATACATTTTGAAAATTTATAAATTGTAATAATGTGTTTATTCATTTATATGCCTTTTTCGTTCTCCATATCCTATATTATGTGTATTGGAGGCTATTAGTTTAATGATTTTTTTTTATTTCACCGGAAATACCTGTGTCCAATCATTTTATACGTAAATAAGTAGTTTTAAAAACATGTCGGTCTGCCTGCCTATCTGTCTGCCTATCTATCTGTCTGTCTGTATGTTTATCTGTCTGTTTTCATGTATGTTTATCTGTTTGTCTGTATGGCTATTTATATGTCTGTCTGTCTATTTATCTATCTGTTTGTCTATTTATCTGTCTGTCTGTATTTATGTCTATTTACCTGTCTGTCTGTATGTCTATTTATCTGTCTGTATGTTTATTTATCTATCTGTATGTCTATTCATATGTCTGTCTGCCTCTATGTATATTTATCTGTCTATCTGTCTGTATGTATATTTTTCTGTCTGCCTGTCTGTATTTTAGGAAACATTGTGCGGTTTAAAAATTTAAAAAAATCATACTTCTAAAACTTATCGGAAATATTGAATAATTTTTCATTGGTTTAATAGAGTATAACCTAACAAATTAACAAAAAAAAATTAGATCACATTGGCGTTCGAAAATAGTGTAAAAAGGGGTAAAAAAATATATTTCCTAAATACATTGATTTATAGTTTTCATAGATTATAACCTAATAAATATATCATAAAAAACACTTGCTTAGATAGGCGTTAGTAAATAGTGGGAAAGTGGTTAAAATAAAAAAATAAATGATTTGAAATATGGAATAATTTTCCATGAGGATCAAAAATGAAAAAAAAAAAATATTCCCCAAACATACCACAAAAATTGGCTAATTATAAACAGTTTTCATATAAGATAACCTACAAAATGCAGCATAAAAAAAATACGCGTGCAGCACAGTACACGTGATAGAAGTGAATACTTCTTTCACGAGAGTGGCAATACGAATGACGGTACAAAAGGGACAACCGAAGGATAGGCAACGTTAAGCCGCTATATACATAATAGTGTATGGTATAGGATATAATCTCTCTCTCTCTTCCTCATATTTGTTATATGCTTCATCTCTTTTGCGGGACAAAAATTTTATAAATCGTGTCGTGACGCTACCTTGAAAAATCATTCTCATGCGGCCAAAGAAGTATTCACTTCAAAAACTTGTTTACATAGGCGGTAAAAATTATATATTTAGCCTTTTAAGTAATTGAATTGGTGTTAAAAATACAGGACAACAAATTTGTGTACCATAGATGTCCGTGAAAAGTCTAAAAAGGGTCAGAAAACTCTGTATCCACGATAACTCAAAACTCACTTAACAGATTACGTACAAATATACTTCAGAATATTTCTAGGTGCTTATTAACTTTTGGAAAACATTGAGCGTAGGCAAGAGGTATAAAAACGCTCAAAAAAATACAGTTCTAAAAATATCCGAAATATTGACTAATTTTGGATTGATTTAATAGAATATAACCTAAAACATTCAACAAAAAAAAAATAGATTACTTAGGCGTTCAAAAAGCGTGTAAAAAGGGGTTAAAAACTTAAAACATACTTCCTAAACATAGCAGAAATATTGACCAGTTATTTATAGGCTTTGATAGAATATAAGCTATGAAATGTATCATAAAAAGGTTGCTTACAAAGGCGTTCGTAAATAGCGGAAAAGGGTCAAAATAAAAAAATATCATAATGTTATTCGAAATATGGAATAATTCAAATAAAAAATAGCTGATGTCTACAATAAAAAAAATATTTGGAAATATAGTTTGTCTTACGAAAAAATTAACTGACAAAAAGGTCACAGAAATATTACTTTTACACTTAAATATGGCCATAGGGCAACAGTTTATCTTTATTTTTAGCAACAATTTTTTGATAATAATAATAATAATAGTCTTTATTCTAATTGCGTACATTTTAAATAAAACAACAATATATAATCAATTTAAATTGACAAATGAATCAATCCTATATTAATTATATGTTACGTATTTTATTTGACATTAAGTTTACGCTTCAAAATTTAAATGCAAAAAAAAACTTTATTGCATAGAACAAATGTTCTACTGTAATCGACAAGAAAAAGAGATCACTATACGACATCACAAACCATGCCTACATTGCATTAAATACAGAAACGCGTTTACAAGGTATATTTTTATACAAATTGAACTTTTCATTAAAATTGAACATTTCATTACAGTCTATATATTGCACCAAATTTGTATATGTTTGGTAATAACGCGACCAAACTACTAAGACGTTTCTAGGCAAGACCGCATTCGAACCATATCTACCGGCATTTGCCGGAGAAATCTCTACTACTCTACTAATTAGTATGTCTGACTAAGAAAAAAAACTAATCTAACTTAATCCTCAAAATATTACACAATGTTGGATTTTGCTTATTTGCAATATTTCCTTTCAGAAACCATTATCATATGAACAATAATGTTGAAATCTTAATAAATTGTAGAAGCTGACTGCCCTTTGTAACATCAGTGTATACAGACAAAAAACTCAATTCACTTATTCCAAATCAAAATATACGAATACGTTCTACATAATAATCCCATTTATCCTTCTGCACAAAGGAGTAACGACAAGTAAAACAATTGATCTAAGATCAACTCCACTGAAGCATATAAGTTCAATAAATAGTTAAGTGCCAAAATTTAGGAAAGTTCCATAAAAGGTACACATCGACGCTGACTCCTCGATCAACAGGTTATGTTGCCTAAAGCTCCCGCTAAAGCTCACTGTGCATTGTTTTTGGTTTCCTAGTAATATAAAAATATCAATCAACTGAAATGAATACTTTTATTTGTATCTAGTGTGGTAAAACAATATTCATATATACATATACCTAACTCCTCTATCGTCTCAATGGTGTTTGTCGAAATTTTAATAAAATAACGAAGCAAGATATTATAAATAAAGGTTTACCAAGGAAAATACTTAGTTGAGTACGCCTATGATAACACCCGCACGTGCGTTCAAACTCATATATAAATGTATATCTTTCTTATATGCCCCAGAGAAAGGTGATTGTTCTGGACCAGATTATACATATAGAGGTGTATTTATATACACACATACGAGATATTAGGTATATATTAAAACTAGTTAAGTATAAGTATCTGCCAATAAATAAAATCTATTTATCAACATACATTATAAGAGTCCCGACAAACTATGTATATAGTATGTATTAGAAGATATCTATTTATTCTGTACATATATTCAGACATAACAGACCACTGCCTAAGCATGAAGATAATATAGTGGTACAGGTCAGTTATGTTCATAATGATTTTCAATTTGAATGTAGGGAGTTGAATTTTAATATATTGTACGGTATATTAATCATTCCTGGATATAAAAGAAGATGTTTGTTTTCTACCTCATTTTGCATTACATTTATATTGTTGCTTGAATGCAGCGTAATTGTCAGCAAAAAAAAGCAACATTATTTAATGACCAACAACCAAGAAAATCAAAGATGAAATTAATTTCTGGGTAACCCTGTTTATAAACATTTAAGTGACTCTAAATTATTCATTATACCACACAAATTCTAGAGTGGATTTCATGGCAATTCGTCAAACTTCTAATGCGAAATTGCGTCCGAAAGGAGTTCTAGTTCTTGAAAGATGGCGACTTAGCATAGGTTTTTTAAAAGTATCACGATAACGCCTTTAGCCATTGGAGTGAAATACGATATACTATTTCTCTAAATAGAAGCAGTTGTTAGCCATACACTGCTGAATTAAATAAGAGCCCGAACGGATATTTTTAATCAAACATTTTTTGTCACTAATTTTTTGAGAATTCATAACATAACAGTCATTTATTCATTCCCAATTTAACAACAATAATGTAAATAACCTTACAACAAATGTTCACTATGACGGTCATTGGTTTGTAAAATCATCCTTATTATTTATTTTCCGTTTTTAGTTACTTGGTTCCGCAACCAAGGGGAAAACTCGACACTACCAGCTTACTCGGTTTCTAACAAGGCCTGTACCTTTCTAAAATGAAACGAACCTAAGCATTTATTTATGCAACATATTCCAAATAGAAGATTGTGAAATTTCCAGATACCTACACTGCAGCCAATCGTCTTCCCCTAATTTCAGGGTTTTCTTCAACTTCCATCAAAATATTCTCTTCATTGTCTTATCTCACATCAGGGTTCTCCCGTTTCATATTTTTAGGACATACTGAACTGATCCCGTTTCAATTAGTCGATGATGCAAAGCCACAAATGTGCGGCGCGGCGATCGGGATATCTACGCGCTGCTGGTCGAGAATTGCACTGCATTTCGCATATTCTTGATTAGTATACGTCATCATTTGCTGTTTATGTTTGCAAATTTACTAACAAAAAGAATTACTTGTTAAAAGCTCTAAATAATTAGGTACTTGACACATAAAACAATGACGTCTATTAATTTCCTTGCTAGTAAAGTACGTCCTTCTTTCCAGAAATTAATACAGTTATCATGATATTAACATAACTTTATACACAATGAAGAATAGCTTTTTGAAATTAACTATCCACTGGAGATGAGACTAGTGCTCCGAAACATGTATAGTTCAGAAAAGATTTATAGAGAGATCTATTAAATTCGGTTTGTGGGGATTGACTTTTATTTTATAAAATATTTATCATTCGACTCCACTTCAATATGGACTACTTCTTTAAAACTAAAACAATTAGTTACTATGTTAAACCGCATATTAGATTAGTCATTATCGATAAAAAAAAATCATGAACAATACTATTACTATGAGTTACTACGAAGTCAAAACATTTGTGATACAGTGGTTAACAAGTCAGGCGGCAGAATTTTATGAGGAGGGTATTCAAAAACTGGTGCCACGTTATGACAAGTGCCTCAATATTCACGGAAATTATGTAGAAAAGTAGATTAAGGTACAGGCTTTCATGTAAAAATAAAATTATTGCGATATCTTTGCACGTCTTTTTTTAATTGCAAAACGGTACTTACTTAAAAAACATGCCTCGTACATTTGAATATTCTAAAGCCAAATTGAAGAGAAACAAACCTGTTCTTAATATCACAACTACCGAAATAGTTATATTGTAAAATTTGTTAAGCTAGAGTCAAGAATTTCAGCTATAGGTACACAGAATTTTATGGAAATATATGCTTTCCATAGGTACTAATTTAGAGGAGATTTACTATCTATGACGAGTGGAGTTTTGAGAGTTTATTTTAGTGCGAAGAAAATCACCCTTTTGAGGTCCCATAAAGCATATTCGGCATAGTTCGCAATATAACAAGGATCCAAATTCAAAGATTTGTACAAATTCGGATTGAGACCGTATATGTATAGGGTATATTCTAACTATTGAAAATGTTTTCACCCTTTTTTTTTTTATTGGACCGATGATGTAAATATTATTTTTCCAATTTGGTGTGCTACTGGAGTGAGGTTAGGTTGCTCGAAAATAAGTTTTTATAATACGACTTTAAATACACAGCAACAACTTTAAGCAAGAAAAAGTAAAATGAACAATAAATACCTAATTAATTATATAACAGACAAGGGTACCTAATCCAGACCTCTCCCATCAATCATATAACTACATGAGCTTTAACATGCTCCTTAGCGTTCTTTATATAAAATCCTAACACTCTCTATTTTTTTTCGTCTTGTTTACCCGCTGCTGTATTTTTTTAATAATCATGTTCAGGCGGCGGCGGGCGTGCCACACCTGGCTGAGGACAAAACCAAATTGTGTAATAACTTGTGTTTGTTAATAGGTATAAGTTATACACAATTTAATACTTTAAAAAATAATATATGAAATATCTTAAATCGGTATATACAGTTAATATACCTGGTGCTACATACAATTAGTTTTCTAATTGTATTTCTTATTTTAGAATCGAGGAGCTCAAATTTTTGAAATTATTTTTCAACGCATCGTCCAGATTATTTTTAAAGTTTACAATTGTACTGTCACACAAGTATTTTGGAATTGTTGTATTTTATATAGTGGTCGGCAATTCGAATGGTATCCACGAGGATATTCAGCAGACATCTTTTGATGATATCTAGAATAGCCATTAAATATATTTGATATATATGATGGATCCATTTTATACCATCTGAGATGGCATTGCTTGCATTTCAGGACCCAATAAAGCTTTATTCCATAGATTTAATTCCATATATCCACCCACGACTCATAATAATTGCCATAGTTGCACATTCGCTTTCTGTCGCAGTAGATTCTTGCAAGCTATACCATATCACTGTTTTCGGATTCCCGCCTATCCAATTGTGCTCTATTTCATTGGAATTGAGCAAGGACAAAATTCGATATTTAGCAGCTGACAACCCCAGATAAATTGTCAGAGGTACGTGTAAAGCTCGTACTTACGAGACATTTTCATTTTCTCCATTCCTAAGGTAATCAAATGTCGTACAACACCTCAAAAAGCTCATGCCTGAGGAAGATTTCAGTTGTACTAAATTGAGTGAAAACAACAACAACAGGATTGTTTCAAATTTGAAATTCAAGTAGAACACAAAAATCGCTAGTGTCGCCCCAAAACTTTCCCGACAATATATAATATAATCAAAAATATATGACCTCCGTTACAAAACAGAATTCTAATAATTATTATTATTCTAATTGCATTATTTTGAACATTTCCAATAAACTAACGTAACAAACTAACTACTTTATCCAAATATTAGAAAAAAATATTGGCAGAGGTGGGATTCTAACCCAGAACCTTCCGCATGCGAAGCGCACGCTCTATCAATGACGCCAAAAACCCTTTTCTGTATTATATTCTAAATAAGAGTTATAGCTTCCAACTACATAACTGGTGAAATTTTAAAAGCAATTTTCTCGAAAAATTCGTAGTAAAGCAGATAAAGAAATGCTTTAAAATGATGTATCACTCGACCCCTACTGCTATATGAAAATTTGGCTTTTGTGCCCACCCCTATCACAGGGCTAAAGCGATTTTCACACACACATAGGGAGGAACTTCAAAATGGTTATATATCCGTGTTTATCTCAATTTTTTAAACGCCTTCACAATACTTTCCCTATCCAGCGTAACGATGCCCTATCGTATCGTACAAATTTAGGGTTAAACGGTGTGTTATTTACAGGTTTTGTTATCTTTCATATCAAATTTTCTTGTATCTTATTTTGTTACATTGTGTGTTAATTTTTACTTACTACTCAATTTGAATCACTTGTTTTAAAGTTTATTACAAATCACTCAAGTGCAAGCTTAAAGCCTTCAACAAACCGTGATACGAGACCGAAGTTCCACTAAATTTCATGATACATTCTGTATATTGTTTGCATGATAAAATGAATGACCGATAAGTTGTTTCTTGTTATTCCGTGTTACATATTGGTTACCTACATTATGGATTTCGCTCTTTTATTTTCTAACAGCGTCCAACACTAATGGAATAATTAAGTTTCTTACACAATTTAAACTTATTACTATAGGTTGTTTGTAGTAGTAAAAATAATAATTATTATTATTATGATTGATAAGAGATGTGTGAAATGTTCCATTAAGGTGTCTGCATATCTAAATTTATTTTATAATGTCATGGCAGTAGACAAGGTGGATGACTTGTTGCTACAATATTGAATAAAATGTCTTATTTTTTATAGTTTTCAATGTAGGTATACTGTTTCTAAGCAAAAATTAAGGCAAACATAGTTACCTACTTACTTTTGCTGCTTGGAAGTTTTTGAACGATTTTCATTTGAGACAACTCACGTATCTTAGTTGTACTCTCACTTATATAGATATATTTGTACCGACAGTTTGCAACTCTTAGATGAAGACTAAAATTATACATAAAAACTGCTTATTCGGCATATCTTGGTAATGTTGAAAACAGAGTTTTGTCACTGTAAGCATAAGTCTGCAAGTTTACACGATTGCCAAGTGTTGTGACTTTTGGTCACAATGAGTTTGACGATCCGCAAAGTGTTGTTAACGCATGCGCTTTTTCCAGAATATATTTATTGACTCCTCGGACGCGGATTTTGGTGATGATTGTCCTTATGTGGATCCATTTTCTATACAGTCGGTTACTGAGGATGAAATATCCCAGTAACAAAATGATATCATGTCCAAAATGATCTGCCACCATTCTTTGTGAAAGACTGTATGCCTGTTTTGGTTGGCCCGCCAAGTACGATTTTAATTTTAATTGCCTCTAAAAAATTAACTATGTGGAAGAGATCTACGGTTTCTCCCATTCTTCGGTCGGGTGATAGATCTGAGATTGGCAATTACCGCCCGATTTCGGTTCTGTAGTCTGTTCTGTATGATCGCATTTATAGTTTTTTTTAGAAATCGGATATCCACTGGTTTCTTTTCCCATAGATCTCCTGTGTCTAATCTTGCGTTTCTCTCTGAAAACATCTTGGAGGTTTTGCACCATGGGAGTCAAATTGGTGTGATATAATATGCAGATTTCACTAAGGCATTTGACAGAATGGATCACGACATTGATGCGAAAATTTGAACAGATTTTGTATCAAACCTTAAATTATTTTCTAAGTTATATTTGAGAGATACATCTCAGTATATGTCTCACAATGGCTACCAGCCTCATACGTATACGGCAACTTCTGGGGTTCCTCAGGGATCAAATCTCAGACCACTATTTTTTTTGTTATTTATTAATGACCTGGTGAATTGACTGGATTGTGAGGGGCTAATGTTTGTGGATGACCTTAAATTGAATTCTTCGGTAGATGGTATTACTGACTATACTAATATTCAGTACAATTTGCAACTTCTACCTCCATCAATGGTGCATACTAAATAGCCTTTCACTCAATCCATCCAAGTGCAAATAAGTATATAAGTTTTACGAAGAAAGCGGTCATTATTACACTTATTCCATTGATCAGGTGCAATTATGGCGGTGTGAATCTGTCACTGATTTGGGAATCATGTTTGATTCAAAGTTTACGTTTGTTGAGCATATCAGTAATACGGTACTTGAGGGGCATAAGGCTTATGGATTTCTTGTTAGGAATTGCAAGGAGTTTAAAAACACAGAACTTACGTCGAAAATGTAAAAATATACGGAGTGTTCCATAAGTAAAAAAATAATAATTGTTACAGCAAATTAACGAATATCCCTGTATAGAAACAAGTGAGATAAGCTTCTTCTAGGTATTTAAAAAAGTGCTATGCAAAAGTTTTGAGTTCCTATTAGAAATCCGTCCAGTTTGGGCGACTCTGTGCTTCATTGAACTGTCGCAGTTTTAATAACATAAACAAGAACTGACAACAATAAAAATAATTAATCGAAATAAATTATCCATATGTCAGTTCCAAGTAAAATAAATCCAAATGAAACTTTAAAGTCAACTCCAGACAACATTTAATTAAAAATAACTTTAAAGTTTTTCCTTGTTTTATTTTATTTGAACAGCAGCAACAAGTATCTGCCCCTGGCGAAATAATTTTCTATAAATAGGTATTTATTTTATGAGATGAAGTATAATCGCTTTTGTATATTATCATTATTATCGAAAATATTATACAAGGAAACATTTCAAGTACGACGTTCCGACTGGATGAAAATGATAAATAATTTACAGCTGTAAATAATAACAAACTTTACAAATTAAGAATGAAGGGCCTTTTTATGACCTTTGAACAAATTTGTCAGCAATTTTACTTTGCAGTAAATCAAACATATTATATGTTTTCTGGATAGTCCTTTAGCTTTCCAAAAGCTACCATAAATATACTCGCCAATTTCAAAACACCCTGTATACAGTAATGAGTGTATTACGTAGGTCGTTATTAACAAGTACCTAATGCAAGCAAAAGGCTAAGAATCTTATTGTCATCACCAGCCATTAATAATTACATAATATACCCAGCATGTCGGAACTGCTACCCACGCGTACAATATTTAGTACCTTATTGACTACCATTAATCGAATGTTAAACGTTTCATCTGGATAATAAATATCATTAAGAAGTTCGTACATATAAAAACAATAGACACCTAAAGTTCTACGTATTTATTCATTGAACTGAAATAAACCAAAACAATAGACCCCAATAGTTTGTTCCACTTCGCATATGTTGACCGTAACAACCAGCCACAGCAACTGCACATTTCAAAACTAGACATTGTTGTTGTTGTTATTATTATTATTGTCTATAATGGATATAGATTATGTATTAAGGTTTGGTTTTAACTGAACAAATTCGGGCTCGTGCTAGCGCTAAATGCTCGCATGCCTCCCAGCTGATTTATGTATCATTTGTCGGAGTTTGTGGACGACAATGGATTGAGCAATGGCACTAAATCATCATGGACAACAGATAATATGGCTTAGTTGGCCTCTTAAGGCAATATAAAGTATGTAAACACAAGTGTGTGTATTGTATTTGTTTATAAATAGGAAATCAGTTCAAGTAGTTTGGTTTTTAATAATGTAAGCAAATTTTCAGTGAACCTACAGCTTATTTTTATCTAAAACATAAACAATTATAAATACACAGGGTGATTCACTCTAGATGCGACGGTCTACTGTGGCAAAACAATTCAGATTTTCAAAATTCTTTCAACTTCTGATTTTGTAGACCTATTAGGACTACATTCTAAAATAGGTGCCATTTATAGAGGGTGTTACATTATATTGTAGCATATCAAACTTAATTGGAAGACCCTAGATATTATTTTTGATTTCGATTCGATCTTACTAAATGATTTTGATATAAAATTTGTTTGCTCTAAAATGTATATACAGGGTGTCCTACGGTGGCAACCCATTAGATTATTTCAGAAACTACTTCGAATTGAATTTTGAAAATTTGAGTGTCTATATTGTCAAATATGCTCTACTCAAATAATATACTAGCAACGGCATAGCACTTCCGGTTATACCGGAAGTTGATGGAAACTTTGTTATTTTAAATGGAACACCCTATATATTATTACATTTTTGGATTCTAAATAAGATTTCAGATATATTTCATGTATCATGTCCTATACCTAACGTCAGGCGTTTTTGACTTATATCAAGATTTATGTCAAAATTGACAGTTTAGGGCTCCATAAGAATTCCGTTTTTTCCTTGTAAATCAGTATTGAATAATTATTTTGCAGGTATTTTCTTATCAGGTGAGATCTTCTTTTTCGAATTGACAAGACGTTTTCTGATTAGTTTATACAGGGTGCTCAAAAAATTATATTGAAAACGGTTCAAGAAAAACAGTTGAAAGTCAATTTTTTCAAATGGAATGGGTATATTATTATTATTTGATCTTCCTTAGCATTAAAAAATAATGCAATTTTGTAATAGGTTATCATTTTCTAAAATATATAGTTTTCCCCCCCATTTAGTCTTAAACACTTATTTACCCGTTCAATAAATTCACTCGTGACAGCTCGTGCAATTTGGACTCCAGGTAAGGCTTCGAATGAAGCTCGGATGCATCCTACTAATTCTTCTTTTGAATTAATTGGGGTGGAATACACCTTTTGTTTAATTGCACCCCAAAGATAAAAATCCAGCGGTGATAGATCTGGAGATCTCGCTGGCCAATCCCAAGGCCCTAAACGTCTGATCCATCGATCTTCAAACATTTCATTAAGCTGTTGTGTGATTCTATTTCCACAGTGAGCTAGCTTCCAGAAAGACAACGGTAGGCGCTGCAGAAAAATTTAAAATGACGATATTTCGAAAACTATGCATTTTAGAAAATGATAACCTCTTACAAAATTGCATTATTTTTTAATGCTAAGGAAGATAAAATAATAATAATATACACATTCCATTTGAAAAAATTGACTTTCAACTGTTTTTCTTGATCCGTTTTCAATATAAATTTTTTGGCCACCCTGTATAAACTAATCAGAAAATGTCTTGTCAATTCGAAAAAGAAGATCCCACCTGATAAGAAAATACCTGCAAAATAATTATTAAATACTGATTTACAAGGAAAAAACGGAATTCTTATGGAGCCCTAAACTGTCAATTTTGACATAAATCTTGATATAAATCAAAAATGACTGACGTTAGGTATAGGACATGATACATGAAATATGTCTGAAATCTTATTGAGAATCCAAAAATGTAATAATATATAGGGTGTTCCATTTAAATTAACAAAGTTGCCATCAACTTCCGGAATAACCGGAAGTGCTATGCCGTTGCTATTTTATTATTTGAGTAGAGCATATTTGACAATATAGACACTCAGATTTTCAAAATTCAATTCGAAGTAGTTTCTGAAATAATCTAATGGGTTGCCACCGTAGGACACCCTGTATAGTTAACTATATATTAATTTTAAAAGTCAAAAAACATGCCCCGTTATATGCCATTTTTTATAGTTACGCGAATGCGTTTTGCAAATATTAGGTATTTCATAAGATGTACAACATCCTGTAGTAAAATAATCCATTACACATTGGTTCGAAAAGCTACCCATTATACAGGGTGATGACATTTTGCAAACCCATAAAAATCTTGATTTTTTCAAATGGCACACCCACAATTGGTATAAACACAAATTTACTTGCTATGCAACTTTTACGTATTGTAGCAAACAACAATTATAATATTAAGAAGGCCGTGTAGTGCCAAATATGTTACTAATTGCAAACATTACACTATTACAACAAAATCGAACAATCTATTTACATTTTGCAAAACTTAAAACGTAAAAGTAATTAAAGAAAAAAGTTATAACAAATGTTCAAAGTGACGTCCATTTTCATAAACACAATGTTGAAGTCTAGTTTCGTATGATCTCCAAACATTTCTAAGCATATCAGTTGTCATTGTCTCTCATCATTTGCTTCATATTTTCAGCTGTAGTGGGTGGAGTACTATAAACTAATTTTTTTACATAACCCGATAATTAATGTGCAGGAGCTCCATCCAATTGTAACCATAATTTTTGCCTAACGTCTAGTGGACTTTATCCAAAACTAACCTAAAAGCATGTTTTAAAAATCGTAAGAATTTATCTCCATTTAAATGGATGTCGAAAAAATATGGCTTAATCATGATATCTCTGACTATAGCAGCAAAAACGTTAAGACTCCACACTCCGTACGAAACTGATGTTGATTCTCGGTATCGTAGTAATGGAAATTTGCAAGCACTTTAGTATCGGGGTGTCTCCGGCGTGGGAATTTCTGGGGATATACTCAGGATGCTAATAGACAATTTGAAAAACATTCACCAATTGTTAATATCAAGTCAACATTTTCTTCCGCGGAATACAATCTTTTAAATATTAAAAATAGAAACATTGTTTAAAAATATACTGTCCTAAACTGTGAAACTATGTAAATGTGGCATAATTTGACATAAACGAATTATTTTGCACACACGGCCTTCTTAATATAATCTTTGTTTGCGATAATACGTAAAAGTAAGTAGTAAAAGTTTAAATAGAATAAATTCTAAGCTTAAATTAAATGATTAATTACGCAATGCTTCTACTTTGTTAAGAGCGTTCATTTGTAAATTATCAAAATAAACTCTAATTTAATTTTTTTGTATTTAAATAGAAAAAAAAAATAAAAATGACGAAAAATTGCAACTTTTGTTGGCATTTTTTTAAATAATTTCTTTATGAAAAAACGGTTAGCCTTAAGCTCATGGCGTTTAAATATGACGACGGAGCGTGAAATCATTGAAATTGTGAGGGGGTTGAGGTGCAATTCAGCTCCGGGTCATGATCGAATATCGGTAAAGGACATTCATAGCCTGGGTGATCCTCTAATAAAAATTTTAGTACAATTAGCTAACGATATACTTCAAACGGGTATTTTCCCGGACGTGCTTAAAATTTCTAAAATTAGCCCAATTTTTAAAGCAGTTTCTAAAGAGGAAATGGGGAATTATCGGCCGATAAGTGTTGTCAGTGTTTTTTCCAAAATAATTGAGAAATTATTTAAATCAAGGATTCTATCGTTTGTAAATAAATATAATCAGATCGACGACTATCAATACGGGTTTTTAAAGAACAGTAATACACTGATAAAGGCAAATTAGTGATTGCTGTTTTTGTTGATCTACAAAAGGCATTTGATGTTGTCAGCATTGACCTTTTATTGGATAAGTTGTATAGCATGGGCTTTCGGGGTACTTCGTACAAGCTAATACAGTCGTATTTACTTGACAGGCGACATTATGTGTATGTGGATGGTGTGGTCAGTGAATCATTGCACGCTGAGTGTGGTGTCCCTCAGGGATCAGTGCTTGGTCCCTTATTGTATTCTTTATACGTCCTCAATCTAATATTAGCCAATTTGGAGGCTAGGTATTATACTTTTGCGGACGATACGGTTCTGCTTTATAGTGGCGATAATATCTCTGACTTGGAGACTGTGGTAAACCGTGATATTGATAGGTATTTTAATTGGCTCGTATTTAACAAATTAAAAATCAACATCAAAAAATCCAAATATATGTTATTTAGGCAAAAAAATAAATTCGTTCGCAATCCTTTGCTAATTGTGAATAATACTCCAATGGAGTTGGTTTCTTCGATAAATTATTTGGGTTTAACCATAGATGAAAATTTACTGTGGAAACAACATATTGAATATATTGTAAGTAAAATAGGTCCGATGATAGGAGCAATACATAGGTGTCGAGATTATTTAACAGAAAAAAGTAAATTGAATATTTATAACGCTTATTTCTTGTCACACTTAAGATATCTATTGCAGGTGTGGGGCACATGTAGCAGAGTTGCCTTCCATAAAGCTGAGGTTTTGCAAAATAAAATAGTAAGAATATTGTTTAATTTTGACAGATTGTCCCATACAGATCTGATATATCGGTCAACAAATTTATATAAACTTGAGGATATTTACCGTGTGGAGGAATGTAAATTTATTTTTAAAATAATTCACCAAGCACAAAAGTCAAATGCGCGTCTGCTCTTTTCTCGCGATGTTCACGGTCACATGACGAGATTCCGTCACAATATATATAAGCCCAATGTAAGAACCAATAGGGGTTTGAATAGTCCGATAACTCAAGCATCTAGTACGTATAACCACTTGCAGGTTAGGTCAGCTGTTTCTCCTCCAATTTTCAATAAATGATTTAAAAGCTGTTTTGGCCCGGGGGGAATTGTACCTTGAGGCCATTTTTCCGCTCTTTTCTTTCTATTTCTATTTAAATTGTTAGCATCGTTGATAGGTCTATAAAAAAGCTGTTCTTAAGACCATTGTTTACAAACACTGATTAAAGAACTTATATGTATTTAATTATTGTAAAATGTGTGTTAAATAAAGATTAAAAAAAAAAAACATATCAATAAAAAGTATTGGAAAGGGACTTCTCTCTCTGTCTTTATAGTTTAGTTTAATGTAGTTCGTGTGTACTTGTCAAATGAAATAGGAATTTTCGTACTTAATTTAAGCTATTTAAACCTAAATTTTCGAAAAAAAAATATTTTTATATTTTAAGAGCGTTTATTTGTAAGTTATTAAAATAAAGCTATAATTCAACTTTTATTTTTTTAAAATAAAAAAAACATAATATGACAAAAAAATTATGTTGACAATTTTTTTGTTCTTTTTTTCACAATCTGGTAAGTGATGGAATTGACGAGGTCATTTGATGTGTACTGATTTATTTTTATCATTCTCTTTTTCAGATCATAATAATAATTAATTAATATTTTAAGAACAATAACCGTTCACGAATTTCTAATGCTTTCTAATTCTTTTTTGTTTATCTAACTGCTGATGATGGGAATACGTTTCCCGAAACATGTATGGTTTGGATGGTTTGGTATCATATTGATTATAATAGATTATATTGTGGAGTAGACGCCTTTTATTTCAATAAAAAACATTCTATTTTAGTAATTTATTTTTTTCACTTCCACCGATCAGTTTAGAAGTACACATTTTTTTAACCTTGTGGCACCCTGCTCATTAGATTGAATTGTTTGATTAATTATGGGGATTTATACCCCCTAAACATATTTCATTATTCCTGATTTTGGTTAAAAAAAAGTCGCTGTACTTTGCTCTATCTATGATATTGTACTAAACTGTGAGATGGACTTCTTCAAATTTTAATTTTTTGATTGTTACAACATAAAAAAATGTGAGTTTTTCTATCGAACGACATCAAAAACTCAGTTGTAAGATTTTCACAGAAAAAGTTATTAGACATCAAATGTATCATTGCATCTTGAGCCACACTTTATAAATGACCTTCAAACCGAACATTGATTAAACAATTTAAGTATACGGCTTAGAATTGTTACTTTTTGAGAGTTAAGAGTTATCTATTAAAATCTTTAAGTAAAAAAAAAGAATTTGGAAAACAAATGTTTTAAAAAAAATTAAGAGTAAATTTCCTTCTATAAAATATAAAAAAAAACTTTCATCTGCATTGCAGTCTGCAGCATCGTCAAATCGCACCTGCTCTCTTGCTCCCGAGACAATAATAGCGTAACCTAAACAACCCTCTAAAATGTAGGTACCTTTCCACATGTGTATAATATGTTAGGGTATTTTATCAAGGGAAATTCATCTCTATACATTTGCACTGTTGGGGTTACATGTGTGGGATAAAGCGGTGGCACGCGTCTCGTTTCTATAAATACGTTGACCGTTACGGGATGTATCCGCACCATATAATATCAAGTCGGCTGATTTCTCCGATGTAGAATAGTGGGCACAAATAAGAATTGCACATCTGCACACGTGCCTATGTGTACGCGTTTTTAGGGATGATTTAAGTTTCAATTGAAATTACTGAATATAAATAGAGGCGTTCTAAACAATTTGTTGCTCTTATTGTAATAAGATTACTGCTAAAAATGTATTTCAGCGCAATTGTGGTTCATTTATTATGTATATTTTTAAATGGCGTTTTAAAAAATAAAATAACTTTAGCCGTTTTCAAGAATTTTTACAAAAAATTATTTTTTGTGATTTTAGTTTCATTTATTTCTGGAAATTTTTTACAGATATAAAAAATTAAAAGCATTGTTACTTTTGGATAAGAAAAAGATAACTATGGCGATTTTTCTTGAATAATTTTAAATAACAGTATACAAACACTGAAAACTAAATAAATAAAAGCTATAATCGCAAAAAATCTTTTTTTCAAAAATTCTAAATGGAATTTGAGGCCATCATTATTTTAAAGTAATCAAAAATAACGAAAGAGTATCCGTTTTTTTATTATTATTTTAAAACTGTGTACATAATTTTAAGTATGCTACATTAATATCTGTTGTAGATCGCTAAAATCCGTCCTCATTTATGTTCTTCCCTTTATGTAAATGTGGCAACATTGTAGTTTTAGTTCGTTATATTTTATGTTGGTGACTTTGGTTTTTTTTAGACAGTGAGTAACTTCACAACATAATGTTTGTATTCTTTTTGCACTTGTCATTCATATATGTATTTTACAATTTCTCACATTAATAATAAATATAATCTAAAAGTTATGGTTGTTTAATTGAATAGTAAAATAGTTAAAAACAACAGGTTATGGGTTCAGATCACCGGAATAAGGCAGAATAAGTCCAGAAAAGTAAACGAAATATAAGTGAGGTTAAGCACGTGAAACGAAAATGGCCAATATGAATAAAAGTTATTCTATCGAAGCCCTAGATGGAAAAAACTATTATAACTGGAGATTTAGGATGGAAATGATACTAGCGGAAAACAATGTACTTGATGTAATCGAAAGAGAGATAAAGTTTGAAGAAATAACTGTCGAGAAAGACAGGGAAATGATAACAAAAAGGGATAATAAGGCTAAATCTCTTATAGTACAGTGTGTAAGTGATAATCAGTTAGAATTACTGAGAGATCAGAAAACTGCTTTTCTAATGTGGTCAACATTACAAAACAGATATCAAAAGAAGGGGTTGCCAGGCCAGTTATATTTGAAAAAGAAGCTACTATCAATGAAACATAAAGAAGGTGATTCCCTGGAAGAATTTCTGCATGAATTTGATGAAGTTGTACGTCAATTAAAAGCAGCTGGAGCTGAAATTTCGGAGCAGGATTTAATTTGTAATTTATTACTCAGCCTACCGAAATCGTATGACACTGTAGCGACGATAATTGAAGCCACTCCAGATATAACTTTAGAATTAGTGAAAGTAAAGTTATTTGCAGAATATGAGAAAAGAATCAGTATTAGCGGAAAGGACGAAAAAAGTAGTACGTGTGCATTCAACACAGGACCAAGTAGTCAGAGTCAAGTATGTTATCGATGCGGTGAAGCAGGTCACTACAAACGAGACTGTAAAAAGATAGTTGAACGCAGTGGTGGAGCAGGTTATCAACAAAGAGGTAGAAGCATGTACAACAACAACAACAGAGGTAGAACAAACTACAGGGGAAATCATTCAAATCGAGGTAGGGGTAATTTTAATAAATCAAATTTTAAAAGTAATTTTGTACAATCGCATGCCAGTGATAGTGATGATAGTAAAGTATGTTTTATCAGTGAAATAAATAATGAAGTTAATGATTTGAAAGATGACAATAATTTATTATTCTATATTGATTCTGGTTGTACTGATCACATGGTTACTGAGAAACGTTACTTTTCGGATTTGTTAATGTTAAAAGAACCAATAAATATTGCTGTAGCTAAAAACGAAAGTTTCTTAGAAGCCATAGGGATCGGAAACATAAGAGTTTGGAGTAATGTAGGTAAAAATAAGATTCAATGTACAATCAAAAATGTATTTTATGTACCACAATTAAGAAAAAATTTGTTATCAGTTAAAAAGCTAGAAATGAATAATATTAAGGTTATATTTCATGATAGTACAGTAAAATTAAGAGATAATACGAATAAGTTAATAGGTATAGGTACTAGAAAAAATCTATATGAAATATCTTTCTCATTATGCATTAAAGAGGCGCTAAACCTAGAAACAGTAGACAACGAATTTTTAAAATGGCATAAGCGATATGCGCATATAAATTTTTCGGGATTAAAAGAATTAATAAAGAAAAAGATGGTTAATGGTATAGATGAAAATATAAAGTTTCAAGAAGTAGATTTTTGCGAACCATGTATAAATGGAAAAATGACGCGTATTCCATTCGGAACTAGAACTAAGAGTGGTAGAATATTGGAAATCGTACATTCGGATGTTTGCGGTCCAGTTACACCTGCGGCATATAATGATTTCAAATATTTTGTTACTTTTATTGATGATTATTCAAATTTTACAGCGGTTTATTTGTTAAAACAAAAAAGTGAGGTCATTGATAAATTTAAGGAATATGTAGCAATGGTAGAGGCTAAATTTAATTCTAAAATATCAAAGTTAAGATGTGACAACGGTGGTGAGTATTCATCTAATCAATTTGTGGATTTTTGTAAATCAAAGGGAATAATTCTCGATTATACAGTTGCGTATACACCCGAACAGAATGGTAAGGCCGAAAGGAAAAATAGGAGTCTAGTAGAAAGAGCTAGAGCAATGATTAATGAATCAGGCGTTCCAAAGGAATTTTGGGGTGAAGGTATTTTAACTGCAAATTATTTAATAAATAGGGGTATTACGGCTAATCTTAAAAACGTTACACCAGCGGAGGTATGGTATGAAAAAAAACCTAACGTAGCGAATTTAAAAATATTTGGTTGTACTGCGTATAATTTAATACCGAAACAGTTTAGGGATAAATTCGATGCAAAAACAGATACTTGTATTATGATAGGTTACGATACGACAGGGTACAGACTATATAGTATTGATAAGCAAAAGATAGTAATAGCTAAACATGTTGAGTTTAATGAAAATTGTTTTTACTTTAAGGAAAAAGTAGTAAACGGAAATAATGATAGGGATGATAGTTATAAAGAAGAAGAAATTAATAAAAGTAAGGTAGAAACAAAAGTTGAGGAGACAGACAGACAAGAAAAAGAAGCGCATTCTGACGGAGAAAGTGATAATGAAGTTTCAAATCCGGTTATAAGTTCTAGGAGTCGTAATATAAAAGTTCCTACAAAATATGATGATTATGAATTATACATGGCTTTTAATGCAACTAGGTTTATAGAAAACGTTCCAGAGAGTTTTAGCGAATTGAAAAATAGAAATGATAGTAAACAATGGTTAAATGCAATTGATAGGGAAATTAAATCTATAGAAGAGAATCAAACATGGAAAGAGGTTAAGAAGCCAGAGGGAGAGAAAATATTGGACACTAAATGGGTTTTCAATCATAAAAGCTTAGAAACAAATGACAATGACAGGTACAAGGCGCGATTAGTTGTGAGGGGATTTGCTCAAACAAAAGAACTAGATTATAGTAGTATTTATTCTCCTGTGGCAAAAATGTCCACGATTCGTCTGTTACTTATTTTAGGTAATCAATTAAAATTTCATTTCATTCAGTTAGACGTAAAAACAGCTTTTTTGAATGGCATTTTAAATGAAAATGTCCATATTTATCCTCCTGAAGGAATTCAGTGTAAAACCGGTAATGTACTTAAGCTACAGAAATCACTATACGGGCTTAAACAGTCGTCGAAGATTTGGAACGATGAGATAAATGATTTCTTATTAAAATTAAACTTTAGTAGATCTGAAAATGACTATTGTCTTTATACGTTGAATGTTAAAGCGCAAAGTAGTATATTTTTATTAATTTACGTAGATGATATTATATTAGCCGGGTCAGATTTAAAAATAATTAATGAAATTAAAATCAAATTAATGACTAAATTTAAAATAAAAGATAAAGGTAAACTTACAAATTTTCTGGGTCTTGAAATTTCCTATGATAGAGAGGAAGGTATATTAGAGATAAGTCAAACAAGGTACACAGAAAACATTTTAATACGTTTTGGTATGCAATCATGCAAAAGCAGTCAAATTCCGATTGATCCTAAATTAAAATTTGAATTGTCCATCGATAAAGAAAATGTTACTGAGAAACCTTTTCGCGAGTTAATTGGTAGTTTAATGTATTTAATGCTTGGTTCTAGACCAGACATTTGTTACTGTGTGAATTATTTCAGTCGTTATCAAGATAAAGCTAATGACGAAACATGGAATTACGCAAAAAGAGTTCTCAGATACTTGAATGGCACAAAAACCTTTGGTCTAAGATATAATAGATGTAGTAATAGTATTCCAAATCTTATTTGTTATGTAGACGCAGATTGGGCGGGTGACTTATATGACAGAAAGTCAGTGTCGGGTTATGTTTTTAAAATATTTAACTGTGCTTTTATGTGGGCAACAAAAAAGCAAAAATGCGTGTCGTTATCTACCACAGAGGCGGAACTTGTTGCGTTATGTTCTAGTGTAACAGAAGGTTTATGGATTAAAAAATTACTGAGTGATTTTAATTTAAATATTGATAAAATTTCATTTTATGAGGATAACCAGGGTTGCATCGCTTTAATAAAAAATCCGTCAAACAATAAAAGAGTTAAGCATATAGACTTAAAATATAACTTTGTTCATGAAAATTTAAAATCTGGTTTGATCGATGTATGTTATATTGAATCTACTAATAATGATGCGGATTTTTTGACTAAGGGTCTGCCCAATTCTCCTTTAATAAAGTTTAGGAATAAGATAGGTTTAAGAGAAATGAAAGATTAATAATTTTGTTAATGTACCGGATGTTAGCGAGAGGGAGTGTTGTAGATCGCTAAAATCCGTCCTCATTTATGTTCTTCCCTTTATGTAAATGTGGCAACATTGTAGTTTTAGTTCGTTATATTTTATGTTGGTGACTTTGGTTTTTTTTAGACAGTGAGTAACTTCACAACATAATGTTTGTATTCTTTTTGCACTTGTCATTCATATATGTATTTTACAATTTCTCACATTAATAATAAATATAATCTAAAAGTTATGGTTGTTTAATTGAATAGTAAAATAGTTAAAAACAACAATATCCCCCTTTATCTGCTATTTCCATAACAAATCTGGAACCTCGCGTATCCCAGCCACTATGTGGAAGGACGATCAATCTTATTCTGATCCTCAAGCCATTGTCGACTCGTTTGCTACCTTCCTCCATAATGTTTTCTTAAATCATCTAGTTATCTTGCGCCGAATGTTCCTAGCAACTCTAATATTGTCAATAACAGGTAGATTGAATTGTCACACATGGATATGATAACATTCCATCTTTTCTTGTCCGAGATTGCATTTCTGTCTTAGCTCCTCCATTACAGTCAAATTCAATCTAATTTTAAAGTCGTGCATGTATCCGAATTTATAGAAGGTATCCAAAATTTTTCCAGTCTTTAAATCTCATGTTAATAATTACCGTCCAGCTTCTCTATTGTGCAATTTTTCAAATTATTTGAATCAATTTTATATGATGATTTCGCCTATCCGCGTGGTTTGATGTGTGGCCGGTCCACTCTCACCAATCTGTCAGTTATTACACCACTGTATCTCTGAAACTCTTGATCACGGCAGTTAACTTAGATGTAAGCTATACAGATTTCACCAAAGTCTACGATAAGCTAGACCAAGGGTCGGCAACCTTTTTCGGCCGGCGGGCCTTTTTCAAAATAAAAATGTTTATGCGCACATTCAATTGTAACTTAAATAGCGCTTTTATATCATATACGAGTATAAATATTATTAAAAATAAATTTAGAAAAAATTTATTTTTTATTGACATGCTATAATAACAATAATGTTACAATTCTTAAAAAGGAAAAAAAGAAAATACAATTCCAATTACATACAATGTATAAATATGTCAATATAAAATATATAAATATGTAAATTTAAAATATATAAAATACATATTAAGGAAAATCGTTTATCGTTCATTTTAATCATTCATTCAAATTCAATGCGCTTTTTGTTCTTGAATATTGTTTGATAATTCATTTAAGTCCGGTTGTAAATTTTCATCTGTCAACCTCGTTCTATATTTTGATTTAATAAAATTCATTCTTGAAAATGTTTGTTCACATAAATAGGTGGTTGAACAAATACCAATCAGTGATTTTGCAAAATTTCCTAAATTGGGCGGCGCAAAAAGGTTCAAAGGGCCCCATGCAGCCCGCAGTTTGCCGACCCCTAACCTAGTCCATGGAATATTACTGAGTAAACTGCATATGTATGATGGATTTCCTTCAGACTTGATATCTTTATGCAATTCATACTTGCATGATCGGAAGCAATATGTCTTTTACAACGGGTTTAAATCTTGTTTTTACTCGCTTCACGTCAGGAGTACCCCAAGGTTCTAACTTAGATCCATTGTTGTTCCTTCTTTTCATGAATAAACTGGACCCGTGTATACTTCAGCGTAATTTATTTTGCGCAGATGACTTGAAAATCTTCGCCTCCATAAACTAAAAACATTAAAACTCTATAGAAGCACATAATTTATAGAACTTCCTATTACTATTTGGAAGCTTGAATTTAGGTCTTCGTTTGCCCTATTGGTATCGTAACATAATATGTTTTTTTAATTTCTAAAATTTTTAAGTGTGTATCCTAGGATTTACTAGTTAAACACTCCACTGTCATTTTTATCATTTTATTACGATTTCTAAGAAAATTTACAACGTGCATCATCTTGACATGTTGACACAGGTACCTCACTCACAACACCTATATAGGCCATGTCATTTTTTATTTGAATAATTCGATAAAAATACATAACTTTTATAGAGTGCCTGTCTGTTTTTATTAAACAAATTTTGTGACATATTTTTCCTCTTTTCTGTGTTATCGAATATCTGACGTAGAAAAAGATCTGCGACATACAATAATAGTAACATCTAGCGATAAAAATGGAAAAGGGATGCTTTAAAAATAGATAAATGGAGCCTCTCTAAACATAGATAAGTAGATTTACCATATTGTCATAATATAAGAGTATATACACAAGGTGATCAAGTGTTTGTGCACTTAGAGCATTACATATCTCTTACTAGAGATAAGATATTTAAGAATGTAAGATGTATTATCAAAGATAAATATCTCTAAATGCAAAAAAATTGCTGTTCGTATACAGGGTATTCTAGAAATAAACAATAATTAATATTGAACGTCACACCTAATTGCAATGTCATCCTAGTATTTTTTATTTTATGACCGTTAGAAATTTCTAGTTTGTACCATTTTATAAAATACTAAGCAGTTCTACAATAACTAGTTTTCTTTGTCTAATTTTGTTTTTAAGAACCGTGTCAAAAGCAGTCGACTTTTAAGAAATGAAATATAAAACCTAATCGATTACTACTACTACCATATAATAGAACGTAAAATGTTTGCACTACGTAAGCTAACATAAAAATCATGTCGCCCAAACCGGACAATTGTTGTGTTTCCTTTTTTTTTTGGTAAATGCACATAAAACGCGGCAACTTTTCGTCTGGTGGCAATAGATCGTGAGTTAGAGAGAGGGTTTACTTGGTTTAAAAAAATGAAAGGTGAAATTTGTCATGCGCCACTTTTTTGAAAGTAAAAGGGAAATGAAAGAAACCTGAAGAAAATGTTATTATGAAATAAAATGAAAATGAATGTAGCTTGTCCAAAGAATAAAAAAATCAAGTAAAATATTAAATCGAGTTTATTCAAACTTAGACTAATTATTACTGGATAGAAATAATATTGAGTAACACAACTGAATTTAATTCGAAGTTAAGTTGAAGTAATAATTATTAAATATTAATAAATATAAGCTCAATTAATATGCTTAAAAATTGAAGAAATTATATACCCGTCAGGTATTAGGGGAAATTCATGAATTTCGCAAACAAATAAATACAAATTTACGTGGTAATTATTATTCTGTAGATACGAGAGAATAGGGTGATTGTCCCAGTAAATGAACAGTTTAGACACCTTCGGTATTAAAATATCATAGAGAAAATATATACATTCTTTAAAATATGAATTTCTTTTTCAGCGGTCTTGTCTAGGATTTCTAATTTCACTTAAATTAACAAACATAACATACAGAATAACGAAAGAATAGTTATATATACCAACAAAGTGTTCATTTACTGGTGACTGTTCATGCACTGGGGCAGTCACCCTATATGTTTTTGGTTTTAACTTGTTAAATCTAGTTAGGTTAAGTCAAGAAGCATTGGCTTCAACTTCGCCATTTTAAGATATACGTTTTACAATAAAACCTTTATTTTTATTATTATTATATATTAAATAATATGTAAAAACTGCAAATACTGTATTAATATTAAAAAATCAAAACTTGATAATGAAAACTTAGTTAATAAGGTGTTAGTAAACTATTTCTAAAGTGGCCTGAAGTCAAGTAATCTTCACCTACGTTTTATCGCTTGCGTAACCACGATGGCGAAGGCGTGGTGGTGGACGAATTTCTGACCGTACCAAGAAACGATGTAGTTGAACAGATTACATAACCGCAATTACAGAGGTGTGGATCAAGAGAAGAGACAAATATAATCTGACCATATCAAAAACGATGTGGATAATATGGCAATCGTATCAAAAACGATGTAGATACTATTTCAATAGTATCAAAAAAACACCCTAAATAGAAATATCTATTTTATATTTAAACATTCCATAGAGAGAAGAACTTTGAACTTACCCGTGTAGGTAAATGGGGGTTTCCTAAATCCAAATACAACACAGCATTTGATAGAGATTTCGGTTTATAACTGCTGAACTTAATAAATGGTGAATACTCTATAATTAACAACACTAATTTTGTAACAAAGCCCAAAAATTGGAATATTAGAATGTTCGTTTTTTTATAATAGGGTCTTTAACGAATCCACCAACAATGAATGAATGAAGAATGAAGAGTTGTCTTAGAAATTGTTTTGTTCTTATCGAGAAGCCAGGACGATCTAGAAAAACCTCGGTGCTGCTTAAGTGTAGGCATATACGTCTAGGAAATAATTATTATTATTACCTTACCAAAACTACCAAATAGGAGAAACGGTATACATGAAAACAAATAAAATAATTAATTGGTGCAAAGATCCAACTAAAGCATATCAATAGTGAAATTGAAATGGAATATACAAGGATGTAAGTATTTAGTTGTTATAATATACTATTTGTTTAAACAATTTTACTAAAATTATATTGTAGTTTTCAGGTTTAAGATATATCCACAACCCATATGGCTTTAGAATATATTGCATAATGTCAACAAGACTATCTAAAAATTATAATAGAAAAATATTTAATTAAATCGTCTTATTTTTATTTTATACTATACAAATTGTAGAGAGAAAAAAATATGCTACATAACTCATACAGCTGAGAAGGCCGCAATATTTTTTTAAAATAAGTTCTTTCAAGAAATATCCTAATAAAACTATAAGACTTTTTGGAGTTGTATCACCCAGTATACTAACCATTTTGTCTAAGATATGAACAACGTAAGAATATAGGTATCTGTTTAGCTTTATTATTTACCTGGCAATAACAAAAGCTTCATATGGGACGGTTTTTTGACCGTTCCGGAAAACCGAAAAGGGAGTTCCGGTTTATCTCGTCTTCTGGTGGGACCCTACATCAAAAAAACGTTGGAAACAATAGGCGACCTTTTTATAACGGATTTTATGCGCTTCATAACTTTTGGTATAAAACGATGATGGGTCCATATGATGAAGATAAAGAAGGATGATATTTGTTCCTTACTTATTCTTTTATTTGGGACAATATAATTATTGTATAAAGAAAAGAACTCGTAAAAATTTAAATATGTCGTATAATTTTATGGCACTCCTTTATTACATAACTTTTTGTTAAATATTTTTTGTAATGAGAAAAAATAGTTGTTTAGTTGTTAATGACTTGTTGTTAACGATAATTTGGAGGTAAATCAGGCATACATTTTATCTACTTAATGAAATTTATGGATGTTTGTTGCAGAAGGTCCTATTTATTTACAGAGAAATTTTTAGAGGTGTTGAGGTAGTAATTACTTGGTATGTCGTTAGTTATATGCCTGTTCTTATGCGAATATATTTCAAACAGACGTCTAAGCTATTGGTTTAATTGCGAAGGCGGTCTAACAGCAAAACTAAACTAAATTCAATAATTCCCACTGTTCCGTGACGTACCAATGTACATATATTTTCTAACATATGATTGTAATTCTTAATATTTTTATTATAATTGTTGGTAGCTAACTTACGCATTTCTCGAATTCCCCTCGTATTTGCAATTTAGCGTATATTAGTGCAAATTTACCTACACACGCATAGTTAATGTTTAAATGAGAAATATTTATCTGTTGTTGTTTTTTTTTGCTTTGTATACTTGGCAGTGGTATGTTTTCGTTCGGCCTCTTGTAGATGAATATGAGTGGTAGTAGCAGAAGTTAACATTTTCGCTCCCTTTAAGAACAATAATTTGATACATGCTAAGTGTTGTTGTGATTGTGCAATTTGGTATTGTTATTGACTGACCGCTTGTGACATCTTGGTGGTTGCTGTTGAATTGGATAAGCAGAGCCGGCTCTTATCATCTACCCTGCTGAAGACAAGAAGGTAAGAGGCCATTATTTTGATATTGCTGCCAAGGTTTCACTAACTTGTTCATTTCGCTTTTACTCAAACATTTTTGGTCCTTCGAGCCGGATTATATAGCTCATTTGTTGCATAAAATACGCTAAATTTTGTTGTTTTTTTGAATTCAAATAGTAATTTATTAAAATATTAAATTTCATATTTCGCGCATATAGTTTAAATTTAAAATATATTTTCAAGGTCTCTGTTTATCGCAAGTCCGAACAAAGTTTTACAGTTTTTTTTTGTTTTGTTTCGTTGAATTGGTTTAGAACTGAACTCTCGCACTTTATATTTCGTTTTTGTTTTGAATATTTTTTTTAATACAGTATTCTGTTACCGTGTTTAAAATACTTAGTATTTCGATTTTCGTTTTCAGTTAATTATTGACATGTCGAACACAAATAAAATCAAACAACATCTAGCATTACGTGATGCCGACGTTTATGAACTTGCTGAAATTAAAACTAGAGCTTTTACTGCGGTTGAAGATGAGGCTGCACGATCAATTTTTAAAGTTCTTTACAAACGAGTTGCTGTAATTCATGACGATTTTGTTAAAAATAATTCCTCATTGATAGCGTTATTGGCCACTACTGAAAATCCTGATTTAGAGTTGCATAAAAATATTAGAAATCAATTTGTGATTGATTGTGCAGAAATCGAGTCGATTTATGACAGACTTTTTGTTAAACAGACTGTTGTTTTGCCGCCGGAGCCTGCAGGGGAATCAAATCTTCGACATATTAAATTGCCACAAGTCGATATTCCTAAATTTTCGGGTCTCTATACCGATTATAAAACTTTTATTGATATTTTCGATTCTTTGGTACATAACAATCCAACTCTTTCTAATATCGAGAAGTTTACTCATTTAAGAAATTCATTAACTGGTTCTGCGTTGAAGCTTGTTAGTAGAAAAGCTTTAACCGATGAAAATTATGCTCAAGCTTATGCTTCTTTAACTAAAAATTATCAGAATAAACGTATGATTGCAAATTCGTATTATAAAAATTTAGATAGTTGTTCTAAATTAAAACCAAATCCAAGCGCGGATGATTTACGTACGTTGGTCGAAATTTTTGAAGAAAATATTGCCGCTTTTGACTGTTTAGATTTTCCTATTGGGGAATGGGATTTTTTACTTTACCATATGATACTTAATCGATTAGATGTTGATACTATTTCCAAATTTGAATTTGAAATTTCAACTAATGATAAAGATTATATACCGTCTTTTGAAACACTTGTGAAATTTATTACTCGTCGCTGTAATGCATTAGATAGTGTTGAAGCTTCGCAATCGCATAGCCTATCTAGAAAGCCAAATGGTAAACCCAACTTCTCTAAATTTACTATCGATAAACAACGTCACTCGTCCTCTTCATTTTTTGCAAATACTCAATCGGTACCACTCTGTCCCTTTTGCTCAAACTCACATAGAATATATGAATGCCCTGATTTTCATAAAAAATCTACCCGCGATCGTTTTAGCTTTATTAAGCAGCGAAGTTTGTGTATAAATTGCTTTGGTTCAAGACATTCATGCAAGAATTGTAAATCGAAAGATAGTTGCAAGGTTTGCAAACAGAGGCATCACACTTTGCTACATTTTGATGATCATATCACTTCTAACGTAAATAGACCTTCACCGCAAAATAGTACCCCAGTTGAAAACATACCTTCAACTAGTCAAGGTCATACGGTTACAACGCTTCACGCAACTCCACATATCTCGCCTACTGGTAACAATAGATGTTCATCGGTTTTGCTCTCAACAGCAATCGTGGAAATTGTTAATTCTCGAGGCACTTATGAAAAGTGTCGCATTATAATAGATAGTGGTTCTGAAGTTAGTTTTATAACACAGAAATGCGCTCATAGATTAGGATTGGTCATTTCTCCTACTAATATTGCTGTTAATGGTGTGGGTGAAATGAGATCCTCTACTTCGCTAGGGGGTGTTACATGTACAATACGCCCAGTAAATAAGCAATATCCTCGGTTCGCCTTTGACGCCTTTGTATTATCAAAAATTTGCACATATTTGCCTCCTCAGAAACTTGATAGTAGGTCTTGGTCTCACATTTCAAACTTAAATCTAGCAGATCCTAGTTTTGAAGTTCCAAGCTCTATAGATGTATTAATTGGTGCCGAGCTATTTCCCCAAATCTTACTTAATGGAAAAATTTGTGGTGATTCTTCACAACCCTACGCTTTGAATACAATTTTTGGTTGGATTTTGATAGGAAAACTTTCGACACATCTACCCTCCCAAATAAATACATTTTTTTGTTCGTCAGATCTCAGTAACTTGGACAACACGCTCAAAAGTTTTTGGGAACTTGAAAATGTCCCCGCTGTTAAATGTGTCGCCCCTGATGATGCCGCTTGTGAGCAACATTATTCTCAAAATTCTTTTCGTGACGAAACAGGTCGTTACACGGTTGCACTTCCCTTTCGGGAACCTATTCCAAACTTTGGCGACACTAGGTCATTGGCACTCCGTCGGTTTTTATCGTTGGAGCGCCGTTTGATTATAGATTCTAATCTTTATAGTAGTTATTGTACCTTCATGAAGGATTACCTGGACAGTGGACATATGGAATTATGCACAATCGACACCTCAGAAAATTCGTACTTCATTCCGCATCATTGTGTTCTGAAACCTGAGAGTATAACTACCAAGCTTAGAGTTGTTTTCGATGCGTCAGCGAAAGTTCCTGGTTATCCTTCTTTGAACGATTCATTATATGTCGGTGAAAAACTCCAAAACGACATCACTTCTGTTCTTCTTAATTTTCGGTTTCATGCATATGCCTTTACAGCCGATATAAAGCAAATGTATAGGCAGATTTTGGTGTCTCCAGAGCATCGTAATTATCAAAAGATATTGTGGAGATTTTCGCCCAATGACCAAATTCAAGAATTTAAATTAAACACTGTTAGTTTTGGTATTAGTTCTGCACCTTTTCTGGCATTAAGAACGTTGAAACAACTTAGTGCAGACGAGAAATTGCACTTTCCTGCGGCGTGCAGGGCATTAGATACAGACGTCTATATTGATGATATAGTGACAGGTAGTGACTCTGTCGATGGTGCGCTTGCGCTGCGAAAAGAGCTTATTGAACTTCTAAAGGGTGCAGGATTTTCTCTTCATAAATGGTCAAGTAATGATCCACAAATTTTGGCAAATTTGTCTGAGGACAATCTTTGGGCTAAAACACTTTCGTTTGATTTGGAAAAGGACAATGTTGTCAAAATCTTAGGCCTTCAATGGCACCCTTTGATCGATTCATTTTCATATACAGTCCAACCCTTTAACCGTCCCTGTACCAAACGCACAATTCTCTCAGAATTAGCAAGAATTTATGACCCGTTAGGATTTCTCGCACCGCTTTCTGTAGTAGCTAAATTGCTAATGCAACATATCTGGACGCTTGGTCTGGATTGGGATGACCCTACCCCTCCTATTGTGGAAAATCATTGGAAGCAATTTAAACAAGAATTACCTCTTTTTGAAAAATTTAACTTACCGCGCCGTTTGATTGAGAACAATTATTTCTCGTGTGAAATTCACGCGTTTTGTGACGCCTCCGAAAGGGCTTACGCTTCCGTTGTATATTTTCGTGTTTTTACTGCCTCAAATATTTATAAAACGTTTTTTGTTTGCGCTAAATCGAAAGTTGCTCCACTTAAACGTGTTTCGCTACCACGATTAGAACTCTGCGCCGCTGTGCTATTGTCAGACCTATTTAAATTTGTTTTAAGTACTTTTGCTGGAAAAATTCGTTTCACCAAATTTTATGCCTGGTCTGACTCTACTGTTGCTCTAGCTTGGATAAAATCCTCACCACATCGGTGGAAATCGTTCGTTAGTAACCGCGTTTCTCATATCCAAGAAAATGCTCCCCCTAATATTTGGCATCATATCTCTTCGACACAAAACCCTGCAGATTGTGCAACTAGAGGACTACTTCCGTCCGAATTAATCAACCATCCCCTATGGTGGAAAGGTCCTAATTCTCTCAATCAAAGTGAAACTTGGCCCGAACAGCCTGATATTACAAATGAAAATAGCGCTCTTATCGATAACGAACACAGAAATATTACACTCGCGGTATTCTCAAATTTTGACGCGTTGGATAATCTTTTAGAAAGATTTTCATCACTAAATAAAATACAACGAATAGTAGCTTATGTTTTACGATTTTTAGATAATCTGAAATCTCGAAATGCAACTACTGGACCCTTGACAAATTCAGAAAAGCAATCGGCATTACAGGCATTAGTACAGAGAGCTCAAGAAACTGCATTTGCAGACGATCTTTATAAATTAAAACGAGGTAGAGTGATCTCCAAGCCGCTTCGGAAATTAAGCGTATTTCTCGATACACACGGATTAGTCAGGGTCGGTGGTCGTTTGAAAAATTCTGATTTGGAATATGACCAAAAGTATCCCTATTTACTACCTCGAGTTTGTCGGCTTACAGATTTAATCATTGAGGAATATCATAAGAAATATTCTCACCCCGGTATACAAACGTTACAATATCTGTTATCACAGAATTTTTGGATTTTAGCTCCAAAACGGGCAATAAAAAACGTTGTCTCAAAATGTTTAAAATGTTGGCGGTTAAAACCATCCCATTTTCAACCCCCTATGGGAAACTTACCCTTCTCCCGCGTTTCACAACTGAAAGCTTTCTCCCATTCTGGAGTTGATTACGGGGGCCCTTTCCATATTACTCTAGGCAAGCACAGAGGTGCTAAAACTCATAAAGCATATATTTGTCTCTTTGTGTGTTTTGCTACTAAAGCAATTCACATAGAACTTGCATCAGATCTAAGCACGGAAGCTTTCTTGGCAGCATTGCGACGATTCATTGGTCGTCGTGGTCGTGTATCGCATTTATATAGCGATTGTGGCACCAACTTTGTGGGTGCAAATAAATACATTTCAGATATAATGAAAGACGTTGCCATGCAAGAATCCATTGATTGGCATTTTAACCCTCCAAGTGCCCCCCATTTTGGTGGCATTTGGGAAAGCGGAATAAAAGCTGCTAAAACCCATCTTTATCGTGTTATCGGATCTCAGATTCTCACATATGAGGAGCTAAACACTGTTTTAGTACAGGTTGAAAGTATCTTAAACTCTCGCCCAATCTCGCCATTAAGTTCTGACCCAACCGATTTGTCGGTCTTATCGCCCGGTCATTTTCTCACATTAGAGCCACTTAGTTGCTTACCCGATCCCGATTTAACCCATTTTAAAATTAATCGTCTTGACAGATGGCAGCTTTTACAACGTTTTCAAGCTGATTTCTGGGCCAGATGGCATAAAGAGTATTTGCATACGCTGCAACAAAAATCAAAATGGACCACTGATTGTCCTGTTAAATTGGGTGATATGGTCATTTTAAAAGATGATTGTTTGTCTCCATTAAAATGGATGATTGGCCGAATATCTGACTTAAACTATGGTTCAGATGGAGTAGCGAGAGTGGCTTCAGTAAAAACAAAAAATGGTCTATTTAAAAGACCTTTAGTAAAACTTTGTCCGTTGCCTATTAATTCTCAATAATTTTTTTTTATTTTGCAATAATTAGTTTTAAAATAATATTTTAAGGTCGGTGGTATGTTCCGTGACGTACCAATGTACATATATTTTCTAACATATGATTGTAATTCTTAATATTTTTATTATAATTGTTGGTAGCTAACTTACGCATTTCTCGAATTCCCCTCGTATTTGCAATTTAGCGTATATTAGTGCAAATTTACCTACACACGCATAGTTAATGTTTAAATGAGAAATATTTATCTGTTGTTGTTTTTTTTTGCTTTGTATACTTGGCAGTGGTATGTTTTCGTTCGGCCTCTTGTAGATGAATATGAGTGGTAGTAGCAGAAGTTAACATTTTCGCTCCCTTTAAGAACAATAATTTGATACATGCTAAGTGTTGTTGTGATTGTGCAATTTGGTATTGTTATTGACTGACCGCTTGTGACATCTTGGTGGTTGCTGTTGAATTGGATAAGCAGAGCCGGCTCTTATCATCTACCCTGCTGAAGACAAGAAGGTAAGAGGCCATTATTTTGATATTGCTGCCAAGGTTTCACTAACTTGTTCATTTCGCTTTTACTCAAACACCCACATCAACAATAGTACTGAACCCTAAAAATACACTTTCAAATATTGGGAATATAGAATTTAACTAGTCTGGATTTGTGCCTATTTTAGATTTGAGTACCTATATAACCGTGTTGTTATTAAACTACTTTAAAAATAACATCATTATCCCACACGAGGTTACAATAGCTGAATTCCTGAAACACTTATTAAACAAAAACCCTAACAAACATGCACCCCCATGCAATAATTTAAAGGCTTTACCTAAACAAAAAACAAAACCTCAATTAAAAATACTTAATACGGGCATTAAAACTACTGATCTGACATCTTCTGACCGCAGGAGAATAAGTAAAGATACGAAAAACAAGAAAAATGTCAGTAAATATTACTATACATTAGTGTGGCCTTTATTTTGGTGCTTATATGTAAAGGATATGATATTTTCTTATTTGTAAGCACAGAAATCTTATATTATATATATATATATATATATATATATATATACTCTAGAATGATAATCCCGTAGTACAAAAATGTAACCAAAAGTGTAGAGCTGTCCATAATGCGCATGATCACCAGTAACTTATTTTTCAACAGGACCGGCTTTGATTAAATGTAATATTACTGTTATAGGTATATTTAAAATTAAATTTTACCATTTGGTAATTCAAATAAAAAAATGGAATAAAGGAATTTAAGAAATAAAAAATTACATTAAATATCTAAATACTTTATTGTCTAACAGGTACAACCCAATAATAATAAATCTAAGCAGAAACGAGAAATAAGTAAAAATTCTAATACTGGAAAATATCGTAAGGACTTGAGCATTCTAATTATTTATTTTATTATTATATAATATTTGTTTGTTTATACAACCACCTTAGGCCTCTTACCTCTCTACAGCCTTCAAAGAAGAGGTGCAAGAAACAGTGACTTCACGAATATTTTCCGTGTCCATGTAAACCACTTCCATATCATCCGTACTACTCGCAATAGTATTTTGTGACAAAACATGGTTGGTAGAACTTTTATTCTCAGCAATTTCATGGAGGATTCTATAATTAAGTATATTCCAGTTTAACAACAGAATTCAAACGAACTTTGTATACCTACACAACGTAGGAAATATATTCTTGACATACATATCATGCATTTTTGACAGACTGCTTTTAAGTAAACAGTGTCTTGATATCAAACGATTAAGAATTTAACTTCCACTCTCATTTACATAATCTCTTCTTTTCAACAAAAGTTTGGGAACTGCATCGGGTACGAGGGTGATCCTCTTGCCGTCTTCTCCACAAATGATATCTTCTGCAGCGAAATGCTTACTGCATATGACATTCCCATCACATAAATTTTCTGTACTAGGATCCCAATGCCCGCATCCAAACATCATGTCTTTTTTTTGTCAAGCTAAAAATGAGTATCATGTCAATGGTATCATATTGACTCAAACTGAGACTGTTAGAAACCCGAAACAATAACTTACTGAAAATATTTAATACCAGGAATGAGACCTTCATTTTTACACCACAACACTATACACCTCATTGTTTGTTAAATAATCGAACTACCAAACCAAAATAACAAATATTAAAAACAATTTTAATCACAATTAGGTATATCTATCAACACTTAAAATATATCACGAATAAAACCATAACTCAATAATAAAACCTATCTGAATTGTTGTGAAGCCGACTCTGACAGATATTCCCACTACGAGAAATGTCATTTGCGAAAACAGACGCTGTTGCGAAATCTCCTAAATTTAATAAGATTTGGAAAAAAATGTTTCGTTCATATTGCTGAAAACTAAACAGTATGCAATTTTACCGATAACATTTAATTATTTGATTTTGTCAAGCAGTTTCGTATGACGCAACATATGGATTTATTTATAAAACAGATATGTCGCATAAATTCTGTAAGGCGAACGACAAAATAGTTTTAAATATGGCAGCTCTGTACTGAAAATAAGTTACTGAGGAGCATGCGTAGTTCGTGAAAACTCTGCATACCCGTTACACTTTATGGTATTCGGCTGGATTTAATTAGCATTCTAGAGTACATATATAATATAAGATTTCTATGTTTGTAAGCCACAAAATTTAACCACAAAAATTTTTTTTGTATTCACCATTTGCGTGCTTCCGAAATTCATCAATTTGAACACATTTTTTAGAATATTTGATAAGTTCCTATTACTGTTAGAATGTTAATTTTGGACATTTTATATTATAAATAAGTATTTACATTAATCTATACGCGATATAGTAGCGAGTAAGATAAAATTCCGCAATACTTCTTGATGTCGGAGATACCTATAACACTTATTAGAATATAATAAAGTAATTTGGGTTTTTGGCGTCTTTGATAGAGCGTGCGCTTCGCATGCGCAAGGTCCTGGGTTCGAATCCCAGCTCTGGGAATATTATTTATTTCTAATTTTTGAATAAAGTAATGAGTTCGTTAGGTTAGTTTATTGGAAATAATAAAAATAATAGTATTATAATAATAATAATTACTAAAATTCTGTTTTGTTACGCAGGTCATATATTTCAGATTATATTATACCTATCTTGTCGGAAAAGTTTTGAGACGACAACCAATTTTTTTAAATATTATTAAGGTAAAGTCAGAAACGGCGTATCAGATATTGCACTGATTAATACAGACGATGTCGGCAAACAGAAAGCATCAAAAACACAAGCGAGTATAATGATTTATGTTTCCACTAAAATATTTTGCTATCAGTTTTTTAACGAAGTAGCTTTTAAAAAAATTGTCTCCCTCGCAATCATTTTTTTTCTTCTTCTATTTAAACATCTAGCAGATGCCTTATGCCTATAAGCAGTATTAAAAGGCGGTGCACAATCTTGACATATGCACGTGCATTATGTGTTTTCTTGCACGTGTCTAAAACGGGAAGAGGGTGTATATCTTTGGTTGGTCGAGCTTCTTCATTGTCCCTTAAGACATTCTCCGTATAGGGGCAGGCTGCAGATATCCAAATGTATGATTTTTTTTGTTTAATTAAAAGGTTTACCCTAAATGTTTCTAAGGAAATAGACTCTATCAAAGAATGTCGTTGTAACTATGGTGTGTCAATATCTACACTATAGGTTAAATTAAAAGGTGGACAGATGTTGAGGGGTTACGAAAATTAGGGTAGAAGGTGATACAGGCAAACTTCTGGTTATGTTACAATATTATGCTAATTAGATCTTATAAATTTGCAAATAAGGACATATTAAGTGTTTGTTATAATATAAAATAAATGAATTATATTAATACCAGATCATGAGTTTCAAAATAGTATAATCTTATTATGAATGGCTAATTAGAATTGTATGAGCACAATTATTCAAATGTAAAATTGATTTTAGTAACTTGGCAAAACAAAATATATATTTTGAGAATTTATTTTTGTAAATTTTATTAATATAAGTATTGTTTTGTAAAAGACCGACTATATATATTAACTTCAAACTTTGACAGGTTTGAGATTCGGTATGGAAAAAATCATTTTCTCATTTATCCCATCATTTAAAGAAACAAATTATCGTCGGGTAAAGTTTTTTATCAAATAAAATATCATTTATACTTAAAAAACTGGAGTTTTTATGTATTTATTCAATTATAATTATTGTTGAAAGAATGAAGATTAAAATCTCCAAATAGTATTACCGTGAGGAAGCCTTACAAGCATATATATACTACATATGTATTGGTGGTCCATTTATCTTGAGACAGCTTTATATCTTAAAAATGTCACATTTTTTGGAAAAAAAGTTCAAATAAAAGTTGTTTGCTATTGTGGGGGAAAAACAATGGTGGCACCCATTGGCGAGTTTGTCAACCGTTTCAAGGTTATCTCAAGGTCAACTCGTTTTTTCTTAATGGAAACATATATTTTTTATTACTGAGTCTGATTCTACACGAAAAGATTCTACTAAAAAAAAAAAACAAATAACTTTTATCAATAATTTTTTTTTTTTGATTCCGGTAATAATTTGGGTTAATTTCTCTGGTTTTTGTTCTTGGAACTGAGGTTCAACAATTTAAATATCATCGACTGATTATTTGATTTTAGATCATTATTTAAATGCCATTATTTATTTTTTATTTGTGTCAACGTTTCGACAAGACCACCTGTCTTCATCGAAATTTAGTAAAATACGTTCTCGTAAACTTCTTCGCAACACAGTAATAAAATGCGTGGGATACAACATTTTTATCTGCAAAACCACAGGTCATATCAACAAAACTTTTTCTGAGATAGAAAGATTTTCCATATTTTGTTAAAAAGAGACCTATTTCTTTCGTGTAATAGCAAATAAATGTTGTAAAAAATGAAATTATTTCAATCGGAATAAAAAACTGTTGTAAACGAAAGTTATTTGTTTTTTTTTCTGTACAATACGATTCTGTAATAAAAAATCTATGTTTTTTATTTAAAAAACCAAAGTTGATCTTGAGATAACCTTGAAACGGTAGTCAAATTCGCACATGGATACCACCACTGCATTTGCCCCACAATAGTAAACAACTTTTATTTGAACTTTTTTTCCTAAAAATGTGCCGTTTTTAAGATATCAGGCTGTCTCAAGATAAATGGACCACCCGGTATAATTGCCAAGCTCAATTAATAACCTGACATATTTCGAGGTTCCAAAATATTGAAAACTTTCAAACTTTTTCTTTTCTGAAAAGGTTCTTCTACAGCAATTTAGAGAATATTTCCACAAATGGGTAAATTTAAATAATTAAATATTTTTCCAGTATTCAATATATCTGCTTTTAGATTTACATATATTATGTTAAATTCATACAAAAAAATACTTTTTTAAATTAAGATTCATTGAGTTAGCTACTCGTTAATTTCAATATTCCACTCCTATTCAAATACAGAAATAACCAACGCAGTACTCGTACTAAAATAATGATAAAGCAATAAATTGTGGTATTTTACTTTATATCCCAAACTTTAACTTTCAACTACTAATTGGTGACGCCAGACCTAACTTGATCTTGTTACAACGCAAAAAATTAAAATTATTAATAAAAACAGAAAACAAAAATGAAAGAAACTAGTAACATGGATTTTCCCAGAAAATTGTTATTATAACTAGTTTAGTTGCCTATGGAAGTTTTCTACAAAAAAATAGCATAACAACAATCTAAAATGATTAGAGGTTCCAAAACTCCACTTAATAGTATATTAAGTATTGAGAACAGTAAGTGTAGTTTACCGATCGACGACAATGTTTGGCGACTGAGCGAAGCGAAGTCGCCAAAATTGGAGGAGATCGGTAAACTACTTACTGTTTGAGATGCTTATACTATTTTTTGTACGATCGAAATAGCTGAAATTGCAATTTTATTATTTTTAATAATTAATATTTTCAATTAAATACAAATTCAGGTTAGCTGAATACCCTCTACAAAGTTGCAGTTGAACGTTGTCATGGAACTAATTGTTATTGTTATGATTGTTATCGTATTTTTTATGTCATGTATTTGTCAGAATTTATTTAAATAAGGATTATTATTGAAAATGAGTGACTTTGAATGTGAATCTCTTGATGAAGCATGGAATGTTGGAATAGCCGCTATAATTCCAGAGAACGGTATGAAAATGCTTATAAAAGTTCATACCTAATGCCGTTTAATATACAATTTAAAAATCAAAATAATGACGTCAGCATAAATGCGCAATGATATACCGTCGTGAATTTACTTACCGTTCTCTGAACGGTAAGTGAATTACTTACCGTCGTGTTTGGGTTGTCAGCCAGTAAATGTCACTTACTGTCATAAAGACAGACACGGTAAACAATCAAAAAAGTTCGGTCGTACAAAATAGTATATTAAGTATGAAGGGCGGTAAAGCATTCGTTGCAGCCCGCCGCTGTATAGACGCACGAGTGAGCGAAGCGAGCGAGGGCAGCTATACAGCGAAGGGCTGCAGCGGCTTTAGCGCCAGTGGTGCTTACAACTGTTTTTCGCCTGCCTCTTCATACTACAATATTAAACCAAAAGAACTTTATTTTAATAATTAATTATTACTGTTATGAACTGACAGTTTTTGACAGTAATTAGTGGGAGTATTTTTTGACGTACATGATAATAGGCGTTATCCTTTGACAAACTCAGATCAGATAAACTTATGTGACAGGCTCACATGTCAATGTTGAGTATTTTAAATGTAGAAAGAAACTGTCAAATTATTATCTGAGCGTGTACGCTATAGAAATTTGATTTTATAATCTTAGTTATATTTCGGTACTACAATAATAATTAAAAAGTGATTACTAATTAATAATGGACAATTTTAAATAATTAAATGAGTTTAGCGGAATGACAGACGACTACCTAAGTAAACTTTCTCAATTAATTGTCAACTTATTCACTAGATGCAATGCACATTAAGTTAAGTGAGTGAAAACTACTGATGTTAACGTTATTATTGGAAATCTAACAGTAGCGCCATCTATGAAAAAAAAATAAAAAGAGCGGGCGCTAAATGGTGATTTACCGCCCGCATATGCGGGCGGTAAAACTCTGTTTAAGTGCAGGCAGGCGAAAAATAACATTAAAACCGAAACGCGCCCACAACTGTCTTCATATTCCTTATAGAAGTGGAAATGGAATGAAATTGTAACGCAAAGGTTAGACGACACCAAAAATTAACATTTACGTTATGAACATTTAGGAAATGCATGGGTACTGTGTCCCTATTTATTTAAATTAATACATTTCCTCGAACATAAACAAAATAAATTACAATATAGGTTTTAATACAATTGCACCATATGGTATAAAAATTATCTACCAAATATTTTACCTAATTTAAATATTGACTTAAATAGTCTAATCCCTCTAACATTTACATATATTTTCTAGGCCATGTACACACCAAAGAACATTATCCTACGTGCTAAAAATATCGAGAATAAACAATAATTTATTTTTCTTGCAGTGTAATATAGTATAGTACAACATAGGTACATACTTTGACTTGTCATAGATGCAGACAGATGTATCGATATTGATTCCAAAGGCAGATGTGTCTATATATAGGTGCAAAGTAAACTTTCGTTCCGATATGCCTTGAAAGGAGGAAAATACTGAGGGGTTCTTTCAAGAAAAATCCATGCGTATTTGTATGTGTAATGGTACGTAATCACAGGTGTTCCAATATAAAGCTCCTTAGATAAAGATAGGAGGTAATTCTTTGTCAGATAATAAGGAAATACAACACCATATCTGGTGTAATAATATTTGCAATCATTAATATAATACAAATAATTAATTTTCCACGTATAATAAAGTAATGTATGCTGTTCGATTCTAATTCTATTTATCAGTGTTTTAAATCTATATTTATATTTGTTGATCATTCTATTAAGTTATCACTAATATTTTAAATTTGTCCATTACAAAATATGTGGAATAATTCCAATTTCTTGTCTTTTAATTTTCAATGCTATTTCAAACAGTAAAAAGTATTTAGTTTACGCTAATGTTGCTTTTAATGATCATGTGCGTATTGTGTATATCATTTCTATGCAGGGTGTCCCGAAATTAACTTAAAATAATCTGAGGGGACATTCTACAAGCGAAAATAAGATTTTTTTTTTCATACGAACATATATCGAAAAATGCTTCGTTTTTCAGATACAGGGTTTTTAGTAATATTTCCGAAACGCGTCTCGATATCAAAATGACATTTGACACAGTTACGTATCTTTGTAAGAAAGGTAGAAGATATTCTTCAACCCTTAATACGCATTTCCACTCTTTGGGTTTTAGGTTCTTATAAACAATTTTTTTTTATTAAGTTTTAGCGAAAGTTACATTTCGCTTGTCTAACTTGATTGCAACGTTTCGGCGATGGTTTATCGCCTTCTTCAGGTCATTATATTATTAATTTGAAAAAATAGTCTATTCTTAAGTGGAGTTGCGATTTTAGTGTTTAAATGAAAGTCGAATCTCCACAAAATAAATTTAATAGAAACTATCGGCCATACATGTTTCGGGACTAGACCAGTCCCATCATCAGTGGCATGTCAACAATCGAACAAACACAACACTAGGACGTACAATGTTCCATTAAATTAGATTAACTTACCATTTTATGGAAAAATATTTGATTTATTAAAATTTAATTAAATTACAGTTACATATTTTGGTCTAAATTTTCTTTTTGTATATCATATTTTCCCTTGTTTTCTAATAAAGTTAAGACTATTTAACTATTTGTTTTTTTGTTAAAGCCGGAATGGCAAGAACGTCATCGACAAACGTAATAAAAAAATTTTTGTTGGTATGAATATGAGTTGTGTTATAGGTGATAGTCTCCAGGCTCTAATTTACAACATGCTCTTAAAATTACAGACAAATAAAGCTTTAGTAATAATTAACCAATCCAGCAATTTTCATATTGATAAATCTAACTGAGTCATTAAAAAGTATGATTAGTTCACTGTATTATAAAAGGAACGGTGTAAGATTTTTCAATTATATTAATAGATGTGTGGAGTTAGGTTATCTTCGAGGCTCACAAATTTTTACTAATAGGAACAGTATGTAGTTGACTTGGGATTTGAACACGTAGAAGAAGAACTTATTAGTATATAAACCTTATTCTGTGACATTGTTTTTAAGGTTATGATTATATAAACATGTTAACAAACTCCTTAAGTTGTTTATATATTTATGGGCCACCATGAATCCTCGTCTAATCACTTTGGTAAAGGCATTTTTTATTTATGTTGTATATAGGCATATGACACAAACCTACAACCATTCGCACATAAAGCTAATAAGGTGTTCTTATTTCAACAACGCCAAGGAGTTCAAAAATTTAGAACATGCGAACTCTGTTTGCTCATTAAGACACATAATAATTGATGTACTGTTATTAATATTATTATTTTTTCTTTATTACAGTCTGTTACTAAAACTTAGAATACAAACTAAACATTCTAAAAATTACATTGTACAAAATATATTTTTTCTTTTTACATAAACATACATAGATTTCGCAGGACATCACGTTTACAATCACATACAGTTTAAAAAATTTTGTTAATATACGTATATAAAATTCCCTGAAACTGTCTTAGACCAAAACATCTGCTGTACTATGAAGAAGGCGATAAACCATGACCGAAACGTTGTAATAAATTTAGACAAGCTAAATGTAACTTTCGCTAAAAATTAATTAAAACAAATTGTTTATAAGAACCTGAAACCAAAAGAAAAAAAATTAAAATTAACTCTATACAGTCTATATTCAAATATTAAAAAATTAAAGGATATTTACATAAAAATAATTTTCTATTAAAATTGTAATATTCGCTATGCAGAAATTTTTTTTGTTAATAAATATACAGGGTTTTCCAAAAATACGCGATGTGAATTTACTGCCCTAAACTTTTAAACCAAAAATGTGTCACAAACTACTTAATTTTAAAATATTTTGGTAAAATTACTCCAAATATAACTATGCAGTGTCTAAAAATTTTCATTTTTTTTTCGTAAGACAATGGATCAAAATCGCCTACTTTTACGATGAAATTGAAAATAATTTTCTTGATAGCTACCAAAGAAAAGTCGGGATTTTTCACAAAAACATCGGTTTTTATCTTCCATAGGTAAATTGTAAAAGTAATAACCTGTATTGGATCCCAAATACTTCTAAAATGCGTCACAGGCAAGAATTAAAAATTTACTGCCCTAAACTTTTAAACCAAAAATGAGTCACAAACTACTTAACCGCCCCGAAATATTCCTATAAAATCACCTAATGATAAACAAACGTCTCCTTGCTCAAGAAAAATTAAATTTTATCAAAATGCAGATTCAAAAATTCACTGCCGTAAACTATTAAACCCAAAATACGATAAAAATCAAAATCCTCAAAAATCTTTAAAATCACCTAATGATGAACAAACGTCTCATTACTCAAGAAAAATTAAAATCTATCACAAATCAGATTCAAAAATTCACTGCCCTAAACTTTAAAACCCAAAATACAATAAAAATGTTTTACATTGTTATCTAAACGAAGCAACATAAAAAAATACAAGAAATAAAAAAGTTGAAGTCTTAGTTGTTTTATCTCAAGACAATATCGAAATTAAATTACAGTCAATCGCGTACATGTTTGTTGTCAATAATTTTTATTAAGTTGCCCCTAACGCCACTGGCCTTAATCATTTTGATCTAGTTAAGGCCATATAAGCTCCCTATTTCTAGCAACAATGCTTTTCAAAGAAATCGGAGAAGAGATATTTGACTTAATAAAAAAAAACATTTACAAAAAAAAAATTAACACCTTGTATCTTGGAATCATGGGAACATTTTTTCATCAAATGAACTGAGAAATCACCCCCTTAAATATTGTCGCGTGTTTTTGAAACAACCTGTATAAATGTTAGATAATATGAGAAATATAATTACAAAATGGCATATATTCCACTGGTTTCAGCTTCAGCAATATAGAGCGTGTCCTTAATTAATAAAAATTAATTTTTGATACATTCAAAACTGGCTCCACGCGCTACAAATAAAAGCCGTTAAAAATGCATGTAGCAAAAACTCTAAAAATTCAAACGGCAATAAAAAGCACATGCCTGTTGTCCTACCAACATATGACCACATATTGTTAGAAACCGATTTAGGTACATGTAAGTACATCAGGTTCTATAGATCCTTCTCTCTCTTTCTCTTTTTAAAGGTACAAATCCATATCTCACCTGTCTCTGGACCTCATACTATTAACAGCTGCACGGTGCGCCCGTAGTCGGGATCAAGGGAGACCGTGAATGAAAGTGTCTAAGAGTAAAAGGTGCCTATTTAATGAAGGGGAGACCCGGTGTTCAACAGGATTTCAGTAGCTTTAATATAATAATTCTGTCGGTGTATTTACGTATGTTTTTGTATTATTTTATTTAAATTGTATAAAGTACAAGTCTCTAGTAGAGAATATTTTTATAATATTAATTAAAATAATAATAAAATAATTAAAATAAAAGGCGAATTAAATCTTTAGACGATTAACTACCTCTAAGTTACAGAATAGAGCATATCGTGCTTAATACCTTCGATATATCGAAATTAAGTAAATTTTCAATTTACAAAGCATCACATTCTAATCTGTTCCTTTTTTACCCATAATAATATACAAACCTCTTTTTGTACCTAACCTGGCTGATTTCCTTAAACTTGACATAAGACATAACTAAATTAGCATGTGTTCAAAGCCACTTTTTTAAGCAATAAAACCCGAAACATGTATTCACTCAAGTCTCGTAGAGTTGTACCTGTTTTTTTTTCTTCAGATATGTTAATTTATTTTTCTGTAAATCACCAACATTTCTCTACCCACACTTCTGATGTTTATCAGCGAAAACTAATGGCTAAAAATGTTTTTTTTTTCCTGTAATATTTTAATGTGCTCACGAAGGTGGTCTTGTTCCTTAGCCGGTAGCTTAATGTTGTTACCTCAACGCGATTAAGTAATTTATTTACTAAATTATTTTTATTTGATTAATATCTAATTTGTCCATATGTGACAAAGCTATTTTTAAAAGTTATGCTGTTATTTTATATCTACATTATTATGAGGATTTTTAAATTAATTTATTAATTTTAAATGCTGTACTGCTTATAAGAATTATAAAAATAAAAAGTATAAATATAAAATATTGACATAACACAGAACTATCATCTTTTTATATTATATAAATTTGTCAGGAGATGGAAAAAAAAACGTACATCAATATCCTACTAATAGCATGATAAATACTCCATTTAACAAATATTGAGTTCGAAGTTTCAAACACTTGCAACTTTTTCTTATTTGCAGACAAAAATATCACTACTTACATATTATATTATCTCTCAACTTTAACTCCAATAACTTTTTTAAATATAACTTTTACAGAACTAATTAGAAGCAATAAGGTACGTAATTTTTCTTAATATTTATTGATACTTAAAAACTTAAAATTCTTTGACCGCACGCGGTGCTCAAATTAATGTTTACAACATTTTTCCATATTAATTCCAATTAGATGGTTTTACTTGTTTTTTTTCTTTCCATATAGAAGGTGGTTTTATAGCTCAATCTTCATCACATATATACAAATTGATGATTTTTATGTCGTCATTATTCTTCTATCAAGAGGCACTTTATAGACCATAAAATTTAATTAAATCTGGAATTGGAGTTTGTAAGAAAGCATTCCGTTACTTTAATAATACGTTAATTTTAAACTATTTTAAATTATCGCTTTAGAATAGTTTTAAGGATCGGTTATCGATGGTACGAATGATGGTGGTGATCGACTCAATCAACAAAAAGGAAATTTGAACTGAGAAATAAAACTAACTTAACGAAAGAATTTTATTAAACTACTCTTTGAGTAAGTTACTTAATAACCAAACATGTTTCGAAGCTATCTAGCGTCATCTTCAGTCATCTGCAGAAAAGGGGGGTGTGTATTATGTAAGAAACTAAGTGGAGTGGAGGAGTTTATTGAAGTCTGAAACAAAATGTATCGTTGTATTTGTTATTAGGGTTGTTTCAAAAATGGCTGTAAACTTTCCATTTCGGGAGAACTGTTTTATAAAATATTATTTAAAATTTAATAATAACTCACACATTTTCTTTTTGGTTAGCATTTTAAATATTAACAAGAGATTTTCTCGAAAAGACGGCTGAACCTACGCTGTTAAAATGGCGTAGGTGTAGGTACAGAGGTCAGGCATATGCACACGAAGTTTGATATGTTCGACTTAAGTTTAAGGAATCTATTCTATTATTATTATTATCTATTTGATTGGTTACAACCGATTTTTTTCATAGCTGTTCGTCATAAAACGATGGGAATTTAATAATATTGACATAATTTTTGTTGTTAAAACGATGGAAATTAGTCAATTTTATAAATTCTAAATTGGTATTGTGGGTGACTGATATTATCGTAAAAACAAATAAGATTTAGTTATAAGAACAATGGCTGTGTTCATCTTTATTCAAAATACAGGAGTTTTATGTAAAATCAACAAATATAATTGTTGTCAAAAATAACTGATTGTTAATGTTACGTACGTTTAATTTTTTGTGATTCGCCATTAAGATTAATTGAAAACAATCTATTGACTAGAATTTTCATGCAACAACTCTTCTGGTATTTATTACGCGATATTCGAGTATGCATCAGCATAAGAAGTACCTACAGTACATGTTTTAGTATAATACATATTTTTATGGCTTTTCTTGACTCATACAATGAGTTTTGGTGAACGTGTTTTAAAGACATAGCACAATACAGAATTCAAAGAAATAGTCGTCAAGTGCCAAATATTTCATCATTACAAATTCGCCACCCTGACTCTGAAATATCAGTAGCGCACACTTATTATTAACCTGATTTGGAGCAACAAGTTTGACATTTAGAAAAATTCAATATTGCGACAGCTCTAATTTAATAAAAATTTTGTCACACCTGATTGAAAAATTGAAAAATGATCGAGTATTACCTATTTTTAAGAATCATCATTAAGAGAACTTAAAGATTTAAAAATTTCGGTTTCTGGTCGATTATTATTATACTTATATTTTCGATCGTAGAAACGCATGAAACCAGTACAAAAAAGATTACTACAAAATTTGTTCAAACAGGCGCTGTTGAATACAAAAGCAAAAACACCGACGATGTTTTCCCAAACTGTTTTACAAAAATTATTTTTCAACTATTTTCTACAGTGTTGATAAAGGACCTTATATCTTTCGCATCATTCAATGCATCAGGATTTTAACAAAACTGTGAAGATCCAGTAAATTACGAAAATAAATCCCGACATATTGTTTCGTACGCTGTATTTTCTTCGACGCGACAGGGTGAATTTTGGTAGAAAATCAATTTTAACCCCTTTTCTTCATAAACGGATATCTGAAACGCACAACCTGGTCTAACTTGATTTATAATTCTTTAACGAGGGATGTGATTGAATTTTCTGTGTACCTACAATAATAATGAGCAAGACCAAAACCACCTGCAAGTGTCTTGTGTTTTTTTTCTTCTTCAATTTAATAATTGCTAACAAATTTGAATGATATTTTTACTTTCCCGCACAGGGAAATTAATGTGAACGCGCTAAACAAATTCTTGAATTTTGAAGTTCCTTAAGACGATGAAGACCATTTCGAGATGGATAAATTTTATATATGAGTTTGGGGAAGTCCTATAGGATGAACCCATTAGCTTTTGGTTGAAATCGCTTTAGCCCTGTGATATGGACGCATAACCCACAAATTTTCATATAGCAGTAGGGGTCGAGTGATACATCATTTTAAAGCATTTTTATCTGCTTTACAGCAATAGGTTACTTTTGAGGTTTGCCTCTAAAATTCTCGATAAAATTGCGTTTAAAATTTCACCAGTTAGGTAGTTGGAACCTATAACCCTTATTAGAATATAATAAGTTAATTTGAAAATGGTTTTGTTCTTGCAATTTTTTCATTGCTAATAAAAATGATAATATAAATCGTAATGTATTTTTAGATTTTAAATCTTTAATAAAAACATTTCGATACCCAGGTGATCCGCATCCGCAATGAACTCCACTATAAATTATTGAGGCGATATCGATAGTTCAAGCAAAAATGGAGTTTAGTTAGATCACTAGATTAAACAAAAACTTATAATTTCTTTAATTTTAAAATTTTGCATTAAATTTTTCTTGTTTTTTACAAATAAATTTATTTTAAATTACATAAAAACGTTATTTAAGGAAAAATTTGCTTGTATAGAAATTAGCCAAACTCTTTAACAATACCAAGAAAAAAACCGACCCGGTGTTGCTTTTGTTTATCACTAACCGACAATTATTCTTATACCAAAAAATTTTAATTTATCCCGCGTCTGGTGATAAAAAGTCCAATTTTCATCATAAAACTTAATACTGTTCTTATATATAAACTGATTACTTTCAATGATAAGCCTAAGATGCCTCTAGAAATACTTCAAATTTAAGTAATAACACCAAAATTTAGTTTGAATTTAAAATTAATTAAACTTGACTTCAATTATTGCAACGCCTGTGGTGTGTAAAATCTATTTCAAAATAAGATAATATAGTTTAGCAAAACTCACAAGATGTAAATAAAATTTAAACCTGCCGTAAAATATCAGATTTGTGTTTGGCAGTAAATAAGAACATCATAATATATACTAATAAAGTTGATGGGTTTTACGATTCAGACTACTAATGGCCTTGTGCATTCAGGTCACTCTTAAATACATTGTTGTAACAGGTTGAAAATAATAAAACTGAGACCATAGTCACCAAAATTAGTGTGGTGCTAACGTGATAAAGAGTTCCAAAGCCACATTCTATTGTGATGTAAAACGAAACATCTATTACAACTGCTTTTATTATTGATTTAATTAATGATTAATCTTCTTCTTAAGGAAGAGAATATTATAAGATTTCCAATACGTTGATAAAAGAAAAAGAAATTAGATGAAATTATCAATTTCAACAAAATATAAAAATGCAAAAGTATTTTGAAACTTATTCCTAAGATAACTCTGGGCTGAATTATAAAATTACTCACAGACTACGCACTAATACCACTAATGCATTTTAGAAAAGTACTTCAATTGTAAAGTATTACAAGCCCAAACAACCATAAGTCTTAGATAAAGCAACTACAAGTTTTTTATGTCTTGTATTTTTCCATATGTTGCTTAGTTTACAAATTTGAAACTTTTCTCAACATACCAAGAATATTTGCGAATAATTCGACTAAAAGTCAGTAACGTTGATGTTATTTGACTCCGCCAATCAAGTGGAGTCCGCCAAATTTGTTGAGATCATTTAATATGAATCAGTATATAAATGCCGAGATGACCGAAATGCAGTTCTTTTATGGACTCGCTGATGGCAATCCATCCTGAGCGCTACTGAATTTTCGAAGCATTCATCGATGCCTTCATAAAACAGGCACATTTAAACGAAGTAGAGGATCAGGAAGGCCAAAAACAGCAACTAGGGTAGAGCTGGAAGAGGATATGTGCTGAACATAGTTGAAGAAAATCCAGGTACTTATACTCGAAAAGTTGCTTAGGTTTTAAATGTAAGTAATCGTACTGTTTGGCGCATTCTTAAGGACAATTTATTATATCCATACCATATACAACGCGATCAAGCACTTATTGCTGCTGATTTTCCTCCGCACGTATGGCATCCTGTCTATGGCTTTTGCGCAAAATTGATGTTGATTTTTTTAACTCATGAAGCGAGTTTTTCAAGAAATGCAATAAGAAATTTCCATCATAACCATTTATGGTGTGATGAAAATCCGCTTGCGATAGTTGAAGTTGAAGATCATTTTCATCATCAGTTCTCCTTGTACGTTTAAATTTCTATTTCTTATTTATTATTCTTGAACCTTGATCTACAATTTCTTTTATTTTTCTTATATTGGGATGAGGTTCACAATTTTACACAAAAAAAAATGTTTTTTTTAAACTCTTTCTTTAATGGTTTCATGTCATCTTTTTTTTTTCAACGTTTCGACTAGACTCAGCTTCTCTTTTTCAATATTTTTTTTTCAATTCACAAACACGAGGAGAAAAAAAATGTTTGTGAATTGAAAAAAAAAAGAATTTCTTGAAAAAGACAAGCTGAGTCTAGTCGAAACGTTGAGAAAAAAAAAGATGACATGCAACCATTAAAGAAATAGTTTAAAAAAAACAAATTGTGTAAAATTGTGAACCTCATCCCAATAAAACAAAAATAAAAGAAATTCCATTTTGTTCCATTTTCGTCCACTGTCCCTTGCATAATAATACCTTATTACAATTCTAGTACCAACAACAACAAAAAAATAGAATTAAAATGAATTCAAATAAAAACACAATCTGTCCATATTCATTTAAAATGTAATCATTAATCTTCCCTAACCATTATTATCATATCTATTTCCAGCGCAGAGTACAGAAACACAGTCAGTTCATCATATTTATATAAAGCTGAATACCCTGCAATCCAATCCAGTTAATAATTTCCTTTTTATATTTCCTAAATGGCAGTCTTAATAGTTAGTTCCCTATCCATCAAATTGTAGAGTTTTGATGCTATATATTATGTGCAATGGCGTTGTCCTATACTTTTACATTTTTTACCCAGCACTAGAAGTTCTTGTTTCCTACTCCGAGTATTATAATCATGATTTATAATTGAACCCGTATTTCTACCAGTAAGACTTACCCACCGGTATGTCGCAATATACCTCTCCAGGTAAGTCGCAATATACTTCTCCAGGTATATCGCGATTTTTCTGGGTTACTGGAAAACGTACCATTGGCAATAGAAATGCAGTGTGGTGTATGCACGATGGTGCACCAGCGCATTTTAGTACTTACTTACATTGTTGGTTGGGTTGGGTTTTTAACAGAAATATACGGAATGCCCTGGATTGTCCGAGGTGAACCTCACTTATCGCCTGCACGATCTCCGGATTTAAAATCACTATATTGTATATTCCTGTAATTTGTGGAACATACCCCGAGATTTTCCACTGTGACCGCCCTGGTTCTTGATTTCGATGGATTAAAGAACGCTTTCGAAAGTACCAAACCTCTATTTAAGCTATAGGTAAGTACTAATTTGCCCTCATCTGCAAATATTGACGGATTATTTGAAAATGCAAAATGCTCTGTCAACTGCAAATCGTGGTCCAAAAATGTCGATTTCAGCCGTTTATTTTGCCAAAAAGTTCGCTAGTTTAAGAAAACACTTATTGTAATTTATATGGTTTAAGGTGAGCTGTACAGGTCCTTTTATTAAGGAACGTTCAAATTCGTTTATATTTTTTAATAAGTTTTCTTAATATAGCATTGATTTAATTTTTTGGGCATTATTTCTGGTTGCTGGCCATAAATAGCATCAGCTGCTCGGTGTTTATAGATCGAAAACCCTGCGGCAGAAAGCCAAAAAAGTAAAAATAAAATACCTGTCCATTCAGTTTTCGTACAAAGATTTAGCACAATGGAAGGTATACATATAATATGCACAATGAAAGAATGAAGAACTATATACCTGTACCTGTCGGTCTGATTTTTTATTTTCTTTATTTTTTGCCAAGTCCACATATATTTCACCTCTTGGTATAATAATAATCATTGTCAACCATTCACTAAAAGAAAACGCGATCTATTGTTCGCTCCAGATTCCATTCATTTTCTTAAATGTTACGTCTATACAAAAATGGAAAAAAAAATAGAAAGATAAAGTATCACATCGTTTTCATGAATGTTGAAGGTACTTTTCACTATGTTTTTTACGTAGCTTCTTGTATTCTCGTTTCAACGCAGAGATAAGATTTTTATTAGATTCCACTGGAAAAAAAAGACTGTAAGATAATCTTCTAGATCAAATTTTGACTTCCCATTTTTTCATGAAATCACTAGTTTGATAATAGATTTTTTAATAGCTTCCTTCTTACAAAAGGTATAAAGATTACCATTCAATACAAATCTTTTTTTCCTTAAAAATAAATAAGACATTGTAATAAATTATGTTGTATAGTCAAAACAGATTTAATATATTTCTTGATCCATATGGAATATACAGGGTGTCCTGAAATTAACTTAAAACAATTTAAGGGGACATTCTACAAGCGAAAGTAAGATTTTTTTTCACATGAATATATTTCAAAAAATGCTTCGTTTTTCAGATACAGGGTGTTATTTGTAAATTTAAACTATAAATTAATGTATACCTACTTAATTTTCAACCTGCTTTACCATACAACTGTAAGTTTGAATTTCGTCATCATCTGAAGCAGGTTTTATCCTATACACCTATTTAACATACTTAATTTACATACCTATAGGTATTTCTCTCTTTTTTTATTCGTGTAATAATAGTAAAACATTATTTATTTCGGCTCTCTCTTCCCTGTGTGCGACAGTTGACACCCTTGCCAGTGCTTGTGACAACTCTGACAACACCACTAGTCTATTTTATGCAGATGAAGCGTGCCTCAAAGCATTTTCGTCTATAATTCAGCAACAATGGGCAACACTGCCATATGGCATATACCCACGAACCACCTATCGCTCTTCGTATAAACATAGTTGCCAGCGCTTAATTGTACTATAAGCATAGCATACGAATCTTGCCATTAAAAAAACACTATAAGAAGCACGCTTCATATAGAAGCAGCAGAGATTTAATGTAAAATAAGATTATATGGCAACGCTTGGCGAGTGTTTTGTACCTATATGTCGATTATTATTTTGATTATATCTATCTCTATCACACAGTCGCAAATTTCTGGTGCTATGCTACATGCTAATATTATTTTTATTTACTTTTCGGGAAGCTTAAAGTTTTGATTTTTGATATTTTGAATACAAATTAGTCTTTCTATTTAGTTACCTACATATTTAATTTAAGTTTTAAAATCTAAAAAAGTAGCGAACAAAATAAAAAAATATATATACCTACGGTTATTAATTAGTAGGTACCTACCTATTTTTATCAAAAATAAGTGGGTAGGAAGAAGCAAGTGGAAGTAGTACACATCAGCAGCGTAAATTATATTTACGTTGACATCAGGTAAGCGCAGTTATTATGAAAAATAATAGTTTATTTTTTAATTTCAACTAATTTTCAAATTGCATTGCATGTTGGATTTTTTGAATTATGTTCTTAGATTTCGAATCAAGACAGAAACCATATATCCAATTGCAAAAATTAGAATGGCTCGAAGAAACTATAGTCTCCGATATCAAAATTTTTGTGCTTTTATTTATAATTTTTCTGTTTTTATAGACTCCTAAGTGCGCCAAAACTAGATTTAACAATCTTTCGAACGTGCGACCGAAATCTTAGTTTCGAGCTAAAGATTAATCCCAGATTTCTGCATTCATGAGCACCAGAGATGTCAGTGCCATCATATTATCATCTGCAAGAACAAATCTATTTATGGTATTTATGTACATACTTTTAAAAAATAGGGTTCCAATGAAAGTTAGGAGACACATGTGTAAAATCGGTGCAAAGACGGTGTATTATTATGCCGAAATCGGAGTACATAATGTACTATGTGTAACGGTTTCCCACACCTGCCTCCATATAGAATGCACAGATTTCCTCTTAATCCACGCAGATCCGAATAGACAGTATTCTCTAAAAATCAGGTGTACCTATTCATAATCTTGAGATTAGGTTAATTATTATTAATTACAATAAAAATACATACATCGTCTCCACTAGTATTATTGTTGTCTATTATCGGCCTTGCCCTTGTGTTTGTTTTAAAATTAAGATTTAAAATTAAGGCTGATGATGGAACGTGACTCAGAAACATATCCCCATTTATAAAAAAGAAATCTTAAATACAATAATACTAGTGGAGACGATGTATGTATTTTTATTGTAATTATATTACACTCCACTACATCCAATCGATTACTTATTTAATTTAATTATTATTATTGTTTATAATTGTCTAAATCACGTTTTTTAACTTAAATATTGAAAAAAAATTGATCCTTTGAAATTTAAAATACTTGTTTATCATATTTTTTACGCATTACATAAAACCTTAAATTAAAAAATGTGTAATTTTTACAAAATAATCCATTTCAAACGAGGAGTATTATAGATGATAGTAATAAAGGCGTCTACCCAACAATATAATTAAAAAGTCAGGAAAAAACCGTACATGTTTCGAGATTGAGATATCTCATCATTAGTGGTAATATTACAATTCAGAAAACTTTGGATAGTGAACACATGTTCTTAATTGATCATATAAAATTATTAAGTCACATTGTGGAAAAAAAAAATATTTCAATATATGTATAACCAGAAATAATGGGTAAATATACACAGAATCTTTAAGAGAAATTGAACAATATATCAGTTATTCATTTTTTAAGTTTTTTTTACGCATATTAATGCGTTAGTAATTAGGATTATGAAAGTTTAAAAAAATTATGTTGCAATTAAATTCACTACCATGCGGTGGTTAAAGAAGATTTCCTACAGGACATTGTCGCATTAGGACACATAATATGGCAAGATTGCACACGTTGCTTCTTGTTTGCAGAAAGGTTATCGATCATTGAAGATGTTGTATCCTCACCGAAAGCTGCTTTCACAGTCTATGAAATTACAACTCGCGGACACTCTGGTACTCAGCCACTTTAAATTTTGTGATGTGACCTACGGATTTTGCTTAGATCAAAAGAATATTGATCGAATAGAAAAAACGCAAAATTAGTGTTTAAGATTCGTTTACGGCATCAGGAAGTTTGAATATGTATCACATAAATTGAAAGATGCGGGTTGGTTAAACATGGCTAACAGAAGAAAATTGCATGCATTGGTTCTTTTTCGTAGAGTCTCGTCCCGGTTACCTCACCCAGAAAATTCGGCATAGAACAGATATTCATAATTTGAATTTGAGGCATAGGGGTTTGTTGTCCTTACCACCACATAAAACAGCACTATTTAAACGAAGCTTTTCATATAATGTTTGGCGCTTGTATAATGATGTTCCTACAAATTTTAAATCTTTATCTGTGATGAAATTTAAAACCAAGATTAAAGAAAAACTCCTTAACATCTAACACTTATGTTTGTTTAGAAACCCATGGAAGTATTTTTCAATGTTGTTGTGAATTTTTTATTGTTAAGGTATTTAATTGGTGAATTATTATATTAAGGTACTTAATTACATTGAACGGCTCTGTTTGGGAATGGATTGTATTTTAGTTTTAGTTTGCAACTTACAGGGACCAGATTAGAACTTTCTTGGATTGCTTCTGGTTTCCTTTTTGTGTGTTTCAGTGAATTGTATTTAAACGTATAATGCTTTTATTGTTCATTACTGTTGTGATTATTTAGCTGATTCCGCAAATAAATATTATTATTAGGACTAGAAGAGAGTGACGAATGTAGATTTTGTAGGGAAGAAAAAGAATCTCCTGATGATCTAGTAACAGAATGCGCCGCAATTTTTCAATTTCGAAACATGCATGGTTTTTTCCTGACCATTTAATTATTTGAAGTACGTATTGTGGAGTAGAGGCCTTTTATTCCTAAAAGTTGAACCCTTAATGTAGAGTTAGAGTAATATTGAAAGACACGTTTTAGCACTTCACCAAACAGGAGCCTAAACAAAATTTTACGAAAGCAAACTGTTTGAGTGTGGAAAATTTGATTAGTTACTTAATCGAACACTGGGAAAACAGTACTTGCGTAAGGTGAAAGTAAGATTGTTCGCGGAGGCGGTTCCGACCTAGTTCAGAACGCTTTCATAAGCGCACAACATGTTATTTGGTTTAGAAAGCATAAAAAATCTTGGTGTGCGCTTATGAAAGCGTTCTGAACTAGTGCGGAACTGCCTCCGCGAACAATGCTATTAACAACTTTTACTTCAATGTGTCTATATCCCCAAGTTCCATAAAAGCTTTAAATTGTATTGTTAAACATTGTGGTGTTTCTTAACTAACATCCAAATTGTTACAATTATTTATTTGCCAAAAAAAAAAATCGATATCTAAAATAATTACTCAATTAGGTGTAAATTAGTCAGTGAAATCCGGACCTGCGCTTATTCCATTACACCATATAGGTACAGAAGAAAAAGAGCCAAATCTCGTCGAACATCTGCGGGTGGTTTACCGGGCGCTCTACGTTGAACGAACTCTGGGCCACGCGTCAACTGGCTCTTGCTATTCTCTTCCCCCGATTAGTCTCTGCGATCTCTCTCCTACACAAACATACAGTTGGGCCGTATTTACACTACTTTCACGACGCTCTCTGAATTTATGATTTTTTTTGTCAAGATATTAATTTTGTCTGGATCTTTTTTTGGCCTTCCGTTCTTTTGTTTAATTAATTTATTTAGGAACACAACTTTTGAACCTCCGTTTTTTCTTTAATAAATACAATTATGTTGGAATGTCATTTGCATTTTTCATGAATATTGCAGATTAAAAGGACTTCTGTAAATCACTTTCCTTCAATTTTGATTAGTTCTTAAAGACGATATCGCCCATTCTCAATTGAGAAATATGTTACGCTTTTAGTAAACGCTGGATTTTTTATGAATTGTATTGATTATAAACAGAAAGTTTCACCAAGGATTCAGGGACATTTTATTCTTTAGAGAAAATCTAGCAATCAAAGAACACAAAGCAAAATTGGACTGCTGGTCTACTAAAAGGCTTGGCTTTTTGATGTTTAATATATAAATTGTTATTATTTAGGTATGAGTAAATGCTTACATCAAATCGGTACTCTGGCAAGTCAATATTAATCCTAAATTTCGCCTAATTAGTATATTTGTCCATTTATAACTCACGGAAACATACATAACTCTTCAAGATCAAGATTCAAATAGCATATGTGTTTATTTCACATTATCTTAAAGGTACCTAGACCTCAACGGTACCCCAGGAGATTGCACTATTTATTCCAGGTTTTTTTAGCAACCGTTTGTGGAAGAGTCGTAAATGATGTGTCATTCAGTAGGCAAAGCAAAATTTCAGATTGCAGGATGCTGTCACAAGTGAGGTTGTGCATTTTAGCAATTTAATCTAAAATGCAATACATTTTGTATATTTGTAATTGTAATTACAGCGTTCCGCCACATGTCTAATAAAAAGTCAATTTATAGATCTAACACATAAAATTTTGATTTTCTGAGCAGTCATGATCCATAAATAAATTGCGATAAAAGCACATTGACAGTTTGTGGCTTACGATATTGATGTCTTCTACGAAAAACATCAACCTATACAATGTACTTTTAACATTCGCGTCTCAATGGAATGTTAGTTATAACTTTACGACCAGGTGCTTGTGTACTTTTCAACTTTTGATCGCAGGTAGCTCAACATCTATTATGTCCTTTTATTGTATGAAAGGAATAGTTTTTGGTGAAATACCATAGCACACCGCAGGCTAGATCAACATTACTCAAGAATTACGCCAGTATTAAGTACAGAACCGCATTTAGAAATTTTTAAGAAAAAAATAGAAGCAATTTGAAAATCTTAAACATTTTGTATAGGTCTAATATTATACTTACGAAAGAACGAAATATAGATTTAATGTTATACAGAGTGAATTCGCAATGTGCAGTTTCATTTCACCAGAACTTCTGAGCGATAATAATAATAGCATTTATTTGCCCAACAGTTTACAAACCCTTTGCAGTAGAAATATCTTAAATTAATACAATTTACAAACATAACAGATAAATCAAAATAATTCAAACCCCATAATAACAATTCTAATTATTAACGTGCTCATTGGCACATCCTAGAACTTCACTCAAACCTGAATCAAAGATATCACAGGTCGCACAAATATAACTGTAGTTAGCACACATTATACTATTAGGAGAACATAGAAGCAGATTCGTCCTTGCTCTGTCAATGTGAAAAGTCTGATTATATATTGTGAATCAGTGGAGAAACTAAAGAACAAGTCTTTGTAGTCTCTCTAAATATTTCGGTTTAATAAGGCCAAAATGTTTACCTGCGAATTTTGAAAAAAAGTAATATTTTATCCACAATCATGGAAAAAAATGAACTGCCAAAATACGAGAATATTAATCAAAATTAGCATGGTAAATGTTCTCCTTCTAAATGATAAAATTTTGAAGAATATTTTAATTATTAATATTAACTGATTTTTATTTCAATGTGTCAAGAGTTTCTGCACCTGAATGATGATATTGTTCTGGGATTTTTTTGCATAATTTTGTTTTGTATTATTTTTATGTAGACAGTGTTTTTGAGTTTAGTTTACAATCATTCTTTTAATTAATTATACATAAAAAACGGCTAAGTGTTTTTCTATCGAATCTTACAATATAAATGTCCATCAAAGTAATTTGAATTAACCAATTTTTATTAGTAAGTCACTTCATAAACTAATAAAATAAAATAAACTGTTAAATTAACAACGTCTTTTTGCAGCAGCATTTGTTTCTAGCTTTATGCTTTTAATTTTTGATTTGCAAAGAATAAATTTTAATTCAAATTGTGGCCAAATCCGTACCTGGCCAAAGTACAAGGGGCTTCTGAATATATTTGTACATCTGCTTCATATGGCACAAGCCTCGAGACGATCGGCAGGTAATTTTTGTTTGAATTGAATCAAAACATACAACAAAAAAAAAGAATAACGTCTGATCTTTTGTGCAATATCAAAACGAAATAAAGTAAACCTGATGGCAGCCATCACACGCGGCTATGAAAAATGATCACAGCAAATATCGTCAAAAAAATCGCAATACAAAATGTAGATATAATTTATCGATATGTATCTACATATTTAATATTGATTCTATAAAAAATGATTTATTTTGTAAAAAGTATCTAAAGGCTTGAGAGATGATTTATATAAAAAGTTTGTATGTCATGTCACATCATTTTTTATAATATATTAAAATATCCGTGGTGACAGATTAATAATAAATATAAATTTTGATCGGTACATCGGGCATAATTTTTTTTATATATGTATAGGCAGATTTTTTTATGATTTTTACATTTTAGTTGAAATCGATGCATCCTATTGACTTGAGGTCCCTTTTTATGTAATACACTTTAAATTTTATATTTTTGGGTCGAAACGTTTAGCTGTACAAAATTTCATTGGATTATATTTCACCGTTTCGAAAATATCCCCAAAAACCATCCATACTTGTAAGGTATAATGAATTGGACGTATCTGTGAAGGACTGCACTACCATTGGCCTTTAAAAGAAAATTTACTTTATCTCTAAAGGGGGATCAGTAGACTGTTTGTGTTTGTAATTATTTTATGCTCTGTTTTGTAATTGTGTTCTAATTTTTTATTGTTTACAAATGTAGTGATATTTTTTGTTTTTTTTTATTTTTGGATGTATTTATACATCAATGTAAATAGCATATATGCTAAATAAAGGATTATATTATTATTATTATCTTCTTAAACTAAATTTCAAAAGCCTGAATCTCAAAAACGAAGTATAACAGGCTATGATGATAAATAATATGATAGTTTTAGACAGCACTTAACATCAGTGAAACTATTTTGTTTGCACTTATTCTTTCCCTAACGTTAGGTGCTGCCTAAAATTGTTGGTGCCAACGGCCACTACTATCTTCTTACAAAATCTTAAATTTACAGTTCGTGGAATTATTGCGTCAAAGACAGGCGTAAAATGAAGGAAGAAACTGACAGAACAGCACTTTGGCGAAATCTTCATGGGCTGTGGCACTGCAAGATATTCCTTCAACCAGACAGAGCGATCTCATCATTGCCGCCTTAGCAAAACGAATGGCAAAATTAGGCCTACAATATCAAAGAAGGCTTATGGTCTGAACAAATACAACATGGAAAAGTACCATCCCTGATTAAATTCATCAGACCTCTGGAACTGGTTAGGGTATTGTAACTTGAAACAAACGTCAAGGGTCTCAAGACATGGGAGCACAATATTAATTTAAAATAAATCTTAAGATCATTAAGTCTTGTTCTATTTCGTTAAAGGTTTCTGGTTAGTCCATTCTAGCATCGAATATTAACTATATATAAGAAGGTTCAGTAGACGCTGAAAACGGCATCGACTCGTCGCATTCCCAGCCACATTTCTGGCCCGCTACTATATATACTATAAGATACTATACTTTGACTATAATTGAATTGCTTTGTAGACATGAATATCAAACATGTCGACACGAGGTGAAGTAACTGTATATTATTTTAAACTGTGATGCTAGTGTCTATAATTTGCAAGGTAATAAATTAGATGAAGCTGATTGACACCGTATCTTATTACACAATCCTAAGTTTACAACTCTAATATACACACTGTCAATATAGAATTATATTTAATTTTAATTAAATATATCTCGTCAAAAGGCTTAAATAAATAACATTACACATGCCTCTATAGTATAAAAAGATATCATTTTGTATTATAAATTTATTATCAAATCGTCATTGAATTGACAAATTTCTAGTTGTTAATTGGACGACTACTACTGCAGTAGGCAGCATTTCGTTTTTTTATTTTCCTTTTAATGAATTATCTCGGATCTTTTAATGTCATTTTACATCGATGTCTTACCGACATATAATATCTGAAAACTGGTTGGACGTTGATATGCACCACTTTTACTATTTTGTTACGTAACTCGTTGAAGATAGATACATAGATATAGGTTTGACAGCAATTTTAGCAAATCTAATTAAAGTTGATTTTTGTTAATAAGTCTATTAATTAGTTGCAACTATATTAATGAAAATTAGCTGGAATTATAACTGTTAAACGGGTGAGATGTATTGAATAATAAATTAGTTTATAAGAGAAATATCTAATTAATATAGAAATGAACTTTTTCTTTTACTTTCCCGCACAGGGACAGTATTGTGAACGCGCATACAAAAATCCCTGAGACGATAAAGACAGTTTCCAAATGGAAGTCTGTATGTCTGTTTGTGTATGTGTGTCTATATGTATTCTTTCACGATAGCGCCCAAACGCTTTAACCAATTGAACTAAATTTCAGTTTGAGAGTTTGGGGGAGTCCAAGGATGAACCTATTAGTTTTTGGTTGAAATCGCTTAAGCCCTGTGATAGGGCTGGACACAACCGCTAAAGTTTCAAATAGCAGTATAGGCATCATTTTGAAGCATTTTTTATCTGCTTTACAGCGATAGGTCACTTATGATATTTGCGTTTAAAATTTTACCAGTTAGGTAGTTGGAACCTATCTTATTACAATTATAATACAATATTTTCAAAGAGGGTTTTGTGGCGTCATTAATAGAGCCTTCGCTTCGCATGCGGAAGATTATGGGTTCGAATCCCAGCTCTGGCAATACTTTTTTTTCTAATTTTTGAATAGTTTGTTACGTTAGTTTATTGGAAATAAGGAAAATAATACAATTATGATAATAATAATTATTAAAATCCTGTTTCGTTACGCAGGTCATATATTTTTGTATATCTTGTCAGGAAAGTTTTGGGGTGACACAACCGATTTTTTCTAGGAAGTGGTCAATACCTTTGTGGATGTCCAAATATATTGGTAAATAAAACACTGTCACATCCACCAAAATTATGTCTGTCTTCAACTAATAAGACATGTTTCGACCTCAGCCGAGGTAATCATCAGTTATCTACTACATAAATACAAAAAGCACTGACTCTGTACCGATATAAGTAATAATAATTAACACAATACAATCAAAGGGTTTTTTTGTATAACTGAGATGATGATCTCGGCTGAGGTTATTGGTTGAATACAGACATACTTTTGGTGGATGTGACAGTGTTTTATTTATATTCTTTTTTTTTATTCAAAACCAGTATATTTGCTGTGCACTATGTAATTATGTCTGAAATTAAAAATAAACATAAATTTAAAATTAACAGTATTAACGTGTACGTCTACCTAACGTTCATGACGCCAATTAAACTTTTTTATACACACAGGAACTAAAATATGTACTGAGGAATATCAAAATTAAATCAGACCCCTGAGTAGATGTGAAAAGAGGAGATTATGAAATACCAAATGCAACCTTGGCGTCATTTAAAACCAAACAAACAACTTCAAATAAGAAACGGACGCAATAATCTTAAGCTTTATAGCGTGACCAGGCCGGCAGCTTACGAAATATTAAATGAAATGGTCGCACAAAGTAGGAAATGTCGGAGGCGAAACCGAATGTGAAATTAAGTGCTAAGTGTTACTAGTCTTGATCTTGCAAAAAAAAAAACAAGACCAAGATCAGATAAAATTGTAAGAACAAGTCAGAGTGGTGCAAACTTACGCAAGACCAACCAACTTGCGAGACTCTTACGCTGCGCTCTTGCGTTTTTCTTACTTCAGTTTCATTATGTCCTAAAAATCTGAATGATATTTTTGATTTTTATCATTTGAATGATTGCCGCTTTTTCCATTCGGTATTCGTGTTCTCACCTAACCTGTATTTTGGGTTTTCATTATCTCATTTTCTATGAGCAAATCTTAAGTCAGTGTGTAAGTCGAGTCAAGCTTCTACGGTAGGTATTATTAAACGTATAAAATGTATATTATAATATTTTCATATTTTCGTGCAATTGAGTTTTGTATTAATTTATTTTTTCTACGAATGTCTTTAAATGCCTTTATTATAATATGTTCAATCATAATTTGTAAATCTTGCTGGGCAACTAGTGGGAAATATTTAATAACGATTCACGGTTAATTTCCTGGTAACAACAAAAGGAGCATCGGTTATGAAAAATAACCATAGCAACGCCGACAATACAGACAAACCAAATTGACAGTTTAAATTATTTGGCTAATTTCGAAGGTTATAAAGCTATTTATATAATGAAAGAAACTGATAGTGAATATAGTTTAACACCGCCTTGTAAATTTTATACTTCTAACTCATCGTATTTAGGCTTACGCCAACAGAGCGAGTATAGGTATAAGTTCCGAAAAACATATATTTTCCTAAAAATTATGATGTTTAATTCATTCAAAAGTATCCTGTATATTAAAACAGACATAGAAAAAGTATAGTGTGAAACTCGTATGAAATGACCATTTCCTACTCGTATGATTTGAAGTAGGTACTTACAAACATTATTTGATTAAATATTATTTATTTATAATTTAATTAAATATTGTTTGTAAAAAAAACTATTCAATAAAAATGTAGAACCGCATCTACTCGTTACTGGTGGTATTTGTTTAAAAATCAGTCACTGGTAGAAACAAAGTTCATTTATACGGCCGCTATTCCACAACATTTTTTTAAGACAATAGAACTTTTTGCAACACATTTGAGAACTAAGATAAATGTCCTATAGGTAGGTCACAAACGGTCAAAATCCATAGGAGCATCACGCTATATGGAACATCATACTATTACAAAGGCGTTTCAGTAATTACACAGTCATTTGGTTTAAATATTGCTATCATAACTTCAAAACTGTACCAAAAATACCTATATTGTAGGTATTTGTAATAAATACAACAAACTGTGGGTGTGGATGAAAACCCATTATACGTTTTAGAAACAACCTGCTGCTACTTATAGTTTGCTATATAGCGTATTTATAATAGCAGTAGCGGAACTGTTTGGAATACTGCTCAACAGTGATTAAATATTTTTCTAATTATTCACATTTATATCGAAACATCACTGGTTTAACAAAATAGAGAATAGAGAACTTGAAAAAGTACTCCATTCTTATAAGTGGATTTTTTTCCACAAAATGGTAACTCCATCTAAAATCAAAAACCATGTGCTGTCTAACAAAAGTATGTTTCCTGATTCCAATAAAATAGTCGTTTGATGTTGATGTATAGAAATCTTTTCAGAGCTTTTCACTTGAATATTGTTTGCCACTCATAATGAGACTTGTCTCGAAACATGTATGGGCTATTAGTACCCGATTGACAATAATTATTGGAATTTTATTTTTCATTGTTGATAGAAAATAGAGCTTAAAATTTCATGAAAAATTGATTGCTCCTAAAGGGTGTTTCTTAAAATATTAAAATTTGTTTCAACTCTTTTGCTTTCAACAATATTTAATTTTAAAACATGACTCAAGCAATTTTTTATGAATAATCACAGGCTGTAAGTTATCAGAACATAAATATTTAATTTTTAAAATTTTACTTGTAAACAGAATAAACTAACAATCGAATAGGATATCCGATAGTTAACTCTCATGGTATTAAAATTCGAAGTTATTGTCACAAATAACAGAGCCTTCACTATGTCACAAAATAAAAGTAATATAAGAATAAGCCTCCATTATGTTAAAATAAATATAGAATATAGATAGGGGTTTGATATTTAAGAATTCTATTTTTTGTTTATTAATGTTATTTAATTTAATCATTTACTCGCTTGGCTTGTATAGCTCACAAAAAGAGGATATTAGTGCTTTTTGTCGCTTCTAAAACTCGAAGTTTACGTCGCCGAAGTTGGAGAGAAGAGTTTCTTACGTGATAATTTTGTTAATTAGTGCTTAGGAGCTATAGAGCCTCATAAATTTAATCCAGATCAGAAAATCTCGAGAAGGATTCTAAAAGATATTTAGCTTTGAAAAATAATTAATATATTAACAACTCCACTAGAGTGCGAGAAAGAACGAATTTAGCATGCGTAATTTTTTAAACTTCTTGAGCCCAAACTGAGGCGTTAAAAAACCAAAGGAATTGGGTTTCGGTATTATTCCAAACGGTCCCTTATTTGCTAATCTAAATTTAACCTGCTACAGCGCCGAAAGGGTGGTCAAATTAATTGTCATAGAAGACATAGATTCCTGAATGAAATTCAAAAGCAATATATATATATATATATATATCATTGATTTACTAGTATTAAAAGCGTCAACTGTAGAGGGTTTTATTTAGATATTTATCCACGTTCAACCTAAAGATGAACATGTAATGGGCTTTATTTTAATTATAAAAACCAATTCAACAATACACTAAAGTAAATCTCCAACACTGTTAGTACCCTCAGTTTTAATTATTTCTTCCGCAATTCGAGGCCAAATTTAAATATGTGTTTCTATGGAAGAATGTTTTCTAATTTTTGTTTTTGCTCTATCGCTATCAGTAGAAGCAGAGTGTAAAATTTACCCATGAGAGTTATAATTCTACTTTGATTTTGTTATATCAGTATCAATCAGTATAGAATACAAACTAATTGTTAATAAATTGAACACAGCACTTGTAAAATAATACTGGGACCACTTTCATATCGTTTGTCGTAAAATCACTATAATTAACAGATTCTAAGGGCTATGTTACGTTAAATTTTATAACCCCCTTGTCATTTTTAGCATTTCAAGTATCATGATCAAATGTTAGCATATTTTTGGTGCTACACCACTGATAAATGCACTTATTCAGATTTAGTGCACTGTTATCCATAAATTTCAGATTATTAAAGCCTTTCGAAACTCACTGCACATGATAAAATTATAAAACATAAATCATTCCAACTACTATTTTTTATTTGTGTTTATTTATTTATTTAGTAAGTTTTTTGTTGTTTTTCTCTTCTACATTATAATGGTTATAGAGTATAAGGCACTTACTTATATTGGAGAGCTGATCATGTGGAAAACAGAAAGTATATAACACAGGAATATTGATTGGCCAAGTATTGACTGCTTTATTACAATAGTATACCAAGTGTTACAAAAATATCCTAGAGTAGCAAAAAAGGCACATTATTAATTTTAATAATTGGACCTTATAAGAAACGTTCGAGTAGTGAATTCTGGATTTTTTTAGGCAAAGAACCTTTTTTGAATTTTTGAACATTTGTTAGAGTAAAATAGTAGAAACATTATTGTTATTTTGTTTCGTTTTCATTGCATCAATTCCTAAACCAGTCCACCAATTCAAGAAAAACAACACATAGGTATAGTGTATCCAAAGTCAATGTAAAATATATAGATTTAAAGATTCTACCGGGGCTATCCATTCCCATGCCTCTTTACATTATAAAAGGTCGATGCAGCGTTTTTTGATAGATTTCTCCCTCGATATAAGATGTATAATAAATCATGCCTGCCAAAGGATACCGACAGTAATAATAATAACTACAGTGACTGGAAAATGTATTGGGTTAATAATTGATGAACGAAACAAATAATTTTTATTATTGTAGCTCACATTTCCGGTAGGTATTGAAGTTAGTTCGGCAAAGTAGTCTCTTAGAATTCAACAGGATAATATTGAAATAGTAGTATCGAAGAAAATTTGTTACGATTTTAGGTTTTAGATGAGATCGTAAACGTGCTATTGTAATTTACAAAAAAAAAATTACATTATTTCAGTTTAGCTCATAGTCTTCCGTATTGACATTGAGCGGATCAAGGAAGAATAATGCCAGAGTTAATTTCACACAGAACACACTAAGAATTATTGTTTGCTCGAAGTAGATTTTTGTTGGCATAGGGCATAGACAATGTGATATATTTAAACCTCCCTGTATATATTCGTTTACAACATTACATGGTGGAACATAATTAAAGAATTCTTTTCAAATCGACCATACTACAAGTTGTAATTAACACAGTTAATAATACAGTTCACAGATTCCAATTGTTTTCAAGTAATATGTTGATTTTAGTATTAGCTTGTTTATTACATGAGAAAACAATTAAATGTTAAGGCATTCGTTTAGTTAGAGCGATTTATTATACCTGTAAATAAGCTACATGTTCAATCAATCAATTTTTGTGATATATGTACGAGAAATATAATAATATTTTCAATTATCTAATTTAAAATTAATTATTATTAATTGTGTTGGAATTTTCATAAAAAATCTCTTCGATATTAAAATAAATCTATATTCAGGGCGTCTTGAAAAATGTGGGAAATCTCTCGGATGCAGATAGATCATAAAAAACTAAAATAACAAGTTCCTATAATACTTTTTCCTGCAATTCTTTCATACGGAGAGATAAAAGACACAGTTGCAAATTGGTTTTTCTTGAATAACTTTTAAAATACTTTGTATAACATAACAAAAAATTTTAAATTCGAATATTTCAAAATCTGCAGTTTTCTTTTGTGATTCTAAACTCACTAGTTCTTGCAACATTTAAACTTAAGGATGTTGAATTGAAACAGAACTTAGTGCGCTAAATTATTTTGTTTTAAGAACTCCTTACTTGCGTTCATCATATTTTTGGTGTTGTTGGGGCTATATCTGTATTAGTAACGTCTGTAGAAAAAAAGTTATAGAAACTTGTCATTTTATTTTTTCATGTTGTATTTGTATCCCAGAGAATTCCTACACGTTCTGGGATACCCTGTATATAGGAACTAAATTTCTTTACATTATGGAAGTGAGAAATTATTAAATGCATAAAACTGAAACATTTTTAAGTCCATAATATTGTTTTTTTAAGATCACCTTCCACAAAATTTTGCGAAAAAATAATAGATGCTAGACACTTGTCGATGACGATAATTGACTACGAGATATTAGGGAAAGCAAAAAATTATATTTGTCGTATTATTTCGAAGACTACGGCAAAAATTAAATAAGAAAAATATATTTTAGGATTTAATTTATATATTTTAGTCTTCTTTATACACAAGCATAACACTGATTTCTTGGCAAAATGAACTCAACTCAACATCAAAAAAGCGTCGCTTTCAAATGGCGAAGTCTAAAGTACAACGAAGAACTCGATATCTGAAGGGTAAGTGGTGGACGGCTAACTCGATCGAAATTCAACAACTAGCCGAAGAGTCTTACCCCACTGCAAACCAGGGCTAGCTCTCGTCTTCTAAGGGATTGAACGTCAATTGGCTCCCTCATTCCCTCATTTACAACATGTTCATGGTTTACAACCAGGAGACGAAGAATACAGAATGGCATTGTATAGCTGCTAGGCCACAATGAGGATTCTTGAAGAAATGTTCTGTGGACCGATGAGTCATGTTTTATTCGACGTGAGATTGTAAATTTTCACAATCAACATATAGTGGCCCATAAAAATCAACTTAAAGTCCGATCACCAAAGCTTCAACATGAATTCATTATTTATATTCGGATGGGAATCTACAGTGGAAATCGTTCCTTCCACAGCGAGTTAAATCTGAAAATTACTTGGAGACTGAGAATAATAATATGTGGGATGGCATTAACATTCCACTCCGTATACGAAGACAAGCCTGGTCCCAACTTGATGGATGGACGACCTGCATCAATAATAATAATTAATAATTGCCGATAATATCAGACCAAACCCTCAAAAACGTATTTTTGACAATTTTCAACATGCCGCTATCCTCCAAGCTAGCATGACTTAACTGTTTATTAAGTTGGGGTAAATGAAAGTCATATTCAACAAAAACACTTTCAAATGTTTAATTCATCATCTAACCGAACATCATAATGACCCGTTCCTTCAGAATAAGTATAAGTATTAATTAATTACAAATAAATATGGAAACGAGTACGGAAATTTCTGAGAATTGATATACTAAAATGGTTTATAATAAGTTTTCTTTTCTTTTGTGCCATTGACCATGACCTTTTAATTTCATTATGAATACACATTTACATAATAACCATAAATTTATTTTTATTACTATTTATCTATTTGCTAGGTACAACATTAAAATAAGATGAAATAAAATTTCAAACAAATATCTATAACAATGACAATATTAAAATTAGAATAAAGTCCAATATAACGGTTTTTTCTGATTAAAGTTGGTCTTAAAAAATAAATATTTATATTGTTATTGTGGTGGGTTAGACAATTTGGCTTAAACAGTGTTTGGTGTTTCAAGCATCGACGGTTTCGGTGATCTAAAGCTCATCAGTCGAGCTCTGCAAGTGTTGGAGCCAAAGTCTCAATTTTCTTTACTATTTAGCTACATCAGCACCTCATGGGTAATGGGTACCATCCCTAGCAAAATAAAACAGTTCCGATATTCGCCTACAAGGCCGCACTTTTCCCAAATAGGAAAGAATGGGAGCAAGGTGGTTTTTAAACCGACGGAGCGCAGACAAAACGACAGAGTTCTTGGACAGGTTTTTATATGGAGAGCCAAGAGATGTGGAGCAGCTTTAATTTAGGAAACAAGCATAACATATATAATATATATAGACCAATAACCAGAGAACTGTGAAGGTCTTCGATATACCCGTGTTACACTTACAGTGATAGAGGTATTAGGAGCAAATGATGATTTTAGATAAGCCGAAGTATTAGTCGAGGCACTGGAGCAACCCATAATGATCAATCTGTTGAATTACAGCCGTGATAGTGCTGGTAAGTATTCTAACTAGACACAGTTGACATCGCTATAATAGAAATTGTCGAAGGTTCCACGATGTATGATGATATCCTAGATGAGGTAAATTCGAAATCATAATGTTTGACACTTATGCGAAAACGAATTTAAGGCCAATTGAGGGGCGGATAGAAACATGTCATGGCCGCAACATAATACATACAGAAACACTTTATTTTAAATTACCGGACATAAACAATAATAAACATCTTCGCAGAAACACTGGATATAGTGGGTACGAGTACTTTATATAATTAATGAGACTAATTTAATTAAAATGATGCACATTTATAGAAAGTTTCTGTAATCTCATAATATAGAGCGTAAGTTATAGATGTGTTGTAAAATGTTTCGTCCGTGTTTCTTCAATAGACTTTTAAAAATTGAAGTAACTAATAAATTTAAAATATTATTATATAATATTTGTATTTTCATGGCTTGTGGGCCAACGTTTTAAGGAAATAATTCAATGTTTCTTATTGTCTTCTTCAGGTCACCAATCAAAGTTTTTTCCGCTAACAGTAACAACGCCTAAGTAAGATTATTTGAAGTGTCACGGAATTTTAAAGTTCTTGTGTTGTCTGTTTGTATGTACATATTCGTATTTAAATCATTAAAGGCAAAAAGGAACTTTGATTTGTGCCCTGAATATGAAAATAAATAATTTCTCTTATATGTTGGCCTGTAGTCCATTAAAATAAAACTATTATCAAATTTAATTTATAATTTATCCGCACAATATGAGGAAGACCTTTTAAAAAAGGCAGTGGAATGTCATGGAGCAACGTAAAGTTCTTTATTTTGGTTGTGTTATTTTTGTTTGATGCGTATAGATATTCATTTGTTAGTCAAAAACAATATACAGAAATTAAAAAAGTGAATTTCGATTTTTTCTATGTGAGACCAATATTTCCCCGCTATTGAAGAAAATGTTATGTATACATTTAGAGAACAACTACTCCGCTGCCTAATACCACGACTAGAATTGAATTACAGGCACAACTTTTCTAAATAAACCCTAAAATTAAAATTTTATTTAGATTTTTCGCATCAAATTAACTAGGTATATAAATACAAAAACTGAGAAACTAATAACATTATTTTTTCAATACTACTCAGAATTATAGTTAATTTTTATTGAATTTTTAAAATAATCAACAATCTTTTTAAAGTTTCCTGGAGTTCTAACGTCTAACACTTCTGGTTACGCCTATGAACACGATCACAGCCTAAGCTTCATTTCCATGGTCAGCATATTATGTTTAGAGAAATATAACATTTTGAGTTTGAAATAACTTTTCTTTATCATGTTAGTTACCAAAGAATCAAACCCAAGTCTGAAATCAAGAGACCTCAAGGTTTTTACATATATTATGCTTAAAAATTTAGTCGTTTAAATTAATTAATATTTTTATTTTATTTGTAATGGGAATAAAATTTCATCCTCCAAGAAAAAAATGCAATATATTACCCTATCTACCAAATATGTTTCGGGGCTTCTAGCTCCATCATCAGTGGTTACGTAACTATATATGTTTAGTTTACAAAAAAATACATTGCAATGTGCAGAAATTTTAATGTTTATTAATAGATGAATGCATAGTGGTCTGAAAATAAGATTGTGACATTGTACTACTCGTCCCGTTAAGTATTATGATTAAAGGTATTCACCATATCGTGAAAATTACGAGTATGTAAAGTTAATCAAACTAATTTGTCAAATAAATGATATCACAGTAATATAACATGCATTTTTTCCTTTTATAAATCATTGGAATGAAATTATTAAATGGATCATAATGAAAATGATCGATGTGCTTATTAGGCGCAGTAACAAATTTTGTATAAAGCATAGAAAATGTATAGGGTAAAGTAAGGTATATTCGTGATGATTTTCCTTTTTTTCGTTGGAGAGTAATGGAAATAACATGCGTTGTTGCTACAATTGTGAGGGACTAACACCCAATAGTTATTCTTGAGATTTATGTATTTTTTATGAGAAAAAGAAAATTACTTAAAAAAAACTTTCAAATGACTGTCCTAGTCAAGGAAAGCTAATTTCGTGACTTGGATATGTAATTTCGTGATATGGGGTACGTTTATTCGTGATACTACAATTAATGCTAAAAATTGGTAGGTAAGATTTTATTGTATTGTATATTATATCATTAACGCATAACATCTTATTCTGAGTCCCCACTGGTATTTCCAGTGCATCGATTGCACATTAAAACAATTTATTCGTCAGATGCTTGACATTTTAGGTGATATCGTATCAAACAGTAGTAACATTGTATCCACTGTGCTCCATTTTTTTTCATACAATTTAATGTGCAATAACCTTACCTTTAGTTTAGGTTTGTAGTCTATTATAAACATAACATTATCTAAAAATATGGAATAATTTTACTGCACACAAAAAAAGATATTTAACATTGAATAACCCTTGTATTTTTAATGTCTTCAACGCATGAAGAATATTGTAACAAACAACCTCCACGGAATAAGCAATTACGGTAAAATTAAGTCAAAATTTGTTACTTATTGTGTACAGGAAGATTCCTCATCTAAAATAATATAGATTAATGTAACTTTCATTATCTCAGCTTTCAATTGTTCCTGTTATTCCTGTAGATCGCTTCCCAGTTGCAAAACCCGCCAAAAATCACAACGTAATAAGCACCACATGTAAACAAAGTTTTCTAATGCCTGGAATATTCGTGATATAGAAACGCGACAGATTGCATCATCTAGTAGGAACATACACTTACTACTATCCGAGATGTCATCCATCTAAAGCAAAAGATAACTTGCTGACAAATTTTCATAATTCTATCACGAACTTACCTATATCACGAACATACCTTTCTTTACCCTACACTCAAATATTTATATCTTTATAACAATCATGTTTCATAAATTTTAAATACACCTCAATGTCAGCATGCAAATTGTGTTTAAAATTTAAACACTTTAAATTAATTTAAAGTTTAATTCCAAATTATTGTCAACTAATTCCTATATATTATTAACGGGTATCAATATAATAATAAATTAAAAGTTTAAGATTCATTTACAATAGATTTCTTCAATTTAGTTAGTAAGTTACGCTCTATTATTTGACACAACAATTTTTATCACCTCAACAACAATTACTTTTTGATCAGATTAATAATTAGATAACCGTATAAATATTAATTAATTTTGACCTACAAATTGTGTGTGTTACTTAATCGCTACAATACATCCATCACCCACAATTCAAGAATTACAAAACTCATTATTCTAATTATTTTTTAAATATAACTTTAAGTATACCAACTTAAACGTTACGTAACATACACCGATCGGCGATCATAAGCGGTGATAAAAAACAATAAAATTCGAAACTAAATAATAATATTAATAATCAAACAATAATAAGCCTATTTAGATTAGGACATTGGTCAAATTCTTATATTAAAACATTATTTTACTTTCGAATCGTGGGTGAATTTCACTTAATGTACTTGACAGGTTTTTTCTAATGATTAATAAACTAGAACATTTTTGATATTGCGGAGCAGATATTATCTTCGGATTTGTCTGGGGTTATATACCAAAAATAAACATTCACTTTCACAGAACGTTGATAATTTATTTAAGTAGCTTTGAATAGTTATGAGATCTTGGTAGTTCGTTAATTAATTACCAGTTTAGTATTGAAACGATCTTTTGTTAACGTTTGCTTATAACTTTTATTGTTTAGAAGCTCGTGTTGATAAAGTTTCTATCTGGCAACGCTTTAAGGTATCGTAAATGGATTTCAAATTCGAGTACAGTTTAATTTCCAGATTTTTCTTACTTTACTCGAGAAAAAAATTATCCCTTTTGTATGTAATTCGATCAATATAATCTTGAATATACAGGGTGTTTCAAAAAGTCGTGGCAATATTTAAGGAGGTGATTTTTCAAGGGTCATTTTATGAAAAAGTTCCTATAAACATACGTCCGGAAATGCATTGTTTCCAAGACACAAGGTGTTAAAGTTTTTTGTAAATAACGGTTTTTTGAATTAAGTCAAATATCTCCTTACCGATTTCTTTGCGATTTGGCAGCTTTGTTGCTAGAAATAGGGAGCATATATGGCCCTGACTACATCAAAAAGTAGTACTCGCTAACTCATCAATTGACATTATCCTTCATGATACATACTACGTAGTAGCTCATTTTCACTATGTTCTATCAATAGGGGCTGTATTTGCTATTCTAGGAGGATTTCTTCAATGATTCCCACTATTCACAGGAATAGCTTTAAACAACAACCTCTTAAAATCCAGTTTTTTACTATATTCATTGGAGTAAATTTAACCTTTTTTCCACAACATTTTCTGGGGTTAAGTGGAATACTCCGACGATATTCAGACTATCCTGATGCTTTCACTATATGAAACATCATTTCATCAATTGGAAGGCTGATTTCCCTCAATAGAGTGTTATTCTTAATTTTTATCGTTTGAGAAAGAATTTGTCTAAAACGTAAGGGTCTAATAACATCTAGAATGGTTTCCTCAATTGAATGAAGTCCAATGGCGTTAGGGGGCAACTTAATAAAAATTATTGGCACAAAAATGTACGCTGCTGACTGTAATTTAATTTCGATGAACCCTGTAGAAAAATAATTCCGGAAAATACAAATACCACCTATAGTTTTTCTATACCGCAATAGCTTATTTAACATAGCCTACAGGTTTAATTTTGTTATAACAACTTTGCATTAAAAGGTATACCGAATATACCAACTCAGTCCACTGCCAAATTGTAACAATAATAAATTTGCAATTATATTTTGCATAATACAACATGACAATGTTAAATAGTTCAGCAATAATTTTAGTTTGGATTATTGTAACAACTTTATTACATTGAATTAATAGTAAATAAAAATACTTATTGAACAAATTAAGTCAATTATTATGACCCTGATCCCTGTGGTGCATTATTGGCAGAGCCTAAGCAATTTGCCATAATTCGAACAATAGTAGGTGTAACTTGCTTTCTAATTACTACAATTCGAATCAATTATTATTTAGAAAAAGAAAGAGTCGGATACGTCCAGTTTTTTTGTTGAAAATAGTTACATTGTGGTTGGTTCATGATTTAAGAACTTAAGCAAAACTTTTTCTTTTACATTTATAAAGGAATTTTTATACAGTATTTGATGATCTTTGAGTACCTTTCTGCGTTTTGGGAGATTTATCTTATCTAAAAAAATAAGAAATAGAGGTTTCAAAACTCAGGAAATTATTACAATTCCAAGTATCAGACGCAACTTTATGGTAATTTCTAAAGTCTTGCTTTTTTTTGATAAACTACATTCGTTTGAGCTATTCCAGAAAGCGATAAATAACAGATAGATTTTCCACTTCCAAAAACCGCTGCCTCTGGGGAGTTTAACAGCTTTTAGAATTACTGGTGTAACGATGTTTAGGTCAAATTCTTCTCAGCCCTTGTTGAGCTCTTGTGGAGTCCCACAAGGCTCGGTGCTCGGACGTCTATTGTTTTTGATATTGATTAATGATTTACTGCTACATCTGCCATGCTCTGACCTGACATTGTTTGCAGACGATTCAACTATTGTCGATGTTGAACTGTCGAGAACGCCAGAAACAGACATAAGATTCTTCCTAAATATATGAGGTTGATTAGAAGCAGAAATTCTGCAAATTATTATGGTTCCACATGCTATAATCATTTGCCAGATAGTTTAAAAACACTGAGCCTTTCAATGTTCAAAAATAGATTAAAAAACTGCGTTCCTGTTGTGATTAAGTTATATAAATTTCAATGTTTTTGTAGAATGTGTTGTTATGTAATATTTTAGTACTTAATAAGACTGTGTAGACCTTTTTTGGTATTGGCATGTAATAAGAATAAATAAAAAAACTTTTCGCTTTTCACGGATGACAAAAGTGAAAAAATGACAGCTGTTTTTGCACAAAGTAATTAGCTACAACAGACGAAATTTGGCTGGTCTTGCGACCTTCGCCGTATCTGAGAGCCATCTACAAATGTTCAAAATGTTTGCAATTTTCCTTTCGAATAAAAGTAATACAAACTGTCTTGTGGTATCTCCACAACAAGACGATGAAGTCGAAACAGAAAGAATATTTGTAGATGGCTCTCAGACAAGGCGAAGGTCGCAAGAACAGCTGTCACTTTTTCAGTTTTCTCATCCGTGAAAAGCGAGAAGTTCGACTTTTGTCAAGAAAGACATTTGTCACTCGCAAAACACAGAGGTTTGATTTTTGTCACAAGACTTTTGTGAAAACAACTTTTATCTAAACAATGCTATGTGGCTACTTATTGGAACGGCTGATATCCACAATCCCATTCGTTTTCCTAACTAATTGTTTGTTGAGGACACAAGTCCATAGAGCAGACAAGTTTGCGTCTCTTTCTGTTTCAACTTCAATTCGTCTCTTCAGTAGTGGAGTTACCACAAGACTTGTATTTTATATGTACGCCTATGAATGATGATGCTAACCGTGATCGTCCATGTCATACACGCCCATCTCAAATGGGACCTTTGTTCATATCTTATCGCGTTGGAATAATACTATCTGGACAGCATGTTTAATTTCCTTTAAAAATTAATAATTTATTGGTTCAAAACACAGAAAATATATTTATAATCGTTAATTTTATCAAGTGAATAATAATAACTAAACGTGCTTAAGAACTATATCTACGTTTCCTTGTCAATTAATTTCAGTAAATTTCATGATTAAAACGATAAATCACACTATTAAACAAAGCGTCGAAATAATCTTGTTTATGTACTGTTCAATTAAATGTTCAATTAGCTAAAATGTTATATATATACCTATAACGCGCTTTCCTAATCCAATATATGGGCAAAATGAAATTATTATTATTCGTTAGACTGTTACAACCATAAATTATTTTCTTTTCAGTGGAGCATTGCAGTAGGAAAAAATTGGTAGCAAACCGGCGCTATTATTGGGACCATATTTGTGCCAAGGCTATTTTTGTTTTACCAATACACGAACTATGCATTATTTGTTATTTGAGTATAGACAAAAATATTGTCGAATAAAAAATCTAAATAGATTTGATATTAAAGTTCTCTCGCTTGATTGGATAATTACATATACGTCGGAATATGAACATATAACAATAACTTAAAACAAGTCGCTAAATGCTACCTTTGTTGGTAAGAAATACTAATTGAAGCTCAATAATTGATTAGATCTTTGATTATTAAACATTTAAAGGTGATCTCATTCAAGCAGAAAATAGATGAACATTTCTCAATGAGTACCAGCAGTAAAAACTGTTGTAACTCTTCTTATTTATACAAAGTTTTTAAGTATAAGATAGACTGTGTGACATTAATTTACCAAAAAATATTGTAAGATCTTCTCTTCAAAATATTTTATTAACTTATTTAATAAAATGACACTTTATACAACATCATCCAAGAAGAAGTTGCGGCAGCAATAAAATTGAATATAGGAAACAAATAAAATTACCATAAGTAAAATAAATCACTGTTCCACTATAAGAGCCGATTTTTTAAATAAAAAAGTATGTCAATTAAATGAGAAATAATTTGACTGAGAGTTTTTTCGGTTAATTTTAGATAAATATGCAGCATTTATGAGATATTACTCAACAAACTTAAATACCTATGATTTACTAACATAATCTTTAAAGCTAAAATTCAATGTTGCCGATCGACTTAACTAAATCTTCGAAAATGCGTATTGGTACTAAAATATTGTTAAAATTGAAATATGTATGTACTTAAGCCAACGGATTAGAAATTTTGATTACCACACATCTCTTTGTTTAACTCTTATCAAAAACCTATTTAAAATATTTTCCAGCTATTTAGAATCCTGAAATTAGCTCATAATAGCGTCTGAATGGGATTGAAGTTTGAAAAAACAACAAAGATAACATTAAAAAATACTAACACAAAACAAGTAAAGCAATTATCTTTCGAACATTAATAATTACACATTTTTCGTTGTATATACGGAAGCAAATTAAAATTTTCTAATAAGTAGTAAATTCTATGTTAGATATTTGTAATAGCTTTACATAATGAGATAATCAGTTTAATTATCGAAAAACCGTTTAATAAAATGCATAGGTCGAACATGATTGTAGAGGCAATGTTTATCAACTATATAAATTAAAAACGTAAATCGTAATTTTATCTTATTATTATAAATATGTATGTAATTTCCATAGGAAATTTAAATGCAGTATTTCCAATGGTTTATCCAATAATTATTTTAAAAAGTAATCTTAATAAATCGTCAACATCAAGAAGACTCTCCGCTGTCGAAAAAGGCAATCTGAATATAGCTTAAGCCTAAAAATTTGTATTGTATTAATTTATCACAAAGAACAAAAATAATATAATTTATTTTAAGACTTTCGCAATATTTTTGTAATAATCAATTAGTTCAATATTTTTTTATAAAGGTAGTTTAAACAGTGAGTAGAAACTAAATTATAGCAGCGGTCAAATAAATTATTTCAACAATCAAATATCAAAATTAAAAAAGGCAATTAATCATATTCTCTAATATATATTATTTTACAATGCAATCATAAAATTATATATTATATAAATATGTATCGATACATTATTAAATTATTTTATTTGACCTTTTTGAAGCTATTGTGAATTTAATTTAAAAATGTCAAGTGCATACTATTAAGCAAGAGTTTGGTAAATATGATCATTAAAAATATATCAGTACAATAAAATAGAACAATATGGAATTGCTCAATAATATCTATTAATATTTATTATCACTTTAACAGTAGATAGACATGTCGTTTTCTTTAGTCAATAGCTTTAAACCACAAACTCATATATTATATCATAACCAATTTAGATTATTATATTTGGAAACATAAATTAATCGCTAGCTAAGCTTTCAAAGAATATCAATGTATTTTGTATTTTCTTTATATTTTACTTTTACTTTCCCGCACAGGGATAGTATTGTAAACGCGCTAAAAAAATGTTTTTCAGATAAAGACGGATATAACCATTTGGAAGTTCCCTGAGGCGATTAAGACCATTTTCAGATGGAAGTCTGTCAGTATGTATTGTTTGGCAAATTGATCTGTAACACCACGGTGTCGGTAAGGGGAATGCAGTTGTAATAAAGCATGGCTCATTTCATTCATAAAATTTCCAGTGGCATGCGTTGTAAAAGTTTAGTAATAATTAATAAATATTTATGTGTTACTAAAAAATTTAAATTAATGAAAAGTTCTTCACGTGTTTGGTAAAAGCACCTACTGATATTAAGCTATAACACCCAAGAAGTATTTTGTTTATTTATTTATTTTACTTTAAATATGTACTAAGTTTGCATACCAAAAATGAAAATAAAACGTTCTTATAAAAAACAAAAACATTCTAAAACAACTTAACACTTATCGAAAATAATTAAAATATCTTGGATCTTTTTGTTGCTTTAAGTCACGTTTATAAACTATAATTAACTATTTTAAATATTTCGATTAAATATAACGATCATAATCAGTATTACTTTATAGACGGTGGCAATCTGTTAGATCTCCTCAACTTAAGCATCATCAGTCTCGCTGTCGTCATCTTGTCCTAAAGTTATTATAATGTGCTCAATTTCCTCCAAAATTCTTCTTCCAACTCCTTAACATGTCGGCAAAAACTATTCCAATCATTACTGAATATTAAGAACTTCTTTTAATGTAGTTAAGTTGAAATTTCGGGTTGTATGCGGCTTCTTATTTATTTAATTTTATGTAAGTTAACTCTATTGGGTTCAACTGGCGAACGGAGGCGTTCTCAGAGATGTTTTTTTAAATCGAACTACCCTGATTTTTTTAGCCAATAAAATTGCATATTTTTGTTCCTTTTAAATGATATACGACACTTAATAGTTTTAGTTTTAGAAATATCAAAAATCGAGAGCAGTATTGAAAAATTTATTGTTACGAGGATTTTTGGACACTCTCTAATTTTGGTATAGTGTTAACTTATGTCACGATTATGTTGTGAATCTTTAAAATACCAAAATTCTAAGTAGATTTAATAAAAATTTCCAGATTTGATGCCTTAATAAACAACAAACAATGTGTAGGCTTATATTTCTACAAGAACAAAGAAAAATTGTTATGAACCTAAAACACTAAATATACAATAATAATTTGATATAATATTTGATAATATTGCAACTCATACACGACAACAAAAGTATAAATAACACCACTCTGCCACTGGCTGATTCAATATTACTACGAGGGGCGGCGACAATTGCGGGGAAGAACTCAGTTTCCACCAATTGCGACTTGAACACCCGCATGGCGACAAAACGTGCGAGGGTCTACGCACTAATTAGGATCATGCAGGCGGCGTTTAACCACATATTTCGCGTGGTATTGCCGATTTTACAGAAGATCGTAATTTCTTTTCCATATTCTAATATTCTGTGGTAAAAATTTTAGTTATTAAATAGAAATAAAGCAAACAACCACTTAAAAATGCTGAGCTTTTTTCATTATTATTATTTGTAATTGTAAAAGATCGATTTTCAAATTAATACGACTTCTTTTCTAGAACTAGTTACGTTACAGTTTATTGAAAATAATGAAAATAATCCAATTATAATTATTATTATTAAAATTATGTTTCGTTACGCAGGTCATATATTTTTGATTATATTATATTTATCTTGCTGGGAAAGTTTTGGGGCGACACAATAATCATGTTAATTAATTATAGTTAGCAATATATACTTTTTTGATATATGTTTAGACAAATATAAAATTGATTTATTTTTTATAAAATTATCCATATTGGCGAACAGTTGTTGAGAAGATATGAATAAAACGCTTGTATCCACAAACGAACTCCTTGTAAGTAATTAAATTATCATACAACCATACATGTTTGTATAAAGCTTCTTGTATTTATATTATTTATTATTTTAATGCATAAAAAACTGTATGTCCAAAGTTAAAAAATTATTGTAAACATAAATTTTCCAAATTCATTAAATTATTTGAAACTTTTACTTTCTTCTTCTTTCCACAATGTGACCTGTATAATTAAATTTTGTTATGAACTTGAGTTCACTATTCCATTGTCTCTGAATATTGTTACGTTCAATTTTTTTATTATAAATAAATTCTAAATTTTACACAGATTAATCAATTTCTTAATATTAAATTTAATTAAATTATCATTTCTAAGTATCAAAATATTTACTTCATGGATTCATTGTTGGTATATTTATTTTCTTGAACAAACTATTGTCTTGTATAAAAAAAAATAAAGTTCTCGAATAAATTTTTATAGTAAATTTTCAACGCAGGTCCTGGTGGTAGTTACTCGTCTTTGTCTAATCCAAATCAGTAGCATTTTCCGTCTGTGTTCAATTTGTGTTTCAAATAGCATTTCTCGTTGAATCGAACCTATCCTAATTATTGTTGAAGTCACATGACCAAGTGGAATGTTCTTATTGGCGATTGAATTTTTCTAGCCATTTTTGGGTAGATTTGATACCATTCTGTGCTTACTGGTTAGTGAACATATCGTAAAAAATTGCAGTGATTCTTGCAATCCAGAAGTTATTTTGTGTGATTTTATGGGATAGTGATATTTTCACTAAATTAAGGTTTTCTTGTTAGTTTGTTGAAAATTAAACCTTACGGTTTTTACCGGATTTTACCGAATTGTCTTGGGTAAGTCATTCTTCGATTTTTTCCCTTTTTTTTAGCATAACTTAATTTGTAGTTATTTATTAACAGATAGAATTCTCGAGTATTCCATAGTCATTTGGACGTGGTTCACATTCAGCCTTAACTACATCAAAGTAAGATATTTTTCTTATTCAAATTTTTGATCTTATCTGATTGGATAATTTTCTCCTTGTAGGGCTTCTTCTTCTTGTTTTTTTTTGCCGTATACCGATTCATATAAACCCGTATATAGAGGGGTTTCCAAAAAGAAAAAAAAAACCGCAACCGTTCCGGATTTCCAGTCGGAAAATCCACAGCTGCTATTACCTGTCTATGGTCACCAGTTTATTGATACACCTGTTATAATATAAGGATTGTCACCTGTTGGTTGTGCCTGCTATCTTGGAGTTAACCCTCGACTACCACCATCAGAACCAGTGTCAAGAATAAGTCGTTATTAATTATTAAAATTGAGGATTTATAATAAAGATATAACACTATTGGATTTTACTATTTTAAATATCTTAAGTTTTGATTTTTCTTCTCAATGTTTTATATAATATATTTAGCAATATGGATTATGTAAGGCCGACGTGATCACGAGTGCTGTGGTAAGTCCATATTTTGTCTGATTGATTTTCATAGTTATTTTGAAAAATTGATGATTTGTGCATTTTTTTTTTAATTATAAATACTGCCAATAATGAATGATATCTAACTAATTGCGATATATATTTTTTTTCCTTATGATCCGAAGTAATTGATATTTCTTTTAAATTATACAGTAAATACATTATTTTTTTTAAACATCTATTTTTCGTATGATTTCATTTTGAAATTATTTCATGTTAGATTTCATAATAAATTGTTTAAGTAATCTGAGGTGTACTTGAAATCTTAGGTTTCTGATCTTAACCGCGATGGGTCAGTGGCGCCTTGGGTTTTAGTATGGCCTCCACTGACAACGTTGCCGCTGCCTCAGAATACTTAAACAATAATAGTTTTTTTGTAGAATTTTCTTTTTGTTCTGAAAATAAATATTTTTTTTTTCTTATAATCCAGTCGCGTAGCAATATTTAATCACCACTGATGATGGGTATTTTAAGAAGTGGAGTACACGCCTTTTATTCATACATAAAAAAGAAACTTATTCGAATTAGGTTGTTAATTACCATAAATAAATTATTTATTTTCGACATGCTTCTGCGGCAAGTCTTTAATAAAGTTGTTCGTTCTGGACAATTTTTAAGTTTTAATGATAATTACCGAAAATGTATGCGTGCCTGTTCCATATGAAATGTTAATCAATGACTCAAAGAACTATTCATCAATATTATTGTTTAAAGGTTATTTTGCCATGGATAAAGTGACTACTCAGCAGATACGATTCTATACTATGGAATTTTGGGCTGATATAGAGGGTCTTTGTCTTCCGTTGCAGACGATACAATGCGACCCCAAAAATAAGGAAGAATTCACTCGAATCAAATCGATAATACAAAACCCAATATAGTTAGGTAATAGCAAACAATTATCAAGTGTTTCACGTGTCTTACATTTTTTCTTACAGAAAATAGTTATTTTATTTTGGTGATTTCACCCAAAGCCCCCAAAAGTTCGTGGTCTACCCTTATTTATGTTATTGAGCCACGGGTAATAGTTTACAAAAACAGGTAACCCACAATAACTACCGGTGTTTGTCTGTATGTATTCTTCCACGATAGCGACGAAACGCTTTAACCAATTGAGCTAAATTTTGGTTTGGGGGAGTCCTAAAGGATGAACCCATTAGTTTTCGGTTGAAATCGCGTAAGCCCTGTGATAGGGATGGACAGAGTGATACATCATTTTAAAGCATTTTTTATCTGCTTTACAACGATAGGTCACTTTTTATATTCGTCCCCATAATTCTCCAGAAAATTGTTTACAATTTCACCAGTAAGGTAGTTGGAACATATTACAACTAGAACTTAATTTAAAAAGAGGGTCCTGTGGCATCTTGATAGAGCGTTCGCTTCGCATGCGGAAGGTTCTGGGATCGAATCCCAGCTCTGGCAATATAATTTTTTCTAATTTTTCAATAAAGTAGTTAGTTTGTTACGTTAGTTTATTGGAAATAATGAAAATAATACAATTATCATAATAATTATTACTAAAATTCTGTTTCCTTACGGAGGTCATATATTTTTGATCAATTATCTTGTCGGGAAACTAAAAGTATGATTCTATATGGAGATAATAAGAAAGAACTTAGGAAACAAATAGAGAGTTTTATATTCTGAAACTGTGGTTTTGTGAAATTTTGTTGGAAAAATAAATATTTTCCATTGAACCTTTCGCAAGGTAAAATCTCCACTGACTAGAATATAAGTAGCCTCTTCGAGGTGTTCGATAGATTATTTATTATCTATTATTACATACAAGCCTTTATTAGGTGCAATATAATCTAACATTATTAACTTCTTGACATCCCACTCTATTAGAATATCAAAATTCCATCACTTAATAAGTGACCATTGTGATGCTGATTAGATATATTAATATCATATTATTATCATTTTTTTCGATAAAGAAATACTTGTCTATATGGATGCAATAATTCTTATAGAAATTTGTATTATGAATTATGGTTAACATATGATTGTAAGCACTTATCGACAACACAAACTGAAAACCGTTATAACAATTTATTAAACATTATATTATGGAATTTTTTCTTCGTTTTAATTATTAATTTTCATCATTATGTTAGAGTTACTAATGGTAAATTTGAGATTAATGCGTAAAAAAGAATTGATACACACGTCATAAAAAATTAAAAATAAATTAAATATATTATAATATGACTTGATAATAATTTTCTGAAATTGCTGAACGCAGTAAAAAATCAATTCTGAAATGATTAACTACCTACTAGAAAAACAAAATGTTTTGATACACTATGTAATGCATGATACTGTTTAAATTTATGTGTTAAATGAAAAAACGTACATATACTATACGTGATATGTAATATTTCAACTAAAAGCAGTTAATAATTTCCGTTATATCATTATATAGATACTTAACAAAATAACACCGAAACAAGAATGTACCTAATCACATCAGTTACAATAATTATTAAATTATACATTTCTTTTTGCTTTAGTGGAAACATTGAAACATAACAACGACAACGGGTCCTTTATTATACTACACTTTATATTAAAAACAAAATATCTATAGCTGGGATATATTGGATTATCTTTTAAAATAGAAGAGGCCTTTATTTTAGAGCTAGTTTCAGTTCAGTTACTATCCGTTCAGCTAACCGTTAAACACGATTATATTTTAATACACAACATTACATACCACATTAACTTAAAATAATAAATAATAATAAAAACAGTAGTAATAATTTTCACAAATATGTTGAATGAATAAAATTCATATACCATCCAACATTAAATATTGAACTTTTAGTAAACAGAAATATTACCTACTCTCAGCCAAATGGAGCACCTTGCTATAATTTCCAGAGAGCGAATTATCTTGAACTGTACAACTACCTAAAACGTGAGAATTGGGAATTTCTTAACGTACATACAGATGCAAACGAGGCATTAGGGGTATTTTACGTGAAAATATACGCCATATTTAACAAATGTGTTCCCTTATTAAAATACAAAAAAAGAAAATATCCCCCTTGGTTTACTCAGGAGATAAAAAATGATATTAGGTCAAAGGAAAAAAATTTAAAACTATACAAAAAAAAAACTAAACTATCCCAATGTCTAGAAACATTCAAATCTTTCAGAGAAATAAAAAAAGATATTAAGAAAGCATACTCTGAGTACACTTCTAGTTTCGAACGGTCAATACAAGAATGTCCTACCAAATTTTGGAATTTTATTAAATCAAAGAAAAAAAACTGCACAGACATACCAATACAAATGATTTCTGAAAACAATCAATATTTTGGACTGCGTGCTTTCGCTAACTACTTTCAGAGTGTTTATGTAGATTCTGAACAACCTGAGCAGCATCAGCATATGACAAACAACGAATCATATTTTAATATAAATTCGATTACAGAAAATTATGTAATATTGGCTATTTGACAATTAAAAAATAAAAAATCTCTTGGTCCTGATCTTATACCCAGATTTGTTTTGAAATGTTGCAAGGATATACTATCACAACCACTTTCAATAATCTTCAATCTTTCTCTCTAAACAATCAAATTTTCCCTCATTCCCTCAAAATATCGAAAATAACACCAATATATAAAAATGGCAACAGAGCTGATGTTACTAATTATAGACCAATAGCTATACTATCTAACGTAGCCCCAATATTTGAAATGGTAATATGTAAAAAACTAAATTACCTATCATCTTAAAAATCGACTAAGTGATGCTTAACATGGTTTCCGTTGAAATAGATCAACGACAGGCAATTTAACTGACTTTGTAAACTTCACAACGGACGTTCTGGCAAAAGGTGACCAAGTGGACGCTATCTACATAGACTTTGCTAAAGCGTTTGATAAAGTAAATCACAATATTCTAATTCAACTAAAGAATTTCTCAGTATCTGTAAATTTTTGAAATCATATCTAACAAACAGACCACAATACGTTTCAATTTTGGGTTGTAATTCGGAACCATTTATTGCAAAGTCGGGCGTACCACAAGGAAGCGCACTAGGGCCTATTCTATTTCTAATGTTCATTGACGATATAACACATGTTATAAGATTTAGTGCATGTTCATTGTTTGCTGACGACCTTAAACTACTTAGAATTATACGTAACCAGTTTGAAGCCGTTGCCTTTCAGGCAGAATTGGATAATATCTATAGATGGTCCAAAGAAAACCTAATTCTTTTTAATGTGGATAAATGTAAAAGCATGTCCTACACTTATTCAAGACGAAAAATAGATTTCCAATATAATTTGAATAGAGTGCCTCTCCTAAAAGTAACATCTGTAAAAGACCTAAGAGTTATAATTGATTCTAAACTTTCATTTTCAGAACATATTATACATATAATCAATCAATGCTACAAGAACCTAGGATTTATCATCCGAAATTCAAAAACTTTTAAAAACAAAAAGACCCTCTCTATTCTCTACAACGCAAATATACGTTCGAAACTAGAATATTGCTGCATTGTATGGTCACCAATGTATACTATTGCGATTAGCTGACTTCCAAGTGAACAGGGAACACACATCTAGCTACAAATTGAATTTAAAATATTATGAACAAATTTCCTTAAATAATAGGAGAACATTGTCAAGTGTTTTGTACCTTTACAAAATTGGAAATAATCTGGCATAAGACTGTCGATCTCTAGTAAATATTAAGTTAGCTGTTCCATTAAGTAAAACACGTCTCAAAAACCATCAAACATTTCAACCAATTACACCAAGAACAAATTACCAATCTAAGTTCCCTATCAACATGATGGTTAGAAATTACAACCAACTCCAACAAGTTTGCGATTTCTTCGGAACCAGATACAGGCACTTTAAATTACAGATAGTAAACCACCTTAGTGAAACTTAAAATCTTTAAAGTCTTAAACATAAATTAGTTAATGTTGTTTAAGTTTAATGTTTAAGTTAGTTTTTAGTCTAGTTAAAGTTAGGTAGAGCTTAAGATAAGTCAAATTAAACAAAGCAATGTAATTGGCATAACACCTGTATCTGTCTTTTATAAATAAATAAATATTTTTTTGCCTGTATAATTGAAAACAATAAATCTACATTATTACAATTTGTCCGTTTATGATTTATTCTTATTCATTTTATTCCAGTTCAAAAGAAATTACCTTAAATTATTATTGAAAAAATAAAACTGGTTCTTAAAAACCAAAACTAGGAATATAACGTCCTACGTTTATGATATTTTCGTGTCCATTGAATAATTTGTTTAATGATCTTTTCTTTTGAGTTTAATTGTTACACAAAAACTGCAGGTTTGTATTCCCATTCCACAAATGTTGCACATCATCGATCTTGTAAATTGAAAACCATTTGTAAGCCTCAAATTACCCCCTATAACATAAAAAAGAGGAACGTGGAATACTGCACCAGATGCGGCAAATATATCACATTCGGAGACGTGCTACTCTCGTCGTTCATAAATGAATTTTTCATTAGCAAACTATCTAAAAATGGAAAACGCCCCCTTCTGTATTGTATATCGTTTGTTTTATTTCCGAGAGAAGAGCGTTTTGAAATATTGTATCATATGGCTGATTCTCACCTGAGTCATGACGTTGAAATAAGCAATTTTGGTGGAAAGGCATGCGATAATATAATATATTTATAATAAATTATTAATTCACTTTTACCAATTATAAACGGCTATTAGTATTTGTTATATTTAAATACGTAATATGATCAAACCGTTGTCAAGTCATCAAAATTGGTTAAACATTATTTTTAATTTGATTATAATTTGTATTAAATACAATATTATTTACAAGGATTAAATATGCAGTCGGCTCCATTTTGTTGGGAGTCCGCAGAAAACTGCGGTTTACAGCAGCTTCAAATTACAAAGATTATTGAAGATGATGTTTTCAGAGTTATTAAATCGTTTAAAGTTAGACATACTTCGGGTTCGGATGGTATGCCCGCCTTTGCAGTCAAGGACTGTGCCTCAGTCTTTATTAAGTCGATTTCAACTATATTCAGTTTGTCATTGAAATGTGCGAGTTTCCAAATTTCTGGAAACTGTCAAGGATGAGCCCATCTTCAAAATAGGTTATACCTAGGCAGGATATTATAAACTACCGGTCAATTGCCATAAATCGAATTTTGTCAAGTGTTTTTTCTGGACGATCCACTGCTGATCACTTCACTTTAAGCCAGTTATTAGCGGAAATCTTAGATAGGGGTGGTCGACGCTAATTATACATATTTTACCAGAGGCCTTTGACAGGCTTGACCATGGAATTTTGCTGCAAAATCTTTCAGAATTTGGCTTAACTGTGAATTTTTCTACTTATCTCAATGAACGTAAGTTGTATGTGAAGTACAACCAAGAAACAAAGTCTATCATCTGGAAAATAATAATAATAATAATAATAATAATAATAAATGTCTTTATTCATGGGCGAGTTTCAGTACTGTAATATTCAAGGAATATAACAGTCTGCTCAGCTAACCCAAATATCATTTTAATATCTAAATGTCTCTATTGGATTAAGGGGGTTCTTGTTTTGAATCTAAATATTTAACTATACCACCAAAAAACAAACTGTAGTATCTGGAAAATATCATTTCAGTATCTGAATGTCACTATCCAAAAAAGTGGTGCTGGTCTAAGGAATATTGAATCCAATTATTTCACTATCATTTTAATATCTTAATGTCCCTATTGAAGTAAGTCGTTCTTTTCATTGGCGTTTTGAATATAATTATTTAACTATACCACCAAAAAACAAAGTGTAGTATCTGGAATATATCATTTTAGTATCTGAATGTCCCTATGCAAACAAGTGGTTCTGGTCTATGGAATTTTGAATCCAATTATTTAACTATACCACCAAAGATCAAAATGTAGTATCTGGAATATATGACTTTAATATCTGAATGTAATTATTGAAGTATCTGATTCTTGTCTTTGGCATTATGAATCTAATTATTTCACTATACCACCAAAAAACAAAGTGTAGTATCTGGAATATATCATTTTAGTATCTGAATGTCCCTATGAAAACAAGCGGTTCTGGTCTATGGAATTTTAAATCCAATTGCTTCACTATACAACCAAAAAAGAATGTCCCTATTGAAGTAAGTGGTTCATGTCTTTGGAATTTTGAATCCATATATTTAACTATACCACCAAAGATCAAAGTGTAGTATCTGGAATATATCATTTTAATATCTGAATGTCCCTATTGAAGTAAGTGGTTCTTGTCTTTGGCATTTTGAATCTAATTATTTAAATATTCCACCAAAAAACAGGGTGTAGTATTTAACTATACCACCAAAAAGCAAAGTGTAGTATCTGGAATATATTATCTTAATATCTGAATGTCTCCATGGAAACAAGTAGTTCTGGTCTATGGAATTTTGAATCCAATTATTTAACTATACAACCAAAAAACAAAGTGTAAATTATATATTCTTTAATATTTTCATGATAAATCAAAAGAAGGCGTTCATTTAAGAGAAAAACTTAAGAGTAAATAAAATGTAAAAGTAATATTTATTTGAACGAAATATTAAAAAAAAAGCAGGCTCCCTTCTCCCCTACACCTGCACCAGATATTAGTATATTTAATATGAGTATTTAAATAGGTATGTAGAATTAGCAAGTAATGGATTAGTGAAAATAAAAGCAAAAATCATGACCGTGAATACTATTTAAATACATATACAAATATACTAAATTATTCCACACCTTTTAATAATTAAGTAAATTAAAAACTTAGAAAATACCAAAACACCGATATCTGTATTGTAAAAGTATATTTTCAGAGGCCTACATTGTGGACGTCACAAAAATATAGTTTCTCACCTTGGCGTAATTCTTATAGGTTTTATTGAATATTTTAGTGTCTTTACGTTTATTAGTTATGTCATATACTTTCTTTTTTATGGGTCCGTTCGACTTGTGTCAAGTGTAGTATCTAGAATATATCATTTTAGTATCTGAATGTCCATATCGAAAACAGTGGTTATGGTCTATGGAATTTTGAATCCAATAATTTAACTATACAACCAAAAAACAAAGTGTAGTATTTAGATTATATCATTTTAATATCTGAGTATCCCTATTGAAGAAACTGGTTCTTGTCATTGGCCTTTTGAATCTAATTATGTACTATACCACCAAAAAACAAAGTGTAGTATCTGGAATATATTATTTCTATGGAATTTTAATTCCAATTATTTAACTATACAACCAAAAACAAAATGTAGTATTTAGAATAGATAATTTCAATATCTGAATGTCCCTATAGAAGTAAGTCGTTCTTGTATTTGGCATTTTGAATCTAATTATTTAACTATACCACCAAAGATCAAAATGTTGTATGTGGAATATATCATTTTTATATCTGAATGTCCCTATGGAATTAAGTGGTTCTTGTATGTCTGCAAAAATAATAAATAAAAACTAACATAATAAAAAATCGTTTTTTCAAAAATTCTAGTACTCTCTATTAACCGACATTGTAACTCCTTTCATTTCCAAGATTCCAATGCTATCCCATTCTTATCTTGGACACAGTGTCTACGTAATATTTGTATTTTTCTAGAATAACACCTGAAGAAGACGAAAAACCATCCTCGAAACGTTGTAAAAAAAAACTAAAATAAAATTAGGCAAGCGAAATATAAAATTCAGTTTTCTGTCAATTCAATATAATACTTGTACGACAAAATAAGTAATTAGGATTGGTCATTTTAATCTAAAAATCTTATAAGTTAAAGTCACTTACACCTGATACTCATTTTCCAATGTTCCTAGATGCCATTAGCACCCATAACAAAGTTTGCCTTATAGTTCCAAGCTTCAAATTGTTTAATATTTTATCACAACATATTTCGACAATATTAGAAACGATATTATCGATTTTTAATACACTCATTACTATTACATGACGTACCCGGCGATGACTGAAAAAAAATCTGCAAAATAACAAAACAAAAATAATTGTATCCGGTTAGTTTAGGTTATTCGAAGATTTAGCGTACCTGACATAACCAATTGAAATTATTGCCAAAATCCATTAACATATCGAATAGACTAGGCGACTGATCTTCACTGCTGTATCTGTAAAATCAATGCCTTTAAATTTAAATAATCATTGAGGTATTATTAATAAACCAACCTGCTTTAAGTAAATGATATTTGGCAACTCCGCAATTAGTTTTGTAGCTTCGTGACGTCCAATATATTGCTCAACCGAAGCTGTAGCTTAATACTTAATTGAAATTGATTGTTGATCAATAATTGAAGAATTTGTTTAGGATCTGATAATAATGAACTCAAAATTTTGCAACAAATTGTTTTTGTTAACTTTAATTAGCACATTTTGAAACTCAAACCTAGCCTGCTGAAATATTAATACTTAATTGAAATTGATTGTTGATCATTTATTGAAGAATTTGTTTAAGATCTGATGATATTAACCTCAAAATTTTGGAACAAATTGTTTTTATTTACTTTAATTAGCACATTTTAAAACTCAAACCTAGGCTGCTAATTGAAATGTTAAAACTTAATTGAAATGTATTGGTTATCATTAATTGAAGAATTTGTTTAAGATCTGATGATAATGAACTCCAAATTTTGAAACAAATTGTTTTTGTTTACTGTAATTAACACATTTTGAAACTCACACCTAGGCTGCTAATTGAAATGTTAATACTTCATTGAAACTGATTGTTGATCATTTATTGAAGAATTTGTTTAAGATCTGATGATATTAACCTCAAAATTTTGAAACAAATGGTTTTTATTTACTTTAATTAGCACATTTTGAAGCTCAAACCTAGGCTGCTAGTTGAAATGTTAATACTTAATTGAAATTGATTGTTTATCATTAATTGAAGAGCTTGTTTAAGATCTGATGATAATGAACTCCAAATTTTGAAAGAAATTATTTTTGTTTATTTTTATTAACACAGTTTGAAACTCACACCTAGGCTGCTAATTGAAATGTTAATACTTAATTGAAACTGATTGTTGATAATGAACTCAAAATTTTGAAACAAATTGTTTTTGTTTGCTTTAATTAGCACATTTTGAAACTCAAACCTAGGCTAATAATTGAAATGTTAATACTTAATTGAAATTGATTGTTGATCAATTTATTGAAGAACTTGTTTAAGATCTGATGATAGTGAACTCAAAATTTTGAAACAAATTGTTTTTGTTTACTTTAATTAGCACATTTTGAAACTTAAACCTAGGCTGCTAAGTGAAATGCTAATACTTAATTGAAATTGATTGTTGATCATTTATTGTAGAATCTGTTTATGATCTGATGATAATGAACTTAAAATTTTGAAACAAATTGTTTTTGTTTACTTTAATTAGCACATTTTGAAACTCAGACCTAGGCTGCTAATTGAAATGTTAATACTTAATTGAAATTGATTGTTGATCATTTATTGAAGAATCTGTTTAAGATCTGATGATAATGAACTTAAAGTTTTGAAACAATTTGTTTTTGTTTACTTTAATTAGCACATTTTGAAACTCAGACCTAGGCTGCTAATTGAAATGTTAATACTTAATTGCAATTAATCGTTTATCATTTACTGAAGAATTTGTTTTAGATCTAATGCATTTAAACTTTCGAATAAAATTGCCTTTGTTCACTTTAATTAGCATGCACATTTTGAAACTCAAATCCTTGAATCTCCTAACATCAAAAGCATAATATTCCCATTAATTCCTTTGCATACTTTTCTTTTGCCATGGTTATTAAATACTTTTAGTGCATATGCCCTCTACGTACTTCTGCAAAAAAAGATAAAAATGTTATAATTACAAAATCGATTAATTGATTCGTTGATGAAACATTAAAACAATTTCATCTAGCAAATAAAGCTAGTATTTGCCTACAAGACAATTCCGTATTGTTTTTAATTTTGATTTCTAGTGGTTACTTGAGAAGACAAAAACAATGTGGAATCAATACATCCATGGCTGTATAATACAAATATGCTTAAATTCACTTACACATAGAATTTTGTAGCTTATTCTTCCAAACCAGGAGTTGTTTACCATACTTCAATGTATTATCATTGCCCAAATGAAGTCACTTACGGTTTTTTTTCGGAATTTACAAGCGCGAGTCGAGCTACTATTTACTTTAACGAATAACGACTCCGAAAATCACAATCGCCATAAAGTCCAGAGATTTCCGACAACAAATACGTCACTAGGTTTTACGCATTACCGGCCCGGCGCACTGGATTTAATTTATCTGTAACAAAGAAAGTAGGCACTGTTAAAAAGTACGATTATTTTTTTGTTTATAATTTTTGACTATTAAGAAAATTATACGCAATATTACTGAATTTATTGGAAGAGTACCTACCATGTGACAAACCTTGCTGCACTAAACACCAATCCATTCCATTCCATGCTTAACCTTAACAAGACTAGGGCCTATGGGCACTCCTGAAATGTACAAAAAAATATTTCTTTAAAAAAATATAATATTTTAAAATCGGATAGTTTTATTTTGCACATTTATTTATTAACTAATTTGTGTCGCCCTGTATACAGGATCAGTCACGACGGAATTTTATGAGAGAACTAGACTTATTTTTTGAAAAAAGAGGGGCATATCAAAGTTACGTTTCTTTTAATATAATGTCTTTATCACATATTTGAATTGAGTATGAAAAATAAGTAAAACTTTCGTAAGAGTTGCCTATACATATACAGAGCATTATGATTTATTTTAATTTTTGTTACAATTCCAATGTTTGCGAAAAAATTGATTGTTACCAAAGAAAACTAATTTTGTCAAAATTACTCCTGGATCTGAAAAGTAGGCCGCTTCGTTGATTTAGTAGCCAATGTAAATTTTTTATCAAAATGATTCAATTTTGTGAAAAATATTTGGACATTTTGATCTGAAAAATATAATAAATTAAAATAACTTACACCTGATACGCCTTCCTTTGTTTAAACTGCTGAATACCATACCATCTTTATACCCATAACCAAACTTGCCATAGTTTCAAGCTCCAAATTGTTCAGTATTATTTCACAACACATTTCGATTTAAAAAGTGAGTAGCTCGACAATATTAGAACCCTTATTACCGATTTTTTAACACATTACACACATTACTATTACGCGACGGACCCGGCGATGACTGAAAAAAAAATATCTGCAAAATAAAAAAATATAATTGTATACAGTTAGTTTAGGTTATCCAAATATTTAGCGTACCTGATATAACCAGTTGAAATTATAGCCAAAATCCGTTAATATAGAATAGACTAGGCGTAGACTAGACTAGACTAGGCGACTGATCTTCATTGCTGTATCTATAAAATCAATGCCTTTAAATTTAAATAATCATTGAGGTATTATTAATAAACCAACCTGCTTTAAGTAAATGATATTTGGCAACTCCGCAATTAGTTTTGTGGCCTCGTGACGTACAATATATCGCTCAACCGAAGCTGTAGCTTAATACTTAATTCAAATTAATTTTTGATCATTTATTGAGGAATTTGTTTAAGATCTGATGATAATGAACTTAAAATTTTGAAACAACTTGTTTTTGTTTGCTTCAATTAGCACATTTTGAAACTCAAACCTAGGCTACTAATTGAAATGTTAATACTTAATTGAAATTGATTGTTGATCAATTTATTGAAGAATTTGTTTTAGATCTAATGCATTTAGACTTTCGAAAGAAATTGCTTTTGTTCACTTTAATTAGCATGCACATTTCGAAACTCAAATCCTTGAATCTCCTAACATCAAAAGCATAATATTCCCGTTAATTTCTTTGCATACTTTTCTGTTTGCCATGGTTTTTAAATACTTTTAGTGCATATGCCCTCTACGTACTTCTGCAAAAAAAGATAAAAATGTTATAATTACAAAATCGATTAATTGATTCGTTGATGAAACATTAAAACAATTTCATCTAGCAAATTAAGCTAGTATTTGGAGACAATTCCGTATTGTGTTTAATTTTGATTTCTAGTGGTTAATTGAGAAGACAAAAACAATGTGGAATGAATACATCCATGGCTGTATAATACAAATATGCTTAAATTCACTTACACATATAATTTTGTAGCTTATTCTTCCAAACCAGGAGTTGTTTACCATACTTCAATGTCTAATCATTGCCAAAATGAAGTCACTTACGGTTTTTTTTCGGAATTTACAAGCGCGAGTCGAGCTACTATTTACTTTAACGCATAACGACTCCGAAAATCACAATCGCCATAAAGTCCAGAGGTTTCCGACAAAAAATACGTCACTAGGTTTTACGCATTACCGGCCCGGTGCACTGGATTTAATTTATCTGTAACAAAGAAAGTAGGCACTGTTAAAAAGTACGATTATTTTTTTGTTTATAATTTTTGACTATTAAAAAAATTATACGCAATATTACTGAATTTATTCGAAGAGTACCTACCATGTGAAAAACCTTGCTGCACTAAACACCAATCCATTCCATTCCATTCCATGCTTAACCTTAACAAGACTAGGGCCTATGGGCACTCCTGAAATGTACAAAAAATATTTCTTTAAAAAAATATAATATTTTAAAATCGGATAGTTTTATTTTGCATATGGAACTAATTTCTGTCGCCCTGTATACAGGATCAGTCACGACCGAATTTTATGAGAGAACTAGAGTTATTTTTTGAAAAAAGAGGGGCATATCAAAGTTACGTTTTTTTAATATAATGCCTTTATCACATATTGGAATTGAGTATGAAAAATAAGTAAAACTTTCGTAAGAGTTGCCTATAGACCTATACAGAACATTATGATTTATTTTAATTTTTGTTACCATTCCAATGTTTGCGAAAAAATTGACTGTTACCAAACAAAACTAATTTTGACAAAAATTACTCCTGGATCTCAAAAGTAGGCCGCTTCGTTGATTTAGTTGCCAATTTAAATTTTTTATCAAAATTATTCAATTTTGAGAAAAATATTTGGACATTTTGATCTGAAAAAAAATCTAATAAATTAAAATAACTTACACCTGATACGCCTTCCTTTGTTTAAACTGCTGAATACCATACCATCTTTCCCATAACCAAACTTGCCATAGTTCCAAGCACCAAATTGTTATTATTTCACAACACATTTCGACTTAAAGTGAGTAGCTCGACAATATTAGAAACCTTATTACCGATTTTTTAACACATTACACACATTACTATTACGCGACGGACCCGGCGATGACTGAAAAAAAATATCTGCAAAATAAAAAAATATAATTGTATACAGTTAGTTTAGGTTATCCAAATATTTAGCGTACCTGATATAACCAGTTGAAATTATCGCCAAAATCCATTAACATATGGAATAGACTAGGCGACTGATCTTCACTGCTGTATCTGTCAAATCAATGGCTTTAAATTTAAATAATCATTGAGGTATTATTAATAAACCAACTTGCTTTAAGTAAATGATATTTGGCAACTCCGAAATTAGTTTTCTGGCTTCGTGATGTCCAATATATCGCTCAACCGAGCTGTAGCTGCTAGTAAGGCTGCTCTTTGAAATTTTGTTACTTAATACTTAATTCAAATTAATTTTTGATCATTTATTGAAATTTTTGTTTAAAACCTGATGATAACCGAACTCAGAATGTTGGAACAAATTGTATTGTTGACTTTAATTAGCACATTTTGAAACTCAAACCTTGCTGTTCTTTGAAATTTTGATACTTAATTGAAATTCATTTTCGATCATTTGTTGAAGTTCTTGTTTAAAATCTGATGAACCCCGTACTTAAAATTTTGAAAAAAATAGCTCTTATTTACTTGAATTAACACATTTTGAAATCCAAACTCTTGAATCTCCTAACATCAAAAGCAGCCTTAAATAATATTTCCGTTCTGAAATACTTTTATTAGATATACCATCTACGCACTTCTGCAAAAAAAAAAAGTTGTTCATGGTTAAAAATAATTCTATAATACAAATAAGCTTAAATTCACTTACACCTACAATTTGTCGAATATTCTACTAAACCAGGAGTTGTTTACCATGCTTCAGTTACCAGTGTGTTACTATTGTCCAATATAAATCCTCATATAAGTTTTATTCTTTTGAAAATTACAAGCGCAAGTCGGGCTACTATTTAATTTAACGAAAAACGACTTCGAAATCGCAAATAAATCATAAACTCACACACAAACTCACTAGTTTTTACGCATTACCACCGCCGCGAACTGGATATGATTTATCTGTAACAAAGAAAGTACGCACTGTTAACAATTAATAAAGATTTTTTTTTTTATACTTTTTGACTATTAAAAAATTTATACGCAATACTACTGAATTTATTCGAAGAATACCTACCATGTGACAAAACCTTGCTGCACTAAACTTCAATCCATTCCATTCCATTCCATGCCTAACCTTAACAAAACTAGGGTCTATGGGCACTCCTGAAATGTAGAAAAAGAAATTATTAACAAAATTATTCTAAAACATATTATAACAATTATTTTAGAACAGGAATATTTATTTGCAACTTGCACCTAATTCTGACGGCAAATGGATGTCAACTTCCTTATTTCAAATACGACCCTATATAAATTATATATTTTTTTTTGAATTCTCCTTGTAATTCTAAACATATTTCATGCATAATATGGTATACCTATCGCCAGTGCTTTCGAAATATTTGAAATTTTATATCAAAAATGACGTTTTCAGAATAAAGAATAATAACATTTTTTTATTATATGGAAGCTTTAATAATTTAATTTGTTAGAATATCCTAGGAGAGACCTACTTTAGCCGCCTACGTATATTTTTTTAGTAAATATTAATACAGGGTATTTGAAAAAAAGGGTAAAAAATCAAATTGAAAAAAGTGTCAAAATTCAAAATTTTTAAATGGCAACCCGGCATTTTATATTTTTTTTATTTTTTTGCATCAAAAATAAGGGCAAGTTTATGAAAGGATGTCTATCCCAAAAACTGATAGTTTTTAAAATAATGACAAATTTACATTTTTCTACTACAATAGTGATATGAATTTAAAATTTATTTGATTTTAGTTGGCCATGATGGCTTTAGGTAACAAATAAATATGACACTTGTCAAAAATAATCAATAATTATAACAAATTGTAAATGTGTAAATTTGTTTATTATTTATAGAGAATGTGACAGAGTGATAACATGAATGTGTGATAACATTTGCTACCAAGCTACCACGCACTAGATTCTTGAAAATATTTTAGCCGAATTGGTCCCATCGACCTACGGACTACGCCAGATTTTCAGATTGTTCCACTGTGTAGTTTCTCCATAATCGATCGAATCCCTTCCCGGTGGGACACCCGGTATAGCTATAGTGTTTTAAATGACTATACAGGGTTATTCACGCCATACGACACGGAATAGTGTGGCTAAACTATTTAATTTCCTAAAAGTTTTATTCATGGGTTCGATGAAAATGATTTATGGCTACATTTTAAAAATATTGTGAATCTATGCAGGGTGTGCCAAATATAAGAAATGGACCAGAGTTGTGTTTTTTTAAATGGAATGCTCTGTATATGAATATATTTTTAGATTCCCCGTTCAAAATAAATCTAACTTTCATTAAAGTACACATCTCACCTAAACCTGACAGTTTTTTAAATATTTTAATTTTTAAAAAATATAGACATAATTTGAATGAAAAAATTCACACCTATTCGTTTGTTCTTTTTAAGCCAGTCTGGGCTGATAAATATACCCACTCATCACTTGTTACGCGACATATAAAAAACCCCCAATACTGAATACAGGTCCAATACTACTAGTTATCTGAACATAAAGTTTAATTCTAAATAACTTGTTTATTTCAAATGGAACACGCGGTGTATGAGGTCAAAATTAGATGCACAAAGTAATTATCTGTCGAATATTATAATACTTTCCTATGGATAACTCTTGCCGTTTTCGTGGAAAATGTACATATTCAAATTATTAAGCGAATTTTTAATTGAATCTCTTAGTTTCAAGACCACCCTGTATTTGATGATGCAAAAATTAAAGTTGAAGTAAAGCTTTCCTATAAATATATATATCTTTAATTTTGCTTGGAAGAGGCACACATATTGGAAAAATTTTCAAAATTAGAATATCTATCAAGTCAGTCATGAGAATTTGAGAAGACAGAATACATTTTTTAGCTCTCCATATCATATATTAAGTAATATATGTATACAGGGTGGTAAATAAGTGCGACAAACACCAGGAGGTAATTCTGGATGAAAAAATAATGACAGTTTGCTATATAAACGTATGTCCGCAAATGCTTCGTTTTCTGAGATACGGGGCTGAAGATTTATTGATTGTTCTGAAACCGGTGGACCTATGCAAAATGAAGTGTAGTGGGTTTTAAGAGGTAGTTATTGCGCATTTTTTGGCATGCAATTAAGCATTTTATGTTCATCAGTGGCGCGCATACGGGTAATGATCTTAATTTTTTTAAAGAAAAAAATGGTACGCCACCGGAATTTTTCGAATTCCCCATTCAATTTGCGATAAAAAATCTTTCTTGCTTTTTTATCGTAGGGGGTATCGTTTTTGTGCAAAAAAATAAAACATCTTACCCCGTATTTTTCATTTCTTTAATACATTATGAAGAACTATCTAATACAATAAACATTAACCCAAAACAATTAGAGAAAATAACACTAATAATAAAGAAACGCTAATTTGACATTTCGTTGAAATATCCGTATTTAACAGAATGTTGACAGTAGCCTACGAGCATCGCCGCGAGATGTTTTATTTTTTTGCACAAATGCCCCCTACGATGAAAAAGCAAGAGATTTTTTATTAGAAATTGATGGAGGAATTCCAAAATGATTTGTAATTTGAAAAATTCCAGTGGCGTACCATTTTTTTTTCTTTCAAAAAAAATTGAGATCATTACCCGTATGAGCGCCACTGATGAACATAAAATTCTTAATTGCATGTCAAAAAATGCGCAATAACTATTTCTTAAAACCCACTAAATTTCATTTGCACATCGCCACCGGTTTCAGAGCAATCAATAAATCTTCAGTTTTTAAGAAAAACTTTAACTGTATCCCAGAAAACGAGGCATTGTGTTTATATAGCAAACTGTCATTATTTTTTCATGCAGAATTACCTCCAGAAGTTTGTAGCACTTATTTACTAACACCCTGTATATGGAGACTATTAATTTCATGAAAAATTTTTGTTTTTAATTTCACCGGAAATACTTGTTTTTGGTCATTTTTTACATAAATAAGTAGTTTTAAAAAAATGTCTGTCTGTCAGCTGACCTAAAGTAAGATAACCTAAAAAATGCAGCATATAATTTTTATTTACATAGGCGTCCGTAAATAGTAGAAAAAGGGGTAAATTAAAAAAAAATGTAAACAATTTTATATTTAACTAGTTGAATTGGTGTTAAAAATAAAAGACAAAAATTAATGTACCATAGGCGTTCGTGAAAATTCTATAAAAGGGCCAGAAAAAATTTGTATCCGTGATAACTCAAAAACCACTTAACGGATTTTAAGCACATTTGGGACGAAAATACTACAAGATATTTATAGGTGGTGATTAACATTGAGCGTAAGCAAGAGGTTTAAAAGAGGGTTCAAAAATTTAAAAAACCATAGTTCTTAAACTTATCCAAAATATTGAATAATTTTTCATAGTTGTGATGGGATATAACCTAAAAAATGTTACATAAAAGAATTGGTTCACACAGGCGTTCGAAAATAGTCCAAAAAAGGGTAAAAAACGAAAAAAATTAAATGTAAATTTTTTTATAATTAACTAGTTGAATTGGTGCTAAAAATACACGACAAAAATCATAGGCGTCCGTGAAAATTCTATAAAAGGGTCAGCTTTGATATAAGATAACCTACAACATGCAGCATAATAATTTTGTTTACATAGGGGTTCGTAAATAGTAGAAAAGGGGGCAAAATAAATTTTATAATAAAACTCAATAAAATCAATTATTTTGCGTACAAGAACTTGGCCTAGAAGACCTGAAATATAAAATATGTACGTAAAAATAGTGCCTCCAAAGACAAAAAATATGAACAAAACCCCATACTTAAAAAAAATAGCTGTCTAAAACAAAACAAAAATTTAATAAATTTAGATAAATGACAAAAAAGTCATAAAATTATTACTTTTACACTTAAATATTTTATTATTTTTGAACCATAATTCTAATTTTTTTACTTTTTCTTGGGATGTTCGGTTCTTATAAAAAAAAATTTCTTTACAAAACTTTTTTAAATAAAGACATTCATCTTTATTGTCGTCAAATACATAAAAACTAAAATGACAACGACGATTCGTCACTAATTAGTAACTTCTTCAGGTTGAACACATTTTTCTTACACAAATTCCAATACGTCAATATCAAAAAATAACAACCAATTTTCTTTATAGATACAAACACAACATTTAAAACATTCACATATAATAAAATTCATTTTTATTTAAGGATAGATCTAAATATATTTTTTTTATAAGAACCGAACACCCGAAGAAAAAGTAAACTGAAAAAAAAATTAAGGCGTTTTTGAATTATAGCAAATTTTCGATTTTAAATTTGAACTTTGAGACCCTGTAACTAGACAACTAAGCCCTTTAAGGGTAGGTATATGTCTCTATATCAAAATGCATGGATTAGTGAAAGCTTTCTGTGGTAGTGTTTTGTCGGTCGAATATAGGAACACCCTGTATATAGGTATACATCTCTGAATTGTTACAAGTATGATTACAATATACAGTGCTCTTTTATATTGTAGTTTTAAAAATATACATTTTGATTATTTTATCTCCATAGGCGTACCTAATTTTGTTCAAAATAGTCTAAATATTAATCACATAGAAAAAATATAAAAAAAAATATTAATTCTATTTGGCAAATCTCTGCCAAGAACAAGAACCAAGACGCGATTTCCATATCCTCAAATGGAACATTCATAAAGTTGTTTCTATGAATAATTTTGTGGAAAATATTTAGAACTATTGGACAATTTGATCGAAATATCTAAAAAAATTAAAATCACTTACACCTATTAGTCCTTCCTTTGCTTAACCTCCTGGATACCATACCATCATCACCAATAACCAAGTTTTACATAATCCCAAGCACTAAATTTTTCACTATTCACTGTGTTTAAAAAAGTAGCCCGACAGTATTACCGATTTTTTTAGTAGACACATCACTATTACCCGACGACGACCGCGGCGATTATTGAAAATTAAATTTCAATAACTAAAAACAAATGTAATTATTTATATCCACTTAATGTATTTCGCGATTACAATTTAAGACATTCTTTGTGGTAAAATACCAAAAATATCTTCCCGAGTCTATAACACATCCTTAAACTTCGCGAAAAGATGGTGTACTGAATACAATAATATTTTATTTTAATCACACACAAAATAATTGTAAAACGCACATTATTTCTTTATCATAGTGTGCTGTGAAAACCTATATCGCAGGGCAACAAAAAATGTAAAAAAGTATCTACGTACCTAGTTCTATTGTAATTCGAGAATAATATTTTAAAATATTACAGATAAGAAAACAGAAAAAAAACAGTAACGTAAACAACTGAGTAGTTTTTAGAGTTTTATTTTATATAGTGGGTTAAAATTTAACTTATTTCTTTTCTTAGAGGAAAATTCCAATATAATTTAAAATAATTGAACCGACAACAACTAATTGTTGCAGATAGAAAATACGTAACAAGTTCGTATATTTTTACACCTACAGGCTTTTTTTACGGAGGCCTCTCTAGAACGCCGTTGAAAGTCGGTTGTTCTTGGATAACTTTTAGAATAATCTGTATAATATAACAAAAATTGTATACGATGAACGCAAGTAAGGATCACTTAAAATAGTGTTCTTGAAACTAATCTAGCTTTTTTAGTTTACCAGGGGTGAACTATGCTCTAGACCTTCAAGCTTACATTTTTAACACCCTCTGTATAATAAAGAATCAAAAAAAAATCTTAGTATCCTGAACAATCAACAGCAACAAAAAAGATATTCCTTTTTACTGCCGATCAAATGTACTCTTATTGAAAAAAATAAAATAAAATATGCTGTGATGACCGATGAGGCTTCTTACAAACTTAGCTGGTTGAAACAAAAAGTAAAACTTTAATTCGTATTTTAATTTCAAATTAGGACGTTATAAAACTTGTAGCAAATACAAATCCTATGAGGCGGATAAAAAGAGGCTACAAACTTTGGGTTGTGGCAGACAATTACAGCTATAATTCAAATTTATCAATTTAAAGATAAGCTTTCTGCACGGAAATTGTATAGTTACGGCCTTAGAGAACGTGTTGTTTTGTCACTGACAGAAAAATATTGAGGGCAAAATAGAATAGTTTAGTTTGATCATCAGACTAAGATTACTTGTTGGCAAAAAATAAAATGGACGATAAATCAATGCGAAGGGGTAATTTCGACTATAGGGACAACAAGTCAGTGCTTTTCTTATCAAACTTTCACTTTCAAACTGGTTCAACCAGAATCAAATGAACGCAAAAAGATGGAACCAAGACAGAAATAACAATGAGGAACGTGTTTCTCTGTTAGATTTTCGAAGGAGTGTAAGTCTGGGATTGATGGCTTATTACAATCATCTCCTGGAGGATATTCAGCGATCTAATTCAACACGCAATATTTTCCAGGAAATTCCAGGTCATCACATTAGGAAACAAAGGTTCTCATTAGCCAACCTGTCTTCAATCAAGAGGTCAATTGAAGAATGTTCTTCTAAAGCAATTGAGTCTAGACTACACTCCAAGTGCTCCTTCTGTGTAACAAAGAATTGCTTTCTTTAATATCATATCGTTGAAGTCCTGAAATTTGATTTGTTTGAATAATTGCGTTGGTTCGGTCTGTTATCTTAGTGATATTATTTTGACCATACTTTGAGAACGTATTAGCATATTATTTAGTACCAACAGGACTTTTAAGGATTTTCACCGAAGAGGCGGTATGGGATGATCGCAATCCTCACGCCGCGCCGCCTAGGTGAGAGGTCACAACAGCAATTTACCATTAACATATATGGTTGAGTATTGTTGTTGTTGTTGTTTTTATTGGTCCGTACATGCTTCCACCTCGGCTAACTGGTGACATCTACTTACATTTTATTTATTTAAATTATTTTTACTTTTGGGGTGTTCTATAAGTGAGTTAATGTCAAAAATGAAATTTCAATATTTTTGGTTTTTTGAAGATGTTTTGAAGACCCCTGTAGATAATTCGGACTAATTATTAAAGACTATTTGAATCTGCTACTTTTTCCCCATAACCGATGTTCTAACTCATACCGTTTACATAATTTCAATAGTGATCAATTAAAAAGTGGCCACCCTGTATAACTAAATCGCACTAAATAAATTTCTCACATACCACCATAAATGTAATAAATTGTCACTTTTGTGTTCGTAATAATATAATACAAGCATACTACACTCCCACGGGACCTGTTAGTTCCACAGTCCCCTCTGTTAATTCCCACGGGTTGAACTAGACCAACATCATAGTTGACTGATGCTGCCATTAAAAAACGATTGTTTGCTCTCATGGCACACTTTGTGGGTACACAAATTAATTGTTGTATTGCTGCTATTGTTATACAGCTATGCCCAATTTGATTCGCTGATTCTGACAAGTGCTGTTCACTACTTTTAAGCTGTACGACCCATGTGAAATTTACTGAGAATCACATGTACCGGGTGGTCCATTAAGCCATATCATGCAATTTCTAGAATACGGCCTGTTCAATATAGACTGAGAGGTCCCTTTTTGACGTATAACTGATAGTTCTAACTTTTAAAATGGCGGTCAAGCTCTATTTTGAACAGAAATATTAAATGCAATGAGGCGAGTGATACCTCATTTTGAAGAAGATTTTATGCTGATTACGATGCGCAAGTTTCAAATTTCCAAAAAAAAATGTCGTCTTGTCAATGAGTCCATTAAGAATGGCATTTATACAGGGTGAGTCACGAGGAACTGTACATACTTCTACCATAAGTAGAGGCACGTCAGGAGATTATCAAATAACCATTAAAAAATTACTCCTTGTTTTGATTATTAATATACAGGGTGAATTATGGATCTTCACCAAAACAATGTTTCGTCATATCTTTTCAATGATTAAGTCGATTTATCTCATTTTTTTAAAAATTGTGTATATGTGTATGACAACTAACTGACATATTCAGAATTGAAAAAATCCAAGTCCGTCTTCGAGAAAATTTGTGGGACTGCTTCATACTCAACACTTCACCCTGTATATAATTTTTTAAAAATCTGATATAATTTTTTCAGAGGGCATAAATAGACAGTTAGACCTGGGTATTTGAATTTTTTGTTACACTCATCTCACACTTCCAATTAAAGATTTATTTTAGAGCCAAATTGAAAATTGGCAATAATGAAATATCTTACTGTATAATAATGTTTAGTTTTTAAAAAGAAATCTTCAAAATAGACAGAAACGACACACACTGTGCTCCAGTATGGTAAATACCATAATTTGAATCTATTTACAGGGCCGGATTTAAAAATCTGGCATATCTGGTTCATCCCAATAATTCACCCTTTATGTAACTTTTTCCACCCGTAATAGACAGAAAACAGATAAAAAATGTTTGTAATAACCTAGTTTTCTTATTTGTTTAAGGAAAACTCATGTGTCTAATTATTTTAATCGGAATGAAATGAACAGGTCAGGGAAATGTTTACTCATAAATTAAGAAATAAAATAACAAACCAATAAAACAGTTTTTACAATGTTCAACAAGGTAAAAACCAATTTAATAAACATTATATTCATTAGCCTGCGGGGGTTGGTATGAACTGTACCCACTTATCGGGGACATACCAAAATTGGGGTATATATTGGGGATGGCATCATAGACATGCCCATGGACCACATCAGACCAAAATTTGAATTTGACATACACTTCGAAGTGCATATTATGGACCGCGAAGTTCTTGATCAATACTGCATCATACGAACACTGAGAGGGATAACCTGGTTTACAGACGGGTCAAAAACCGAAAGTGAAAGTGGTGCAGGAATATATAGTGAGACAAGGAACACGAATCTAAGATTCTCACTGGGGAAAAACACATCCGTATTTCAAGCGGAAGTGTTTGCAATTCTGCAGTGTGCAAAACTACACATATTGAGGGCTTATACAAACAATCGAATTAATATATGTTCAGATAGCCAGGCGGCCTTAAGGGCTCTGAGAAGCCCCAAGGTTACAACTAAACTGGTATGGGAATGCCAAACAGAACTTAGAGCCTTGGCGGACCACAATAGGGTTAATCTAGTGTGGGTCCCGGGGCACTCGGGAATAGAAGGCAACGAGAGAGCAGATTGGCTGGCTAGAGAAGCCTCTGAAACCACATATACTGGCACGGAACCTGCGCCGGGCTTGTATAAAAGAACGGCGAGGAAACTCCTGAAGTGCTGGGCCAAAAGCGAGCACCAGAGATTTAATGTTAATTTATTCAATCACCCTTACAAACACCACAAGTGGTAATTACATGTAAAGCAGTAACAGGCTTAAACATAACAATACTTAAATATTCCAAGAACAAAACAGAAACAAATAAATGAGAACAAACCAATCCTAAAGTATTTAACTACATACACTATCAACACCCAACTCAGACATCAAAACAGATTATCATTGCTCAACATTCTCGATATCACTGCTAGAGAGGAGTTAAACATATCCAGGTTACTTTCAACCATATACCTATTACATATCACCATCATATAATTAATTGGCGAAAGACTTCCCTGTTTTATTGAAAATAAACTTTTATCCGTTATTCTTAAATTAGAGAGATATTGGGAACATATTCCCAAGCAGGAGCATGGGAAGAGGTTTATACCTGATGCAGCAACAAAACGTACTGAAAAACTGTTATCGTTAAGCAGGAGTCAGATGCGAATAACTATGGGACTCCTTACTGGGCATTGCGCTCTGAGAGACCACCTAAATAAGATGGAGCTGTATAATGGGGACCTGCAATGCAAGCAAGCAGTTGAAACAGCTTACCACGTAATATGTGAGTGGAGTTCTACAATCTACAATGAAGACGACACGCTATTTTTGGGTATGCACTGATTGCGCCAGCAGAAATTGACACCCAACACATAACTGAACTCCACAAGCTAGTGAGGGGACAGGGCTGCTGGATTGGGTGGCATAATATACGGGGACTTTTCACAATAAGCCAATGAGGCTGCAGTGAAACCGGGGACTTAGGTCGTACGGACCCTTTCAAAAAAAAAAGGCAATGGTGTGAGTTTACGACATTTAACTAGGTGAATAAATATTTGATTAATTCATCTTTACTCGTTTCGAAAATATTTCCAAAAATCGTCCTCAGGCAGTCATCTTTAACACCCTGTATCTTTGTAAATAAGGACTTTTCGAAAAATTACAATTTAGGTTTTTTTCATGATTAGACGTCTCGAATTCGCTCACAAATTTTGACCACCTATATTAGAAACACCTTGTATATTACAATTGATAATTTTTGAAACTACAAAATAGTAACTTCAAGTATAAAACGCGTATCTCATAATTTAGATCACAATATCTATTGTGACGCAATACCAAGTTAAAGCATGAGACACGACCTAAATTTTAAAAAAACAGCATGATTTTAGAGTCATGCAATATCCATATATAAATAATATCTGTAACAATTTGTAGGTGTCTCAATGAGCCATTCAGGTACATGGATAAAAATAATAAGGACTAATTATTATTGTTAAACGAACGTGACGTGGTAATTTGACAAGAAAATTGATATATACGGTTATGATTTAAAACGGTTTGTATGTATGTATAACAAGAGGTACAGAAAATAAACTTCTATCAAAACTACTGTTGGTAGTACTGTTTGTGTTCTTTTTTAGATATCAAATAGATGATAGCAGCAGTGTTGTAGCTAGGAATAGAAGTGAGGGGTTTATTACAAAAAGCAGATAAGTCCAAAATATACATTTTCTGGTCTATTGCGTCTTGTAACAATTTTTGCAAACTTTATCATAAGACAACTTCTTCGAAAAGTAGACCAGTCTCTAGATATAGGCATATGAAATCCCACCCACTGTTTTCGACAAGACAGCTTCCACAACAAGTAGTATTTAGCAGCATAGCTTCGTGGTCATTAATATATGTTTCCACAAAAACTAGATAAGTCCTATGATATATACACGAATTGAATATATTTTATTAAATTCCTATAAAATAATGTTTTGTTTTGTGACTTTTCTGGTTTTTGCAATAAACCCTTGAAGTATTGTAAAGGCAAAATACCACCAAATATATATGTACAAAAATAAGTAGTTATCCCTAAAAAACTTTGATTGGATGTATTATTTCTGAGACCAAATTTATTAAGTAATATCTAATCAATATAGGAATGAAAAAACTTAGGTAGCTTCGCACAAAACCAAATCCCCCAAGCTTCTCCACCAGAACACCTTGATCCTCCTTGTCAAATGCCAAAAATTCTAATCGGACTTGCTTATAATGCTCCATCAGGACAGGTTTCATGCCCAGTTTTTTTCTCTTCAAGTGTGGACATTTCTTTATTATCCTTTGCTTAGCTGTAGCACAAGAGTTCGACGCTATCCGCAAAATCGCATGACGCTCCCTGGCTGTTGTCGCCTTGCTTTTATTATTGCCATAGTTTTCGATGTTTTTCAGTTAGGCGTTAATTACCCAAGTACTTCCTGAATTCTTCTGGCGATATTTTGAATCGAGTAGCTTTCTTGTCCTCGAGTTTGGATTCTTCCACTTTCTTCTAAACATAATACTGACAACCAAGTACTGTCACAACTTGAAAAACTTTGTGGAAAAATTGTTGACTTGTTGTTAAGCAACGTAGTTTTGATTTATTTTACGCCCTCAGCTAATGATGATTAAAAACTACACTGAAAGTAATCTTTTAAAAATGTCCCAAACTTCAACGGTTCAAAATCTTGGGGTAAAGTTGAGCGTAAACGTTGTTAAAATGTGTAATCTAAATACATGGTTTGTTTTATGAATGTAACCAGTAAGCTTTGAACAAAATTAGATCAAACACTGTGTTACCAAAGAGAGTTCTTGTGGCAATAGGTAATCCGTGTTTATATACAGGGTGTCCTATGGTGACGGCCCATTAAAATATTTCGGAGACTACTTTGAATTGAATTTGGAAAATTTTGGTATATTTATTTCCAAATAGGGTCTATTCAAATATCATAATACCAACCGCTTAGCATTTCTGGTTATACCGGAAGTTGATAGAGACTTTAAAATTTTAAATAGAACAAACTATATATTATGACATTTTTGGATTCCACATAAGATTCTAGACATGTTTCATGCATTATGTTCTATACCTAAATCCAGCCGTTTTTGACGTATATCAAGATTTATGTCAAAACTGACATTTTAGGGCTCAATAATAATCACATTTTTTTCTTATAACGAAGTCTTCAGCAATCAATTTTCAGGCGTTTTCTTATTAAATAAGGTCTCCTTTTTCCGATACGTACGACATTTTCTGATTTATTCATACAGGGTGGTCAAAAAATTATACTGAAAACGATGTTATAAAAACAGTCGAAAGTCAGTTTTTTCAAATGGAACAGGTATATTTTTATAATTTTATCTTACGTATCATTAAACATTAGAGAAACATTCTAATAGGTTACTGATTTCGAAAATGGATAGTTTGCGAAATATCGGCAATGTAACATTTTTCAGCATTCTCGTAATTACTTTGACTAATTAATTTAGTGTGCCATGAAAATAATAACATTTTTCTGCAGGCCCATAAATCAAACATAATGTCGGTTAAATTAGAAAAAAGTTGTATAATTTAAACACCTTTTAAATCGTGTTTTCAAAAGTAAACTAACTTTAGCCGTTTTCGAGAATTTTCTAAAAAACGATTTTTTGCCATTTTATTTTTCATTTATATCTGACATTATTGAAAAGCACTTTCTCATTGTTACTTTTTGAGGAGAATGAGATAGCGTTTACAAATTTGTACTACGACGTTTCGTTTTTGAAAAACCATCATCACTTAAGTTTTTTTAAATACGGCCCTAGATTTTTTATTGTTAAATTTAAAGTCATTGTTCAGTATTTGTAGCTATTATTTAAAATGATTCAAGAAAAATCGCCATAGTTTGGCACATATATTGCGTCAAACATTCATCTGAGAAAGGCGTTTTTACAATAACTAAATTTAAAAAAACGCGTACAGAATAAAATGGTGTATTGAGACAAAAACGAATTGTCAAATAATAATAAATAATTGTGAGTAACGACAAAAGAATGTTTTTGCAAATCCTACTATACCTACTCTGCGTTCAGTCAGTTAAGTGCCAAACTATGGCGATTTCTCTTGAAAAATTTTAAATAACAGCTAAAAACACTGAAAACTTGTTTAAACCATTACATGTTGTGATATACGGCCTATTTTTGAATTAAAAATGGCTTTACGTTTAACAATAAAAATTCCAGGGCCGTGTTGATGATGGTTTTCCAAAAACGAAACGTCGCGTCGTATGGAAAATCTGTAAACGCTATCTTATTCTCCTAAAAAAGTAACAAGGAAAAAGTGCTTTTTAGTTTTTTATATCTGTAAAAATAATGTCAGAAATAAATGAAAACTAAATTCGCAAAAAATAGTTTTCTCAAAAATTTTCGAAAACGACTAAAGTTAGTTAAATTTTGAAAATACCGTTTAAAAGTTGTGTTAAATTCTACAACTTTTCTCTAATTTAGCCGACATTGTAACTCCTACCGTTTTCATGATTCCAAGGTTATGTAAAGTAATCAATATTAATCTTAAGGGATGTATATCACCAGGCGTTCCGATTTAGGCGGGATTGTCCCGCTTTCAAGTGAAACTTCACGGTTAGTCCCCCGTCTCGCGCTTGCAATATATTTTCCCGCTTTTTATGAAAATCCCCCTTAAAATTCGAAAAATATCCTTCCAAATATGATAAAACAAACCCTTTTAAATGTGGTTTTCTTTTAATTGCTTTTTTTCCCCGACCGATTTGCAATATAAAGTTATTTATAATTTAGGTAGACTTTTGGAAAAGGAACTGTTGAAATTATACTGTAAAGTTTTGTTTCTAATTTTCAGTCGCAACGCATATATGAAGAGCAAATTAAAAATTTAGCTAAGAAAAAATGTATTTTAAATATAATTTTTTTACTTTTCATACAAGGGCATAGACCTTTAAACCTAAAAAATGATTCGGCTGCGGTACATTATTTTCTCCTTGAAATCTACTTTGTCCCGCTTTTTAAAATTTCAAACCTAGCAACCCTACTTAACCAGCGGCACCTCTGTTTTGCAAATAATAACCTGATTTTAATCAGCATATGTTAATTTCTATGCCACTTAGTATTATCTATGAGCATCTATTAAATACCCACAACTGCACTATGATTAAATACAACTTAATAGCGATCATTATAGTTATTATTTTATTATTAAAAAACCACGACTACATAATAATTATGATTATCTATTACAAATAGTATGTATTTATTGTGTGTTAATTTGTGTGCATTTAGTTATTAATTTGCATAAATAAATATCTGTTGCCATTATATTTGGTTTATACGACTGTCTTTAAACGATATCGATGCATATCAAGTTGACTTGAAGCATCTATAAAATCTATGATCAATAAAATAATTGGATAGCAATTTAATGTGGAATTGATTTATGTTCTCTTTTACTGAGATGTACTTCCTCATTTATGATTCTTCATTCTTATATTATATACAGAGTGTTGCTATATTCGACCGACACCGCTCTATCCCAGAAAGCTCTCACTAATTCATGCATTTTGATATAGAGACATATACCCTTAGAGGGCTTAATTGGGTCAAATTTAAAATCCAAAATTTTCCATAATTTAAAAACGCCTTTCAATTTTTTTTTCACATTTAGTGACCGATATGTTCTTTAAAAAAGTAATATTTTGACATTAACAATCTTTTTAGAAAATTAACCAGTGGCATGCTAACGAAGTTAGTGACATTTTTTAAATTTCCTGTTTATTTTTGTAAAATGTAATAATTTTTTATTTATGAGTCTAAAGTGAACGGTTTTACGGTAATTTGCTTCTAAACAACAGCCTGCAATTGTCTGAGATACCGTGTAACATTACATACATTATTTCTAAATTAATGATCTCCTAAGCACACGTCAAATTTTTAATGTTAGTATATTTATTTCACTCAAAACTAATAAAAAAAATTAAACCTCATTTGAAAAAAGTTAATTTACTTTCAACTGTGTGTACCTTATTATGTCGCACCCTTTACTTGCAGACTTTTGTTAAGATGCAAATTTCTGCAAAACCATTCAATTTGGCCCCATAAAAAGTCATTACTTTATTAAACAAAAATGAAAAGGAAATTAAAAAAAAAAATAAAAGAAATAGGGGGATAAAAAGTGTCCCTAAGCCCGATAGCATACAACTAGTTAATTTTTTTTAAATATTGGTTATGTTAAAATATAACTTTTTTTTGTTTGTTTTAATTTTAATTACCTTTTTTTTTCCTTTGGGTATTAGGTTCGAATTTGGAAATGAAAATTCCTTATTTCATATTTGTAAAAATTGGTTTAGCCAAACCATTAAAATTTGTCATTTATTTTTTTCGTTTTACCTTTCCTGCTATCGACGCGACGTTTCGACAATGGTTATTGTCTTCTTCTGGATCATACTGTACTAGTTCCTAAAATTCCATTGAAAATTTGTTGTTTTTAGCTCTACAACATCGTGTTGAATTTTCGTTTCGTCAAAACGGAATTTTAGGAAATAGGCTTTTTGAAGCACCCTATATAATAATAAACTCTCTTAAAGAATCGTAAAACACAAATTTTAAGCTTGCAAATTGACAGCCTATAAAGTACCATATTCATAACAATTTTAGGAAATTAATCATGCATTTTGACCTCAAAAATATGCCCGAGTAGTTAGTCCCAGATACGTGCAGTAGGTATCTTCGATAGCGGGTATAGTGATTGCTTCAATATCGAGAAAATCAAAACTCAGTATCTCAATGCTATTTGGGGTACAGATACAATACGTTTTCAAGTGTTAGCTAGGTATATTCAATACTTAAGTAATATATGCTCTTTGTTATAATAAGGCGTAGTATTTACGCAATATTATGGCAGTAATAATAATTATGTTATCAACTTACTTAAGCATTAAATGCGTTACAGTATTATAGCCTCATCAATCTTATATCTTCTGCGTAGACCATTGTCAAAATAAGAACAAATATTTAATTTAACTTACATCACATTAGACATTATTAACGTGAATGACTTTTTATTTTGCTTAGAAAATTAGTCAGTGGGATAATTTTTAAATTGTACGTGATTATAGTTTTTAGGCACTTGAAAAGAATAAATAGTAAAGGCCGAAATAATTGAAAGAAAGTGAAAGCATGTTACCTTATTATTTTGATTCAAGTACTCCTTATAGTTTTTTTTTACTATAATAACAGGGCCAACATTATTAACAGAGAACATTAACATATTTCATACAAAATGGTATGTTTTCTTTTCTTTACGAATTCTAACAAATTACAAATCGCGAAGATATCAAATGGAATAGAAATAAAGATTCCATTTAACCTTTTTTGCAATAGTGAAATTAGGAGGGCTACAAATCTATGTGTAAACCTGGATTTCAAAATGTTTGGAAAACAATGGTCGTCATTTTGAAAATTTTAAAAATATTTCACTTTTTTTTTATTTTAATGTTATTGTGTTCGCTTTGTTATTTGCTTTTTAACTGTACCTGTTTGTTTTTTGACATACTATATCTAGTTTGTTTTCAATTTCAATAATTATGACCCATGCCAAACTTTCTCTTGTTTATTGGTTGTAGATCAGGACAGTTTTCATTATACTTACTCATGTTATTTCTATAAATTTGTCAATTTGCTCATGAATAATGAAGGTGTGCCATTTGAGAAAATTCACTTGTCAATTTTTTGTAGGAGATCATACTACAGTACTTTGTCACCACCATGTAAGATGTTATTGAACTACTTCCAACATTTAAGATTATGTCTATTCAACTGACAAAATGGCGATTATTTTCCGGAGATCAGTTTTGGACCAAATAAAATCAAAATACTTAAATTATTTATTTATTCAAAAACAGTTCAATAGAATAGGAATAGGAAAGTGTTGAAATAAATTACTCTAAAATTGATGGGGAATCCAAAAATATAGTAATATATAGGGTGTTTCATTTGAAATAAGCAATTTGGTATCCGTTATAACCGGAAGTCGTACAAATATGACATTATTGGAGAATCACCATCGACCAGCAATCACCCTGTATATTTGAGGTTAAAATGAATAACTATTTAAATAAAAATTACAATACCTACTCTTGAACTTAAGACGGAGAGGTAACTACGAGTATATATGCAAATTTTCTAAGTGACCTGTATAGAAAAAATTATGCCACATTAACAAATACACGCCAACATGCACAAGTATTGCATTTCGAAGAACTCTATACTTCTTATTAGGTATATCTTTGCTTATAACAATATGTATATTGTATACAGCAGCTATTTTGCATTTAAATAAAATTGAATAAATTAGGACATCCTTGGCTGATATTTCTGTACAACTTTGTATACATATAATGTACATATAATATCATACATTATTTAGTACTAAACAATGCAGTATCACAAAACTAATTTAAGATTATAGCTAGTTTGATTTATAATTAAAATATTCCATATATGTATTTTGTGAATAATTGCTTTACTACAATATTAATTCACTGGTATTCTGAGAATTTTAGGTATAATATTCAGTTCTCAATAGCAAATCGTGGGCAACTTAATCTAGTAGATATACGAGTATATTTCAACTTCAATGAAATATTGATTAAACTTTTAAAGAATAGTATTTTCTAAAGATTAAGTCAATCTGAATATTAAGAAATAAATGTTTTATTATGAGAAAGAAAAAAAAGTTCCAATGCTACTATTTTATTAATAAAATATTTGCATATTAAAAACACACTGTGAATACCTCAAATTAAACAATTAATTTTGACAAAATTGTCAAAGCTGCCGTGCCGGAGTATAATAATAATCGTCTTTATTAAGAATGCATACATACATTACACATTCAATTATCAAGAAGGCGCTATTCTTTAACACTTAACCTTCATGACAATTTTACAACTCAATAACAAATATACAACATACACAGCAAATTGGTGGAGTAGATAATTTACAAAATTAACATTAATTTCAAAATACTAATATTAGACCTGCATTAAATGAGATTTAATTGTTTTTCTAAAACTGAAAGGCCTTAATCCAAAATAAGCCGTATATGTATTATATAAACTTATGGCTTGATAGGTAAAACTTCTTTGAAATAAAGCTAACGAATGCTGAGGCATGGTCAAAAGATGTAGATTACGAATATTTCTGTTGTGAATATTATGTCTAAAACGCAATTTCTCGCGCAAATACTCGAGAGAAGAACTTTGGAGAATCCTATATATAAACACCAAGTAATGCAGCTTTACAATATTAGTTAATTTGAGCAACCCAAGTTCTCGAATCTTTTGCGATACATGATGATACTTTCGCAAGTTAGATATATATCTGCAGCATGTATTTTGTACAATTTGTAATCTATCCTTAGTCCGTTGATCAAGGCAGGGGTAATATACCAAGTGACAGTAGTAAAATAATGGCATAATAAGGGTTTCACAGACTTTTTTCCTAATTTTATAATTTAAAATGTTCCTATTTGCATATAAAACTTTCATACAAATATCACTTTTTTGAAGCAGGTTTTTACAGTGATTCTTAAATCTCAAATTCACAGCAAAGACGAGACCCAGATATTTCGCCTTATTTACAAAGGGTATACCCTAACATAGTTGTTTATTATTAATTGCAAGACTTAGATTTGTTTCTATATCGATTCTATGATTTTTGGAACCAAAAATCATAACCGAGGTATTATCCGGATTTATTTTTAAGTTGTGAGATACAGAATATCTGTAAATGCTATCAAGATCTTGATTAATTTGGGTTGAAGCTACATTGATGTTCTCCTTGTCAAGACAGTGCAAAAGGTGGGTATCATCGGCGTAGAACTGCAAATGAGAAAAAGCCACACAGGATGAAATATCGGATGTATAAATTAAAAATAAAACAGGACCCAGGACAGAGCCCTGTGGAACTCCCGAAATAACAGCTCCCGGAGGAGACATGACATTATTAACTGACACCTGCTAAGTACGATTCGTTAAGTAAGACCGAAACAATGAAAGTGATGCATCATCAAAGCCGTAAAATCTTAGTTTGGCAATAAGTATAAAGCTAACTCTATTCTGATTGGCTGAAAATAATAGGAATAAAATAATAACCAAGTTATCCATCGTGTATAACCGACTATTTATTTATTTATTAGTATTATGCTATTTATTATTTGTTTTATATTTGATTTTATTTTTATTTATTATTTTATTCTCTCAACATATAAAATTATTCAAATTTAATAATTAATATAAAAAAACGCTAGGTATAGGAATAGCTATAGAAATTAAGGGAAAGTTAATGGATATGGCAATAGTTTACTTCCCTCAAATTATTGAGAATCCACAGTAAGATAGACTAGGTACTTCTTGAAATTCATACAAATTTACGTATTTTATTTGAGACTGACTGACAAATATATACAGTGTGTCCCCCAGGATAGATGAAGACACACACACACAGACAGACAGATTTCCATCTGGAAATGGTCTTAATCGTCTCAAGGAACCTCAAAATGATTATATCCTTTATCTCAATTTTTTTTTAGCGCGGTCACAATACTTTCCTTGTAAATGAGGAAAACCAAGCGGTCCCCAGGAATTTCAAAAATCATTATATGGCATGTTTGTAAAAAACAGACAAAATTGCAACATACAGTGCTAGTAGACATATCCGAAAGATAGGTGCTAAAATAATATTTCGCATGATTTTAGTCACATAATCATCTACATTTCGTAAATGAAATGTTTACTTTCAATGCGTGGTAAATCGATACACGTGGCAACATGCGGTGTATCATAACCTTTAAACTAATGTCTACTTTAAACTTCAGTTGGGCAGGCGGTCATAGGCGTCGTAAAAATGGAGTTTAATATGATTTAAAAAAAAAAATTATTTTCAATCTTAATAAAAATGTTGGAAATTTTTTGAAAGACGATTCTGTTAAATCTTATTTTTCTCTACCTCCAGTTAAAATGTTTGTTCTGAGTGATAGTTAACCACCTATTAAGACATAATATAATTTTCTGCATTCTTCAAGTTACACAATGGTTCAGGAACCAACATCGAAATGAAAATCTTAATTAACTTATCTCTCACGCTGTTTGAAAAACGTTAAAAATTAATTTTTTTTACACTAAACCATGAACTGATCCTTAAATTTTGACAATATCCTATTACATATCTGTCATTTCAACGTAGGTACCATTTAAACTTCAATTTCCCACATCCCATTACATTAATGTAATTAAATAAAATTTCAGAAATAATTTGCTGGAATCACAACTTTTGAATTGCACTGTAAGATTACTAAAAACCACTATAGTTAATAGTACTACTAGCATAGCGACTACCTATTAATCTCAGCGCCATTTAGACGGGTCCAATAACTAGTATTTACCTACAGCTTTATTCTGGTTTCCACTAATTGCCGTACTCCATCCAACTTCAACAACACACCAAATGTAGATCTATATAATGTATAAATTGCCGGCCTTGGAAAAATTTTATTAATTATATACGTCACATGGCCGCTATATACTATACACGGCGCTGGAGCTTTAAAATCAACGTGTAAGTATAAATAATAATAAATGTTGCAGTTCCGTTCCGGTACACCCGCGTTCTACAGGGCTATTCATCAAGCACGTTAAGAAAAACTATTCTATTATATTATTTGAACTCTAATTAACATGTATAAGTTGTTCCTTTTCTAAAAAACAAATAAACCTGTGGCGACCATTATTCTTGCGCCACACTGTATATATTGTATTTGATTCTGTAGATACTGTGGCAACCTTTTTATGGTGCCACACTGTATATACGTATTTTTAAATTTAGTTAATTCTTTGTAAAAATTTAGTATAGTAGTTGTAAATAATATTTTCTAAATTTCACCAAATGTCGAAACATCTGACACAAATATTTCTGCTTTCTTTTTACTGTTTTTCATTTTCGGGAACAAAAGAAATCCCTATTCCGTACCTAGAAAAAGCAGTGGTTATTGTTAACGCCACGTACCGAGCAGATGTGGTACTTTCTTAACAGAGATACTTTTTCTATAATTTTACCCCAGTCAGTCTTCAACATCAAAACCGTCAACATCTTTCTCGAACCAAAACTCTCTCTCCAGATTTTAACAACTTAACTCTCAAAGACACTTTTTCCGTTTAATAAATATTCAGTTTTGTACATACCGTTAAACAGTGTTTTAATTATTACAACCATACTACCCAAATTACCAAAAACCAAAGTCAATCAGCTGCTGCGTTTCCAATTCGAAGCTAATAATAATAATAGCTTTATTGCCCAACACATTTACAAAATCCCTTTACAGGACAATTCCTAGATACAAAAACTTTATTACATTCATATGTTAAATTCTAGATTTAATTTAAGAAATTAAAAAACCGCATGAACAACACGTTCTAATTTACTGACACTATCAAGAAATATATCAAAACAGTGACTTAATTCATTAAATTTAACAGTCATTACATAGAGTGGGGATCTCCAGAGAACATTAGTCCTAGCACGCTCACATCTAAACAAACAATCACGTCTAGTGGAAATTCTGGGAATATTAAAGTTTAGTTTTGAAAGAATATAAGAACAATCCATCTTGTTATGGAGAATATTAAACAAAAACATTAAAGATGACAAAACACGACGAAGTTCAAGACTTTGCATTAAAAATTGAGCTAAAAGAAGTCCCTGATCGTATCCTCGAGTTGGATAAGCGCCATCCTGCTTCCAGACCAAATACTTCAAAAATCTACGTTGTATTTTTTCTAATGGCTGCTTATGATATGAATAAAATGGGGCCAAATGATAGATCCATACTCTAATTTAGAGCGAACATAGGCAAAATAAAGGACAATAAGAGCCTCGACACTCACAAATCCCTTACAACTTCGCACTCAGAAGCCATACATACGACTTGCTTCCTGAATTCTGGTTTTAATGTGCTCATTAAATGTGATTCTCGAATGGAATATCACTTCCAGGTCAGTAACCAAGTCTGATCGGGACAAACAAATGCCGTTCAGTGTATATAAATTAACAATGAATTTCTTCTTTCGAGAGTAAGTGACGCATTTACACTTTGCTATAATTAGCGATAGTTTGTTTATGTCACACCAGTCGCACAAGTTATTAAGATCGTTCTGCAACGCCAAGCAATCCAACCTAGTTGTAATAGGTTTAAAAATTTTAAGATCATCAGCAAACAAAAGCTTTCCTGCCTGAATAGTTTCGACTAGGTCATTGATAAATAAAAGAAAAAGCAGGGGACCCAAATTGGAGCCCTACGGAACCCCTGATGTCATTGTATAGTCATTGGATGTATGTCCGCTATAATAAACAAATTAACTGCGGCCACTCAAGTAAGACACCCAAATTGATTTAACTTGTTAACCAACACACCGTGATCCATTCTGTCAAACGCCTTCGAAAAATCCGTGTATACCACATCCATTTGACCACCACAATCCAATTTTTCCGATATCTCTGGTGTAATGTGTGTAAGATTGGTAATTGTAGATCTATTATTCATAAATCCATGTTGAAACACAGAGATATCGTTACACATATTATTGTAAATACGCGCATATAAAATTGTTTCAAATATCTTTGAGAAATTCGACAGAATAGACGCGGGGCGATAATTGGTCATCTCACACTTATCTCCTGATTTCAAAACAGGAACAACCCTCGCCCGCTTCCATACATCAGAGTATTTTTGTGTCTTCAAAATTAAGTTAAAAATGAGTTCCAAAGGTTCCACAAAAGTTCCAATACAATCCCTGACAAGAAAAGAAGGTACCAGATCGGGACCCGCTGTCATCTTATTCTTCATCTTTCGGCGAGCAGCCATTATATCATCCGATGTGAGAGCATTAACATGCGTGGTAGTGTTTACTATACAGTGCACGGTACTGTCCGTTGACATAGCAGATGATGGTAAGAAAACACTCGCGAAATACTCACTAAATGCATCCAAAACCGTCGCAGGCTGATCACATGTTCTGCCACCATAGTGCATTACATTAGGAACCCTAGATGACCCAGTACGCTGGTGGTGCCAATGCTAGTTGATTCAGCTGATGTTTGTTGGTTAGTACTGCCATTTGATTCTGATACTTTGCTAGGGTTTTTAAATGCCTCCTATAAGTAACTTTTAGAGAGCCCAAGAGCGACAGACATAAAAAAACTTTCAGTGAGTTGTAATGACTTGTACCATAATCAAAAGATTCTTTTATTACCGCACGCTTTATAACTTTTTACATGTAAATTTAATAAAAGTTTGTAGTTTAGTCCTGTACAATTAATTATTGTCAATGCAGGATATAGAAAAAATCCTTATTCCCTTCATTAAATTAAAAGTAGGTATCCTGTATTAATCTAAACACTAAGTTAACTGTAACTACCTAAACTTGATACATATTGGTTTTTTAACGCACACTTTCAGCCCCTATATACTTACTGTAAACTATACACAGGAAATTTCTCTAGAGTTACGCGACACGTGCTGCTAAAATTGCGGAAGTACTTCTACGTTCAACAAATATGTGTCATTCACTTGAAACGCGTTAGCTTTCAGCTTGAGAGAACTTTCTTTCTCTCGTGTATTCACAAATAAATTGACAGCATATAGAATATACTCACATTTATAGTTATTAGCATTGTACTCCAATTACATTCGTTTTTATGGAGAAGTTTGTGCCATAGTTTCCGGTCATTTCAACAAATGTTTATTATTTGTTTTGGTGTGTTTTAATAGGAAGAGAAGAAATTTCTTATTTTTTTGTTACATTTTATGTGACATATAATTAAATGTTTTTGGTGCTTTACATCAATTTTATCTGCAAGATATTTATAACTTGGTTATTTAACTAGTTGTACTAATAGACTTTTTCAAAATTATGCTTTAATTCGCATATCTTGACATAAGTTGACAGTTTTAACATAAACAAGAATTAACAAATATAACAACAATAATTGGAAGTATACAATATGATTGATATATAACATTCACCCCGAGCTGCTTTCTCAAGAATACGTTAAATACTCCGGTTTCTTTTTATTTCTCGTGGATTTACGCAAAGGCTGGTCTTGATCCAAAAACTCTTGATTGCCGTTCTGATCGTTCCTGGTCGATTGTTGTTCTTCAACGTTATACTTGTTTGTTATCGAAGCTCCTTCTTCCCTTTCTTCATGAGTACTATATTGGCAATCGCGTTGACTACTCGTTGGTTGATCTTCTTCATCATTTTCCAATAATCGTAAGTCACCTCGTGGCGCCAAATGTTTCGTGGCAACTGTACCTTCTCTTCCATTGTCGTATCTTATTAAGGCGTAGTCAGGATTTGCTTCTAAGAGTTTTACTTCTTCAACAAGTGGATCAAATTTACTTCTACGTACAAACTTTTTAAGTAAAACTTTGTCAGAATTTTTCATCCAGGAAGGAATAGAAGTTCCACTAGTAGAAGGACGTTGGTAAGTAAATAAACGTTCATGAGGAGTATAATTTGTTGACCTACATAACAGACTTCGAAGGGAGTGTAAAGCATCGTGTAAACCAATTCCCATTGACTTGTCTCAAGTTAACGCGATTTTAATGCAAGACTTATAGCTTCCCAAATAACACCATTGTATTTTTCGACTTGACCATTTCCTTGTGGATTATATGGTGTTGTTCGACTTGCTATACTCTTGGAATGTAGGGAGGATATGAATTCTTGAGACGTAAAATGGTTCAACGATCAGAATGTATGTAATTAGGCATTCCAAATAAACAAAACAAATGGTTCAGGCATTCTATGGCAGTTTGGCTAGAAGTATCTGCTCAAGGAAATGCCCAAGGAAACCGCGAATATTCATCTACAACTGTCAAGAGGAAGGAATTTTTAGAAGAACTCGGTATCGGACCCTTAAAATCAATATTTAATCTTTCAGACGGGGCTGTTGCTTTGATTAAATGACTGTTTTCATCTTTTTTGTAGAATCTAGGTTTAATTTCTGCACATATCGGGCATGCGGCAATCATTCGTTTAATTTTTTCTAAAGAGTGCGGCAAATTTCGAAAATACTTTTCCATTTATATGCGAATTAAATTGTAATAATAGACCTTTTCAGAATTAGGCTTTAATTCGCATATCTTGACATAAGTTGACAGTTTTAACATAAACAAGAATTAACAAATATAACAACAATAATTGAAAGTATACAATATGATTGATATATAACACTAGTATTCCGAATTTTATGGTTTAATAGACAGAAAAGTTATTTAAAACCCTGCACGTACATTGTATACTCTCGTAAAAATTCTTAAATGGCTGGTATATGTGGAGAACGTTCTAGTTATCAATTTTTTTTTGGAGGAATTCATATTTGTATCTTTATATTTCTGATGTCATAAAATTCCCTCATTTATTTAACTTTTCTAAAAATAAAAACAAAGAGTTTCCATTAAGAAGTTAGGTAAATAATTTCAGAGTATTAGTTGGCTAAAATAGAGAAAAAGTTAAGAATGTCGACTCCACCTTAAAAACAAATAATTCTGCAGGCGTTTTTGAAAAATATTGTGAGAAAATTAAAAATATGTAGTAACATTTCGTAAAAAAAGAGAGTTGGCTTAGATCCTGCACGCAACGTGAACTTTATGTATAAAACCATAAGAATTTTGGCGATATGATTCATTATGATACATTTCATTATATTTTACTTTCCCGCACAGGGAAATTTTTATTGTAAACGCGCTAAAAAAATTGAGATAAAGACGGATATATCCATTTTGAAGTTCCCTGAGATGATTAAGACCATTTCCAGATGGAAGTCTGTCTGTCTGTGAGTATGTATGTGTGTCTGTATGTATTCTACCACGATAGCGCCTAAACGCTTTAACCAATTGAGCTAAATTTTGGCATATGAGTTTGGGGCAGTCCTATAGGATGAAGCCGTTAGATTTTGGTTGAAATCGCTTAAGCCCTGTGATAGGGGTGGACACAACCGCTAAATTTTCATACATTAGTAGGGGTCGAGTGATACATCATTTTAAAGAATTTTTTATCTGCTTTACAGCGATAGATCACTTTTGATATTGGGCCCCATAATTCTCGAGAAAATTGCGTGTAAAGCAGTTAGGTAGTTGGAATTCGAATTATTTCTTAACACGGATACGCTCTACAATATAAATTGAATTAAACGGTGAATTTGGTCAAAGGGATCAGAACCAATTATCGACTCTTAAGAAAATGAATTAATTAATGTAAGATATTTAGAAGATCGACCATATCGTCCATAAGATTCCTAACGAGTTTAGAGTACAATTATATGTGATTTTTCCTACTTTAAAATCATTTTTAGTAGATTTTTAAAAAAAATCTAACTATTCAGGAGATCGACACAACCGAAATTTTGAAAAATTTTTATGCAGTACTTCATTTTATGACCCCTGGATCCTAAAAATGACCTCAGTTCAAAAGTTTATATATCTATATATATATATATATATATATATATATATGGGATATAGAAACTTTGCGTCACGTTCTAGGCCGCATTTTTTGACCAATCGAAACAAAATTTGGTTAAAAAATCGGCTAGGTCATGGAATCGCGTGAGTTCGTTGGCGATTGAAATCGGAGAGCTAGTTTCAGAATGGCGGCCTGTCAAAGTTTTAAAAAAATCATATTTTTTTCGTTGTTAATAGAAAATACCGATGTTATATATCAAATGATAGAGCACTTAAATCTCTACAATATTTATTTGGAGAGTTTTTTCATCGCTGGCATATTTAAGTAAATGTAAGTCAATATAAAGTAACAAAAAATAAAAAAAAATATCATCACCCGCTATACCTGTAATTATTTTGACAAATAAACACCTGTGAAATAACAATAAGACCGTACTTACGTATTTATGTATTATAGTATAATGGGTATTTCAGTTAAAATAACTGACAATATGACACTTTGGTTATATTTGGCGACTGTCAGAATATTCCATTATTTGTTTATTAATAGTGGGTGTCAGTGGTAGACTAAGTATAAATAAAAAATACATAAATCAAAAATCTACTTTTCCGACTGGCTGCCATCGGGATTTTTTAAGTTTAAATAATTTTACTTTTTGCTTTCTTTACTTAAACTTTTGATGATTTTGTTTAAGATTTTACAACATTATGCAGTTGAATAAAGACAAATAATATTAAACAACGATGTTTTAAGAGGACCTGAAGAAGACAACATAAATGGAGTTGTCAAAACGTTGTACTGAAAAATGACATGAAATAAAACTAAAATTTATTTCAAAGTTTAAGTAATTTTTGTGAACCTATATTACCCAAGAAAAGGGAAAAAAAAGTAAATAAATATAAAAAGGTGCAGGAATTTGAAGATAAAAAAAAACAGTTTAAATAATCACTCCCTTGAATTATAAACATAATTTTCAAGTAAATGTAATCTAATAATAATTAATGGGTTACTACATAGTCAGCAAAAAGAGCAACCACTGCTCACGTGTATCTTGATGGTTTCATATACATTCAGACTAGTTTTCAGATTTCCAATATTTTTACATTCAAGAAACGGTTTAAGAACTATCTTACTAGATATTTCTTAAAGTAATATCGCACACTTTCTGACCTTAATATTTAATACAGAATTATAAAATAATAAACATTTATATTTTTATATACTTTCGTTCGGATATTTTCAAAGAATGAAATAACCATCAGCACTCCTAACAATACTAAATTGCGAAATTCATATCAATTATTTATCTCAAATAAGTTGAAGGGCCTTCAGGGTAAAAACCTTATATTAATAAATGCCCGCTTTTATAGCATACATTAACTATTATATCATTCACTCCTATTATGGATTCTGTTTACGATACGATAGGTGCGTATTTAAAATTTGCAAATCAAGAAAAATCTCTAAAAATTTTTAAAAAATAATTACCACAACCATAAGTAACGAGTATCACGTTTTTGCCTAGAAGCATGGATCAATGCTAAGGTCGTTAAGGGGATAATGAAGTAGATAGCTTTTGTGACCTTTTGTAATAAATACATTTAAGTTATCAAGAACTCATAGTGAGTAATTATAATACTTTATTTAATTATACCCCAGATATTGAGAGAAAAATTACCTTTCATTTTAGTGTACCACAATTATAACCATAAAAAAACTGTTTCGATTTTAGTTTAAGTCTTCATCATGACACTATAAAAAGCCTAGAGAAAACTCTTACATAACTATAATAAAACGTGAAATCTGAATAACAGCTTCTTCAACCAAAACAGACCGTGCTGATCTCATTCAAAGCCAAACAAGTGTAAAACATGCCATGTGTTTTTACATACATATTCAGGTCAGATCGTAGGTAAGGCTCCTTTGAAGGGAAACATTTTTAAAATAGTTCCCAAATCGTGAATTTTTTCATGAAAGTAATGTAAGTAGAAAAGAAAAAGATGTGTGTTTTTTCCGGTTTTTTCTTATGGAAATCTAGTCGCCTAAACAACATACGCACTTTCGAGGTCCAACATATGCTCTGTTGCCACATTTTTTTTGAAAATTTGACCACAAACATATTCCAGCACATTTTCCTCAACAAATCCACACACTATAAAATATATTTACTCATAGAATATGATTAGATACTTGATTTTCCAACAAAATTTAACTTATATTTAAGAAATAAAAGTCGAAACTCCAGATAATCAATTTAACACATCACTCTGAGGTTAAATGTACCATACATGTTGCGAAGCTACTAGCTTCATCTTCAGTGGTAATATATCGAAATTAATAGAAAATTAATGGATTCTGTAAAAACATTATATGCATGCTAAGAGGGATGTAGAAGCCACCTCGAGGAAATATTTGTTAAACCGTTAAACTAAATATACATTAGTAATTATATTTTCATTTTCTTTTTATATATTTAGACAAGTGGCCAATGGACTCAGTTGCAATCCTCGAGACAGTAGTTCAACCTTAAAAAGAAATTGAGATCGAATGGAATATATCGATACATTTCTTGCGTCTCTAATAATGAAAGAAATAATATATCGATACATTTCTTGCATCTCTATTAGTGACAGAAAGTTAACATTTCTAGCATCCGCGTTAAATTAAATGTATCCGTTTGAGTAACAATATTGCAGACGGTCTACAATTTCAATAGTAATAACAAAAGTTCAATGACCCAGTTTTTTTTGCACTTGCAACTTTACGATTACCAGAGTAAACGTTTACACAATTCGATAACAGGTGGTTGGTTTTTTAAAATGGTCTTTAAATGCAGACGCCCGGAACGTAGATGGTGAGGACGGTAAAAGAAGCAATATTCGAATGCCAAATGTGTCAACTTGTGTCATTTAAAAACAATTCTGCCAGATTTAGTTCATGTGTGTATTAAAATAAAAATACGCCTGCATTAGGAGTTTGTTTAGATATAATAATGTTTTAATATTTGTTATATTATTGTGGTAGTTGAGTAAATTAAATTTGTTGAAAAATCAAGTATCTAATTCTCCATGTGTAAATATATTGCGCAATGTGTGGATTTGTTCAGTAAACTGTGATGGAATATGTTTATGGTGAAAATGTTCAAATAAAGTGTGGCATCCGCGAATTTCTCATCTTTTCTTGATTGTTGTCAGAATTTGAATGAATTGAATGAAATGACATACAAATAATATGGATTTTTTTCAATAACCAAACTATTTTAGCAAAAATAAAATAAAATAAACTTGGGGAAATGAAGTTTTTGTTTAATTAAGCATCTGGGCGTGTTTCGGGTGTAAATAGATTTCAGTTTAATTAAGCTATTGCGCGAATAATAAGTACGAGGTGTAGGATAGCGATAATTTCAAGAACAGTCTGGCAGCCTTGCATTGTAAGTTGGTATGTTGTTTAAGCGAGTAGATTCTATAAGAATAACACACAAATCTGTTTTCTTTTCTAATGACATTACTTTAATGGAAAAAGTGACGATTTGGAAACTATTTTAAAAATGTTTCCCTTCAAAGAAGCCTCGACAAAAGTACACGTTGCATTGCGCTGACTATTTAAATGTATGATAAACACATGGCATATTTTACACTTGTTTTGATTCTGAGAAATCCGCGCCTAGCTTTACCCTGTTTTCGTTGAAGATTAGAGTGAATAAGGTAGCTAGCGTTTTTTAGAGTTAATTTAGTATGGAGTTAGCCATTAAGTTTACTCCTATCAATGAGACTCAATTTGGAGAACACCCATGAAAAGTATGGCAACCTATTTTTAGTCATTTATTCTAGACGTATTAGAAACTTCAAAATAGTTTTCAACTAATGTATCTATATTTGATAAAGATATAAAATGCATGCATAATTTACAATCATACCTAGGGTTATTTTTCTGTCAGTGCATAGTATAGTAGATACCATAAACCATGTATGATTCGTTTTTAATTTTTGTTTTAATAATGTTACCTGTTGTTTTGTTTTATAGTCAAGGCTCACCAGGTTGTTACATACAATATCCGTATAAGGAATCCAGTAATTTGCTCGCTGCCTAATAGATATATCATCTTTTTATGACGTCGTCATTTGTTTATAATACTTTATTTATATTATATATGGTCGAGTATCGCTTCTGTTTGGTTATTAATTTGCTGGCTGGGCAATAATGATTGTTTATTATTATATCTGGAGAGCTAGATTCCGCTTTTTAAAAATAATAAAAAAAAATAGATAAATAAAAGAACAAGTTTTAATTGGCTATGTTGTATTCCGTTAACGGTAAATGTTGCAATATAAATGAATTTATTGTAGGTTATTTTATTAATTGTGCTAAAGGAGTGCGTTAATGGATGTAATCATTTTTGTATCTATGCCTACTTACGTAAATCAAGTAGTAACCAACTTCTAACAAAACAAGTGATATATACATTACCTTCCGCATTCATAAATCATGAAGGCGTAATATTGTAATAATGTAAAAGAACAATCTAAAATTTAGAGCAGCTAGTACACTCGTGCTGAAAAACAAAACACAACACACACATATACTAATACAATATATGTCGCACTAAGTTGGAACCATATGGAAAACTTTTTTATTATTAATTTTATGAAAAAAAGTTAATCTTCATAAAAAATTATGCATGTTTTAAAATCTTAAATACAATCATCGGATATAATTTTTTTTTCAGTCGTATAGTTGATCAAAACTGAAAACTACGTCCAAAATGCAACTACATCCATCTACATTGAAAAATTAGGTTTTGTTATTCTTTACTAACTTTTTTTTTGTTGATGGGAAATGGCTTTAGATGATTTATCCATTAGCCACAGATTATCTACTAGAAACATATAAATGTATATTTTGTATGAAGAAGGCAATAAAATATCAATTTGTTATTGCTTGCTAATAAGCAGGATATAGACGTAGGGAATTCGACGTTCAGATTTCATAAGTTTTCCTCCAATAATTGTATTATAATATATAGGTACAAGTTTAATAAACAGCATTTCAGATACGATGTTTTTTACGTACGGGAATAAAAAGAAGTCATTGGGTGCCAAGTCAGGACTATACGGCGGATGAATCATCAAATCGATGTTTTGGGTGCTCAAAAATGCAGTTGTTTGATCCGATGTGTGAGAGCTCGCATAGTCGTGGTGAAGAGTGATCCGTCTTCGGCGGTTGGTTTTCCTGATTTCTGCGAAGACAACTGGCAAACAAATGATTGTGTACCACTCAGAATTGAGTGTTCTGCGTTGTTCTAGTGGTACGGTTGCGACATGTCCAGTTTTTACGAAAAAACAGGCGACCATTTGCTTGGAAGTGCTTCGTGCGCGAACAACTTTTGTTGGATTTGGCTCATCTTGAAACACCCATACAATTGACTGCTGTTTACTTTCGGGCTCATATGCGTATATCCACGATTCATCACCTGTCACGATGTCATATACGTGTTTCGAAGCACCGCGATCGTATTTTTTGAGCATCTCTTTCGACCAATCGACACGAGCCTTTGTTTGAGCTATTGACAAATTGTGTGGGATCCAACGCGAACACATTTTTTTGACAGTCAAATGTTTATGCAATATTGAATGTATGCTGGTCCCACTAATGCCTAAGGTTGTCTCAATCTCTTGATAGGTCGCATGACGATCTTGCAATATCAGTTCGCGCACAGCGTCAATGGTTTTCGGAACAACAACTGATTTTGGACGACCTTCACAAAATTCGTCTTAGAGTGAACTACGACAACGACTGAATTTACCATACCATCGATAAACACTGGTCCTTGATGTAGCTTCATCGCCAAAAATTGAATTAAGTTCATCCATGCACTGCTGCTGAGTTAATCTACGTTGAAAGTTGTAAAAAATAATCGCACGAAAATGTTCACGATTAAATTCCATTTTTGGGCCGAGATGAATCTTGTAAGTTACTGTAAACAACACAAATAGCGCTCGTCTGTCAAAACATTCTGAGTACGTAAAACTTCAAAAATGTCCAACTTTACAATGGAATTGCCAGATTGCAACACCAGGGTTGCCAAATCCCGAAATATAAAAGGCAACCCTCGTATTGTGCCGCGTTTCCAAACTCCATATGTGTAATATAGAAAAACGGTTTACCGAAATACTTTTTTGAATTCGATGCGCGTTTCGCTTTCACTGACAGCCTCCTCAGGAGAGAATTAAAAATACTCTTAGTAGAATGTTGAGGTACAATAAACTTTACGCCAAAGGTTTGTTTTCATCGGTTACATTTGTGTAGATATGCTCTATCGCCCAGTACAACAAACGTACTTTTATTCGTTTTCTAAGGTTATGGGAAAATTATCGAAAGTATTTCTCATAAAAGCAACTAAATAATTAAGCGATATATTGATTTTTTGACTGCGAAACTCTGATAATATACTGTTCTTCAAAGATCCGACGTCAATAAAATTAAACAGTTCTAATTTAGTTTAATAAAAATTAGTTGCCGAGTTTTTTCATTCAATAAAACTAATAAATAAATTTGTTCTTATTTTAACTGTTTTGTTTTTTTTTATAAAATAGAAAATAAATTCAACCGCAACTCGAGCAAACCGCATAGTGATATCTCTCATTGAGTGATTAAAATGTTAACAATTTCAATAACTTAATCTCAAAACGAACTCACGTGACATTTTCCTGAAACGTTCCCACATTTATATTATCTAACTCGCGCAATTATTTTGCTGGTATTTTTTATTTCTTTCATACTGTCATTGCATATACTGCCATGTACCTAGACACAGGTATGTATAAGAAGCAAATGCACTACTTTATTGGTAATACAATCATTTAGCCTTCGAAAGTCATCACAAAATTCACTTGTTGAAATAGGTAGGTACATATCTACATATTTTAGAGTCAAAACTTTGATATAAATTTTAAAGGAGAACAATATTGATTTCAAAATTTATAAATTATGATTGCGATTAGTAAAGAACACGGAAGATTTTAATTATTACAAGCAGCTTTTCTCGTATTTTGGAATTTTGTACCGGGTGTACAGATAAGAAAGGACGCCGGCTCTATCTCGAAAATTATTCATGATACGGTTTTAAAAATTTTTTTGTTTTAGTGAAAACAGGCAACGGAAATCGATGGAAATACTTAAAATGCCCGCTAGAGGGCGTAAATCAACTCTAAATTGAAAAACACTGTTTACTTAAGAATATACTTATATTACGTAAGTGTTAAACTTAATAAGGATGATCTAAGTACAATTCTAAAAGTTTTTTATATAAACCTTTTTTGCATATCTACTTAAATAAATGGTAGAGGAGCCGGAGAATGTTGTTTTGTATCTAACTTTCTTATGGATAGTCCGATTTTAATAAAATTAGACTCAGTACAAAGGTAATGTTTGGGAGTAGTGATTTTTTATATATGGTCGCTAGATGGACATATATAACAATGTTTCCGACTTTGTCAATTTTCTTAGAAAAATCAAATGGAATGGTACTATTAGACTAGATAGAAAGAGCATAATATTGGTTTTCATTTAGTGACTGAGGAAGTGGTATTCACCACACTTAAAACGTTGAGAAATACTTCTCCAGGTTTGGATGGTGTTGAAATTAATATTCTTAAGCTGTGTTCTCCATACATATGTAAATATTTGGTCAATATTGTCAATACTGTGTTGTTGGATGGCATCTTTCCAGACTGCTGGAAAGAATCAATTATTACACCTATACCTAAGAGTCCACAAGGGTACAAGGATCTTAGACCTATAAGTATCCTGCCAGGCCTTTCAAAACTAGTTGAGATAATAATGGAATATCAATTGCGTGACTACTTAAATGATAATAATATTTTGCCCAGGCTCCAATCAGGATTTCGACCGTCTCACAGTTGCTGTACAGCGCTGCTCGACATAGTAGATGATATCGTAGAAGCATCAGATTCTAATAAAAATACTGTTCTCGTTTTGCTCGACTATAGCAGAGCTTTTGATACCATAAACTACCAAATTCTGAGATCGATGCTGAAGTCCTGTGGTTTGAACGGCACTTCTCTTAATTTATATCTATTTATCATATCTAAACAACAGAGTACAGCGGGTGAGGGTTGGAGGTTCCATCTCTTCACCAAGGACGGCTCGCTGTGGTGTCCCTCAGGGATCTATTTTGGGATTCTTGTTATTTACATTATACACGTCGCAGTTTCCCAAATTTATAAAGTACTCCAAAATGTGTATGTATGCTGATGACACGCAATTGCTCTATTCTTTTGCTGCACATGAATCTCATCAGGCTGCTGATCGAATTAATGAAGATCTTGATAGTTTGAACCGTAAGTCAGTTGAGCATTCATTGATTATTAATCCTGAAAAGTCGGCTGTTCTAGTGTTTGGCAACAAAAATTACATTACCACTATAACTCAACAACTAAATATCGTGATTGATAATGTCAAACTACAAACTAGTGATAGTGCAAAGAACTTGGGCCTCATTTTTGATAAAACTTTACGTTTCAGAGAGCAGGTTTCAAAAAACATTCAAAAAGCTTATATTGCCCTGAAGCTTCTTTATCCTCACCGCCATTGCCTAAATCATAAAACTAAAAAAATGTTATGTGACTCGTTGGTGCTCTCACAGTTTATGTATTGCTTTCCAGTGTATGGTCCATGTCTAGATAATGACACTTTCATGAGAATACAACGAGTTCAAAATTCATGTATCAGGTTTATATATTATGGAATACGGAAATTTGATTATGTCAGCCATAGACTCGCTGATTTGGGATGGTTGAACATGTCAAATAGACTAGTTTTATACTCGACTTGTCTGTTCCATAAAATAATAAGTATACCAGGATGCCTCCCTATTTACATGATAAAATAACATTTCGTACTGACGTGCATAATCTGAATATGAGATCCCGAGGTTTGATAACTCCGCCCATACACAGAACATGGATGTTTGAGAGAGGATTTAAATATAAAATTTATAAACTGTATAACGCTATTCCGAATGAATATCGCACCTTAAGGAGGAAGGGATTTAGGGATTGTGTGTATGAGCTTCTGTACCGGAACCAAAACTTTTAGAGTTGCTTTTTTTTATTTCTTTCTTTTTTTTTTCTTTTTTTTGTTAATTTAGTTTATGGTACCTAAGTATATAATATAAGTGTGAATACTTTTTATCTGCACCTGTGTGTTGAGTGAATGTTGTATCAGGGTTAAGTGGTAGAGCACCGTAAGGTGAACTTCCCCTGATTTTCCATACTTTTATACCTACTATATATCTAGTATACCTATAATTGTATTTTTTCTTCATTTCTTCTTTCAACATTCAATAAATTCTTATAAAATTAATAGTGGGCTGTGATAAAAAAACACTCATGTTGTTATGACAGCAAAGTTAATGTCAATGTCAAATATAATTAATGCATTTGTCAATTCAGTCTGTGGACTTATTTATTTTGTGATCTTTTGGAATTTTGTGAACTATTCCGTGTGGAACTAACTTTTATTTCCGAGCGAGCTGAACAACTCCTTCTTTGGAATGGTCGCCGAATACTTCCACTCTTTCGTAAACGATTTGCCAATCCTATAATGTCATTTTTTTAGGATCGTCTGTGCGGATATCTAATGCCCGTTTGCACCACATACAGTTTGAGTAGAGAATAGTTAAGGGTCACCTAAATTTTAAGTATTACTTAGAACGGAATTGATTGCACCGAATCATGAGTAGGTAGCACTTAGTTAAGTATCGGGTACATTTGTCAACATAACAAATTTAAGGTAGTCGACAATGAAGAAGAGTTTTTTGGTCGGGCAGTAGGTAATATTTTAACTTTTAGCCTCTTCAGTTTTGTTTTCATAATAATAACATTAATTTTGATTGTAAATGTGAACGAAAATTATTAAATACTAGCAATAATAAACTTGATTTTTCAAAACTAAAATTATGTCTCAAAGTAGTTTAAAACCAAGCAGGGTTGGAATCCAAAAGATCAAATTTAAATTCGAAAAGTCGTTTCACCTATCTGGGGACACACTATAAGTATTTGGTTAAATATTTTTTTCCCACTAGTGTTTTATTAATTTATACCTCTTAGAGCGATCTAGCTTTGACTGTTAAACAATGCTGTCAAATTTCAAAAGAAGAGAATTTAATGAATAACCTCTATACTACTAAAGATCACATGTGACCTTTTAATTAATTAAATACTCGTACACTAATCTGCCTTATAGAATAAACTTATAATTCGATATATAAAAGATTTTATTATTACTATGTTCTTCAAAAAGGAAATCTTAACTTTAACATTATCGCTTTACCGCATAGTGGTATGGCATTAGTTTTGTAATGTTTTTAAGTTTTCATAAACTTTTGACAAAATGGTAAGACAAACTTTAGATACTTTATATGTTATTTCATTCAAATTTTATTAGACATTATAAATGTTGATATTCCAAATACACCTTTAAACATGAGAGGTTAAATTAAGCCACTGAGGATGAAACATGTCAGATTGATGACATTTCTTTCTGCAATTTAAACATCTTTCAAGAATCATTTTGTGGAACAGACGTTGTTGTATTTTCTACGTACGGAATACTTCAGGTTATATTTTTAGTTTACCAACTATAGATTTCTGATTTAATATTTATTTGTATTAAATTTGGAAAGTCACTCTCAGAAACAACGAATAAATTTGGACACGTTTATTATATAAAAAATATTTTAATGACAAAAAACAATACCCATTATTCCACCTACAAGAGATAAATGTCACGCCCAATTAATTTGTTCTGTTTAACACCTAAAAAAATTATATGAACACGTGTTGGAGCCACACGGTTCTAATCGAATTTTATGTCCCAGATGCAGGCAGGATATAACATTTTTTCTTTTCCTATGAATATGATGAGTAACATACAGTTGTTTAATCACACGAAAATTAGTTTTAAAACATACCTATAAAATTTGATATTTTTTAGGTTGGAAGAAATATTTCTAGGTTGAAATGTTACTCCTATATGTTACTTATTTTATTGGAAAACTGCGTAACATGTCTTATAGTAGATACATATCAACCTTAACCCATCTGTGAAAAAAAAATGCCGATGGCAGCCAGTTGGAAATAGTATATTATTATGCAACGATCATGTAATGAAGGTTATTAATACACGAGCATGAACCGGGATACGAAACGAGCCGAAGGTGAGTTTCGTATGGTTTATGCGAGTGCCAGTTTATTAATATCAATTACATGAGAGTTGCATACGCTATTTTTTCTACACCCCATAAATAATGAAGAACTATAATAGTATATTGTGCAACGAACATGAAATGACATATATTTCCTACGAGTATGATCGTTCGCAGCATGAGCCGCAGGCGAGTGCTGCAAATCATACGAGTAGGAAATGGTCATTTCATGTGAGTTTCACACTATACTTTTTCTACGACTGTTTTAATGCTTTTGAGTAAATTTAACATAATTTTTAGGAAAATATTTGTTTTTCGAAACTTACCCTTGTTAGCGTATAAGCCTAAATACGATAAATTAGAAGTATTAAATTGACTAGGTGGTGTTAAACTATACTCACTATCACTGTTTATGTGTTTTGAAATTAGCGAAATACTTAATTATAATTATTACTAATTATAAATACCAAAACTGTCAATTTGGTGTTTGTATTTTCGGCGTTGCTATGGTCATTTTTCATGCCCGCCGCTACTTTTGTCATTACCAGGAAATTTTATCCGTGCGTAATAATATTTCCCACTAGTTACTAGGCAACAAATATTATTATGCACGGGTAAATGAAAAACAGCATTACAATGTACTACATTTACAAATCATGATTGAACATATAATAAAGGCATTTAAAGACAGTCGTAGAAAAATATATTTATATTTGTATTGACAAACGTCAAATGCAAAGCATGGTTGATTGAAAAATTATGGGTTTCTATTGGATAAAAATCTGTATAGTTATATGAAAAATCTGTATCATAATGGATCTCATTATGAAACGGATTTTTGGCATATAAGTGTATTATTACAGTATGGGTGTCGAAAAAGTAGATTTTCGATTTATATATTTTTTATTTAAACTTAGTGTATCACTGCCACCCATTATTTGTAGACAAATAATAGAATATTCTGACAGCCGCCAAATATAACCAAAGTGTCTCTGCTGGATACCGAGTCATTCAGGTATCGATGGCAATGAGGTGGCGGATTCCCTAGCCAACAGTGGACGTAGTCTTAGAGTCCCTCCAGGACTAAAACTAGATAAATTATATCGGCGACCAAGGGAACTTGGTATGCGTCTATTCAGGAGACATTTCCTGATAAACCTTGTTTTTCGGCATTCCCATTCCTGGGCAGAAGGCATATTACGACTGTCATTCGAATGCGAACTGGTGATGCTTCATATCCTGAACACTTGAATAGATTTAAAATATTGGATAATCCGTTATATCTGTGTGGCCAAGTCGGAACCTTCTCACATATCCTTTTTGAATGTGCAAACAACCAACACTAAACTTTTTAAAGCAGGAGTTAGGACCCCTATATCAGTACAATCTCTTCTCAGAAATCTGAAATTCGAACCTTTCAAAATATTAGCCAATAACCTGCTATACATAATGAGATCTTTTTCTGATGTGGGTTTTCTTAAACTATCTATAAACTAACACACAGGTTATTAATTTGTAGGAACTACAAATTAATAAACTGGAAAATAACTGAAACTCACACACGCAATTAGACAATTTGGTCAGAAGAAGTAACTGAGCACAACGTTGAAGCAGAGGACTGGAGCTGAGACTCCTCAGCACTTCATTGTGCGTCCTTCAAGAACAATAAAACAAGAATAATGGAAAAATACCTAATGGTGAAGGACAATATTAAAATGAATGAATGAATAACCTAAGTGTCATATTGACAGTTATTTTACCTGAAATACCCATTATACCATAATACATAGGTAAGTACGGTCTTATTGTTATTTCACCAGGTGTTTATTTGTAAAAAATAATTACAGGTGTAGCGGGTGATGATATTTTTTTATTTTTTTTTTTTACTTTATAATGATTTATATTTACTTAAATATGCCAAATAAACATTGTAGAGATTTAAGTGCTCTATGATTTGATAGTAACATCGGTATTTTCTATTAACAATGAAATAAATATGATTTTTTAAAACTGTGACAGGCCGCCATTTTAATTAATTAACGGCTGGCTAGGTATAACATATTATGCATGAAATATGTTTAGAATTACAAGGAGAATCCAAAAAATATATAATTTATACAGGGTCGTATTTGAAATATGGAAGTTGACACCCATTTCCGGTATAACCGGAAGTGCTAGCTTCTTGAAAACATTTTAGCCGAATTGGTACACCAGATTTTCAAATTGTTCCACAGTGTAGTTTCTCCATAATCGATCGAATCCCTTCCCGGTGGGACACCCGGTATAAGTTATAAACTCAAAATATTATATAAAACGCCCATTGTTAATTCAGAAATTTTAATATACTCAAATCAATAGTTGTGGGTTGATAATATCTACCTTACTATAGTATATCCAAAATTGTTTTGACAAAAAAAAAAAAAGAACAAGATTGCTAAGTAGTATTATTTTTATTCTAGAAGTTTTTCTGAATACAATAGATAAATTTTAGGTTATTGGTTGTAGGTAATCAGAAAATCTTTTAGAACGAAAATTTTATAAAAACAAAGGTTTCTCTTTATTATTTCAGCATTACTGTAAGCCCTGACTGTCCAGTTATGCGTTTCTAATAGATCCAAAATATTAGAAAGAGGGTCCAAAAATAATCCATAAAATTTAACATATTTAATATATTTTTACTTTTTACATCAAACTTAAATAAAAATATCTCTCTATGACTGGTTCTGACAGAAAAACCAATAAAAGAAAGAGCACTGAAGATGTCTCAATGTTGAACTGAAACTTTGGCAATTCCTAAAATTGATTTTTAATTGATCGACCTAAAATCCACATAAACATACGTATCGAATGAATGCAGCAAGTCGTTAATACTATTATTTTAATCTCTTTTTACACTATTTGTTTTTTTTTTATTTTCAGCCCTTTTCTATGATTTAAGAGCGCCTATGTAAGCAAGTTTTTTTATGATATATTTCATAGGGAATATTCTATAAAAGCTATAAATTTTTTTTACACTTTTTTCAAACGCCAATGTGATCAAATTGTTTTATGATTAATGTGTTAGGTTTTACTCTATTAAACTAATTCGGAAAAGTTTAACAAGTAGATATGATTTTTTTAACCCCTTGCTTGCGCTCAATGATTCCTAAAGACTAACCAAACACGTATTTCCGGTTAAATTAAAAAAAATCATGAAACTAATAGTGTCCATATACATATATAAAATATATGATATGAAGCGCTAAAAATAATAATTATAACATGATAAAGTAACCCAACTACCTACCTCCTAACTACGTGGGTCAAAAATTAGAAATAAAAAATAAATTGCAAGAGCATAGATCAAACCCAGAACCTCTCGCACCCAAAACCACGCCGATTACCACTAAAATACGGTCAACGGTAAAAGAAGTAAAATCAAGTTGCATTAAAGTTACAAATATTATGTAATACGGCGACACTACATATTCGTAACCTTTAGACGCAATTTTCTCAATAATTATGGAGGAAACATCAAAGTAACCTATCGCTGTAAAGCAGATAAAAATTGCTTTCAACTGTTGTATCACTCGACCCCTACTGCTATTTGAATATTTATCTCAATTTTTTTTAGCGCTTTCACAATACCTAATTTTCCTGCTCGGTAAAGTAAAATTATGTCAGCTAGTTAGATTTTTGTAAACTATCCATCTTTCGTATATAATTCAGCTCCGTATTATAATTAAATTTTACAATTTGATGGAATTTCTGTAGCTAATTAAATTTAAGTAATCCGCAGCTTTCTTCACTGCATTATTGTCTAAGAGATGGATAATAAAGCAGCTCCGTCTCTAAATTTTATATACTTTTTGATATTATCTGGTAACATAAATTGCTTTCATTAAATATGTAGCCTTAGCACAAGCTTTAATTATAATACTTCCATCAATAATTCCCAAAAGTGAATTCTATACGAAAGAATTGCTCGGTTTGCTTGATGCCTTCATACATCATATCATATTTTATAGCATTTTATAATCAACTAACTTCATTTTAACTCAAGTTGTTATATTCTCAAGGTTAGGCCTGTAACAAAACGCTACACTTCCATACATACATAGAATAATATTCAATGTTCATGATTTTATTTCAAATGAAGTGCAGCAACGTAAATTGATTGAATTCATAAAAGGGCAAGTCACTTTCTCGGCAGGTATTATAATGATTATATCTACTTCTTACCTATACATAATATAGTTACATAGTATATCGAATATAACTAACGCATCTATTTTCTAACAATCGACTATAATCTGGCAAAATAAATGAGAATATGCTAATTTAATTGAAACAGGATCGTCCAACGATGGTTATTTATGGTTATTTTGTGCTTTTTCTTTAGTACTTTGGTTAATATTATACAGTTATGTTTTGGACAAAGGCTTCCTACAACGATTGTAATGAAAACTATTTTGAAGTAACTACGGCTCGTAAAGAGGATTTATAATTACGATCTTATTATCTATTTATGAATATTACGAAAATAAAATATTGGATGATGCATTGGGGGCAGCAGATCAGGGTCGATTGCCGACATTGCTGCTGTTGGACTACTCAAAGGCGTTTGACCGCATCAATCATGGTTGGTTGCTGGCCATTGTGAGTTACCTGTGCTTTGTGTCTCTACTGAATGATAGAAGTCAGGTTGTCATTTTGGGAAGAGGAATGTCTGGGCCCAGGGCATTGCGGAGTGGTGTGCCGCAGGTCTCTATTCTTGGTCTAATTTTGTTTTCAATTTATACATCACAGCTCTTGAAATCCCTAAGACACTGCTCTGCGCATTTATATGCCGATGACACCCAGCTCTATATGTCGTTTAAACCCGTTGATATAGACGAGACCATGCGTCGATTCGATGATGATTTGGAGCATTTGGTAAGAGCAACCAGGAATCATTGCCTCGAAATCAACCCGGGTAAGTCGCAATTGTTATTGCTGGGCCCTCCCAGGGCTCGGACTACATATTACGGGGCTTTCTCACTCATGGTGGACAGTTTTGCTTTACACTGTACAAATACCGTAAAAGATTTGGGTCTGTTGGTGGATTTTGACTTCAGGTTTAGTTTAAGTGTTTGCATAAAAAATTCTTTTATAATTTAAAAATGATATATAGCCATCGAAAATTGCTGACTGTTCCTCTAAAGAGGATATTATGTGATAGCTTGGTCCTGCCGCATTTTAATTTCGGTGATGTTGTTTATGGCCCCTGTCTCAGTAGTGTGGATAAGCGCAGAATTCAGCTTATGCAGAAATCCTGTGTTGGCTTAATAACTGCTATTAGAGGAAGGGATCGGGGTGTAAGTGCATAAATTGCTGAGCTAGAGTGGCTTGCAATGAGTCAGAGACGCATTTGCATGCACTTACTCGTTATTCAATCAAGAACACCGTCATATTTGTTCGGCAAACTTAATTTTGGGGGCACGGCGCATTCGGATGATACTCGCAATAGTCGTATCATTACTCCACCGTTACACACCACAACTTTATTTGATAGGTCATTTAGTTATGCCATAGCTAATTTATGTAATTCACTGCCTAACGATGTGGCATGCCTGTCGGGACATAGGTTCAAATTTGGGTTCAAGACTGCCGCGAAAAAATTGGTAATTACTTTATATAAGTTTATAAATAAAAAACGCATGTAGGATTTAATCGAAGACTTGCTGTCTATATCTATGAGCAACACGATTGTTGTTATTATTTGCCACTAAAAGGTATTGAATCGGTGTAGAAATTCACCAAAAATTACAACGGCAATCATTTAAGTAGTTATCATCCTATTGGAGGCCCTATAACAGACAGGCAGATGGCAATCATAGATAATTACCCTGAGTTTGTCAGCCAGCCTATACCCTCTCTCAAAAACGATCTGCTTTCTCATTCTCCGTTTTTCTGCTAAATAAATATGTGTCGCTAAAATACGATGGAAAAGCTCTACTACTTACTGCTTTTAGCTGATCGAAAGCGATGTCTAATATCATCTGGAAATGTCTTGAGATAATTTCTTTTGCATTTCTGAGTGAGTTCGTGAGTTATTTTAGTTATTTGCAATTTCTGTGGTGATATAAATCTAGATATCATCAGACCTAAATATGCTTACTTCATATTAGCAGCTAAGCAGCTGTGTATGGAATAAAAGTAGAAAAAATAATAAAATTATAATTTTGTTTTCATCATTCAAAATATTTCTCAAAACAAAATGAAAAACAACATACTCCGCATGGTTAATAAGTGAGAACCCCCCAGACTCATGTGCCCTAAGCAGACGCAACGACCCGAGCATGATACATGCCTTGTTACCTATTACGGACGGAAGATCTGCAGGAGCGTACGGCAGCACCCGGGTTTGATCAATACCGTACGAGTGCCATAGATGGAAATACAGCACTCGTAATTCCGTATCATGGCGATGAATATAATCAGAGACAGCATATATCGACTAGCCGATAACAAATGCATTAGTGTCTCTGGCGAGAAATAGCACGCCGTACATTGGATTGTAGGGACCTAAAAACACATATAATGCGACTACGGTATGCTAAGGTGTTTAGTAACCCATCCTGACAGGCAATAATGAAACCCTCCGTCTCTGACTTTAGCCCGCCAGATCTTACAAAGGAGAACAAACAAACGAACAAACCAACCCATGTCCTCAATGGTGATATAGAAGCCACCGTGAAGGAGCTTGTCCTTATGAAGGTTAAAAAGCCTGCTAACCTCTGCCTCCTTTATGTGGGCCTTCCGGTTTGCGCGATCTAACTCAGTGATTGAGCATTCACGCGCTTGCCGGTCGTCAAGTATCAAGGAGAATTCATTTGCCACTCGTTATGCTCCGAAAAAAGAAACGCTCCAATCCCCACACGCTCGTGATCTAGTACCATGCGAATATCGATCTCTACCACTAATTACCTCGCAGGCTGCGCCCAGTACTACTCTGCCATGCATAAACTCCAAACTTAAAATTCCTCTGCCCCCTCGATGTCGTGGGAGCCTTGGAACAGATGCCTTAGGATGATGACTGCGGTGCAATGTCATCAATGTGAAAAAGAAATGACTAATAAACGAAATTTTCTCGAGAATGATGGAGGCAAATATCAAAAGTGTATTGCTGTAAAGCAGATAAAAAATGCATTGAAATGATGTATCACTCGACACCTACTGCTATTTAAGAATTTCAGGGTTGTGTCCACCCCTATCACAGGATTAAAGCGATTTCAACCAAAAGCTCATGGATTCATACTATAGGACTCCGCCAAACTCATATTCCAACCCAACCCAAAATTTTACTCAATTGGTTAAAGCGTTCAGGCGCTATCGTAGAAGAATACATACATCAATTATTCACCTCGGACATGTGGATTTTTCATGTTGTGGTCAACAATACTGGACTTGTGTATGAATTTATTTCCATTATTCTCAACTTCATAATTGAAAGAAAATATGTTGATCTTGTAAATGGCACTAAAATCTCAATTTTCAACATTTGTGGATTTGTGCATTTTTCATAACAAGCCGACGATTTGCAGTTTATGATTGCATATAAAAGTGTAATGAAAATAAATTGGATACGTTGTATACTAACTGATATATGGACAATTAGTTTTTTTTTTTCGTTTTGTTTTCTTGAACCTTGGTTTTTAATTTTAATTACTTTTTTTAATTTCTTTTGGGTTCGAATTTGTGAAATGAAGATTCCTTAATTCATATTTGTAAATAATTGGTTTAGCCAAACCAATTAAAATTTGTCCTTTATTTTTTTAATTTTATCATTCGACGTTTCGACAATGGTTATTGTGTTCTTCATGGATCATATTTTACTATTTCCTAATATCTTGTTTCTAACCCTACAACATTGTGTTGAATTTGAAATAGTAAAATATGATCCATTAAGAAAATAAAGGACAAATTTTAATTGGTTTGGCTAAACCAATTATTTACAAATATGAATTAAGGAATCTTCATTTCAAAAATTCGAACCTAATTATCCAAAAGGAATTAAAAAAAAGTAATTAAAAAAAAAGTAATTAAAAAAAACAATTATTTATAATATGCATCAATGTCGAACTAACCCTGTATGTTTAATTGTGTAAAATAAACAGTTCCAATACCATATACACCCGATATAAAATTATATCACACAAAAAGTCACCATATAATTGAATGAATTATGACCAACCCACTTAAACCGTTCACATATTTTTTCTCTAAAAACAAGTAACATACGTTTCATCTTTGCAGTCACACGTCCATCTATACATTGGCACCGTGCAAGTGTCACTTTAAGTGGTTTCCCACGGGTCCACTATGTTCTCAAAAAATAATACGTTCCATTCCAAATGTATGTATACGTCCCATATAATATCAAACTGCTTCCTGGTAGATATAAATAATTCTCCCAACCCCCTATTTCAAACATCATAATAATGGATATACAATCATAATGCCCTAAACAATAGCAATATGGGATGATTCAATATTGTTGATGCTACTGCATTAAGGGTGGTAATGTAGTGTGAGGGTGATAGAGTAGTTTTCCAAACAAGTGCAGATTTATTCTCACACTAAATTTGTGTAACAATTATTTAAGGGGTCGTTTGGTAATAATAGTATGTCATCATAAAAAACTCTACAAGTTTGAAATGGCTAACCTCAGGATTCTGCATGTTTTACCACGGCAACGATTGACACTTGTTCGCCGCCAACAGGCACATATTGGTATAGTTGGGAAGAGACATGCTTCTTGCACAAATTGTTCTTCAAACCAGCTGGTTTATATTTAATTTTAATACTATATGCCTTTAACATTATCTGTAGTTAATGTTCAATAAAATACCGATTGCTGGGATTTTCAATTCAAAAATAGGTGGTATATCACAAGTGATAATTTAAACAAGTTTTCAGTGTTTTTGGCTGTTATTTAAAATTATCCAAGAAAAATCTCCATAGGTTGGCACTTATTTTGCGTAAAACATTCATCTGAAAAAGGCGTTTTTCTAATAACTTCAAAAAGCACCAACATTTCAGCAAAATTTAAAAAACTGTGTACAGAATAAAATGTACTGAGACAGAAATAAATTGTCAAATAATAATAAATAATTGTGAGTAACGACGAAAGAATATTGTTGCAAAATCTACTACTCTGCATTCAGTCAGTTAAGTGCCAAACTATGGCGATTTTTCTTGGATTATTTTAAATAACAGGTTATAACACTGAAAACTTGTTTAAACCATTACATGTGATATACCACCTATTTTCGAATTGAAAATGGCTTTAAATTTAACAATAAAAAATCCAAAGCCCTATTTGAAATAACCAAGTTGATGATGGTTTTTCAAAAACGAAACGTCTTAGTAAAAATTTGTAAATGCTACCATATTCTCCTCAAAAAATAACATTGAGAGAGTGCTTTTAATTTTTTATGTCTGTAAAAATAATGTCAGAAATAAATAAAAACTAAAATCGCAAAAATTCTCGAAAACTGCAAAAGTTAAATTACTTTTGAAGGTGATTAAATTGTACAACTTTTCTCTAATTTAACCGACATTGTAAATCCTACCGTTTCCAAGATTGCAATGATATCCCATTCTTATCTTGGACACAGTGTATTGTATTGCCAACATTTCTGTTTTTATTATATCCATCTTCAGAGCCCAAACTGTTTCAAAAAATAAACATGTCCAAAATAAAACATACCAGCAAAAGAAAAACACACACACACACACACAGATAAATGATGTCAAGAAGACTCAGACTTAGATATTTATAAATAAATCAACGTTCAGCATAAAACAGGTTGAGCTCTGAGGATGATTTTAATAAAAAAGGCGAAACGGTTGCAATAAACTAAGTTAGTTTTTGTACTGTTCGAGTTAACCTTAACCATCCATTTGTACATGGTATTAATCTAAGAATTTTTGACAAGCAGGATAATTAACAAAATAACAAATGATTCATTTTATAGACTGATTGTTGTATTTTTTGAAGAATTTTGATTCATCTAATGAAGCACGTTAATCTCAAATATAAGTTGATCCTAGGGCTTTGCAACTTTTTGCATATTGAATGATCATGACTGATCATGAGTCATTAAATATTTAAACTTACTCAGGAAAAGAATTATTGTTTCATATAATTCGTTACCATTTATGCTATCCCGATGTATTAAATTATAACCTTTGATTAAAACACAATTCAGTCAACGCTCCCATTTGCTTAGAGCAGTAATTCCCAAAGTGGTCCAAGTGGACCCCCAGGGGTCCACGGGAGACTCGACGGGGGTGTACGTTGGGCGTGACAGAAAATGGGAGTCCACAATCGTAAGGGAGGGGGGTTCATGAAAATTCATTTCAAAGAAGTAAAGTTGGATGGAGCCACTTCTTCAATTGGCCAACTTTGCTTTTTTGACATCCACTCACAGCACAATCAATACCAGATCCAGCAAAATTTTGAAAGTGGTCTATGAAACAAAAGAGTTTGGGAACCTCTGGCTTAGAGCATAGTTCTTACTGTGGTCCACGCTAGGGCTGATCCGCGAATTATTATAGCCTCCTTAACGAGCAAAAGAAAATTCACTGTATCCAAGATAACAATGTGATAGCATTGGAATCTTGGAAACGGTACGATTACAATGTCGGTTAAATTAGATAAAAGTTGTACAATTTAAACACCTTTTAAATGGTGTTTTCAAAATGAAACTAACTTTAGCCGTTTTCGATAATTTTTGAAAAAACGACTTTTTGCGATTTTAGGTTTTAAATAAAATAAAACAACCAAAAACTTTCAAAGTCAACTCCACAAAAAAATTTAAATTCAGTTATCCAAAGGACACCAGTTTCGGCTCAACAAACTATCATCAGTGCATTCTTACAAAAACATCTGTGTAGGTACACGAAAAATAAACAAACCTCTGTGTTTATTTCATGTTAGGTTTTATTTATTTCTGGCATTATTTTTACAGATATAACACAATGAAAATCACTTGTTTTTTAATAAAAATCCAGGGCCGTATTTAAAAAAACGAAGTTGATGATGGTTTTTTAAAAACGCAACGTCGCAGTCAAAATGTGTAAACGCTATCTTATTCTCCTCAAAAAGTAACAAAAGAAAGTGCTTTTCATTTTTTTATATCTGTAAAAATAATGTCAGAAATAAATAAGGACTAAAATCGTAAAAAATCGATTTTTCAAAAATTCTCGAAAACGGCTAATGTTTGTCTTTTTGAACAAACAATTTATAAGATGTTTAAATTGTACAACTTTTTTCTAATTTTCAGGATTCCAATGCTATCCCATTCTTGGACACAGTATAAGAAGAGAAAACATTGTCACTGTTTGGGTTTTGAAGGACAACAACATATGTAAGGTTTTGAAATTTGGAGCGTTATATATAAAGCTTTCAGATAGATGAAATTTTTATCAATACATGCGTGTACCAATAATTCAAAAACCTTCTGAAATCAGTAAACCAAAAATCGAATTTCTCTTCTCGAATTTATTTGGAAATTGCTCCACAATCCTTTCATTGTGAAAATGTCCGAGTTGCCGAACGAATTTCAAAAAGAAGTAGTTAAATTATTGCATGGCAGTAATTTGCAAAGATTCGTTCGAAACAATGAAAATTGAAGTTTTGAAAAACTATTTTGGAGTCAAGAAGCAAGTCCAGCAATAAACTCGTAGAGCTATAAATGAGAGTGGTATGAATTGATGCTTAAATCTTTAAGTACTATCATGATAATCTGTATTACATTACAGATTACAACTTTATATTTTGCTTGGTATAATCAGTTCCGGACACATTGTATTATACTTAAATAAAACAAATATTCCTCATCAAGATGACACTTGTTGCCATAGGTATTTATAGCCATATATCTTCCATATTTGATTCAAAACAAAAACTACAATCATTAGGGTGTGTCAGATACATACACACATAGACACAAATACAAGTACACAAATTGACAGCGCAAAGCAGTAACTCAAACCTTTCTCGATGTACGTAATGTTAAATATGGTCATGTAACTTCTTCCTGGATGACCCCAAGATGCCGATAGGGTCACGACACCAACACCGAATAAGCCATACACATACACAGGTTGTTATATTTGCAATTATAATATGGTATGAAGATAAATTATTGCCAATTAATTAGAAGTTTTAGCGACTGAATAACAAGATTCACAATTAGCTACCTTCTGTCTGTATAGTATACCTATACAGACTACCTGTTCTAATATTAGGTATTGATTTGAAATTTTACTTATTTAGTATGGTAGTCAGTAGTAATAGTAGTTCGTGTCTAATAAATTTTTATTGATTCTCGTTAACTTTTAATTAAGAAATAAGTTATTCTTTATTTTTCATTTAATAGATATTTGAAATATCCGGTCCTAATATGAGCTAAAACAGAAATCAAGGCTGATAAAGCCATTTGTTTAAGTATGATAAATAGGCAGTTCTTTTTATTTGTTGTTCAATTTTAGTAAAGTTATACTTTGTTTTTATTAATAATAAAAACAATAATAATTAACATTTAATTCTTTATTTTATTTTTTTTTTGCAAACAATTTATTAAATTTAATGCAGCCTACAATTTTACAATATTATAGCGGGACTACACGAAATTGGGTTGAGTTGCCTAGTAGGTTGCTTAAAAAGTTTGCCGCTTGCGGCAACCCAAAGACGGCGGCATGAGTCGGAGTCATTTTTTTTCTTTCGGCCAAATGTCGGTACAGATCAAAGGAATTTTACGCAAACTGCAAATTGTATGTGTTCAGTTCAGCTTTATACCTCATATAAGACTGTTGGTGGTAAACAATAGAGGAAGACAATAGTGGAAATATTATACTCGAATGTACCGAGAATAAAGTGATTCAGTTAATTGAACTTTCACCCGTTCCCAAAAATCTTAAAGTTATTGCTAAGCGTTCAGAGGCAGGAATTGCATCCCTATAGTTTGTATTCCGTTTGGCTATTTTGGGGCCAATCATGTACAGTAACTCTTCAAAATCAGATGATGTCATGCGAACAAAATTAACAAAGGAACCACGAATGCTACTGACACCTATAGTTGGTAATCCAACATCATCTTTTTTTAAATCGTGCATAAGCTCGGTACCACCGTAGTCTTTCCTTCTTCTCAAACTTGGACGCACCCAAAATCTAGGTTTCCTAAGATTTTTTTTTACTCCCATTTATTTTTATTGCTAAATATGCCAGCAAGATATATCCTCATCGTACATTTTATTAAAGACTGATGATCAAATCTATTTCTTTCAGTCCATATGTCACAGTTCTCCTGGCTAACGCTTGTACTCTCGCTAGACACCGTTTTGAAAACAATCGCATGGAAGAGTCACATTCCAGGCACTCAACCACACTTCACTAGCAAAATTAACGCAGTTAAACTCTTTCAACTGCTTGGTACATTAGTTTTCTTGATGATAGTTTTTATTATCAGAGATACACAACTTGGGGAAACACCGAATTTTGCAGCAACATCAATTTTTTTTTGCAGCCTTTATTAAGTTCCTCCAAAACTTTAATTTTCTTAACTAAACTTAAACACACACGCGTGTACATCTTACCAACCAACGGAACCTAAATTTGCGATTTACTAGGCCCCGACTATAAAATGGGTTAGGAATTCCCCAGGTGTCTCACAGAAATCTACCTGCTTTATTCCCTACCATTAGACGTTATGAACGCGTTAAGAACATTTTCAAAAGAATGCAATATAAAAATGTAAATGGGAAACCCGAAAAGGCCGAGATCTACTACTCATTTTAAAGATTCACTATATGCAGGGCTTTTTACATTAAATTTCGTTAAAATTTTACATGCATTTGGGGACCGATAGCCTAAAATAATCTGCATTATTTGGGCTTTCATTCACTGTTCACTGGCGTAGATATAGGGGACATTTGCTTAAATTTTACACATAAATTAATTAAAGACAGCTTTGACAAGCTTCATTATTTAAAATTATTACTTTTTTAAAAAGAGCAACTTATAAGCTACAAAAAAGTTAATTACGTCGGTGTTGTGATTTCTACCATTTTTATGAAAACCGAGAAATTGCAAGTTAATGGTAGATTTAAATCAAAATAACGTTTACGAGAAAACCAAATGAAACATCAAAGTTGCCATGGAAAACAAATGCCGCAACAATAAAAAAAACTTTGACATTAACAAATTGAAATTAGTTAAAATTGTTTTATTATTTCGTAGTTGTTTTTAATATATTCAAACTGAAGAAAACATAGTGGATTTAGTTTTAGACGATCCGAAAATAAGCACTAGAAGAATACCAACTCAATTGGCATTATCTCGAACAACTGTTTGGAGACTATTAAATCGAGAAATGCTCTATCTCTATCATCATCAAGATGTCCAGGCCCTACATCCTGGAGACCGTGAAAGGCGCCTACTATTTTGTAATTGGGTTTTTGGTAAGCATCAAGAAGATGAAAGATTTTTAGAGAAAGTCCTCTGGTCAGATGAAGCAACTTTTACTAAATATAGCATAAATACAAACCATAATGAACATGTATAGTCTTTAAACAACCCTCCTGCTATAAGGCCGCTAAATTTTCAAGAACGTTTTAGTATCAATGTTTGGGGTGGAATGTTTAACAATAAATTATTGCCGTTGTTCGTAATTAATGGGCATTTAAACTCAAATCAATACACTGTTTTCCTACACAACCGCCTGCCCGAATTTATTGAGGATGTAGCTCTGAATATTGTTCAAAATATGTGGTATCAACATGACGGAGCCCCTGCACACCGTGGTAGACAAGTAACTAAAGTTTTAAATCAAGTGTTTGGAAACAATGTGATTGGTTTGGGAGGTTCCATTGAGTGGCCTCCAAGATCACCGGATCTGAATCCGCTCGACTTCTTTTTATGGGGGTACATGAACCAATTGTAGTGTACCAATTATAAATGAAAACTAACTACTGGAGACAGTTCATGAAGCTGCTAGGAAAATAAGAAATATTAGAGCTACAAATTCATTAGTTGAAAGATGTAAAATGTCAATGGACGGCAGTTTGAACAGTTGTTATTAATTTTCTTATTTTAATATCGAGTTAGTTTTTTTATTGTTAATTTTTTAATTGTACTGATAGGCCTTAACATTTGTTTTTAAGCAATTTGTTATTATTAAATCGTTTTCCACGGCAACTTTGATTTTTCATTTTGATTTCTGGTAAACGTTATTTCCATAAAAATGGCAGAAACCACAACATCGACGTAATTAACTTTTTTGTATCTTATAAGTTGCTGTTTTTAAAAAAGTAATAATTTAAAATAATGAAGCTTGTCAAAGCTGTGTTTAACTAATTTATGTGTAAAATTTATCCAAATGTCACCTATATCTACGCCAATGAACAGTTAATGAAAGCCAAAATAATTCAGAATATTTTAGGTTATCTGTCCTCAAATGCATGTAAAATTTTGTCAAAATCGGTTAGCTAGTTTTTGAGAAATTAACAAAAAAGTTAATTGGACCACTAAATTTGGACACTCTGTATCTCGATAACGAAACATTTGCGGATATAGGTTCAATGGCAAAAAATGCTTGAAATGTTTTCAGGAATCTCTAGTTTTCACTATAAACAGTGTCGACTTTATTAATATTACTAATATAATAAATTCCAATATTCTCGTTTTCAAATAGTTTAGACCTTAGACAAGAAACTCTTTCCTTGTCTAAGGTTTATACGATTTAAAATCATAAAAACTTACATATACAAGTGGTAAGCATGAAGAAGAAGAAGAAAGAAACGTGGTTTATCCACAATAAAAGACAAAACGCATTGGTCGTACCATACCGACCAAATTGGTATGCGATTCACAAACAATGATGGTGAAGATCGTTTAAAGCGATATTCACTCTTTTCCAACTACTAATTAGGGTATTAGTGGTACATTAAACGTATTATCATCGGTGAAGATACTAAAAGCACCTGTGTGTGGAGTATACGTACCATACCTGTATGTGTGTGCCTAATGGTAGAACGCTTTTTGTATTGTGTTTTGTGTAATGGAATTTACAGGTTCAGTCACGATGGGATGCAAAGAATGAAATTCTACAAATTTGTTTTTATGTTTCAAGGTATAGTGTGTTCCGTTTGATATGGACATTGGACATAATGGTTAAAAACTGAAATAGACATTGCACTAAAAATGTCTTGTTTTCGAGTCACAAAATATTTTTCATTTACTGCTCGCTATATCAGTTTTAGTCATCAAAAAATGTGTGACAATGATTTTTACTATATTAAGCAGATACGTGGAGATTCCAGCTAAATTTTGAGATAAACAAGTAAAATCATAGCAATACAATTAAAATGTACTACAGCAAATTTGCCAATAATGTTATAAGAAAAATTTAGATCTCTGCGTGAGTTATAAAGTTAACCTACATGTTCTGGCTTCCAGTGCTACCACAATTAATAAATAAGCATTATTTTCAACAGGATAAACCCATTTAAATAAGAATCACTTACATTGAGATGTAATTACAAATAAACTAAGCAATGGTTAAAATTACAATCAAACAATAGCTCTAAACATCACCTAATTAGCCAAAACGGCACTAATCAGACCAGAAAGCGGGGTAACGTTGATGTCCAATTGTCCACAGAACCTATTAAACATACTACACATATAGAATATAGGACTCTGCAGAGATGTATTAGTTCTCGCTGTACCAAGAGCGAAGGGAACAACTCGCCTAGCCCCGAGACGAGGTACACGGAGCCAGACCCTACTCAGTAAACGAGGACAGTCGACAACATTGTGTAACAGTTTATATAAAAAATTTACAGCTAACACGTTTCTTCTTAGCGCAAGACACGGCTGCTCAAATCGCGACAATAATATTCCGTGATCAACACCCCGCGGTGGATAAACACCGTCACCCCTGGACGCCCAATACTTGAGGAAGCGCCTCTGAACAGACTCCACAGAACATACATGAACATTGTACAGAGGATTCCAACTAAATGAGACAAACTCCAACTTTGACCTGACAAAGGCGTAGTATAGCAATTTCATGGTATAAATATCATTGAACTGTTGACAGTTACTAATGATAATCCCTAACATTTTACTAGCACTTGCGACAATTGTGTCAACATGACGAATAAAGGTGAGTTTGGAATCAAAGAATCCACCCAAATCCCTGATTTCACCCACCCTCGCCAGATATGTCTCATTCAGGCGATAATCAAACAAAAACATATTTTTCAGTCTTGCATATGTCACCAGTTTACATTTAGAAACATTAAGTTGCAGTCTATTGACGCTACACCAATCAGACAAGCTCATCAAGTCACGCTGAAGAGAAGCGCAATCATCCTCATCAATAATCGTGTTGAACATCTTTAAATCATCTGCATAGGCAAACCCACTACAGGTGAACAATTGTAGAAGGTAATTTATGAAAATGTTGAACAATGTTGAGCCTTGTGGAACTCCATAAGTTGCCAAATATGTCGAGGACTAGAAGCCCTCATGTTCAACAAACTGAACTTGCTCAAAAACGTACGATCGAAAAAGTTTAACCAGCCCTTCTGAGAAACCAAAATTGTCAAGCTTTCTGAGTAAAATACAATGATCAATGCGATCAAACGCCTTTTGAAAATCAGTGTAGATCACGTCGAGCTGGCAGCCATCAATAGCGGAACAGATCTGTTCAGCGAGCACAGCCAGATTAGATGCACACGAGCGACCACTCATAAGACCATGCTGGTCAACCGACAGGACACCTCGTACAGTAGAATATATTTTATCATAGAGAACAATCTCACAGACCTTGGAGAAATTACAAGGGATTGATATAGGTCTATAACTAGATACGATATTGGATGGTCCTGATTTCAGAATAGGAGTAATCCTTGCATGCGTCCAACAGGTGGGATAAATCGATGATTTAATAATCAGATTGAAAATATGTACCAATGGAACGGACATTATACAATCCTTAGCAACGAAACTTGGCACACCATCCGTGCCCGAAGTTAGCCGACTTTTAAGTCTCTTGCTAGCCTTTATAATATGATCAGCAGAAATCTCCAAAACATCTATAATGTGCGAACCATGGCCCATAAAATTATATATGTTCAAGTTATCGTCGATAGGGTGCGATTCAATATACACTCTGGAAAAACGTGCGTGGCGTCCTCTCCAATCATAGAACCAGGAATTCTAGAATGACCAAAACCTACGACGATCAGTCTTAATTGATTGCTCACAATCTGCTGCATACCTGGAGTACGCCTCCCTCACTTGTCGTTTAACCAATCCTCGCAAAGAATTAAACCTCTCCCGATGATACTCCGATCCAGATCTTGGAAAGTCCCTACAGGGTTTCTCCTTTTTATATATTTTATCAATAAGACAATGAGTGCCACGCGACGCATTTTGACTTTTATTTGTTGGCAGTGTCTTTTGAGTAGGTTAAATTGACATTTTAGTAGGTAAAATTAACTTTTAAGTGGGTAAAAATTGTTCGAATTTACTATAATAAATCAACTGTCATTTTGACAGGTAGTTTTAAGTAGAACAAATGATAGTTTACCATCCGCACTCTACCACTTAACCTTGGCAACAACACACATGAAATTCAAACTGAACACAAAGCAAATCTTACAAAGTAATAATAAAAAAAAGAGAGAAAATTGACATTACATAATATAACTAAAAAATAATCGAAGAAGGCTAACAGTACCCAAAATGAAACATATTATGTATTTACACTAACAAAAACAAATACCCACTAACCAGTAATAACTATAATTATTATTATCGATTTTGAAGCAAGTCTTTTTTCAAATGGACGTTACAGAGGGATCTCTAAGATTGGCATTCAATGAATTGTAAATTTTTACTGCGTTATAAGTAAACCACTTTCTGAACAAAGCACTACAATGGCGTGGCATAGATAGAGTCTGAGAATGTCCTATATTTAAATTATTCAGTTCACCTCTTCTAGTCAACTTCCTTTTCAAAGATGCTGGTCTATACGTATCCAAAAGCTTATGGAAAATTGTTGCGAAATTTAATTTCGATACGGCATGCATCTTTACCCAGTGCAATTCGCGAAATTTACTGCTGATATGGTCAAATTTTCTTACTGTGGCGCATTTGCTCGCTTCTCTACCATTTGTCTCTGTTTCCCGAGAACAAACTATATTAGAGTTTTCAATTTCTGTCCCAATGAAACTGCATCTACTCGTATTTATCAATGTTTGTCGTATTTTATTACAATGTGATTTTCTAGATATTCGTATGTCTAATTACGTCGCCGTGGTCACGAATTGGATGTAGTTTTTTTCATCAACAATACGGACTATACGAAAACTATATATTATTATTACATTGTTAACGCCGCAAGATAAATCTTAACCTTTAAATTTTGTTGTGATATTGGTATAGGTAGCGAGGTATATGATATAATGGTTTACGTATATATGAGAGTCATTTTATAATAAATTTATTTCAAATATCAATAAATTTTAAAGAGAGAATAATGTATATCAATAAAGTAGGCTTTAGCAAATTAAATAACGTGTACAGGGTGGGTTTATTACTAGCCTATACAGGGTTATTCAAGCTTTATGGCGCGGAATATTGTGGCGAAACTACGTGACTTTCAAAAAGTTTAATTTATTGGACGTGTAGGCATCTATTATGGCGACTTTTTAAAATTGGTTTCATATTATACAGGGTGTCCCAAATAATCTAAAAGTATAAAAGTTGTTTTTTTTTAACGTTTTAATGTATCTAGTAGGCTATAGAATCAGAAATGTCAAATAAATTATTTTATCTATCAACTTAATTTGCTGTTCATGGTTTACTAATGCTATTGATTTACAATTGTTAGTTTTGGTGTTGCTTTGTTAAAATGAAGAATATTTACTCAAAAAAAAACACAGATTTCATGCTTTTAAAATTCAGCTTTGTCAAGAGCTGTCTGGACATTATTTTGACAATAGAATTGAATTTTGCATGTGGGTGTTCGATAAAGAGGCAGCAAATGAAATTTTTTTTGATAATGTGTTATTTAGTGACGAATGTAAATTTCACAAAAATGGCCTCGTGAACAGACACAACGACCATTATTATTCTGACTCGAATCCCCATGAATACAGAACCATCAGCAATCCAAATATGTACTCAATTAATGTGTGAGGTGGAACATTGGGCCGATATTTTATAGGACCCTATTTTTTTGAGAAATCGGTAATCGGTAAATGGTATGATGGTACTCGATTTTCTGCTACATCAACTTCATGTACTATTAAAATAAATGCCTTTAAACAGGAGAACAACCATGTGGTTTCAATTATATGGAGCTCCGCCTCATTATCATCACGAGATTCGGCAATTTTTGGATACTAATTTTCAAAACAGGTGGATTGGAATTGACCTCCCATATGGGGATACGTGAAAGGATTTGTCTACAAGACGCCTCCAACAACACCACACGATATGAAATATAATAAAGGATTTGTCTACAACACAACACCCCACGATATGAAAATACGCATAAGAGATGCTTTTCAAACTGTTACCCCCCAAATGTTGACCAGAGTTAGCCGTAGTTTTCAAAAAAGAATATCGAAGTGTCTCGAAATGGACGGTCGACATTTCGAACACATGTTATGAATATTTTGGTATAAATTTATATGTGCTATTTTATTATCATTAATGCAGTTTATGCATAATTAAGAATAATTCATAATGACTTTTATAATTGTAATCATTTGACATTTCTGATTCCATAGGCTACTAGATACCTTAAAATGTTTATTTAAAAAACACCAAATGGTGTACAAAACAATTATTTGGCGTTTTCTGCCAAAACGCGCAGACTTAGCTATATTACACCCTAATGCCATTCGACAGGTAATTAGTAAGTACATTGCTAGGTAAGTTCAGAAATATGACGTTCCATTTAAATTAATGAGGTTATAGCAACTTAAAGTTCTTATTTGAGTAGTTTTAATTTTTGGACACCATGTATAAGATTGCAAGTGTATTGCAATTGGAAAATTAAATATGATCTATTATTACACTTTAGAGTTAATTTTGTCAACATGCCTTAAATAGGTCCTAAGTATTTGAAAGATGAAAATTAGGTTAAATTTTGAGAAAATTCAATTTATTTAAAAAATCTTTAGGTTTAGGTATTATAAACCTTAATGAAACATACACTTAATTTATTCAGAGGATCTAAAAGTGCCATAATATACAGGGGATTTCAGTTAAAAATACACAACTTTGATACTTTTAGGTAATTTGGGACACCCTGTATAATATGAAACCAATTTTAAAAAGTAGCCATAATATATGCCTACAACCCTGTATACTTTTCCTCAGAAACTGACTACTGCCTGTGTGAATTTTGTGTAATTGAGACATAATATAAAAATGTAAATTTCAAAATTTTTTTATTAAAAAGAAAGAGTTAATATGCTACCAAACAAAACCAAAATTATTTTTTGGTGAAAGGAATTACTAGAAGTGGTACCTAACCTATACAATTAATTGGTAAATAAAAGTTGAATCAATTTATTTTCATGATAACATTATCTAATTGCTCTATATTATCCACCTTATTCAGGGACACCTTGTACATCTGTAGCAGTAGATCCAATATAGAGCTCACAGCCTAATCAATATTATTAATAGGATTTATAAAGAAATTCGGATAGAATAGAGCAGAAAATAATAGACAACAGGCGAGGAGGGTGGCAAACATTAACAGGGATGATGACTGTTACACAATACAAAGAGTAGGTTGGTGGCTCCCGTGGGAAAATATACGTGCGTAAACTAACCATTTCCGAATTAGGGAGGAAGAACACAAGTGTATGTGATTGAAAAAAATAGCCTATGTTATATATTATACTATGTATTATTATTATACAATTTTTCTTTAGAAAAAATATACACCTTGAAAGGAATAATTTATCAATTTCATCAATCAATTAACTGACAATATTTAGAACTGAATCCTTATCTTATAACTGTAAATAAATACTGTCAATTAAATAATTGAATCAAGAACAAAATTTAAATTCCTTTTTAACCAAATATTCTTGTGCCACGTCCCATGAGTATTATCATTATTTCAGTGCACTAATTTTTCTCTATATGAAAATATCAATGAATCCAATTATTTTAATTTTTGAACCTTTGTTGTTTATATTTTTTGAGCATTTAGGTTCATATATGTTACAACAATTTCCGAACTCAAAGTACTTTTTATTTCTGCATCACCAGTATATTACGACGTGTCGTTGCTTATTCGCAACTTCTCAGGTTTGTGAAAACAGTTTTATTAGTAAGCAGTTGGTTTTGGAAGATTTGGAATCAACAATAATTATTATTCCATCACTGACTGTATCACAATCATCCCTCTACCAGAAAATGCATTGATGCACAATGCTCTTAACTCTCTCTAATGAAATTAATTTTTTCTACGACTGTCTTTGAATGCCTTCATTATATGTTCAATCATAATTTGAAGATGTAGGATAAGTGTTTCTAAAGTTAGTTTAAAAGGATATAAAAAACCACAACTCGACATCCCTTTGTATTGTCAATACCGACCGCTGCCGTCCATAGGCGCACCCTTTTAACTTTTCATAACAATACATGCCCTACGATATTTTAAAAATCCTTTATGTATTAACAATTGTATATTCATTTGTATAACAGTATACTGTATTTTTCCTTGCCGCTCCAACACGGCAACATATAAACCTACGCTTAAAAAGACTGTTTTTGTTTTTAGAAGTTTAGACATAGATGCACACGTACCTAGTCCGTGTTCGAACAGCAAGGAACCTTCCTTTATAATAATTAATGCTATTGTTAATACTTGAGTATAAGTAAATTTCGAAGAAAAACAAATATTTTCCTTAAATGAAAAATAATTTCGTGACAAAATGACGGGTTTTACCTACACATGGGATTTGTGCTGCAAACGATCAAACTCGTAGGGAATATATATCATTTCATGTTCGTTCCACAATATACTATTTTAGATGTGACACTAATTAACAACCAAAAAATTACTAAAAACAAAATGGTATACAAAATCAACAGATACACTAACGTCAAATCAAACCACCCAACATCTCGAAAGAGAAGCGTAGTGATAGGTTTGGCTGCCAGAGTTATCAAGCTTTCTATTGCAGAGTATATAGAGCGGAATTTATTGACAAGGCAAAAGTTACACTACTAAAAAATAACTATCCCACATTTTGTTGAAACATTTTTTCAGTAACGCATCTACAAACATTACAATGGGCAAAACAAATACCAAAAAATTCCCGATAATACTCAATATGTTTCAATAAAAGGGCTTCCCCGAATCTTTCCAAAAAAAATTTAAACACATACAAATTAACCACATGCAACAAAACCACTGATCTTGTAAACCATAACATTTTCAGCAATTTGAAAACAAAAACACCATTAATGAAAAAAACTCATGAAATATACGAAATACCATGTAAGAACTGCAATGGAGTATATACTGTGTAATGTTGGTAAAATTAGAGAAAAGTTGTAGAATTTAAACACTTTTTAAATGGTGTTTTCAAAAGTAAACTAACTTTAGCGCTTTTCTAGAATTTTTGAAAAAACTATTTTTAGTGATTTTAGTTTTTATTTATTTCTGACATTATTTTTACAGATATAAAAAAATTAAAAGGACTTTTTAATTGTTAGTTTTTGTGAACAAGAACAAGATAGGATTTACAAATTTTCACTTCGACGTTTCGTTTTTGAAAAACTATCATCAACTTCGTTTTTTTAACACGGGATTTTTGTTGTTAAATTTAAAGCCGTTTTCAATTCAAAGATAGGTGGTAATCACACTTAATGGTTTAGACAAGTATTCAGCTTGGGAACTGTATTGAGTTTAAATTAAATTAAAATTAGACGAGGTATATAAATTAGTATTTCCTATTGCATATTGTATAGGTAAGCTGTTCATATAGAAATTATCATGAGCGCAAAATTTACGATTATTAGTATTAAATATTTTACAATATAGGTAGTACCTATATATGTTTAAATACTTTGCCAGTCATGTACATACAACATGTTATAGTTTATTAATTAATAATGAACGCAAACATGCGACCACCATCATAGATCGTATAATTTATGTAAAACAACACAAGCATGCTGCGGAGCATTATCCGGCTGAGGTACAAACACCAGATTATTTATTGAACCGAAAACATGCTGCTTAATAGATGACAAGTTAACATAATATATCACCAAGAAATTTCCGGATGTGATATAAGTCTTCTTACACATAAAGTGATCTAAAAACTCTAAGATTACATTAACAACTTGTCCAAAAAATCAAACTACACTTAAGATTTGGTGCCTTTTATCTTACAGTATTTTAAATACTATCAACAACAACAAAAAAGTTTTTGTTGAACCAAAAAGTTACCGACGAACTACAAACCAAAATATACACAAAATAATCGTCAACATTCTGGTCACTCTGTTAGAGCTGTAATAATCCTTAAGAGCAGCCATAAAGCTCTACAAATTTCAGTCCTTCCTATATGAAGCGTTTATAGTGGAGCTTTGACATCAGAGCGGATTTCTACTTTGCGAGTTCTAAAAAATTCTCGGCACATCTAAAACAACGTATTATGGTGATTTTTACATTTTTAATCCGATAATGCAAGCCTCAAAAAAATTTCACTAATTAATATCTACATCATAATAATTCAAGTGCATAAAACCTGAGATAAAAGCAATGATAATAAACAAATCAGATATCGGCGCTCTTATCGTCGCTCTGCTATCAAAGCGTCTATGTTTCGCTGTATCGCCGCACTTATCACAAGCTTATTACTTACTAAAAATACTTCTTTAACTGCGATACTACAAATAAACACAAGGTGGACCAAAAGAAGTCATCCGAAGTTGTTTGGCTCTCTTTTTTTTTCTAAATGGAAAACTTCGATTCTGTTTTTTGATTATGTTTTTTTGGACCTTTACAATTTTATTGGTCAAGTCGAGAAGATTATGCCGACCAAATGGTCGCCGTCACAATTGATTGCCATACGGGTTCGTTTTAGCGCATTTCTCATCACTTCGGCGAGAACTTCGGGCGGCAGATTCTCGCACTCGTGTCGAATGTTGTCACTGAGGGCTTCCAGAGTCTCGGGCTTGTTCACATAAACACGGGACTTCAAAAAACCCCACAAAAAAAGTCTGGAACGCTTAAATTGGGCGATCTTGCGAGCCAGTGCAAATCGCCAAAACGAGAGACCCGGGAACGTTGCCTTCAGAATATCGGTTGTGGCTCGCGCAGTGTGTGGCGTTGCTCGTCCTGTTGGAACCAGTACATGTCCCTGAATCCTAATTCATCCAATTGCGGCAGCAAAAACTCGGTCAACATGGGCCGATAGCGTGCAGCGTGCACTGTTTTCGTTTGGCCAGCGGCATTCTCGAATGGCCCGATGACTCCTCCAGCGTGAACAGCGCACCATGCAGTCACTTTGAGCGGGTGTAATGGCTCCTCGTGCATCACTCGTGGATTTTCGGTGCCCCAGAAGCGATAGTTTTACTTGTTCACGTACCCGCTGAGGTGGAAATGAGCCTCATCGCTCATTATGATTTTGGTCGAAAAATCGTCCACTTCTTCCTCGAGATTAAGAATGGCTTGGGCGTAGGTTACGCGAGTTTGGCGGTCGGCAGGCAGCAGCTGATGCACGGACTGGACTTTGTACGGGAACATGCGCAGGTCTTTGACCAAAATTCACCGTAGGGACCTCCAGCTGATGGCTAATTGCGTGGCACGGCGTCTGATCGATGTTTCCGGCGACATCCTCGGCAACAGCGGCGATATTCTCGGCAGCACGGACGCTCCGGGACCGGCCACTCTTGCCAACGTCTCGTGTGATCCCATACTCTAGCAAGGTTGGTGGCCAAACGGCGCTTTGTTTGTGCGGTGTCGGACGGCCGGGGAATCGGTGACGGAATTCGCGCTGAGCCAACACCACAGACGAATTGTTACGCAAAAAAATAGACACGATTATTCCGCGTTCTTGGGGAGTGTGTCGCTCCATGGTGTGTTCACTTGTATTCTGCATCTGTCTAGTCCACATATGTCAAAACAGATAGGACATTGGCGGCCATTTGCAAAAATGAGAGCATCTTCCACCTAGTATAATATCACCCGATAACTACCACAATCCAAGAGATAATTATAATAAAATATTAAGTGCATAATGTGGCACGTTTAAAATACTCATTGTAATTAAGCAACTACTTGCTCATCTACATATCTGACTGGTTAGATCGTTCGTCGCTCGGTGTATTACAAGATATGCAGATACGCTCAATAACATATGAAATGGCCTGGTTTTGATCAGTACCTGGTAGAAGCATCATTGTCAGGTAACGTTAAATATACTACTATTCCCTCAGTTTGCTGCTCAGACTGTAATAGTTACGATGTTAGGTTGGAGACGACACATTTCTACTGATAAACGACCAGCTGAAAGGACTAACGAATTCCTCCACGCTCTGGCGCCTTAGATTTTAAACCAAATCCTATCTTTGTGTGTTATGTTATTTTTGCGTATATAAATTATATTCATTATTCAGATTTGTCAAATACCAAAAGCTCATCTATTAATAATTCCTCTAGCCAGTGAAACAAATTGTTGCATAGAGCAACTAGATCAATCTTCGTGCGCCCATATCCACCAGCCTTCCATGCTATGCGCTGTAATAAAATAGAACAAGAAGCGGTAGGTGGCTACTTATAGAGCGCACACACTGTTCGGGCACGGTCTGTTTATAGTTCAGGACGACATCGTCGCGCCAGGGACTCCCACGTATTATTACCGGATTATTTAGTTTCCTGATCGCTCTTGCAGCACAGCACAGAGTATAGTATGCCCCATAGTTACAAGTGGAAAAGAAAATACGATCCTACCCAAGTAATATGTAATACATTTTTACTATTGCTAAAGTTGAGTTGAGTTTAAGGAACTTATACGTTTACCGAGAAGAATATGTTGATATATCTACCAGGTTTGATCATAATCCAATACAATTACATAAAGAAATAATTATTGTCTACTATGTCAAAAAATGTATGTGTAAATGTATCTTTACATATATATTACAGATAAAAATGCGTTTTCACATATAAAATACCTATAAGTCTGTAAATTCACAGTTAATTTGCATTTTGCTGTGAATTTAAAGGAAATTTCAAGCGATATCAGATCGAGGGCTACTGTAATCTTTGGAAATCATTGCGTCATATGCCGTTACGCATGCTTCAGTTTTTGTTGTTTACATTTTTCTGGAGATTATAATAAGTGCAATAAGTACCAAATTACATTAGAATTCAATGCCGTTTAAAAATTACTTTGCTTCTAAATCCCATATATTGAGGATTCATCACGTTACTAGCACTAGTAAACAAAGATAAGTAATTAATTCAAGAGGTATAACGTTAACGTGCTGGTTAAATGATTGCTCTTTCGAGACTAATAATTTTAGTAAAATTTTGTCAAATTTAACATCCTGAAAACGTAACTGGTTTGATTTAAACTTTTATCGTACCTAATCTCTGTACTAGCTGTTCTGTTGTTTCAGAAAATCAGCAAAATAAAAATGGCCCTATTCAAAGTTTAGTCAAGGAAATGCGACCAAAAGGAGTTTGTATTTGTAAAGGAAACAGAAAATGTTCTTCTGCATTTACTAGTACCAGGTAGCTACAATTAAATAAACTAGGGGATTTCTATAATTAACAAAATGTTTTATGTTCTAGTATCCGAAAAATGAGTTTGAATGGATCAAATCTTGTTTAGGAGAAAGACGGTACAGAAATCACCGACGCGACGATGGTGTTTTGTTAGTGCTCAAAGAAGTTTTATTTAGAGTCAGTTTTTTCGGAGAATTATTATATTTATTTTTTTTCAATGTCTAAAGCCAAGAAAGCTATTAGGTATATAGGTTTAGAAGACCTAATTGATATGATAATTATGTATGTTTGTCGCTTCATTTCTACAGGGTAGCAACTTATTGGCAAATTGATATTCGCGACTATACATGGTGCTTTTTAAGTTGATACTTCTTTTTGAACTACAGAAGACGTTAAAATAAACAACATTTTCAAATAACTTTTTTCCAAAATTTGAAAAATAAGCTAGTTACATTCATCTTTAAATTATTACAAAATACACCTAACATAAATATTATTAATCATATTATGTGTCAAATACATTTTGTAATAAATGAATGTAAATTATTGTTCAGATTTTTAAAAAAAGTTATTTGAAAATGTTATTTATTTCAATATCTTCATCAATTTAGCAATTGAGCTAAATGTTGGTGTATAATAATAATCAGATTATTTGCAGATATGTATAACAGTAATATAAGACAAAACAAAAAATAAAATAGTAAGAATTTGGGGAAGTCCTAGGATGAACCCATTAGTTTTTGGTTGAAATCGCTTCAGGCCTGTGATAGGGGTGGACACAACCGCCAAAGTTTCAAATAGCAGTAGGGGTCGAGTGATACATTATGTTAAATCATTTTTTAATTGCTTTACAGCGATAGGATACTTTTGATTGATAATTCTCGAGAAAATTGCGTTTAAATTTTCACCAGTTAGGTAGTTGGAACCTATCACGCTTATTAGAATATAATACAGTAATTTGATAAAGGGTTTTTGGCGTGATTGATAGAGCGTGCGCTTCGCATGGGGAAGGTTCTGGGTTCGAATCCCAAATAATACAATTATAATAATTATTATCAAAATTCTGTTTCGTGATGCAAGTCATATATTTTTGTATTATATCTTGTCGGCAAAGTTTTGGGGAGACATAACCGATTTTTTTTTCACTTATGTTTATGTAGTTTTAATTTTAAAATTACATTAATTAAATCAACTACCCAGCGCCGAAACGTAAATTGAATTGCTTGACAATCCACGAACCCTTGTTTGTTGTTTAATTTTCAGGTGGGCGTAGGGCTTACGAATACCTAATGACCAATTAAATTTAAATTATTATTCTCTATTAATTATATTATATGATACTACCAATGTTTATATTCCATAATTCTAATTATATTTCGTATAAATATTCATGTTATGCCAACATTAAACGACATTAAAACCCTCCGGCACACAGTAAAAATATTTAGCTTACCATTTCATGCAACTACTTTACAGAGTACCTAGTCATGTCTTCAATATAACCTTTTATGCTTAGAATTGATAGCGATACAGCTTCACCTTTGCACTTATCAAAATTGTAATATAAGTTTCCTTTAAATTTATTTATCAGGTTATTAAAAAAACACTCTTCTCAGTTAACCTTTCTTCAATCAAATAATTTTAATTTAACCAAAAAATATGCAAAAATTCCATGTTATTTTCATTTCGAAATTAAAACGTATTGTCTTCAAGTAAACATATAATTATTTGGCATGGGTAAAAGAAAATTAATCACAAAAAATTACGTTAAGTTTGAAATTAAAAAAAAAAAGTTCACACAACGCTAATACTTGTAAATAATAATAATTGTATTGTTTATTTTAAATCGAAAGATATATTTAACCAACCATTGCAGATGCAAAAATCAAATGAATTTTTGGTAGAGACGTAGGTTCATTTTAGTTAAAAAATTATGTTACTTTAAAATATATTAATTTAAAATACATTTCTAATTAAACCTAACCCCCCCGACTTAAAGTGATTAAAACAATAATAAATTAAGGCGTCTCCCCATTATCTACGAGTACTATCCGCTAATCTTGATAAGGCGTTTTTTTCGTTTAAGGTTCTTCAGAACCCTGATCACGGAATTTTATATATGAAAATAGTTTTTGTATTGACTCCGTAAGCAAATACAACCAATAAGTTCTTAATTTTTCTTAACTAGGTACATGTTATAATTATTATTATTATTAAAATGTGGGTACGGCTTATATATATACATGTCAAATTCAATAACTTTCTCTAACAGATTAAGTTTAAGTATACGCGAAATAATAAACAAATAATAATGAGAAAAAAACTAGTTGAATAACAATGTTAAAACACGCGATTAGGTAACGAATAAAATAATAAAACAATTTGGTTTTAATGAGACAATATACATATCGGAAAAATTAGTAAAATAGACTATAAAAGACAATGTAGACTACACGACCGATCATGAGGATAACGAAGCAGTTTATATAGAATGCTTAAATGGTAAATTTTGAATTATTTAATGAATTAATTAGTCTTTTCGTTAAATATAAAAGTATAGTTTATCCAAAGTTAATTTAAAATATATAAATTTAACGATTCTACCGGGGCTATCCGTTCCCATGCCTCTTTGCATTATAAAAGGGTATCGAATGCAGCGATTTTTGATACATTTCTCCCTCGTATATAAGACGTATAATAAATCGTGCCTGCCAAAGGATACCGACAGTAATAAAAATAACTACAGTGACTGGAAAAAGTATTGGGTCAATGATTAATGGAAAAAAAATAGTTTGCAAATAAATATATGAATGAAATAAATAATATTTGGCAACGTGTTAATTTCTCAGATTAATCTAAATATATATTGGATGGACATCATATGGTATGGCGAAGACTTAATGTGGAATTTAAACAAGAAAATTTGTGTCCGACAGTAAAACACGTTGGCAGAATATTTTAACCATGATTTGTTTTTCTTAGATTAAAAAAATGAAAGAAGGTCTATCATATTAGACAATAATTTTTAATAAAACCTCAAGTGGATGAAACTTTTTGCAGTCACTCTATCAGACCCGGCTTATATACGACATGGTATACGACATTATTAAAATCAATTAATCAAGTTTTCCTGCAACCCATAATCTTCCGCAATTGACAGACCACGTAATATACATTATATTATGATATCGTCAACATACCTTAGACACTTACGGCTAAGTTTGGCAAACATATGAAGATGAGTAGTCTCGAACAATTTTACAACAACTTATTATTTCAAAAATCATAAATCATCAAACGTGACAAATAAGGCGGAAAATCATTTTAGAATCGCTATGGTTTAATGTTGCTAATAAAATCAGTTATCCGACATATTTTATAGTCTATTGTCCATTTAGGAATATTTACCGAAAAGTTAAAGACAACGTCCACCCTCATAGTGGTCGCGAATTGTTCTTTTCATGCTCCCATTACGTTGACAACGAATAGCAGCACGACAAGGCAGTACTTTGGTATATAATGTAATAGTACTAGGTAATAGTAATAAAAAGATCTCTTATCTTAATTCCATATTAATCGTTCGGTCAATGTTTCCTTTTTCGCATTCCTTCAGCCGTGATTTACGACACCTTGTGTAAGGAAAGAAAGCATACAACAAGTGATCCGTATAGGTATTAGAGTAGGTATATTCACCATAACAAACCCAGCCATTGTCTTTATTAAAATGCATTATGCAACAGCGTCAATTTTGAAAGCACTACAATACAGAGTGCTATATTTTGTGCGAGATTTTTTTTTAATTCATAATTGGTGAAGATTTTGAAGGGGTAGTGGGTGTTTTTCTCCCCTATTTCTAAGCCACTGGAAAAAGTACAGTTTTAATATACCTATTTCGACGAAAATCAATTTGTTGAAAAATGTTGGTAAATTTTTTGGAAAAAATTTAATTTTTTTGTACTAATTAAACGAAATTTATTTAAATGGGAGAACAAGTAACAAAACCAAACGATATAATAATCATACACAGTTAAATTAAATACTGGAAATGTCCGCCGTTAGCTTCAATGCACGCAGCAATTCTTCGTCATTGACTGTCTGACCTGCAGGAAAATTCCCGAAGTGTTCCGAATAATGTCGCAATGTTTTGTCTTACTTGAAGCGGTACATCTTCCAGTAGTTCCGACAGTACTTCTTCTAGAAATTGTCGATAATCTGCACCGTTTAATCTGTTCAGTAAATGTGGGCCTATTATATGATCACCCACGAAGCCCCAGCCCAAATATTCACGGAAAACTGTTGTTCATGATGGCCTTCTGCTATTTCATGTAGATTTTCTTCAAGCCATATGTGATTATTGTGAAAATTGAAAATACCATATCTCCAGAAAGATGCTTCATCCGTAAACAGAACTGCGGCTGCAAACTGAGGATTTTGAGCTATTTCAACTTCGTTGAGGACAGCCTCTTGTATGGGAATTGCAACTTCCATAGGCCGCCCATTATCAGCAGTAATAATTTTAAAACTACCATTTTCCCATAGTCGTTGGTGAATGCATTGAAACAAGTTATGGTGTGGTACTTGGCGATCTTGATACAACCGCCTTGCTTCTGCCGAATTACCGCTCGCCATTTCGCACGTTTCAGCGTTTCTGAAATTATTCATTTTTAATTTTGTAATGCAAATTTATTATTTGCCGGTACAAACTGAATGTTATTTTTTTCTTTTTAATAAACAAACAACAAACTAATTGGACCCAGCTTTGCAAGAAGCATCCAACCCACACAAAATGAGTCTCAGTTTAAATATTGATAACCTGCAACATCCAAACCCTAGTTTATGTTTAGATGTTCTTAATAAACAAGTTTCTTCTTAAAAAATAATTTTTCGTAAAGATAGTATTGATTTTTTGGGACTTGGATGCTTTCTGGAAAACAGAAAAAAGAGTTACTTAAATAATTTATTAAGTAGTATTAAAAAAAAGCAAGTAAAAATTCTAGTGTTTATTATACTATTAAGAGTTATAGAGAATTAGTTCTCTTCGACGCAGAAGTCACATTTTTGATATTGAAGCCTTTAATATCTTCCTCAATATTGGCATTTCCTTTAATTTTCTGGTAAAAGTTTAAGCAATCAGATGGTACCTATAACATGATACATTTCACGCAAATTAGCAAGTTTTGGCTCTGCCATTGATTTTCCCTGAGGTCACAAGGCAACCAAATCTAGATAAACGTACATCACTCTGATTTTTAGGTTCTACATTCTTTCATTACGTTTATATAATCTGAAGGTAAATACATCCGTTGTTGGTGTTTCAAAGCGGATTCTATATCACCAAAATCCGAATCGTTGGACAAGAAACTGTGACCTGAACATAGAAATTTCTAGATTAAATGTTTAACTTCTGGATTTAAATTGTTTTGGATGTGCTTTATCAAGTAAGATCCCTACATCCTCTCCTTGGAAATCTTCCCTCCTCAATCTTTGTGGAGATTCAGCCTCGTCAAGGTGTTGCTTATGTTGTTCAATGAATTACAAATATACGAATAGCAACTATTGACCATGTGGTTCGGATTATTCTGCATTACGATGATACTAGATAATATGAAATTTTATCTATTGGTCAAGTGGTTTGGATTGTTTCTGCAAAAAAATAATTTTCAATAATAGAACATGTATTTTCTTTAATACTCCTATTGCCCTTTAAAACGGTCGTTTTATGCACAATGGATAATGGAATAAAAGCAATCCAAAATTAGCTTTAGGTCAAATTTTGAGACAATGTGGCTTGGTCGCTTTCTACAATCCAATTGTTCTTTTGACTTTTGTTTGGAAAGTTAAAGCCTACTTGAAAAAAAAATATTAAATTTTTTTACACAAACGCTGAAATGTGCGAAATGCGTTTCTATTTTTACGGTTTGGAGACAACTTTTCTATAATTTTTTTAATTTTGCAATTATGAAGTTAACGTTTAATTAGTGCAAAAAATTCAATTTATTTCATACAATTGACCATGTTTATCAACAAGTTGATTTTCCACGAAGACGGTCAACTTTAGAGCTTGTAACCAAAAGTACCTTTTTTGTGTAGAGAACATTGGCGGTTCAAATGGGTATCTTAAAAGAGTATTTTTTTCAGTGACGCAGAAATTGGGATAAAAACACCCACTACCACTACCCCTTCAAAATCTTCACCAATTATGAATTAAAAAAAAATTCTTGCACAAAACATAGCTTATATTATACTAGAAAATGCCTACAAAAACGGTTTTCTGGACGGTAAGCGGTACCGGAGATATTCGCGAAAAAACAGATTTTTTATTTAATTTCAAAAATGGTGCATCTTAGTGAGTAAGTTAATAGAAACTATTTTTCATATTTTTGAACGAAGTCTCACATCCTAAAGTCCTGCGCATATATTATGAAACACCCTGTATTAGATACGGTAAGTTTTTATAAATATATAAAGCCCGATCTATATAAGCTTGGACTTTGACGTTGCCATTTGGTGTTTGATGTTATATTCCGCGAGCAATTCCTAGATTTCCTAAGGTTAACACTAATAATTTAAGTTTAATAATATCTTAATGCGATCAAATCTACACGTCAAAATGCAACGGTAACGTAAATCGGGCTGTACATATAAAAGTCAAAACTTTCATCGCAGTTGTGAATTGTCAGTAAAGTCTGATATTTGTAGACTATTTACTCGATTGCGATGTGATTACTATGATGAATGTGCCCGTAAATCAATTCGACTATAAGTTGTTGTAATATTTGATGAAAAAACAAATTTCCATATTTATCGATTGAATTAATAAATTTTCGTCTAGATCAGGCGATAATTACATTAATCGATATGGATTTTTCTATACCAGAAATCAATCCACATAGCCACTATAACAACATCATAATAAATTATATTTTTATTAGACACTATTTTACAGGTCTGTCATAATACCATTCTCTAAAATTGCGCCCGATGGAGTCGTTTTAATTTAATAATACCATCAAATTAAAGATAATCTCAGTGAATGTGTGAACATTAATCATAATTATGGTGATTCCAGAACAAGCGCTAAGGCAAAGCATCTCATTATTACACCGTGCACATATTAAATAATATTAAAATTGTTGATGGTTTTAAACACACATTGCGCGTCGCCTGAGGAAAGCCATGTGGAAATGTGGTGATAATTTGCTTCTGGCATATGTTCGATAGAATCTTCCTTTTACGTAGGTCGTGTCAATAGTTGTGTAAATATCGTGAAAGTGTTTTGGTATGTGTGGCTGTTTTTCAGAATTTCAAACCTAATTCAATTATAATAAATTTATTTCAATTGGTGTGATCAACATAATAAGAGTTTACGTTCCAGATCATGTCTGCTTCGTCAACAGTTTGAACAGCTTTGATTGTATGTTATTTTAACTTTGTGAACCAGGAACCTTATGATATTATGGTATAATTATTCTTAAAGTCAAATTTCACTTTTTGGAGCAGTTTTGAAAATAAGTTTTCTTAGACGATTTGTATATAAAATTAAAGGAGAAGCGACAGACAACCTGTATATATATTTTTTAAATCTCACATGCAACTACATGTTACCACCGGGTGTCAATTAAAAAAAAAATCAAATGTTCGTTTATTTTTTAATTAAACCACTCAAACAACGCTCACTCGGTATAGTCTTTAAGTTGTTACTATTTTAAAAGAACCATAACTTTAAACAAATCCAAAGCTTCGTAGTTGAAGTCATATTTTAACCAACAATCAAAGCATAAGTACGGCACCTTTTTCTTGATAATTTATATTACATAAACCAAACAAAAAAAAACCGCAACAAAACCAAAGAAATATATCAAGTGAGGATAGTTGTAAAGAAGCACATATAATCCCATATCGAAACCAACAGTGCAGGAATACGAATAGTATACATATCGTACAAATGGTACAGCAGTAAAACAGATTAAGATAAATATCTTGACAGAAATGTTGCGTCATTATGTTACGCCTTTTTCACCGTTCTGACCGCATACAGCAGTTGGCAAAAACTACAATGTGGATGACTAAATTGCATAGTACATATCACATGAGCAAAAGGCTAAATCTACATAAAATTCTATCACCAAATAAAAGTATAAATCACTCCTCTAAGTCCTTTGAGCATTATACACATAATACATTGCATATGAAAGTTACATTGCTAATAAATAATATAATCGCAAATTTTGTAAATCTAGTAGTAAGAATTTGGCCTAAATCGATAACGGAATCGTTATGTTCCTTTTAAAAATCTGATTCTAGATAGTGAGAGAGACTACTTGTGTAGCCTTGAGTAACTCCAGAATGGCTAAAAGAAACAGTTATAATATCCGTAAAATAGATACTTGGAAGTAAACAACAAAACACACACAACAAATATACTCTGATGGCTATTTTGATTTTAACACAAGTGTTCTCTTTAGCTCAGTTATAAGAGCTTTCTTGACCTCATTAGAATAATTTCTACCCTAGAATTCACAGGTTGGTCATAAACTCAATTCTGTATGTGCCCGTACAAATAGTAATCAAGTAGTGTTAGATCTGTCTAGCTAGGCAGCCACCTGCTATAGGTTAATTGCCACTTATCCATCTACCTTAAAGAGTGCACATAAAAGATTAATGTAAACATATCGAATTAAATTTTCCTCATAAATTTCGTAACGTACTTGATCAATTTAACATAGGACAAATCCTAGAGTTGCCGCGAGACACGAGACACAAGACGTCGCATCTCGTCTCGTCGCTTGAGCATTTTGTCTCGAATTTCGAGACGAGACATCTCGAAAAATTGTAATGACTTAAAACTATTCAAGCCATTTATAATAACAATAATAATAATATTTTAAATTTTAATTAATAAACAACAGCATCTTAGGGTGTGATCTAGTAATACGTGCCCATAATTATAAATAAAAAATAAAATACAAAATCTTTATTAAAGAACTGTATTGTGCTGTACAGTAAAAAAACAAAAAAAACTAAAGTATATTATCTTATATTAAAAATTAAAATATAATTACTAATAATAATAAGTAATAATTTTTGATGTGATTAATTTTTCATTTCTTCACCCCAGAAAGTCATTATGAGTGAGGCCCAACTTGCTTTGTAGTAATGCTTAAGCATTTTATCTCTACCTGCTTTAAAAGTGTTGATGAAAGTTTCATCACTTAGTGAGTGTTCTGTCTTTTTATGTCAAGTTCTATCACAAGCTTTTCTATTCAGTCAATTAACATGTTGAAGCCGATTATGACCAGTGGTAATGTTGAGTAGGAATCTCCCGATGATATATTACTGATATACTTATAGCATCGCAATTTACTAATGTTATTAACATATTTACAATATTTAAGAGAAAAATAAAATACTCTTTCCTTACTCTTGTCTTGAAGACTAATGCGCATACTTCGTACCCGTTCATACTCATCCGGCAGCATTTTGCAAAAAATTCACAGGAACAAACTTATTGTGGGTTGGCAAATTATTGTATTGATATTAAACAAATATTACAATGCAATGAATTTACTGGCTGTTGTTTATTGCACTTTTATTCTCAGAAAATATATTTTTAGTATAAAATTAAAAATCTTTTACTTTTTTAAAACTTTATTAGACAGCCCTATATATATTCTGATTAGATCTTTTACTGTTAGATTGTCGACAGATTGGTCTCACATCGAAAAAGTCCATTTAACTTTCCTAATGTCTATATATTTTTTTACTAATACTCGAGGCAAACGAGACAAAACGAGACGAGGCGAGACGAACATTAGTGCCGTCTCGTCTCGACCCTTGTCTCGTATCGTCTCGTCTCGTGGCAACTCTAACATATACGTTAAAGCTGAATTTGTCTTGAAAAGTTGTTCTTTATATATTAAGAGAGTATTCTGCTGTGCCCAAAAATGTTTATTTGTTTTATTAGAAATTTTCTTGAAACTTTTGATTCGTCTGTTCAAATTAACCTTTTCAAAAATGTATTGTTTGGTTATTGTTTTTTATTTTATTTGTTAATTTATGAATACACATTTCCCAGGCTTGTTCATTTCATTCCGATTAAAATAATTATACACATATGAGTTTTCCTCAAACAAATAAGAAAACTAGGTTATTACAAACATTTTTTATCTGTTTTCTGTGTATTACGGGGGAAAAAAGTTACAATTACTGGGATGAACCAGATATGCCAGATTTTTAAATCCGACCCTGTAAATCAATTCAAATTATGGTATTTACCATACTGGAGCACAGTGTGTGTCATTTCTGTCTATTTTGAAGATTTCTTTTTAATACCCAAACATTATTATACAGTAAGATACTTCATTATTGCCAGTTTTCAATTTGCCTCTAAAATGAATCTTTAATTGGAAATGTGAGGTGAGTGTAACAAAAAATTCAAATACCCAGGCCTAACTGACTATTTATGCCCTCTGAAAAAATTATATTATATCAGATTTTTGAAAAATCATATACAGGGTGAAGTGTTGAATATGAAGCAGTCCCACAAATTTTCTCGAAGACGGACCTGGATTTTCTCAATTCTGAATATGTCAGTTAGTTACCAGGCACCAATACACAATACAATACTTTTATAAAAAAATGAGATAAATCGACTTAATCGTTGTAAAGATATGACGAAACATTGTTTTGGTGAAGAATCACAATTCACCCTGTATATATATTATAATAATAAGCTCATAACACTTATCATTCACACGAGCTTTCATAAGCGCGCAAAAGAAATTTTATTCTTGTAGATTACTTCCATTAGGTTAAAAACAACTTTATGCAATTCCGCAACTACTAGTATCACCCTACTTTCCAGAAAACCAGATACTGTAGAAGGTACCTTGTATGTTCAAAGAATTAACCGAGTGATTTTGTGGTTATAAATCATTCGGTTTCAATATTATGTATTCAAAACTTTTGTTCTCACCTTGTATACTATGTGTGTAGAAATACACGATGGCAATTTCACCTTTAGACAAATGTCCATTTCAACTTCGAATTGAACATTAGATAGAATAGAACAAGTGCTATTGTTAGAGATTGTGTTGCAATGCTAATTGATATTTTATGGTTAGGCTGGTCGGGTTTTTGCCTCCTTTTTTATGTTACTTTATTAAACTTGTTACAGCTTTATGGTGAGAAAATGTTCGTATGTGTGTATACCACCAGATAGAAAAACAAATGGTAGAAGTTCAGAAAAAGAAACACCTATTTTATGTAAGCCTATTAGTTAGAATATTGAAACAATCAATTGGTTAACAAATTGGTACTTATCAAGGTAACTGTTAACTTTAATTAAAGAAAAATTAACCGACTATATAAAACAATGGTTGAACATGTATTTTATTGTGAGCGGCACTGTTACAATTATAGTGGTGGTAATGGGAGTTTTGAAAAATATATCGCCTCATTTTAAATATATTATCGAACCTCAAAAGAAGAAGTTAATCAAAAAAAATCTAAGCAATATGCCACAGCTTAAAACAATAAAATGAACACGGCAAAAAATATTTCAAATAAAATAGTTTCCAACAATTGATCTCATCGAGAATGTCATAAATAAAGAACTTTATTCATCACTGACCACCGACTGTTAAAAGACTGCCTTGATAACGTTACTAGTGAGAAAAAGTTAGAAGTATAGTGGAGTTCAGGATAAATAGTTTTAACTAAGTTGTATTCCGTTATTGCCTATCATAAAACCCGAGAATGCCTACCGTAAATGTAAAAGGACCGGATTGTATATTTATTATAATTTCTGAACGCAGGTAATTTTGTTCCTCGTCGACGTATTAGTTATTTTAGTCTTTCTATTTCATTGGAAGTGTTCACTTGTGTTACGGCTTGCAATAATTTTAAAACATTTATGTATTATTACCGACATTTATTGCCAATATTTTATACCCCAACGTACGAAATAGGCAGTATGTGGCGTCCGTGGATAAAAAGTAATAATGCTTCTTCCAGTGGTTCGTTAAAGAAAAATCACTTATATTGTACCGCGAAAGTCATTGTCAAAAATGTATATAGTTCCTTACTTCAGCAAGGATATAACGCGAGTGCTGTAGCAAGTGTAACCAGTAATTTGACAAGGGTGCCTCTTACTTCAGTGAAACGAATTTTTGGAAATCCCATTGAATCTAGAAAAAAACGTAAAGATTCCGGTGTCACGCCGGGGAAAAATATTTGATAAGGCGAAAAATCTACACTATGTGCGATGAGCAGCGTGTCCCTACAATCAAAAGTCTAAAACACCGGCTCATCAATGACGAAACTCAGATCAACTGTAGTATCACTACGCTTTGGCGGACTCTGTCAGCTATGGGCTTCAAATATGGCAAAATTGACAAGAGACAAGTATTAATGGAATCCACACGTTTAAAAACCTGGCGTTATGAATATATAACAAGTACCGGTCTGAAAATCGCCGAATATTCTTCCTCGACGAGATGTGATTTGACACACATGACACTTGTTCCAAAGGACTATCTGATTCCTCTGATAAGTGTAAAACAACAGCACCATCAAATAAAGGAAATACAATGACAATATTACACGCAGGATCAGAAAATGGTTGGATCCCAAACGCTTTGTGGCTTTCTGTCAAAAACATTAAGGATTCTTGTGTTGATTATCACGAAGATATGACCGCAGAGCTTTTTGAAGATTGGTTTAAAAACTTTTTGTTACCCAACATTCCGCTAGCGCGTTATAGTCTCGCCCGGTGAGAGGTGTGCCGTCGGTCGGCGAAAGTGGAATATAAGTACAAGTGCTGTGACTAGTTTAGTATAATCTTTGGACGATGCTCGTACCTTTCTATAGAATCAATTGGACCAATTATAATTAATTTAGATGTGGATAGCGATACCGAAACTGAATTAAATATAGAATAGAATTGTACATTTCAATAAATTACTTGTATATCTCCTATATTATGCAAAATATAATTCAAGTTTATTATGTTCGACCCTGTAGCACCTTTGCATCTTTTACCTGTTGATTTTCTACACAATGGCAATGGGATAAAACCAGGTAGTACTATACATATGAAATGAAAAAACTCGGTAATCTTTATGTTAACGACATCGATAGTAGAAAACACATAAATTGATGCTATTGAAAAAAGATCTAAGTAATTAAAAAATACTAATTACAATTTAACATTTACCCAGACTGTAAGCCAAACTTTCGGTACAAATACCATATAAAACGTATATGAAAGTATACGTCTGATTATGCCAAACTTTCCACTCAGCATTCATAATACAATAGCTTTAAAAATCGATTTATCATTCATTTATTTGTATTCCATAATTGGACAGACAGCAGTCGCTTAAATACATGTATAAATGCTATTTTTAGACAATAGGGCAGGTAATGTCTGACACGTGTTTAAGTCAAAAGAACACCAAATTGATACAATGTTTTTGTATAAATTTTCACCTGCTCAAAATAACGCCCACAAATTTTACGCTTGTTGTGATGCGTGAATCTAACAACGAAAGGTGAGTTTATTAGCAGGCCAAAATGCGTAATAACAGTGATTTGCGAGAAACTATATTAAAAGTAGGTATAGGGAATTTTCTTTAGGCTATGCTATATATGACTTTAATATTTTTCTAGAATCGAAGATTCGAATTTGTTAGTATGATCAGCTACAACTGCTACTAAAAGAAGGTGAAAAGAATCAAATAAGTGTAAATCATTTCCGTCATAAACGTTATCAATCCTGCCTTTAACACAGTAATTTAAGACTTAATCAGACGCACTAATAAACAATATTTACTGATGAAGGTATGTTAACAATTTTCCTATCGGTTTATTTATTTTCCTTCTGTTTACAGATGCTGCTTTGATTATGGGAGTGGCTGGAGGCTATCGTGATGAAATGATAAAACTGACTGAATGATATTGACGATAATGGTGATATTTTAATTCTGACGATCCTGAAGTTAATATAATCAAAAGAGAGTTCAAAATAAGCTATTGCGGTGTCCGTAACCATATAATATGTTACTCCATTTGAGAACGATGAGACAAGTATTTCTCCATGTGAAATGATAAATTATGCTCATCTAACGATTTCGCCCAATTAAAATAACTTATTGCACCCGAGAACTGTAAATAGATACTTAAAAGTAAGCATGCAAACTCGTGAAATCTATTAATCAAAATAATATATTTTATTTTATTTTTTAAACAATGTTTGATCCTAATAAGGCATACAGAGTATAAGATGCAATATAAGGAGTATTAAATTAAATAATGATATACCTATATGTGGGTAAGCCCAAAGTTGTTCGTTATCAAGAACCTTATAAACCTGTGTTTTTATTCACATTATTTTGAGGGCTTACACAGAGAAATTACTTATTAGAAATAAGTTGGCAGCTGTTCAGAAACACAAAAATATTATGAAAATTGTGAAGTGCCGAACACTCTTTGTATTTATTTATTATTTACGAATAGAATAGGCTTTAGTTCGTTAGTTAGGAAATTTGCGTTTCGTTGATCCACAACTCATGAGTAGTGATCGACAGGTAATGTGATTCTAATTTCTTTTTTTGCCAAAGAAGAGAAATCTTTATAGACACCACTTCCCTGAGTAGTGCTGTAGACTTTAACTCCACTAAAACTCTCCCTCATTTGTTGTTTGGCTCGGGAACCGTCCCTTTTCTATGTCCTCTGTTTGGTGGTGCCTAGAAAACACTATGTAACATTGCACTGGTTGACCTGAAAAAAGAATAAACAATATCATTTGATGTTTTCATGATGAGGATTCCTTCATCAAAGTTGACTCCTTGGTTTTTTTTATCCGCAGGAGAGTGTGCGACTCAAATTTGGGAAGATAGCACAGTTAATACCCACTTAAACCTCTCCGCTGAAAGGAGCTATCTATTTCGCAGATACCCGGAGGGAAGACATCGTATTCCTCCGGGGCCTCTCCTTTCGAATGCATAAGATTCGGGACTAAGTAAAAATGGTTTGAGCGTCGTGTTGTGGCTGCTGGCTTTGTTGTGTCCTCTCTATTCTTGTTTTCTACCTTCTTTGCCTCTTGATTTTCAGGCTTGTTGAAGTCTTCTAGTTCGTGTTTCTTGCGGACCTCAGATGTTTCCTGGCATGATCGTAACGAACTTGCGTTCCCTGTAAAAGACTGAATACATAAATTTAATTTCCAACATTTATGTAGAGCTTATACTAGCACGAGATACCGAATGACAAGAAGATGTATGTGGCGACATCTAGCCTGAGCAGACAATCTGTCCAGTGATAGAAAGTTCACAAACCTAAAATTCGTGGAGAGGTACTCATTTCTTGTTAATATTGTAAACTACTGCGAATGGAATGCAGCGATTCTGGAACATCTTTCTGTTTAGATAATGATCAACTTATTTGATTTTAAGTGTTATTTTTGGGCATTTATTTTAATTTAATATCCAAAAAACAAAATTAGTCAAGTAAAAATTGTGCGGTTTATATAATATGTGAGGCCCAAAGAACGGAAACGCTTGTTGGGCGGAAAAATAAACCATATTCACAAGAAACTAGAATGGGTTATAGGCTATTTTTTAGCTCAATCAGGGTTTGCGTTCTTTGAGCCTACCATATACACTGTGTCCAAGATAAGAATGGGATAGCATTGAAATCTTGGAAGCGGTAGGATTGCAATGTCGGTTAAATTAGAGAAAAATTGTACAATTTAAACACATTTTAAATGGTGTTGTCAAAACTAAACTAACTTTCGCCGTTTTCGCGAATTTTTTAAAAAACGATTTTTTGGATGAGAAAAAGATAGCGTTTACAAATGTTCACTACGACGTTTCGTTTTTGAAAAACCATCATCAACTTGCTTTTTTTCAATAGGATCCTGGATTTTTTATTGTTAAATTTAAAGCCATTTTCAATTCAAAAATAGGTGGTATGTGTATACCACGTGTGTCCGTAATGATTTAAACACGTTTTCAGTGTTTTTTTCTGTTATTTAAAATTATTCAAGAAAAATCGCCACTTAACTGACTGAATGCAAACTAGTATCTAGGTTTTGAAAAAACATTCTTTTGTCGTTACTCACAATTATTTTTTATTATTTGACAATTTATTTCTGTCTCAGTACAACATTTTATTCTGTTATCGGTTTTTTAAATTTAGTGGACATTTTTGTGGTTTTTGAAGTTATTAAAAAACACCTTTCTCAGATGAATGTTTTTCGAGAATAATTTTAAAAACCAGCTAAAAACACTGAAAACTTGTTTAAACCATTACGTGTGATACCACCTATTTTTGAATTGAAAATGCCTTTAAATTTAACAATAAAAAATCTAGGGATGTATTTAAAAAAAACGAAGTTGATGATGGTTGTGAAATGAGAAACGTGAAAACTTGTAAACACTATCCTATTCTCATCAAAAATAACAAAAGTGCTTTTCATTTTTTTATATCTGTAAAAATAATGTCAGAAATAAATAAACAGTAAAATCGCAAAAAAACGTTTTCTCAAAAATTCTCGAAATCGGCTAAAGTTTAGTTTTGGAAATACCATTTAAAAGGTGTTTAAATTTTACAACTTTTCCCTAACTTAATCGACATTACCGTTTCCAAGATTCCAATGCTACCCTATTCTTATCTTGGACACAGTGTATATATCGCTCGCAGCTAATTGAGCACTTACTCTTGACGTAACATTTCCACACTTATAAAAGTTAGAATATTACAATTATACAATGTACTTTAATTATGAAAAATCTAACAAAGTAAAGCTTATTCACAATAATGAATATTCTAAGCAATACCAGCGTAACTGACGATATTTTTTATATCATGATGAAATGAATAGATATTATTATTTTGTACTTCATGATTTCTCCTTGTAATGGAGTAGGATAAATAATGAAAGATACTCCTACAAAGAAATCAGAAAAATATCGTCTAAAGTAAACTAGATTAATCACTAATATTCAACTTACATCTGTTATAAAGCACCTTTAGTATAACACTCGAAGAAATACACCATTGACAACTTAAATGATTAATAGGCAATTATAGAAATTTCTTATTATTAGTATTATTAGTTTGCATACATGCAATTCATTCTTACAAATACGTACTATTTATAAAAGAACCAAAGTGCATAAGATATTTTTGAGCGTTCTACAAAGCATTTCAAATCATAAGTGGGTAGGTACTACAATAATATTGTGAATATACTAATATTTTTAAAATCATATTAATGAGTTCCTATATGCTATGGTCAAAAGATAATCCTTAAGATGCTCGTAATAATATCGAATACAGTAGAAATCATATAACCATCAGTAAAGAACACACTGATAAATACTGTGGTAATTGTGACAGCAAGAGTCAACAAAAAGTTCATAAACTGGAGATTTATTCGATAACGGCCTCTTTGCACTTATACTATTGAAAGTAAATAAATTAAGCTTAAAACGTACTGCGTTGATTTATTCTTAAGTGCGATTACACTAATCTAGAAAACAGGGAAACAGATAATCGAAGTTTTGCATTAAATATCTTTGGAAATTAGTTGATATTTTCTATACAATCTATACAAAACAGCCAAATTTCGTAAATTTAGAATCTGTTACAATTCGAAAGCTGAATTAAATGATAACCTTCCTCAATAATTTGCAACCACTAAAGTGAATCGTAGCCTTTATCACTTTCAAACTCCAACTGTCACATTCCAAACTTTGTTAAGTTTTGTAAAAAAAATATATTGATAAAGGACTAAAAAGATCACTACGTACTATTTTATGTTTTATCCGCTAAAATTTTATTTTTGTTTTCGTTGTTGTTGTATAGGTATAATTTATTTTTTCAAATTGTTGGGTTTAAATTGGAATCCATTTAGTTATAGACTAAATAATAATTAAATTAAGAAAGTACTCGAGAACTCTAGCTAGCCTATAATGTGTGTTCAATAGGACGAAACCTTCTACACACACTCCTGACATTGCCTCAAATACCTATCGTTCGTATAGTCAGTTTGCAGATCTGTAGCGGACTAGCGATGCTCGGGGAACGATCATATATTAGTCGTTACTCGAATTTTTTCCATATGATTTTTATTTAGTACTAACCTTCAAACGAAATATGTATAAATTTGACAACAATCTGACTATTGATTCGTGAGTTCTAGCATTTTGTCTGAAGCTACGTTTGTTATTGAAAAAAAAATGGGAAAAAGTGAATTTCGAGTTTTGATAAAGCTTTGCTTTGTGATAAAAAAAAAGTGGGAAACAAACAATGGCTTGATACACATTATCCGAACTCTGCTTCATCGAGACAAATGGTAGAGAAGTTGATTCCTGAATTTAACCTTCGTCTTCCCGGGTGGGGTACAAATGTACCCCAGAAGCCAATTTTTTTGTCTATTTTCCTAAAAAGTGGATAATTTTCGAATCTGATTTTATTTTGTATTCAAAAGAGTCTTAAAAATAATTACTGCTTGTCAAAAAAAAATTTTGTGTCATTTTTGTAGAAATAAAAATATAAAACTAGCATGGGGTACATTTGTACACCACGTGTTAATCAACGCCCACTTTTTTAAGTAGTGAGCTTGGCAGTCGTTTCCACAATAACATGTTCTAAATCTGCTTGACCAATTTGCAACCGTTGGCCAATGGCAATATTTGGCCAATTATTAGATAGTGGAGCCTTAAACACATATATTTTAACGGGCATCAAATATCCAAATAAGCTAAAACTAAGGATGATCGTCGGTATTTTTTACTACACTTAGGAGAAGATCTGGTAAAAGAATATTTTGCACGGAAATATAATGGCGCAGGACGCTTGAGCAACACGTTAAAGCAGTCTATGCAAGATGCTGTTCCAGACTTGCCAATGGCTCCAGTTGAAATACCGAAAGAAAGATTTGCTTTGCTAGTGGACGTTGTTACCTGTGTCGGCACGAATTAAAGACCGCAAATCTAGACAATTTTGCAAGGAGTGTAAAAACTTTGTATGTGCAGAACACCATGTGAAACAAGTAATGTGCATTGAAAGCAAAGACGATTAAGTTTAATTTTTTATCTTGGGTTTTATTTTTTTACTAATTTTACCTTGTTCGAAGTTTACTTTATGTATTATTTCTCTTTAGTATAAATAAAAGCATCTTTGTGTATCAGAAATAGCATTTTTGTTATGGGGTACAAATGTGCCCCACGTGGGACGCTACGTAATTTTTTTGACGTGGGAAGACGAAGGTTAAACGTGGTCGTACCAGCACAAATGATGCAGAGCGCGGTGGACGCCCAAATGAGGCTTTAATCCAGAAATCGTCAAAAAAAATCACAAATTACTTATAAACGATCACAACTTGAAGGGGCACGAGCTAGCTCATATTGTAAAGATATCAGTCCAAAGCGAGCAAAGACGCAACAGGCGGCCGGTAAGGTGGGGGCGGCGGTATTTTGAGATCCGAACAGAATAATATTCCTCGACTACCTCCAAAAAGGAACCACGATCAACAGCGACTATTACTGTGCACGTTTGGATCGGTTGAAGGGTGAAATCGCAAAGAAATGGCCACATTTGTGACCGTGTCACAAATCGATGAAAACTATGGCAAAATTAAATGAATTGGGCTTCGAATTGCTTACCCACCCACCGTATTCTCCAGATTTAGCCCCCAGCGACTTTTTCCTGTTTTCAGATCTCAAGAGAATGCTTGCTGGAATGACATTTAAGTCCAATGATGAAGTAATCGCTTAAACTAAGGCCTATTTTGACGAGAAAGAGAAATCGTGCTATAAAAGTGGTATCGAAAAGTTGTAATCGCTGTACTCGTTGTATTGCCCTCGAGTTTTGTCAAAATTTAATTTTTTCTTACATATCCTACGGACTTATTGTTACAACAATATTAAATTTTAACTACTAAATTAAAAATGTAATTTGCACCAACAATTTGACAGAGCACGTAACGTTAGGAAAGAATGAGTGCAATCAAAATACAAGACATATTCTTTCCCTAATATTAGATGCTGCCTAAAACTGTTGCTGCAAACAGCCATAATGGTCGTAAAAACTCAATAACTAAATTATTAACAGTATAAATAGAGTGGCATTTCAAATATAATTACTGACTTTACCTAAACATATTAATTTGTTCAAATTAATTTGACCTCAATTAAATTGGGGCCCGGATATAAAAGATATAGACGTAGATGTTCCTGCCGATTTTATGGCTTGAATAATTAAATAGCCAAATCACTAACAAGTGTTTATTTATTATTTAAATAATAAATTAAATAAATAATATATTATATTTTTATTAATATTTTTTGAAATACCCTGTAGACCACGAGTACGTATATATTCAACTTGTTCCTAATTCCTAGATTATAAATAATATAATAAATTTTATTGTAATATATTACAGTTAATACAGTTAGCCAATATATAGATTAAATCATCTAATATGCAATATACCTATATCTAGGTACTATGGCGAAACTGTGGGTGTAATACTGACTACGTTTATACAATTTATTTATTTAATGTATAATTTTCAATTATTATTTGAGATGAAACCCTTTTACTGTATTTCTTAAGAAGACTCATGAGGTCGCATTTAATTCATCCGACTATTCATGCTTACAAGCTCAGATCATGGATAGAAACCTAGACGGAATAGGTACTTCACTAAAATAACTTGACTTTTACCATCGACAAAAAAATAGACATAAATGGTATTATATTTATGGATAATATTCATTTTCAACAAAACAAAGGAGTAAGAAAACTGAACGTACTTCTTTTCTAGGTTTCCAATAAATATCGACTTCTAGAATAGGTCTATAGGTAGGTACATGAAAACTGTGACAGTTTTCGTTGAGCTTAATATTTAGTGGATAAAATAATTACTCGTATTGTTTCTTTGAGTTTGAGGTTCAATCAAATTTAACTATATTTCCATAAAGTTGACATAAAGCACAACATTCTAATATATATATATTCAATATATTTTGAGAAGTTTAGTAAAATTTAACGAAATATTAAAGGCCTTATTATTAAATATGTTTGGCTTAATACGTTATAATTATACTAAACTGCAATAAAGATATACAAATATAATTTATATGTATTTATAACTAAAATCATGCATTGTTTCACAGCTTTTAAATTATCTAAAACTCTCATTTGAATGAACTCCTTTTTAATGGCGATATCAAGAACATTTAGATTTTTTAAATTCAACTCGCCCACAAACAAAAACTTTATCTACATTCCTAAATTCTTTTCGTTTATAGGACAGCGAATAATTGTATCTGTTGTAATCCTTAAAACCCTTTGATAGATACGTACCATGTTTTTTTTACTTGTAATAATTGTAAGATAAATCATCACAGATTTTCAAAATTGACTATCAAAAAATATAGATAACATCAACGGCAACATATCTATAAACCTACGCTGAAAAAGACTGTTTTTGTTTTTAGAAGTTTAGACATAGATGCACACGTACCTAGTCCGTATTCAAACAGCAAGGAACATACCTTTATAATAATTAATACTATTGTTAATACTTGTTATGCATATAAGTTGATACATTTATAATAATATGCTTCTGATATTATACACTAACAAACAAATTTTACTCACTTAGTCAGTGACATTTTCTATAGAACGTAAAAATTTTATAATATGTGTATTCGTCACTTCAGTATTTCCAGACCTTAACTGATGATAAATATTTAAAAGAAGACGCTGGCTTTGCACATGTAAATCTTGATGCTTAAACTCCCAACGTGTTCTGCTCGTGTCGTATACTGGCCGTGTCTGATAAAGTGACTGTAAAAAGTTTCATCCACTTGAAGTTTTTTTTTTTAATTATTATCTAATTTGGTAGATCTTCTTTCATTTTATCAATCTAAGAAAAACTATTGAACAGATCATGGTTACAATATTCTGCCATCGTGCTTTACTGTCGGACACAAATTTTGTTGTTTAAATTCCACATGAAGTCTTCGCCATACCATAAATATGATGTCCATCCGATTATATTTAGATTAATGTGAGAAAATAAAATTATTTTTTTCATTCATATATTTATTTACAAACTATAATCCTTTTTTTTTTCGATTAATCATTAACCCAATACTTTTTCCAGTCACTGTAGTTATTTTTACTACTGTCGGTATCCTTTGGCAAGCATGATTTATTATACGTCTTATATGCGAGGGAAAAATGTATCAAAAAACGCTGCATTCGATGCCCTCTTATAATGTTAAGAAGCATGGGTAGAATCGTTAAATTTATATATTTTACATTGACGAATAAGTTAATCGTTTGAATATATATAAAATATTAGAATAAAATAATATTCAAAATAACAAGCTAAGCTAAGCAGTATTAAGTCCCATACTCTGCAAACTGAGTTTTTGAAACTGAAACATACAGACCACATTCTAAATACTTCTAACATGGATATAAACGTAGCCATGTTAATTAGTACTTAACCAAGAATATAACGTTGTAGTGGCCACTGGCTACTACAAATATTCTAAAAGATCGTGACTAAAGACTAAAGAGAAAACACTCTCTCGCCGTTTTATTGTTGTTCTGTTGGTACCATTTTATTTTATAGTTCAATACAATATTAATATCATATACCACAAGACATTTTTTTTTCTGAATGACGACCAAATCAAAGGCATATTTTTCTTTTGGTTTCTCATTGTTATAAAACACTTTCGATTTTTGGCTTTATGTTATACACATAGGTATATTTATTATTTATGTGCTTAATGCAGTGATTGTATCTCGTATTGTTAGGGGATCTAGGCCAAAGATAATTGTAACAAAGACACTGTTACATCATTGATGGTTTGTTAACTGCAAAATATCATCAACAGTAACTTAAAGTTTATTTAAATCAGTATTTTCTTGATGCACTAGAATTTGACGCAGGCCATCAGTAAAAAATGGTACTAGTTTTTCGAATTATAAACATAATGACAAGGAGAGTCTATTACTATGAACCGAAAGAATTTTTTTTATGTGAGTTTTTATTCAAGACTAGCAAACTGCAACAAGAATCTTCACGTTTTTATTTGATTTAAATTTAAAATTTAGATTTAAAAATTTCCCTTGAATGTTTGGGCTGGCTTCGTCGCTGATCATTTGATAGACCCACAACAGATTAAACGGTGCATATTATCGACAATTTCTAGAAAAAGTACTGCCGGAACTGCTGGAAGATGAACCGCTTCAAGTAAGGCAAAATAGTAATTTATGCATGATGGAGCTCCGGCCCACTTTAGTTTGGTTGCTCGTCAATACTTGGACGACGAATACCAAGAAAGTCGGATCGGTCGAGGAGGTCCACACCCTTGGCCCCCGCGATCTCCCGAACTTAATTGTTTAGATTTTTTCTTTTGGGGCCATCTCAAAACCCTAGTCTACGCTACTCCAGTTCAAAATGTTGACTAATTAAGAGAGCGCATTGTTGCATCTTGTGAAATTATATTCGCAACACTCCGGGAATTTTCCTGCGTGTTAGTTTTGTAATTATGAAGTTATCGTTTGGTTTTGTTACTTGTTCTAACTTTTAAATAAATTGCGTTTAATTAGTAGAAAAAATTGAATTTATTTAAAAAAACTTTGAACTTTAGAGTTTATAACCAAGAGCACCTTTTTTGTGTAGAAAACATTGGCGGTTCAAATGGGTATCTTGTTCCCTCAATTTCCGATCAAACAAATTAACCGATAGCAAAAGTGGTTCCTACGAACCAATGCGGCGCAGATCTCGGCCTTCCACCTCTAAATCCACTTTCCAGGAGTAATCTACCAGTGATAAGGGTCAGTACCCGGTAGTCATAGGAGAGGGGTGTGGGTCTTCCACGAAATAATTGCCCAGGAATCTATCAAGGAAATGCGGAACCTATTTTTTTTTTGTTAACCCTTATGCAACGTGAGTCTTTACCGGTAGACGCTGATTGCTAAAGACAAAAATAGGAAAACTATCCAGGAAGGGAAAGTATCATAAAAGTAGTCGACCTTGGCATAACAGATATAATATGTTTGTAATAAATATATAAATTTGTACAACTATACAAATAAATTAATAAATATACAGACAGTGTTTTTTTTAATGATACGGCCGTGTTCTTAACCACCGCGAAATATGAAAGACAACTAACCTAACCCTACTTCATTACTAATAATTAACAAATACTATATGATTCCCTAACACCTAACAATACTATTTAAAAGATTATGAGAAAGACTGTTAATGAAATCACCTCTTATAGTATTACTTTAAACTTATGGGTGATCTCAAGTATTCAGCAGCAAATATACATAATGTACGTGGGATAATTTAGTATATAAAACAAATTACAGAACAAAAAATCAGGTACATGGACTTACGCATACAACAAACAATGACTTCACGAAAGTTCAATCGGGGTGCTACTGATGATAAATTTAAAAATACAAGCCAGATTGGCTATACACACTCAAACGTATTATATCTTACAGGCGCTACAGAAAACCCGGTTAAAAAGTTCAATAATATATCACAAAAATATAAGAAATCAACTGGGTTTGCTCACTGCGGAGCCCGGTGGTACTTCAATTCCTATCCGACACTCTGGCCACAAACGACAGGTAGGCCTTCGCCGTCGACACCTCAGCAAAGCAATATTCACCCAAAGCGTTAAGTACTATCAAAAGAGTGGTCTCAGCCTGTGGCGGAGTGCGGCTCTATGTCTCACCAGGTAGGTACTACTTAGGTATTTATTATATTGGTGTGAAAAGGCGCTACAGTTATAGAAATAAATCCACTATTGTGTGGAGCACCAAAAACTTACAGAAAAAATAGTGCCTCCACTAACAATATAACTTTTATCCGTAGCCTCCTTCACGTTGTTCGATCACCTTCCTTCACAGCAACAAAATGGCTAAATCTCCCCAAAATCGGGAACCATCACCACCAATCACTGCGAACCGCCGTACTTTACTACCTTTTTAATTCTGAATATGATGAGTTGGTATCAATGAATTTTATTTGTAGGTTTTGGACATTTGGGATGCCAGCTACGACAGTCTGTCAGCGATAAACTTTTAAACTGACTGGCCTCATAATAACACTAAACATCAAAACATAGAAATTATTAAGAAAAGCCGATCCTAAAAATAAAAGATGAAAAGCTGGTAAGTTACATAAGAGACCAAAATATTGAACTATATCTATTAATTATGTGTGTGTTTTATTATTCATGACGTTTTCTTTTGTCATTCACCTCTTTTTCACTTCTAGGATATCAATGTAAACAAACCAGGGAAGTCAGATTTGTAAGCCACTATCAACTTGAAACAACCACACACAACAGAAATGGGAGGAATTATACCGCCAAGGATCCCGAGAAATCATGACGGAGTGTGTTTATAATCAATGAAGCAGATAAGAATAGATTTAAATTTGTTCTGCAAACCATATTAAAAATAACGAAGTTTTAAGGTTTTGGTGAGTTCACGACAGTTTAGCTTTTCCATTCTTAATCCCAGTACTAAGTCTTAAAACCCTATGCGCATTCTGAACGCACGTAACAATCTTGACACCGTACTTTTTTTCCAGTGGCGTAGAAATTGTTGATAAAAACACCCACTACCCCTTCATAATCTTCACCACTTATGAATTGAAATCAAAAATTTTGGCACAAAACATATCTTATTATGAGTATAAAATGCTTACAAAATCTGTTTTCTGTACGATAAACGGTTCCGGAAATATTCGCAAAAACTAAAGTCCTGCGCATATATTATTGTTATTACACCCTGTACATTTGAAGAGTTTGCATGAGGTCCTCTCTCTCGGAAGAATCCACTATTTCTAACCTCTCTAATCACCAAACCTGTACTGCATTTGAATAAATACCACCCATTTTATATTTATTCATTTTAATCAAGAAAAAATAATTAATGCTTTCGAAAAACATTTGCTTAGACTTGTGGTCATATATGCAGGTACTAATATAGCAAAAAAAATTATTATAAAAAAATCACAACAAATTAAGGAACCCATTAGGTAACGGTAAAAGGATAATTTCACGGCAGTTAAAAGTGCTCTACACTATTATTGCATAGAATCATCACAATGACTAATAGTTTCAAGTTTTTACTTTAAACCAGAACGCCTATTAATAATTTGACAGTATATATCGTGGGTGAAATTGATGATAGAGTTTTTCTATTTGCAAGGTGGTCCACACTTGTCACAGGTAGAACGATTTTTTTAGAACGAATTAATCAACGAAAGAAAGCTGTTTTATGTGATACAGACATTTTCTATTTTACACATGGTTAGCTTATTTTTTATTTTGCAAAATTATGCTTTTCATGGGTTTGTGTCTCAGACTGTTACGTTGCCTGCATTGCCTTAAAAACAACAGGTCTAATAAATTATTATAGAACATATTGATCAACATATAGGAAGGGAATAATTCTACAATTGGCCACCACCCCATTACATGAAAACGGAAAAACTAATTGATAAAAGAACACGTTTCTATATTAAATTTTCCCCGTGAGCATCCAGATCATTCTGTAAACAATTACCATCTCAACAAGTAATTTTTCTGTATAGCTTCAAATCATCTGCAAAAAAACTAAGCGTCGAAAATCTTAAGATGCCAGTAATGTCGTTCATAAAAATACTGAGGAGGAGTGCAGTACAATGAGGCCCCTGGGAAATAATAATAATAAATGGGCTTTATTTTCAACCACATTAGACTTACATAAGTTTGGGATATATGATCGTACTTTCTAAGATTATTTATAAATCTAGAACATGTATTTTGAACTAGTTGAATGCGATTTTTATAAAAATAATCTAGACAGGGTCCATAAATAAAATCGCAATAATTGAAATAATAATAATAATAATAAGTTTATTTGCAGTTCAAAATAAGATACATATTCAATATATTATAAAAAAAAAGAACCACAAAATGGGCTGAATGGCAGTACAAACTGATATAGAAATTCAGCCCAGACTAAAATATCATATTCATATCATATTCAAAGTGAAAAATAGATAAACAAAAAAAAACAAACAAAAAATCATATTGTGAAGCTCCCCAAATTGAACACAAAAGTCTGAAAAATTACTCTAATTAACGCAATAACAACATAAAATATGTACAAATTCAAAAAAATATTAGTTAGAATCGTCATCTTAAATATTGGGAAATTGGGGATCAGTTCAAAGTGGATTCAATAAATAAGTGTTCACGAATTTTTTTCTTCAAGGAATATACATTTAACTTTTTTAAGTTCTGTGGCTTGGGGGAGAAAGAAGATTTCTGGACCTAATGTTTATGTTATGTACATCCGATCGGAACTTAATTTTATTATACAGATATGGGGGTTGTCTAGTCATAAGAATTGTATGAAATAAAACCGCTGAATGTAACTGCCTCCGGTCGTTCATGGAGAGCCATTTGGTACTTAATAGTTTATGGCTTACAGGCTCGTACTTCCTAATCCCAAAAATGTACCTCAAACATGATTTTTGAACGCGTTGGATACGATTTTTATCAACATTTAGCAAACAGGGGCCATAAACAACGTCACAAAAATTAAAATTACTCAAAACCAGAGTGTCAGTGAGTCTAGCTTTAAGTTCAACATAAAGAACGTGTCTATGTGGATAAAGCATCTTCAATGAGGCATATGACTTTGAAATACATTTAGAGATGTGATCATTGAAGCGTAATTCGGAATCCAACACTAGTCCCAAACTTCTGACCTTGTCTGTAATTTGCAGTGATACATCATTGAGCTTAATTTGCATACCATTTTTAACATGTTGTTTGTTTTTACCAAAAAACAAGACTTGTGTTTTTGCAGCATTTATTGTTAATTGATGCTTATCAGACCACAGGGCTAGGGAATCCAAATCGTAATTTATTTTCTGGTTGGCATTGACAGCATCCTCAACTTGAAATGAAAATCTCAGTTGACTATCATCAGCGTACATGTAAGTTTCACAATATGCAAGACTTGATGGAAGAGTTATTGTATACAAGGAGAATAATAAAGGGCCCAAAACAGAGCCTTGAGGAACTCCAGAATAAATTTTACCTGATCTAGAAATACCTCTGCTAGTCTGCACATATTGACAACGGCAATTTAAATAGCTGTCAAGCATTTGTACTGCTTTTGACGAAAATCCACTATATTTCAATATCGCTAGTAGAATTTTATGATTGATTTTGTCAAAGGCCTTGGTGTAGTCAATTAAAATTAAGGAAGTTATTTTACCGTTATCAAGATCATACAAAATATCATCAGTTAGATCCAACAATGCAGTTGTACAGCTGTATCCCTTGCGGAACCCGGATTGTTTAATAGGTAAAATTTTGTATTCATCTACGTGGGACTTGATTTGCACGCTCAAAAATGAGAAAGGACGAGTGAATCACACAATCTCTTACGCAAACTTTTGTTTAAAATGTGTCTATTAGAATATAGAAATTTGAGTGATAGATAAGATTTTTGTAAAAGCTTGTTGACATGAAAGGAAAATCTAAGATCAGTGTCCATACCCCACGTCACTCGAGATCCCTGACATTTATAGTTCATAATTTTCGCCATTTTAAAAAACTCTCCAACCATGTTACAGAGGTGTCAGAAAACCCAAAACCTCGCAGCTTTGCTAAACAAATATCGAAGTTTACCCTATCAAACGCTTTTGCGAAATCGGTATACACCGAATACGTCTGACAACCCTGATCCATAGCTTCCATTAATTCATGTTCATAAGAAACCAAATTTGTAATCGTAGACCTATTTTTGTAAAATCCGTGTTGATTTTGAGTAATAATAATGCCTTTACATTTCCACTGAAGTTGATCGAACAAGAGACTATCTAATATTTTCGCTATCACCGATTGATGGCAAACTCCTTTGTAGTTTGAAACATTATACAATTTATGAAGTGGTATCGATGAAGTAAATATCCATCTCTTAATGAAAAAGTTAGGTAAGTTGTCCGGACCGACCGAAGTTCTGTCAGGAATTCGCAAAATGTTCTCAATGACATCCTGGATCGTGATATTATCGAAGGCTATATTTCTACATTTAGTTCAAGAAAAATCGGGAACGGTACATATACAGTTGCGCCATAAACACTAGAAAAAAACTGGGCAAACAGATCAGACAGATCCTGTCCCGAATCCGCAACTCGAGCATTATAAAACATTAATTTAGAAGTCCAATTCCACTCTTCTTACTATTAATATAACGCCAAAACTGACGATGATTTTCATTGATATTTGACGCCAATCGACTTATGAATTCAGAGTGGCATTTTCTAGACTTAACCTTACATACATTTCTTAGCCTAACAAATTCTATAGAACACTCTTTGGTTTCCTTGCACCTTTTAAGTGCCTCTTTTTCAGACATACTAAATTTTTAAGCTTAGCATTGAAATATTTTGGAAAACTAGACGTTTAATACAATAATACAATAAAGCAGCGTAGAATATTTCATCGACATCTCTTCCATCGAACAGATCTGACCAAAGCAGTGATGCCAAACAGTCATTAATATAGCTTCATAATTTGCACTCCTATAATCAAGATAAAACTCTTCGGAATAGTCTTGATCTGACCCAAACAAATATCAAATACATATGTATTATGGTGAGTTCCGGCAGGCAGCAATATATTAATCGCTGGTGAACATACTAACGAAGCATAGTGCGAGAATATCAAACCCAAATAAATACCGCGACTGTTAGGACAATCAATGTTCTTCACATATTATTTGACCCGGACAATTCTCAGGGCAACGCACACATAGTATATACGGATATTCTTTCAAATCAAATACTACAAATTCCATTATCTAAGATAAGGCTGTGCCCTTTTCACTTCATCTAAAACCTTGATTAAATCAGCGCATTACCTTTTTGATCTTGACTTTTGTCACAAATAAAATGCATCAAATCAATCTCAACCTAAGTGAATAATACTGTCGCCACATAAATTTGATTTTCTCAGGTGATTTTTTTTTCTGTGATACTTGTTTCTATATTAGTTCTCCGAATAGGTACGAATGAATGAATGCGTTGCGTGATTGATTAGGAAAATGTGTATTTATTGTTTAAAATTGTTTAGTAATTACTTTTCAACAGTGCAGTGGCGTCAATTGGAGTTGGACATTAAATCAATTACAATATTTTTACTAGGTAGTCGTATATGAATAAGTAGAGTAATTTCCAGTTTTGTTCTTTGAATGTCTTCTTTAAGCTTCTTTTTGTTTTAGTTTCTTTCTTTTCTTTTTTTAATCTTTTGCTTTTTTGGCGGAAAATGGTTTCAGGTGAAGGTAGTCGTTCCAAACTACTTATGGAAGACGGTTATTTGAAAAAATCCATCCGTACAGGGTGTCCCAAACTCGGCGCCGCAGGCTTATTGTATGAGAACCAGATAAGATAAAAATCTTTTTTGAAGGGCTAAATTGAGTTGCGCTAGGGTCCATTTTGGGAAATCAAAATATTTTTTTCCAATTTCGCAAAATGGAGAAAATGACGTCGTCAATGTTATTTTTCCACGAACATACCTGTATTTTGCTACAATCGAAAAGACCAATTTTTTTCCAAACACTTTTCGAAAAAAAAAAATTTTATCTCTTTTCGTTAAAAAGATAGCGCGCCCACACAAAAAAAATACTTAAATATTATTTAATTTAGCCATGTTACCAATCAAGTGCTCCATGGAAAACAATTATTCTGTTTGATTATTAGTGACAACTGTTGTCACAATAATTATTATTTAATTGTCAAAATAATGAATATTATTACGGAAGGTAATTATTTACAACGTCTATACCAAAATGTTCTCGACAAACGAAAATATATAATTTTATGAACAAAAAAATGTTTTTCAAGATATTTGGCTTAACCATGTAAATCATCAAATGCTACATGGAAAGCAATTTTAAACTTATTATTGTGTCACGACTTTTTGGTTTATTATCTAATTTCTATTATTTTCTTTGTCGAAAAAATATGGCTGACAATTGAAAGAAACAAAGATGATGAGACGAAGATGACATTGCACTATACAAAACCAAAACGCATCTTTTGCAATAAATTAAACAATTATTATATTATTTTTTATTTCGTCTGTCGAAAACATTTTTGTTATAAACACGTTGTAAATAAATACCTGTTATTACTTTCTGTATTTATTGTTTTGACAATTAAGTCTTTATTATTTTGACAAGAATTGTTACTAGTAATGTGACAGAATAATTGTTTTCCATGGAGCATTTGATTTGATATGGCTATGTTGAATTATATTTTCATACTATTTTTTTGTCAGTTTTGGCACTCTAGCTTTTTAGCGGATGAAGATAGAAACAAAATTATTAGTAAAAAGGTATTTAGGAAAATTAGGGCTTTCAGAATATGGCAAAATATAGGTATGTTCGTGGAAAAATAATACTGATGACGTCATATTCTCCATTTTGCAAAATCGGAAAAAAATGTTTTTTTGGCGTAAAATATACCTGAATGCAACACAATTTATACCACTTCAAAAAATTTTTAATATCTTTTCTCGTTTTCATACAATAGGCCTGGGGCGCCGAGTTTGGGACACCCGGTACAGCTTATAAAAAATGTCTTGCAAGAAACTTGATTTCACTACAGATTTAATGTTACCATAATCTATTACTGTATGAGCGGTTTATGCATAAATATGACAATTAGATTTGCGACATAAGGGTTTCGTTTATCGATCAATTTTAATTTCAAACAATGTTTCCTTCTTTTTAGAGACTATATTATGTTCTTTTTTAAAAAAATAAAAAAACTTTATTGGTCATTAACTCATACAACAAAAGTACATTAGAAAGTCATACCTTACAATACACATAGCAAAACAAATAGTTATACAAATTGAATAAACGTTTATTTTAAGAAAAGAGCTGAGCCAAAATATCAGTACAAAAAAAAGTGATCCTCATATGATCTTATATCTTCTTCAACCTTTTATTACCATACATATTGATATTGTACTCCTCTTATGCGATTTTTACACATGAGCAAAACATTCATACTGGGAGTAATTTAAAGAAGAGGAGATGTTGATTTGTACCTTCCTTTTTGTCTTTTATGTGTATTGAATTTGAGTCAAAAAAAAAAATATGACAACGTTCATTTCTCTTCGTGGCGTCAAGAATTTATTCAAACATTCCGGAAGGCTAAAATCTGGTTTCATCTTCAAACGACAGATTAAAAAATGAATACTAAGTGTCAGATTAATGATCCATCGAATTATTGAGTTTTAATATAAGATAATGTATAATAATAACAATAATAAAGGCCTTTATTTTTTGATTGGGCGAGTTTCAGATATAAAACAATTAAAAGTACTTTCTGTGTATTAATTTTTGAGGAGAAAAATATAGAGTTTACAAATTGTCACTACGACGTTACGTTTTTGGAAAACCATCATCAACTTGGTTTTTTTCAATACGGCCTTGGATTTTTTATTCTTAAATTTAAAAATAGATGGTATCACATGTAATGGTTTAAACAAGTTTTCAGTGTTTTTAGTTGTTATTTCAAATTATTCAAGAAAACTCGTCATAGTTTGGCCAAAGTTAATCTTTGGTTTGGCAGTTAACTGACTAAATGCAGAGTAGTAGGTTTTACAAAAACATTCTTTCGTCGTTACTCACAATTATTTATTATTATTTGACAATTTATTTCTGTCTCAGTACCTACAACATATTCTGTACGCGGTTTTTTAAATTTCGTTGAAATTTTTGTGCTGTTTGAAGTTATTAAAAAAACGCCTTTCTTAGATGAATATTTTACGCAAAATTATTGCCAAACTATGGCGATTTTTCTCAAATAATTTTAAATAACAGCTAAAAACACTGAAAACTTGTTTAAACCATGGCATGTGATATACCACCTATTTTTTAATTGAAAATGGCTTTAAATTTAACAATAAAAAATTCAGGGCCGCGTTGAAAAAAACCAAGTTAATGATGGTTTTTCAAAAACGAAAGGTCGCAAAAAAATGTTTTTTTGAAAAATTCTCGAAAACCGCTGAACTTAGTTTAATTTTAATAAACACCATTTAAAAAGTGTTTAAATTGTATAACTTTTCTCTAATTTAACCGACATTGTAGTTCCTAACGTTTGCAAGATTCCAACGCTATACCATTATTATCTTGGACACAGTGTATATATACAGGGTGAGTCACCGTAGACGCGACGGTCTGCTGTCGCAAAACTATTCCGATTTTCAAAAATTTCTCAACGTCTGATTTTGTAGGAGTACATTTTAAAATAGGTGCCATTTATACAGGGTATTACATTATCCTGTAGCATATCAAACTTACGTTTTTTTTAAATGTAACACCCTAGATATTATTTTTGCTTTCGATCATATTAAATGACTTTGATATAAGGTTTGTTTGCTCTAAAATGCATAGTTAACTAGATATTGATTTTAAAAATCAAAAACATGACCCATTATTAGCCATTTTTTATAGTTACGCTAATGCGTTCTGCAAAAAGTAGTTATTTCATAAAATGTACAACGTCCTGTAGTAAAATAATCCATTGCACATTGGTACGAAAAGATACCCATTGTACAGGGTGATGACATTTTGAAAACCTAAAAAAGTCTTGATTTTTTTTAAATAGTCAAAACTGTAACGGAAAACGAACCCACATACTAGCACTAGAATTATCGGAATAGAGGTTGGTATAAGCAAATCTTGTGTATCCAGTATTCTCATCATCACCAGCATTACAATGTGCAGAAGATTTAATGTATTCCTCTATTAAGTAATTAAAAACATGAAAATGTCTGCATTAAAAACATTAAAATTCTGCACGTAACCACTGACGATGGACCTAGATGCCCCGAAACATGGTAGATAGTGTAATATTTTGAACTTATTTCGTGTAGGATCGACTTTTATTCCTATTACAAATACATTATTTATTTAGAATATTAGTTATTTACGTATGAGCGCCAATGGTAAGCTACCATGTTACACCACACCTCTTAACAAAAACAATACAACTAATAAATATAATAAAGATATTTTTTCTTATGCTATACTAATTAACTGAATTGCTGTGTTTCTTTCAATCTTGCTACGGTTCACATAAACACTATATGGAAATAAAAAAATGTAAAGGTTTTACCGCGTACTAGTGTCTCTAATTCTCCATAATAACCGCATAACCTGTCGCACTTTTGCTTCGCATTATTGCTGACAATTATTATCGGTTGCAAATGATAACAGCGGGTGGTGAAATTGACTGATGTTCTATTACCGACTTTTATGTTATTATCGGGTAGAAGGACTGTTGCGCTACTCTTTCTACTATTTGACAAAATATACCTAATATTGAAAAGTGTTGTTTCTGATGTTTTCATTTTACGCGTACGACCATCATTTATTCATGTACAGTGAGGGCCTCCCTAACCTCCCTCGCCGAGCCGCCACTGATGAAGTTACGTTTATCTACTACACGATTTACACTGTATATTTTTCTGTTACATGAAAAAAACTTAAAACCAAAAGTGACATGTGCGAACGTTTGTTCCAAAAAGTTGTCCTGTAAGTTTTTTCGAATTTATGTTTGACTTTTGGTCCTGACTGTAGCGTAACTTCATTTGATTTTATAGGACACAATTACCTATTTGTAGAATGAATTGCCTACTAAATTCAATAAAATATTGTCATACGTCGTTTATTATTCCAATCTGTGATTTGAAAAATTACATGCTTGGTTTATTGGCTCTTAAAAAATTTTAGTCCCGTTAATTGAGAGAGTTTTAGCATCTAAAAGTTTCAGGAGAAAATGTCTTTTGCATATTTTTTAGCATAAAATGAACCGTAACAGGAAGTTTGGTTGTAGATGACTATAATGGTCCAACAGCAAAATACCGCTAGAGGGCAATACTATATACAGGGTGTCCCAAAAAACATTCCCCACCCTTTGGGGGTAAAATCTACGACCCAAGTAAGACGAAAATCACTTAAGTCAAAATTTCGAAATTATGAAATTATGACCATTTTGAATATTGAAATTATCTTTCATTTGGAATTAATAATTTAAATCATCCTTGCTAAAAACAGATTCATGCAAAGAGAAAATCTGCATCCTTATCATATAAAGCCGATTCAAGAATTGCATCCTGGGGATACTGAGTTGCGTTTATGATTTTGTAGATTTTTTTTAAATTGCCTGGACGCAAATGAAGACAATTTTAAACAAGTACTGTAGAGTGATGAAGCCCATTTTAACCAGCAAGGACTGTTCAATCAGTACAACTTGCATTGTTGGAATTACGAAAATCAGCACCAAATTAGAAAATCACATAAGCAAGCACGCTGGAGCTTAAATGTGTGGCTTTGTCTGTTGGGAAATAGGATAATAGAACCACAGTTTCTACCTACATACCATAGAGAATATTACAAACAAAATATTCTATCAATTTCTAGAGAATTATGGCAAATTTTTAATACTGACCGGCACTAATATTGAACATCCATATTCAATTACTGACAGTCAGTATTTTTGTTGTGTAAAGACTTACTACCTTTTATGAAACACCACTATTGGTTACGTATTCTAATCTCACTTTCAACCTTCAGTAATCATTGTATGTGTCCTGTTCTGTATAGTTAATTTAGTGCTTTCGCAGCATTTGAAATATGTAATGGAAGCTGTGATTTCAGGAGGTGTAGATATAGCGAAAATTTTGTGCATGTGATATTAAAGAATCTTTTAATTGACACGGACATTGAAAACTGAGGTTTTGGTGATTACTTTACCTTGACTGAAAACTGAAGTTTAGAAATACCCTTAATAGGATAAGATCATCTTCATGTCACTTTTCGAAAACAAAATTCACTATCACAAAATTTTAACCACGTGCTCAGGGAAGCATGAAAAACTATAAAAAATTTGAATCGGAATTTTTAATCGATGTTTAAAAGATGGGGTTCCCCCGCTAAATCAGCCATTTTTCAAGATGGCTTCCAACATACAAAGAGCTGTAAAAATTTTTTTTGCGGCGTTGCCAATTGTACAGAGGGGATGAAAATGAACATTTTTGTTAAAAATAATTAAAATACCTGATAAATAAGTTGACAACTGCAGAATTGTACATTACTTCTTCGTTTTTGCGAACTCCTAAAACTATATTATCGCATATTTAATACAGTAACACATAAAAAAAAAGTAAGTAGATTGCACGAAGCGATGACCAGGGACCCGTATACGACCCCGTAAAATATTCACAACAGCTGTAGGGGCGCTGACTTTGTCTTCAGTCTTATAATACCTGAATAATTTCTACATTACTCCTAAAACGATATTAGATACAGTTAGGATTCTGCGCAAATCAATTACACCGCATGTCAACAACGTTATGCACGGAATGTAGATTGTTTCTGACGGTGCCGTAAGCTTGTGAAAACAAACCTAGTTACGTGAAAAATTAAGCGCATAATTTTTCGTAGCTAATGGTAATTTTAACAGTTTCCAACGCCGAAAACTATGCCAATTTTTGCGATAACAGATTACCAACTCTTCTGGAAGTTCCTTTAGTATAGCGGCCAAATATTGTATTTCAACATGATGGTGCACCTGCCCGTTAATCTCGAAATGTTTGAGATATATTAAATCGACGTTTTCTCAACCAATGGATCGATCGTGGAGGACCTATTTCTTGGCCTCCTAGATCCCCGGATCTCAACCCAATTGACTTTTGACTTTGGGGTTATCTGAAAAATACGGTTTACCATGTCCTAACCAACAGTGAAGATGATGTTATTGTTCGCATTTATGGAGCTTTAGCCCAAATTACAAACGAAGCAATAGGACATGTATAAAATAATTATTGAATAAAATAGTGAGGATTTCGAACACTTGCCTTTGTAAATTGAAATGTTTTTGTTTTATTATGTGTTTCGTTAATAAATAATTTGAATTTGAACATTTGATTTTATTTTCGGAAATTACTTCATTTTAATATTCAAAATGGTCACAAGACATTTTTCAAAATGTTGACATAAATTATTTTTGTCTTATTTTTGGTCATAGATTCTACCCTCAAAGGGTGGGGAATGCTTTTTGGGACACCCTGTATATCATTATATATCATTTGACTGAACTTTTGATTTGGAGTCGATCCGTATGACCTTCAGCGTCCGCAGAAGTCAAATAAAGTTGCTTGCAAACACTTTTAAAGGTAAATTGAGCTACTTTGGTTGTATATTGACGACAGTGCAAGCGCTGTTCTGCATTTTTGAGCATGCGCAGATGTGTTCGGTGCTTTTTGTCGAAAGCGATAGCGATAGCTCAGCGTTGCGTCGCTAGTCAGACTTCAGTGATTTGTTAGCATTCAAAGTTTAGCTTTTGTCGAGAACAGTTGTGTTTTTGAAAATCATGGCTGCACATTATGTTCATATTTTCCCTGGGTGTGGTTGTGGAGGCGTTTTTAAGAAACTTAATTAATTTGACCTCTGCGGACCTTGAAGGTCGAAATATATATAGCACGGCTAAAGAGCGGTGGACCGCTATAACAAATATTTACCTTTCATATTACGACAGCAATCCAGATATTGTTCTCAGTTCTTTGGCGCAAAATTTCCTTTTCTATTTGTAGCATGTAGGTGGCGTAACATAGTAAGTAGAGCGACGCTACTTTGACCGGTTCTACCACCACCTATTTTAATTTTCTTTTGATTTATTTACATGTCACATGCAACGTGATTTTTATTGCTGGGATAAATTGCTTACAAGAGTACGCAGCCATACATACTGTATATTTATACAGGGTGTCTCATCTCTTTCCCAACAAACTTCAGGCTTAGCTTCTACAGCTAAAAAATAAGAAGGAATCAATATAAACATGTAATGAAATGGCACATAAGGGAAGGAATTACAACAGGGTGTAAGAGTTTTGGGATTTTTCTGTTTTTTTTTAATGCATTTACAAGAGCTTTTTAATTCACAAATTGGAATTAATATATCACAAACCTATATTTAGAACAAATTAATCATTATCTATAGGGTGATACATTTTCTGCCTCGAACAAAAGCAAACATTTAAAGTAAAATAGCCGTACGTTTGGATGTTCACATTTATCTCAAAAACTGTTAATTTCTCGAGAAACTTCATTATGGAGATTATACAAAAACATTAAAGGTGACAAACCACGACGATGTTCCAGAGTTTGTAGTGAAAATCGAGCTAAAAGAAGTTCCAGATCGTATACACGAGCTGGATAACCACCATCCTGCTTCCAGACCAAATATTTCAAAAACCCATGTTGTATTTTTTTCATTCACTGCTTATGATAGGAATAAAATGGGACTCAAATGATAGATCCATACTCCAATTTAGAGCGAACAGAGGCCAAATAACGGGCAGTAAGTCAATAAGTGCATCAACACTTACAAAGTCCTTACAGCTACGCACTAAGAAGCCAGACATTGGACTTGCTGCCTGAATTCAGGTGATAATGTTCTAATTAAAGGTGAGTTTCGATTCGAATATCCTCCTACGAGATCAATAATCAAGATATGGACACAGAAATACCTATAAATTAACTATTAAGTTCTTCTCCCGTTTTCTTTGACACGTAGTGCAGATTACAAATTAACTATCTTCCCTTATAGATAATTTGATTAATACATAAGTTTCATTAATACTATGCCCCGCAATATTAACCGGACAAAGAAAATTTTGTTCAAAATCAATCCTAAATAACTTTTTTAGTATGCATCAATTTTGACCATTTTGTTTTCGATTTTTAGGCAGTTTTTTGTCATCGCTTTTGCATATCGAAACTTCAAAAATTTCAAACGGACTTGTTGTTGTACAGGGGTGAACAAATAGTTACATTTTACTCTAAACTTCTTCTGTTAAGGGCTCTGCCTATATGATGTTTTAACACCACCATAGTTGCGATATTTTAAGGCTGCTGATGGAGCTGGAACTCCGAAACATGTCCCTTTGATTAAAGTTTTTAAAAAATTAATAGTGGAGACGACGAAATTGTATCATTGTAATTAAATTATACTCCACTGCATCAAATGGATTATTTCTTTAATTTCTAAACTTTTCAATACCCTGTAGAAAAAATTCAAGACCGAATAATGATTTTTTGCAACATTTTGAAGCCCCATCTTTTCTGAACAACCTGTTTTTTGATTCATACCGATATCTGTATTCATAAAGGAAAAACACTACTTTCAAGGAAATAATGCTTTATTAAGTGTAGCAACAACAAATTTAAATTTGTTGCAAAGTTCGATGTGATGAGAAAAGAATTACCAGTTTCCATGGCACATAAGCATGTCAACAATTTTTTTCAACAAATTACAGATTTGCTGTACTTTCTTAAGTTTGTTGAAGAGTGTTTTAAGTTTTGTTGTGTGTATCGGAGTTGTTTGGTAAACGATAAGTGAATTTAAACACGATGGGCCCAGAAGAAGTGGCACAAGTCGTTGCTCTACAAGACGATGGCCGTCCGATTATCGTATATCGCAGAAAGGCTTGGTCATCCACGCAGTACGGTCTCCGATGCGAAACAAAGGTTCAGACAAGCTGGTTCTTATTTAAGAAGACCTGGACAGGGAAGACGAAGGGCCACAACCGCAGTTGAAGATCCATTTCTTCGTCTTCAGGTTCTTCGAGCTTTGGTTAGAAGACTGGTAGATGTTCACGGTACCTTAGTTTCACCTGATACCGTACACAGAAGGTTAGCAGAAGATAATCTAAAATCTCGTGTACCTGTTACAGATCCTCTATTAGATGCAGGTCATCGAAGGCAGCGCCTGGAATGTGCTCGAACTCACGCAGATTGGGACATGAACGAATGGCGAGATGTTCTCTTTACAGACGAGTCTCGTTTCAAGCGATATTAACCTGACGGACGTTAAATAGTATGGAAAAGGCCCGGAGAAATATACTCTCAATGTTCTATCTCCCCGAGAGTGCAATTTGGTGACGGAGGGGTAATGGTCTGGAGCGGTATTTCATAGGAAGGCCGTACAGACCTTGTTACACTTCACGGGGGTATTAACGTTGATCGCTATATTAGAATGTGTTTAGAAGAACATGTGGTACCTTATCATCCATTTATAGGAGAAAATTTTATCTTAATACACGACAATGCTCGACCGCAACATAGCGCAAATAACGAGGCAATATTTAATCGCCGTTGACATTCATGTATTGGACTGGCCCCCAAGAAGTCCAGACCTCAACCCTACTGAGCACATGTGGGGTACACTAGGAAGAAGAGTTAGGCAAAACTACCGCGAGTTTCAAACTTTGATTGCGTTAGAACAGGCAAGTCGCGGTTGCTTCTTTAATTGAATCTATGCCCGAAAGAATGAGAAGTGTTATTCAAGATCATGGAGGAAACACTTGATTTTAGAAAAAAAGACAAATTCTTAATACGGCCGTTATCCATGTTTCATTTTTTTTTGTTGCTAATAAAACATTATTGCATTATTTCTTTAAAACCAGTGTTTTTCTTTTAAGAATACAGATATCAGTATGAGTAAAAAAGCAAGTTGTTCAGAAAAGACGGGGCTTCAAAATGTTGCAAAAAAGATCATTATTCGGTCGTGAGTTTTTTCGACAGGGTGTTGAAAAGTTTAGAGTAAAATGTAACTTTTTGTTCACCCCTGTATAACAACAAATTCGTTCGAAATTTTTGAAGTTCCGATACGAAAAAATGATGATAATAAAACGGCCTAAAACTCGAAAAAAAAAATGTCAATACAAAAATAATAATAATAATAATAATAATGACTTTATTGCAATATATATCATATTACAATAGGCGAAGTTGAAGCTTCCTAATAGTTATTTTGAACAAAATTTTCTTTGTCCGATTAATATTGCTGGGCAGTGTATATTTTTCTTTGAAAACAAATCATTTATTCTTTCTAACAAAATTATTACAATACATTTTGAGTCCTCTAAACAGTGCTAAAAACACTGGTACCAACGATACAACTAATAATACAATACGCTACGAACTTCATAAGAAAAACAATAATGTAATTCAATCCTTACAATAGAAAAACAAACCGAAAGTTGGGACAAAATATAGACAGATACTAGACTCTAAGGTGAACTCATATACATTTTATCAGTAAACATTTTATGCAATGAGTTTTAAATAGTTGTTTCGAGTCAGTAAGTTATGGCTTCTCTAATAACATATCTAAACTTACACACAGACAATTCTTATGGTCAACGATTTTAATAGAAACATAAAAATATCAGCAATCCTTTAGGCCATTATTATCACTGTTTTAATTATGGCTATTAAGGTGCTGATTTTCGCTTCGCACCTCTTTCAAAAGTAATAAAAATGAATTTATGTTATCCCAACAGTGTTCGTAGATCATAAATACTTCGTATCATTGCATATGCCTAATTATAGGGAGAAATTTAACTTTTATTTTGAACAAAACACATTTTACGATATACAGGGTACCCCAAGATGAAATGCGATTAATTATTAATAATAGTAATGAATTTATTGAGTAAACAAAATTACACAAAATGCGAACCTATTCAAAACTCTTATCTATTCTAAACCCTATAAGAAAGATTTATAATATTTGCCCTATTAAGAAACAAAAATAAAAAAATCGGTTGTATCGCTCCAAAACTTTCCCGACAAGATCTAATATAATCAAAAATAGTGGTGAATTCTGAGGGAATAAGGACTTTGAAAAATGGTAATAGCTTTTATTCATTTAAGCGGCGACGTTTCGCAATATATTTACTGGCTTCTTCAGGCTCTCTGAATAAGGTTAAAGGTAGAAATTTGATTGTAACGTGAAATCCTCATACCATAACAGCAATCATTTAAAAATTGTACAAACACAAGACAAAACAAGAAATTAAAACTATTATGGCAGTAACAGCAAAAACGGGGTTGCTAGCAACCACAGTGTCTAAAACGATATTCAATCAAATATATGACCTGCGTAATGAAACAGAATTTTAATAATAATATTTATTATTATATTATTATTATTATTATCTTCATTATTTCCAATAACCTAACTTAACAAACTAACTACTTTATTCAAAAATTAGAAAAAAGTATTGCCAGAGCTAGGATTCGAACTCAGAACCTTCCGCATGCGAAGCGCATGGTCTATCAATGACGCCACAAAACTCTGTACTGAATTACTACATATTAGATTATATTCTTATAAGAGTATAGGTTCCAACTACCTACCTAGTGAAATTTTAAACGCAATTTTCTCGAGAATTATGGGCGCAAATATCAAAAGTGACATATCGCTGTAAAGCAGATAATAAATGCTTTAAAATGATTTATGAGTCGACCTACTGCTATTTGAAAATTTAGCGGATGTGTCCACCCCTATCACAGGGCTTAAGCGATTTGAACCAAAAACTAATGATTTCGTCCTAGGACTCTCCCAAACTTATATACCAAAATTTAGCTCAATTGGTTAAAGCGTTTGGGCGCTATGGTGGAAGAATACATACAGACGCACATACACACACAGACAGACCTACATCTGGAAATGGTCTTAATCGTCTGAGAAAACTTCAAACTGGTTATATTCGTCTTTATCCCAAAATTATTCAGCGGGGTCACAATAAGTAAAAAAAAATGACTAAATAAAAATTTAAATTATTAGATACAATGAAATAAAATATAAAAATAAAGAAAAAAAACAAAGCAGGCAAATGACAAATTAGTCACCAAGTCACTCAAATACAGGTGATACCGTTATTAATTATTAGATTCCGAGCTGAGGCTCTGAAACGTTGATTAGACAAAGACGCCACCCGAACAGGCAATGCATTGTATAATCTTGAGATATTATATAACAGACTGATCTGTCAAATAATATTCAATTTTATTAAATAAATACAGAGTAGTCTTCGAGTGCACAATTATACTGTATAAAACAAGGATATGTAGCAGCTCGTTAATCTTAGCAATAATTCCACGATCTATCCCTCGAATACCAGTTATTAAACGCACACAATGAATTCTGCATAAGCTGAATCCTATGCGCACCGACACCAAGCAGGCACCACATCGCCAAAATTAAAATGTGATAAAACCAGACTATCACAATATATCATCTTTAGGTTGCAAAACCTTTCCTGATGCATTACATGTTCCCTAAACCGCAAATCGGCGTCAATAAACATTCCCAAGCTTTTAACAACAGTTGTACATTTCAAATCAACATCATCTATAAATTCAGAATAAACAAATATTTATTTATTCCAAGTAGCAGCACCTTTGGGTCAAGTACATGGAATCTTTCTTCTAAATAACTCTAGTTAGTTCAAGCAAACAAATATATCCTTATATTTTCGGGCCTTGTTAACAAGTAAGTATAAGTACTAAGTCAAATAAATATTTATTTAAATCAAATAAATATTAGTTGGGTATTTCAAATAAACCATATATTTGTCTCAAGTACATGGGTTGTTTGTCGTATACCGAAGAAATATTTGTTTGGTTCAACTCCATTTTTTTTTATCCAAACAAACCTTTTTTTTAGTGTGTCATCCAAAACTACAGCCTGAGGTCTATCATGAAGATAGGAAGCAAGCAATGCCAAGCAGACTCCCCAAAGCCAAGATACTACATTAACAACATCGAATCGTGATCGACCCGGTCAAATACTTTAGAAATATCCAACAATTATTCGTAAAGAAACTTTAAAATATACGTTCATACCCGCGCGATTTTTCTGTACACAAGTCGGATTATTTGTGAGATATTTCAATTTCTATAACAAAAATTGCGATTCCATACGAAAATATAGGAATATTATCTAATTTAGGTTGATTTTGGAATTGAATTACATTTAGTTGCATTTCGCCAGCAACAAAAGCTTACTTTGTATATAACACCACGCTTACGATTACGATTTTAACAACTCACTATAGAGCGAGTAAATTATAACTATCAGATACATAAAAAGTGTTTTCCTGGTGCAAGGGTGTAAATAAAATTATATAATAATACCTTTGGATGCTCAATATACAACGCTTATTATCTTTCAAAGTGTGCCCGCCAATTTAAAAGGCGCCAATTATTTTTTCTTCGCCTCATATTTTTTGTTATCATCAGGTCGAAGAACTTAAAATAAAAAGGGTATATTTAAGATGTTTTGCCAACGGCACTTGTTAGAGGCAAAGAACCGTATTCTTATATAATATGGTTATTTATCCTATAATTTAAAAAAATCTTGTTTATATAGAATTCCAAACAACAATAAATGATATACGACAAGAAAACACATATCCTAACTGAGCAGAATAGCTTCTTTGTCGAAGAAAAATTCACATGTGGACGGACTGCTTATTGATGCATTTGTGTTAAAATCGCTATACAGGGTGATTCATTATGGTAGCAACAAACGAAAACTGGAGATTCCTGAAAGTAATTTAAGCATTTCTTGCCATTGAATCCATGTTCGCAAATGCTTCGTTATCAAGATACACGGTGTCCAAATTTAGTGGTCAAATTAACTTTTTTGTTCATTTCTCAAAAACTAGCTAACCGATTTTGACATAATTTTATATGCATTTGGGGATCGATAACCTAAAATAATCTGCATTTTTTTGGCTTTCATTAACTGTTCATTGGCGTAGATATAGGGGGATTTGGGTAAATTTTACACATAAATTAATTAAAGACAGCTTTGACAAGCTTCATTATTTTAAATTATTACTTTTTTAAAAAGAGCAACTTATAAGCTACAAAAAAAGTTAATTACATCGATGTTGTGGTTTCTACCATTTTTATGGAAACATATAAATTGCAAGTGAATGGTAGATTTAAATCAAAATAACGGTTACCAGAAAACCAAATGAAAAATCAAAGTTGCAATGGAAAACAAATGGCGCAACAATAAAAAGAACTTTGACAGCAACAAATTTAAATTAGTTAAAATTGTTTTATTAATAATAATAATAATCGTCTTTATTGATGCGAAAAAAATATAAAAAAGAATAAAGTAAATTAAAAAAAAATAAAAAAATAAAGTAAAATAAACTTAAATAAAGTTAACAAGATTAATCATGTAATTATGGCGAAGTTTAGCATTAAGCTATTCTTCCACTTAACCATAATATAACAATACTAGAAAATACATAAAAACAATGAGCCCGTGATGTGTACAAATTCACATTGTATAGAAAAAGAAAATATTTATTATTTCGTAGTTGTTTTTAATATTGCGAATATTTTGTTCTAAATTAAAATGAGTTTTTCAATTGAAGAATATGCAGATATCGTGTTTTGTTATAGCATTGCAGCAGCCCGAGATTACCAAATTGGATATTCTAATAGACGGCATCCATATCACAAAACATTTACGTCTAAATTTCACAGGCTTAGAATGACAGGGAGCATTTTACTTAGAGTTAACGAACGACCGCATTGTCTAAATATGCAAACTGAAGAAAACATAGTGAATTTAGTTTTAGACGATCCGAAAATAGGCACTAGAAAAATATCAACTCAATTGGCATTACCTCAAACAACTGTTTGGAGAGTATTAAATCGAGAAATGCTGTATCCCTATCATCCTCAAGATGTCCAGGCCCTACATCCTGGGGACCATGAAAGATGCCTACTATTTTGTAATTGGGTTCTTGGTATAAGCATCAAGAAGATAAAAGATTTTTAAAGAAAGTGCTCTTGTCAGATGAAGCAACTTTTACTAGAGATGGCATAAAAACAAACCATAAATATAATGAACATATATGGTCTTTAAACCACCCTCGTGCTATTAGGCCGGGAAATTTTCAAGAACGTTTTAGTATCAATGTTTGGATGGCATGTTTAACAATCAATTATTGCCGTTGTTCCTAATTAAATTTAAACTCAAATCGCCTACTCGAATTTATTGAGGATCTACCTCTGAATATTGTTCAAAACATGTAATGTAAGTAACAAAAGTTTTAAATCAATTGTTTCTAAACAATTGGCTTGGTTTGGGAGGCCCCATGGAGTGGCCTCCAAGATCACCGGCTCTGAACCGGCTCGACCAATTATAAATAAAAAACCAACTACCGGAGAGAGTTCATGAAGCTGCTAGGGAAATAATAAACGATCATGATATCCTTATTAGAGCTACAAATTCATTAGTTGAAAGATGTAGAATGTGCATTACTGTCAATGGAGGGCAATTTGAACAGTTGTTATATGAATTTTCTAATTTTAATTTCAAGTTTCGTTTTTTTATTGTTAAATTTTTAATTGATAGGCTTTAAAATTTGTTGTTAAGTAATTTGTTGTTATTAAATCGTTTTCCACGACAACTTTGATTTTTCATTTTGTTTTCTGGTAAACGTTATTTTGATTTAAATCTACAATTAACTTGCAATTTATCGGTTTCCATAAAATTGGTAGAAAGCACAACATCGACGCAACAAACTTTTTCTAGCTTATAAGTTGCTCTTTTTAAAAAAGTAATAATTTAAAATAATGAAGCTTGTGCTGATGTACAGTTAATGAAAGTCAAAATAATACAGATTATTTTAGGTTATTCGCCCCATGCATGAAACATTTTGTCAAAATCGGTTAGCTAGTTTTTGAGAAATGAACAAAAAAGCTAATTTGACTACTACATATGGACACCCTGTATCTCGAAAACGAAGCATTTGCGGACATGGATTCAATGGCAAAAAATGCTTGAATTGTTTTCAGGAATCTCCAGCTTTCGTTTGTTCCAGCCATAATGAATCACCCGGTATAGAAGACATATTGGGAAGCAAATGCTTCGTTTTCTGAGATACGGGGTGTTAAAGTTTTTCTTAAAAACTGAAGATTCATTGATTGCTCTGAAACCGGTGCAGATATGCAAATGAAATTGACTGAGTTTTAAGAGGTAGTTATTGCGCATTTTTTGACATACAATTAGGAATTTTATGTTCATCAGTGGCGCGCATACGGGTAATGATCTCAATTTTTTTAAAGAAAGAAATGATACGCCAATGGAATTTTTTGAATTAAAAATCATTTTGGAATTCCTCGTTCAATTTGTGATAAAAAATCTTTCTTGCTTTTTCTGCGGAATTGTGAGACATGCATTTTGTCTGTGGTCGAAGTTATGGCCGGATTTAAATCCTTTAGATTTTTGCAATTGGGGTTTTCTTAAATCATGAGTTTATACCACTTCCGTCGAAAATATTGAAGACCTGAGGAATTGAATTATAGCCGTGTGTCACACAATAAGAAATACACCAGGAATATTTGCGCGAATACGACAATTCAATCAGGCGAAGAGTTGAATCTTGTGTCGCGTTTGAGGGAGGTAATTTTCAACATTTGTTGTAGCTTTGCTCCTATTTCAAATGTTATTAGTGTTATTTTCTCTTATTGTTTTGGTTTAATGTGTATTGTACAATAAAAAATCAAGAGAATTTTTTTATCACAAATTGATCGAGGAATTCAAAAATGATTTTTAATTTGAAAAATTTTAGTGGCGTACCATTTTGTTCCTTTAAAAGAATTGAGATCATTACCCGTATGCGCGCCACTCATGAACATAATATTCTCAATTGCATGTCAAAAAATGTGCAATAACTACCTCTTAAGACCCACTAAATTTCATTTGCATATCTCCACCGGTTTGAGAGCAATCAATAAATCTTCACACACACCCCGTATCTCAGAAAACGAAGCATTTGCGGACATACCTATGTTTATATAGCAAACTGTCATTATTTTTTCATGCAGAATTACCTTAATTAATTAAGTTTGTCGCACTTATTTACTAACACCCTGTATATATTCCAGCACATTTTCCTCAACAAACCGACACAATATACACATAGAGCATTGTTTTTATTATTACTAAATTGGAGCCGGTCTGCACATATAGTTACCTGACACAATCTTTTTACCAGATATTTCATTAAATATCGCATAGCTCGGAAATTTTGAAACTTTTTGATATATTATGACAAATAGCTAAACAATTATTGTGCGAAATGTATAAAAAATTGATAATTTATTAGTATTTGGCGTGACGAATGTTATTGTAAACAAAACTGCCCACCTTTATTTTGGCGCTGATGCTCAAAATGTCAACTGTCTTTCATTAATAGAGATGCCAGAAATGTATCGATATATTCGATTCGATCTCAATTTGTCAACCTATATTAGTAGAAAAAATAATATTACAAACCAGGACAAATATTTTTAAGGTTGAACTATTACATTAAAGACTGCAACTTAGTCTATTAGCCGCTTGTAATATATTAACAAGGTACTAAAACATATTTACAAGTACAACCATATATTTAATTACAGCATCAACTTTTAGTACTAGTTCATGTAATAGAGTTCAATTAAATTCAATTAACCGGTATAAAACAAAATGTTCTTAAGTATGAATCCCTAAATCAAATAAGATAAATAATCCTATGTAAAGGACAATGACAAATGCTAGTAAACAAAGATCCAAAAAGAGTCAAATACGAAGGTTATGTTACATTGAAAAGATCTGTACGAAACCCACACTTGAACAAAACAATATGGCTCAAACTATTAACAGAACAACTTAAACATGTTAGAATACATTAAATTTTTATACACCTAAAAATAAAACTAATATATTTTTAGCTCTCCATATCATATATGTAATATATGTATATATGGAGACTATTAGTTTCATGAAAAAAAAATTTTTTTTAATTTCACCGGAAATACTTCTTTTTGGTCATTTTATACATAAATAAGTAGTTTTAAAAAAATGTCTGTCTGTCTGTCTGTCTGTCTGTCTGTCTGTCTGTCTGTCTGTCTGTATGTCTGTCTGTCTGTCTGTCTGTCTGTCTGTATCCACGAAAACGCAAAAACCGCTTAACAGATTTTAACCAAATTTGGTACAAAAATACTATTGGACATGGCAAGGAGCTGATTAGATTTTGGGAAACATTGAGCGTAGGCAAAGGGTTTAAAAGAGGGTTCAAAAATTAAAAAAATTTATAGTTCTTAAACTTATCCGAAATACTGCATAATTTTTTACGCATTTAATTGAATATAACCTAAAATATTTAACATAAAATATTAGACCACATTGGCGTTCGAAAATAGTGTAAAATGGGGTAAAAAATATTTAAAAAAAACGTACTTCTTAAACATAGCAGAAATATTAACTAATTATTTATAGCTTTAATAGAATATAACCTATAAAATGTGTCATAAATAACTTACTTTCATAGGCGTTCGTAAATAGTGGAAAAGGGGTCAAAACATAAAAAATATATATTTCCTAAACTTATTCGAAATATGGAATAATTTTTCATAGTTGTGATACAATATAAGCTAAAAAATATTCCATAAAAGAATTGGTTCACACAGGCGTTCGAAAATAGTTTAAAAAAAGGGTCAAAAACGAAAAAAAAAAACGTTTCCCAAATATACCAGAAAAATTGGCTAATTATATATAGCTTTGATATAAGATAACCTAAAAAATGCAGCATAAAATTTTTATTCACATAGGCGTTCGTAAATAGTAGAAAAAGGGGTAAAATAAAAAAAAATTAAAATGTAAAAAATTTTATATTTAACTAGATGAATTGGTGTTAAAAATACACGACAAAAATTAATGTACCATAGGCGTCCGTAAAAATTCTATAAAAGGGTCAGAAAAAATTTGTATCCGTGATAACTCAAAAACCACTTAACGGATTTTAACCACATTTGGTACGAAAATACTACAGGATAATTATAGGTGGTGATTAACATTGAGCGTAGGCAACGGGTTTAAAAGAGGTTTCAAAAATTTAAAAAATCATAGTTCTTAAACTTATCGGAAATATTGAATAATTTTTTATAGTTGTGATAGAATATAACCTAAAAAATGTTACATAAAAGAATTAGTTCACACAGGCGTTCGAAAATAGTGTTAAAAAAGGGTCAAAAACGAAAAAAAAATGTTTCCCAAATATACCAGAAAAATTGGCTAATTATATATAGCTTTGATATAAGATAACCTAAAAAATGCAGCATAAAATTTTTATTTACATAGGCGTTCGTAAATAGTAGAAAAACGGGTAAAATAAAAAAAATTAAAATGTAAAAATTTTTATATTTAACTAGTTGAGTTGGTGTTAAAAATACACGACAAAAATTAATGTTCCATAGGCGTCCGTGAAAATTCTATAAAAGGGTCAGAAAAAATTTGTATCCGTGATAACTCAAAAACCACTTAACGGATTTTAACCACATTTGGTACGAAAATACTACAGGATAATTATAGGTGGTGATTAACATTGAGCGTAGGCAAGGGGTTTAAAAGAGGGTTCAAAAATTTAAAAAATCATAGTTCTTAAACTTATCCGAAATATTGAATAATTTTTTTATAGTTGTGATAGAATATAACCTAAAAAATGTTACATAAAAGAATTAGTTCACACAGGCGTTCGAAAATAGTCTTAAAAAAGGGTGAAAAACGAAAAAAAAATGTTTTCCAAATATACCAGAAAAATTGGCTAATTATATATAGCTTTCATATAAGATAACCTAAAAAATGCAGCATAAAATTTTTATTTACATAGGCGTTCGTAAATAGAAAAAAAAGGGGTAAAATAAAAAAAAATTAAAATGTAAGAAAATTTATATTTAACTAGTTGAATTGGTGTTAAAAATACACGACAAAAAATAATGTTCCATAGGCGTCCGTGAAAATTCTATAAAAGGGTGAGAAAAAAAATGTATCCGTGATAACTCAAAAACCACTTAACGGATAACCTACAACATGCAGCATAACAATTTTGTTTACATAGGCGTTCCTAAATAGTAGAAAAGGGGGCAAAATAAATTTTATAATAAAACTAAAAAAAATCAATTAATTTGCGTTCAAGAACTTGGCCTAGATCTGAAATATAAAATATCTGCGTATAAATAGTGCCTCCAAAGAGAAGAGAAAGGCACAAAACCCGATACTTAAAAAAAAATAGCTGATGTCTAAAACAAAACAAAAATTTATTAAATTTAGATAAATGACAAAAAGGTCATAAAATTATTACTTTTACACTTAAATATGGAGAGCTATTCGTGCCTCGAGGGCAACAGCTAGTTTATTTTAATCTCCACAGATAACATCAGAAATAAATCCGTTAAACATGTTTTTTGTATTGCTTAAAAAATTCCGTCAATACCTACATTTTTTGTGATTCGAAAACATGTAGCTTGTGGTTGTTGGCTTCATTGACAAACTGTATGAAGAAAAGAAATGTCAAGTACCTACAACGTCACTGTTTTATATACGTTTTAGACGGACTGGAAGGTTCTTTTTCGTTAATGAAAATATCTTATATATAATTTGGCTCCATATTTTCCAATTTACGATGTTCTTCATTCCGTTTACAGAAATGACAATGACAAGGTGTTTCTAAAATAGATGGTCAAAATTTGTGAGCGAATTGGGGACGTCTAATCATGAAAAAACCTAAATTGTAGTTTTTCGAAAAGTCCTTATTTAGAAAGATACAGAGTGTTAAAGATGACTGCCTGAGGACGATTTTTTTGAAATATTTTCGAAACGAGTAAACATGAATTAATCAAATGTAGCATATTTATTCACTTAGTTAAATGTCGTAAATTGACATGAAATTGAATAAAAAAGGATGATCATAGGCGGGTAAACGGGGGGACCCTTGCCTTAAGTATAACCTACCTTTTTTTTCTTGTGACTTTTATTCCATTTGTGTCAAAAATGTGATAAAATAAAGTTTTCTACATAAAAAAGGCATACTTGTATTTTCTCGAAAAACTTAAACGCAGGAGATTGGTTCTTCAGTATAGAACGGCCGTCCTTTAGTCGACAACCTAGGCACCCACATATTTATTTTGCAAACCAGGTAAATACAATCATTCCAAATGGCCGTGTAAAAGGTTATACAAAAATTTGTCGCCTAGAATTTTTCTTCGAGTCTCCAAGGCTGCGATGTCGAAGCGTAAAAGAAGCGAACCATAATCAGTACCACGGACCCGATAAGCACCATCCCTTCTAGAGGCAAGATATTTTACAAACCGTCGGCGTCGTTGAATAGATTCAATTGCACTAGTGTGGCGCAGCTACAGGGGGCTCCAAATCACCAAGCCGTACTCCAGTTTAAATCTGACAAATGTGTAGTAAAGCAATCTGAAAGTTGAGGGGTTGTCGAAAAGGTTAAAGTTTCTGATAATGAATCCAAGCATCCTAGATGACGTGTTAACAACATCGTCGATATGTAAATAAAACCTGAATTCTTGATCGAACAATATACCCAGATCCTTAATATGGTCGTATCTATTCAGCGAGGCATCATCCAAGTTGTAGTCGAATAATAGGACTCTTAGACATTGTGTAACTAACAATACTATACTTGCCAGTATTAAGTTGCAGTCTATTGGCATTACACCATCCATTCAAACCATCCAAGTCGCTCTGGAGCGCGGCACAGTCAACTGCACACCCTACGACGGTGTAGATCTTAAGGTCATCAGCATAGGCCAGGCGGCAACAGTTCAGCGAATGTAGCAGGTCATTCACGAATATTATAAAAAGCAGAGGTCCAAGGTTGGATCCCTGCGGCACACCAGAGGTCGGCAAGAACGCACGTGACCCAAAACCTTCATAAGAAACAAATTGGGATCGTTCAAGCAAGTATGACGAGTCCACTCGACAAATCAAAACTGTCCAGCTCAGACAAAAGCACGAAACGGTCGACCCGATCGAAAGCTTTCTGGGAATCAGTGTATACGACGCCCACTTGCCCTGCATTATCCAATGCTTCGCATATATATTGGGAGAAGCTTGACAGATTGGTCACATATGATCGCTCATCATTGAGGCCCCATGCCTGATAGGATGAGAGCATGTTTCGGATGGAAGGAAACAACTTGTTATATAGAGGGCAATCTCGAATACCTTTGAGAAGTTTAATAGGATTGATATAGGTCGGTTAACACGGCTAGAATTACCCTTTTTGACTAATTGATTAATTTAATAGTATTATGTGTGTTTGTTTCTTTTTTGTTTGAAAATCATGATCAAGAGATCGTAATAGCTTGAGGCTCCGAAACATGTTTGTTTTATTTCGTTGAAGATTGACTTTCATTCCTATTATAAATTTATTTTATATTCCTATATTTGCAACCATAATGATATTATTACAATGATTATAATAGTCGTTTGTCAACACGTAATCTTAAGTCATAATAGAGGCACGGTAGCGTAACCACTCCAAGCGTTCTAAAGATGATTCTGATAGCATGAATTTATTAAATAAATCTATAACAAAACAAAAATGGATATTAGCTTTGTTAAGACTATTGTTGATAAGTATTATAAAATTTAAACAGAAGCCAGACAGTTCTATTAAGAGTAATTTACGTTATAAATCCGTTATCTATATTTTCGCAGTATGAGTAATATGTTTCCGAACAAGGCGAATAGACATGTCTGGAATTTCAAAGAGAGTACTGGAAATGGTTTTGAAGTTTTAAAAGTACCTACCTATATAAATTCTTATAGAACTTTTTCAATATAATGTCTAGCGAAGAAGAGCTAATTTGTACTCCGCCTGAAATTAGGGAATTCAGTCGTAGAAAAAGTATAGTCTGTAGCACCTGAGGAATCAGCTATTCTGAACTCGTGGACCGACAAATTTCCACTCGTTCAGAATATGCCACATTCTTCACTTATTAGAGAATATACTATGCCGGAAAAGAAATCTGAGTAATTATAATAAAAAATAATTACCTATTTATGTGCAGCGTGTGTTTTCGGAATTTGAATGAAATGAATGCCTAGTTCTGCGAGAGTTTCCAGAAAAACTAGAGGAATTTTTTGTATTTATTTTTTAACCTGATTAATTTCCGATGAAATTGTTCGGAACACCTGATACCTTAAAAATTATCAAAATTGGATAACATTGTTAATCTCGTGAATGAAGATGTGACGATGGCTCTTAGATTTGGTGATTAATTGACAATTTACTGGATTAGTCTGGTAAAACAGAAATTATTTTACCAGTAAGATTTTACTTGCCCGACCCCGGGAAAGTATTGTGAACGCGCTAAAAAAATTTGTTCCTTGGGACGATTAAGACCATTTCCAGATGGAAATCTGGCAGTAATGAAAATAATATAATAATTATTAAAATTCTGTTTCGTTACGCAGGTCATATATTTCGGATTATATTATACTGGGTGTCTCTAAAAGGTCTGTACAAAATCATACCACAAATTTGTGGGGTCAAAATACGTCGAATAGACGTAACTTACCTTAGTTCAAAATTGCTGTGTTTCAGAAATACTGGGTGGTAAAGTCATTTTTCAACGAATTTTCTTAAAAATTGGTATACATAGGTATTTTGGAGTGCGAAACCCGAATATGGACACCATTTCTGTGTGGCCGTTAGAGGTCGCTCCACACTGCAATTGTGATCCAATTATGTAACCGTAATATTTTCCTCAGTGTAATTTTTTACTATTTTTGTTCACGAAATAATGTACTGTACATTTTCAAGCAACAAGGTACTCCTGTTCAAATTCGATTTCGAGATATTTCGGTTTTTAGTTTCTGGTGTCGCACTGGAATATTTTAATTATTTTGAACAATAATAATTTGTTATTAATATGTACAGTTGCTTCTTATTGTCAAATAGTTGCTAGGCCTGTCAAGCATATTTTTTTGTAAAACAGTCCACAAAACTTACATTTTCAATCGGCAATTGATGAATTTGTCATACCCTTGTTCATTTAAAATGTTAGTTTTTTGACTGTTTGAAAAAAAATATGCTTGACAGACAAATTTGTATTTTAATTATAAATTTTTAATAATTGTTGAAAAGGGCCTCCGTTAACATAGGTACAAAGATTAACGACGTAAAAAATTTAAATGAACTCTCTGCATCAATTCGGCATCATTCTTCAACACATTACTTAATTGCATTTTCTATTCTGCCCCACAGTTCTTCACTATCGGTCTGTCAGGAGTATACCATCGTTTTAAAGATCCCCATACAGATTTGATTTTGTAAAAATAAATTGTTGGTCAATGAAGAAACAACAAATATTTGATACTAATAATCACCATATTTCATCCTTAATGCAGTAACAAATTATTATTGTTCAGAATATTTAAAATATTCCAGTGCGACACCAGACACTAAAAACCGAAATATCTCGAAATCAACTTACTCTAACGAATTTGAAGAGTGCCTTTATTGCTTGGAAATGTACAGTGCATTATTTCGTGAACAAAAAAAGTAAAAAATTACACTGCGGAAAAGTTACGGTTATTTAATTGGGTCACAATTGTAGTGTGGACCGCCCTCTAACGGCCACAGTGAAATAGTGTCCAAAAAACCCATGTGGGGGTTTCGCACTCCAAAAAACTCATGTGTACCCATTTTTCAGATAATTCGTTGAAAAATGTCCATAATATTAAATATTTTCAGTTTTTATTCTTCAACTTTATCACCCTGTATTTCCGAAACGCAGCAATTTTGGATTAAGGTAAGTTACGTTTATTCGGCTTATTTTGACCCCCCAAAACTGTGATAGGATTTTGTACAGACCTTTTCGAGACACCCTGTATATTGTCGGGAAAGTTTTGGTGCGACACAACCGATTTTTTCTACGACTGTCTTTAAATGCCTTTATTATATGTTCAATCATGATTTGAAAATGTAGTACCTGCATTGTAATGCTGTTTTTCATTTACCCGTGCGTAATAATATTTCCCACTAGTTGCTAGGCACGGATAAAATTTCCTGGTAATGACAAAAGTAGCGGCGGGCATGAAAAATCACCATAGCAACGCCGAAAATACAAACACCATAATTGACAGTTTTGGTATTTATAATTAATAATAATTATAATTAAGTATTTCGCTAATTTCAAAACACATAAACAGTGATAGTGAATATAGTTTAACACCACCTAATCAATTTAATACTTCTAATTTATCGTATTTAGGCTTATACGTTAAAAGGGGTAAGTTTCGAAAAACAAATATTTTCCTAAATTATGTTAAATTTAGTCAAAGGCATTAAAACAGTCGTAGAAAAAGTATAGTGTGAAACTCACATGAAATGACCATTTCCTACTCGTATGATTTGCAGCACTCGCCTGCGGCTCATGCTGCAAACGATCATACTCGTAGGAAATATATGTCATTTCATGTTCGTTGCACAATATACTATTTTTTAGAAGGTTTGTGTCAAAAAAGTACCACAGATAAAACTCAAAAAATAAAAGGAAATAATAATAGGGAGCGTCGTAAAACTGTCACCTACAAATGAATATTTCTTCTGTTATTAAGGGTTTTTTAATACTATAATATTACACACAAAGGTACACCAGTGCCTTTGTACTGTTTATGCTTTTGGATAAATGGACTGTTTTAAGAAAAATTACTAATAATTATTATTATACATCTCAAATGCGAGATGTATAATAATAATACCAAGAATATGAAAATAATTTTTAAATGGCATATGGCGAATGTAATTATTGTTTTTCCGTATTTATTCTAAATGAATTAATTAACCTTCTGATACGCACATAGTGCATGGAAAATGTAAGTGCAATGGTAGAGCTGCAGAGAAGATGCACAGGGAATAAAACAGACACACCCCTCGCGGAAACTTTTGCTGAAATTGACCACCATTTTAGAGAAAATGGAATTAAAATGGACTACGCTTATCGAGGAAGACGATCTCATCTGGGGATTTGGAGCATTTTACGAAAACAGCTTTATTATCCGTATCATATCATTGGGTGTAAGAATTACTTCCAGATAATGTATCACGGTTCGTAGAGTTATGCCGATAGATATTACAAAAGCATGAAGAAAACTCTTTATTTAGAAGCAGAATTATTTTTATAGTCTTGAAAAATGGTTTTTGGGGCGTTCTAGAACTACCTGTAAAACTTAACTGAGTAAAACTGAGCTTCTAAACAAGATTGAAAGTATACCTACTTATACGAAATATAAAAATAAAGATTAATTTTAAAATATAAAATACAACATGAAAGACAAATAAATATATAAGCCAGCGTATTTTAAAAACATATTATTGTGTTCTACTCTATTTTATGCTATGCCAATTTTTTATAATACCTACTTTTGCAGTCTAATGTCTGTTTATTATAATTCATACAGCGAAAAAAAACAGATTAGAATGGTGCGTGCATTGTAGACCACCCGCATAGTAGGTATAGGCCGGTGTATAAATACTTATTTCTGGTTCAAAATTATTGCAATATTTTCAATCTAATAACCAAACTGAAAGATCTTTCAGATATGCGAACTTATCTTTATATAATACGTTAATGTATATAACAGTAAAAAACATTATAATTTGACAGTGTCGTAGAACAATTTATTAAATTAATTATAGTACCTATTTAAGTATTAAAAACCGTACGGAATTGAATGAGTATTAACAGTTTTTTGACTTTCTCTATCAGCCCTTCAGAAAAATAAACAAACACTGATAGATCTGCCCTATCATTTATGACATGACTTTTCCGGATGACATACATACAGTTCCCCGTTCTCTGAACAGAAGCATCGAATATATACTTCGACTATCTACGGTGACAGAAGTGTCTTCCGACGACTTATGCATAGCCATAGTATCATAGAGCCAGATGTGGTGCGTTACACTATAAAAAATATTCGGGACGTACAAAAAATTATTATTAATTTTGATATTGGTCAAAAAGCTGTATTACACAGGAAGAGTATCTAGTAAACAAGATGGCTCCAGCAGCTTAAAACTTGATATGGAAAATGTCGACTAAATATCGATTAAATTTACTTTAGTAAGTTTTCTGAAAGTTGCTGACATTACCCAGTCTATCTTAAGTGTTGTGAAAGGAGATGTAAATGTTCGCAAATATTTAAAATTGATTTCACTCCTGTTAAAACTTATAGTAACTATATAATAATAATAATAAGGCCTTTATTTTTAAATGGGCGAAGTTTAGCCAAAGGCCAATCATACTCAACCCATAATATAAAAGAAAAACAGTATTCGGCCCTGATAAACTTTCCACTAACCATGCCACTGATTAGGAGTATTATCGTTGCAATATCGACAATAATTTGGGTGTGTGACATAACACACACAAAAATGATATTGATTGATAATCGAGTGGCGGTTACAATTTCTCAGTCGTTTAACATTAAAGTTTGAAGACTATCGTACTGGTCTTAGTTAAACCAAAGAGTAATGTACACAAACGAATCGTTTTAAAGGTAAATGAATACTCTATCGACACACCCTATACTAGATACAGGGCGTTCCATTTAAAAAATGGCGTAAAATATAATTGAAAATAGTAACATTTAAATTTTGGACACCTTGTACAAGGAACCCAAAAAATTGGCTTTTTGTAAGACAAAATGATCTTAGTCTAGACTGTAATCAAAATTTGAACTGAATGATGTGAAAAATGACAGCGGAATTTAACTAAATTCGTGATTTCGTAAAAAAAAATAATTAAAAATTCAATAAATTGGCAACGTTGCATTTTAAAACAAAAGTAATTTAAGGTTGAACGAAGGTTCCGATAAGACACTAATATCACTAAAAACAAGATCTTACACTCTGTGTAAGCGAAACTATTTTTAGAATGTAGTCCATTAGCACAACGTTAAGCAAAATTTTTATTGAATTAACCATAAAGCTGCAATCGAGGACCAGAGTGTTAAATGGACATGCTGTATAGAAACTAATAAAGTGAATTTAGATTCTTCGACTCGGGGCCAATCGGTTCCCGCTAGGGCAAATGTTATGTATAAATATAGACAACAAAGAAAAACAACTACTTCACTGGCTAATACCACGACTGGCATTGCACAAGCACAAGTTTTCTAAATAAATACTTCAATGAAAATTTTATTTAGCTTTTTGGCATCAAATTAACTGAATATATAAGTACAACACCAAGTAAACCAGATGATTAAGAAATTCAATTTACTAAAGTTATTAACATATTTAAATTATTTAAAAGAGAAAAATAAAACATACTTTACTTACTCTTGTCTTGAAGTTTGGTATTTCAAAATATAAAGCAAAAATACGAAATATTTTGCTATTAGAACAATTTTAAGAGTGATTTTTAAGAATAATTTGTTTTTATTCCTATATAAACATCTGTTAAAGTGTTCGTTCTATGCTCAAAAAAAAATGTTTCAAATCGATTAGAAAATAAGTGCACAATTATGCATTTCTTATACCTTTGCATTTGAGGTCTGATCAAACAGCCTTAACATTAGATTATTTTATTTGAAAATATCACAGTAAAATAAATTTGATACGGTATATACAATAAAAATGGTTGGCCTAATGTCTCGACAAAGTTCTTCTTCTTCTTCTGGTCCCATATGCAGACTTGCACGTTGGGGATCATCTTTACATTCTCCTCAATCAATCACAAGGGTGTTGTCTTCCGCTCGACGAAAGATGGTTGCCGCGTCCGGTATGTCGCACCAATCCCTGATGTTCCGGAGCCATGAGTGCTGTTTTCGGCCTGGTCCTCTTCGGCCCTCCATTTTGTCCTGAAGGATGAGCTTCAGAATGGCGTAGCGCGGTCCTCTTAGGATGTGCCCCAGATAAGACACTTTTCGGGACTTACTATGTCCAAGAGTTGTCTTTCGACCCCTGCTCTTCGCAGCACTTCTTCGTTTGAAATGTGTTCTATGTATGAGATCTTGAGTAGCCTGCGAAGAGTCCACATCTCAAAAGCTTCAATGCGATTTATTGACGTCACTTTTATTGACCAGGTTTCTGCTACATATAACAGAACGGGCCACACATAGCACCTGATCACCCTCAGTCGGAGGTCTAACGGTAGACGTTGTTGTAGTAGGATATTCTGAAGCCTTCGAAATGTTGTCTTAGCCATGCCAATTCGTACTTTAATTTCCTCATCGCAATCCCACGCGTTATTACCAAGAGAGGCCAAGTACTTAAATGTATTGACCCGTTCAATGATTTCGCCGCTTACAATGAGGTTGGCATTTTGGGCTTGCCTACTTATTACCATGACCTTCGTTTTCGAAATATTAATGTGTAAACCGTGCTGCTGTCCAGTATCATTAATTTTGTTTAATAGACATTGAAGATCGTCCAAAGTGTGGGCTATGACAACTGTGTCATCCGCATATCTAATATTATTTATAGGCATCCCATTCACCTTAATGCCTCTAGATTCATTCTCGAGAGCAAGCTGGAATATTTTCTCCACATAGATATTAAAAAGCATCGGTGACAAAATACAGCCCTGACGTACGCCCCTGGTTACCTCAAATGCTTCGGTTGTGACTGTGTTGCTTATTCTCACTTCGGCTGTCTGGTTCCAGTATAGCTGTTTTATAATTTGGATGTCTTTCTCATCTATTCCGATCTCCCGCAGTCTTGCCAGAAGTAGGTCATGTTTGACATTATCGAATGCCGTTGATAATCAATAAAACATATATATACATCCTGTCGCTGATCATAGCATTTCTGCACCAAGAGCTTTAGCGAAAACAAGGCTTCCCTTGTTCCTAGTCCTTTAATAAATCCAAACTGTGTTTCCCCGCTCATTTGTTCACACTACTGTAAATCCTACGGTGGATTATCCTGAGAAAGGCCTTGAGTGCATGACTCATCAGGCTAATAAGTAGAAAGTCTTCACACTGCTTGGGATTGTGTTTTTTGGGATGGTGACAAAGGTCGATTTAAGCCAGTCTTCTGGCAGTCTGCCGGAGTCATATATTTTGTTGAACAGATGCGTCAGATGGTCTATATCAACTAGCTTTAATACTTCGGCATATATGTTATCATGCCCTGGACATTTACCATGTTTTAGCATTCCTATAGCTTGCTGTACTTCGGATTTGATAATAGTTGGGCCGGTCCTTTGCTCATAAAAGGAGGCCCCATTGTCTTCCCGATCATCATGAAATAGATTTGTCGCATATGTCAGCCAAGTCTCTTTAATTTCCTCTTGTTCTTCAATGATTTTACCCTGGTTATTTACAGGTGCAGTTAATGGTGTGTTTCTGCTAATCCCAGTTATTTAGTTTTAGCTTTTTGTGGAAGTTAAAGCTATCGTGAAGCCTGTGGAGATTCTCAGCTTCTTCACATTCATTGGTAACCCAGGCCACCTTGGCATTTTTTATTTTATTTTTTATTAACCGATCGTATTCTTTGTACTTATCAGTTTGGTTCTTCACTAACCGACGTTGTTCCATTAGGTCTAATATTTCTTTCGTCATCCAGGATTTTCGGAATGTTCTCTCGTTAATATCAAGGACGGTTTTTGTGGCCATGTTCATATTGTCTTTAAGCTTTTTCCAAATTTCTTCAGAGTCGTTTTCACAGTTCGGATTGTTTACCAGGCAGAGTCTTTGAAGCTCATTTCTCATGTTTTCCTTGGTGTTCGGATCGGTTAGACCTCGGACGTCAGGTTTAGGCTGAATCCTTTCTCTGCTCAATAATTTAAGTCTAACGTAAAATTTTGCAATAAAGGGGTTGTGATCCGAGCCAATGTCTGCACCAGGACATGCTACCACATGTTTTATACAGTTTTTGTATCTCTGATTTATAAGTAGATAATCGATTTGGTTCCTTACTCTATCTCCTGGTGATTTCCACGTATAGAGACGACGTGGATGCAGTTTAAAAAATGTGTTCTTGATGACGAGTTGATGTTCTTGACTAAAGTGGATGAGCATGTCTCCACGCTCGTTCCGTTCACCCAGCCCGAATGGACCTGTCACCCCCAGAGTAGCCCCACTACCGACCTTTGCATTGAAGTCTCCTAGAACAATAGTTATTTCGTTCGCTCTAGTTGCTGTTAGTACTTCCCTGAGTTGTTCATAAAAATTTTCGGCATCTGCATCCGGTCTCTCTGCTGTCGGTGCGTACACCTGGATCAAGTTGACATTAACAGGTTTAGCCTCTAGCTGTAGTAACATAATCCTATCGGAATGGGCTACTACGTTCTTAACGTATTTGTTTGTTTTTTGGTTCAAGATAAATCCTACTCCGTTTCTGTGGTCTGGGTCATTATTGCCTGAATAGTAAAATGTTTTGTCGCCCTTTTTGCAGATGCCGCTGTCTGGCCACCTCGACTCGCTTATACCCATAATGTCCACTTCCAGTCTGTTCATTTCCTTTATGACATTGTCTAATTTTCCAGCCTCATAAAGAGAGCGGGTGTTCCATATACGTAGTTTCATCATGTCAAGCCGGGGGATTCTTCGCACCCTCTGATGACTTAACATCTGCCCGGGACTGAGGGCCATGTTTCTTGTGTTCCTTGCCATGATGAAGAGGATGGACAAATGATGTCTTGGGGATATCATAACGATCTTTAATACCGTGGTTTCCCGTTGCCTTCGGTATTCTTATGCCGTTGATTACTATAGTAATTCCTCCGCCTTTGGGACTGATTTCTCAGCCTCAGGACAAAAGAGTGCCCTTTCCTCCGCTTATTCATCCGCCCGTGGCCGTTGACAAGCTGGAGGTGGATCGCTTATTCCGGCGATCACTCGGTCGTCAGAGCCTCGTCAGTTTTCTAGCAGGGTGCACCGGATAACCGTGGTTATCACACGAGCAGGTGAGGTTGACATTTGGGCCGGCATTATTAGCCCATCGCCCCTTACACCCCAAAGTTCATTGAGGCCAAATCGGGAAATTAGTTTCAAAATGGTTAAAATTTCGTATTATTTGCATTTTTACTAAACATAGCCATATTGTGAAAATAGGTGAGGGAAATACAAGTTCTATCTTTCCACAATATACCTATCTTTAGTAAAAATGCAAATAATACGAAATTTTAACCAGTTTGAAACTAATTTCTCGATTTTGTCTTCAATACATAAGAATCCGTGTTCAATAACACCCTTGTAAAATTACATATGCAAATTACATATGCCGACAGTGGAGGCTCGTGACCTGTATTGTTTAATTTATAGTTTTTCATCAACGCTTTTGAATTTAAATCCATTTTGCAATTAACAAAACCAAAACACTCAAAACAATTAACTCAAATATCAAACAAAAGCTACAAACAAACAAAGTCCAAACAACATGCTACAATTACAATATGTCCATCCTGCAGCTCTGTATGTATACGTCATCACGCTCTAAAAACTACATTAGATTTCTCAGCTTGAAAATAATTCTCAATTGCCATTGGTCGGCTCAAGGTCCACCATCTGTTTGTGACGTATACCACCAGTACTGCAACGAAAAGTTTCCGTTGCCTATATCACAGGGGTGGGAGGACTAATATAAAATATAAGCACGATTGGGAGCTGACAAACGACATGGATAGAAATTATAACGAAATAATATAACAAAAATAAAATATTTTTTTTTTGTTTTTTTAATTATAAGATAACTACTTCCCAAAAAACTGTTATTGTTCTACACTAGCCGTCACTGTTAAGTACCCTTGACAATCAAATGATTTGCTGCTTTACATAATTTCCATAAAAGCTTAGATAATATTTCCATAATTCACTGTCTATTCCTTTTCTGATTTACATTTTGAGATATAAAATAAATAAATTATTGTTTAATTTTGATACAATCAGAAATTATACTTGCTCATTCGTCTAATCTTAAACAGGAAACAGAATAAACTTAGATGCAATGCAAGAGAATCGAGAAGCAGGACAGTAGCTCACTCAAACAAATTGATTCCCATTTAAATGACTGTTTTACTAATGCCTTGCATTTCATTCCTCATGTTGTTATTATATTATGATTACTACTGTTACTTCTTTACTTCTACGAACTATTCCTTTCATAAATTGAAAATGCAGGAGCAAACAGAAAAAAAGGAAAAGATTTAATACCTTTAATTAATAAATAGGAGCATTTGTAATGAGATATATTTAGGAGATAAAGTACCGTTTCTGTAACAAGTAGTAGGATCATGGGCGCCACTTATGTTAAATATTGTTTTAATCTGTAATTTGAAATTTTCCTTTTGGGCTTAAAGAAATTATAACATGCATATTTTGTAAAAAAACAACTTTCTCCTTTACATTCCTAGTCATAACACGAAGGTTGTGTTTTTCAAAAAACCTTGCTACAACCATTTTTTATATACATTCATCTTCTGTGTGTTTATGTGATATGTGTGTAGATTTTAATAATAAAAATTATTAAATAGTTTAAACATTCATTTCAAGAAACTAGTAAATATTATTATACCTAGTTTTGTTATCGACACAATAGGTACCGGGTGTCCGGTTATAAATGTACCCCTTCTTTAACTTTTTCATTTGACGTTTTAGAAAAAAGTATTCAAAATAAATTTTTGAAAAAGCTCTATTTTACATCTCTCTCTGAAAGTCTGCACGGGGTCCAACTTTCTAATTTCAAATTAGTACCCTATTTTTTGAATCTCCTTAAAAGAACATTTTTTACATAGCATACCATATGCTTTGCTTTACAAAATTCAAAAAACTATAAGGTTTATCAGCATTGTGCGATATGATAGGTTTTTTGATATTACCAACTATATTTAGGAATTTTGACAGTAGAAATAATAATAATACAGTATTCCGACTCGCCGCTTGCGAGGCGTCATCTCGGCGCATCTCGTCGCGCATGCCGCCATTATAGTATAAAACGTGACAATAATCGCATAGACGTAGGTAGATACTGTTCACTCCTGTGTTCAGTATATAGTTCATTGTCGACGAGTACGAGATAAATAAATATTGTGATTGTAATCTGATTCTGTGTGTTTTCAGTATAGTGTACGTGAGAATTAGAAGGATTTTATTTTTATTAACGTGTCTTGTGATTAATACAATGAAAAATCAGGGTGGACATGTGTGTTCTGCAAAACGTTGCTCTGCTCTAAACATTTCTTTTGCGTCCCCAAAGATCCCGTTAAGTTACTAATAAGAAAAAATACATTTTGATAACAACTATTTGTATAACTGTAAAATTCATATTACGAAATGACAGTAACTAAAGTGTCTTTAAACCAAATGCAAGTGAAAGATAAACACAAATTAATAGCGCTGGCAGACACGTAATAGAGCATATTACTTTGTAAACATAAGCTACTTATTTTGGCAAGCGACGTAAAACAATTTCCAGATTGGTTTAAGCTAAAATATAAGTTAAATTTAGGTTAAGGTAGGAAGCACTGCTTCAACTTCGCCTTTTGTAAAAATGTCTTTTTTTTTTAATAAAGTCTTAATTTTTATTAAAAATCACCCAATCATGTCAACATTTAACTGATAACACCACTCAAGGATGCTTTCAATGACTATGACACACCACAAATATTTTTGAAATTGACAGCGACATTATTATGTTCTCAAATATTTTTACAAAAATAAAAATACAGTACTGTGGTTAGAAACTGAAAACTATAATTACTTTTAGTCAGGACCTGACTTTTATCCTAAAATGGCGGCATCATACGTCACAGTTTGAGGTTATTTAGTTCAAAGTGCCAACGTGGATTCGGAATGCTATACTTACTATGCTGTGTTATGCCCTTAATGGGCAAAGGCATTTAGAAGTTATAACCGAAGTTATATTATCTTAATCAAAATATCTGGCATGGAGAGCATGGGGAAAATGACGTTTTAAAAAGTAATCCATAATATGTCTAGTTGTGTATGTAAATCATAGTTAACTAACCGGATTGCACACTTTTTGGATAAAATCAAAATTGAATTTCACTCTTTTCTGTAACATACCTAGTTTTTGTTTAATTAAAGAACACAGAAGATATTTTACTTTTAAGTCAAACAAGTTTTGGTATTTCAAAAATTGATTTTTTATTGTTAATTATTTATGGTTGCAACAAACGAAAACTGGAGATTCCTGAACGTAATTTAAGCATTTTTTGCCATTGAACCCATGTCCGCAAATGCTACGTTATCGAGATACAGGGTGTCCAAATTTAGTGGGCAAATTAACTTTTTTGTTCATTTCTCAAAAACTAGCTAACCGATTTTGACCAAATTTTACAAGCAGTTTGGGCACCGATAACCCAAAATAATCTGCATAATTTTACCTTTCAATAACTGTTCATTGGTGTAGATATATGGGGCATTTTGGTAAATTTTACACATAAATTAATTAAAGACAGCTTTGACAAGCTTATTTTAAATAATTACTTTTTTAAAAAGAGCAACTTATAAGCTACATTAAAGTTCATTACGTCGATTTCTACCTTTTTTATGGAAACCGATATAAATTGCAAGTTAATGGTAGATTTAAATCAAAATAACGTTTACCAGAAAACCAAATGCAAAATCAAAGTTGGAAAACGAATGTCGCAGTAATAACTTTAACTTTATTGTCATTAAAGAATTACAAAAGGCCTTGTAGACAAAGTCATATAAAAAAAACAATTTGACAGCAACAAATTTAAATTAGTTAAAAATTTTTTCGTGGTAGCCAAGTAACAGTAGTTTTAATTTAACTGTTTGGAAACAATTGCATTGGTTTGGAAGGTCCCATTGAGTGGCCTCCAAAATCACCGGATCTGAATCCGCTCGACTTCTATTTGTGGGGTTATATGAAACAATTGGTTTACAGTGTACCAATTATAAATGAAAACCAACTACTGGAGAGAGTTCATGAAGCTGCTAGGGAAATTACGAATTAATTAGCTGAAAGATGTAGAATGTGCATTACTGTCAATGGAGGCCAATTTGAACAGTTGTTATGAATTTTCTTATTTTAATTTCGAGTTTAGTTTTTTTATTGTTAAATTTTTAATTGTACTGATAGGCCTTAAAATATCTGGTTAAGGAATCGCCAGTTTTCATTTGTTGCAACCATAATGAGTCACCCTGTATAAATATTAAGGGTGCCAAATTGTCTGCTATTTTAAATTTGATCACTTTTGGTTAGGTTATTGACATGTGGACTAAAGTTAAAAAATCGTGTCTTTCACCACTTTATTATATCTGGATACAGCACTTTTTTTAGTTGAATTTACATGCCCTCCTTCGCGTTTCCTGTCACCCCAGCAGAATTCGACTCAGCCGGGTCAAAATAGGGTAACCTGCTTTCTGCTCGCTTGTGCCATGAAATTCTATATTATTAATTAAATGGTATTCCCGATTATGTTGCACTTATCTGAATAACATACATCTTTCTCACAAGTATATTAACATTACATTACTCAACATATTTCTTTACACACACATTTTATATTTGCAATTTCTAATTAGTAGTACTACCTGCTGTGAAAATTTCCTTACGATGTCTATGATATCTGAAAGATATTGCTATTGCGGCGCGTTAAAACATGTTCCAATATCAATTCAATAGGTAATAATATACGCAGTCACAGTTATATCGAGTGTACACCGGCTTCTGCCATATTAGCTTAGAAACATCGTTTAGCTTTTAGCTGAGTGAGCACGTATAAAACAAATTGAAGCGTTGCAAACGGCATCCTATGATCGCATCTTGGAAAACATCAATTTGCATATGTTTCAAATAAAAATATTCACTTTCATATAAATTGTGCGTTCAATGCTTTAAACGGTGAGAAATATCGAGATTAAACTACAGAAAATGACCCAGAAATGCAGAGCTGAAGATAAATTAACTGGCGTAAAATGATATTTATAATACCATTGGATTTTTTGCAGTTTTATAGATTTATTATTTATATCACTCAGTTGGCGTATTTTTCAAAACCACTTTTGTTTTTATTATTTTTCACACCCATGATCAATCAGTGGCTATTTATAGCCTTGTATAGAGAAAAAGTTTGAAGATTTACGTCAGTGGCTTTCGTTACAATTACCCTTATCTGTATATGATAGTTTTTCGCCTATTGTTTATTCAACAATAACACCTAAAGTACTCTCAGACTTATCTAAAAGAACCGTCTCGGTAAAACTGTGTGTAACTTATTTCCTAACGTAAATTACTTAAAATTAAAAAATGAACTCTCGATAATATACGCACGGGACGATTTTCTGAAACACAGTGGGGCTGTGCCTCTGTTACAAATGTTTATCCAAAACAATTTAACATCAACATTTAGTGAATATTTGGAATTTCTGACTGTTTTGTGTACTGTCCCTATGACGACTGTAAACGAAATATGTTTCTCTACCCTCAAACGGGTCAAAACATTTTTAAGAAACACTATGGGCCATGTTGTGCGCGTTAGCAATGCTATCTATTGAAAAGGAAAACTTGTGAAGTCCTGTTCAGAAATCTAGGAGGATGGACTTCACTTACAAACAGTTTTACTGCTCATGGTGAGTTTAGCAAAATGTTATTATCTAGCTACTCTAACTACTTAAAAACACCTAATTCTTTATTTTGAAAAATTGTATTTTTATTATTATTTATTGCCTTATTTCCACCTTGTTGTGCCCCACCTCTTTCAGACCTCACGAGCCGCCACTGCCTGTACGTGGACTAATTATTATATCCTGCTTAAAAAATATTGAAAAAATTTAACTTCATCGTTGTAGGTTATTTTTAAAGTAAAAAAATCATGGGTATTATGTTATTATTAGTGTATTTTGACCGCTCGTTCGTGACGTCACATTTAAGTGTGTTGTCCTATGGAGAGGTGTTATTATATTCAATCGATTGTTTTTCAAGGTTTGTAGTACTTTTAAAAAATGCAATGGGTTCGTGAACCAGTTTCTCAGCATTGAATTCGGGCATCCGGATCATTTTCATTTAGTTATTGCACCAGGTGAATTTTAGAGGGATAAAAATCAATTTTTTTTTAAATTATTTATTTCAATATAATATTAATTTAACATTTTTTCCCATTAATTTCAAAATAGAAAAGAAAGTTTTAGCATATTCATAAAGAGAATTTATAATTACCTTTAAATCAATGTATCTTTTGACCATCTGTGCAATTTAAGATTCTTGAACTTTCCAAGGGGATGATCATGTATCAATGAATCTAGGTTTAATAAATGTCCCACTTGAATCGACACGTGTTATGGGGTTTTATACAAAAAAATCACCGAAGATATTCGTAATGTACAATGTTCACTCCCCGTTGACTTTTCCCTTTAATGTACATAATTGTGTTGTCTATATATGTATATTATTTTCTCCCTTATTATTGTTATTTGTCAAGAGATATACATTGGTGCCATTCTCTCTTTCTTTAATTTAATAATTTAATACTTAACTAAACTTGATACTTGCAACCCTGAGCCTTCGCCGCCCGCGATGGAAGAAGAAGTAAAGCAAGGTCAAGTGCGCACAGGAAGAATAATGAAACACTCGCTCGCTAACCGCACGACAAAAATTAACGATTCGCTCCCGATAAAAATTAAAAGTGAAACTCTCGGTTTACAATTACGGTTTAAAAGTTTACATAAACGAAATTGGTGATCTCCTCTGCATACGTGCCAGAGCCCTTTGACCACACGGAGTACAAGAAGACGCGGCATTCAAGGTAAGGGGTGATTATATCAAGTTCTTTCGCAATATAATTAATTTAATTTAAATAATCTCTCTCGCTCTCAATCATTGGTCCTTCAAACCGGATATCTAATCTTGTATTAGGGTAATTGATTATTAGTATTTTATTACTATGTCTCTATTGCATAAATGTATATTTCTTGATAATTTATAAAATTTAAATTATTCATCCTTTTCTCTCACATTATATCCCATCTCTCTCTAAATTGCTAGAAACGAACAAACTAATACAAATTTTAGTTGGACACACAAAAAATTATCTTTTCACTTTTCATACCTATTTGCTCGACCGCTGTAGGTATTTGTCTCCTTTTGTTTATTTACTATTTTTTTTGAAATTTGTTTTGAGTTGAACAGGTCATTACTCGGAATACCCCTCGGAATCCCCCTTGGAATTCCCATAGACTTACATTCCATTGGTACAGGGTCGTTCATATTGGTTGTGATTTGATCCTCATTAATTGATTTTTTCCCCTCAAATATGAGTGCTTCAACAGCAAATAAAATTAAACAACATATCGCCTTACGTGACTCAGATGTTAGGGAGTTAAGCGAAATTAAAGTACGCGCAGAAGGTGCTAGAGTTAATGAGGCCGAACGCTCAGTTTTTAAAGTGCTTTTTAAACGAGTTGCTCAAATTCACGATGATTTTGTGAAAAACCACGTTTCGTTAATTGCGTTAATTGCTACAGTGGATAACCCGGATTTTGATGCCCCTAATTATGTTAGAACACAGTTTATGGTAGATTGTGCCATAGTGGAATCAATTTATATCGAACTTTTTGATCGTCCTGCTCCCGAAAATAGGGTTGAAGATAATACAGGTTCTCGTAACATAAAGCTACCTAAAATTGAAATTCCTAAATTTTCAGGTGATTATAAAGAATACAGGAAATTTATTGATATTTTTAATTCTTTGGTTCATAATAACGCTTCACTTTCGAATATTGAAAAATTTAATCACTTAATAAATTCTTTAAGAGGTCCTCCGTTGGCTTTGGTGCAGTGTACTCCGATGTCCGATACAAATTATCCCATTGCTTATGATTCCTTAGTTAAAAGATATCAGAGTAAACGTTTGAGTGCTACTGCATACTTTCAAGAGATAGACAATACCCAGAAATTGCCAGTAAATCCCGGTGCTGGCAAACTACGTCATTTGGTGGATGTTTTTGTGGAAAATGTCGCAGCGCTTGCAAGTCTGGAGTTTCCAGTAGAACAGTGGGATTTTATACTCTTTTATATGTTGCAAAAAAGATTAGACGTTGATACGCTCACGCATTTCGCAATGGAACATTCTGATAATTTGGATAGTATTCCCTCGTTTAATACCTTAGTTGAATTTATTTTAAAACATTGTAATGCTTTGGATTCAGTGGAGGCATCGACAAATCAGAAACAAAATAAAAGTGAAGTTTCTAAGTTTCCGAATAGTTTTGCGAATAAGCCTTTTAAGTCGGGTCGTGCCGCATCTAGCTCATTTTTCACTAATTCAAATAATCTCTTGTGCATAACTTGTAAAGGTAATCATAAAATCTATGAATGTAATGTCTTTCAAAATAAATCCCCACGCGATAGATATAATGTAATAAAAGAAGCCAGATGGTGTACGAATTGTTTAGGAACCAAACATACGAGTCAAAATTGCCGATCTAAGGAAAATTGTCGGTATTGTAAGTTACGTCATCACTCTCTTTTACATTTTTCTGATCAGCCTAGAAACAATGATGCTAATAATAGCACACAGACCGATACAAGTAATTCTCTTACGGGAACTCCCGAGAATACAGCTCAAACTAGCGCAAATTCTTTTTACATTGCCCCTCGAACCTCCATGGTTGCTCATAATGTTAATAATGTTTTACTCTCTACTGCGCTGGTGGATATCGCCGATTCACATGGAAATTTCCATAAATGCCGCTTAGTATTGGACTGCGGTTCTCAAGTTAATTTCATCACGCAAAAATGTGCACAACGCTTAGGTTTGCCATTAGTTAAATATTCACTCGCTATTAATGGCGTCGGTCCGATGACGTCTACCGCTTCTCGAGGTTGCGTAACATGTTTAATAAAACCTTCAAACAAGTCGAAACCTATGTTTACTTTCGATGCACACGTTCTGCAAAATATTTGTTCCGATTTGCCCTCCGTTCAAAGTTGTAAAAAATTTGCGTCTCGCCTGGCTTCGTTAAATTTAGCAGATCCAACTTTTGACGTGCCCAGTACCATAGATTTATTAATCGGTGCTGAACTTTTTTCTGACATTTTACTAGACGGTAAATTATCATATGGCCCATCACAACCGCACGCATTGAACACGGTTTTCGGGTGGATAATTATGGGAAAAACTCGCGCAGAACCATCCAATGTCGCAAATTCATTTTTTTGTTCAACAGATGAAATAAATATAGACGTTACGCTGAAACGTTTTTGGGAAGTAGAGGAGCTGCCTTCAGTAAATAATTTTCTCTCTCCTGATGATACTCTATGCGAGCAGATATACGCAAGTAATGTTAAACGTATTAGTTCGGGTCGATATACTGTATCTTTACCCTTCCGGGATGTGGTACCTAATTTTGGTAACATACGCGATGTTGCCGTTCGTAGATTTTTGTCCCTGGAGCGTAAACTTTTGAAAAATGCCGAACTCTATAAGCAATACGGTGATATTATCCAAGAATATTTGGACAATAATCATATGCAGCCTGTAAAATATGATTCATACGATTTTAAATATTTTATGCCTCATCATGCAATTCTTAAATCGTGTAGTACCACTACGTCCTGCCGCATAGTCTTTGATGCTTCGGCAAGAGATCGATGTTTTCCCTCATTAAACGACGCTCTCCTTGTAGGTCCCAAACTACAAAATAATATTAATAATATTTTGATAAATTTTAGATTTCACAAATACGTATTTACCGCTGATATAAAAGCTATGTATAGGCAAATACTCGTAAATCCTGATCATTTGCAGTATCAGAATATTGTATGGAGGTTCTCTCCAAATGAAGATTTAAAGGATTTTCAAATTAATAGGGTTGTTTTTGGCATCTCCAGTTCACCTTTTCTCGCATTACGGACTTTGAAACAGTTGGCACAGGATGAAAGATTGTCTTATCCGGAAGCTGCTAAACTTTTAGAAACAGATGTTTATGTCGACGACATAGTAACCGGTTCGAACAGTATTTCGAGTGCGTTATATCTCCAAAACCAGTTAATTGAGTTGCTAAGTAAGGGCGGATTCGATCTGCGAAAGTTCTCAAGTAATAATGAAAAATTATTGTCACATCTACCCCAGCACTTACTGCATTCAGAATCTCTCTCATTAGATCTTGAACCGGAAGTTACGGTCAAAATACTAGGGCTCAAATGGGACCCAAATCGCGATGTATTTTTATATTTCGTTGAACCTCAAAATAGGGAATGCACTAAACGCATACTTCTCTCGGAACTCGCCCGAATTTATGATCCGTTAGGTTTCTTAACTCCGCTCACTCTCTTTGCTAAAATTATGATTCAACATCTTTGGACTTTAGGTCTAAATTGGGATGAATCTCCTCCTCAGTATATTGTTAGCCGTTGGGAACAATATAAAATAGAATTACCGGAATTAGAAAAACTCTCATTACCCCGCCAATTTATACCCGATAATTATAATTTGTGTGAATTACATGGGTTTTGTGACGGCTCGGAGAAAGGATACGCTGCCGTTGTTTATTTACGTTTCTCTTTAGATAATGATATTGTTAAGTTATTTTTAGTTATTGCTAAAGCTAAAGTCACCCCACTTAAAAAATTAACAATTCCTCGGATAGAACTTTGTGCGGCTTATCTTTTATCGGAACTGTTAAGTTATGTGGTCTCGCTTTTTCAAAATAAATTGAATTTTAATATATATGCTTGGTCAGACTCTGCAATAGTGCTCAATTGGATAAAATCTTCTCCTCACCGTTGGCAAACGTTTGTTGGCAACAGAGTCGCAAAAATACAAGAGAATATTTCGCCCACTCGCTGGTTTTATGTTCCAACCGGCTCTAATCCTGCCGATTGCGCATCTCGTGGACTTTTACCCAAGGAATTGGTTAACCATCATTTGTGGTGGGAAGGTCCTGATTTTCTTCATAAAACTTCTGATCATTGGCCCTCTCAAAATTACCCAACTTCTCATGATATTGAAGAAAGGAAATCTTTGGTTTTCAATACTCAAGTTGATTTACATATGTTGGATACGTTATTAAATAACTATTCATCATTTAACAAAATAAAATTTATTCTTAGTTATATTTTACGCTTTATTCATAACATTAAAAGCCCTCACAACAAATTTCGTGGCGTATTATCTCCTTTTGAAATTAAAACCTCTATTCACATCCTTATCAAACACACACAAGATAGTGAATTTTATGATATTATCCAGTCTCTTAAAACAAAAAAGAAAATTCCAAAGACTTTGAGAAAATTATGCCCTTTTTTTGATGAACTAGGTATTCTCAGGGTCGGCGGTAGATTGAATTATGGATCTGAGTTAATTTTCGCACAAAGGCATCCTGCTATTTTACCCCGAAAATGCCGCTTCACAGACCTGATTATTGAACATTATCATAAAAAATATTGTCACACGGGTTCACAAGCCTTACATAACTTGTTGCGCCAGGAGTATTGGATTTTATCTCCCAAAAGAGCAATTAATGCAATCATTAGCAAATGCCTCAAATGTTGGAAATTAAACCCCACACCCTTTCAACCACCTATGGGTAACCTTCCCAGTACTAGGATTTCAGAAATAAAGCCTTTTTCCATAGTGGGTGTCGACTTTTGTGGGCCATGTAAAATTACTATGGCTAAATATCGGGGTGCTAAATCCATAAAGGCATACATATGTTTATTTGTTTGTTTTGCTACCAAATCTCTTCACATTGAATTGGTGTCCGATTTATCGACAGAAGCCTTTCTCGCAGCCCTTCGCAGATTTATAGCTCGAAGAGGTCGTTGTTCTCAAATATATAGTGATCATGGCACTAATTTTGTAGGAGCCAAAAATTACTTATCCGAAATAATGGAATACGCTTCGAAATCTGAACAAATTTCATGGCATCTCTCACCTCCCACCGGAAGCCATTTTGGAGGCTTGTGGGAGGCAGGGGTTAAATCGGTAAAAACGCATTTAATGCGTGTGATTGGGGATCAGATATTAACTTATGAAGAGCTGAATACCGTGTTAGTTCAAATCGAATCAACACTAAATTCTCGCCCTCTTTCGGCTGTCAGCTCTGACCCTAACGATTTAACAGCACTAACACCTTCTCATTTTCTGACATTAGAACCCAGTCAAGATTTGCCTGATGGTGACCTGACCAACTTAAAACTTAATTCTCTCTCTCGTTGGCAACTTATTTTAAGATTACATCAGAGTTTCTGGCATAGATGGAGAAATGAATACCTTCATACGTTACAGCAAAGGTCCAAGTGGACTGATTCTATATCTCCTGTTGAGATCGGCACATTGGTTGTCATCAAAGATGATAATTTGCCCCCTTCTAAATGGATATTAGGTAGAATCCTTTCGTTGCATCCAGGGGCAGATCAGATATACCGAGTTGCCACGGTGAAAACCGCAACCAGTGTTTATAAGCGGCCTTTGGTCAAACTTTGTCCGCTTCCTAATTCTGACACTGTTTAAAATGTATATTTTAAAGGTCGGCGGAATGTTCACTCCCCGTTGACTTTTCCCTTTAATGTACATAATTGTGTTGTCTATATATGTATATTATTTTCTCCCTTATTATTGTTATTTGTCAAGAGATATACATTGGTGCCATTCTCTCTTTCTTTAATTCAATAATTTAATACTTAACTAAACTTGATACTTGCAACCCTGAGCCTTCGCCGCCCGCGATGGAAGAAGAAGTAAAGCAAGGTCAAGTGCGCACAGGAAGAATAATGAAACACTCGCTCGCTAACCGCACGACAAAAATTAACGATTCGCTCCCAATAAACATTAAAAGTGAAACTCTCGGTTTACAATTACGGTTTAAAAGTTTACATAAACGAAATTGGTGATCTCCTCTGCATACGTGCCAGAGCCCTTTGACCACACGGAGTACAAGAAGACGCGGCATTCAAGGTAAGGGGTGATTATATCAAGTTCTTTCGCAATATAATTAATTTAATTTAAATAATCTCTCTCGCTCTCAATCATTCTATTAATATTTAAGGATTCCATTTAGTTAATTTTTGTAGTTCTTTCTAACCATTTGATTCTATTACTAGTTTAGGGATAGTGGATTTAGGTCCAATAAAACACCAACTTTCAGAACTGCAGTTCTGAAAGTTGGTGTTTTATTGGACCTAAATCCACTATCCCTAAACTAGTTATATACGAAGGTCGTAATTTAACATATTGAATTTGATTCTATGTTTATATTTATGATGAACTAAAATACGAGTAAATATGTGGCAATGTTGAAAACACATTCCTAGGTTCAGTGACGTGTTTAGGTTTGTCAATCAATACTTATGAAAGCTCTTGGCATTTCCGACTGTATAAAACCGTTGGTGGCTTAATTAATAAATCAAGTATTACTTCCCGCACAGGGAAAGTATTGTGAACGCGCTAAAAAACAATTGAGATAAAGACGGATATAACTATTTTGAAGTTCCTTGTTCCAGATGGAAGTCTGTCTGTGTGTGTGTCTGTATGTAATCTTCCACGATAGCGCCTAAACGGTTTTACCAATGGCGCTAAATTTTGGTGTATGAGTTTGGGGTAGTCCCTGAATGAACTCATTAATTTTTGGTTGATATCGCTTTAGCTCTGTGATAGGGGTGAACACAACCGTCAAATTTTCAAATAGCTGTAGGGCTCGAGTGGTACATCATTTTAAAGCATTTTTTTATCTGCTTTGATATTTGTCCCTATAATTCTCGAGAAAATTGCGTTTAAAAATTTCACAAGTTAGGTAGTTGGAACCTATAACGTATAGAATATAATAAACTAATTTGATGAAGGGTTTTTGGCGTCATTGACAGAGCGTGCGCTTCGCATGCGGAAGGTTCTGGGTTCGAATCCCAGCACAGGCAAAACAAATTTTTTTGAGATAAAGACGGATCTAACCATTTTGAAGTTCCCTGAGATGATTAAGACCATTTCCAGATGGAAGTCTGTCTGTCCGTGTGTGTGTCTGTATCTATTCTTCCACGATAGCGCCCAAACGCTTTAACCAATTGAACTAAATTTTGGTATATGAGTTTGGGACAGTCCTTGGATGAACCCATTAGTTTTTGGTTGAAATCGCTTAAGCCCTGTGATAGAGGTGGACACAACCGCTAAATTTTCAAATAGCAGTAGGGGTCGAGTGATACACCATTTTAAAGCATTTTTTAGCAATAGGTCACTTTTGATATTTTCCCCCATAAATCTCGAAAAAATTGCGTTTAAAATTTCACCAGTTAGGTAGTTGGAACGTAAATGTATTACAATTAAAATACAAGATTCTCAGAAATCTTGTCGGGAAAGTTTTGGGGCGCCAGAACCGATTTTTTTAAACAATAGCTTCACTTCTTAATAGGGAATCTTTTTCCACTATAATTTTTAAGACTTTTATATTATAAGAAATATAAATAATCTGCATATTATTTGTAACAAAAAAATTAGTTGGAAATAATAACTAAATGAATTTAAATATCTCAATTTAACTACAAAATCGTGCTTGAAATGTTTCTTCATTTACCCAGCAGGTGGCATAGTCTACTATCGTGCAGATATCTACATATAACATATCTCTAATATTTTTACATACATTAGCGTACAAATGTTTTTACTTTAAAACTTTTTATTTGGTCGATGACAGTATGCAAGGTGCCATTTAAAAATAACACAATCATATATTAAATTGAATTAAAAATTACGTAATTATGTCTAATTCTTACCAACCCTTTTAATTGTACATTGTTACTCTTTACGCCAGAGTAGCGAGTTTTAATCATCGATTATCAAAATGTGTGTTCCGATTACCGATTTCACAGCTCCTTACTCGGTAAGTAAGCGCAATGAGTTTTCTCGCAAACTCATTAGTTTTGGAGAAGTTTTAGAAAAAAATTGACAATCAATATTCTCACAAAAACAAATTTCCAACATAACTAAACGTCTTGTTACTTTATGTAACAAGCAATTCACAATTATTTCAATTGGATAGATGGAAGAAAAGATTCAAAATCATTTCTTAACAAAACATTTTCTAATAAAGCAGCAAATGTGCTGAAAATTAAAAAGTAGCAAAGTACTCATCTTGAAATAAAACACGGGCAGCTAAAAGCAGCTGGAGGGTATCTCACTAATACTTCTCACATTTGAGGCTCAGACAAATAATGCCTTCCTACCGTTCTAAATATTGAAGAAAAAACACTATCAATGTTAAAAATAAGTTTTACCACCTCTACAAAACACTTTTTAAATCTCAGAGACAATTAAACTTGTCTTGTCCTAAGAGTGCTACCATTACATCGATTATACCCTGTAGAGATCCATAAATAGCAATGTTGCGCTTTCGAATTATAAGCACTTTAAATTTAATTCAGAACGCCACTGTATGTAAATATATTCAAATTTCTTGCCTTTTCCCATTCTGTTATAATAACAATAATAACTACTTAATGTACCAATTGATAGTTCTCTCTTTTCAAAAATGGTTAAACATCAAAACTGGAGCATACGGTCCCGTACTTGCATAGATAATGGCTAACATAAAAGAGGTGAAAGGTCGAAACGTCGTCGTACTTTGTGAGATGGCATTTTGTGTGGCGGTCACACACTTTTTTTTTTGTACTTCATTTCTTTGTTACAGGTAGAAGTCCAGTTCCGTTAGGAATGTTTTAGGAAGATTCGTATTAGTAGTAGGTAGTCATTAAATACCGAAACGTTTTATATAAATTTAGATAACTAAAATACTTACTTAATTTGCTTTTTTTTTGTAAATTACAGATTAGATACAACACTGTTCATTAGGCCGGGGGTCAAAATGGGTATATAGTGATATTTCTGCAAAAAAAAATGCACACGAACAACAACTTTACAATGTATGAAATAGGTACATTTTAAACATATACAATATGTCGCATTAAGTGGGAACCATAATATGGAGAACTTTTTTATTATTAATTTTATAAAAAGTATTCTTCATAAAAAGTTCTGCATGTTCTAAAATCTAAAATAAAGTGTGTTCAAAATTGAGGTATCATTTTAATTTTGCTACCATTTTTTTTCTACTTGTAATTTTTATTCGAAATTTTTATTTTCGGATTCTAAATACATTCCGATTAGATAATATGGAACGTTACACGAAGGAACAACGTGTTTTTATTATTAAAACATTTTTTGAAAATGGTAAAAGTTTTCAAGTTGTAATTAGGAAATTTAGAACAAAATTCGGTAGAGAAAATGCTCCAACAAATCGTGCCATCAAGCTCATGCTTGAGAAATTTGAAGGAAAAGTATTCAAGAGTTATCTTAGAGCAACCATTACATTGACAAAAAGTAACGGTTTGGTGTGGTTTGTGGTCCAGAGGAATCATCGGACTATATTTTTTTGAAAACGAAAATGGAAATTCGATTACGGTCAATGGAAATCGCTACACGGAGATGATCCGAAGCTTTTTGTGGCGGAAAATTGATGATTTAGACGTAGAGAATGGTGCCACACAGCAGGACAAACAAAGGATGTTTTGAAAGAAAAGGTCGAAAATCGCATTATTTCTCCTAGAGAAGGAGTAAATTGGCCACCAAGATCGTGCGATTTGACAGCTTTAGATTTTTTTTTGGGTTTTTTTTTAAATCGAAAGTGTACGGCAATAATGCCACAACAGTTCACGAGCTTAAAACAAACATTATTGAGCAGATATCAACCATTGACAACAATTTATTGCAAAACGTGATTGATAATTGTGGTAAAAGATTGCGAGCCTGCTGAGACACTATAGGTTCACTTAACAGATATAATTTTACATTTTTAACCGGAACCTAGTTGTAATAAACTGAAATAAAAATATTTTTAATATCTGGAAAAAAAAGTATTTTTTTTTATTAAAATTAAAATGATGCCTCAATTTTTGTAAAGGGTTTCCTTACAATCCCCAGATATTCAATTTATTTTATGAGTCGTATACGAGGTATATGTCAACAAATATTAATTAATATATTTAAATATATGGGAAATTGTTATAAAAAAAGTTGATCAGAACTGAACACTACGATCAAATTTGCAATTACACATTGAAAAACTATTCTTTCTACGACTGTCTTTAAATGCTATTATTATATGTTCAATCATAATTATTTGACAATGTAGTTCATTTTGAAATATATATATATAAATATTTAAAAATGCACCGCTAATTGTCCTGGTAATCGGTTATAAAAAATCAGCATATAGGAACGTCGACAATACAATTAAACCAAATTGACAGTTTAGTTTAACACCACCTAGTCAATTTAATACTTTTAACTCATCATATTTAGGCTTACGCCAACAGGGTAGTATAGGTAACTTTCGAAAAACAAATGATATCCTAAAAATTATGATGTTTAATTTATTCAAAAGGATGAAAAACAGTCGTAGAAAAAGTATAGTGTGAAACTCACATGAAATGACCATTTCCTACTCTCATGATTTGCAGCACTCGCCTACGGCTGTTGCTGAAAACGATCATACTCGTAGGAAATATATGTCATTTCATGTTCGTTGCACTATATACTATTTTCTTCTTGTCTACAATATCAATTCAAATTTAACTGTATATAATAGTTACGTGAAATCTATAGAATGCACTGATGAACAAATGATTTGTTTATAGCAAGAAATGGTTAATTTCGTGTTTAATTTGCAAAATTGTTAGAAAACATTCCGAAACGAAAAGGTTATCATATGTTTCATAATCACAACATTACATTTTCATTCAAAATAAAAGATTACATAGTAAAAATAATAAAATCTAATTTTTCAATGTAAATGGATGTAATTGCATATTTGATTGTAGTTTTCAGTTCTTATCAACTTTTTTTATAACAATTTTCCATATTGTTAAAAATAAAGGTACTTTATACTTGAGTAGAATTCAAAAATTTTTGACCTTGTATACGACTGAAAAACTTTACTATCCGATAATTGTATTCTAGATTTCAGAACATGCAGAACTTTTTATGAAGAATAACTGTTTTTTATAAAATTAATAATAAAAAAGTTTTCCATATGGTTCCCACTTAGTGAAACATATTGTATATACAGGGTGATTCATCCTGAATGGCCTATTGAAAGTTCTCGGGAACTAAAAAAGGTATGTTTCTGAAACTTACGGTTTTGGTATTATCGGGAAGGTTCTATATGGATGTACTATTTCCCGGTTGATATAACTATCTACTTTGTTATTTTAAATGGAATGACCACATTTTCCAGATTCCCTATAAATTTTAAAGGCCACATTGTTTAGCGTTTTTCGACTTCTACAAAAAAACCATCATTTTTGTGGTTATGTCTTTCAAACCAACCAAATTTTAGAATACATTAGGGTACTGAGTATACAAATGGTAATGGTCCAAGATCATCAGGCAGTTGCGGAACAATATTTAATCGGATTTAAACTTGAACCACGTAATTACTAGGAAGGGTCAAATGTTTTAAATGGAATGGTATATATTATTAGACTATGCTGTTCGATAGACAAAACAATAACCTTTTTAATGATATATTAATATAATTGACAATTATAATATCATTGTTAATATTATTGCAATTTGTTTAACATACCAGTTAACTAAGTTGATTAAAATGCAACTTAATTACTCGAATTTAGATGTTTTTAATTTATTTCAAATATATGGACAGTGCTATTAAGACGTTTAATACTATGTATCCTGAATTAGCTACTGAACCCAATCCAGCGTATTTTAAAGAAATAAATTCCATAATCTTAAATATGCAACTGTATAAGAGCTCTACCCGCAAGATGCAGAACATCGCGTTCATTTTTGTGAGAGTTTGTTGGTTCCAAAATCCAGTTTAAATTCGATTAAATATTTTTTCTGCAACTGCCTGACGATCTTGGACTATATCATTTGTATACTCATAGTACTCATCTAATCTATTTCAAAGTTTTGTTTGTTTGAATGAAATAATCATAAAAATATTGATATCATTTAAAATAACGAAATAGATGGTTACTTCCGATAAAACCGGAAGTAATATTAAACCGGAAATAATACATCAATATAGAACCTTCCCGATAATACCGAACGCCTAAGTTTCAGAAACATACATTTTGTAGCCCCCGAGAACTTTGAATAGGCCACTGCGGATGAATCTGTAACCACAACAGTGCGACAACTAAATGGACAACTTTGATCTCGTTATAGGTACGTCGCACCAGAGGATCTCCATCCTATGTCCGTGAGCGTCGTACAGGATGTGAACCCACCATCTTACTCACGCATCTTTTGACACCCCAGCAACAGATTGCAGCAGTGCTCCAGTCTCCAATCGTCGTAGAACTATGCCATTGGGTCGGACTTCAGTTTCTATCAGGGGTCGTGTGATTGCTGATGTACAGAGGCATTACCACGTTAAAAACTCACGCACAGGCATATTCCAACTAGGGAGAAAATTCCTGAATTGGAGTACTTCATACTCGTTAGCGAGTGAATGCTGATGATGATGTTCACAATGTATTAAAACACTCTTTCTATATTACTAATTTTTAGAATATAGACGTAAAATACGTTTCTAAAGATTCATCATTTTGACATAGTTTGTAACTCTCTACAAAAAAAAATCAACAAACATTTCAATAAAGAATCGCCCCTTAAAGTTTTTTACATTTGTTAAATAAAGATATAATATTATATGACATTTGGTTATTTCCAAAAATCGTCTTGAATGTACAGGGTGAGCAAAACTCGATGTCCAAGCTCTGTTATGAGAAAATGAAAAACGATAGAAAAATTCGGAAAAAAGGTTTTAAAATAGGATTAAGTAAGCTCCATTTTAACCCATATTTAATTTTGTTTCCAAGTTTGGAAACTGAAGTAAATGACGTCATCAACTTTTTTTTTTCAGAAACACACTTATATTTTTGCATAGTTCAAAAGAGCTAATTTTTCTAAACAACTTTTGTAAAGAAAAAATGTGCTAACTTCATTCGTTAAAAAATTATAACCAAATTTGTAGAAAAAAACTAATATGAAAAATTCGCAACCGTCACAACTTTTACACAAGTAGGCTTTGGAAACAAATTGCAATTATATCTGTCAATACTTAAACTAATTGTTGACAAATAGTATTCGTGTGATAACTTCTAATATAAGTCAAACATTTGATATTCAGTCAAGAGAGTAGATACGTATTATCCATCGGTTGTTAATAATAATTACTTATTAAACACTACAAAAACATGATATTATTTAATAGTAACTATTATTACCACAGAATTAAACATAGTATTACTATAGGTTACTACTAATTAATTATAGGAAATCAATCACTACAACAAATTTTCAATGTGACCACCTCCTAGTTGTAAACGTTTGTCTAATCTCCTCTATACTTCTCTTCCTGAGGCCTTACATAGCATTTCTCTTGAGAATTCATTGCATGCAATTCTCATTTTTTCCTTTAAATGTTCTAAATTATGTGTTAGCAATTTTTGCTTGGAGCGCCGCCCCAGTCATGCTGGAAAAACATATTTGCTCGTAACTGCAATGGCACATTTTCGAGAAGCACAGAAAGTTGCTCTTGAAGAAATTGCAAATATTCTTCACTGCATAAAACACCTTCGTAAAAGTATGGAGCAATGAAATGCCCGTTAATAATACCACACCAAAGTTAATGCCAAAATGTCCTGCGTTTTCAATCGGATTGACAAATAACATGTCAACTTTTTCGTTATGCGTAAACATTTAATATAAAATGCACACATTAGATGACGATAAAACTATTTGTCAACCATTAGTTTTATTATTGACAGATATAATTGTAGTTTGTTTCCAAAGCCTACTTGTTTAAAAGTTGTGAATTTTTGATAATAGTTTTTCCTACAAATTTGTTTTTAATTTTTTAACGAATGATAGCATATTTTTTGTTTTGCAAAAGTTGCTTAGAAAAATTAGCTCTTTTGAACTATATAAAAATATAGGTATGTTTCTGGAAAAAAAAAAGTTGTTGACGTCATTTACTTTAGTTTCCGAATTTGGATACAAAATCAAATGTGCGTTAAAATGGAGGTTACATAATGCAATTTAAGAATCTCTTTTCAGAATTTTTCTATCGTTTTTCATTTTCTCATAGCAGAGCTGAGACATCGAGTTTTGGTCTCCCTGTACTATATTTCTATCTCGTCGAATTTGGGACATCCTGTACATACATTTTTAACACCATTAACAATATATTTTTAAATACAGCAAAGAATTCAAATTTAGAAATGCTTTATGTCACCGCATATGTGTTTAAGGCACCGAAATACTTGAATACTTGTGATTTAAAAATGCATTCAACCTAATGCTTTTCACTATAAAAAAAAAGAATGCTAGTTCTTAGTTCTTACAAATCTTCTTCTGTACAATGATTGCGAAAGTGGAAATTCCAGCTTAGTGATTTTACACTTAAACACCTTCGAACTTTTCACATCCCAAACAAAAAGATTATTATTTTGGTGTTACATTTTTGGGTCATTTAAACTCTCGAGTGGTATTTGCTAGGTACAAAGCAAAATAGGTTTTTGTGTTCACACTACTTTTTAAGTTTTCAAAATATTTCCTACACATTAAGAATAAACGAGCTCGTGATAAACGACAGTTAGGTAAATAGGTATAACAACTGTAGTGCATAATTCGTATACCTGGTCGAAATTCATATGTAGCATCAAAGATTATTGTGTACATTAATCTTTGGTAGCATAGTCTTAAACATGTTTCTATTTTAAGTTAAAATTAAATACAATGGATTCATCCATATATAAATAGATAAATTCCATAAATATTTTTGAATCGAGCACCCGGTCTATAATATTTAACTGCTCTTGGCTCTTTGTCTATTAATGCGGCTTTCTAAGAGCGGCGTCGTTGTCCTTGTCGACTTCGTTCTTCGTTGATGTTCGGCATTTTGTTTTTATTGATTTCTGACTTGGTTAGAATAACAAAAATTAACTTTAGTTTATATCAGACCACTTAGACTGATGTATAGTCTTTCTAATCTTAGTTTAAAATTACATAAAAAAACACACCTCGATATTCCTTTGTAATGTCAATACCGACCGCAGCCGTCCATAGGCGCACCCTTTTAACTTTTCATAACAATACATGCCCTACGATATTTTAAAAATACTTTATGTGTTAACAATTGTATGTTCATTTGTATAAAAGTGTATACTGTATTTTTCCTTGCCACTCCAATGACAGTAAATTATGTTAACAATTCACATTAAATAAAACTTCATACAATTTAATTTAATGCAATTCAGCGAGGTAGGAAAAATAAAACAACAATAATAAATGTGATCAGTCATGGATTGAATTAACAGGTGCTATAGTATCAAAAATACCAAGAATTAACTTGTGAAAAAGGTCAAGTTTAAAGTCTATATTCTCCACAATTAAAATGTCATCAAATGGAGTAAGAAGAAGAAGAACTCTTAGAAGATCCCTGACAACATTTTTTAAATTCGGATCCTAAAGGCTCGAGCATTTGTTTTAACAAAATCCTTAATAAAAATATCACAAAAAACCAAAAAATGATCCGAAACACCCGGCACATCAACAACACCTGAGGAACACAAGTTCTTTGCCTCTGATAACAGGATGATATCGATAAGTGTCTCAGAAGCATTCGTTACCCTAGTAGTAGTTAGAAGTTTAGACATAGATGCACACGTACCTAGTCCGTGTTCGAATATTTTATATTATTTTAAAAAATAAAGAACAGACGAAAAAGTAGAAAATGAAAATACAGTTGTTCAACCAACCTATGTAGTTGCTTCTAGTTCAACACAAAATCAAAATACAGATTTCATGGATAGAGAACTTGGTAAACATCTTGGTAAACATCCCCGACATCACCAAATATAATTTATTGAAAAATTATTGGGTTCCTGAAGCACAATATGAATTCCCCTTTTCAATTCTTACCAAATGAGAACGCGAGGAACGAAGACGTCCAACATACGCCCATTTATAAAAAAATTTCAATGGGTAGTTTTTTTGGAAGAAAAGAAAGGCCTCTTTTCTAAATACTGTTTCAATTTTCATACGAAAAATTATAGTTTAATACCACAAAAATTGGTTAAATTTCCATTGACAAATTTTGCAAAACTTATTGGAACGGACGGCGACTCAACTCGAAAACAAATCAACCCATTATTTTATTTTTGTTTTTGTGTGATATACGAGTTGTTTGTTTTGTTTTTTGTTTCAAGTTTAGAATTATTTAGTTTCTTTTAATATACCTATAAAAAAGTTAACAAACGTATTTTCTTTTAATTTTAAGTCAATGTTCCTCGTCACGCCTGATCAATATCATATTTTATAAAGTCTTATAATCATACGTGAAAATTGACAATTTTTTACAAGTATATTCAATATATAGTTCAAGATTTGACCCTTATTTATTTTCAAGGAATTAGCGCGCACAACAAAAACGTGAATAACCAATAACTTATGGGAATAACTGAATAACGTCTAAAAAGAGTTTTTGAGGATCATTGATGGTATAAGCCCTCAAAACAAAGTTCTTATCATTTAAAAAAATAATAAAACCGTTGATATTCAAAATCAAATCAGAGCACAAAGGTATTTTGAATATGTTTTTAACTGGGACTATTGGCATAGAATAAAAATTTTAAATCATTTTTGATATTATTTAATTGCTCAAAAAATGTAGCGTTTCAAGTAATTTTCATTGTTTTTGAAAAACTTTCATAATAATAGCGCTTGAACTTTAACTAGGTAGATAGATATTCCATGTAGATCCTACGTATAGGCAACTTCTTAATTCTAATATGAAAAATTACTACAAATGAACACAAAACATTCTTTTAGTAGGTGTCTATACTATCAAATGATTAATTTTAGAAACATTTTTTAATAACAGGGTAAAATCGTGGACTGACTAATTCCTACCAAAGATAAATAATTGAGTTTATAACATCTTTGTTCCTACTATTCAGTTAACGTGTAAAATTCATGCGTTAAAGCGGCCCACACACACTCAGTTTTAATCTAGCTCGGGCTGCGCAGGTTTTTTCAAAAGCAAGTTTGATTGACCATACATTATGCAGGCAAAACTGACAAAATTTACTCACTTCACCCTTTTTGCCAATGGTCGCGTTCATCCCAACATAGCGCTACCGCGATCATCAATTTTCTGCTTTAAATAATCAGTTGTGAGCGCTTTAGTTTGAAATACGCTGCGCCACCGTGATATAATCTGTCATTTCTGTCAACATTGTCATGGCGTCAAATGTATAAAATAAACAAAAACAAACCAGGCAGTAAATAATCAAGTTTGATAGAACAATTTTCGGCCTGTGGTTATGAATAGACTGAACGTTAATTTTTCTTTGTGATGACAAAAGATAATATCAAATAAATTAGGTTATATTATGTTTTTGATACTCTTGTTGTATCATGTTTAAAATGCGCGTTCAGCAGAATTACAAAATGATGGATCGCTCTAAAAATCGCTACCTGATCACCTCAGTTGTGATGAACGCGCGTCAACTAGTAATAATAAAAATACCTTGTGTTTGATGGCACTCAGCAATGATATTTGTGCGAAAAAGAAAACAAGCCTCAAAAGCAGAGGAAGATTATTAGTTCCAAACGGGTTAAACCGTGCTAAACAAAAAATCAAATTATTCTCACATTAATTTGTTGGCAGAATTAGGACTCGAACCTGATGATTTTAGAAATTACATTTTCTCATTGGAGTGTTTTCGCTTACATATTCCATAATTATTATTATTCACACATAAAATAACGTATAAAAATATTTCATGCGTATACGCGCCTTGAGTTTTTGACCACACACGCGCGTGTGTACCGACAGAAACCGATGCTTGCAGACCGGACCTCGAGCAAAACTGCGTGTGTGTGGGCCGCTTTAGGTTGTTCATTCTGAGAATACTCAGTAGATGGCACGTTAAAAAGTAAATGAATAGTTCACAATTCACAAAACATACCCGATTTGTGATTTAGTTTTGACGTGGTGATATAAAATGTGTTAAAATTTAGCCTTTGACCTTTGAGAACTATTTTATTATGTACAAGTTAATTACAAATTATTAAATATAAGTTTATTGACGTCAATGTCTATGTTACGACATGGCTCCTGCAACTACAGCCATACACAAAAGCATAAATAGATTGTTGCTACACATAATATATATCAGGGCATTCTGGAAATCTTTTTGATCACTACCAAGATGATTTTTAATATTCTTAATACCTAAATGGCACATCTGACACCCAAGTTCAAAATAATCCATAATCCTAAATTCCTTCAAGTTCCGATTGTTTTTTTTACATATACAAACCAAACATGGTTTCCAATTCTTTTTTGACAACAAGTATGATTTATTGAAGAAATGATTTACAACTAAAAAATCTTCAAACGGCAAAAAGAGGTAATAAAGAGGAAAAAATTCTACAAATGGGAAACATCGGACTCGACAGTCTACATTTATCTTATGATACCTATTTCCTATTTGATCAATACCTATATCACGAAGAAGTACTTATGCGATATTTTACAAGGGAATATAAATATATTAATATATCACAATAAAATAATAAATATGAGTGAGAGGTGATCATATCACATCAGTTGAAGTGAGCTAAGTTGAAAAAAGATATTCCCTTAAGGAGTAATGAGTAATCGCTAATTAAAATCCCTGCCAGAGCCAGATGAATAACGTCTAAAATTGCTTTAGAGGTTATTGGTCCGATACCAGATACGTTCCGATAACAACTGATACTGATAACATAACCACACAATTTCATCATGTTATGATGTGTCGAAATCAACACAAATAATTACATTTTATATTATTTTCATTGTCGTCTCATTAAAAATGTTGTTTGTCGTCTCACTGAGCAATCAATCGTGGTGTTGTGAGTATCCTCAACATACACAATAATATTTAACACAAAGAATGAGAGTACAATTTATTAAACATTTTTTATTGTTTACTCTTATTTCATTGTCATTGTTTAATTTGGTCAAATTAAATCTTCATCCTGTGGTGTTTATACCTGGTGATGGTGGAAATCAATTAGAAGCAAAATTAAACAAATCAACAAGTGTTCATTACATTTGCCAAAAAACTTCCAGTGATTTCTTTAATATTTGGTTGAATTTAGAGTTGTTAGTGCCATTTGTGGTTGACTGTTGGATAGACAATATTAAGTTAATCTATGATAATGTTACGCGTACTACAAGAAATCAAGACGGTGTTGATGTTCGTGTGCCAGGATGGGGAGCTCCGGAGACTGTGGAATGGATAGACCCCAGTCATGCTTCGACTGGATCCTATTTTAATGATATAGCAAATGCATTAGTAAAACTGGGTTATATTAGAAATCAAACCATTAAAGGAGCGCCATATGATTTTCGAAAAGCACCAAGTAAAAAATCTTGTAGAAATATTCCTGTACTAGTATATATTAATAACAAAAAACTTTCAGATGAGAACAAAGACTACTTCCCAAGGCTCAAGCAGCTTATTGAAGACACGTACAAAGAGAATAACAACACATCAGTCATGATTATAGCCCATTCAATGGGTGGGCCAATGTCATTACATTTTTTAAATATGCAATCCCAATCATGGAAGGATACATACATCAAAAGATTGGTAACACTGTGCGGAGTGTGGGGTGGATCAATGAAAGCAGTGAAAGTTTATGCTATAGGTATGTCTTCTCGTAGTAGTACGAATAAGAAGTTGCATTAAATTTAATAGAATTCTAAAGCTATATTTTAATAATTGCAAAAAATAATTCACTCAAATAAAAGCTTTTTAATTTATGTACATAATAAGACAATTAACCTAGTTATCCCAGTAATTTCGTAAATAATTTTTATAAATTAATTTTACAGGAGATGATTTAGGCTCCTATGCTCTTAGAGAAAGTGTTATGAGAGAGGAACAAATTACATCGCCTAGTTTGGCATGGTTACTACCTTCTAAATTGTTCTGGAAATCAGACGAGGTTCTAGTCGAAACTGCTAAGAAAAACTTTACAATAAATGATTTGGAAGAATTTTTCAAGTATGTACACCGATAGTTCTGGTTTTTTCAGATCAAATAAATCTCTGACTTTAAATTATTATAAGATAACCAGGTGTTTCATATGAAAATACTTAGTATTATAAGTTTACATTTCGAGTCTATAATATATAGCAATACATAAAACAATTTGTCATGATGGAATAATCTCAAGGTTAACCTTCAAACTTGTTGCTCAATGTTATAAGAGGTTTACTTAATTACTATTTAGTATTAATATTTCAGGGGAGTATCATTTCCGATTGGTTGGGAGATGAGAAAAGACACTGAACCTTTACAGCTGGACTTTAAACCACCAGGAGTTGAAGTGCATTGTTTATATGGCAATAATATCAGTACTATCGAAAAGTAAGTCGCAATAAACAATCATCCACATTATTTATTCTCAAAGCAAAGAGTTTGTTATAACATAAACTCTTAACACATTAGATTTCCGTATGAGATTGTTAGAAGTTTATCTATTGCAAGCTTGAATTGTGTTTGTCTAAACAAAAACTTGGATGTGTTAAATACACATAGCCTTGCACATTTTTTTCACATCTAAAAAACTAGGTAGTGAAATATGTTATTTAAACTTTTAATTCACTAAAAAAATATTCGCGGTAAGCCAGGAGCCATGAAACACGAAAGGAACCTTGTGATGCCTGAATTGAAGAATAAATAAAATAAGATGTTTTAGCGACATCTAGTGTGAGCAGGCAATATGCCCGGTGAAACACAGTTGACAAACTATGGCCGGACAAGAAGTAACAACTCCATTAAATCCTTGCCAACACTAGATACGCCCGAGTTCCCTGGCGGGAGTTTTTATTTACGAATTGCTTGTTACATAAAGTAACAAGACTTTTAGTTATGTTGGAAATTTGTATCACATTACCATTCGCCAGATGGGCCGTTTCGTTGATTCACAACTCATCAGTGGTGATCGGCAAGCAGTGTGACCCAAATTTCCAATATTTAAGAAGAACTTATACTAGCACGAGAGACTGGCAAAAAGATGTCACACTAGAAAAATGCACTGTGTCTCTGGTATACTCAATATTAACAAACAAACCAATAAACATGTCCAGACCTGCTTATTTTTATATGTTTAAAAACACATGTTTCAATACCTGACGGAAAACAAAAAACATCCATGCATTAGTTTATGTAAAAAAGGTAGACATAATTATAACATCGTAAACTAACCCACATACATAACTACTTTGTTCAAAAATTATAAATAAAAAAATTGCAACAGCAGAGATTGAACCCACAACCTTCTGATTAAACAGCATGCACGCTACCCGCTGGCTCAGTTCGGCTGCCTAGAGCGCTTTGTTGGGCTGGCAGGCTAAGGGCATGTCTATAATACTATTGCTGATTACTTTTAGGTTATACTACAAACCGGGCACTTGGTTAGATGGCTATCCAACACTTTTATATGGCGACGGGGATGGTACAGTTAATTTAAGATCGTTGCAGGGTTGCGAACACTGGCAGAAGCTCCAAAAACAAAAAGTCTTTATCAAAGAACTAGCCAATATAGATCATTTAGAAATATTGCACAATCAAAAAACACAGCAATACATCTCCGATGTCATCATTAAAGATAATCCAAATATAACCCTCTCAGCCGCAAATAGGGAGATTAACACCAAGTGGTATAAGAAGTTACTAGAAGTGGGACAGAAGAAAGCGAAAATATATCCGAATGATGAAGAGCATTTGTGGGAGAATTTCAGGATAAATGATGTTTAGAGTTTGGTGTGCAGGTGGTATTAACCTATTACAAAATACTCATGCGGGGTGTCCGGAAATTAATATTAAGTATTACAAATTGTGTGTGTAAGATCATGTAATATCAAGGTAGATCCTCAAATACTGTCTCGTTAACAGAATTCATTACATTACACTCACCGCCAAAAAAAAACCGGCCACTAAAAACTGTTTTAAAGTTGGCTACCTCGCGAAGCGCTCATTTGATTTTGATGATTTTTTTTAAATTGTAGATTGATTTTTCAGTAACGATGCTAAATCAGAAATTTTTAATCAGATTTGAATTTGAGCATACAATGAGAAGAAGTTTCTGTCCCGAAATTTGGTACACCCTGTAGAGCTTTCGCAGCTATTGTCAACTGGAATCACATTGAACCCTGATCTTTTCTGAGTATTTTGATTTTTTAATCACGACATGATCTCTGTTTTTATTGGAGATAAAAAAATAAAACAAATAATAATAATCGACTTTATTGCACTCATACAAATTGTTTAAAAAATACAAAAAAAAAATATAAGAAGGTAAGTTTAATCAGAAAACTAAAAAAAAAAACATAAAAATTTTAAAAAAATAATGAACAAATTTGAAGGCACTAATATCTATCATAGTGTGGCCTCCTCGCGTTAAAATGACTTTATTTAGTCAATTTGGCATCGAATCAATAAGGTTTGTAACAAATTCTTGTGGAATTAGATTCTTCCTGAAGTGCAATTCGCAGATCATGTCAGGCTGTCTGGTAAAGCGGGTCGACGACGAATGCGTCTTTGAAATTGGTCCCAGAGATGCTCAATTGGTTTGAGATCAGTACTGCAAGCTGGCCAAACCATTCGTTCAATACCCACTTCGTCCAAATATTCGTGCGGTCGTGCATTATCTTGCATTAATACGAATCCGTCTCCGATTAAATGAAAGTAAGGAACAACACCGTTCTGAAGAATATCTTCGATATATCGATGCGCATTTAAGGCGCCGTTTCCAACAAAAATTAAATATGTACGGGTGTCTCTCGAAATTCCCGGCCACACCACCACAGAGCCTTACGCGTTCTGAAATTGTACAGTCCACAAATCTTTCATTTCAACGTCTCCAACTCGCTACGGACCATCAAGCAATCGCAGGCAAAACCGCGACACATCCGTATAAAGGACTTTAGTCCATTGCTCAATCCCCCCAATTCATATGTAGGCGCGCAAATTGAAGACGTGCTCGACGATGTCTTGGAAAAAGCTGGGGTCCTGTGGCAGGCCTTCTTGAAGACAGGTCGTTTTATTTAAGTCTTGGTTGGTTTGTAGCAGATGTTGATTCCAAACAGCTGTAGTTCTACGATTTCGTAAAGCATTCAGGACAATAAAGCGGTCGTCAATTGCACTTGTGTTCCGTTTTCTTCCGGAACCCACTCGTCTGTTGAAATTTCCCGTTTCCAAATACCAATTCCAGGCATCCTGTACTGTTGTTCGAGGTTTACCAAGCGTTTCGGACACATACCGTTGACTTCGGTCATCCTCAATTAAGGCCACAATACGAGAAACCTCCGTCACAGATAATGGCAGGCTCTTAATGTCAATGTGGCGTATGCCGCCTTGATTATTTACACGTAAAAATTTCTGCCTGCGAACACTTTTTCCGAGGAGTTGGCTTTGAAACAGTGTATCTCCAATAAAAACAGAGATAATGTCGTGATTAAAAAATCAAAATGTTCAGAAAAGATCATGGTTCAATGTGATTCCAGTTGACAATAGCTGTTGCTCTCCACAGGGTGTTCCAAATTTCGGGAAAGAAACTTGGTCTCATTGTTGTATATGTTCAAATTCAAATCTGGCATAGCACCGTTACTGAAACATCAATCTACAATTTAAAACAAAAATTATCAAAATCAAATGAGCGGTTCGCGAAGAAGCCAACTTTGAAATTGGGGCCAGTTTTTAGTGGCCGCATTTTTGTCGGTGAGGAAGTCATTTGTGTAATGAAACTTACCTGTTAATCAAAATTCTTCTGGCTGCGCTGTCACCAAACGTTATGCGATGTTTAGGGAACTTTGGGCTATTGCATTTATTTGAATCTGATAAAAGAATTGCATTTCATACTTTTGAGCTATTTCAAGTATTTGCGTATTTGATATTTAATTCAAAAAAGATTTCAAGTAATGACGCTTCAAAAGCAAAGTAACATAATTTTTCCAAATACTGACAGCTCCATGATGTATGTTGATGTTGAAACGAATCTAAAAATTACTAATTTCCATTTCTGGACAACCTAATCATTATGTATAAAAATTTAGTCACAATTGTATACTGAAAATCCAAAAACCCTCCAGCATCTCCAAACGGTTTGAGGTATGTCATTCATGACGCCAGCATCGAATTCCTGATTGAATTTGTGCCTCAAGCCCTAGAACATGTTTTCTCAATTTTTTTAATAATTTCCTAAAATCGAAGCGGTTTAATAATGTCACGTTTGGATGTGTGTATTAGTTATTTAATTGTAGAAGTAGAGTAGCTAGTTATTTAATAATACATCTCTTATTTAGCTCAACTAAAGGATTGTTCCAACAAAGATTTTTGATACTTAATATAAGAATAAATTTCAATGTTTTATATGCTCTAATTCAAGTCGACGGTTGAAAATGGAATTGAAATTATTTTCTGTAGATGAACTGATTTTATTTCAAAAGTATATATTACGTCATCTTAGTATGGCGACACATTATGTTTAAACAACGCACATTTTATCATTGGTGGAACAATTCTTATTAATTTATTTATATTAGTTTCGTTATCATTTTATTTTTATTGCAGACATTTTTTGATTTAATTTATTATTAACAATCTCGCGCTCTCTTTTGTTTTGAAAGTGATATTTTACGTAGGTAAATAAACTTTTATCGTGTATGTTATTATTAGTTATTACGCATTAGTTATAGAATTCTATATATTTCTAGATGCCATAGGAGATTTAACATTTACCTGTATACAAACGCATGTTATTAACTGAAGCCATGACTAACATAAAATAAAAAATAAAATACAACACTAGTGTCATTTCATTTAACTCACTCAGCTGATTTACATTATCTACAGGGTGTTGTCAAACAAATGCGAAAAAAGGGGGTGATTCCTTATTAGAAGTAAGTCGTTTGTTTTGTTGACTTTTGCCGTGTAAAAGATGGCGGAAAAAGCAGCTTTAATAAGGTGAAAATAATTTTGTGGCATAGCAGTGGCGGCTAATTCGCCGTTTTAGCTTTTATCATTAGTAAAAACACAAGAGCTTTTATTTTATCGCATACATTTATCTTGTTAACGATATAATTTTGCCGTCTGTCTCCCGATTTTGCTATGTCAGTTTTTCGAATAAGAATACGAATGTAAAAATTTTGAATTTAACGGAATTTATCCTTAAAAAGCTCATGTTTTCTTTTACAGTATAATACACAAACGAAAACCATCCAAATAATTATATTAATAATACAAAAAACTACGTAAACAACTTATCCTTCTAATATAACTCCGAAGTGTAGGAGATCCACGCACACATGCAATGCACTCCACCTGGTCCTGGAGATATATCACGTAAACATAAGCAGATCGGCCCGCGACTCGGGCTATTTTTCCGTCCGTTTTTTGCTTGCAATACACTCGAATTTGGAAGCTGGAGTGCCTCTCGCGCCACTGGTTTATTTTTGAAATGCAGTAGTATTCCCTGTTAACGCGCCTGCGATTCATGTTCATAAATTTGAAAATGCATTTTGCTCTTTAAAAATAAAGGCTATTAATTGAAAGATATTAGTATATATTATTATGATTTTATTATTTATATTTGGTTTCACCTACTACACCTGAATAGGCGCCACTGTGGCATAGCGGACAAAATTACTGCCTTTACCTACACGAAATTTTGTTTAATTTAGCAGAGCCTGTCTAATTCAGTAGAACCAGACTGAGATATGGGTCGATAAATAGTGTCGAATTCGTTTCGCTCTTATTATGAGCTCGTCAGAGTACAATAGTCGCGTCCATCGCACAGCGAGATATATACCAGCAGATATATGTACCATCTACACAGCAGTACATATCTCACAGGACCTACAGATACAAAAATCCAATGTATAGGTAACACCAGCAATAAAAATTAAATATTGCAAAATACTTAGTACGCAAAACCACCATACTAAGTGTTGCTGGGTGGGTGGTACTGTGAGAACTACCCGTTACTTTCAATGAGGAATCACCGCTTACAATAATTATTCGTGTACTTGTTTCTGTTATTGCATTTCTATATGTAATGACCGTCTGCCTATAGATAAATAAAATGAATGCTATTTGTCAGGTTCCAGAATGGCATGGCAAGAGATTGCAAATAAATACTATTTCCAATAATTCGTTAGCGAACTACCATCCATTAATTTTAAATGAAGCTGAAGAACTATTCCATCGATAAGTGTCTCCAAAGTCACACGAAGCTTGCTGTTACAGATTTAAATTACTCCTAACTTAAGATATCGCCAAACAATACAGTCATTTCTCAGAGTACTGTCATAAGCATAACTGTATTGGAGTGATAGATATAAAGAGGTTATGTATATGTAGAAAAAAACAGACAAGGCACACTCGGATTGGTTGGAATCGTGTGAGAAGAGATCGCATGAACAACCACCTGAAGAGAACGATTTGATATCTAGAAATTAGTCGGTAGATGCGTCAAAACCCCGCAAGATGACAGACGAGATTTCTTTAATTTGGTCTTATAATAAATTTTACTTTACATCATTTATTAAAATAATGGATTTTTTTTCTTAGGATCAGGTTCGAATTAAATACAATTTTTGAGTGAAACAATTCTTGTTATCACATATCAGTCTACTACGTTTCGCCAATGTACAATTGCCTTCTTCAGGTACATTTATCAGCTTTTAATGATATATATCTTAGAGTCTTCCTAACTTCGAGATCTTCATAACAAAGGTCGTGTGCTATTGATATTTTAGTACCGGCTAATTTCTTTTTTTCTCGGAAAATAGCAGTTTTAGTTAAATTAGAGATAAACTGCACAATAATTGGTAGTGTAACATCTTTATTTTTCCCAACACCGTATGCGTACTTTTCCGTAACTTGCACTTGTAACATTAATCAGTTTGAGTGTCTGTTACTTCCAATCCGAAAATAATTATATTATTCTGCCTTGCCTGTCTTTGTGCTTTTATGGATTTCTCATTGTGTTGTTGGACGTCTTCGTCGACTTTACTCAGTTGAGTATTGACAGTATTGATTATTTTATTGATCTCTTCACGCAAAAGTTGAGTTTGTGTTTCAACAATTTTTGATAATATTATAGTTTGATCTTCATTTGCACGTTGAATTAATTTATAAATGTCTTCTAATGAAAACGAGATTTTAGTACATTATTGTATACCCTTGGTCGAATAGTACACGAACCAAAACAGGCAATCTATAATTCAGACAATATTAGTCTTATGTCTTATTTGCATATGAATATTGATTCAAAGTATCGATTTAAAGGGTTTACAGCACTATTTTTTATTAAATCTGACCACACATTGATTGCACGTTGTTTTATAGTATGATTAATCAAACCACAAATGTTTGTCTTACTTTCTTTCACTTTATTGTAATACTTTACAAGAGCCCATTGAAACGCGTGACATTACACAGAAATATTCTACTCCTATATATTTATTAAAATGTCGTAAATTAAATCTTATATGGTGAATTATTATGGATGATGTGATTTTTGTTTCAAAATAACGTGTTTATTCGTTGCAATATGTATGCCTCTCAAACAATTGACTTAACAGTTAGCCGATAAAAGCAATTGTATATTACCCTATACTGAGAGTGAGAGACAACTGACTGCTAGTAATGAATCTGTTAAGGCAAAAGCGACCTTGGTCTTGCACGATGAACTATATAACCTTAAAATTTAGTTAAAAGAGTAACCGTGGAGTAAAAGTAAAATAAAACAGAATACATCACTGTAAACCATAAGAACTGAGCTGGTTTATTGCTTCATTACGTTGTATTATGTATTATAAGTTATTTTTTTCCCAATTTCATAAAGCTATACCATTTGATATTTCACAATTTTAAAGTTATTTCATGTATTGTCAAGACTTATTGTATACTAATAGTTGTTTATATTTTAAAATTATTAGTTAAAACACAGCGATCATAACACTATAACTACAACATAAGAGATGAAAAAAATCAATTGTGTTATGTTTACGTTTTATGAGTAGATCGATTGTGGATCGATAGGTAAGCAAGCCTATTAGTTCACCAATGTTACAGAAGTTATGTCCAGCATTAAGGGTTTTATCCACCCGGTCTCTTTACACTTATCGACAAGAAATATTTACAAACAACAATAATCTATTTATTTTTCCTTTCACATAACATTACAAGTAATCAATAGTTTTATAATAGGTATAAATATTAACTTAACTTTACATGTCTAATAAATGCATTTTTAGCCTAAAAAGCCAATAAAACGGGGTCACCCATTACTAAGGAGCAAAATAAAAAATAATTCAACCTAAACCAAAATATTGTCTAAAAACAAATTTATTTTAATAACATTAACTGCGGGTCTCCTATGATTTTTTTTATTTGTATAATTTTTTAACATGTTACAAAATAAAAAAAAATTAGTTGAAAAAATAAAGTATCATTCTCTAAGGTGTTAAAATTTGACATTTAGATTTCATTATTATGCTATTCAGTTATGGGATTTCCGCACGGTAATAAAACTAAATGATCACATTTTAAAAAAAATATATAGAAAATAAATAATTTCACATGCCTTCACGATATTAAATAAAATACAATACATAAATTATTTAGTTTAGATCCTAATGGATTTAAATCTCCTCAAAAATTACGGTAACAAATATATTGAGTTCTTAAATATTTAGATATATTAAATATCCGCTAGCTATATACATAGTTATAGTAATAATTCCACTAAAATAATTATATAAGGCTAAAAGCTGGTATAAAATCTTCTGTGAATCATATGTCGGACAGGGCCCACAGAAACCGAATGTCATACATTAAAAATACTGAAAGAAAACAATAACACAGTAGTAAAAGTGGCATTATTTCAATTCTAGTAGCAATTTCCCACACAATTATTTTACTTTCTTCCATTCCTTATCTCAAGCATAATTTTTATGCTACTTTTATACAAGAAATTACCTGTCGAAACGTGTTGAATAATTTAATAATTATGAGTCTGGAAGTTCACATAACACACACAATATAAGGGAAACACACACAATATAAGGGAAACACACACAATATAAGGGAAACGTAGATGTACGACCTTGGACAGTAATATTAGTTCTGTATACAGACGTTGCATGGCGTTGGAGTCGAAAATTAAAGAACTCTGGCTGCCGGTAACTGCGTTCTGTCAGTCCTGTCAATTGTCAACCAGAAGAAGAAGGTTAAAAAAATTCATGGTTTTGTGGTTAAAAAAGGCTTAGAATATAGAATCCTCTTTATATTATTATTATTGTGCAATTTTGTGGAAAGCTATTGCTGTACTTGTTGTTCACGTGCCTCCTGCTGCAACTTTAAGATAGTTGTAATGGGTGGAATAAGTGTTTAGTGCCTGGGTATGTGGATAGAACCAGTAAACGACATAGATTTCCCGATAAGGATTCAAATCTTATGCGTGAATGGCTTACTAATATTAATAATCTAGTTTTAAATGAATTATCACCTGAAATAATACATCTGAAATACCTATTTCGTTTGTGATAAACATATTTCTGATTATATTTTTGTATTGTTTTACGAGAGTGGTTCCTGTTATATATACATACAATTATTTCGAACCTACACTCCTACACATGATGTAAAAATTCATTAATAGAGCAAATTTCAAAGTTGTTTGTTTTTTTTTTTTCATTATTTAAATCTGTTACATGAACCACTATACTCTGATTTAAATAAATTGGATACTAAGTTCAAATGTTTAGTTTTAAGAAATGTTTAGTGGAGGTCTTTTAACTGAGATCGTTCCCTTATCTAAAACAGTATTCTCGAAAAAAACAATCTAGTCAACATCAGTGGGAAGGATCCTCCAAACTTTTTTATGACAAAACATTTGGATTTAGAAACTATTTTACTGAAATCGGGGAATAGAGGTAGTACGGTCGTTCCTAAAAAAAACTAGAACATTCAAGGTTATTACCTGAAATGAGAATGACATAGTAATTATGCTTTATTCACATTTCTATCTTATGACATGATCTTGAAGTCCTAGTTTTTTTTGTGACGACCATAATAGTTAATTTTCAAATTTCTTGGCAAATAATTTAAAATAAATCTGGCGCCATCTATCAGTTAATACACCAACTTTATTATGTCTTTGCAACTTAATTCAAGAATCCTGTAAATTATAAAATTAGTTCTTGTCGACAACCACTGCAACGCTGCAAACAGTTCCCAAATCTTAGTACGGCCGTTTCCCTTATATTGTGTGTGTTATGTGGATATGGTATGTAAATGGTAATATTCAACAGAAATTTAGCAAAATTCTAATGCACGTTCACCAGAAAAAAGTGGTTAATAAAATTATAATAAAATAATTATAATTTATGTTGTATTAGGAGAAATTCACTAATTCATTACGTGAAAAAAAATTTGTATATTAAAATAAATCACATATTCATAATATTTTGTTAAACCATTAAAATTTTTTGTCAGAAACTTTGATTACTCATTATTTGAGCTTTATTACACCTTTTTTTTTGTAAATCATTAAATTAAAGGTAAAAACTTTTTAATATTGCAAATAGATTCAACTATCTTTCAGCAATAATAATAACAAAATATTAAGAATATGTGCATTTCTCCTAATACAACATAAAGTATAACAACAATAAAGATGAAATAGCTTTTTGTAATTTTACCAGCCACTGATGGAGCCTGGTGCTCCGGAACATGTTTGGTTGATGTGCAATTTTTAGAGAAATCTATTAAATTTCTTTCGTGGAGGTAGACTTTTATTTCAAGAACATATTGTATAAAGCAGTGGTCCCCAACCCGTCGATCGCGAGCCCCTGGTCGCTCGCGAAGAGAATTCTGGTAGCTGGCGAAGCGATTTCTGGTACGTAGCTCCCAACATATCTATCTACATGCCAAACGACATGCGGAGGATTCCTCATTAAGGATAGTTTCTTAGGTCTTGATTAGGTCCTGTATGATAGCGTCCTATACCAAACCAAGGTGCCAAAAAATTGAAATCTGGTTCTCTAATAATGGGGTCGTGATATTTACGCAGGACAATCATATTATGAAGGGCTATCTACATGCCAATCGACATGCGGAGGATTCCTCATTAAGGATAGTTTCTTAGGTCTTGATTAGGTCCTGTATGATAGCCTCCTATACCAAACCAAGGCCCCAAAAAATTGAAATCTGTTTCCTAATAATGGGGTCGTGATATTTACGCAGGACAATCATATTATGAAGGGCTATCTACATGCCAAACGACATGCGGAGGATTCCTCATTAAGGATTGTTTCTTAGGTCTTGATTAGGTCCTGTATGATAGCATCCTATACCAAACCAAGGCCCCCCCAAAAATTGAAATCTGGTTCCCTAAAAATGGGGTCGTGAAATTTACGCAGGACAATGATATTATGAAGGGCTATTTGCATGCCAAACGACATTCTTCGGAACGGTCATTAAAGATAGTTTCTTAGGTCTTGATTACGTTCTGTATGATAGCGTCCTATACCAAACCAAGGCACCAAAAAATTGAAATCTGTTTTCCTAATAATGGGGTCGTGAAATTTACGCAGGACAATGATATTATGAAGGGCTATTTGCATGCCAAACGACATTCCTCCGAACGGTCATTAAGGATAGTTTCTTAGGTCTTGATTAGGTCCTGTATGATAGTGTCCTATACCAAACCAAGGCCCGAAAAAATTGAAATCTGGTTCCCTAATAATGGGGTCGTGATATTTACGCAGGACAATGATATTATGAAGGGCTATTTGCATGCCAAACGACATAATGCGGAACCGTCATTAAGGATAGTTTCTTAGGTCTTGATTAGCGTCCTATACCAAACAAAGGCCCCAAAAAATTGAAATCTGTTTTCCTAATAATGGGGTCGTGAAATTTACGCAGGACAATGATATTATGAAGGGATATTTTCATGCCAAACGACATACGCCTAAACGGTCATTAAGGATAATTTCTTAGGTCTTGATTAGGTCCTGTATGATAGCGTCCTATACCACACCAAGGCCCCAAAAACACTGTACATTAAAAAAAAAAAAGTAGCTCACTGTACATTCTACAATTACCGAAGGTGCTCAATACATTCAGAAGGTTGGCGACCACTGATATAAAGGGTTTTCCAATAAGAGGTGTTATTTTGATATTCAAAGGAAAATGCCATTTTTTGAGATAAATGATCGGATGTTTATTTCATTATAAAGAGGAAGGTATGCCGTTAATGATGGAAAATAACATCAGCCAAATGACGACCACGCCTACAGGACCATATCCTCTTCATGAAATTTTCCATAACTAAATCGCAAAGTGACTGCCCTATGTCCTCGTTAGCCTCACGAATTCCATCTTTGAGGTCTTGATTCGACGCTGGGCTGTTGGCGTAGACCTTCTCTTTCACGGCCCCAAAGGAAGAAGTCGCAATGTGTTAAATCGCAAGATCTCGGTGGCCAATTGTGATCACCTCTTCGAGAGAAGGAAGGAAGGAAACTTTTCCCGTAAAAGATCAATGGTTTCGTTGCTTGTGTGGCACGTAGCGCCGTCTTGTTGAAAGTAAACGTTGTCCATATCAATCTTTATGCAAAATACGGTGTAATAACGTTTTTGGAATGCCTAATTCCAAAGAACGACGAGGAATGGACAAACCTGGGTTTTCTTCAACACTTTCGCCTACAGCAGCAATATTCTCGGCTGTTCTTGAGCGACGTGCACGGGTTTTATTCTTCACATCACTAACTTGTCCCAACAGTTCGATTTTTCCACCAATTTCTGTATTGCGGTCCGACAAGGTGCTTCAAGACGACCCAAAAATGTTCGAGTTTTACGAACCGTCTCTGCCAAATTTTCACCATTTTTATAGTGAATTTTAATAATTTCGATGCGTTGTTGAAGCGTGTATCGTTCCTACTTAGTAATGACGTAGTTTCTACTTGTCAAATGTCAAAAAATGACAGCTCGAAAAGTGACATATACCGAAATAGCGGGCTATTCAAAATAACACCTCTTATTGGGAAACCCAGTATGTGTGTTGTGGCGCTAATAGATATTTCACCACATATAGTGGCATATCTCCGAATAAGACAGTTTCAATCTATAATAAATTGGGTTTTAGTACGTACAATGTGATCAACTCTTGTGTGACGTTTCTCAATTTCGTCATAAACATCATATTCCATGTTCTTTAATCCGGTGGTTAACCCAAACAAGTTTGACAACCCATTACTTAGTCGAAACCGGAACGTGAAAGTCAGCATTACTCAGCAAGTATTTCCTTTAGACTTCCGATCGATAGTTTAATTTTTTTTTTGATTTTTTTAGGCAAAAATGATAAATCGAATAATCTTACCTCGTCATTGGTATTTCATTGTATCTGATGTAAAAAATATATCCCAATAACACAGTGGCTGCAGCAAATAACAATCCATAACGATTCCTGTTCCTAAATACCAACCAAACCGGTATATGGTGATTGAAACGCACCCATAAGCTGCGTGATTTATTCAACCTCGCTCGCATGAGTCGTTCATCACGTTTGCGTTGATCCGCTCTTAAAAGTTCATACTCATAAGTAAATTTGCTTCCAAACGATAATTAAACTGTCACTGCCAGTTCGATAAATACAATTTTTACTTACATAAAATAATGAACGTAAACACTACTGAACTAAACTAATGTTATAGCATTTAAATAACTAAAAAACAGCCAAATATTAAATGTAATTGGATTGAACAAATTGTTGGGATGTGAGTCGAAAATAGTACAAACAAATAATTGAGTTCATTGCCAAAGTTTCGATTTTCAGAGCTTAAAATAATAATTTTGCCCTTAAAGAAGAACGAAGCAATTTTATTTTTTTAAATCAAAACCATCTACTTCTTTAGTCTGTACTTTTGATAATTTTGTTATGTGTTTACTATCTGTGGTTTATTTTGTAACAAAAGACTGAATATAATTTTAATAAAAATTCACAAAACTCATAGGGTTTTTTGAATTATTTTCGACTCACATCCCAAAAACTTGTTCAAACCAATTTAAGAAAAAAAATTGAGGCGCGAAGTTATCCTATTATATTTTAAATTTGTTGTACAGGCTCAGATAGTTAAGTAACGTAACTTTTTAGTCTCTACATGACACCAAGTGCCAATAGCTTATACTACACTTTACCCTTGTAACAATCAATAGAGTTATTCCTTAAGTTCAATAATAATAATAATGTTGGCAGTTCAACAAAGTTCATGGTGTGGATGTTAATTAGCATGTGCATCCAATAGTTCGTTTTTTATAAATCATTCTCAAAATGCTGTTAGTTTCAATGTCTCCCGGGGCAGACGGCTTATATCAAGATTTAAGTATCCAATATTGTCCACAAAATCTAGTACTAAACGCTTAAGCTTAGGATGGTCTCGTTGTTAAAAGTGAATTAATACTGCTACTACTTTTTCAATTAGGGTTAAGTAAAATAAAATTCAAAACCAAGTTTACGATACTGCAAAAAGTGTTTGACAAAACTTGTTTTTAATTTTTTGTTCTTTTCTATGTTAAGGCCTATTGACAACTCTTACTTATGTTCCTTCCAACTGAAGGAATACTTCAGCCCTGAGACAACCGAAGAGGTTCATTAGGCCATCGGAATCAAAAGCTAAAAAGCTTATCAAACTGGAACTGGTGGAGTACCACCACAAAAAGATGGGCCTGAGTGAGAACGATAAATGGCCTTTTTGCGAAGAAGCAACAGAGGCTCAGTGAACACGTGTTCTGCGATTGCATGACCCTGTTCATTGACTACACATTAAACATTACAAAAAAGTTATCTAAAGTTTTGATTAAACTTTAAATCCAAATTAACGATAGAAACAATACCTAATTGAAAATTAATGAAATCACAAAAACTGCATGAAGGTATAATTCTACAGTTAATCAACTTTTGTGCAGAAGTTTAAACGAGGTTGTTTCGCTAAGCCTAATGCAAGTTTTAAACTTGAATTACTGGTTTTATTGCAATTACAAAATATTCATGTTATAATTTTTTTGAAATTGATTAAATAACTCTACTGTATGTTACAATCTAATATGGCTGCTTTGAATTAAATTGATATGGTAAACGAAAGACAAAAATTGCACAAGATATCCGAAATGACCGCATGTATTTTTCTATATGACTCTAGAAACATCTTGAAAAGGAAACGTCGAACGAAATGCTTAATTACTACATTTCATAATATGCCAGGTGTACACTACTCATTCAGTCTCTATTATATTCCAAACTTAAGATATAGCCAAAAACTATTCCAATATCGTCACATTTTTTTATTCGAATTTTATTTTTACAACATGCTTAATAATAATATCATTAATAACAAAAACCATCGCTGAAAAATGCAAGAAAGAATTTTAAACAGTGACATACCAAAGAATTATATTGACACTACCTAATGACAACAAAGGCAACAATATTGGACATTGAGAGTTCTCTCAAGTAAGATGAAAATTACTTCCTTTAATTATTTCTTTCTTTCTTTTGCAACTGGTTTGGCTTGAATTTGAGACATTTAATATTGTATTGGGTTTTAAAGTATTTAGGTTAATTTAAATTTTACAATTTTTAACGAATGATTTTTTATATTTGGATAAAAAATAATATTGTTATTTCAGTACGTATGATAACCCACACCGAGACAAAACGTCGTAAAACATTTTAAAAATAAACAAATGAAGAAATGTTGATATTACTTGACAGAAGCAGAATAAGTCTCATTGACTTGTGGATCAAGAACTATAAGCCGTTCATAAAAGTAATGACATTTGAATACTTTTTGGCGATATTTTATGTTTGGAATATGATACGACCGGTTTGGTTTTATTTTTCGCATTTAAACTAAGATCTGTCATCATTTATCCCATTTAATTTTTTAAAGAAATGGGCTAAATCAGTCAGTTACTTCGCCATTGTACGCCACTTAGCGGACAGTTTGTAAAAAAATAATGCTAATGTGTTGGCCTTTTGCATAAAAGGTATAAACTACCTTTCCAATGAGCTTAAGTAGACTTAAATCGGATATAGAGTTGCGGAGATATCGCATTTTTTTCGAGAACATTCTTTTCCCCTCCCTTTATTTTATAAGATACTTCACAATGTTGTAGACGAGTAACAACAAGATTACAAAATGTAACCTAATGTTTATCTGCCCATTTGAGTTTTTTGAAATATAGCAGTTTCTAGTTCATTTTAAAAATGTGCCCTCTAGTGTTAGATATTGAAAGTTAACTATTGTAGTGAATTTTTCATGGCCATTATTGCCATAGATAAACAAACATAGATGCGCAAGGCCTCTCTATAAATTCAACACTGTAATGTACTCGATAGCAATTCGTGCTGTACTCTACTGTACGGCAAGACAGAGAGAGAGAATTGTACGCGGTAATAGATAGTGAGATGTTTTATTTATCTATGAGGGTAGTTAATGTTCCGTGTCAAGGTACGAATATTAATTTATTTCGTTTATCTATTGTTGAAAGAAGCCTTGATAATATATTTTTTGCACCTGTTAGACAATAAAGTTATTTATTTATGTTGTTCTTCAAGTTAGTTTGGATACGAGAGTATACGAAGTGTTGTCAACTTTCATTGCGTTTTTCTAAATATCCATTTTAATTGATTTTAAAAATATTGAGTGCCTAAATCATTATTTAATATTAAATATGAGGGAAGTGCTAAAAAATGTCGCAATAGGTGCAGCTTCTATGACTGTTCCAACAGCTTAACAAACACAGCTAATATACATATGTTTAGATTTCCTAAAAACCCCCAATATTAATTCTTAATTTACATTTTTGAAAGTTGATGATGGTTTTTCAAAAAAGAAACGTCGAAGTTAAAATTTGTAAACGCTATCTAATTCTCCTCAAAAAGTAACAATGAGAATGTGCTTTTCATTTTTTTATATCTGTAAAAACAATGTCAGAAATAAATAAAAACTAAAATCGCAAAAAATCCACCATTTAAAAGGTGTTTAAATTGTACAACTTTCCTCTAATTTAACCGACATTGTAACTCCTACCGTTTCCAAGATTCCAATGCTATCCCATAATTATCTTTGACACAGTGTATATCAATAGAGTTCAATCTTTGCAAGTTAGATAAAACTGAACATAAATACCTATATCTTTCGATTCAATCGTCCGAAAAGTGTATGTAAAACACCCCGTATAATAAATAAAAATACTTTTAAAATTAATTTTAGTTAATCAACATTTAAATGTGTCTAAAAATTATCAAAATATTTTGGGCGTACCTGGTATATAAGCATTCAACACACAACGTTTGTTACGAACGAGAAACACTCTTTGCTCTGGTCTAAACATATTCACGTGCCCAGTAGGTACAATACAATTTTATTTTTTAGCTGTTGTAGCGGCAACATCTATTGGTTGTTAGAGAACTAGAGGTTCCACTGCTGTTTTTGAGTATTAATATTGCCATAAGCGTTGATCATCTATGTTTGCTTATCTATGCTATTGCTAATACACTTTTTTCCCGAAAACTGTAAGACCAATAATTTCGGAGATACGGCCGGTCGATCGATAACCTTAGTGAAACACGGAAAAGACATCAATCTAAGATCGACAATTATTATTGTCACAAATGGTATATTTAATATGTGGTTAATGTGTACAAAAAAAAAAAAGCAGTGCAAAGAAAACAGAAAATTATAAAAAGCTATATTTAAAAGCATAATATAAAGCATTCAAGAGAGGCAGTTTAAGTTTACAAAAAAAAAAGCTACTAAAATATTTTAAAATATATACATTCAAATTCTACATATATTTATGCTTAGATCTACGTGCCAAATACCGATTCAACCATAAAAAATAGAAGCTGATAGAAAACATATGTTTGACAAATGTGATCACTTTTCTAAACAGAAAAATAATACCAGGATCAAATAATGGTACATACTCAGCTTTCACGCGTTGCTTCACATGTTTCTCCAAGGTTTCTGGAGGATATTTTATGTAATACATTGAAGCTTTCTGCAGAATACTTTCAAAATCCATGTTATCTGGTATTTGGGATAGTAGGCAGTGTATGCTGGCCATGTCACAACCTTCATTTAGGACCTCGTCTCGACGATGTATAACTAATGCTGTTGCTACATAGAGAGGCATCAATTTGGGTGAGGCTAGGAAGAAGTCGTACAATCTAACAACATCTTTATATTGGTTCAAAGAGTGGCCAAACCATGTGAGATACCAAGGCAGAGCAAACATTGTTCCTACAGTTGCTCTGAAGAATTAAAATTCAAACAATAAATTTCAAAAACGCAAAAATAATGTTTTTATGAAAATAATTAAAAGTAAACAATCCTGACCATCAATCATTAGTGAATGGGGCCTAACAAGTAAGATTATTAGAGCAGTAAAATTTAAAAAAAATCATACGAATGTGGCAAATATATTTATAAATATATCTAAAAGAAGTATTTAAAATTATGTTGGTACTCACTTGTCCATAAAATTATGTAAATCACGATCCGCCATAAACATTAATGCATACATATAATTCAATCTATACGAGGTTTGTTCCATTGTAGGCTCCATACATTCTTTCAAATGATCTGTACTTAATTTCTCCATAATTCTAAACGCAATAACTTCGCGAACAACTAAAAGAAATGTTACAGCTACGTCATGGTAACCCTAAAAGTATAAATAATATCCTTAATGCATTTTGATAAGTTCATATTAATAATTTACCTGATAATACCGTAGATGTGGGTATTTTATAATCACTCTTAAAATTAAAACTGTAAGTTGATCTTGCAAAGCAACACGCTGTTTGTATGGAATGCCTGGTGGGAATCTCTTTAATGACCTGTTGACATCTAAAACTACTTGCTGATATTCGTTATGGCTAGATAATTCCTCTAATGATGGTATAGTTTCATCGGGGTTTGGATCCACTTCCAAAAGCAATGGCCATACTTTTTGTCTGAGATCATCTAAACAACTAATTATAAATAACATTATAAACTATGATTAATTCATATGTTACCAGCTACTAATCCATGTTTACTTAAAGCTAAGTTCCTCCAAGTCTGTAATGTAGAATGAACGTTTTCTAAAGCGGACTCAATCTGTTCTCGTTTCTCTTTTTCCTCTTTAGTCTCCAAATCTACAAAAGTTTATAATTACCCACAAAAACTTATAAAAATATACGTACAATATTCTTACTTTTATCAAATTTCAGTTCCGTTCTGGTATCCTCAATTTCATCAGAATCATTATTTCCAGATCTTTTTTCCGAAGCAGTGTCATAATTTAATAAAGAACTTTCTTCTTCAAGACTACTCAATTCCGAATCGCAATTTTCCATAATTTACCGTGATTTGTCCCGTAACTTTACTTATTAATTTATTTGTTAAAATTTATTATCATTTTAAAGATAAATAAATATTCTAAGAATTTTCGATATTATGTATAAAAATTATAATTTTTGTATGTTTTCTTTTTGGTTTATGTAGACATACTAATGACAAATGACATACTATCAACATCATTAATTGTCAATTAAATAATCAAGGAAGTACAAACGACACAATGACATTAATGTTGTCACCTACCGCTCACCTCACTCGCATTTTCTATAAATAATTATTATTCGCTATGAAACATTCTGAAGTTAATTTCTCAGTTAACTGTCATCGAATTTGTAAAAAGACCAAATAAAAATTGCTATTTCGCGTCGAAGGATAACCAGAGAAAATCAACGTATGAGCTTGACAGATGCGCGAACTGCTAATATTAGTATGCCGCCATGTTCCAGCCTTAACATTGGCGTACCGTCTTAAGGGGTCCAAATTATGTGGGAGAAAAAATTGTATATACATTTTTTAACAACTCGTGACTAACAGTTTCCAATGCGTGCATGTTTTTAAATTTAAAATAAATCAAATATAGATTATTTTCTATCTAATATATCATTTTTTTAAACTAATTTTGTTAGCCTAAACAAATTGTATATTAATAAACCTTTGTTTTCCGATTCTTATTCCTTCTGCAGAACGTAAACTGGTACTCGATGAGAACGTGTAGCAGTTGAAATCGGAGTTTTTAGTTGCCCTGTTTGCGTACAATTTGTGATTTATGTTTTTATTAATTTTATTTATTAAATACGTTGCCATGTTTTATCTTTTATAATTCGTTTTTTTTTGTTGATTTTTAGTAATAGGTTATGGTTATAGCCTCAGAAAAATAATATTTTTCTGAGTTATAGCTTACAGCACAGCATTTTTTTATGCCGTGGTTGTAGGCTATTTTCAATTTATTCTTCTCTACCTTATCCGTCTGAGTACTATCCACGTGATACCTGGTACTATCAGTTCGCAAAATGTTCCAACCAGTCTTTCGTTAAAGCCTCGTGATTTTACTGTTTTAGTTCGCGCAGTCGTATTACATACTTACCGATGATGGAACGGACCTAATAGAATTCAAGTGAGGTGAGTGATCATGTCAGACCAGCCCACCTGATCTGTGGAATCATAATTTGTAATAGTGAATTTCCTTTTAAGCCAACTATCAGGGCGAGGCACGGTTTAGTGAATTAGCACAGCACTGCCTCACTTTTCTCGGTCGTCCTCCTCCTAAAATGGAAAATTAATTAATTAATGACAGTGCCAGACAATAAGGTATTTCCTTTTAGCACTGCAAAGTTGAAAGACTTATAATATAATAAATCCCTGAGAGTAATAACTTTATAAGTGATTTATTTTACCACTCACATCAGTGCGATGCAAATAATATATTCTTCATACTCAGTTGTATTTTGTCTTATAAATGGAACATTGAATTTAGTTTTGTAAAATTTAGAAAAGGAGCGCGTGACAAACTGACGCTTTGTTTAAATCTGATTTTACATTTTGTTAAATTAGAAGTTTGATTATTACATTATTACAGCTCTGGCAACGCTGTCTTTTTTGATAGGTTAGAGCTTTCTATTCTATGTTCTATGATTCATCTTTCCCATTTTGTAAATAAACTGAATTTTTCCGTTTTACGAAATTAGCTAGGTATTCTATTTTCTAACGTATACTCTTATATTCGTGTTCAATTTGTATAAAACCTGATCAACTTTAAAAATCCTACTGTACGCTCACAGTAACATTCACAAACTAATAAATATAAATTTTGAGTTCTGAGACACGCAAATAGTTTTTGTGCCTGGTACAACACATTTTACGAGTATATATCTTTATTGTTCTCAATAAAAAGGGAATATCAGTCTCGAAATGGTAGATGAAAATGTAAAGGTCGACATGAACGAAACCGAGAACTTTGTTACAAATACTAATGATCCAAAAAATGTACAGGAACTCACTCAGTATGTAAGTACACTATGTTCATACTTCATAATCTAAACATTACACTCTATTTACTTAAGTAGTTATTAAAAAACACTGGCAATCCTATTTTGTGTTAAAATGTTGTTTCAAGCATAGATAAACAAGTTCAAAGTATTATAGTTCGCACTCATAGGTACATACCCTGCAGACTAATCCAGATGTGCTCTTCATAGAAGGTACAGTAAATGCCGCCAGTTGTGGGATATTTTCCACAAGCTTGAGTCTTGGCCCAAAAATGAAAAAACTTGCTAACATAATCTACTGCTCCAAATGTATGTATATTTTTCCACTTTGCTGTTGTATTAGAATTGCGTGATTAAGTTGAATTCTTAAGGTAAAACTATTAAATTATCTATTACTTATAAGTATTTTCGTTTTCGTAAATTTTGAGAGGAGTCAGTAAATGCTTTAGCATCAGAATGCTAAGTAAAGTATGTATATGTAATTAATTAATATTTAATGAGTCGAGTAATTTATAGTACCTACATATAACCATCGTAACCAAAATACGTGAAACATACCATACTTAATTAAGTATGATTGTAACTTATCTTATTATTTTACAGGTCCAAAGCTTGTTACAAACAATTCAAGACAAGTTCCAGAATATGTCTGATCAAATACTGACTCGAATAGATGAAATGGGTGCACGTATTGATGATCTGGAAAAGAATATCGGAGACCTAATGACGCAGGCTGGTGTAGAAGGACCTGACAAATAATTACTGTTATATTATAAAAATACTGTACAAATTAATATTATTTAATTTGTAACCCACTAATGTAATGTATAAGTATCATAGTGCACGTTTTTATTTTATGTATTAAAATAATTAAACAATATTAAGATACATATCATTATATAAGATCATATTCGAAATTAGTATTCGTTCAACAATCACAGGGATGTGTCAATTTTTTAAAGATGTGTGTAGCTTACTTTTATGTTAACAGTATACAACCTTACTTGGATGTTGCACAATCAATGGAAATACACTTAAAGTAAAAAAACGTAATTAAATAACTAAATCTGCGTGACTCAGAGCATTATCTTCTATAAACTGATGTGTGTATTTTCGTGACAGGTTGTACAGTGTACATGGCACAACATTGAAACATAGATCAATATCTCTCATCTAAATTCAACCACCTTAACTCTTGAATAGACGTTAAATTTAACCGAATTTTGGAAAGTTGCTAAGTCTTTGAGCAACAGTTGGTCTGTAAATTACATCACTATAGGTTAAAATAGTCAAAATCATGGAAGATAAAATAATGTAAACTTTGCAAAGCCACCCTTCAATAAATTAGAACGGTGATGATCAAAGGGAAGATCTTCATCCATATCGAGTCTCAGGTTATTTATATAATAATAATAATAAGCTTTATTGTCTAACGGAGAAATCTCCAATAATAAGACAATACAATACAATTCTAATGTATAATAAACAGAAATAATATAAAAAACATAATACATTCAGTAATCCAAAGAAAGAGATGAAAAAAAAGAAAAAAAAAAGAGTCAATACAAAAAAAAAACAAATTGAACAACTTCGACATTTCAATTTTAATGAGCCTGAATTGCACTAGCGATGAAAATACAAAATCTTTGATACTTAATACAATTCAAATCAGCATCAGAACAGTGTATATTGAAAAGCTCAGAGGCAGCATATATTGGGGTTCGCCTAAGGTAATTAGAATTAGGAATGGGATTCAAAAAAGGATGCGCATTTCTGGTTGTACGGATTGGTGCTGTAAACGGAACCTGAGAAAGAAGCTCAGGGCAATCAATCAATGAATTGCGGATTTTATACAAGAACTGAAGAAAAAATATTTTCCTTCGATTCAATAGCGAATCAAATTGAAATCTGTCCAGCAAAAGTTGCTGGTCAATACCTCTACATGGATAACGACCATCAATTCCAAGTGCCATACATTTCAAAAATTTTCCCTGAACACCCTCCAGCAGAGTCTCATATTTCCTGTAAGTTTAGACTGAATCCGATTCCCAACAATTTAGATATAAGCAAGTTATGATCTACTCTATCGAAGGCCTTAGAAAAGTAAGTATAAATAGCATCAACTTGATATTTTTTATCCAGTGCACGACCAACAAACTGTGAAAAACATGACAGGTTTGAAATAGTGCTCCTTTTAGGATAGAAACCATGTTGTTCAGGAATCAATACGTGGTTTAACTGAAAGAAAAGAGCTTCACACAACGACATCTCAAAAACCCTCGAAAATGCCGATGTGATAGACACAGGTCTATAATTGTGTACCTGCGATTTGTCACCTTTTTTGAATATCGGCGAAACCCTCGCACTTATATGAAGTATAAGCTCAATAATTGAACTATTATTTATTTTGAACAAAAAATCAGGATGAGATTTTTGTACCCGGTTGAAAAAAGTAAGCTGTTTATATAAAGATCAGTAAGTCGACCTTGTAAGGATAATTTACTTTATTTTGATTCCCAAATAAACCATTTTTAGATTACAACATATTATTTATACAAAAAAAAAATCTATTAGCGTGATTCATTATCACTAGAGTAATCATATGTATCAGATTCAGTTGCAGACTCATGATGTTTTAAAGAATCTAATGTATCCTGACTCTTGTTGACATTCCTTACACTGTCTTTCGATTTCGCACTTGTGATTCCTGGTCTTTTTTCTCTATGTGTTGTTGAAAATATCATACCCAGTGAGCCCAATGATTGACTAGATCTAAATAACGAAGATTTAGATCCAGATTGTTGGTGATGAATTTTATCCGATAATCTTAAAGATTTTTTGAACTCCTAGAACAAAATTGTTGATATTAGGATTAAGTAAAACTTTATAAACATTATTACCAAATCCATTTTATCTCGAGTGTTATGAAAGTCCTGTTAATGAATAAAATTGTAACAAACATTTTATACATTAACAAAAAGGCACATATCTATTACCTTTAAATCTAAGTCTTCATCAATGGCATCAATATGATTATAAGCTTTAGTAAGAATCTCTAAGGCTTTTGCATGATATCCCATTTCAGTACTGATGAAATCTAGTAAAATAGACTTCATGTCGTGTAGTTTTTGTTTCTCGAACGTGTTAGTTTTTTCTTCAATGCTGTGTACCGTTTTAGATAGTTCCGCTGTTGCTTTAACATACTCCGTTTCAGCTTGGATCTAAAAATGAAAGTCTTAAACAGATATTTATAATGGTAGGTAACAAGTTATTCTTGCCAGTGAGTTGGAGAACTTAACACTCAATTCTTGGGTTAAGCCTCTCTTCAGGCATTAGATCCTTACGATTTCATAATAAATACAATTTTATGGGTCTAAAGTGAACGGTTTTGCAGGAATTTGCCTCTAATCTAAAGTCAAGTGCCTGAGATACTACCGTGTAACATTAAATTTTTCCATATTTAACAGTAAGTAGTTGGCAGTACACCAGCAATGATGACGGACGTTTAAGTCCTGCTGGAGAGCATGACTTATCCTCAGAGCCGCATATAATTCCAAATACCTTCAAATCATCTGCAAACAGAAGAGAATTACTCGAGATATCAAAAATTAACGGAGCAACATTGCTTTACTGAGGAGCACCGCTTGTAGCAGAGAACTGGCGAAATCTAAAACCGTTATATTGGACGAACTGGCTCCTGTCAGAGATAAAGGAATTTAAAAAAAATTCTCCAATCTATCACTAAAACCAATCTTGTACATTTTTAATTTTATTATGTTATAATCCAAACGATTAAAAGTTTCTGAAAAGTCGGTATAAATGGTGTCAACCTGTTTGCCCTGACCAAGAGCTCGGAATTGTGGTTTGTAGAAATTCCGACAAGTTTATTACGGTTGAACGATTATGGAAGAATTCGTGTTGTTGAATGATGATACGGTTTTTTAGTTACTGAAGGATTTTGTCTTGTAGTATCAAATCTAATACCTTTTGAGAAGTTCGACAAGATGGAAATCGGATGATAGTTGGTAAGAACATATTGCCCCAGTCCGCCATTTCCCTCAGTCCAAATAAGAATGTTTTTATTTTATTTTGTATAATAAAATGGTCATTAATTTATTAATTTTTGTTGTTTTTAACAATAATAATAGACTGTGTAGGTACTGTACTACTCATTTATGATTTCTTCAGTGAATTTTAACTAAAACTTAAATAATTACATAACTATTTCCTTAAGAGGCCGACATTCGCACCCCAATATTAATTTCTTCATAGTGAATTGATTTAATTCTTTTGACAAGTGTCAATTTGAGAATTATTAGGTATCAGCAAATAACAAACCTACAAACGAGGACTTGTGCTCTTCCTGATCTGTACCTACCCAAAACTGTTGAACCAAAAAACTCTTACTTAAATATAATTTAACAGTCTTAGTTTTAATTATTCAAAGTTGAAAAATGATCAACGATTAAGACTTGTTTTTTGTAAAATGAATCACTTTAATCTGGGCAAAATCCGAGAAAATCGTTCTTTTAAGAGAATCGAACTTTACCGATTCAGACAGAACTGTTTAATTTATTGTTTGCTATTTTATAAATTAAAATGACCTTTTGGCAAAGCGGTCACCGTAAGTTTTCTCATGAAACGTCATTGATGGGTGTATTTAGTTTAAGATTCAGATACAAATTAATTACTTACTACTGCTATTGGTGCCCATTCGTACTGATGTTACCAGTACAGTACTGGTTTTTGTGGGCATAAGTCCTGGTTCGTCATTAAACAAAACCAGTACACCAAAAGTACTGGTTTTAAAATCGTTAAAAGTAAAAAAAATTAACGCCACTTGGTTTCGGGTTCGTACGAGTCAGTTTACTCGGTTTTTAGTTCCAGCTCTTAGCCTGTGCATTTATTTAGTCGAGGGTTTAGTTTCAATTCGGCCTTTCGGCCACAATCGATAATTTAATTTTAATAATTTATTTTATTATATTTATGTAATATGTTTATTTGGCAAAATTATATTTCGATTTTCACATTTCTTATTTAAATAAACGCAACATTTGTAGATTTTTTAATTTATCATAGGTAAGTAGGTATTGTGCTGGTTGAAAGTTGGAAAAAAATGGTCACCTTAGGTAGGTACTATGAAAATAAGCAAAATATGTAAGACAAACTTAAATATTATAGAGATATACTTACAATTTGGTGTCTATTTCTAGGATTTCGGTCCCTAATTCGATCTAACTGCTTTTTACGAATAACTTCTTTTTCTCGCGCTATAAAAATTTCTTTCACTTCCTCTTTAGCCCGCTTACAAATATCTTCATATTTTGAAAACTGACAGACTACCTTTGAATCTAATGTTTGTACTCTAAGATCACCATAATCGGCCAGAATTGAAAGGGAATCAGCAAAATTCTCCAAACCATTAGTTAATGACTTATTTATATTTTCATTTGTAACGTATGCTAGAGTGACACGAGCTAATTCATCGTTTTTATCACGAATTCTAGCTGCTTTTCGTGTATACTGACCAAATGTATAACATAGTTCAGAGATATTTTTTTCAGCATGATTTATGCGGTCTTGGATGAACTTTGCCTCTTCTTCACTAAAAGTATATTACATATTTCTTAATGAAATGAGTTTAATGAAATTACATAACATATTTACCAATTACTACTGTTTTTTGTTCTAAAACTGTTCAGCATGTTTTTAGTATTTGATTATACCTACATTACAAAATGTCAACTAAACTCAATACAAACAAAACCTCTAAATCAATATAAACATAATTTATTAGAAAAAATATCAAATTGTTACAATAATAATTAATTACACAGTGATAAAAAAATAATTATGAAATCAAATAATAGGAAACTTAATTGATTAATGTTACTCAACAATGGCATATGAACTACCAGTGCAAGCAAAAGCTAATCTAACCTTTTTGTTGACTAATATTTGCGTTGGTATTTTAACATCTTTTTTATCACCTGAGCCACAACTACCATGTTCATTCCAACCCCAGGCAAACAACTTTTTGTCCTTTGTCACCACTAAGTTATGCTCAGAGCCAACACTTAATTGAATTACATTTTTTAAAGTTGGAACTCTATCAGGCTTATGCGTTACATCTCTCTCTGCTCCCAACTGGCCATAACAGTTCCTGCCCCATGTAAATACATCACCGTTTCTTGTCAGCCCAGCACTATGTGTCCACCCTGCATATATTTTTATTAGTGCCTCATTGTTAAAAACCTCCAAAGGCACATAACTGTTAGCTACACCAGGATCAACTCCTAGTTGGCCAAATTTATTCTCCCCCCAACTTAGGACAGTTCCATTCTCTCTTAAAGCTAATGTGTGATGTTGTCCACTAGCCACACTAATAACATCTTCTAAATCGGGTACTCGAGAAATGCTTAAATAACTGCTGTCATCGTAGTTATCTCCTAAACCAAGTTGACCTTTGGCACCAGTTCCAGCAACTAGAAGACCACCATCTTTGGTTATCATTGCAGAATGTCTTAAACCGCAACTAATCTCTTTAAACCCAGTTGCTAATTTTTGCGATACTTGCAGCCTTGATGGGATGCCCGTGCATGTTATGCTTTTTGATAATCCCAACTGCGTATTACCATTATTGCCCCACACGAACTGTTTGCCACATTCAGAAACAGCTGCAGAAAAGTCCCAACCGCATGATATTTGAACAATCTTATACTCCTTAAGAATCTCAAGTTGAGTAAATCTTAAAGTGTCATCTATGATGCCCAATTGACCTCTAGAGTTCCATCCACAACAATAAACAACACCATTATTATCTAAAATTAATGTATGCCCAGCTCCACCAGCTACCGAAATGATATTTTCAGGATTAATATCGCTGTTTCTTAAATTTACTTCCTTAGGTTTGATTTCTTCATCGGATTTGTATCCTAATCCAAGCTGACCGTAGCTGTTAGCACCCTATGTAAACAAAACAAATTTGTAATTGTAAGTAAGAATACGATGTATTTTGAGCAATCCGACTTACCCAAGCAAATAAACTCATGATTTGGTTTAGTTTTAGATAAATATCAGTTTTTGGGATGCTTGAGAAATGCACGCGTCTCTTTCTTTATGTCTAAAAGAAAAAAAGATAGGTTAAGTAGATGATGCAGTTTCTTCGTTTAATATTTTTTGTATTTTTTTTTTCTCTTACCCTGAGAAAAATAATTTTCTGAGGTCTTACCTTATGTTCTCTGATAAAGCAACTCTGATAACATTAAAATAAATACGACTTTTAATTATTCCGTACAATATACAATCGGAAACATATTGTAGAGAAATTACGTGGTTTAACTAACAATTAAGCAAAACAAACACATATGTATAAAATTAAAATGGTATAGGTATAATTGACTTTATTTTTATATTAAGAATTAAGACAATGGTTCGTTATCGTTGTTCGTAATTACTTAAGGTCTAGGCACAATTAAAATTTAAGAATTAATTCTAACCAATCAGAATGCAGTATAGGATTTGTTTATATGCCATACTGCATTCTGATTGGTTAAATTTTAAATATGTTCTTATAAGTCTCTAGCATTAAGCCTTCTAGTTATAAAATTCAATCAGTTTCTCTGTTCTGTGAATTTTTCAGTCCATGATACAAATTTTCAAAAACAAAGAGCATCCCACCACAGAGCATTACTGAGACCCATGGCCCATTAACAAAATTGATGCGCCTTGGATAGTTGATGCGCGTTGGATCTGCAGTCTATTTTGGGATCGAACAGCTGCAGGAGTAAAATCGTTTTGTATTATCGAAAATATTCAAGCCAAATTACTGCGTCATACGAAACTACTTGACAAAATCAAATAATTAAATGTTATCGGTAAAATTACATATTGTTTAGTTTTAAGCAATATGAACGAAACATTTTTTTTTTCAAATCTTATTAAATTTAGGAGGTTTCGCAACAGCGTCTGTTCTCGCAAATGACGTTTCTCGTAGTGGGAATATTTGTCAGAGTCGGCTTCACCACAAGTCAGTTAGGTTTTATTCGTGGTATATTTTGATTGTTAAGAATTCAGATATACTTGTGATTAAAATTGTAACGAAGGTGGGTGTTTCTTTCTAAGAATCTAGAGGTCTCTCCACTATATAATTATTTAAATCTCAATTGTCGATATAATAGATAGATTTCTAGGAAAAGGCGTACGTCGATTAAAGCTCTGTCTCTTAAATCAACACCTTAATTAATTTTAATATTAATTTATATTTTAATCATACCTAGGTTTGTTTTTGGCTGTTTTGATTATGTATTACATATTTAGATTGTGCTTGTGGGCTAAAAATGAAAATTTTATATTTCCAAAGTTAAAAATAATATTATTTGTCTGCCAATTCGTTAAGAGAAATGGAGATCTAATATCATATCGCATGATTTTGAGCTTGTTATTGTATATATGTATTTATAATATGAAGGTAGTTTGATAAGTCTGTGACTTTAAAAGCAAACCATTTTTTCGGTACGAAATCATTTAGTTTTTCTACATAATCTCCTTTTAGCCCCATACGTTCTTTGTTCAACGTTCTAAATAATTAGATTCCCCAAGGCCCTCAAAATAAGCGTTTGGTTCAAGGATGATCTCCTCATCCGACTCGAATCTCCTACCCCCCACCCATTTCTTCAGGTTTGGAAAAATATTCGGCGGGGCCTACATCTGGAGAATATGATGGATGTAGTAGCACTTCGTAGCCCAATTGATGGACTTTTGCTATGGTGACTATAGGTACACGTATGCACCCGTACATTGTCCTGATGAAACAACACTTTTTTCTTCGATAAATGTGGTCGTTTATGCTTTACAAGAGTGGTAAATCTGTTCAACATCTTTGACTAATATTCGCCGGTAACCGTTTTACCCTTTTCAAGATAATCGATATGAATCTTAGCCTTATTCGGTACACCCGTAGAAACCTTCTGTTTCGATTGTTGTTTGGTCATCTACGGTAACGATACGGCGCAAAAACTGGTCACACGGTTGTATTTGTGGTGGATTGTGAGCAATCGCGGCACCTATCGCGCGAACTGCTTTTTCATATACAAAAATTCATGAAAAATGTTATGCATCCGCTCAGTTGGGATGCCCACCAGCTCGCGCACTTTCAGTTTTCGATCGTCCAATACCATTACATGGCTTTTATCAAGAATTTCTGACGTAACGGCTTCTTTTGGACGATATCTGAACGTTCAGCGTCACTTGTACTGATAAACCACTTTTTATAATACCTAATTGAAATTGATCGTTCAGAGATCCCACAGTTACTGCACGGGAAATTCAAAAAGACACGGACTTATCAATCCAACCTCGTAGTATATTCTTGGCAATGAAGTATTTATAGGTTTAACATAATTTTTTATTACTTTCTAAAATTGCTTTATTCCATTTTTTTATTTATTTTTTATTTACCAAAAGGGAATATTTCAGTTAAAATATAATAACAGTAATATTACATTTGATCAAAGCCGGCCCTGTGGAAAAATAAGCTACTGGTGACCATGCGCATTAGGGACAGCTTTACACTTTTGTACTACGGGATTATCATTCTAGAGTATCTAGATTATAAGAGTTCTGTGATCATGCCCACCCAATGTTGCCTTTTTGCATACAATTATCAAATTTTAACATAATTTTGCCGTCAATGTCATAATAAAATCACACATAATCTTGAATATGGCCGCACTATATGGAACCCATTGTACGAAAGTGCAGTGTTCAAAGAAAATTTTTAAATTTCTTGCCTTTTTACTAGATTATCGCTATCCATATAAGGGAATAGATCAGCGTGTTTTGCTGGACAGATTTCAATTAAATTCATTATATTCATTAGTTGATAGAAGGAGAATAATATTCCTGGTTCAGTTCTTATACAAATTATGCAACTCTTTAATAGATTATCCGTCTCAAGTCTCTTTTTTAGTCCCAACACGGATGACTAGAAATCCACTGCCTTTTTATAATCCCATCCCAAATACAAATTTCCTTAAGGGCCCCCCGATAATATGCTGCATGCCTAACTTCGGATAATATTGTGGTGACTGGGTGACCATGATAAAAGATGACAAATGACAAGAAAAGGTTAGAATTTAAAATATTTTAAGCTTAGCTCAAACATAATATATAAATCTTTGAATATATTCTAAGATATAAATATATAAAAATTTCTAGTCGATTTTATTTAGTATTTCAAATATTGTAGTATGCATCTTGATTGTTTTAAATATTTACTTTACTGCTTATTTATTGTACGTGTTATTGAAATAAAATGTAATTACGAATTCATTAATTTACCTGAAGATCACCTGCCATATTATTTTACAAGTTTTCCTGAAATAGCTAGAACCTGCAGTTCAGATGGGAATTGTCCATATAAAGCATATATCAATGTTACAAAATATTGGGGTTATGAATACAATCATTCGTGGGGGAAACAGTATAATATTCCAACATGTCCTGGAGATCATAAAGGTTGGGTACAGACCAAATTCGACCAACAGAATACATTCTACAGTCAAGCAGATTTCGGTTATATCAAAGATCAATTAAGAGAAATGCGTGTAATGTGTGCACCGTTATATCCTGATGATAGTTCATTGGAGTGTAGTGACCATTTAAGATTCTGCAGAGCCAGAAACATAATGCTAAATTTTACGAGACTTCCTGAAAATAAGGAACCAATACGTTACAAAATGGATGTTTTGGAAGAGGGTGATATCGGTGGTTACTGTGAATTATATAAAAATAGATTAGAGGAACAATGTGATCATATAAGTCCATTACAAAGTTGGGGACCTGAACTAAGGTACTTTACTAGACTTAAACGTAGACCTATAGTTGAAGGCGACTGCGATGTAGTTGTAGAAAGGCCAACATTTATTATGAAGATAGATGCTAGTATGTATATCTACTAAAAATTTTAACCATATACCTACTTACCCTAACAATCAAAAATATGTTTACGAAGATACTTACCATGCATTGCTTTCTCAACACACTGCAGCATATAATTTTCGCTCATTATTTATTTCTCTAAAAAACTAATATTTGGTTTCGTGTGGCAAGAGCTTAATAGCTTAATCTGTCTTTTGAAGTAATCTTTATTCACATAAATAAATAATTTAAATTTGCGTTTAAAAATTAGTTTTTTCGGAATACTCAATAAATTCTAAAAGCTAATAATAGAATAAATATGTGGTATATATCTGCACCCTCTCATATTATTATTATTAATGACATAAGAGCTACAGAAATAGTGTTATTAACGTATTAACAATACTTCGTACTGGTTTAAAGAAAGATTTGGTGTAATATACGACTTAGGATCAGAAGAACGTGACTTAATGTTCACTCCCTGCAAGTGATTTTTATCCCAATTAAATTGTTACTTAAGCCTCTCTGACCTAAAGACCTCTTTTGTTACTAATTTTAATAAAGCTCGCTAGTTGCCCCAAACTTTTCATGAGGTTGATGGTCTCTACCAGATACGTTATTATTAGAATTATTTGTAAACTATAATAATAATCCTATCAACTAGCTTGAGAGGTATGTGAGTCTGTGAGTTATGTATTATAATTTTTCCAATAATCATGCCGCGTCCCGACAGGAAATTGAACCACAACACACTGGCATATGTTGGCGATAGGAAACGACTTTCCTCGCTTGTACACTGAAATACCTACAAAACGTTAACCTGTCGTAAATTGTTAATTAATTGTATGTTAGAATCTATATTATATATTTTATAATTATTAATATATATCTGAGAGGTCTGGTCTGTCACGAATATTTTTTTAAAAAAGCATTCGGTTCTTCTCGTGCCAGTTCCCAATAATTTATTTCATTTAAGTATATCAACTATAAAATCATGATTAGCCACCAATATATTATTTTATCGCGCGATCGACAGTACTGTAACATGTTTTCTTGTCTGAGCTTTATTCTAAAGATAAACATTAGGTCAATGGTAAAGTTGGCCAAAATTTGATAACTATTTTTCTATTTCAGCAGTAAACATGTATCACCATTTCTGTGATTTCTTGAATCTCTACGCTTCAATACATTTGAATGCATCTAGGTACGATGCTTTCTCTACAGATGTAAACATATTTATATGGGAAACATACACATATCGTTCAGCATTCCAAAAATCCTGGGAAGCATTTACACAGCATCCTTTACTAGATCTGAAAACATTTTCTGGGAAAAATGTTTGCTTTAAAAATGTGGTATTTCCTTTGTTACCACGAATGATATTTGGACTGTATTACAATACACCTATAATATACGGATGCCAAGGTAGTGGATTATTTGATGCATTCTCCAAACATTTTTTACATAGATTGAAGATTCCATTACATGAAAAGTATAATTCTAGAGTTAGAATAACTCTAATATCGCGTGGTACAAGATATCGTAATATACTTAATGAAAATGAGTTATTGGATTCTATCAGAGATAATGAAAATTATGAAGTTAGAAGAGTGATGTATGATAGAAATATGCCGTTTCAAAATCAATTGGAAATTACCAGGAATACTGATGTTTTAATCGGAATGCACGGAGCTGGGTTGACACATTTGTTGTTTTTACCTGTGTGGGCGGCTGTTTTTGAATTGTAAGTAGACGTCAGATCAAAGCCTTTTTGAATTTTTATTATGGTCTAGAAAACCTAAAAAAGTATGCATTTGTGATACGGTCAATCCAGTCAAAAGCATAATTATTCTGCAATCAAGATTTTTTATTATAACATATACTGATATTTTACAATCTACTTCATAATATGAGTGTATTTAAATTTGAAAGTGAAATGCCCATTCGTATTTACACTTATAGAGCACAAAATTAAACATTGATTAGTGTTGACTGAGGTCTTCTGGCCATATTTTATTCAATCTTCGGTTGGTGGGCCCGTTTTTGTAAAGGCCTTCTATCTCTTCGTTTGGGTGGTTGTTTATTCTGTCTTGGTAGTTGATCTGATTGTGTCGGTGATGTACGGGATTCGTAGATCGTCGTGGAGAGTTCGATTGCTGATGTACCATGGTGCTCCTACTATTGCTCAAGTTTTTGATTGGAGTGTGTGTAGTATTTTAATTCTAGTTGGGTTTGCACAACCCCAGAGTTGAAGTTACCGTATGTCCAAATGGGCTTTAACATTACCTTGTATAATAGAAGTTTATTTTTGGTAGATCATTTAGATTTTCGGTCCATCAGCCAGTACATTTGCTTATATTTGATATCTAACTGGCTTCTCTTTTTTAGATATGTTTTTCCCAGGTTAGGCTTCTATCCAGGTGTAGTCAGTTCTAGGTACTTAGCGTCAGTTTTGACAGGAATTTGTGATCCATCAATCGTGACGAGTGGACAATTACTGTGACAGGTTGTGAAAGTAACTTGGATTGATTTAGAGTGGTTGATTCTCCATTTTTTGTACCATGTGTTCAATTGGTTTAGGTGTGTCTGCATGTTCCTCGAGGAAGAAATTGGGTCTTTGTGGACAGAAAGGATCGCGACATCGTCTGCAAACGCCGCTAATATTGTTTGTTCTGACTCGGGTAGACCGTTGGTATATAGGAGATAAAGTAATGGTCCAAGTACACTTCCTTGGGGAACGCCAGATTGTACAGGATAGTTGGTGGATATAGCTTCATTGTGTTTAACTGAGTAATGCCTTTCACTTAAGTATGATTTTAGTAATATGTAGTAGTTGTTGTTAACACATGTTTTATTTTATAAAGCTTCATGTCATACTTTGTCAAAAGCTTGAGACACGTCCAGGAAAACACCGTTGCAGTATTGTTTGTCCTCCAGTGCTTTGCTGATGTTATTAACAATTCTATGTGCTTGATGCATAGTGGAAATTTTTTCTCCGAATCCAAATTGATAATTTGGTACTATGGTTGTTAAGTCTTGTTCATCTTTCAAATATTTTGCTAGCTGCTGGTAATAGACTGATCGGCCTGTATGATAATGTTTCTTGAGGTGGCTTGCCATTTTTGAGAATCATTATGCGCGAATATTTCCAGATGATTGGGAAATAACATAGACATAGAATTCGGTTGTAAATTGTCGTTCAAAAAACTATAGCATTTTTAAGCAGTTTCTAAAGTATCTGAGGAGTTATCAAATCATAGCCGGGTAATCAAGATTTGAATATTTTTATTTTCGAACTTTTATGTATTTACTATCTAGCATCTGAAAATTGTTCCAGGTATAACTGTGAAGACCCAAATTGTTACTCAGATTTGGCAAGATTAAGAGGCGTAAAATATATTACATGGGAGGATACTAACAAATTGTCATCTGAACACGATGTGAGTATTCTTCGTATATTAAAAACAGTTGAATTTAGTAAATTACATGAATGTTTGTTAAACGGAATGAATGATAAAGAATAAGCATATTTTATATCAAAATGTTGCTCAAATGAAACTCATGCAGGAAAAAAAAAAGAAGATATACATCCACTGTTAATTTCATTTAAGTACATTTATTAATTTTTTTCATCTAGATCAGCAAATAATATCCATGAACTAATTTATTTCCCCTAAAAATTATTTCAGGGTTCTAACCAGGACTACGCGCGCGCAAAATTTGCAAATTACAGATTTGACGTGAATGAATTTAAAAGACTTGTAGAAAACGCAGCTACACATGTCAAGAACCATCCAAAATTTGAAGAATATGTTAGTCACTCCAAAAAAAGAATATCAAATCATGAAGAGTTATAGCGATAAGTAAATAACAAAAGTTAACAAGTACTATTATGTATTTATGTATATTTTTTATATTTTTATAATATACACATGTATTTTGTACATTTTTTAAATATAATGTTTTTAATATCAAGATTCTCACCTCAAAGTTGATTTTTAATTTCACTAGTTTTTCTGATTTTGACAATCTAAACTTGTAGGGATATATGACGACTCTCAGATTGTGCATGTCTTCGAGAGAGACGAGCTGGCCATTGCAGAAGCGCGGATAAACCGTGATTTGGGGGCCCTGGCGGATCTTTCAAAGCGTCATGACCTTGTTGTTAATCCTTCGAAATCAACGGCTTTGTTTTTTGGACTCCCTGTTAAATCTGATATGCGCGTGTCACTGGATGGTGGTGTGGTCATTCAAGTCTCCGATCATGCCAAGAGCTTGGGACCAATTATTGACAATGGGCTTAGATTTGCTCAGCATATAACATCAAAGCTTCAAATTGGCTATGCCAATCTTAAGAGTATCTATGCTACTAGGAAATTACTTTCATTTAGCCTGAAAAAGTTATTGTGTGAATCACTGGTGCTGTCGCATATGAACTTCTGTGATTACGTCTACGGTCCATGTCTCTTGCGGGTTGATTCAGGGCGATTGAATTTTGGAATACGGAAGATTGACAGAGTATATCATACCTTATCAACCATAAAGTGGCTTAATATGATTAACAGAAGAAACATTCTTACATTCCTCAGCACAGAACTGCCATGTCTCAGAGGTCTTTCACTTACAATATACCTAGATTATATGAGATGTCGTGTGACGTTTTGAGAAAGACTGGAGTTAAAACATGTCCGCTTTCCCAAACTTGAAATTAGTACTTATGAATTGAACGTTCACATAATTATACAACTCGTACGTCTCGCGCAGGCCATGATAGCAAGATGATTCAGCGAGCCACTGGACGAGATTATTTTTAAAAATATATCTGGTTATTACGTGCAACATGTTTGTACCTTTTAAAACAGTACCAACGGGTTAGAAGGATCATGGGTATAAATTTGAACTAAAGTTTCTCTAGATTCTTTTGATCACTCTATCGAAGACAGAGATAGATTGGATGAAATGTTGGTTTTCGATGGGATAAAATAATAATTTGTATTATTCAAAACAGCTAACTACAATTTCAATTTTATTTGTTTTAAATACAATACCATTATAACACCACAGTTAACTAACATATAACCTGTTATAACACATAAGGCTACAGTATCCGACACTTGCATTGTATTTATAGACAAATTTATCAAACCGGTTAACACATTTCCAATAAGAAAAAATGCTAGACCATTATAATTAATCGCATTAAATATATAAGGACTTGAAGAACTAATTTTAATTTTCGGTAAAATAACATCTTCAAAAATATAATACAACCATGTCATTAACGTACCGTTAAACAATATCCAAAAGCAGTATGATGCATTAGCTAAGCGTCGCGATATCCCAAAATTTCGTTCAAATATGAATGTACCAATTAAAAATAATAATGTTGCACAGAAAAATTTCATATGTTTTAGACGAGTATTGAGAGCTTTCGGTACATGATTAAAGACAAACTTTCCAATATATACTGACAACAAATAAATACTAACAAACCCACTAACTGAAACTAAACCTTCGCGGTTAGCATCCAGAATATTTGTTCGTTCAGTTTTATAAATTATATAATTCTTTAAACCACACTGCAATAAAACTTCATGTGAAACAACTAATGCAATTGCGTTAAAAATTAAATACTTCATATTAATTACATTTAGAAAAAATGATGTGAAAATTTTCGTAGCAGAAAGTGTTATGAAAAAGTTCCAATGTTGACCATACTCCAAAGCTGATACATTGTAATTGACCAAGTATGTTGTAACGAACCGACATATTCCCAACAAAAGTAAAATTAGAGATTCTTGTACTGTTTTTTTGATGGAATCTCTATGTCCACGAACTTCTGGTGATATTATACCGTTGGCGAAAACATAGAGACCAACGCCTACATCCATAAGACTGAAACCAAATGTATCGTTTTTCGTAAACTTTCGTGGAAACACCTTAAAATCTACAGCCAAAATTGCTATGACAGATATAAGATTAACTGTGGAACGTGCATTAGTAATATAATTTTTATGTAAACTAGTCTTAGAGTTTATCCTTTTCGATCTTTTAGGTTCGCTTCTTTTTGATAGAAGTTTAATATAACCACAATATATGATCAAAATTATGTTTAATGAAACTAGAATTTGATTTAGATAATCCACACTAACTGTTACGTTTAGAATGATTGGTAATACAATTACAATAAACTCGAGTAGTGATAGACTATATACATTTGTTACATAGTTTTGTAAAAGTGATGTGTTCAAAATTGCTATTGATGTGTAGTAGAATGATGGTAAAATAAGTAAAAGGGTTTCTTTAGCGGATGATTCAACTTTGGGAGATGCTTCCACATATCTGGCTTCTGATACATTCATGTTATGTTGGAATTTCTGTAACATAAAAACTAAAGTAAGCAAACATGCTAAGATTTATTTTTGTATAATAGATACGTTAGATTATTTTTATAGTCTTGGAACATGCAACTAATATTACTACAAGAGACATTCTACGGTAATAAACTAGATCAAGTTATCCTGCTGAACATGTCTGATACATCATTACTACAGAAAAGGCAAAATTTTGACATTAACTTTTCAAAATTACAAAGGCGTGGTTCCGGGAGATCCACGTTCCCAATGTTATGTGGAGTTGAAAGCTTGCATTATGGTAAGTATATCATGACCTTTTTATTGGAAAACTGGGCGTGTTGATATTGTGGTGTCGGGAACAAATTCAATATTATTATTTATCCAAAAATAACACAACAAAAGAAAGTGACGCATTTTTTGATTAAAATACATGAATAATATAAAATTAAAGGAAAACATTAAACTATGCAGTTTTCTCAATTATGACCTTTATTTTCATTCCTCATGTTTAATAGAGTCGTAAACTTGTTGGCAGTTATACGTAGATGTTTAACAATTAGCTATGGCCCAATGTTCCAAACATGTGAGCTGCATAATATGGAATACTTGAAAATTACCTAATAATAAGGTAGGTAGGTACTTTTAGAAGAAAACCATACAATTTATAAAAACAATCCTTCTATATAAATAAACTTGCGTCAAATTTACACTAGCTAACATAAGATTATATTATACCTAGATAGATTTATAAATATCTATTTCATAATCTAAGCTAACGTCCTATTTAGTAGCAGAGCGTGAACGCGAGTAGGTTTTGGATATGCTTTAGAGCTCTATCAATTACTTATCTAAACGTACATAATTTAGCACTGATCGTTTAAGATTACCCTACAAAAAATTAAATAACTAAAATCATAAGTAGCTGACCAGCTGATGGATATTCACGATTAATACAAAATGTTGACCTTGAATTTCGGTTTTCAGACTTTTCTTTTTACTGAATACTGAAATTTAGCATCTGTTTATTTCCACATTAAATTCTGTAGGTCAGTGTATTAATCTTTGAATCTTTGCTTAAATACTGACTACTGACCCTATGCCTATGCTTAAATTTATATATACCTAACCTCAAATCTCAATCTCGTCCGTTTACAATGCTGTCACTAGAACTTTGATTATTTTGATTACTCAGTGTTTTCAATTTTCTGTAATGTTTTCTTATAAATTTTGATATTTTTCCCGCCCAACTTGGTCTTCGAAATATTGAATTTAAATTGAGATTACTCGTTTCTTGTTCTCCTCCAATATTTGTACGACTATTATGATTATTTTCTGTTTCAATGGTGTTTATTCTTGGATTTGTTGATGTACTCCGTACAGCATGTTTTTGATAAAATATTTTATTTACTTTAGAATCTGAACAGCACTTATTATTTATATGTACATCGTCATTCTTTAAGTACGGATCCCATGACGAGAGAGGAACTAAATATTCATCGCCTTCGCACTGAATATTTTGAGCAACAAGCGTAGCTAGATTTACTAACGAAGGGCTTTCGCCTAAATGTGTCCCATCGCCCGGAACTGCTATATCATTAATAGTATCCCACTTATTTAATTTCCTTTTGAATAATTCATCATTACATTTTACTCGTACAACTGTTATTTCTGAATCTGTGTGTTTTATTGATGAGGGTCCTTCGGTATTGGAGACAATGCTAGCCTCATCGAATCTCACCGATCGATTATTGTCTGTGCTTGTACCAGTTGGACTAGAATAAACACACCTTATATTGCCAGACATGGGTGATTTATATACATTGTACTGTCCTAAACGTTTTCGTTCGTCAATTATGTCTTCAATTTCCCTAAAATTTTCAATGACCTCAATGTTACTATCTGAATCATCCATTGCTTTACTTTCCAATTTTAAATTAGTGCGCCAAATTAGTCTGAAATTGACATTAGACTGACAGACATCAGACATGACCTGCAAATATTATATACATTGGGTATGGCAACGTTGGACTACTTGTAAATTTAGATGACGTTAGCCCAGACATTGAAGAATTATAATTAGTGAATGTATTCAAACAACGATATTATGGATATGAGTCATAATACATTTTTAATTCCTATTTCCACTTAAAAAATTGATGTAAAATTATTAGAAATTAAAAAATCATGTTGACATAATCACCTTGCTATTCGCATATTTGTTGTGAAAGGAATTGTCATTATAAACTACCCCTGCTGAAGATATATATCTCACTTGTTAACTACTTTTACATACACGTATTGTGATATAAAATGAGGTGATATTTAGATATGAAGGAATTGATAGTGTCTCATATATATAGAGAACTATTATACCGCTCAAGTGACAGGTAAAAAAGATGGAATATAGGGCGCGGCCATTTTGATGTTCTATTACAAGGGAGTCTTAAAAAGTACTTAATGAGCTTACTTAGGAATAGTTATAATAATAATATACTTGGTATAAAACACGTCATTGTATTCACATCACCCCACCCACCATACACTACGTTTAATATAATAAAGAAATTAGAAAATGGTGGTTTCCCTATCTCTCTTTATTGCGTTGGCAATCGGATGCGCATAAGGTTTTGAGCGATATAGTCCTCTATATATATCTATATGTATTATCTGCAATTCTAACTGGTGATTTATAAACTTTCCGTTTGCGTTCTGCGCTGCCGTCCGCCGATCAACTTCACCATACGTAAGTTGCATACTTTTATTTAGAAACTGCCGTTTTCGTTACCGTTTGCGTCGCCCGCCGTTAATCAAGTTTATCTTTTTCCGTCTGCCGCTGGCAACACAAACAATAGAAACGCAATAAATTGTCATGTGTCCAATTTGACAGAAAACATATGATTCCGTAAATTAAAATTATTATCCACTTGAAGTTGAAGCCAAACGTAAACGCTAACGTATACGTTAACGTACAAACTAGATGTTTACGAAATGCTTCGAAAGGCTAGTTGAAGTGTAACAATGCATGGCGCGTTAACAAATTGACTTAACCTTAAATAGTTTAAAAATATAAGCACCTATCTAATTCGAAAATTATTCTAATTTAACTCAAAAGTAAACAAACAAATGACATTACGCTAGACGCTAGATCACGTAGCGCCGTAAACCCAAACGCAAAGAAGATCGACGTGCGCACGCGTAACTGTCAACTTTCACGTTTTCGTTTACGTAAATGGAAGCATTTCAACTGTCTATTATTTACCCCAATTATTAATTGCTCCCTGTCCTCATTAAATAATCCATGTTTATATTAATGATATTATATATTATTATTAAATAATAAGAACCAAAACCGAAAGTAAATATAATAATTATAGGTTATGAGTTGAGACGACCGTTGCAAAGTTTATAAATCACGATGTAGAACTGTAACGGCAAACGACAACGGCAGTTGTAGTAGTGGACGCAAACGTCAAGTTTATAAATCACCAGCATTGTCTTTATAAACTTTTAAAGACAATGTCACCAGTAAATATCAGCATTTTTAACCTCAATTAATTTTTCATTCTGCAACTTGCAATATATAGTACGACACAATTAAGAATATACGCTTTTAAATGGACTATCCATGTAAAACTGTCGTACTATATACATCATCCAGTGAATTATTATTTTTAAGTATGGACCTACAGTTTTAACGTGGAATCCGAACCACCGTTATCGACTGCCAGCTGCCAGCACCTATGTAGTCTATAACTACTTGGCATAGGCACTCTACTGTCTACCGACTCGGCCGGAATAAACCGCATTTTTTATCGATACAATTACTAAATTTGATATTAAAATTACTTTTCCACTGCAAATATAATAACAGTTGTTTTGCATTGTCTCAACTCATTATATTTTAGAAGTTTCCGTTAACCAAACAATACAAAATCTGTATTAGCACTGAAAAAGTAATTTTAATTCCTAATTTAATTATTCTATCGATAACAAATGCGTTTTTTATGCACCAATTAATTATTTTTATTTATCAATAATCAATGCATTAGAAGTAATTCTAATGTTAAATAAACGTCATTTTATTTTTATACTATTTTATAATATATACATCATACGATTTGCTCCATATAGTTCACTTAATCGAAAAATACATCTCTAATACATGTGACAATTGACAATTGAGGTTCTTTCCGATGTATGCCGATCCACTGGCACCAATCACAATAAACCGTTTAACTTCAAAGTTTCTGTTCAGAAGTGCCTTTTAGTTTACGATTTTAGAGCATTTGTTGAAATGTTTTTGGAAGTGCTTAATTTGTGTAAAAAATGTATTTTAACTCAATACAGTGTCTACCTGTGATACACAGTAATAAAATAACATAACAAAATTGTGGTTGTGATACTCTACTTATTGATGTTGTAACCAAAAACTATCCTTGTCAAAATGGACGATTTTAACGCTCATATTAACCCTCAAGGCTCCGTTTGCAGTGATTCAAATGAAGATGAGGTATATAAAAATGATGGTAAGCATCATAATAAGTAATAAGTTGGTATTTACATTACTGCACAAATTATGTATTTAGTTAGGTTATATTGCCATTTAAAAACTGTCCAAAAATAACAATGTATTTAAATCTATTAACCCACCTAATTTAAATCGTTTAAACGGATATTTTTAGTGTCCCTTGAAGCCGATAAACGAATATGCCTTGTTGGAAAATTAGCAAACGACCCAGATATTTACAAAACTGCCGAAATTTTTGGGGTACCAATAGTTAAATCAGACAGTGGACGGGAATATTTGGATGACAACAATTGTAGTACATTTTTCGTTATAGATAACTTTGAGAGTGAAATATTTAATATGTTATTTAGAAAGAAACGTTCAATACTAGGGCCGCCAGCATTAAAACAGCTGGCGAAAAGAGATAATCCAGATTTGCCAGATAACACAAGACCATTGTATAATACATCAATGAAAGGTTGTGTATGTTGTTTTACTGGATTTAGAAACAAGGATGAATTGGTAAGTTTTGGTTTTGATGTAGTTAAGTAATTAGTACTAATTAACAATTCTTAGTTATTCCTTAAGTATCTCTTTCAAACTTTTTAGTTTTTTCTGTATTAAAACTTCAACAAGTGTTAGATTAATTATTTGTCTCAATTCCAATTTATTGTGTAATGGTAATTAGTAAATATTCTATTTTTTTAGGCTAGGTTAGTACCCCTAATTCACCATTTGGGTGGTTCAATTAGAAGAGAAATGACGGGGAAAGTAACACATCTGATAGCAAATAATTGTATCGGTGACAAATATCAATATGCGTCAACGTTTCGATTACCTATTATAAATCAACAATGGGTGTTAGATTGTTGGGAACAACGAAATAATATAGACTTTTCTGCATCAGTTGATACGTTTGTAGTAAGTATTGTGTAATTTTGTTGTCTGTTATTTCGTTAAGACTATTGTTTATTAAGTAGGTATCTAAAAGAAAATTCGGATAATTTTTAAACCTATATCAATTATCATTATTATTTATGCATATCAATGCATGCTATTGGTTCGCTGGATCATTAGGTGATTTTTTGCAGTAGAGTTAATGAAAGTCTCACACCAAACCTGACTTGAATTTAAATATATTGATTATAATGTAATACACTTTTTAGGCTAAATATAAGTTGAAGCCTTTTCATGGAGCAAGAGTATGCCTATTGGGTTTTTCTGAAGAAGAGGAAAAACATATGACAGAAGTACTTTTAACTAATGGTGGTACATTAACTACACTAGATGACATATCTTGTACACATGTGGTAAGTGATATATGTTTGTACTCAATTCAACTAACTTTATGTAGCATTTCATAATAGATATGTTGAGAATAACCCATAAATGTCATGGTTTTGTGGTATTTTTGTTGATTTTAATAATAGGTACTTGATTAGTTGTACTGTTGTAGTTATATTTATATTTCTGTCCGTAAATCATCCAGAGCCTAAGTTGTATCATTAAGTAGTGTCGGTTATTGTTGAGATTAATAATTATTAGAAAAAACTTTGGATTTTTTTCCCATTGAAATATTTGTATCAATAATTTTAGGCTTATGATGCCGATTAGTCTTATATTTATTAAATGGTATTATCGTAATACGTTACTCAAATCTATTCGAGAATTTGCTTCCCATAAGTATTTGTATATTTGGGATTGGTTCTCACATTCTGACAGTGACTCCTTGTTCAACGAACTGGGCTATTCACCATTATTATATTATATTTCTTTTGTGACAGTTGACACTGATTTTGGGTTCTTTAAAATAATCAGTAGTATACATCAGTAATTTGTTATGCAATATTATGTTGTCTTTCATAGGTTTTTGAATAAACCATAGGTATTATAGGGGGAGACATTCAACTAACAAGTGCATTATTTTTTGTCCTCGATCAACATTCCTCGATGAAAAGTAGTCGAAACGCATAAAATCGTATTGGCTGATAATAAGTTACAAAACTTATGTCTAAGACATGGATTGTCTCACGACTGGTGTGGTGCAAATGGTCTATTACGTGTGTGTCGTACTCAGTTAAGCGTAAACTGATAACATGAATCAAAATTAACACCAAACCGTTACTCTTTCAATATGTGTGGGCTTTGTTGAAATCTCGCAGTCACGATTCTTAACTTATCCTTGAAGATGAAGTATGTTAGGGGAACGCATTTCAATAACACACCAACAGCTGGTCATTTTGTCGTTGGTGGTTTCACAATTGAACTGGTATACATTTTTAATGGAATTAGAATTAACCATTTAATGTGCATTAGTTTAGAATTTTTAACAGAAAGTTTCGAAATAATCTGTTTGACAAATCTTACATGTACCATAACATAGATGATCGCAGTATTAAGATATAACAGCTTTACGCAGAGCTTGAAGAAATTTGTTTTGCAATATAATATTTTGGTAAATCCACCAAGGGTAATAATATTAATAATTATATTATGCTTAACTCTTTGCTGTGCTATGTTAGTTGATGTAAGTATTTAGATCCACATACTCTTTGTGTTGGTAACCAAATATTAAATCACGATATTTCTACTACTCTTAGTTGAATATAATATAATGTGAAACTTTATATTGGTTTTGCCAAAAAAATATTCTTGTCATTTTTGCTGATGAATTTACTGGAAATTGTATTCTGGACCCGACTATATTTCTAAGAAGACTGAAAGTACACAATCCAAAATTATTAGTGTACTTGTATGATTGGATATGCCATATTAAGTGATCTGGTGCTTCTGTGATTCAGTTTGAGTTTCGTATTAATGAAAGCGTTATCATAAATAATTCCCCGTAGAATTTTTTTTCTAATAACAGGTTTCAAGCTACCTATCTTTATAACTTATTTGAGTCTGGCATATTGCACTAAATATTATGACAAACATTATTATTTCATTTCTGTTGGAAACTACTTTGTTTTAAATTGCCAACGTTTCGCAAACTTTTATTGCCTTCCTCAAGGCTCTGTTTTGGGCCCTCTTCTGTTCTTGTTATTTGTTAATGACTTACCTCAGCAACTTTCCTTTGCTAAACCCTTCATGTATGCGGTTGATACATCTCTGGTTAGCTCTGATAGGGATCCTAAGGTTCTACAAACAAAGATTTCGTCTACGTTACAGATCTTCGACTTGTGGTGCTATGCCAACCGATTGATGGTAAACCGAAATAAGACCGTCTTGATTCAATTTAACAGATATAAACCTTCTCTGGACTTCGATGTGCATTTTGGGGGTGCCATCTTGTCTCGGTCTTTGTCTGTAAGGCTCCTGGTTGTTGCGGTCGACGAGAAATTGAGCTGGTAGCACCATATAGATAATATAAGTAAAGTATAGTAAAACCGGACAAGGGAAGTCGCTGGAAAATAGTTTTAGTTTCCTAAAATGTCCGCCAGAGGGCGTAAATCTAACTCTAAATTGAAAAACACTTTACTTAAACATATACTTATATTATGTAAGTAGACAATTTTATATATTTCATATAAACCTTTTCCCCAATCTTCTTAAATAAATGGTGGAGCCAGAGAATGTTTGTTTGTAAAAATCTATCCAACTTTCTTATGGATAGTTCAATTTTAATAAAATTAGGCTCCGTATAAAGGTAATGTTTGGGAGTATCAAAAAAACGTATTTTCTTTTATTTATTTTCTATATATAGCCGCTAGATGGAGCTATACAACATAAAACTATTTTGCAGGGATTTCCCTTGTCCGCTGTTACTAAAGAAAAATATTCCTAAAACCGTTACACGATTAGTTTTCGAGGTAGAGCTGGCGTCTCTGTATCAGTACAGTCCCATTTTGTTTTGGTTGTTTGTCTTTTTTGTTGCTTTCTCTGTCCTACAATATAATTCCAATTAAAATGCTGCAAAGATTCTTCCAGAAAAGTTATGGCAAAGTATCTGGCCATTTTAGTATTGAAAGTTTCCTTAATTAAGTGTGATAACAAAATAAAGGATAACCTTTACAACTCTCTCGAATTTACCCTATTGAATTTTTTGGATTGTGGGAATAAATTCTCGAGTTTATTTGAGTAGACCTTCGTAATTTTAATCTAAATAATAACAATTTTTTACTTAATAATACTTAAGACTCATTATATTATAAATTTTCAGAAAATAATAAGAAAATATAAGAATACTCAAATATTAATCTTCTGTGTTTGTGGGTTATTAAAAAAAATAGGTTACATGTTTTGCCTAATAAGAGATCAACCATATCCTACAAATAAAATTCTAATGTAAAAAAAACAATACATACATTCTATGAAAAGCCGCAACCACTAGTTAAACTAAAGCACTAACGTCCATTAAGATATTTCTTTCTAAGTCTTATCATATTGAAACACATACTTTTAAGGATTTAGTCTGGGTTTTACAATAACATATTTGTTTCTGCATTAACAACTAAATGTTCATTTTCCATTTGTGGGTAATTTTGAAAAAGATATCAATCCTGGATCTGTATATTATTCTTGTGCTTATTGTTTTATCATACTTAATGCATCAGCAAATTTTCTCATCTATGAGCAACGCTACAACAACGTAAATCCTATGATTGATATTTTTTTACCTAGATACTTTAATCCTGGTTTTTCGTACAAACATAATACAATGTACTTGGGTACCTATAATGTAGATGATAATGCTTTATTATGCAAATATATTCTTTATTATGTTAGTTTTTGATAAAAGTTATGGAATTTTAAAACTGTTTAACAACTGCATAATTCAATAACATATTTAGAAATATTTATCTAGTTGTATCAAAGGTTTAATGTGAAATGTAGTTTCTTTTGCATACTATAATTGAGTTATTAGCATATTTGTAATGGATAGTAGTATAAATTCGTTAATAATGGGTAAGCTTCTATTATTTACTGGAGGAAGTTGAAGACTTTGGTTCTTTATTCCTACTTTAATAATTATTCTTTGAATAAAAGGTCGATTTGTTATTTACCTTTTGATAACTATTCACGTTTTATGTCAGAGCTAGAAAAACTTATTTGTCCTTGATATATTAAAACATTTTTTTTAATTGCTTCAGATTTAAATAACTTAAAAAACGCGCATCTTAGGAACTTTTTTATGAAAATACCGTTTACTCGGCATCCCAGATTAAACTTAATGAATTCCGCCACTAGGAACTACTAAAATTTTTTTTAAGCAACTATTTTCTTGCATTAAAGATGTTTAACTTCTGAAGATACTTTGTTTTACGTAAGGAGCTTATATTATGCAGAATCAAAGAAATTATTTTATTTCGGTTCATTTTTAACGTATTCGTAAAGTGTAATTGGCTTTTAAGTTATTTAAGGACAATTTTTCAGAAGCTTTATTCGAAATGAACCAACATGTTATGAGTTGTACATGCTTGTACAGGGTAACTAGGAGTTGGTACCCAAAACTTAGGAGATCATAAAGGGGCTAAACGAACTATAGGACTCTATAGTTAGAAATTGAAATTCGTTTTTTGTTTATAATTCGTTAATTACTTATTTGAAATGATTAAAAACAATAGCTAATTATAAACACCATAAATACGCACTTGTTGGCGTTATGAACAACTCTACACTATCATTGTGAACTCAGGTCCGGACTAAGATCCATTGTAAATGGGGCAATTTTTTTTTCATATAATTTGTTTCTCGTTTGAACGTGACAACTAGATTGATTACTCCTACTTTACTCAAACATGAAAGGGTAACTAATTACTAAAGGCAATATCAGGTATTGCTATATTACTATTAAATAAACTAAATTATGAATAATAAACTTTAACACATTATCACATTATTATAAATTTCTCTCGTACCGTATTTATTAGTTTTATTTACAATGGCGCAATAAAAAAAAATAAAATAGCAAAACAACAGTAAAAGTCTTAAAAAATATATTGCATAAAAATCTAATTACTTATTTTCAACTTTTCAATAAAATACTTATATTACGTAATTAATTTTACTAATACATCAATTATTAATAAAAACTTACTTGAATGAGTAAGATTATAATGTGAATTGAATTATTTTAATTAATCAATTATTAACTTGAATATTGCTTGTTGACTTTCGACACTCTGAGGATGAGAAACAATAGTCTGTTGTTACATTTTTTATTTGAAATTTTAAAAATGGAAGAACATTCAAAGAGTGTGCTGATAATATGTACATAATGTTTAGAGTGACAGACATTTTAGCTATAAAGTTTTATTCGGAACGGTTTTCAATTAGATAATAGATGAATGCATTAATTGTAGTGCAATTCGAGTTGCTACAAAGGGTGGTTTTCTTTTAATCATAATTATGCAATTTAGTTGTCACATTCAGTGCAGATTTGTGTTTGTGTGTTTATAATTGGCTATTTTTTCAAATCATTTCATATACTTGACAGACCTAGTGTTTATTTATTCTCTGCTCGCTAACGAAGAGTATACATAGCCTCTCGTAAGATCTCCCAAGTTTTATGTACAAATTCCCCCCCTGTATATCGATTTTTTATTAATTTTTAAACTGCCAAAGTGAGTGTGAGAAAAATCTAATAAACCAAACGGGAAATTGAAAATTGGGTTAATAAAAATATTAAAAAAGTAATACGAAAAGTTGCGAATACAGTATTAATTAACATAAACGTTTAAAACTCTTTCTAACCTAATTATAACAGTTATCAGCTTCAATAACGATATTAACTTATACTTTTAACCATAGATTAAACAGTATAATCTATGCTTTTCACAGTAGAGCTACTGCCAATTATTTGCAAGAGTTTTATTTTATGAGAGGTTTGTCAGGTCTCTCTCTCTCCTCTCCACATAAATACGAGGGTTGCTATTTATGTATTGAGAATAGAAAGAACAGGAGAATTAATTTTATCACAAATATTTTAATTTTTGCTTTTCAAAATATTCTCCTTTAATATCTATACACTTTTGCATGCGATGAAACTACCCTTCAAAGCACTTTGTCCAGTGAGAAGATGATAGCTCAGCTGCTTCTTCGAACGATGAAAATTGTTGTCCCCGCAGTTTATCCTTAATTAGTGGGAAAAAGAAGACTGGGTGCCCAGTCGGGGTTGTAAGGTGAATAAATTCGATCTTTTGTTGGTCCAAATACTCGTTTGTTGTAAGTCATGTGTGTGAGCTAGCATTGCCGTGTTGCAACACGTCGTCTTTTTGGATTGGTTTCGCTGAATTTACCGAAAACTTCGGGCAAACAAATGGTCGTATACCACGCTCAATTAACGATCTTCTGATTCTCAGGAGCCACAGTTACGACATGACGGGTTTTCTTGTAGAAACACACCATTTGCTTTTTAACGCTTCAGGAACGAACAACTTTGTTGGCTTTTCTTCACATTGAAACACCCAAACTGCCGATTGGCATTTTCTTTCTGGCTAATAGGCATAAATCCACGCTATATACGGCTTTGGCTCCTTAAGCATTTTACCACACCAATCGAGTTGAGCCTTTTTTTGAGCACCTGTTCAACAAAAGTGGAATCCAACACGCACATAGCTTACGAACATCCAAATGTTCATGCAAAATCCTATATATGCTGGTTATACTAATGCTTAAACTTGCTTCGATTTCTCACTATATCACATGACGATCTTGTTCAATTAGTTTTCGCACAGCATCGATGGTTTCCGGCACAGCGACCGATTTTGGACGATTATCTTTAACTTCGTCCGTGAGGGAACTATGGCCACGTTTGAATTCAGTGTACCAGCGATATACTGTGGTCTTGGATGGCGCTTCAACGCTAAATATTGCATTCAGTTGATTGATACACTGTTCTTGCGTTAGACCACGTCGAATGTCATAATAAATCATAGCTCGAAAATTACTGTAAACGATACAAATATTGCTCGCACGTCAAAATGTTCTCAGTGCGTATAATGTTAAAAATGTCAAACTTTAAGATGGCGATGACAGATTTCACCTGGCAATACCAGTGTTGCCAGTTCTCAATACATAAATAGCAACCTTCGTATTGCTATCTTCAAGAATATGGCAATTAAATCCATATTCGTGTGGAGACATAATATCACAGAAAATCGTGAGTATGGCTCTCAAGCGCTAACAGAGCATCACTGAAGAGTGGTCGTCTACTGAACATGCAGTGACAGAAATATTCTAAAGTTTTGTCATGTTTAATATTTTCCCATTCGAGATAAATTTGTAATATCAACTATTGAGTTATCTCAAGAATAGAAAACCGGTAGCTACTTAAAAGTAATTTTATAGTATTTTGTGTTCTGGACAAAAACGTTTCAATTATATATAAAACAGAAACATTGGTCGTGGGTTTTAGGTAATGGAACATTCAGAGGTATACACATTGGAAGCTGCAAGCGCACCACTTTCTCCACAAATCACTGCTTCTATTAAAAAAATCCTATCCACCAATCCTAATCCTACACATAGCCAGCACATTGCGAACAGTATGGATCCAGAGAATATGGAAAATTCGCCATTGAACCGTAAAAGAAAAAACCATTCCCCAACTGATAGTTGTAACAATTCGACGTTGAAACGGAAACAGGACAAGTGTCAGAGTGAAAAACGCAAAAAGGTTTCCGACTTTTTCAAAACACCAATTAACTATTTCTCACAACGTAGGCGTACATTGGATGCGAGTACTTTTAACAATGTACTTTCAAGTTCTGGTATTTTTAATGTGGAAACATTGGAAAATTTAAGTGTGTGCAATGATGATTCAACGCCGAAATGCAACCCGAGAATTAAGAAGAAAAACCTGTTTACGCGTGCATTTAGTTCAACAAAATTTAGACATCGTTATAATCGTAATGGGAATTTAAATGTGTCTACATTGTCTTTTTGTGAGGGATCTGATGTGTTGGATAATACGTTTGGTGCTAATGGAGATCATTTAAACTCCACATGTTTCCCAGACATATCCCTCAATCCTATCACAGGTCCTGCTAGCACTGCTACTAGTGAGCTTGGCAGTGAATTTTCAACGCTCAACCGGAGAACTTCTGCTCTTGCGGTACTAACTTCATTTTTCATTTCAATATATTACGTAGTTACGCCTTTGCTTTGTTTCATTTTATTTGGGTGTTTCGTTTGAATTATGGCTTATTATTTAGTGAATTTTACTCCGTCTTTACAAAATAGTGGCGAGACACTAAATATAAAATTGCCATTATGTGCAGTAATGATAAGCAGTGATCTAAAATTTGCAAAAGTGGGTACTTGTTTTTATGTTGCAACAGGTAAATCAGAAAATCTTTTTTTTTTTTTGTATTTTTCAATGGTTAGTATTGAAAATATATACATAAGTTTTCTATATGGTCTTCAGTTAATCTTTAGTGAGTGTATCCATCACTTGGTTTGAGACTGCGATGAAAATAATTTGTTGTGCTCGTAATTTCACAATTCTGTCGGAAACTAGCAGGCGAATTTTAATTTAATTCAAATTATTAATCGGTCACTCAAATTGGAACGAAACGAAACGCTCAAATATTTTTATCATTTCTAGTAATTTCACGTTATTAACTCAATGCACGATAACCAACTTTTTATAAAAATATTGCTTGCTTTTTATGTAAATAGGAGGGTAAATCTTTGATAGAATGGTTCATTAGTTTGCGAAGTTAGTTAAAAGTAATTCAAAGTAATTAAAATTTATATTAACTTGTAACTTTTCTTTTCAAAATTACCTTTCAAATTTTTTGCAGGTGAGCAATTATTACTAATTGTATTTTGAAGGTCTAAGGCTAATGGACCATTCTGATCTCTTAAAAGCATAGAACAATAAGTCGAAACTATCCGAGAATTTAAGAGTCTGTGGTAGCTGATTTTGTCTCATTTTTAATTAGGAATGGGATTTTCTACATTTTACGAAATTACAAAAAACTTACTAATATGGCTGCGGTTTAACTAACATGCTTTACTAAATTTGATAAATAATTACACTGAATAAGGCAATAAGCATGTGTAAATAATCTATGCCAAATATCTTTAAATCTTCCCTGTTTGGACATTCGGCTCGTTTCATTAACTGTATATTATTTAGGATTATAACTGCAGGTGCAGGAAGTCAATTATAAATCATTCAAGAATAGAACTTAATTTTGGTTGGCGCAAGTATGCCAAAATAGGAATGACTTGCAAAGTTTGTACATAAATGAATGATCTCTGTATTTATCACTTCTATCTTATGCAGAAGCTGTCTTAAACATTGAATCCATCGAACCATTCATAATCGATGCACTTTCGTTTCTGCAGGTTCAAGTAGTGCTCTGTTAAAGGTAACTTCAAATTCAAGTTACCTCAGATTCTGGGTGAGTAGGATTCTGTTATGTTTAGAGAAACATTTGGTGGTTTTGGTCCGTATGCCCCACTTTTCTACAGAAGGATTTGTTGAAGATCATTACGATTTTCTGTAATATGTCAGCAGTTCGATCCATCATATATTCGTATATTTTTTTTATTGTTTTATAGATAGCCTTTCATTGCGCATAAGGTAATTTGGATAATAAATGCTGCTTATTGTTCTATGCTTATACACTTTTGTAAAAATTTAATAAAATATTTATATACTTTGCTTTATTGTGAAATACTAGTTTTGATCTGTTACAGGTTGTCGATGAGTCTAATGTGGTTGAAAGGCCAGATGCGAGTGGACGACCTCACTTAGTTAAAGCCGAATGGTTTTGGACTTCAGTACAAAAGCAGATCAGTGTAGAAGAAAAAGAATATCTATTTGATGATTACATTGAACAGGTAGGATGTCATTTTAAACTAACACCGCAATAAATTCTGCAGTGTGGTATAGAATTCTATTGTCGCTACAATTCTACATGTGCGGCACTCTGCGTGACAAATTGTTCGCTATAACTCGCTCGTTGTGGTGCGGTTTGTTTTTTAGTGGATAATTATTAAGCCATATTCCTGTAACCTATTAAAAAATTACTAGGTAGTTTATTTATGAACAGAATAGACCATTCACAAGTTTCCATGTGATCTATTACTAAGGAATGTTTCCATATGCAAAAATTTTTACAAGGGATGGTACAGCAATAGGAATATGTTGATTTTCCAAATGTGGAAGGATTCTATTAAAAAACATATTGAGACATATCCTTATCAAGCCTGAAGAGTTCAGGAAACCGTGTAGAAGCAGTGAACCCTTTTCAATAGAGGAAAGGGTTCACTGCTTCTCTCATTAAACGTTTCTCTATATTTTCATTTCGAGTTTCTTCTAACACCTCTCTTCTTCCTGAAAACCTTGGATATTTTCAACAATAACTGGCAGCATGATCGATTACTAAAGTAAAATGTACCAGAACGCTACATAAACTAATAATAAGAACAATAAAATCGCAGATCATTAAACGAGCAATTAAAATATATATCAACATAACATAACATTTATGGAGCAGTCGCCTTTTATTTATCCTTAAAAGATAAACCCCTCGTTAGGATGGACAATTTCTGTAATATATAATATAATATATAAAAATGCCGAATCTGAAACAGCACTAAAAATAATTCCAAAAGACCCTACATCCCTAAAAACAACCAAATTCTTGATAAATGTCTTTAGGTCGAAACTTGCCGAAGAGTAGTCAACGACAACACAGAGTAGCGTTTAAAGTGACTGTCACTTTCTATAATAGAATTCGATATCGATCGAAATCGACAGGTAGATTTCTATACAAGCACAGAGTCCCTGCTGGACTGTTTTGCGCATTTGACTTACAAAAATACCAACATAAATTTAACTTTTCTTAAATTCTGATCGGTATTAAGTTTGAGACCTCGAGGATATCGTTAATATATTTAAAAAAATGCAACTTGTTTTCGTTTTACGTGTATATATGACATTAAATACTGACTCCTTGGTATCAGTGGTGCATTATTTATAATAGCTTATGGGAATGTGTATAAAATTTTATCCCTTAGACCTTAGACAATTCAAGAATGTTCGCGTCGTTTCAACACGGATATATGGGCCTTATTGGTGTAAGTCGGTTGTTGCACTATTGCCAACTTGTGGTATGATTTCTCCATGACAATCAAATCCTTGTTAATTAAATTATTGGATTTTAAAAGGTGCTTGAAATTTGCAGGTACTTTCGCCTACGCAACGGCGAGATTCGCACGCGGCCACACCCAGCAGCGCCAGCCGACGGAAACGCAAAAGGATCCAAGACACCTTACACACGCTGGTCCAACAGTCACCACATACAGTATGCAAACGTCGCTCATCTGTTAGCGATGCGGGACTGTTGTCGGTGTCCGGGTCATTTTTGGATTGTACTGCGAGTCCGTCCGACAAAGGACAGTTGGATGTGGGGGAACCGATTTTAGACACACCGAGAAAAGGGTTGACGACAAGACATCAAGTGAGTACTGATTAACTTGAATTTTCTAATTAATTTATTATTGCGATATTCCAGGTTTTTCTCGAATTACTACAGACTGAAACCAACTACGTGGATATATTACGCACAATTATGGTAATGTTCAAAAAACATTTAGAAGAGATGTCCGAGGAGGAAGCATTACTCAATAATACGGAATTGAATCTCATATTTGGTAAATTACCACCAATCTACGAAGTAAGTACCAATAAGTGAAATTTGTATATATTATTAAAATGAATGAATAATATATACGATAGAAATAAAAGTGAATATAATACATTACTCGATATTTGAAAAGAAAACTTTTTACTTTATATAAATCACCGAACATATAACATATAGAAGAGTCAGTCGCCAAAAAACGCGAGAACACCCGAAACGTTTCGGTTGCCGTTGCCACTTAATTTCCATGCCTGCTGAAAGCAGTGCTCAGTGCGGCTAGCAGTTCTTGTACCGAGTGGAACAAAACGACGTGCGAAGCGTTATCTGTGACCTAGTAAAATATTGTATTCTTATTTGTTTACTACTCACGCCCCTCTGATCCTACTATCCCGTTATATGTTCGGAGATATAAATAGCAGCTCGCAACTAGAAGAGCTATCGCCACCAACAAAATTTATTATTTATTAGTTTCTAAGATTTATCTGATCTGACAGTTAATTTGTATGAGTAACTATGCGGCCAAACTTAGCTGAGCTTGAAATTGGTTCATAATTGTAACGCACGATATTTACACAATTAATTGATTGAACTAAAAAGTGAAGTTGTGTGTTAGCAATATTCCATATATCTACATTTTACGATTTTGGATTTATAGGTCCATGTGCAAATGAATGATGAATTCCGGTATTACGCTGGTAATTGGAAAGAGGACAAAGTCAGTATAGGAAACATAATTATCAAATTCTCCTCACAACTAATGAAAGCGTATCCACCATTTATCAACTATTTTGAAGAAATGAAAGAAGTCTTAACGCAATGTGATCAAAACAAACCACGATTCCACGCTTTTTTAAAGGCATGTCAAACTAGGCCGGAATGTGGTAGACAGAGTTTGCAGGAGCTGATGATTCGACCAGTTCAGCGATTGGGCAGCATAAGTTTACTGATAAGTGGTAAGTTTGTAACCGAATTAATGAAATACTAGTAAATATGTTTTTATTAAGCATTATTTGTAAGAATGTTGTCGAATCGAAAATTATTTTATATTATTTAATTCAAATTAAAAAAGGGTTCTAAAAAATAATATTGGTGGGGATTTAATACGGTCCCTGGAGACAATTGAGTAAATCATATCCTAGATCCTTTAGTTTCAACATTAGATTAACAGAAGCGGTCGCAATATTATCTTATAGTAGGTGTTTTAATACAAAATTTTTTCACAACTCACGTTAAAATAGCGTGACGTTAAGTTTCGGATTGGTATCTAGGCGTATGCGTAGACGCTATTTGAATAGCGGGACAGGGTATTTATTTGCGATTACTACTTAAGCGTATGCAGAAAAGATTGGTAGTTAGAACCGCTTAGAGAACGGAATAGATGAGGTAGCTTTCCATTTCCTATGCGAGTTTGGCAACGAGTAGTCGTAACCGTCGTGTTTACCGTCGAGTGCGTAAAAATTAGAAGTATTTGGTTGAAGACCCTAGAAAACAACCCTTTGTTTGTTTTTTAATACATTTTAAGGTAAAACTTAAACTTTATTCTATTAGCTTTGTTCGTAGAACTAATTAGAAATAGTCCAGTCCAAGTTATGTCATATACCAGAAAAAATTAGCCATTCATTTCGAGTATACGATTGGTGACACGATTTTAAATCGTCCTGAGTCCATTAAGGATCATGGTGTGACCTTTGATAAGTTTCTTCCATTCGATATACATATAAATAACATAATTCTGAGTGCATCTAGGTCTTATTGTGAGAGATTTCAGATCTTTTGAGAATATGGGTACAATAAAAACCTTATACTATGCTTATGTCAGGTCAAAGCTGGAATACTGCTCTTCAATATGGTTTCCTTATTATAACTGTTACAATGTTTCTGTTGAGAGAGTTCAGCGTAAGTTCTTAAAATACTTATGTTTCAAAACTGATGGATCACATCCAGAAAGAGGAATAGAGTATGACATCTTGTTAACAAGATGTCAAATACAAAGTTTAGAATTAAGACGAAAAATTCATGCAGTAAAATTCCTATATATATTGCATAGTAAGATTGATTGCGCTGAACTCTTGCAAAAGTTGTATTTTTTGGTACCAAGGCAAAATTCGAGATCTTCTAATTTATTTTATTACGACCGACCTAGGACCAATTTGTTGATGAAGTCGCCTGTCTACACAATGTGTCACACATATAACTATATAAGCGATGAGAGTGATATTTTTTTTGATCACTTAAGTACTGTTTTGGGTGTTTTGAATGAACATTTAAGTTGAATGTATGATGTTTCTTTCTTTCTGTTTCGGTATATTTGTATTGTTATTATTAAGATTAAGTAATTTTGTAAGATTGCTCTGTAAATGGATTTTCTGTTGAGCAATAAAGCAATTATTATTATTATTATATTATTATGTATGTCCATTTCGTATGTCGTCGAAAAGTTTGAGATTGATGCTGCTTCTTATTGATATATGAACAGAATTGTATCTCTACCTGAAACAGTTTTCAGCGTCTGCTAAATTACTGGGAAACATTTTGAGGTGAGGCCCATACATTTCAAAACCATTTTAATATCTCAGAAATGCATAAAACATATTTTAAGCCTTTTTTTGAGATGTGTGAAATCATAGGCCAGCTTTCGTCTGTTTCAGAAGTGTTAAACAACAGTAATTGAAGTAAAATCTATATCAAGTATTGAAAAAAAAAGTGGAGCTTGACTAACATGATGTTTTTACAAAAGCTAACAACCACTTATGGCTCGGTGTCTAGTGTCTTTAGTTATCTACACAGAAAAGCAAGGTTCATTCCCTGCTGGAGCTATTTTATGTTATCTCTCAAACATTGTTATTTTTGAAATCTATGCCAATCCACATATTTTGAATTTGAAATTTCAACTAATTTTTGTTTCTGTTTTTACATTTTATTTCAAATTTTAACGATATCAAGAATGGCAATGCATTTCTTCAGGCAGATTTGGTAAACCGCTATTTTCTCTGGAAAGACCGGTATGCTGCTCGCATGGCTCGGTTTGCCGATCCCTGATCTAATACAACCGTTTTACGTATAGAGTTCACTATACTTTTATAGTAATTAATTATTATGTCAGTTAATATCATGATCAACATGATTAAATTTTTCAGATATTTTAAAAAACACTCCAAAATCTAATCCGGATCACGCAGCTCTAAACAAAGCCTTGGAAGTATTAAAAGAAGTAATGACCCACATAAATGAGGATAAGAAAAAGACTGAAGGACAAGTAACCATTTTTAATATTTTCAATGAAATCGATAACTGTCCGGTAAGAATACATTTTTTGTTACTTTTGGTAACAATAGTTTTTCTTAATATTGATTGCTAATTGCTTGTTACATAATGTAACAAGACTTTAAGTTATGTTGGAAATTTGTTTCACACTACCATGCTTTCACCAGACGGGTAAAGTGCTGTTACATTGTGTAACAACTATTTCATTAATAAAGCCTCCCGCTAGGGAATTCGGGCGTATGTAATGTTGGCAATAGGATGTAATGGAGTTGTTACTTCTCGTTTGTGAACATTGGGGTATTGCCTGCTCACACCAGAAGTCGCCCCAAAAAAATCTTTTTGTCATTGAGTATTATATTTTTTTTAGCCGGATATAGTTTCATCACATAGAAGTTACATCACCAAAGCAGATGTAGTTCAAATATCCTCGTCTGAAGGCTTGGCCAGTAAAGGTAATCATTTGGTATTGTTTCTTTTCTCTGATCAGTTGGAAGTGTGCAAGAAGAAATCCAAAGCTTTTAACACGGCTAAAAGTCCCTCATCGGCAGTAACCAGTTTTCAGATGAATAAGCCGACAATTAAACCATATAAGCATGTGAAGTTGTTACCATTAAATACTGTGAAAAAGGTAAGCTATCTGTCTTGCGGTAGTATTTTGTTGGTAGAAAATCTGTATTCTTGTTTTTTTGATTTGAAGTGTACATTATATATTTTTTTAGGTTATTGATATCAAAGAGACAGATGATTGTCAGAAAGTGTTTAGTTTAGTTTGCAGAAATAATGATGAAATTAAAGAAAGACTGTATTCGTTCGCAATCGCTGATGACGAAGCGAACAAGATCGGTTTTCTTAAAACATTGACTAAACAAATGGCTACTAATTCATGTACAGCTGATCCAGTAAGTATCAAAAGATTATTGTAGATATTTTATTCCAGTGCGGTTCCGTATTATGTCTTTTCAAGTGTCATCATCATCAGCATTCACTCGCTAACGACTCAGGGGTTTCTGTTGTGAACCCTAAGATGGCTAAACAGACCAACCTCGAGCCGCAAGTTTTGTCACAAAATTGACACACCCATTACCACCATTTACCGCCTGTTGTAGGTGCGCTGCCCCATCGCTGCTGTCTCTTCGTATCCTCATGTCTTTGACGCTGCTCTTCAAAAACTTGATGGCCCTCGTAAATGGTACGCCTCCATCTCGGTCGGTCGTTCGCAATCTGCTCCCAGTTGTTCGTCACATCTAAGCCACACGTCTTCATGTTGGTCTTAAGAACATCCTTGTACTTCTTTTGCTGCCCTCCTTGATTTCGTGAGCCGACCTTAAGCTGTGAATAAAGGATTTTCTTTAGAAGGCGTTCCGTTGGCATGTGCATTACCTGGCCAGTCCATCGCAACTAGTGATTGACAATCATAGCCTCAATGTTGTTGTTTCAGATTCCCCCAGAACGCTGATGTTTGCTCGTCAGTCCTGCCATTTAATTCCAAGAATTCTTCTAAGATATTGTTGATGGTACTTTTCTAGAGTTTTTAAATGCCTTAGAAAAGTGGTCCAGACTCACAGATATACGTAAGGGTAGGAACTACAATAGCATTATACACTCATAAGTTGGTTCGAACGTCGATGTTTATGATTATCGAAGACTCTCGTCCGAATGTTGAATAGTCCGCCGCCATCAAATCGCTATTCCCCCGGCAGTCCATCCTTAACAAGTTCAATGACCGTCCCACAAACATCGAAAGCAAGGTCGGTGGAATGACACAACCCTGCTTTACGCCATTTGAAAGAGACGCTTAGTGTCTTATTAGTCTTTGTATCTCTTCATCATTTTCGTCGAACAAATCCTGATGTTTTCGTCGCACATAGCCTAGCATTTCCTCACCAGCAGAGAGCACGGAGGAAACATTTTCAGGTGTACGATTTCTTTAATATATTTACTTTATTTATATTTACTTGTATTTTGTTAAATTATGTTGTCTATGCAAATGCCATAACAGGAGCAAAAATATTAACAAGGCAAAACATTTTGCATCATAAATATGGCAATTTATGTCTGGTAATAATTTTTTAGGATAAGTTCATTGCCTACTTGGAGCCCCAGCAATTGGACATTGACACAAGTGATTTAAGTAATGGCACATTTTCCAAAGCATTCAAATTTGCATCAAAAACTCGAATGAAAGTTGAACGAGCATTTTCATTCAACAAAACCCCATCGAAATTGAAGCGAGCAGTAAGTTCCATGATGTCACCTTTCGGCAGTTCGACTAATTTAACGCCGGCCTCGCAACTCGCTCAAATGAAATTGGCGAGTTACAGCAACATAAATGTGAGTGGCATTATGGATTGGTGCAATTAAGATTTTGAAGTGTTAAGATTCGAAATATTTGTTTGAGATTTTCCTAATCAATTTTTTGGCTTTTAGAGTGGTGCAAGGCTTTATTCGAATAATGTATTTTATAGAGCGATTTATAGGGCCGGCGTAATTGGTATATAAAGTAAAAGTTGACACAATTTCAATCAAGAATTCTGATTTAATGTTTAGTTCTGTGAATAAGATGTCTTTATTTTATTTTGTATATATATGTTTTATTAGTTTATTTTCCTATTTTATAGCTTTCTTCTTTCTTTAATAAATTTATGCATGAATATGTTGGCGGGAGATGGTGAATGTGTGGCCAATATAATTGGACATATCGCTATATATCCATGGAAGATGCCGAAATTCGCCATCTGGACTTAACTTGGACATATCGCGAAGTAATAATAGGCCGTTGCCGATCGAATCACAAATAAACAACTTAACCTCAAATTATTTTTGTATTAATGCTGACGTATAGTTTGTTGTTTTTGTATCGTAAATACAAACTTTGTACTTCTTGTCGCAATAAATAATAAAATATTTTTTTTTACAGTTTTTTCTGTTTTTGGGATGTAAGGTTTTTTATGAAATGGAAATTTTTCTTTGAAGCATTTTTTCATTTCTTGTTATGCACAACGTTTCAGCTTATTCGCCTTCTTCAGGTACATTTTTCTAAAATTTTAATCAAGATTTAAATTAAAAAAGAAACATCACAAGAACATTCAGTGTAAAAAGGTAATTTTAACATAACAACACAATTAATTTCTAATTTTTTTTCGTGTTTTTACCTAACCAACATCTTTCAAGAATACGTTTGAGGAAGGCGTTGTGCATGACAAGAAATAAAAAAATATTTCAAAGAAAAATTTCCATTTTATAAAGAACTTTACATCCCAAGAAAAGAAAAAACTGTAACAAAAATGTAACAAGATTCTAGAGAAATACAAGTTCAAAATAAAATAATTTTTACGTTAACTCTTATAACAAATTATTTGTTTCATTTAAAAACATGTGTGCAGTATGTGACCATATTTAAAGGGATACTTCTATCGCCTAAACAGCCAGATTCAAATTAATTATTTGGATAAGGATTAAAATTGATTATTTTGATTAGGAGTGAAATCCGTTCGGCATCGGTTTATGACTTATATAGGCATTTGGGGATGTGTCCCAATCATGTTATCCATATGCCCAATTGTATCACTGTTTCGGCATCTGGCGATATGTCTAATTAGGTCGGCCACGGACCGCATTCGCCGTCTGTCTCCAACACATCACAGATAACAATTATTTTATTGACACTCTGTTATTCAAAGGAACTTGAACGCAATATTTTAAGTTTACATTTCGCGACTGGTCAATAAGTTCATTAGTTAAGAGTAAAATAATTTGTTAGGAGATTGTAGATACTGACGTTTCTTTGGCCTTATCCAAATGGTCAATAAGTTAATTAGTTAAGAGTAAAATACTTTGTTAGGTGATTGTACATACTGACGTTTCTTTGGCCTTATCCACCTATTGAAAAATATACCTGCTTGTAATTTAGCTTATTTTCCTATCAAGCTTAAATTAATCTATTGCAACTAACATATTACTCAACTATAATCGATGAGTAGAACCTATGGCGTAGAAGACTAAACTAAAATACGTTTTACCACTTCACCCAAACACTTTTTTATCCTCGACACGCGTTTCGCTGACAATATTAGCATCCTCAGGAGATAATTCAAACTGACATTGATAGCGAAACGCGTTTCGAGGATAAAAAGTGTTTTGGTGAAGTGGTAAAACGTATTTTAGTTTATATTACTTAAAGTGGTGAGTGGCTAGTAGTTTACATAGTAGTATACATGCGAATACACTTAAAAATAAACATTTGACTAAATTTAAAAGTAAAAAACGTGTTTAATATAATATTAAATGCTCAAATTGCTGGCGGTTATTTTGGGTACAACTTATTTTTGCTGGAATTACAGGGCCCCTGCACATTTTTACGCTAAGACGAACATTAAATAAATCTTTTCCGATGAGATCCTCAAAGCTGGCCCCAAGATCGCCAGTTTTAATACCACCAGATTTTTTAATTGTAGTTTTAGGTTTAGCGAGATGTTTTGTATTAATAGTTATAATCAAATAAATAATTTTCATGACCACCCTTTACAATATTAGAACTGTACACGGTTTCCCAAACTGCACGCGTTCTTATGGAAACATTCCTTATTGGAAGAGAATATTAACCTAGGTGTCCGGAGCTCAAACTTAATGAGAAAACCACTGGCGCAAACAAAATTATCTCTTATCTTTTGGCCGCTATAGGGCGATTCTCAAATTTAGTCGATTTCTTTTGTCTTATAACTTTTTGTATTAATAAAGATGATTAATTTTTGTAAAAAACTTGCTTTAGGCACTTTTTTTTCTGTAGAATCCATTGCAATAGGCCGTTCTTTTACAGGGCGTTTAGATTTTTGTACACCCCAAACTCATTTTTTTTATATAGACCCAATTTTGATTGGATTGGATGTATCACTTGTCATATTTATGTTACAAACCATTAGCAACAATACGATTTAAAATACTGCCATGACTAATAAAATGATGCTGTTATGAGTTTTATGTTTTCATTTTTGATAGCTTCTGAATAGTCGAGAATTTACAGTAGTACTCGATATTGTTAAATATTTTGGTATATTTAGTAGAAACGAAGTAATTTTAATATTATTTTAAGGAAAGTTTTTGAAAAGTATTAAAAAATGTATGAACATTTCGAAGAGTTCAACATGCTTGAATGTTACGTCCCAACGACAACAACCATCCAGGGATGTTTTTGCTATACTTGCTCATAATCTTCAAAATGTTTCAACAAACCTAGAGCAAATTTTCAGCATAATCTAGAAATTCAAAACGAAAATCAAGTAAAAACTCTAACCGTATTGGGAATTGTATATGAACTTAATGGTAAAACTTCCACAAGAAAACTTGAAGCAGAGACTGGCATAGTCAGAAGCACAATCCACCGGATTTTGGAAAAAAAATAAATAGCCTTATCGAACCCACAAAATCCATCATTTTCTGCCAGGGGATTTGGATCGAAGAACTCGTTTTTGTGAGTGGTTTTTGAATAAAATACAAAATGAACCAAATTTTGCTTTAAATTGTATTTGGACCAATGAGGCTTCGATTAGTAGTGCATATTTAATCGGTTTAATGATTACACTTGGTCCAAATCCCCATGTGACTGTTCAAAACAGACAATAACGAAGATTTAGCTTCAATTTTTAGAGGACAATTCATTGGAGCCTACATTTACGATGAACCGCTGAATTCTAGAAGATATTTGGATATTTTAAGGGAGGTTGAAAATATTCCTATACATGTGATACTCCGAGTGTTCTTTCAACATGATGGTGTCCTGCATATTATGCAACGATCATAAACGATTACGTTAATGTCCAGTTTGACGAAAATTGGATGGGAAATCAAGGGTACATCCAATGGCTTGCCCGGTCACCGGACCTGACGCCCTTAGATTTTTTTCTCCGGGGTAGAATTAGACACTTAACGTATAAAGACAATAATTGTAACGGCCGGGCCGGGTAGAATTAGAAAGGGCGTTATGAGGTGCGTTTAACCGATTTCCAAATATAGAACTTTGCTGTTACCAAAAGATGTGGAATTTGCCTAGAACAAAATGGGAGACAATTTGAACATTTGCTGACATAATTTTGATTTTGTTTATTTATTATATATGTTAAAGAATTATTTAAAAGAAATCGGCGAAATTTGAGAATCGCCCTCTAGAGGCCAAACGATAAGAGATAACAAAGTTTTGTTTGCGCCAGTGGTGTTCTCATTAAATTTGAGCTCCGGACACCTTGGTTATTTTTTTTTTCTATATCTTCAATTCAGGGGTGTTCCCATAAGAACTGTCAAGTTGGGTACACTGTGTCCTATTTTGGTTGAGGCTGCAGGGTATATCAGCTGTTAACAAATTAGTCAATGTAATAAGTAAAATGTAAAAATCTGACGTTAAGATATTAAATTTTTCTGACTGCGCCACTGAATTCTTCGTAAAAATATCGATCAAAAGCAGATTTCCCCTTTGTTTCTGTCTTACATGGGGTATGGGGTAAATTTCCTAAAGGCGAACATTTTTGTTTTCACCCTGTATCTCAGAAACAAAAGGAGCTAAATTAATTCTGTTTGTGGCATTAAAAGTTTCAAAAAAAGTGGCACAGTTTCGCAAAAACCGCAAGTTTATCTTTATTAACAGATGAGATACCCTGCAGTCTCAACCAAAATAAGACACAATGTACACCATTTTAATGCATATTACCAGAATTGTATATTTATACATTTTTGGAAGAAAATAAAAGTAGACATTGCAAACTCAACCCTATTTTTATTAAAAAAAAAAAAAAAAAAAAATTGAATGTTTATTTATCAAATGGATCGTTTAGCAACTTCACTTTATTTGATGCAAAGAATAAATGCAGTAACATGCAGGGTGTTTAAATTTAAAAAAATCTAAATTTGATGTGTGTATATTCAAAGTATTTATTGGGTGCTCATAGTAGGTTTACCTACATACACCCACAGTAAAATATTTTATACATTTTATTTTGTTTGGTTGTTTTTTTTTTGTTTTATGCATATGTAATTGTTTTTTTTTTATTATAGGAAATTGGTAATGGAACAAGTTCTGAAGAATCTCTACCAGTGGCACCCCTTTCCGTACAACCAACTCGAAAAATGAAGGCGTCCTCATTAGGTGTAAATGCTTTTAAACGGTTATAGTAACCAAATCCCACTTTATTTATATATTGTAATGTATTTTTATCCAGAAAAACTGTAAACAAATTATTATTTGTACATACATACATTTAAGTTTTAATATATTTTAAGAGCAATTTTTTAAAACGGTCCAGTTTTATTCTGTTTTTGCTTTTATCTGTTTTTATTTTGAAAATAAAAATTAATATATTTGTACATAGAAAATAATATAAGAACGATAATTATCACAACACTTTCTAAATTCTGTAGTTTTATTTCAATTCGATTTGCTAAATATTATTAAACGTGTCTGCAGTATAATAAGTAAATTATTGTTTTAGAAATACCCACTGCTAAACTGACAACAATTTTAAACTCCTTACCGTTCTATTTCAAATACAGTGCTTTAATTATAAAATTTGCCACCCAGAAATCTACACGATTTTCAGCAAAAGCACGTCGATTTTGCTTTTGAGGGGAAACTTCAAAACCACTGTATTGGTTGAATTTTGTGTTCCACCCTTTATAATTTTAAATGCCACCCCCTGTCTTGTGACATCATTTTAATCAGCTTAAAATGTTTTGTCGTATACCAAGAATAAATCAAATTGTTCGATTCGTTTCTGAGATAGAGGCATAGTAACCAAGAAAGTAAAATGGCAAAAAGAAACTAAATTAATTTAGATATAAATTTACTCATTAATGCATCTAAGGATCACTGTCTAGAAATAAACCCCAAAAAATCCGAACGCTTTGGAAATAAGAATTTTAGATCCAATTTTTCTGATTTGGTTTATATAAGAGTGGGCAATACCAAGCTAGAAAGCGTAAAATCAGCCCGTAACCTGCGACTGATTCTTGACAATGACCTGCAATTTTCGGAGAATGTAAGTAAATGTATCAAAAATGCTTTTTGTAACCTGAAAATGATATATGGCTGCAGGCGGGTTTTAGATTACCGAACTAGGAAATTACTGTGTGACTCCATAGTGTTATTGCATTTTAATTTTGCTGATGCAGAATTCTTGTGTAAGATTGATTGGGGGAATAAGGAGGGGAGAACGAGGCGCCACAGCCAAATTAAGAGAAATGGAATAGCTGAGGATGGATGAACGCAAGATGCTGCACTCTTGTGTTGTATATCAAACAAATTTCTTACAAAATGCCAGATTATCTCTATGAGAGAGTATCGTTCAGGGGAGATGTACACAATATAGACATACGTAATAATAAATATACTATAACACCGCCTATGCACTTGACGGCAATTTTTGAAAGATCCTTTTCGTATAATGTAGCTTGTATCTATAACAAGGTGTCCTATGAAGGGATATCGTTTTAAACAATCGGCAAAGAATCTAATACAAAGATTTGTATAAAGTTTTATTGGAATCTCAGATTGATGGTGCTGATTGATGTATTTTTCTTCTTTTTGTTTTCCTTTTCCTTATTATGGCTATTATACCTATTAATTGATTTATTTGTTGGATTATATTATGATTGATAGGTACTTAGGTTAAGTTAAGAAGTATAAACTTCAACTTCGCTATGTGTAAAATGTTTATTTTTACAATAGCAAACTAAATTTCTTACTATAGTACCTACATACACTTGTTGAAAACTGCTGCTGTCGTACGAGCACAATGATTTTCATTTCCATAAATGTTCTCTCTGCCAACAGATAAGCCATTTTAAAAGACCTTATAAGTCATAAATTAACAACAGTGTGATATCCATCTGGATCATCTGACTTAACTGCATACAATGTTTTCCTGTGGGATTTAGTTTTTAATTTAGCAGGGCCTCAGTCTACACAAAACATGGGTATGTTTTGTGTCAGTCTAATTCAGTAGAACCAGAACGAGGCAGGGGTCGACAGATACTGACGAATTGGTTTCGCTCTTATTATATGAGCTCTTTAGAGTACCAGTCGTTGCCCATCTACAATGTCGGCCTGTGTTTAAGCATAGGCAACGACTATGGTACTCTGACGAGCTCATAATAAGAGCGAAACGAATTCGTCAGTATCTGTCGACCCATGCCTCGGTCTGGTTCTACTGAATTAGACTGAGGCCCTGCTAAATTAAACTAAATCCCTTGTGTAGGTAACACTAGTAATTTTGTCCGCTATGCCACGAAATTATTTTAGTTAAAGAAGTGTAATAGTATGAATTTTTAGTAAATCAATTTTGAATTAAAAATGAATTTCGTAATTATGTTTATATTTTTTTAATCTCTGTAGATATAATAATACGGGCCCTATGTTTCATTTAAAATGGAATGGTAATTCACATTGCTGCCATGCGTAACTAGAACTAGAAATGGGCAACAACAATAATAGTGGGTACTGGCACAGTTAATTAGTAGCTGCTTAATGTTTGCAGATGACATGAAAATTTTCAAGGAGGTTAATAGCATAAAGGACTGTGAGGATCTTCAACTTGATTTGATCGCTATTTATCATTGGACTATTAAAAACTGTTTATTTTTTAATATTTCAAAATGTAAAAGTATGACATACAATTATATAAAAACACCGATCATCTATCCATACAATATTAACAATATCAGATTGAGTAGAGCAAGTTTGATTGAAGATCTGGGCATCCTTTGTGATAATAAATTAACGTTTTCCAACCATATAATTAATATCACAAATGCTTCTTATAGAAATCTCGGATTTGTGATCAGAAACTCAAGAGATTTTCGAAATAAAACCACTCTATCTCTACTTTATAACGCATTCGTACGTTCCAAGCTCGAATACTGCTCCATAGTTTGGTCGCGTATGTATATACTAAGTATATACTGATGATTGAAAGGGTGCAAAGAAAGTTTGTTAGACAAACAAATTTCTTAATATTTAACTGTCACATCTCCGACTATGAGCGCAATCTAACAAGATACAATTTACTATCATTATTTAATAGAAGATTCTTACAGGGTGTATGGTATTTATTCAAAATAATTAATAATAAAGTTTATGACCCAACTATACTAGAGAAAATTAATATATCTACTAGTGCCCTGGATAAAAACTCGTACCACCAACAATAAAACATTTATGACAGTAATACCAAAAACGAACTAACTATTTGAAGTTTAATCAATAATTGGAACTTTTTTTGTACCTATACTAATTATTATTGATTGTATTTTTCTCTTTTTGATTTTCTGTATTTCTTTTTTTTTTGTTTTATTTTACTTTATGTTGTTAATGTTAGCTTTATTAGTGTATTGTTATTAGATAAATTTCAACATGTAATTGGGTCGTCAGATCTGTATGTTGCTAATAAATAAATAAAAAATAAATAAAAAAAATAATAGACAGTTACTTCACCTCGTGTCGGCACGTTTGATGTTCATGTCTATACAAAGCAATCCGCCGCGCTTATAGTTATAGTATAGTATCTTATAGTATATTATATAGATATAGTATATACAGTAGCGGGCCAGAAATGTGGCTGGGAATGCGACGAGTCGCCGTTTTCAGCGTCTAGTGAACCTTCTTGTCTATAGTTAATATTCGATGGTATTGGGACCTACTTACTAATATAATATGTTTCATGATAAAAAATATTCACTGTGTAATAAATACCTAAGTACAGGTCATTCAAATAAAAAAAAAAATTTGCATGTTTTACAAATTTTTGGGTGTCCCAAATTTCCCGAAAAAATATTGTACAACATTTTACAATGTTACTGAAATTTTAATGAAATTCATATTTTAACAATATTGTATAATTTGAATAACAAATCATGCTCGTATTTATACAGGGTGAGTCACGAGGAACTGTACATACTTCTACCATAAGTAGAGTCACGTTAGGGGATTATCAAATGACCATTAAAAAATATCGCCTTGTTTTGATTTTTAATATACAGGGTGAATTATGGATCTTCACCAAAACAAAGTTTCGTCATATCTTTTCAATGATTAAGTCGATTTATCTCATTTTTTTTTAGAAAAGTGTGTATTGGTATCTGACAATTAACTGACATATTCAGAATTGAAAATATCCAGGTCCGTCTTCGAGAAAATTTGTGGGACTGCTTCATATTCAACACTTTACCCTGCTGTATATGATTTTTCAAAAATCTGATATAATTTTTTCAGATGGCATAAATAGACAGTTTGACCTGGGTATTTGAATTTTTTTTACACTGTCCTCACATTTCCAATTAAAGATTCATTTTAGAGTCAAATTGAAAATTGGCAATAATGAAATATCTTACTGTATAATAATGTTTAGTTATTAAAAAGAAATCTTCAAAATAAACAGAAACGACACACTGTGCTCCAGTATGGTAAATACCATAATTTGATTTGATTTACAGGGCTGGATTTAAAAATCTGGCATATCTGGTTCATCCCAATAATTGACCCTGTATGTAACTTTTTTCACCCGTAATAGACAGAAAACAGATAGAAAATGTTTGTACTGACCTAGTTTTCTTATTTGTTTGAGGAAAACTCATGAGTCTAATTATTTTAATCGGAATGAAATGAACAAGCCAGGGAAATGATTATTCATAAAATAAATATCAATGTGGAACAATATGAAACAAAGTACCTAAAAAACAATTTAAAATTGTTTTAGCACTATAGATTTATTACTTATTACCTAGGTAAGTTTGTAAGATCTCCATAGATTCACCTACCCAAAAATAAACTCAAAACAATGCCTTGCAAGGTTTCTATGTATTTCTAATTCTACTATTTTTCCAATGGATATATTGTCAAAATATCATAAAGCAATCAAAATAAAAACATGCTTATCTCGAAGTAAACAGAGTTGTAAAATGGAGGTAAATGAACAATTACATAAAATGTGAGTCACTGCTAAAGATAAGTATCATAAGATTATAAATATATCTGATTTTAAAGATATTCTTGACAGATTCAATTTAGGGTATGGAATCTCTTCACAATACTTGTTTTTCTCATATTTTTATTGCGTTAACAATAGGTTTACTACTTGTAGGTAATTATATATTATTGAAGAGGTTCTTTGGATAAACACATAATGGATTTGTAAATACTGTCCAGCAAGTAAGATCTTGTTTTTGTATTTTTATTGGTTTTTCACCATGATTCGGTTTGTGAAAGTATAAAATTAATCCTCGTATTTGTGAAAGAAAATTTGTAGACATTTTGGTGGTGATATGTAACATTAGTCATAATGAATTTATCAAGAGAAATTTTAATTAATTAATTGAATGGTATGCTATCAAAAATGCGTCGTTTCCGTTAACTTAGTTAACGGCTAAAGAAATCTGTGCATCAAAACGTGTGATATTAGAACATTCATGACATTGGCATTACATATTGCATATAAGCAACATGGAAAATTGTACTCCAATCTCAATATTATCTTTAAGAACACGTACAGGTTTCGATCGGTATATTTCCTTTCTTTATCCACTTATACAGGGTGAGCAAAGGTAATCATGTTTTTTAGCAAAATTTGGGGCTATGTCAGATTCTCAATTTTTGATGATGGACATTTTTCTATGCAGCTTTTTGATCTTTGGACTATCCTAAAAAAAAGCAATTTCTCAAATTTTTTGAAAGTTGGCTCTCGAATTTTTAATAAAAAGTGTTACATATATCCCTAAAAAAGGGACTTTTCGCGGTGTCTCTTGAGAATGGGTATTTTTTTCTCATACTGTTGCATAAAGTGGGATTTCTTGCGCACGAGAAAATATTGAAGCACTCATTGAACGTTATTGTGAAAATTTGCTACTTTGACATGATGTAATTTAAACCTAATTTATATATTATAATATGCCATTAAACAGCGTAATGAACAAATCCAAGTTACTACTACAACTGTCCAGCAGTTTAGTATATGGAAAAGCTATTAGTTTTATGAATTTTTTTTATTTTCACCAAAATTACGTGATTTGGATCATTTTACGCAAATAACCATTTTCTAAAAAATGTATGTAATTTTGTCACTCCCATTTTAACCAAATTTGGCACAAAAATACCGTTGGACATGGCGGTGACAGGAACTGATTAGATTTTGGGATTGATAAGGCGTAGATAAAGGGAATAAAAAGAGGGTCAACACTTAAAAAAATCATAAACTGATTAAAAAATTAAGTACGTAATTTTCTTTGTATCAATCGACCTCAGCCCAAAAAAAGACGGTGATGAGTAACGTATGTATAGAAAGCGTACGTAATTAGTTTGAAAAGGCGACTGAAATCTTTGAATATATGTACGGTTTATTTAAGAAAAGTGCTCGGTCGCTTAACGTCTCGCCGGCACAATAGATCTCACTTCATTCACGTGTTGAGTATTAGTATTTGCTGTTACGCCATATTGTTAACACTATTACATATAAGAATATTTATAAAATAACGACATTCACTCCGACGATTGCACAAAATACGATTAGGTACCCAGTTATATTGTGCAAGAAATTGTATAGAGAAAAGTTCCCGAATGACTGAAATAGGAAAGCCCACCATTTTCACATTATTACGGGATGAAAGGAGTCAGATCAAGTTGGAGAAAAGACCAGCAAACGTCCTTGATAGTACCTACTTATTGTGTATTTATTAGAGTTTGTCCATTTTTAAAAATGCCCGATATGTATTAAATTTTGTGTTGCAATATGCATTCAGTCCGTTAAGTGCCAAACTATGGCGATTTTTCTTGAAGAAGTTTAAATAACAACTAAAAAAACTGAATACTTGTTTAAATCATTACGTGTGATATACTACCTATTTTTGAATTGAAAATGGCTTTAAATTTAAGAATAAAAAATCTAGGGCCATATTTAAAAAAACGAAGTTGATGATGTGAAAATTTGTAAACTCTATCTTATGCTCCTCAAAAAGTAACAATGAGAAGGTGCTTTTCATTTTTTATATTTGTATAAATAAAAACTAACTAAACTAAAGTTAGTTTGCATTTCATAGTACCATTTAAAAGATGTTTAAATTGTACAACTTTTCTCTAATTTAACCGACATTGTAAGTCCTATCGTTTCCATGATTCCAATCCAATGCTAACCCATTCTTATCTTGGACACACTGTATACGTATTATTTATGATTTTTATTTTGTTCCAATAAAATATTGTTAAATTTTAATTCTTTCTACAATACCTGTACGCCTTTGGCGTACAATTTATAGTGTATATGAACCTGAACTTAATGAAAAGGAAGAGGTTTGCATTAAAACTAATGCTAAACTATGGAAGTGGCCGAAATTATTGATGGGTCACACTGTAAGCCTTTTGCATACTCTATACACTTCCGAAATATAGTATCTATAGATAAAATTAAATCAGAACAATGTGACATTATTTTAAAGTATAAAATTTGGCTCAATAAATATCTGATACATCTAATATTGATAAAAGTTGTCAAGCATTGTCACAATTTTTATATCGAAGTAGTAGTCATTCATATTCATAACTTGGTCACAGCAAAAAAATCAGTGTAGACAAAGGTTTCAAAACGGGAGCTGACAAAATATGTTTCTCTTAACTTTTCTCTTGCTACAAAAATATAGAAATTATTTTAATTTGTATTATTTTAATACATGTATAACTTTTTGTAACAAAGTTAATATACAGAAAATGTTTTTAGTTTTTAGCAACTTTCAATAGTTGAAAGTAAGGTGGGTATACATCGGGGGCAGCAACAAACTCTTTAACTCCTACAGACTGATAAAAAAAATAATAAGAAATTTCAGATAACTGTCAAAAGAAAATTTGTTTATCTAAATGGTCACCCTATATTTTCACAATTGTATATTTTCGATTAAAAATAAGATATGATTGATTGTCATGTTTATAAGGTTATAAGAGAAACATTTTTGCACTGATTAAAAATAAGATCAACTTTGTATAGTGTAAATCTATTAAAACAACGCGTTTTTAGTAGTAATCGAATTACTTTTGACTTTTCTTGCTCGGTTTAAAATGAAGTTATGGTCAACTATAATAGCCCAAAGTAAAATACTTTTGAGACCATAAAATATTAAATGACTTTTGTATAAATTTTTAATGCCAAATAAGATAGATACTTAACTTCCTATTTGAAGATTCCTTAAATTTATTTTTATTATTATTTTTTTTATTAACAGAAAATATCAAAGTCCACTAACGTTATTTTTAACATATAATGGATCATATACTTAATTGTCCCCATCAAAGGACGCAAAACAGGCGAGAATAAAATAGGTAATCAAAACATCTAATGTAATCGAGACGATATGTTTTGTAATATCATATTAAGGGTTTGAATTTTAATGTTATAGAAGTGAACAGGTCCACATTAAATTAAATTATTTACTTTACAATTTTGATTCACAAGATAAACTATTTCATATATTTGAAAGAGAACGTCCAGTCCAATCAAATCCACATACAGATATATCCTTTTAAAAGAGGAGGCGCATCTTGTCCGCTTCACCCCACTACACACATACACAACAAACAAATAGCAGTACACAATAAACTGAGACTTGACCGATTCCCTTTTAATTTATTTTCTGTTCCTCTATATACGTATATAGTACCCTGTAATACTTGGTACCGGCCTACCCCCACCATAACAACACAGTATTTTTCTTTTCGGTCTTATGTGAAACGACGGACCTACTCGTAATACTCTATAGTTATGATAATAATAATAACGCGCCACATTTGAAAATTTAAGTTTGCGTTGAGCACCCACCAAGAGTACCAAACAAACTGAGTGTGTTGGAAACGGTTTCGGTTTATTGTGAATTGATAAAAAAAGTTATAAAAAGATAACTCTCTGGTTAGCTAGTCCGGGGAGACACGCATTTTACTGATAACATTTTATATATTTTCCTTTTGATAACGTTTTATTATTATACGGGTATAGTTTATTATAGTAGTTTTTAAAAACGGTGGCCGATAACATGACAACAAAAGCAGATTATCAGCGAGTGTATGGTAAGTGATTGATAAAAAAGTTTATGATTTTACATATCTTCATTATTGATTATTTTATATTATTGTTATATCGTTTTGTTTTGTTTATTGCATGCGCGGGAAATTTGTAATGATGGGGGGTGTCAAGAGTTTCCTTTTTAGGCAGGTTATATTGCCTTAACTTTAAAATAAATTAAAGAAATATTCTACGGTATGCAACATGATTTGCAATAATCAACTTAATTAAAAATTCTTCAAAAATTGACGAAATTGTGTCTTCTGAAAGAATCGCTTAAAAGGCAAGAAAAAGATATCAACTATTTTACATAATATCGTTGATTATGCTATTAGATATAGATGTAATATACAATTTACTTGTTTTTTCTCTTTCACCAATATAAATATTAATATGTGATTCGATATCCCAGTTGGCATTTTTTGCTGATGGTGGCTGCCTGTGATCTCTTAAGACATGTTACACAAGCCTAAAACAAATTCTAAAAATCTTTGTGCTTGTAATATAGGGATGTATTGTTGTTATTTTAATTTTTACAAAATTATAAATTTACTTTTAGTTACAGAAACATACCTACAAAAAAAATTAATGAAAAATTCAATAGATGTAATGTAGATTATAAAAGCTAGGTAGATAGGTATGAATAATCTGAATTCGTTTTTATATTCTATTCAAAGCTTGAATGGAGAAACTTCAAGAGTTTATTAGAGTTTAGGAATATATAAAGCTTTTTGTATGTTCTGCACAATAAAGTTTTTGTATCAAAAACGTCATTATGGTAAAATTATTAAAAACAATAAGCCAAGCGACTTTATTTCTAATGAAAATTACCTACAATTCTTCGTAATTTATTTCAACTATGCATATGGTGCTAATTTATCAATGCTATAATTTATAATAAGGCACAATTTCATAATATTTTATTCTCGGAATCATCTCAAATAATATTATCTAACATAATGTTATAGATTTAATTTAATTACATGAAATTAGTATTGAGTATTGAAAAAATACTGTACCTATTTATCACATTATTTTCGCTTAATAAAATTACCATATCAAAATACACCATTTTTGGTATTTGTAAAATGGATAGGCCATACACTATCGAAAATAGTATCTAATTTAATCAGATCTTTTTAGAGACTTTCTGATAGAGAATTTTTATTTCGTAGTGATTTAATTAATTCTGACCAAAATTAAAGCACTTCAGGAGTCCAGATTGCGTTACTGCGATATCTTTAGAACAATTCCATCTTTCACAATGTCCAGTTTTGGTGTATTATATTTTAATTATATTTTTATTCGATTTTCATGGTTTGTTTTTACAATAAAAATTAATTTAATTATAAATCACATATTTATTCAAATAATGAGTATGGTGTCCCATTTGAAAATGTTCTTAGTTCAAGTCTTTAATCAGTAAAAATATGTATTTCATATTTGCAAATTTCTTTTATTTAATACAAAAATATTGAAAACTTTTACACACATAAAAGTACTAAGAAACAAAAGAGTTATGAGCACCACGTTTACTGAGATGTTCAAATTACGTTACAAAATATCCTATCTCGTTATAGATGGTTTCTTGTGTGAAGTTTTTAATTCAATGCTTACTTCTGGACCTTGTTCGTTCAATAATTGCAAAGTCACTTTCGTTTTATATTCAGAAAATAAGCCATTCGTATTTTATTTGCAACGTTGTATATATGCAGTATGTCTGCTGATTGAGTTTACAAGAGGGCCAATGTACCAAAAAGTGAAAGATACGAAAAAACTCATTATTGATACAAGTTGTACAGGGTTGGTCAAAAATGCAAAAATGGTATTTTGCGTATGAGTAAACATGCCTTATTCTGCATATACGGAAAAATGTCTATCCTGATAAAAGTTTTTGCTTGAATAATGAACAACATTCAAGCTATCAAAATTTTAATTTTTTGTACAGGAAGCATAAAAAGACAAGTAGTATTCTCTAGCACACCTATAATAATATATTACTAATGACATACTTGTCAAGTAATAGTAGTTCTCATCAAAATGCTACCTACTGAGCAAAATTTTTTTATAATAAAATGTTATTGGGATAGTTTCGTATCATATCGCTACGCCATGGAGAAATTTGGAGAACAATTTGTAGGAATACAAATAAGTCGGATGGCAATCTGCAAAGTAATAAAATAGTTTCAAATAACTGGTTTGGTTTTAAACATCAAACATAAAAAGAAAAAATATGACCATCATGATGCTGCCACAGTTTTAGTTCTGCAATCTGTAATGTCCCTTAGAAACTGTGCTAAACAGTTAGAAGTTTTGAAAAAAGTTATATTCAGAAGATATTAAAAGAAAATAAAATATTTCCGTTCAAACCAAACCTCAATCATACATTAGAAGAGGGTGATTTAGTGTTGTGGGTAGGAGACAGAATTTGTAATGGAGATATTAATTTTCATAAGTGCATTATGTTTTCTGATGAGTGTACATTTTTCGCTAACTGTAGCATCCCAGCATGTCCGATACTGATCTTCAGAAAACCCGGAATTTAGAATAATGAATCGAAGACAATATTTTACAAAAGTGGTGCGCAATATCTATCCATGGCATTATAGGCCCGTATTTTTTCTAGAACACCTGCAATGTAAGATCATACTTAGAAATGTTTCATGCATTTTTTTGATGAACTCGTAATGCTACCATTAAATTTCCGCAAAAAAGAAATGTACCTACTTTCAACAGGATGGTTGTCCAGCACATTGTGCTCGTCATGTTCCGGAATTAAGTAAGCCAATCATAAATTTGGTCCAAAATGGATTGGTAGAAATGCTCCAATTCCTATGGGGCCGTATAAAATTGTTTATGCTACTGCAATACCAAATAATATTGATGTGCTAAAATACAAAATTACTCAGGATGCCCTTCAATACCCCAGGAAGAAATCAGAACTTCCTTGAAGTATTTAAGACAGCAGTTAGAAAAATATAGGGGTGCTGTTTTCGAAAATTGATATCTTCATTATAGCTCATCAGTTCAATTTTTTTTAACTAAATTATTATTATTATTATGTTAGTATGTTATGTGTAGATATGTATTTCAAAATTACACCTGAAAAGAATACTTTAGTCTTGTACGTACTATGCTTTCTGTATAAAAAATAAAAAATTTGATAACGTGAATCGTATTCATTATTCAAGCAAAAATTACAATGACTTTTTTCCGTATATTGTAAAATAATGTATGTTTACTCTTACCCAAAATAACATTTTCGTATATTTGACCAACCCTGTACAACTAAATTGAGGTTTCTTGTGATGAGTGGATTTTGTAAACAAGCAAGAACTTCTACAAATAATGACTTTTTTTCGCATCCTTCAATTTTTGGTACATTTACCCTCTTGTAAATTTAATCCCCGGACATACTGTATATCTATATCTATCGATACAATTCTGAAGAATACTCTCACTTAAGAACCAGACACCTATTCATAATGCTAAATGAAATATCCTGTATATTATGTTTACATCATTCGAATAAAGATTAGTTTGTAAAATAATTTTCATTATATAAATTAAAACGATCCAAGTATAACCATTAGTAACTTGAAAGATAAGGAGCAAAGTCTAAATGAGAGAAAAAAAGGTCATAAAGGTCGGAACTGTATAACGACAATATAATTTATTTAAAATTCGTTTATTGTGTAAATGGTATATACATATTTATATTATAAATACATTTAACAACATTGATCATTATTTGATATTTTAATAAAATCAATATTTAACATTTGGGAAAATAAATATATAAATTAAGGATACTTATCGGAAATTTTTTGTTTGTGCTTTTGGTAAGGCAGACACATCAAAAATTTAGATGTTATCTTATTAATAATAATGTTATTTAGATAATTTATAATAATTAAAAAATATACGAGATGTTTCGAAATTACATATTATTCGCATGTCATGTATTTTTCTTTAAAAAAATCTGAGGAATCGTTTGATTATATCAAAATCTGTTCAACTAAGTGTAACTGTTAAGTTTTGTTGATTTCCCTACTGAAATTTGCTGCATAATTCTTAAATGAAGCTAAGGCAAACTATTCTATTTTTAAAGTGCTGCAAAAAGATACTTGTCAATTACGTAAGACAGATCTTCGGTCTCTGCGTTTGCAATTTGATATGTCGAGAAATTGTTCACAATTTTGTACTTTTTTAAGTGCAATGTTATTACCATAATGACACTTTTATAAATAAAAGGATGAACCGTTCCTGCTAATATTTATTCTTTTTTTTTACGACCGTGCTTGTTTATTCCCGGACTAGTCAAAATACTCTAGTTAAACCAACGTTATTACTGCCATCATATTGTAAATGAGAATCACAATTCCCTTGCCCTGTTGGGATGGATCTCCTAATCCTTCTAGTAGCATTTTAATATTTACCATAAACCTTTTAATTGCAGTGAATTGTTTTTCATTTATATTTACGAAACTTCATCTGCGTGAGATGTTACATTAAACAGTTTCCTTTTTAGTTATTTAGACTCGCAGTTGATGCATGTTCTAATTTAGAAGACGGGCCAGATTAGAACTTCTCGTCATGAAATTTTCTATGAAACAAATTTTACTATATCAATATTTAAGGGTTCAATTATTACTTAACCTACTTTGTTAAATAATAATAACAAATACTTATATGTTTATTTTAAACAATTTTATTTGAATACAGCTTTATCTATTTAGGTTAAAATAAAGTTATACTTAAATATATTATTTCTTGAAACCACGCAATGTGAAATTAGGGCCACGGTATACCTAGCAAAGCACGTAGTATTATGTACCTGATGTCCGCGTGCGATATTTTAAACTCCAATTTTTTCAGTGATATTAATAAATTGACAGTGGTTTATAATCTCCTGATGCAATATACTGGAATCTAATCATAGTCTAGGGAAGTTAAATCGGTGGAGCAGGCTAACCATTACGTTATTAGATTGCACTTTTCATTACCTATACCTAAATTATCAACCCATATGTATGTATGATGTACAGTTAAATAATAATAATGAGGTTTAATAATATAAAATCTCTGGGTATATTGGTTCATTTAAATAAAAGCACTTTATTTCATGTCTCCCTTATTTTTTCTCTTTTGAAACAACGTTTCAACAACAGACACCGTCGTATTCGTCAGGTTTATCTTTTATAATATAATCTTTTATTGGATTATTACTATTTTCAGGTAAACTCTGCTAAGTAGGTAAGAAAAAAAAATAAGGAGACATGAAATAAGGTGTTTAATTGCATTGAGAAAACATTTCCAAAATGAAATGAAATAATGAGGGTTCTATCCATCCATTTCCCTTCCGTATTATTAAATCTCGATTGAATAATGTTTCGGACATTTGTACATATGGTGAGCCAAATATATTTTATTCGAAGAGAATAGTTGGCAGATTTTCAATTTTCGCATTAATTTATTGGTGTAATATTACTGAGTAGTTTACAATATAATTTACTTACATATTCACATAAAAATATTATTTTAAATTATTATGAGAAGAAGGAATGCGAAGTATTTTCATCTTTAGGAATTCTAAAAAATTTACATTACTTCCGTGACGGGAATAATAACTATTTTTGTATTTCTTATATGCATACCCGGCACTTGTTCGAAGTTATTATAAATAATATCACCTCTCGTGGCATACCACATTATCAGGATTAAGATGATTAAAATCAATTGATGAAACTTACGATTAAAATCAGATTTTAATCAGTATAATTAAAAAAAAATCATGATTAATTGAATAGAGTTTTAACATTTTAACACTTAAAATGTATTTGTTCATAAAAAAATAAAACCCAGAGGCATTTTTATATGGTGTTATTTATTATTTTATTATAATAATCGAAAAAAAAAAGATTAATACAAAAATAAAACTTAAAAAAATCTTTTTAATACAAAAAAATATTTAAATAAACCTGTGTTATAATGCTTAAACAGAAAGTAGGTTTTACAACTTTCCACATGCTACAAAATAGACGTCCAATGGTACTTCCAATCAAAAATAACTTGAAAGAATTCAATTGAAGGGAATAAGTCAGAAGAAACCTAAGATAAAAATATCAAATCATGTATGACCAAAATGCACCAAAACTCCCAAGACGTCAGTAAATTTTCAGTAGAAGATCAATGTCTTGTATACATATATTGAGTATATTAAGACAAAAAGTTGGTGGTGATTGAACGCGATGGTTTAACTACGAGTCCTTTTCGTTCGATCTATGGAAGACAATTTTCTCTTAATGTCTTGATTTTTAAATCAAATCAGTAGAAATATTCATAATAAATGCGCCAGTATATTCCTTGGGAAACTCGTAGTGTCCAAAACTGAGTGCTATAATCTTTGTAATGTTATTTCATTATTAAATAAATGTTTATATAATAATACGAGATATAGTGACTCTTCTTAAAAAGTTCTCGACAACCCTGACTAGCGCAATTTGCAATGTTTCAATAACAATAAATTCTCGACATACACAATCTAATGAAATGTTACGTTTATTTTGAATGCCAAATAAGATAATGTTACCCAAAAACATATAAGTTCAATTTGGAAAAAGTAATTACTTTCGACTGGTTTTTCAATTTAATTTCCAACCTTATTTTTTGACCACATTGGATCAAAAAGTAACAAAAGATGTTACAAAAGTAGTTAAACTAAACCTTTCTTTACAACAATCTTCCTGCAAATTATTTATTGAAAGTTTTTGTATAAGGACAAAAAACGGTTTATTGATGGGCTACAAACGTCATTTTTGACATAAAACTTTAAATATTTCAAAAACGTCTAGGGCATAGGAAATGACACACAATGTCCATCTAGAATTTTACGTAGAATCTAAAAATGTAATAATATATAGGGTATACCCGGAAGAGCGATCAGCTTGAATATATTTAGCGTTGTGGCCTCCGCATTGAGCTAAATTTTTATAACTGTCCTAATTATAGTTTTCCCAATATCTATCGCCAGTATTTCCGCAGACACCCTGTATATGCACCTTTATATTTATAACTTACGATATTATGATGGATGATGTACCTAAGAACACTTGCGAATGGCATTATAAATTTGGGAAAGAAGTGATTGGTGTTTATACAGAGTGATTAAGAAGTTATAAGGATTAGTCAGTAGAATAATAAAATACATTTCAATCCATGTACGAAATGTATGGCATGACCTTTGACATTTTAGGACAGTTATGTGCTAAATTGGCAAATGTGTCATTAAATTAAAGAAACTTGGTAGGTGATACCCAGGTTAAACGCAAAAATGGAAGGCTGTATATTTGAACTCGTTCAAAACAATTATCAAGTTTTTAGTCTATTTCACAGAAACCATGCAAATCGTTTAAACAGGTGCATTCCAGTTCAAGGACGACAGTTTAAACAAATACTGTTTTAGTATTAGGTACAAAAAAATAAAATAAAATGTACTCAATGTGGATAAAACACAAATAAAGCATTTTCTGACATGGTTTCTTAAATTCAAATGTATTCTTCCTCTTAGAAGTTTGATTCCGTTGTTTTATTTTAATTTAATCACCTTGTATATTTAGTGGCGATATCATAAATATAATATATTCATAGAATGAGGAACAAAAATAGATAGAAATATACAGTGGGTTCATGAAAATGAGGACCAATACCACCTTCGAAATCGTAAAAGATACAAAGTCGGTTACTAGGAAGAAAGCTGAAATACAAAACCTGAGTAGTTTTGCAGATTTCCGCAAAAAAAAAACATTTTTTTGCAAATTTTCGAAAGGAATACACAAGGACATAAGCTAGGGTTTAAAAATTTATTCTTTTGAGGGTTGTTTCAAGTTTATTTTTTAACTTTCTTAGGGTGTAGGTTCATATGGATTTATATCGCAGAAAAGATATATAAAAACTTTTTTTATTTTGACATATATATTTTTATTTTTATCAATTTGATTTTTTGCCCTTTTTTTCAAATACCCTGTATTAATATTTACTAAAAAAATAACAACAAATTAGATTTTTAAAGCTTCCATATAATAAAAAGTTGTTATTATTCTTTATTCTGAAAACGTCATTTTTGACATATCCATTCAAATATTTCGAAAACGGTTGGCGATAGGTACAACATATTATGCATGAAATATGTTTAGAATTACAAGGAGATTCTAAAAAAAATATAATTTATATAGAGTCGTATTTGAAATAAGGAAGTTCACACCCATTTCCGGTATAACCGGAAGTACCAGATTCTTGAAAACATTTTAGCCGAATTGGCCCCGTCGACCTAAGTATTACACCAGATTTTCAGATTGTTCCATAGTGTAGTTTCTCCATAATCGATCGAATCCCTTCCCGGTGGGATACCCGGTATATAAAGATCTATCAAGCAGTGGCGCCACATATTTTACCTTATTTACGGTAAAATATTTCCGTTCTTAAGTTTCTTAATCAAAATGCTCCAATACCTTAAAATGCGTAGGTACATGCAATTGGTATGAAACCTGTTTGCTTTCGAGAGATACCATTAAAGCTATGAAAGTTTATTTGAAATTTTTTTATTATATCGAATAATACAATAAAGTTATAGAGGGTATAGCAATTAGTACCTACTGTCTTATAAAATTTAGGTAAATTATGAATGAAGTGCTGTTTAAAATATTTTTTTTATAAAAACCCTTCACGTAAAATTGGGAAATACCAGCAGGTGAATGTCTGCCACACTTTTCTTACTAAATGTTTTTAGTAAAATAAAACAATAAAATAAAAAATGTTTATTGGCGCCGCCTTATATTTTATAATATTCTTTTATATACGTAAGTAGGTACCTATCTAACCCATTTTGTGGTTTTCTATTTTCTAAACAAAATATAAATAGGTGGTTTAGGTGATTATTATTTTACTACCCCATATAAAACTTCCGACAATATTTTGGGTAGAATTCTACGGACATATTAATTAAGAACACGTGGCACCACTTAAGTTTATAGGGAAATAGGTCTAATGAGAAATTCATAATGTAACTATTAAAACCTACGAGTTGAACATATATATGTATAAAAGAAATGTTGTGGAGTAGACGTCGTCGTTCGATTTCAAATACATCCCACTTCTCTCTGCAATGTATTACCTCAGAAAAAAAAATTATCTTGCGTTCTACTGAATTATCTTGAGCAAAATCTGAAACCAGATTTTTAATCTGTAATTTTGGAGGTACTATATTTTGGGGAAGTTGATATGGCCCATTATATTCCATTATAGAAATACTCAAATGAGTTTTAATTTATTTTAGTTTCGAGAAAAATAACTCAAATATTTGAATAATATTTTTTAACTAAAACAAAATCGAATACCTACTTAGTTGAAAATATGTAATAGAATGACTATGTCCGCAAAACAAAACAATACCTCTTTTATCTAAGGGATTTTGCAGTTTGTTAAACAAATAAATTGTTAAGAATAATTTTTTTATTCCTATATAAACATCTATTAAAGTGTTCTTTCTATGCTCAAAAAAGAATTTTTCAAATCGATTAAAAAATAAGTGCACAATTACGCATTTTTTATATACCTTTGCATTTGGGGTCTGATCAAACAGCCTTAATGGTGTTTTATAAAGGCTCTGCATGCATATATCTTTCCTTACACTGCCCATACTGTTTTTCGAACACATGGAACTCATACAAAATATACGAAATGAATTTAATTTCTTGGTATACGTACTTATAGAATTTCAAAAATAAAGTAAAAATAAGACGGTAAATGTTAAATAAACTATGTTCAGTTATATTTTTTAAAAGCTTCCTATATCACTATCTAAATTTACTAACTTTCACATTAAACCATTTTTAATATCATTAAATAAGTATTTCTCACATTTGCTTTAATTGGACTTTTACCTGCCCTAGTTATTTCTTTTATTGATTTAACGTTCTTAAAACGTTTTAAAGTTTGATAATTAAAAAAAACGGAGCAAAATCACACACAAAAGTATGTAGCTATATTGTTATTGATTTTTTACTTTAAAAATATTAAAAAATATATCCAAATAAGGCTTTCCTAATCCTATTTCAGTACAATGTTTAATTTTTTTAATAAATTGGTGTTACTCTGTTTCATAAACATTGAATTTCCTAGACTATCTTGTCTTAGGATAGGTCCAGGGCGCTTTAGACAAGATAAAGCTACCATTGCTCTGAACCATATGCATTTTTGAAGAGAAACACAAAATAATTGAGCCTCAGACACTTTTTCATTTGTTGACTCACTTACTCACAAACGGATTTCCTTTCAGTAAAACTTAATGTGTAACATAGTAACGTAGATTTGCATCTGATCGATCATTTATTGATGAGAGAGTTCTGTCGCTTTCAGTACTAATTTATCATTGCATGATAATGTTCGTTAACAAATAGCGCAACGTCAGATTGAGCTTTTGAATAAATTTCAGTGCACTAAATGTCAGGGTAAAAATGCTGCTTTGTTTGTCAAGGATGAACACGCATTGTGTGTTCAATTGCAGAATTCATGTATTGATTGATATGGAGTATAAAGAGAAAAGTGTGCTACATATAGACAAACTAATTATTTAAAAAGGAATTCTCTCGTTGAATAGATTAATGTTAAATGATTATGAATTTTTTTCCGTTATATCAACTAATATATGTTTGAAATTTGAATCAATGTTAATTAAAGTAGGTTGAATGCTCCGGAGTGAATTTAAGATTTTGCCCGTCCAGGTCAATCTACATTGAAGCCGGGAATACGTACGATTCGATAAAAGTAAACAACTGGAGTTGCGTCAAACTATTGGCGGTTTTGTTTTCAGTAAAAATATTTCATTGAACTATAGACAAAAAATTATCAAACAAGAAAGACTTTGTTTTACAACATCTTACTTCCCAACAATATAACAAAAATATTTGTTTGTGAATAGAAACACAGACCACTAGTTTGTCCTAATGGCAAACACATTGTTGTTACCTTCTCTTTTATAAAATAATGGAACATTATGAGAAAACAACGCGATTATCCACATCGACCATAGTTTTATGATTATTTACGGCATTTAGTTTGTGTTTCTCCGGTGTGTTGTTTCCGTTGACACAGTCAACAAAAGGAATGAATAGTATATATACAGTGCTTTCATTTTAAAACTTGTCAGTTAAAGTAGACACGAGAATTTCAAAACAGCTGTTTGTGACATATTATCATTTTAAGTAACATAAAAAGTTGTACCCGTATAGGATCTGTTTGTGAGATAAAGGCATACATTAAAGTAGTAGACAAAAATCGGAAAATTATTGTATTAAATAGTCAAAGTGAGCTCCATAATTTTCTAAACAATATACAGCCCGTAATAAAACAGACTTTTCCTAATGTTTCCCGAAATATCTGTCTACAGGCTCGAGTTAATCTAGTTTTGAGGTCTTCTGGCTGAGTTTTATAAACTTCAGGTTTTAAGTAACCCCAAAGAAAGAAGTAGGTACATACTGATGGCTTGTATTTTTTCTTAGCGTTCAAAAATGCTGTTCTCCAACGATGAAACACAATATCCAACCTACAATGGTTTTTAAATTTCCCCCTCAAAAGCAAAATTGACCCGTGGCGGAAAATCGTGTCTATTTTGGATGACGAGTTATTCTGGGTGCCAAGTTTAAAAATGAAAGCGCTGTATACGTAGTTTATTAGAGCGGCATTTATGCACACAGCGTTATGTTTGTATATTAGACAGGATCGGGTCAGTTGATATTTGGAGTACTAATATCTTAAAGTCAAAATAATTTTGTGAAGTGCATTTTTTTTATTTTATTCCGTACTTACATCTCGTTTCGAATGGCGGACTTCAGCCTTTTATAGACCTACTGTTGCATTTAAGAACTGTACTACTATGACTTATTCTCATATTTTTCGCCCTTTATTAATGTTTAATCTTTGAAATGATCTACGAAAAGAAAAATGTTAAATTTACAACAATAATTTGTTTAACACAATAATGTTGAGTTATTAATTTCAATTTTTAATGTTTTAAAGAATTACTTTTTAAGTTTTTATTTATAAAATTGTTTCACCGGGTAAATAAATAAATATTTAAATGCCATGTTTAAACCTTGAAAAATATCGATAATATAGTAAAGGCACATACGTAAGATTTTGTTAATACCAGTGAAGATGGAATTTATTCCGAAACATGTCTGGCGAAAAATTTGAAAAAAAAAACATATTCTGTGGAGCAGACGTTTTTGATTTGATTTATAAATACAACCTGCTCAAAATCACAGTTAACAGAAAAATACTTATTATACAGGGTGTTTCAAAAAGCGCGGCAATATTTAAGAAGGTGACCTTTATGAAAAAAAAGTTCTCATTAACGTACGTCCGGAAATGCATTGTTTCCAAGATAAGTCAAATATCTAATTACAAATTTCTTTGAAATTCGACAGCGTTGTTGCTCGAAATAGGGAGCTTACATGGCCCTAACTAGAGCAAAAATATTCCAGTGGCGTGAAAAGGGCAACTTAATGAAAACTATTGACAAAAAAAAAATGTACGCCACTTATCGTAATTTAATTTCGATATTGTCTTGAGATAAAGCAACTAAAATTACAACTTTTTTATCTCTTTTATTTTTTTCATATGTTGCTTCGATTACGAGATAAATTTAAAACATTTTTCAACATTCCAAGAATATTTGCGTATAATTCGACTGAAAATCAGTAACGTTGATGCGCCAATCATTTTGAATCTGTCAAATTTTTAAACAATAGAAGAGATACAAAAGTTGTAGTTTTAGCGAAATTTTTTTCAGAGAATGACCTGAGATATTACCCCCTTTAATATTGCCGCGTCTTTTTGAACCACCCTGTATAATATAATTATCCCAAAGTGCCTATTTCATAAAAAAAAGAAAAATGTTGAATAATTAATAATATAGTCCTGTAAATGCTAAAAACATAAAGCTGCCAAAATTGAAACTCTGAAAAATCTAGAATCAATCCAAATATGTTGGAGTTACGTGAGACATATATCGAATTCTGGATAAATTTAACTAATATAGATATCGAATATTTTTGGTGAGAGTTTTTTTGAAAAAGTCATAGGTTATCTTTTCGTGAATGGCGTTGCTTTATATACTTATTTTCTATCGATTTCAATTTTCTAGAGGCAAAAAAATTTATCGACGCTCAATAGTCAGAAAACTAATTACTGGATCGGTAGTCAAATCAAAGATTGTTAGAATATTTTGCAAGAACATCATCAATTGCTGTTGACGTTGGTCTGAAACGATATTGATGTTTATAAGACCCCGTTCCGTTATTTAAAAGTTCAGATATAATCGACTAGTCTACAAACTACTTATTACATTTTTTATTTTACTAATCTAGCTTGCCTATGAACGTAATAAATATTATTAATATTATATAATAATCAAACGAAATAACTTATCCATCATCAAAGTGGAGTGTCGGTTTCATATAAAAGAAAACAAACAAAAACTTTCGAAGTCAACTCCACAAAATCTTTAATTTAATTATGAAAAAGGAAACTAGTTTCGGCTAACAAGCCATCATCAGTCCTACATTAAAGACAAAAACGAACGCATAAGAGAAACAAAACGTAATATGGACAACTAATTTATACATAAGTTCATAAGGTAAAAAAAACTTACGATTCTGTTAAAAATATGCATACAGAAACCATATCAAACTCTAAATAATAATACACCAAAAACACCTAACAAACACGAAAATATCCTGTGTTGAGTAAATAAAATTCAGAATTTTAATTCATCCAAGCTTAGATTCCAAATATATATTTAAACATCAGGAGCGGGTAAATGGGGGGGGGGGGGGGTACGGGGGTGGTAATCTACCATAACTCTTTTATACAATCTTTTTTGCTCCTTGGAAAGCGTCCTGCATATTCGCGCACAGCCATTCTGACATTACCATTACAGTATCCATACACAAAATGAATATCTCCATATTCTTGATTTGTAAAAAAATGTGGCATTTTTATTGAGTTTAAAAGACACTACTGTACAATTGTTATAACATGCAACAATCTCTGTTGACATGTACAAAATGTCAAGCATTTTTGACACCGGCCTACTTGTAAAAAACTCACATCCCGATAATAATAATATTTTTCCTATACTGATCACAAAATTTTAAAATCGATTTTACTCGATAACCGTACATTTTATCAATATCACGTAAGAACACCTTTTTTACATGTAATATGTTAGATTTTAAGTTTCTGGGCTCAAACTTACAAAAAAAGATTGTATAAAAAAGTTAGGGTAGATTTCCACCCCCGTACCCCCCCATTTACCCGCCCCTGATGTTTATTTTTTAATAATCCTAACATTTGTTGACAGAGATTTTAAAAAAGTAACCACTTGCAAAATGTCATTACGATATCTAAAAACGTTTCGGAAATAAATGAGTAAAACCACCATCAGGGTATCCCGATAACAAAACATTTGTGAACCTATTTTGCATAATTTTCAGTTATAAATAACTTTTCAAATTTCAAATATAATGATTACATCAAAATATAAACCAAAATAAAACCAAAACGTTGGAATGTTACAACAAACGTAAATTTATTGATACAGTTAATCAATAATAAATAGGATGATTATAGTGTTATAAATCGATATAAAATTCCTAAAAATTAATATAAAATTTTTTTTTCTACAAATGAATCAAAAAAACCCCCCATTAACAATTAAATAACTTCTGTATTCAACAAAAATTTTACCCCCCTAACGTTAACCACTGAAGATGAGAATATTATGTCTCGAAACATGTTTGGTTTTATAATTTAATGACACAATTTTTAACAAAATAAAGAGATTTATTTGTGGAGAAGACGAAGTTTGATTTATCATTTTACAAAATATTCCTTGGCGACTTTTTAAATCAACTGGCTCCTTAGTTATGCCGATATGCTTCCTTTGCAATTTCTGTTTGGATGTTTAAAAAATTCTATAAACGTATTTTTAAAATTTAGTACAGGTATAATATATACAGTATATTTAGTATTGTTTGTGCATAATAACTATAGCAATACTATAGAGGTAATAATTTTATTATTTTTTTCAAATAAACCTTTATCGTTATTTAGTCGTCACTAGAAATGCAATGACGATTGTTTATGTGGATTTTATATACTAGGCACCCATAAATAATAATACGTATGCAGTGGCAAATAATGCACATTATGTTTTCAAGGTTAAAGGAAATTTTTTTCTATGTACACTTTGCAGGGTCTGCCAAGTAGGTAATATTTTTACCACAAAAACTTTTTAACACATTCCAAGCTACAACTGAGGTATTTTAAGATTATATTATTAATAATAATACTTTAAATTCGGGACAACCAAAATTTAGATCAAATTTAATATACTATAACTTTTTCTTCCATAGTCCGATTCAACTCTTTTTTACAAAATGTAGTTAATTGTTTCGGTTTTAATTAATTTTAATCAATTTTCAAAAATACAGTTTACATGTTGAGATATACAGGAAAATAAAAAAGCATATTTTTCTCTTAAGTTTGTAACACTGGATATGCTTTTCTGCACAGTTTCATTCATTTTTAATATTTTGCTGTTTTATTCTTCTCTGGATCGTTATCGGTTTAAGAGATATGAATTTTGGAAATAAACATTGCACTTTTTACAACAATTATTGAAAACACTCTCGATTTTTTTTTTTGGAATGTTTAGGTTTCCTTGGAAACGCATTCTGCATTTGTCAATCAGTTTTATCAGACATTTAGAGCATTTAAAACGTTTCGTGAGTGAATTCAAAATTTATTTTTTATTTTAGGATGCCTTTGTCATCTTACGATTCAGCTAGAGCCGTTGCTCTTTATGATATATGCTAGGTTTCACAAAATCTAGCGTGGAAATAGCCGCTGCAAGGTTTTGTGAGACTGGAGGTTATGGTAGAAGATATGGTTTTTTATTTTCCTGTATATTTCAACATGTAAACTGTATTTTTGAAAATTGAATAAAATTAAATAAAACCGAAACAATTACACTACATTTTGTAAAATAAAGGTTGAAATCAGACTATGGAAGAAAAAGTTATAATACATTAAATGAGTGTGTAGCAGTTACGTACGTAAGTAGGACGTGGTAAGTGATATATGAAAGCCTCAGAATCGCCAAAAATTATAATAATAATTAGAATTTAAGGATCAGTGAGAAAATTGCATTGAATTGTACGCCTCTGCTTGCAATTCCTTAGTTTTTATACTGATAAAATATTGCAAGACGCCGCGCCGGCCGGTTTCACATTCATTATAGGCGTCTCTTACCAAAGAAGCTGTACAAATATCCAAAATATTAAACATAATGAACGTTGCGAATAGCCTTTTTACTATTCTTGTTGGTCTACATTAGTATAGGATCTGACATCACTATACATTTCTGCTGCTTTCCCGCACATACCTCAACCTGCATTTAAGATTACAGTTTTATAATGTGTGTTGGATCTGCATTTTGGACAGATCATTCTTATTATTTTGTTACACTGTTTTAATTTTTACGGTTTCTTTTGGAAAACTAGTAGGTATTAATAATGAATTAATGAATATTATTTATAATAAAGAAATAGTCCATACTGAAGTGGACTGAATGTATTAATTGATGTTAATGAAAGTCAAAACTCCACGAAATAAGTCGAGTGGCGTTTTGACTTTCATTCACTTCAAAAAATATTATTTATAGTTTAATACGGGTTTTCAGCCACATAGCGAGATCGCTCTATTTGGACCTCTTCATTAATCATAAAACGCCGCATCCAAAAGTGGTTAAGGAAGCAAAAACCTGCATTTTGTCAACAATTTTCTTGTTACCCCACATATGTGGCACATCATTGCAGTCAGGGCGACAACAGGCAAATTTGAGTTGCCTAAAATTAGGGGTTTGAAACAAACATGTCTTAGATGGTGTCGTCTACATGCGTTAGATTTCAGATTAAATACGTTGACGACAAAGTTGCTTAACATAAATCAAAACTATGTCTTGGCGATTGCGTAAGGGGTTTGGGAAAATTCGTTCTCCTCGAATTTTTTAAGAATGGTTGCGAGTACTGCATGAGACTATATAAGGCCCGCTATTGAAATTTATTTTTTTACCATCGATTTTCAGTTGATACAGAAAGAGCACCGTAAATGGCTATTTACATGTGGATTATAGGTCAATTCAAATCTTCTTAGGAATATTTGACACTATTACACAAAAAAAGTGTTCTATTCGAAGCATGACCTTAAATGGAAATAAATTTATAATAAATATGCTGAAAAATGTTTATTACTTCGCAAACAACAGATAATAATCATTATAAACAACAATGGAAAATGTCAATGACACTATTAATAATTTAACCAATGTCAACTGCTTGATATCTTTTAGTTAATGCAGAATTATTGTAAATGTAATTTATAAACGCATTTTTCTCCAAAATGGTTCCTGTTAGCCTAAAGCATATCTAAACAAATTACTACTACTTTGTTTCTATAACAGTGTTAATAAAACATAAAGGAAGACAGGAAAGTAATATAGTAGCAATCACGACGCCCCCTATCTATCAAGTGAAAATCGATGCTATAGAAAGAACTTATTCATTTTAATAGCGATTTGTACACAATTTCCTGCACATTGATCAAGCTGTTGCAAGAAAAACAAATTTTCCTAGCTCAAATAAATTTTCGCCACAACAAATACGTGTCCTTTATTCTATTTATGTATGGTACTTTTTTAACATCAACTTTTGGAAACACCCCTACTTTAAGTAAGTTAAAAAATGTAAAAGTATATCAAATCTGAAAAATAAAAGTAAGTAAAATAAAAGAGTTGGTGTCAACTTCCAGTATAATGGCAACTTCACTAATTCTGGAAATACTTCTTTGACTGCTTCCACTCCAAACGAATCATTTTATTTGAACGTTGCTATACAGGGTGTTTCACTAACAATGGGACAACCGTTAACTGGAGATACTATACGGATCGAATAATGATGATTAACCCAAAACTTGCCTTTTTGGGTTTTTTGCCAGTATTATCGTGCTTCTTGGGATATCGAATTCAAAATTGGCAGCTTTATGTGTTTTGGTATGAGAAGAATTAATTTTTTTACGTGTCTTATAGAGGGCGCTACTTACAACCAATTGCACCCTGTTTATCTAATGCTAAATAGGTTTTAAAATCTGAAGGAACATCCTTTTTTTCGTGAAAAAGTTAATTCTTGTTCATTTTCGATATTTAATCCGGTTTCAAGAAAAAAGCAATTTAATGCATGGGGTTATAGTTTCATCCTAGAAAGAAAGGTTTTGTTAAGAAATCATTAGACTTGAAAATTTTACTAAAAAAAACAAAACAAAAACTAATAAATATGAACCTTTAAAGCAGTTGTGCGAAGTGGCACCATTCATTTTGACACATGTGGAATCCGTTTTCTGAACGACACACGAGTTGCAAACAGTGCTTCTTGATTGCTTGTGATTTCATCGGCATCCGATTGTATTCTACGCCACAACTCCTCGGACATGAGTTTCTTTGTAGAGTAGGTCTTTCATCCGTGACCAAACGGAGAAATCCAGAGGATTTAAGTCTTCTAGGTGGCCAAGCAAATTCACTCCCTCGACCAATCCAACAGTGGTTGTCTCCGCCCGAGCACAATGTGCTGGTGTCCCGTCGTGAATGAACCACACATATTTCTTTAAATTAAGTGGTACTTCTTCAAACAATGAATTTTGAAAATTGAAATAGGTTACAGAGGAAATAATCTATATTAAATCAGTTTTTCTTGAAAACTGTTAATAGTTAGACTGTGTAAAATATCGAACATGAAAAATAATTAACTTTTCACGAAAAAAAGGCTGGTCTTTCAGATTTTAAAACCTATTTAGCATTAGATATACAGGTTGAAAATTTATCACATAATTTATGGTTGTAAGTAGCGCGCGCCTCTGAGCAACGTAAAATAAAATAACATTTTCATTTTTCTCATACTAAAAAAACATAAAGCTGCAAATGTTATTAACATTTGGATAAGGCAAATTTGGGTCAATCATCATTATTTCATTCATAGTATCTCCAGTTAACGGTTGTCCTATTGTTAATGAAACACCCTGTATAGCAACACCTATATAGCCAATAGAAACTAAAAGATTCTCGAAACACAAATGCTGCTGAAAAACATTCATCACTTTACAACCCTAAACAATTAATTACACCACTCAATCTTTAACAAACACTTTTATTTCTGTTAAGGTTTCTGCTGTATTAAACCACTTATGTCTTAAAATAAACAGGAAACATTCATTTAATCACTTGACACAAAACACTAATTAAAGTGCGAATAACCACCTGTGGATTTATTGAGGGAAGTGTTGATTTTTAATTCATATTATACATTTTGGTTTGTCCCACATTACACAAATTGTATAGTTTGAAATTGATCCAATTAATTTACTAAACACCTCAAAATTAGAACGTTTACTAAAAAGTTGAGAGATATAACCGGTATTATATGTGTATTAAACAAAGATTGTATTATCAGAGCCCCTTCCCTCGACACATAGCAAAATCCATAGAATTATTATCACAAGTTTTGTGATAAAAAAATTGTATATTTTATGTTAAGTTATAGTATATTAATATGCATTTCTGTCGTACGATAAAGCTTCTGATAAAGTTTATCACCTATGTTATATTCTGATATTGCTCGTATAGTATGGTATTGGTATTGTTTTTGTGCATTATATAGTTTTGTTAGAGTTATTGTATTGGAGATATGTGGGTGCTTAACATGGATTCAATTTTAAAACCTAAATGATGGTGAATAATTTTTTATTTAAAAAGTATGTATACTAACTATTATTTTCTATACTTACTACATAAAATTTATTACACATCAAACTAATATCGAAAGCTTTATGAGGATACTTTACGTATATTAAAGGAATAATAAAGTTAGAAATTTATCTAATACACTCAAAGTCAATAGATAGATTATTGCTATAAATATTTTAGTTATAATAAGCAGTGTTTTCCAGAAATTAAAATTTCGCGGAAAGAGATTTTAATAAACAATATTTTAAATGAACTATATAAAGTTGTGTGATTTTGATTACTCCAGATTACCCATCAAGTGACATATGAAGGTTTAAAAATAATTATAAATTTCTGTTTGTTAAGAAAAATATTTACTACACTACTTTTTAAGTATGGACTGCTTCTTAGGACAAATAGATTTTTTTATATTATCTGCACAAAACTATGATGTATTTAAACCAATTCAAGTTAAGGGCTACTTGTATAGGTGATGTTCAAAATGCTTCTTGTATATTTTTTGGTTGAAATATTTATAGCTCATATTAGGTTTATAATAAGTTAACAATAATTGTTTCCGTTGGTGACTGTTTATAATTTAAAGTTTTAATATTTTAATTAGAGAATTTGATATAATTATTATTATATTAACAATTATACTACGAGTACCATGAATAATAGTTCTGATAATAAGAGATCTTGTAATTTTTATCGCAATGAGGTAAACGGATTAATAGAATCCGTGAATAAATATAAAAACATTCTTAAGTGCAGTGTGGCAGAAATTAACAGACGAATTTATAAATAATCCATTCTGCCAATGTGTTGTAAAAGTAATTCAACAGAAGCTTTTAACACCCTGAACCTATTATAAACTCGAAGTCCTTTCTGAATTGCATCCTTTCTATCCGAGGACGAAAAACGCAAGGTTGCCCTCGACTTTGTACGATATTTATAAAATTTAAATTATCCTCTTTACCATCGATTATGATACCTTCAATGACGTTGAAAACATCAATGTTTACAAAAAAAAAAAAACACAACAATAATTATAATATTCACCAAGTATTGTGTTTCAGTGTTTTTGACTTCGCCCGTCAAAAATAAAAAAAAAACGATTATGCCGCCCCAAAACTTTCCCGAGAAGATATAACATAATTTAAATTATAATATAGCTGGGATTCGAACCCAGGACCTTTCGCATGCGAAGCGCACGCTCTATCTATGACGCCAAAAACCCTTTATTATATTCTAATAAGAGTTATAGGTTGGAACTACCTAACTTTAAGCTTTAAAATGATATATCACTCCACCCCTACCTCTATTTGAAAATTTGGGGGTTGTGTCCACCCCTATCACAGAGCTAAAGCGATTTCAACCAAAAACTAATGAGTTCATCCTATAGGACTCCCCCAAACCCCCCAAAATGTACTCCTATTGGATAAAACGTTTACATACACACAGGCAGACAGACTTCGATCTGGAAATTGTCTTGGTCCTTTGCGCGTAATAAGGGTACAGCTTTTACTAAAGAAATCTTAAGCATTATTTATTTATAAACATGGTGAAATAAAATTAGAGTTCAATTTCGTAAAATTTCACATACCGATGAAGAAGCTTTTCATCGAGTACTTTTCTTTTTACTGTTTACCCGCGATTAGTAGAATTTGAATAAGCTGTAGCAGTGGCGCACTGAGGGTTTACCCAATGTGCTACAACCTTCATAAACCCAGACAAAACAGAGATAAAAGGAACAGCTTTACGATTTTAGACTATTTTCGACATGTTATATGAACAGCTGTTCGGCTTGCTGCCGTCCCAGGTGTTTAATCTCAAGTCTCGCGTTAACACACCGCAGCAACACAGACAAGTGACTGGTGTAGTGTTAATCTCGACCATCGGCGGAATCAACTCCTCTCGGGCCGTTATTCACCAAGCCCCCGATACCTCCAGCGTCTGCTCACCTACATGACCGGCGCCGGCGGGTTACACTGCACATGAAATCGTCTCGGATACTCCAGTCAGGGTGATCTGGTTCCGATACCTGAAGCGCCTTGCCACGATTCATGCCCTCCTTCAAGCGATATGCACATGGAAGCATCCAATACGATGGTCGAAATGGAACTACCTGACATGGGGTTCCTCTCTCCCGCTGTCCTATTGTTAGGGTTTGCCAATATACCTTTAATAGTACCGGTTCGCAGAATGAAGTCAGATGCTTGGGGCTAATCAATCGAATACTAGTTCCACATCGCCATGGTCCGGGTAACTCTCCCCCATACTATTAAGACTCGAGAGAGTCCGCCAGCAAGAAGACAACTGCCCGCCGCTACTAGGGAACTTCGACCTTTGCCCCAGGTCCCAAGTATCCAGGAAACCCAGGATATTTTCTATTATTCCGAGGTCGCGGCTTAAACTATTTGCCTCAAAACGAGGGAAGTGGCAAATTGCGAAGGGGAATAGAAAAGGAGCACTGTATTTAAAATGTTACCTTGCTATTTTTTCACCAGGCTCTGGGGGATTTGACTTTCATTTCACTATTTCTTTAAATCCATCCTTTGAGTTTTATATCTCAGTAACTTCAGTTTTGCTGCTTGATCAAACGATTATTTTAAATCTATACACACTTAATTTTTTCTTCAAATAAAACGTGAAGCGTATGATGTTTCCGTAATTATTATAGGGTCCAGTCAAAACCTAAATATTGATATTTTCTTGTGTGATACTCTCCTTGCAACTTTTGTCACATCCCATTATTTTGATTTAAAGTTTATGCCTTTTACCACAAGAAACAGAGATCCTGTTTCTGAGAACTGTGTGTGCTAACTCAGTAGCATATTTGAGCCACCTCAAAGCACTTAATGCTTATCTTATAAAATGTGAATTTGCAGTGTGAGTTGCGCTCGTTAATAATTTTTGCAGCTTAAAAATAATAATGATTAATTGGTGTATTTATATATGAGTACCTCGTGTTGAAGGGATATAATATCAAACATTGAAACGTCTACAACAGGGCACGAAAACAGAAAAAGAGATGTGTTATTTACAATTTACCCAAATACTAAGTAAACAATCAAATATTTCCATCAGTTAAGTGCAAAATTTATCCTAAATACACATTTAAAGCTTGAAATGATATTATATCCACGCGCCTTATTCTAAACAAATACACACAGAAAAAAACCAATATAGGTACATCTATTTGCTAAATATTATAGGGAAACATATTAAAAGACCGATTATTGACATTTCGACGTTTGAACCCAAACAGACGAAAAAAGTAACGTTGAAATTGTTTACTAAAAGGAATACATGCAAGGCCCATTTTTACTTTTTGTACCTTTTTTTAAGCTCAGGTGTTCGAGTACATCGACATTCTAAGTTTCGAGGGTCTGGTTATCTGTTTTTCGTCAATAAATAAAAAAAGCGGGAAACATATTTATACCATTTTTGTTGTCATAATCAAAAAGTTTTCAGTTCACAGAATAAAAACTTCTACTGAACAAATGAAATACAAATTTGGACTTGAATAGGATAGTGTGAATTATTACCTAGGAAATATTATGATTTTTTGTAAGAATGCCGTACGTCGTACACGGTGTAAAGAGTTTCTAACCTTCAAGAAATATATGTTGCATTGATATTCAAGGGCGAGGTAAAAAGTTGCCACCTTTTCTTTTTCAATAAAATCTCTTAATACATTTTTCCTAACGGTGCTTTAATTCTGTGATACTTTTTTTCTATAGTGCCGTTCGTGACTTTCTCGTTCTCTTCAAAAATTTTACTTCCTAGTCATTTTTTGAATGATTTGATTTGAATTGATTAACGCTGAGGTTAAATTTAAAATTTTATTCGTTGATTTTAGCCATCATAATGATCGGGTGCATTGCCATGGTGAAATCAGATTTTTTCTTTTCCAAATAAGATCCCACCTAGTCCTATAAGAGCTCTGCGTAGCATTAATATTCGCCGCTAAAATTGTTCTTGCCTTTTTTTGTGGTTTACCTGGTCTAGGTAGGGTAGGATCAAAATGAGTGGGTATACCGAGGGTCTATTACCTATTTATATTTCACCCAGCAGCTCAATATTTTTAATGAAGTCGATTATTTTGCTGGGTGAGCTTTCTTTTAGACTCGCTGGTAGAAGTGTTACTTCACCAAATATAACGAATCTGGTTCTAGCTATCGCTGAGAAAGAATATAGTACATGTTTCGCGGCCTAATTATCCTCTAGGCACAATCGGCACTCGGAATTTTCCAATAGGCCCAACCTTGTGAGATGATGATTCAAATGACAATGACCAGTGTATAGTCTAACCAGGCAGTGCAAATGGCATCTACTCATACCCAACAACTCCTTAGCTTTTGCTTTCGATGGGTTAATGAACTCCTTCGAATGTACTAAACCTGGATAATAAATAATTGTGCCAAAAGTTCTTAATTTTTGTCTTCATCCAGGTTTAAACATGTATTTGGCAGAGATTCGGCTATTTCATTCCCCCTTAGACCAGAGTGGCGAGGGATCCAGAGCAGAGTCAGATTACTGTGTTTCTCCCGATATTAGAGAGTCTGTTTTGACAATTCCACACTGTTCTTGATGTGGATATTGATGAATTTAAGGCCTTTATGGCCCCTTGGCTATCAGACAAGATTTTAATTTATCTATGCGCGTAGTGCACACAGATCAATGGCCAGAACTTCTGCCTGGAATACAGTATAGCGTGGGAACTCAGAAATTGTGAAATTTTTGTCTTGGGTCTGCGTCCAAAAACTGAATCTGAGTTTGTCTTTGAGCCATCGGTGACTCTTTATCTGGTCTAATTCATCCATCCATGCTAATAGTTTCAGGAATATAACAGTGAACGTAAGTGTCATCCACAGTAGTTCTAGTAAATCTACGCGAAAATTTCCTGGGATTTCGTTGAAACAGTTTTGTGGTTCAATCCTTGACACCGTACCCACCTATCACAGAGCTTCTCCATGCATATTGATATAAAAAATTGCGTACGTCGGCGTCGGTTGACATCCCAGCAGTCCCAGTTATCTTCCTCACCTCATCTGCGATTTCCTAACACTATTAAGAGGGGTTAATTTGCGCAAGCCATTTTGTACAAAATTTGTCCAAATCAAATTTGTTTAAAATATTCGTTTACATGTTCAGTTATTCTGTAGTTTATCTGAACTGTTTTCATTTTGATTTCCATATTATTTTCCATGTTCCGAATCTAAAGTCTTTTTTAGCTCTTTTCTATAAGATTTGCGCAAATAATTTATTTGCATCTCTGTTTGCATCGTCATCACTTTCTTTTAAATTTTCAACTAAAAATTCGTATGCTTGATTGAATGATTTAAGGATAAAAACCTAAATGCACTGAGGCGCTTTTGCTTTTTTAAGTTACACTTATTTTATGTAATCAGAGTGCTGCAGAGAGCGCCCTCAGATCCAAATTATCAACAAATTCAAATTCTCTGTCCCCAAAAATCCCCCAGCACATAGTCCCATGCAAAAATATTTGCCAAAACTAGGTTATTTAGGAAAAGCGAAAACGATATTACCACTTTGGCAACCCTGTATCTCGGTTATTACCAACTTTTGAACTAAGATAAGTTTGGCCAAAATGTAAAAACACTATTTTAAAATTCTTAAGTGAAGTTTTATGAAAGGAAAATTCTGGACGCGAAAAGGAATGTTAAATGTGACAATTAATAATAATAATAAAATTAGGAATGATTACGATGAACCTAGGTATCAAAATATTCGATAAAATTAGGAATATTTACATTGAATTTAAATATCAGAATACTCGATAAAATTAGGAATATTTACATTGAACTTATAACTATGAATTTATTCGATATTTTTGTCCATGGGGGTATTTATTATACTAAATCTATTTAATTGTAGAAAACTCTTAGAAAAATCTAATTGTTTTCGTAAATAAATCAAAATAGTATTAAAAAAAATTTTTGAGAGGCTACTTTTTGGAACAGAAGACTTTTAAAAATAAGAAATTCATAAATCATCATCATACGTTGCAGGAACATTTACATCACAAAGCAGGACGACCGATTTAAAACGAAAATTTCTGAAATTATTAACTTATCCCAGTGAATGACATTTAATAAGAGATTTTTTCGTATGATTACTTAATCAAGTTTATAGTTCAAACAGTGTATAGTATACCAAGAAAACTATGTCACTCATACACCTAACAATAAAATCTAAAGTAGCAGAAAGCAATTTCAAAGTTAACGGTGCGACGTATTTTGTTTCAAAAAGAAAAATGAAAACAAACATAATAGTAATAAGCAGCATACAGAGAAAAAAATGTTCACCTCGATATTAACATGTAGAATAGACCATTGTAAAATGTTATGAAACATTTCATTTCCTTATTGGATTTGGTTTTAAAGTTACAGGTGTTGGTTTTTGTATATTGTGTATGCATACTTAAACGTTTATTTAACTTTATTTAATAACCGGGAAAATTGAAATTAAACGATTCGGAAATATAATCGATCCGCCTAAGGGCCAGTTTTATAGGTATAGTTTAAACCAAATGTGGCAGCTAAACTTAAGTTTTTCTTTTTTGTTCGTTTTGTAGCGGCAGTTAACCATCAATCTTCAGAATTCTGTAGTTTAACTATCAACTGATGCTTGAAGTACCCGTTAAACTGTAAACTAAGATTTTTTATGAAGTAATCCATTCGAAGAGGAGTGATGATTAATGTATAAACATAAAAGCTTTTGAAGAATTTTCTAAAATTTAGATCATCCGTAATGATATATAAAAAGAAAACACAAGTAAAGGCATAATGCCATAAAATAATTCTGATTTCGAATGTATTTTTTATTTTTATTTCATTTTAAAATTTTTATGTAAACAATGTTTTAATTTTGATAAAATATTCACAAAAATTTTTTCACAGGGTGAATATGTTATATTGATAACACTAGTATCTGTTAATCTTGTGCCGAAAGTCACTGATGATGAGAATATTTGATTTCTCGAAACATGTCTGACTGACATAGGCAATGTGCCTTGACCTATGGTAATATAAATATATTGATTTTGTGGAGCAGACGCCGTTTGATTTATACATGTAAACTAAGAGTTTAATTATACAAATTATGTAATTTGTAAAACTAACATTTTGAATAACTATAAGTTAAACTAAAGATAAAAGCTGGTGGTTAAAAAAAAACACATATTCAATATTTAAAAAATTAAAAAATTTACGAAAATACGTTCAAAAACAAAATAGAACAAAACAAAACCTGTTGGAACAAAATAAAATAAACATAACTTGTTTTAATTATAATTAGGTATACAGAATAACATGAATTCTTAAAAAAATTGCACAAAAACGTTTCTTTGGTGTCTAATTTGTCTAGATTTGATCCTTCTATATTTATCGAGCCTATCTTGACTGATAGTTGATCCTAAATAATTATTTTTAAACTAATTAAAATGTTTTACATTTATTAAATTAAGAGATCTAGGTTTTTGATTTTATTTTAACTTAACATGTTTTTTGACGCGGCCGCCTGTTCTGCTTTATGGATCAACCAGCGCTGACATGACCACATTTGGTTCCTAGAGATTTTTTTTTGACCGTACCACAAACAATATATTATGCCTTGATCTCTTCTAGATTTCAAAAGTAATCAAATAATAATAATAAATATTTTCTTATCCAAATCGGAAAACAGAGACACATCAGTTAATTGATCTAAGAAAATTTTTCAGAAATGAATCTGACTATATCTTCGTTATGGTTCAGCCACATAGATATTATTTTCTATCCCGATGATTTTGTTTTGCTCTTTATGCTAGTTGCTCTTGTTGATCTCTACTGTGCCTTTACCTGCTTTTTAGGATTTTCATTTACAACTACTTTCTTCATTCTAAACTACCTCTTTTCATAAATTAATCAGTTTTGCTAAAGGCTAATTACCTCTGTGCTTTTAGAATTTCCTTGTTATGGCAAACCAGCGAGGCCGATCGAATTACAATCCTAATGTTGGTCGGTTACGGCGATCGAAAAAGATCTTATGATCAGGTTTCTGCTCTGTTCAAGAAAACGCATCCTGTTCGACATATTTCAAAGTCAGATTGGTTAAAAAATTTGCAACTTATGGGCATGTAAAAGACTTACCAAAACCAGGGCAACCATATTTTTGCGAGGATGAACATTTTGCTTGCTATTCAAGAAAGCCCTCACTCGTCATGTCATCAACTGAGCAGGGATACAGGCAACAGTGAAACGTCAGTACATAAAGTTCTTCGTAAAACATATTTCACCATTAGAAGGTCAAATTGGTATAGGAACTGCGGAAGATTTCGATCGGCGGAATGCATTTTACTTTCCTGGTAGTACAGTTTTTTCTAACGAGGCCTCATTTATGTTGATTGGTACCGTTAATCGACACAACTGTCCATACTGGTCTGCCCAAATTCCATAGTGGGCATAGAAGCGCATATCCAACATCCACAGAAAGTTACTGTTTGTGCGGACATTGCTCGAAATGTAATGATAGGACCGTTCTTCAATGATGGTAATCTTAACGCACAAGGTTTTTCTTTGGGGACATCTCAAAAACCGTGTTTACCTAAATATCGGCCACATAATTTAGGCACCGCATTCAAAACGAAATACAATTGATCACTCCCGAGATCATAGAAAACGCGCAACGCTCGTTTGTTGAGAGGTTAGAAGTTATTAAAACAAACATTATTTTATTATACTTAAATTCAATATACTCTTTGGGATTTACTGTACTTAACATAAGAGTTTTCCGAACTTTTAAAAATGACCGCCATCAACTTCAATACACCTTAAAAGATTGGACAAGAAATGATTCATGACACCATGAAGCCAAACCTGATCTATTCGCCGAACTTCTTCAGCAATTGGGACTTTTACTTTTTTTGATGTTTTTTTGTACGACTTGCAAAAACCTTCTTCTTTAATTAGCCCCACAGAAAAAAGTCTGGTGCAATTAAGTGCGTTTAAATAAAAATTTGCTTTGTCACTCATTAAAAGATTGTGGATGTCTTCACAATGTAGATTTAAAAATTCTAGGCAAAATGTTAATTTAGATATTTTACCTTAATAACTAAGATGTTGCTGCATTTAGTACGGATGCAATTTTCAGTCCATGTGAAGGATTCGTTCTATATGATATTCCTGAAATAAGGGATTGCCTATTAGCAGACCTTGTGGGATTTCTGATGAACGCAGTTGTCACTCGTGCACTATTTCCAGGAGTACCAATTGTTTTTCGACGTCCCGGTTTCCTCAAATTTTGCATACAACCATTTTCAGTGGTGAACAGTCTTACGGTTTGGAGCATGATCCAATCCAATCCAAATTGACGCCGGAATGCACCCTTTACTTCTTTTATTGACTTACTTTTTATGTAAGTTTCTACACAAAAAAACTCGTGATGACGATTAAATTTTATCATAATTATGTGTCAAAAACCTCAGGGCAATTATTGTCTAATTTATTAGAAAATTACGAAAATCAATTTTATCCTATGACTGTATGAAATTGAATACATTAAAAATGTAACCTTTTCAACAAAAAAAAATCCCCCATCACGAAAAGAATATCAAACGTAACAAATTTCATTATAGATAACTATACAACAATCAAATAACTAAATACACAAGCACAAGGGATAATGAAACAATATTTCAATTATCATGTTTGTTGTTTTTCTTTTTTTTTTAAGATAATGAAAAGATGACCAAGCAAGGCGTTATTTTCCAAGCCTTCAGCTAGGTCGAGTGCTGTTGAAATATGATGTACCTATTCACTCGTATTTATAATATCATGAGTGATCTGATCAGTAAAAGTTTATATTTCCGTCTTTTGACCTTTGCTCTGTACGTATATATATTTTAATTTTTATCTAACTCTAATAATTAAAATAAAAGATTGCATTACCATTTTGTTATCTCCAAATTTTTAAACATATTCTTGTAAATATATTCGATATCATTTTTAAAAAATAGATATGGTTGACATATTTATTGAATAATTTATATTATTTGAGGTATATTAGACAAAAATTAATGGCATTTCTTTCCTCTTAAATCTCTATATAGATAAAGATTTTTTTTTTTTGATATACTTGCCTGTACCTATTATAATATGATGATATATAGTCATTTTTCTCAATTTTTAACGACTGTTTTTTTCTACTTGCGGGTCAGCACTTTTTATACACTCAACGTGTTTATTGAGTTCAGAGATGACAGTCAAGACAGCTTTATTGAATTATGTGTTGAAATATATGTTGTAATATTAAGGAGGCTTGTACACAAACATTGATTTTTAGGCAATTATTTTTTTTTTATATTTTATAGTTTTTTTTTTATTAGGTATATTATATTCGGTTCTACTGTGTGCTTTTGTTAAATAAACTGGTCGTTTGTAATAGCATTTTAGGAATAGTAATAATACCATTTATTGCCCAACAGCATATTTACCAATTACAGAACAATATTGCATTAAATTATATACACGGTGTCCCAAAAAACATTCCCCGACCCAAAATAAGACGAAAATCACTTATGTCAAAATTTCGAAAAATGTTTCCTTATAAAATTATGACCATTTTGAATATTGAAATTAGACAAGTCTTTCACTTGGAATTAATAACTTGAATCTGGTCATCCTTGATAAAAACAGATTCATGCAAAGGGGAAATCTGCATCCTTATCATATAAAGCCGATTCAAGAATTGCATCCTAGGGATACTGAGTTGCGCTTATGATTTTGTAGATTTTTTTTGAATTGCCTGGACGCAAATGAAGACGTTTTTAAACAAATATTGTAGAGTGATGAAGCCCATTTTAACCAGCAAGGAGTGTTCAATCAGCACAACTTGCATTGTTGGAATTACGAAAATCAGCACCAAATTAGAGAATCACATAAGGAAGCACGCTGGAGCTTAAATGTGTGGCTTTGTCTGTTGGGAAATAGGATAATAGAACCACAGTTTCTACCTAGGATACCAAACGCCGAAAACTATGCCAATTTTTGCGATAACAGATTACCAACTCTTCTGGAAGAAGTTCCTTTAGTACAGCGGCCAAATATTGTATTTCAACATGATGGATCGATCGTGGAGGACCTATTTCTTGGCCTCCTAGGTCCCCGGATCTTAACCCAATAGACTTTTGGCTTTGGGGTTCTCTGAAAAATACGGTTTACCCTGTCCTACCCAACAGTGAAGATGATGTTATTGTTCGCATTTATGGAGCTTTAGCACAAATTACAAACGAAGCAATAGGCCGTGTAGTAAACTATAATTGAATAAAATAGTGAGGATTTCGAAAACTTGCCTTTGTAAATTGAAATGTTTTTGTTTTAGTTAATAAATAATTTGAATTTGAACATTTGACTATATTTTCGAAAATTACTTCATTTTAATATTCAAAATGGTCACAATTTCATAAGGAAACATAGATTCTACCCTCAAAGAGTGGGGAATGTTTTTTTGGGACACCCTGTATACACTGTGTCCAAGATGAGAATGGGATAGCATTGGAATCTTGGATACGGTAGGAGTTACAATGTCGGTTAAATTAGAGAAAAGTTGTACAATTTAAACACATTTTCAATGGTGTTTTCAAAAGTAAACTAACTTTAGCCGTTTTCGAGAATTTTTGAAAAAACAATTTTTTGTGATTTTATCTTTCACCTATTTATTTCTGACATTCTTTTAACATAATATATAAAAAAATTGAAAGCATTTTCTCATCTCACTACGACGTCTGGTTTTTGAAAAACCATCATCACCTTGGTTTTTTAAATACAGCCCTGGATCTTTTTTAACTTCAAAAAGCACAAAAATTTGAACTAAATTTAAAAAAACGCGTACATAATAAAATGTACTGAGACAGAAATATAATAATAAATAATTGTGAGTAACGCCAAAGAATGTTTTTGCAAAACATACTACTCTGCATCCAGTCAGTTAAGTGATAAACTGTGGCGATTTTTCTTCAATAATTTTAAATAATAGCTAAAAACACTAAGAACATAATGTCAGAAATAAATAAAAACTAAAAACGCAAAAAATGGAAAGCGGCTAAAGTTAGTTTAACTTTGAAAACACTATTTAAAAGACGTTTAAATTGTAGAACTTGTCTCTAATTTAACTCACATTGTAACTCATACCTTTTCCAAGATTCCAATGCTATCCCATTCTTATCTTGGACACAGTGTAGGTATATTGTAAAGATAATATCTAACTCTAATACAACAACAAAAATAAATAATTGATTAATAAATAAAAAAATAACAATCAATTCATTTTCAATTAGTTATTGGTCAAAGAATCATACACATACCGAACAATCTCACCCAATGAACAGGAAAAAAATATCACAAGCACTACACAAATTATCAAAAATAAAATACTAAGTTGCTTCGATTACTTGATCTGGGTATATTAGAGATCCGAACAATCCACTTTAAGATGAATTAAATTTAAAAAAAGTGCAGACATATGCAATAATTGGCCTTAACTCCAGACTCTTCATGTCAAATCGGTTCCGAACCAAAGAATAATCTAATCCCCTTGCAGGATAAGTTTCGTCTCGATTTTTCCGATTTTCATTTACAACTACTTTCTCCATTCTAAATTTCATCTCTTCACAAATAAATCAGCCTTTTTAAAGACTATTTACCTCTGTGCTTTGGGGACTTTCTTGAGATGGAAAACCACCTTAGCGAGGCCGATCGGATTGCAATCGTAATGATGGTCGGTTAAGGCGATCGAAAAAGATCTTATGATCAGGTGTGTGCTCTGTTCAATGAAACGCATTCTGATCGACATATTTCAAAATCTACTATAAACAGATTGGTTAAAAAATTTGCAACTTATGGTAATGTAAAAGACTTACCAATATCAGGGCGACCATCCTTATCCGATGATGAGCAATTGAACGTTTTGCTTCCTATTCAGGAAAGCCCTCACTCGTCATGTCGTCAACTGAGCAGGGATACAGGCAACTGTGAAACGTCAGTACATAAAGTTCTTCGTAAAAACAGCTTTCACCCTTTTTAAGGTCAAACTAGTACAGGAGCTATCAGGAAACGATTTCGATTGGAGGAATGAATATTGCGAAGTAATGCAAGAATTTTGTAATTATACACAAATTAATTTTCCTGCTAATATAGTTTTTTTTTCTGACGAGGCCTCATTTATGTTGAATGGTACCGTTAATCGACACTGATCCGACCCAAATCCACATTGGATCATAGAAGCGGATATACCAACATCCACAGAAAGGTACTGTTTGAGCGGCCATTGTTTGAAATTAATGGTAACAAAGTTATCATTCCTACTCTTATTTCACTCTTTCCAGGACTCTAGCCACGTACTATTGATCCCCATATTTGGTTCCAGCAAAATGGGACACCACCACATTGTGATCGAGTAGTAAGAAATTATTTAAATACGGTGTTTCCCAATCGCTGGATAGGCTGAAGTGATATTGAGTGGCCAGCGAGATCGTCCGATTTGAACCCCTTATTCTTAGACGTGTATAAGAAAGTTTCAGTTCCTGTATAATGCACTTATTTTTCAATATATCATATTTTCCTCGAAGTTCAAAGTATTTGAGGTATGAGTAGGTTATTAATATTCAAATAAAAGTACAATCCGTAGACTTATTTTTAGTAACACAAAAGTTATAAAATATATTTAAAAAGTTGAAACACTAAGTAGATGGCTGGAGGTTTTGCCTGGCTTTTAAAAGGTGCTAATCCTGTTTGTTATTTTTTGCTTGAGCTACATAAACTTTTCTCTTCTTGAGTAAATAGACCAATAATTATTGCGTTGTTTGTTTTTAGTTTGTAAGGCTTGGGGTAGGTATAATTTTTAAATGCAGGTGTTGAAAACATGACTACAAAATTAAAACTGCATTTAGGCATATGATTCTCATATATATATACGACTTTTTTAAAATAAATACATGAAAGAAGTAATAAAGAAAATAAGAGGCCAAATTTGTTAATTTTTGAACCTAGAAATAAAAACAAAGAGAGAAACGTAATGCTAAAGTACAATTATTATTGTATATCATTAAGGAATAATGTACATTGATTTTAGAACCTATATTTGATGACACGTGATAACTTTTGATCTGTATAAAATAATATCTTACCACTGAGGATGAGAATTTAATTCTCGAAACATGTATGATAGTTTGGAATGATTGACAAATAGAAAGTTCATTTGTGGACTAGACGAGTATTATTTCATTAACGATTTAAATCCTCGCATTAAAATGGATTACGTTAAAAATAAAAAAAAAAAATTATTCCTTCTATCGATACAGGGTTTCCCTCGGCAGCCCAGCCCTTCGTCAGAAGTATTCGTTCATGGTTAGAAATAACTTTGAATTTTAGGACACCAGGGTTATTTAAAATACTCTTTTTATTTTAAAATATTTTGAAGGGCGCGTACCACTCTCATTTATACTGACACATAAATGGAACACCGGGTATATAAGTTGAATTAGATTTCCCTGCCCCTATATTTGCAAATGTTTCTTACATATCTGGAGTCTTTAGAAAATATTATTGCATTTCTTTGACAACTTCTATTGTTAGCAAAAGGATTTAACGGAGTTGTTACTTCTTGTCCGGCCATCGCATCATTTGTGTTTCACTGGGCAATATTGCCTGCTCACACTAGATGTCGCCAAAAAGCTCTTCGTAAATGTTGGAAATTTGGGTCACACTGCCTGCCGATCACCACTGATGAGTTGTGGATCAACGAAACGGCCCGTCTGGTGAATGAATGGTGGTGTGAATTTCCAACATAACTAAAAGTCTTGTTACTTTATGTAACAAGCAATTCACAAATAAAGCCTCCCGCTAGGGAGTTTGTGAACTGTGTTGCATCGGGCATATTGCCTGCTCACATTACGTGTCGCCAAAACATAAGCAGATTTTCTTTTGTGGTAATTTCTTCGCGATGATTTATGTTTGAATTATGAATGAAAAAATTAATATAACCCTAGTTTTTTTCCTTTTCTCCAAACTATATGGCGATTTTTCTTGAATAATTTTAATTTTTTTATATATCATGTAAAAAGAATGTCAGAAATAAATAAACGATAAAATCGCAAAAAATCGTTTTTTCAAAAATTCTCGAAAACGGCTAAAGTTAGTTTACTTTTGAAAACACCATCCCTCATACTATATAGTATAGAAAGGCTGTAGTGCGCGATCAGCTCAAAAAATCGATTTTTTAGGTCCCCTGATTTGGAATATTATGTTTTTGGAAATATGCGCTGAAAAATCAGGTTTTAAAAAATACTTTGTCCCTATAGTTTATGGTATGGTATCAAGTACAAAAAGAATTTTTAAAGTACACAAAGGCGTATGTTAATAATTATTATGTAGGTATAAAATCGATATTATTTATGTATATCTTAAAGAGCTGCATATTATCTCTTTTCGTTTCTAATATCCCCTGTTCCAACCGCTATAGGTGCAGCTTTTTGCTACCTTTTTTGTATTATCTTTCCATAAAAATGAGGGTTTCTGGAAGAAAAATAAAAAAAAAAGGAGTTTGATATTATGGTAGAAAATATTTTTTTAAACGTAAATAAAATGCGGAAGGTTTTAATATTATTTTCCTGCGCGTATAATGGAATTGTCAAAGATTAATGTAGTGCGTACATTAATCTTTGGCATCTTTGGTATTGGTAATTGAACTTACTGAATATATTAGCTATTATTTCAGGAAGACCACGATTATTTTAGACCTTCAATGTAGTTTTCCTTTGACCTGTTGGATTGCATACTCAATATAGCAATATGTTCTAAGAAATAGGATCTGTAAGATAGGTTCCTTGGCCGAAAATATGATGATTTAGGTCAACTTCTCTATATACAAAATTGCGTGGTTTAAATGTGAATATTTTTTTACGTTTTTTCCAAATACCTACATCGAAAAATATTGGATAGATTTTATTCATTTTTTAGATACGCGTTTGCGTCAATAAACTACAGTTTTTTATTGAAGAAACTCCAATTTGTTAAATTACAGGGTGTTTAAAAGCTTAGTCACAATAAATTATCTACCCATATTTTCTGTAACCCTCGTATAATCAATACCAGTTTTTTTCTATGAATAGTTCATTTTATTTAGAAACAGTTTCGAGACAAAAAAATTTTTTCTAAATCCTTACAAGCCTGAATCAGTACTGAATACATATAAATACGTATAGTTAACATTCATAATGACTTAGATAAACCGTAAAAAGAAAAAGACGAAATTCTAAATGCAAATCAGGTTAAATGACATTATAAGAATATCATGTTTTTGTATTTGTCAAAGTAATCAGAACCACTTTTTAATAAATACCTACTTTGTGCTAAGTTAGAATAATAATCATTAAGTAGGTACTGATTCAGGCATGTAGGGATTTAGAAAATATTTTTTTATCTCTAAACTGTTTGACAAACTAAAATTTTGTAAGAGAATAAATAGTTTCTAAATAAAATGAACTATTCAGAGAAAAAATGTGGTATTGATTATACGGGGGTTACAAAAAATATGGGTAGATAAGTTATTGTGACTAAGCTTTTAAACAACCTGTAATTCTAGAAATTGGAGATTCTTCAATAAAACGTGTATCTAAAAAATTAATAAAATCTATCAAATATTTTTCAATTTATTTGAAAAAACGTAAAAAAACACTTTTAAAGCCCTCTATCGCACAAACCAATCAATTTTGTAAGAAATTTGTGCTATTCCGTTGTACACGTCATTTCCGAACACCCTGTATAATTTAAACCAAATATTTTTTTTTTTGGAATAGGATAATTTATAATAAATCAGGTGGTTCTTCTATGCCCACCAACAAAATTGGAAAATATAGAAATGTTTATTCACACAGTATTTATTTGAAGAGAAATGACCATTTGTTATATAAACTCAAGTTGCTACTTTGAATAACTCATTTCCTGGTTTTGCAATATTTTGTTTTTTGTGTTGCACATTATATTATTATCATTCAGAAATAATAATTCATCTGAAAAAATATCTAACAACCAATGTACGTTATTTCGCTTCAAATTCCAATTAGATATTCCACAACATTTTCAATTGGACCACTCCGTATATGAATGGGGTCTTATTATGTTTGATAAAAATGTTAAAATAAGGCTTAAACCCATACTTTTGTCTTGTATGCATATAATGCATTTAACTTATATATATATACAAAAGAAATTGGGATATATTTATCAATTTCTCGAACCTTTTGTGATATAAAATGATATCTAAAATAAATAAAGCATTTTCTCAACAATTTTATGTCTATCTCATGTCGACTTTTACAGGAAGTCCGTTGACTGGAGATCAGGATAAGAGTTTCATAAACATGAACATTTCATTACCGAATGCGTGCTTATATTGTTAAAGAGATTAAAATAATAAAAATAATCCTTATTGTTATCAAAGATTTATTTTTATGTTTACATTATTTTGACTATGGCCAAAATTATTTATTGTGAGTTCGTACATTATGTTATCTATTTAGAATGTTGTTGTGGTAGCCAGATGACATCTTTCGCGGTAGGGATTCTGATCTCTCTTCAAAGTACTCCACCTATTTTGGTTTTGTTTATATAAACAAACTCTTCACTATGATGGATTTATTACTAATATTTTACAAAAGACCGACAGTAAATGTACATATGATTTATTTTGAGGTATTTTTTCTCAAATATCCTACAGTTAAATAATATAGCGAAAGACAAAAACAATTTTTTTATGTAATTTTTTTTTTCCCGGTCGGTGCATTTTTTTAAAGATATTTTCTGGTGACTTTCTATCGAAAGTAATTTGTCCAAGATATAAAATTTAAAACAAAACTAAACAGGGATTTTGTAAAAAAGAAATCCACAACACTCTATTCTAGTATATTATAGAAGGACCATGATTACAATACAAGATCGACAAACCAATTTAGTGTAACAAGTAAACACAAGAAAAAATCCGCAATGTTTCATAGAAACTTCATAAAGTATAATGCGCTAGGTAGATTGGAATAGGGAGTTGCAATACTATTTTTCTAGGTTTAAGAAGAAGTTGACTTTCTCCTTAAGGGGATGCAGCAGGACATTTTTTTGCAGGTAGTAGTTACAATGTCGATTAAATCAGGGAAAAGCTGTAGAATTTAAACAACTTTTAAATGGTGTTTTCAAAAGTAAACTAACTTTAGCCGTTTTCGAGAATTTTTGAAAAAACAATTTTTTGCGATTTTAGTTTTTATTTATTTCTGATATTATTTTTACAGATATAAAAAAACTAAAAGCACTTTCTCATTGGTACTTTTCGAGATGAAAAAGATAGCGTTTACAAATTTTCTCTACGACGTTTCGTTTTTGAGAAACAATCATCAACTTTGATTTTTTAAATACGGCCTGGATTTTTATGGTTAAATTTAAAGTCATTTTCAAATAAAAAATAGGTGGTATATCACACGTAATGGTTTAAACAAGTTTTCAGAGTTTGTTGGAATTAGGTAACCAATAAATTGTATTATAAAAGTTTATAAGTACGATTAGTATGGTTTCATAAACATATTTTTTGTATTACAATCTACGGCATTTTAATAATTTAGATTAATTACAAAATTACAGTCTTTAAACATTTAAATTAAATTATCACAAAACACACAAATCAAACACTCAAACAAACAACACCTAAAGCTCATCGTGTTCTTCATCGTTAATGTCACCATCTTCTTTCTCAGCATTCACTCCATCCTCAAGCGTTTCATCTTCAACTTCTTCTTCCTCCTCAATTTGCGCTTCAACCGAAATTCCCAGAGTTTTCCTCATCATAATCTCAATGGATTTAGCAAAGTCTGCAGTCTCTTGTCGCATATATCCTGATCGTAAAGTTGCTGTTCTAAACAACATTAAAGCCATGTCTTTTGCTTGTGGATTACTTGGATCATTGTTAACGCGTTTGAGGAGATCCTTCATCAATGAATGCCTTGGATTGATCTCTAAAGACTTCTTTTGGTTGGGGTAATACGATCTTTGTGGGTCATTAGCTTTTTGGTGAGCGTTACACACAGCCAATCGCTCCATATTACCGGTCCATCCAAACATACTTGCAACTAAGACGCATGGGAAATCGCTCAAACGTTCTGATACACCAGCATTTGAAATTTGGTCGAACAACGCGAATTCTGATAACCATTTCGTTAGTGGTTCAAATCTCTTATCGTAACTCCTCTAAATTTTCTTCATTACCTTCAGCTTCAGCTAAACTTTCGCGAAATTTTGGAACTTTTTACCATCGAATTCTGGTATAGCAGAAATCGCATATTCATCTACAGCATCGACGAGATACAAAACTTCATAACCTCTACGTAATAACCCAACTTGATGGTAGAGAAACCTTTTTGTTTTTACGAATAACGATCAGCTAATAGTAATTTAATAATGTAAATTACAGGGTGTACTATTAAAAGTAAAATCAATAAGATAAATAAGTCAAAATAATTATTTCTTGGGAAACGGTGACAGTTAGGTATACGGAAGGCTAATACTATTTGATGGAGAATATTAATTAGTATCGACAGGTGCTATGAAATATAGGGTGTGCTATTTAAAATATGAAAGTTATTTAAATAAATATGATTGATAAAACAATAAAAAATGGTGACCACCCTGTACAATATTTACAATTGGACTATACATCGACCTAATGTACGAGGATATTCTCTTCACTTGCCATTTTAAAATTTTAAACAATTTTGATAAAAAAGTGAACGCAAAGAATGTTTTACAAAATGACCCTATTTTTTACAAAAAACGCAAAAATTCGATAAACGGGTAGATTTAGGTATAGGGATCATAACAATAACTTTACGATATTATTTCATCCAAAGTGTTCAAAAAATACCACAACCGGAAAATTTAATTTGGGAAGTTTGAAAGACAATAATTTCTTTCAAGAATAAAAGAGCGCATACTAAAGAAAAGTTTATTTTCTTATATAAAAAAGATCATTAATCATCACAAGAAATTAGTATTTTAGAAATTCTAAATACAAAATGTACAAACGAATTAATATTATAATATTCAATTATTTTAACGTCAGAATGAAATATTTATAGGGTTGAGTCGCTGATGCGGTTGAATTAACCTCAAAGGTTAAATAAACTTGAGACGACCGCAGTTCTTTTTTATAATTAATATATATAATACCTATTAACTTATTCGTTTAGCTACTGAAAAAATATTTGAATGGTATTTACGTAACCAATTGGTTTGAGTGATTTATGGTTTTACACCACAAATTAATTATTATTGTAGAAATACATTATGTCCTATATATAAAAAAATATTAATTTAATATTAGAAAAAAATATTAGAACCGAGTCTTGATATTATGTAGGTTTATGAATAATTAACTATAATACAAGGAATGTTTTACTTGGTGATTTTAACTGAAAAAAAAAACAACAAAAATATTTTCCATAAAATGGTGAGTTGTTCATTTTAATGTAATTTTGATCTACATGTGTTCACAAAAAATATATATATTTCCAGACCTCAATAGAAATTTTCTGGAACAATATTTTAAGTTTCTCTCATTATTACCACTGATGATGGAACTAGTATAAAGTTCCGAAACATGTTTGAATATGGCTAAAATTTCTATTAAATTTATTTTGTGGAGATTAGACTTTTATTTCATCATATAAATACGCAACTCCACTTAAGAATTGACTATTTTTTCAAATTGTTTTAACTGATGTTCTCGCAATTCTCTCCAATTTTCACATTAACATGAAGATGACTTCCAGAACTATTAACGCTTACAGACATATTATTACAAAATAGACCATCTTTACATCTCTTTCCAGGCACCTCTAGAAGGCATTTAAAATATGTTTTAAATTTGACTTAAAATGGAAAAAATTAAATAAAAAACGTTCGTGGAAAATAGTAAAAACACTACCATTTGATATCTTTACAATGTTAGCTAGCTCGTGCACTTTCAATTTGCGATCGTTCATAACCAATTTGTGAATTTTAGACGTTTTCTGGAATAACAGCCTCATTTGGGCGCTCAAAGAAAGCTTAATTGTATAGGAATTCATATAGCGGAAAAAATGATGATGAAAAAATAAGTGCGAACGATTTTCGGAATTGTTTACTGTACCTAAAAGCATATTAGGTAGGAAAGGTACTTTTAAACATTTTTCGTTCTCAATCCTTCAAATATTAACAGCGGTTTACATTCCATATTTACCAAAACATACAATTTATTGTAAATATTTATTAGGGTAAGGTACTTTACAGTTACATATAAAACAGTTCAAAATTCATATAAAGGTCAACGGCACCGAAAAAAGTGTTATTGTTAAAATATTACATTCTTTAAGGATGATTAATCCGAAATTGTCTACTCGTACTGGATTTTTACACATAAAATAATTAATTAATACTTTTTTTCCATCAAATAAATTTATATAATTAAGCTTTCTTTGAAGAATTGCCTACTGAAGATGGGAAGTTAGCTTCCCGAAACATGTATGGTGTGGTGATGTACTGAAAATCAACATTGTATAGTGATTTATTTGTGAACTAGATGTGTCTTAATTCCTTAAATAAAAAAATAATAATAATAATAAAGGCTTTTATTGGTGATATACAAACAATACTAAAGCAAATCAACTTAATATACTTTAAAGTAGATACAGCAATATTAATTATTGAAAACATATATTCCTAAACCCCACTGTATATATTCCCAAAGGGCGAGATTCCGTGCAGATTAATAAGTAGTCGCCTGTTTAGCTAACCCAAATTTACCTAATCTGAAGGACAAAAACAGACGAAATAACACACATAATATATACAACTAAGAATATAATAATCAAATGAGATATTGAGTAAGTGTCGATGAACTCTTTTTTTTTTTAAATTCCTGCAAATTCGTCGAATTTCTGATTTCAATCGGTAACCCATTGATAATGCGGGTAACGTTATATGAGGAGGACCTTTTAAATAGGTCCTTGGAATGAGTTGGTGGAGTTTTATTCTAAAATAAAGGTATGGCGGTGTTTTATTGAATATAATTAATATTAAAGCACAAACATGCACTGTGAAGATAACGATGATATTTCATATTCAACCATCTGACCTCTCCAAGTTTTCCATTCAAATGTCCATATTTCCTAATTCCAAATATCAAGCGAAATCAGCTATTCTGGACTTCCTGTTTTCTACTGCAGTCAATTTAAGTAAACTAGTAAACAAAATGAACTCCAGTAGTTGAGGAATTTCAACAAATTTGTGCAAAAGTCGTTGATAGAATGCCATACGTGGAGGTAAATCAGCAGGAATAAGTCCTTGAATGCGCCAATGAAATAGTAGGTACTCGTACATTTAGAACCTCAGCAACTTTTCAAGTAGATACCTGTATTTTCTTCAACCATGTTCGGTTCATCCTCTTCCAGCTATACCGTTCTTGCTGTCTTTGGCTCATGAAGGCGTCGATTAATACTTTCGACAATTTTTCTATCAGGAGCTAAACGCTGAGAAAATCTTTCAGTGTATACAACCGCCTAGCTGCCAATGCATTGCCATCAGTGAGTACTGATTTTTTGTCGAATTATTCGCGAATATTCTTGCTATGTTGAAAAACGTTTTAAATTTGAATTTGAAACACCCTGTATACTTACTAAATCTACTTCCACCATATAAGTGGTTGGTTGGTGGCAGTTATTTACTCATGGCTCACGATATGTAGCGGGATACTGTATCTTACAGTATCGTCACAGTTTAAAATATTATACAGTTACTTCACCTCGAGTCGGCACGTTTGATGTTCATGTCTACAAAGCAATTCGCCGCGCTGATATAGTTATAGTATAGTATCTTATAGTATATATAGTAGCGGGCCAGAAATGTGGCTGGGAATGCGACGAGTCGATGCCGTTTTCAGCGTCTACTGAACCTTCTTATCTATAGTTAATATTCGATGGTATCGTAAATATTGCATTTTGGTGAATTTGCACTTATAAGTATATTTACCTACATTTTTCATAAAATCTACATTAAAAGTATGCATTTCAAATTCAAAGTATATTAATAATTAATTAATAATGCTTTATTTACCTACTTAACAATAGTTATTGGCATTGTCATAAATTCGATATAATAAATTAAAACAAGTAAAATATACAAATAATATATAAATCAAATAAAATATACAATAAATAAAGTTTACAATACAATCAACACATTAAACACGCACACAAGTCAACACAAAAAATAAAGTACATTAAATATCGATTTAAAAACTCTGGTTGAGATAGTCAGCATAGGTGTACGGTGTCATTCCAATCAGCAGCTTTTTTAGCTCAGATTTAAATTTTTTATTGTTTAAAATTTATTTCACATGTCAAGGGAGGTGATTATAAAACCCAACAGCCATGACATCAAATTGTCTGTCAGTCAGAGCTAATCTGTGCTGAGGAAGACACAAATTTTGTTTTTTTCGTGTGTGATAAGCATGAAGACCCGTATGTTTTACAGCAGAGTTTAAAATATCCCTTGCGTGGATATTAACCTGAAAAATAAAAAGAGCAGGAACAGTTAAAATGTTCAGTTTGTTCAAGAAAGGCTTGTAAGACTCTATATTTGGCCCTAAACATAACACGCAGTGCTATTTTTTGAATCTTAAAGTTCTTCTGCCATGGCGACGCATTGCCCCAGAAGAGTATGCTATAACCAATCGTACCCTGAAAATAACCTACGTATGCAGTACGCAAGACATTCAAAGAACAAACGAGTGAAAGTTTTATTAAAAGATATATACCACACTGGACAGTCTTTTGGAAAGGTGATCAATCTGAGACCGCCATGATAATCGTGGGTCCATAAAAACACCAAGAAACTTGATGGCACTGATATTACCACCGTCACCTCTCTTCAGTGTAAAATCCATTATCGCTGTCTTGGTTTTATTAAGACACAGGCTGTTAGATGCAAACCAATTTTCAGCAATATTGGTCTGAATTAGGTTGTTAAAACCGGTGGAAGACTGGAATATTGTGGTATCGTCTGCGAGCCCTGGGCCAGGTCAGATGTCACATAGCGCAAGTGCGATCTCTCTCCCATATACTCCACCAACTGTAAGTAAGATTTAATGAAGTTAAGAGCATTTGCATTCAAAGTATGTATATGTACAACTTTATTGAAATTTATTGAAATTCCATTACTATAACATTAAAAGCTCAACCGTTTTCTATTATTATTGCCACATAGGTATATTTATATAACATAGCTGATAAGGCTAATGTTTTAAAAGGTCAGTAAAGTGCAATATATGCAGTATAGTAATAATTATTGCTTTACTGTTAACGTTATTGTAAGCAAATATGAGTGTATATTTCACAAATATAAATAAAAGAATTAAATACGTTTTGAAAAATTACTAGACCCGAGAAAATATTATTAACATTAAACCTTGTTATATTCCATGGAAAATTTTGGTCCGTCATTCTGAAAGTCAACGTAAAAATAAATACTTAATTTGATAAGAATATTATTTAGTTTTATACAAAGTTTGTATTTGAGGCGGCCAAACAAAGAAATCACCAACCTGGTCATTTTCAAAATATATTATAAGCCAATATAGTTTATAAATATAAATTATTCAGAATCATGTTAAATGCTGACGCAAAGTTTCTTAAAAAGGGAAATACAGTTCAACATGTTAATTGATCTGCGCAAATTATAACACCGTTAGATAGCGTCATTTTCGTTGTCTATTACATTGAGTCTTTGTGTTAGTAGACCACCAACCACAGAGAGCAAGTATCACAGATGAACCGTGGATTGACAAAACGATCGCCTGGTTGGTGCATCTCTAATGTTGGAACGCGTTCTCTTTGTCAAGCTAAACTATCTAAACTTGTTACCAAAAGTAATATAATAAAACAAACTTTGTTTAATAACTAACTTTAAGAGGAATTCCCTATCTCTAAACTCGCTACCGAGTTATCGACACTTGAAATCAAACAAGGTAATCAGCATATAAATAACAAAATATTTAAAACAGGTGTTTATTCAAAAACATTACCATGTGCAACAGAAATAATTATAAACTAAAGCAACATTAAGCACACGAACAAAACAGAAAAAACTAAAAACAAGAAAATCAATTTAAAGTCAATGTTCGAAATGCATACAATTAGCGATTCTGGCTAACTCGGTAGTGAGTGAGTTTAGAGACCGCATATCAGCAGAAATAATTCAGATACCAATAGGTTATTTACAATATTCAATTAGCCATTTCATTGATCGGCTGCAATTTTCTCAAATCGCTAATGCGGTATGCGGCATAATTTAAAGTAGTGCCAAAAAAAAAAGGCTAACATTTTTTTATGAAACTTTTTTTATATTATTTTCTGTTCATGATCTAATGAGGGGTTTACATACTTTTTGCTAACCTTGTATATATATTTTAACGAAATTATGTTGTATATTATCAAAAAGCTTGATTACAAGCGTGAGGTCGCATTTACCTACGCACCTATCCAATAAGGCGCAAGAAAATATATCAGCTACACCAATTTCCCACGAAGAACAAAATTTATATCATTTTTAACTTTCAGTGTGCGAAATCTTTGATCGAACTTCTCTGAATTTAATTTGGAGTAAGGTTTTGAATATTTTGAACATTCCTTGTAGCTTATTGTCTATACGTTGATGCAAACTTCTAAAGGGGGGAACATAGAACACATCAAAGGCAACATTACGCTATGTTTTGTTCTTACCTTTAACTTGATCTAGCTGGTATTTTAGCTATAATAGCTGTAGCATGTCCTAGACAACAACCAAAATAACTGCATTCCAATTTTCCATCAATGTTATCTGAAATTTAAATAAATGAATGTATTGTATAAACAAATAAACAACGCAGCTTTTTATGTTTTACCTTATCTTTAATTCTAAGACACTAAAGTTATATTGGGATAGGTCAATGTCAAGATTAAGGTATTATCAAAAAGCATGCTGTACATGTAATAAAACTAATCATTGATTCAGCTGGTATATGAGTGTATTTATGCATCTCAGATATCGCATTGTTGTTCATAGATATAGGCGCTATATTTAACCGTATATAAATATACAGGGTGTCCCAGAATATGTGGACAATCTCGCGGATTGGGGTAGGTTGTGAAAAAAGGTTATAAGTTCATATAAAGTTTTGTCGAATCGGCTTTCGCTGCAAAGTTATGAGCCCTTAAAGACTATATAGACCTGAAATTCAGTGTTTTAATGATAACTTTTGAAAACGAAATAAATTATCCATCATCAAAGTGGAGTGTCAGTTTCAAATAAAAGAAAACAAACAAAAACTTTCAAAGTCAACTCCACAAAAAACAGTTTTTTGTGGAGTTGACTTTGAAAGTTTTTGTTTGTTTTCTTTTATTTGATAACTTTTGAACCGCCTCGTATAAATTAATGCAATTTTAGTATAAGTTACGTTCGATAAGGACTTGTTGATTAACCCTATTTAAAACAATGGCATTTCATTAAGCCCGCAGGTGATTTTGACAGTTTTTAACTAGCTTAAACATTTTGCTATAAAAATGGTACTCTCGTTCTATATCGATAAAATAAACCGGTTTCGAGATAAAGCACTTTTTATTTAAAATGTATGAAGTGTGGTATTTTATAAATTAATTTTGTATATCAGTTCAATCTTATGCATTCCCTAGATATGAATTGAAGATTGTTGGATGAATTCAAATGTCCCCACAAGGAAAAATCTAAGGGATTAAAGTCCAGTGATCGAGGAGGCTAAGCAACTGGTACTCCTCGTCCCTGTGGCCTTAATGAAATGCCATTGTTTTAAATGGGGTTACTCGACGAGTCCGTATCTGATGTAAATTATACTAAAATTGCCTTAATTTATATGAGGCCATTCAAAAGGTATTATTAAAAAACTGAATATCAGGCCTAGTCCTTAAGGGCTCATAACTTTGCAGCGAAGGCCGATTCGATAAAACTTTATATGAACTTATAACCTTCTTTTTTCACAAACTACCACAATCCGAGAGATATTCTGGGAAACCCTGTATACAGACATGGTTTGCAATTTTTGAACAAATATGCGTATCAGAAAGGCCATATTTTGATGAAATTTTTAATACAAAATACACGGTTGATGGTACCTTGTTTGAGAAAACTGAGCATCTATATAGGTACGATTCTTTTGAAAATTTTAGTGGTTGGTCAAATATATCACTCTACAATAGTGTGATATTTCTGCCACACACGGCACACGGTTATACCGGAAGTTGAAACCAATTTTCTTATTTTAAATGGAATGCTCAGTATAATTATATTTTTCGACTCCTTATCTGTAGGTACTGGGTATTTTGTCTTAACAATTTCCTATATTCAACTTTTTTTGAATAAATAATTTATTTTGATTTTTTTTTGACCCAAAACAGCAGGTCTTCAGAAAAATTTGCCGTTTCGTCACCTGAATAGACAGACTGTTGAAATTTTGATGGTATAAGTCTTTTCTTCACCTTCTCTGACAGATGGACCTACAAACTCCCAAACTACTGTATAGTGTTACCTTCTAATAAAAATAGGAATAAGTCAATGTTGTTAAATAAAACACCCTGTATATTATGTAATATTCTGAAAGACAATCAAATTTCATTCAAATGAAAATTGCATAATATGCCATATTATATGCGTTTGTTGTTTATTAACGAAAGTGTCGTGAGAATAATTAAAATAGAAAAAATAATTAGATATCTACTTACCTGTTTTGGACCAAAAAAATTCAAAATAAATTTAAGGTTAAGTAAGACAAAATATCCAAAACAGAGTATAGTAGGTATAACAGGAAGTGACAGAAATATATGACCTGCGTAACGAAACAGAATTTTAATAAGTAATAATTATCAGACTTATTCCATCTGGAAATGGTCTCAGGGGACCTCAAAATGGTTATATCCGTCTTTATCCCATTTCTTAGCGCGTTCACAATACTTACCATAGTGGTCGGGAACATAAAATAATAATAATAAATATTTATTTATTTATTAGGTAGCTCTGTATTATAAATTTTGAAATAAATATAAAACTGATAGGTAGGTATAAGATATCATTATATTTTTTATTTATTTTGGATAGTGGTTCATGACATTTGAAATTAAAATTGATTTCAATTATACATGAACGTCTCATATTTTCGGATTCACCACTTTTTTATATAAATATGCAATTATTTCATCAAAACACGAATAATGTTGGTTTTAAGCTTAGACAAGGAAAGAGAGTGGACCCGTAACTGTGCCGGTCGTTGTGTTACCACCTAGCACATATCCCTTAGATTCAGAGGCGTAACATACATAACATACGAGTATATGATATATTTTTGAAATTTTATTTAATTTTGATGATTAATAGTTTTAATAAAAAAAGACATGTGCATGTGGATATATTAATAATAATAATAACAATTCTTTATTTCAAATAAATGTACCTACATATCCACAATCACACGAGCATACAAATAAATGAAACGACGTCAAAAAAGAGAAAAACAAAAAAAAATTGATATTCCTAACTACATATCAAATAATCCGCCAATTGATATGGTTCTAGTTCCACTAGTAATTTCCGAACTTTATTCTTAAATATCTTCAATCCATTTATTTCTTTGATACTGATTGGTAGTTTGTTCACAAATCTAATTATCATATTATATAATGCTGATTTTTCGGTTAGTGATAAACTGTGAGTGAGAGGTACTGCAGTAGACACAACACCAATACATAACGTTTTTATTGTCCTTTAAATAGAATGAGTTTTGTTAATTGATTTTGAGAATGGGATTTAATTTTTGAGACTGTAGTTTTGTTATAAAATATACACGAACATTAAGATATTTGACACAAATAGATTTTATTAAAAAGTATATTATGTGATTTGCTGGGCTATCTAGTGCATGTTGTTCTAAATATTGAAATAATTAAAAAGCTAAAGTGACATTATTTTATTCACTTTTAACGCAAAAATGTGGACAAACCAAATTTTTTGGAAAAATATAATGTCTACGCCCCTGATAAAGTAAACATCTATAGAGGTTTCTATCAAAAAATAATGCTTTATCATGTTGATTTTAAATGAATTGTTGTATCAAACAGTTTTAATTAGGTAAACTGATTATACTACATACTAAAAGATAATAGCCTAAAGATTACTTTTAATTATTAAAAACTAATAAAAACTAGAAGCAACTTGATACATCATTCTAAGTTTTACCTATGAAACGAAATTCTGGACTCCTTTTGTTCACTGCGACTTGGGCATCCAAAAGCCACACAACGTACCATTTGATTAATATACAAAATAAATTTCTATTCCCAATTTTCACAAATAAAATCATCAAAAATGCAAACTTAGTTTTCTGTTTTTCAGCACATAAAAAATGGCCGCCGCATTAAAAGCGTAACACTTGCCATGCATTGAGATATACGAACGTGCGGTATCCCCTCTCTTTCCTAATCTAAGGTTTTAAGGTTATGCGTGTTTGTGCTTTATATTGAAGTAAATTGTAAGGTTTAACAAAATGTCCAATAGCACATTATCTTAGTGCCCAGTTCATATGGGAATTTTCAAATCTAATACACCTAATTCATATTATGCTATACAACAAATCAAATAATGTGTGTGCTATTTCCATTTTCAAAAAAAAATACAACACCTGCAGCATATGAACCGCACCAAGCTGTTAATTCTTTTAGACATGAATGCGAGAGTTTTATGGAGTCTAAATGCGGTAATTGTATAGTTATTTACAAAGCTATTTAATCTCAGAAAATCCAAGTTCTTGAGAACGATGCGGCGGCTTCCTGATTTTCATCCTACATTTTGCATCACAGCATCGATATTACCTATATTTTTTATTTTGTCCCAAATTGTCTGTGTACCTTTGCTTTACCCAGGATAATTTGGAAAAATGAGGCAAAACAATGTGCAATGTCACTATTCATTATAAAGTAATCTCTTTAGTTGTGAAACCACAAAAATATAGCTTATTAGTGGTCTCAAAATCATACTTGTCGTATCTATGCCCCGTCCTGATGCAGTATTCGGTTTTTTTCGTTAGAAATCTCATCATATAAATGTGAGATATCGATGAAATTTTGCTGTAATTTCCATTTACAGACATTTTCTTTTTATATTCAACCTAAGATTTCTTAAAATATTTAAGTATCCATTTTTGTTCATTTTAAACAAAAAGTAATATTACCATTGGTGACGCTACTGATTGAGCAAAGTACTGTTTGTTACATATATTTTCTATTGCAGGTGTCGACACCTATGTTTCTACAACAGAGGATCAACAACAATCAACCTACAGTCCCACTACAATACATCACCATGAACATCACCAGAACACGAATGACAGTAGGGCGGAAACGTCACCGCATTCACGTTCCGACACGCCTTTAGATTGCCTCCAATACCAGCAGTCGGAGGCGGAGCATGAAAACTACGGCAATCTGATAAGAACGGATGGCGGGTTCATGACGGGATTCCGATTGGACGAGGTGGGTTTGTGTGGGAGAGAAATTTAAATGATTAATGAACGTTTTTTAGAGGGGGGGTTCTGAATTTTCATATAGTTGAAATGAGGTCGAATAGATGGCAGTAATTATTCTGTTTGGAATTCGTAACTTCCATTATTTTATGTCATAGGCGTGCATTGTTTATGATGAACTTATAGAAACTTTCGAAATTTTTATTGGGAAATGAATACTTAGGCACAGATTTAATAGACCAGATGCGTAAGTAAGCGCAAAACAGTGATTGGAACTCGATTTGACAGACTTATGTTGCCCACACCAATGCATTTACAAATTTGGGTTGTGTTACAAAAAAGATTGTCCGCACCAATAGAGTTTTTAAATATTTAAGATTTAATTTATTTGTTTATTTATTAATACAAAACAGTGGAAGCTTAAAATTAATATGTTATTATTTTTTTTACTGTTAGTAAAAAAAATATTTGTATAGAAATTAAGAACGTGAATAAATCTGTTCTCGCTATCGAAAATGTTGTGTATAATATTAGAGAACAAGGCAACTACTAAACTGGCTAATAGCGCGACGGAAATTGAATTACAAGCACCAGTTTTCTAAATAAATAGCGGGGACAGATTGGTCTTGCATCGAAAGAATCTAAATTCAATTTCTTAATTAAAATATTTAGTAACAATAAAATATCTATGCACCTCAAACAAAAATAACATCACATTCAAAATGTGTTTTTGGTTTACTACCTACCCAATAACAGAGAATATTGGCTTCACAAATTATTTTTGAACTACTTTATGATTAAATTATATTGATACAGATATTAGCGACCGATCTAGATCACTGTTGGTATCATTTTTACTATTTTATATTACTACTACTATTATTATATTATATTTCTCGTTTTCTTTAGATTTACAATTTATATTATTTCCATTAGAAATGTATTATTTTAAATAGCTCTAAATCTTTTTTAAAACAATAATATAATCCCAAACCATAATATAATATATATAATAATCCGCACTACAGATACCTCTGCACGTACTATAGTCAACAGCTTTATTTTAGCATGAACCAAACTATCGGAGCTGGCACTTTCTCGGTAGGCGTGGTTTCAAAAAGAATTGAAACAGGCGCGCTCGCTTGCTTACGCATCTGGTCTATTAAAAAATCTATGACTTAGGTATTAACTGCGTTTTCATTCAATTCATATGTGCTGAATGTTAAATTTAGTTTAGCTAGGTATTAAGTTTTTTAATAGAGTAGAGTGTCATCAAATGTAGTTGAAAAATAAGTACTTACCTTAATTAAGGAACTTCCCCTATTTCTAATATTTTAAAGATCCTTCAAGCACTGACTAGCTTTTGCTGTATTTAGTAGTTAGGCAGTATTATTTAATTAACTCAGTAACGACAATACTGTTTCGTCCTGACTATATCTTTTAGAGGTTGAAGTCCTCCATTATTCAATTACTTCGATAACCTTGCAAAGTACCTATAGTAGTTATAGTTTAAGAATCTGCCAATTTGCTCAATGTAAATTTTGGAATTCCCAAATTCCGATTAAGGCGTGAACTGAAATTTTCGTGTCATCCAATTAATTTTGCTGTTTCGTCATACAAGTTGGCTAAAAACAACCTATGTTTGCGATAAATTTGGTATGTATTTTCAAGGCTTTATATGCTGCAGTCGATATTCTAGCCATTACAGCTTTAGGTCACACCAGCCCGACAATCGCCTATTTAGTCACTTTAAGAGAATTGAAATGAAATGTTTAGGCGCCATAGATCTTAATGTTTAAATCTGGGTTTGGATAATATTGTTGATTGAAGCCTACTATATGTCAATTTATTTTTAGCATATACCAATTGAAGAAACGTCCGCAGCTACTGAATATCTACAGTTAGGTCATAGTATTCAAAATGGGTCCCCTCATGACGAGAGCGGTACTCCTAGTCCTGGTTCCCCTAGAGATGGAAGTGAATGTAGCAGAATAATAACATACGCACATATAACACCAGAAGAACCTCATAATGTGATAGAACCAACACATCTGACACAATTAACGAGTCATATAAGTTACACAGGAATAGACCCGAATAATACAAATGTTGGCACTATCGCCAGGTAAGTGATAATATATTTCATAAAAAAAGTAAGACATAGTAATTCTGTATATACCTTTTATATTAAGAAATACTCGAACTATTACAATAAATTTTAAATTGTGATCCCAGGGCAGTTCATATATTCATGCACCACCATTTGGGATTTCGTTGACTGTAAAAGTTAGAGGTGTGGTGTCAAATCAGCAAAGTCGAGTAACTTCTTGAACAAAAATGTGAAAATATAAAAATAATGAAAATGTCATTTACTTTTACTAAACTTATTTTTTTTTTAAACTTGGATTTTGGATCTTTTATTTTTATTAGTTCTTGGAATTATTCTCAAAGCAAGTTTTCATTCTTAACGTGAAAGTAATGCAACGTTTCATCAACCGTAAACTATCAACTTTGTTTTTTCTTATGGATGTATACGAGGGTTGCCTTTTATATTTCGAGATTTGGCAGCCCTGGTGTTGCAATCTGGCAACTGACAGCTCGATCGTAAAGTTTGACATTTTTGAGGTTATACGTACGTTTTGACATACAAGCGCTATTTGTGTGGTTTACAGTAACTTAAAAGATTCATCTCGGCCCAAAAATGGAATTAAATCGTGAACATTTTCGTGCCATTATTTTTTACAACATTCGACGTGGATTAACTCAGCAACAGTGCATGGATGAACTTAATTCAATTTTTGGCGATGAAGCTCCATCAAAGACCAGTGTTTATCGATGGTATGGTGAATTCAATCGTGGTCGTAGTTCACTCCAAGACGAATTTCGTGAAGGTCGTCCAAAATCAGTTGTTGTTCCGAAAACCATTGATGCTGTGCGCGAACTGATATTGCAAGATCGTCATGTGACCTATCAAGAAATCGAGACAACCTTAGGCATTAGTGGGACCAGCATACATTCAATGTTGCCTAAACATTTGACTGTCAAAAAAATTTGTTCGCGTTGGATCCCACACAATTTGTCAATCGCTCAAAAAAGGCTCGTGTCGATTGGTCGAAAAAAATGCTCATAAAATACGATCGCGGTGCTTCGAAACACGTCTTTGACATCGTGACAGGTGATGAATCGTGGATTTACGCGTATGAGCCCGAAAGTAAACAGCAGTCGCCTGTATGGGTGTTTCAAGACGAGCCAAATCCAACAAAAGTTGTTCGCGCAGGCAGCACTTCCAAGCAAATGGTCGCCTGTTTTTTCGGAAAAACTGGACATGTCGCCACCGTACCAATAGAACAACGCAGAACAGTCAATTCTGAGTGGAACACAACCATTTGATTGCCAGTTGTCTTCCAAGAAATCAGGAAAACCAACCGCTGAAGACGGATCACTCTTCACCACGACAATGCGAGCTCTCACAAATCGGCTCAAACAACTGCATTTTTGAGCACCCAAAACATTGATTTGATTAGTCATCCACGGTATAGTCCTGACTTGGCACACATTTCTTAAAAAAAAAAACATTTTGTAGCAAACAAAAATTAATTTAACATGTTTTTACTAATAATAAATAATAAGTTAATATATTTCTGGTATATTTACCGCGGACACTTTCATATTTGTAGTAGTACGATCAAACATCCGCGGCGGCCTCCGCAAGAGCAATATCCGCGCTTCTCCGCGGCACCGCTTTACCGCCATCCGCCGCGGTTCGCGCCTCGTGCGTTATTGCACTTACGGTTGCGAATAATATTACATTAGTGACATAATATATATTGTATCTGTATAATTATAATTTATTATGTATGTTTTGGTTCGTCTTATCTGTTCTCCACAAAATATAAATATAAATGAAATATAAATAAAATATTTGGTCGAGGAATCAGCGAGGGACTCCAAGCGTTCAGTCGAGTCGTCTATGTTAAAATTGCACCATTATTTACCCTGCTTTTTAGCATAAGTTTACATTAAAATTTTTATTTTTGTCATTAATGTGTGCACAAGGTTTTGCCACACATTTGCAATATCATCCAAATACACCTGGTGATGTTGCAAATTCTGCGACGAAACGTGTTTATATATCATTGCAATAATAAAAACTTAATGTTTTGTTAAGTTATTTTATACAATGTTTTTTTTCGATGTATTTGTTGTGAGACCTGCAGTGAGAAAAATGATTTGTAAATTTACACATCCCGACATTGGTTATAAAAGGTCATGTGGGTATGCGTGATATTTTACAACAGCTTTGGAATATTACACTTGAAATGTAAATTTCCATTTTACGTGTAACTATTTTCAAATGTTACATTACATATTTTTATGTATGATCATCATACTTAATATTAATTGGGAAATTTACCTTTATGCGGCCAGGTAATTTTACAAAAAAGTGAATTCATGCATTATACCTATTTTTGTTTATTAATTATTACATTATTTGCATTGTATTGTGTAAAGGTAGACTAAACACGTAAAAAGACATTGCATATAGTGGAATAATAACATAATTTAGGTGTACTTATTTAGAATTATAGTTTACACATTCGGTATACAATAACTATTGGGATAATGTAAAAAGGTGTGTAAATTTACCTGCATTTTTTCAGTGTGTGCTGTCGTGAGGTGTGTCTTTATGTTTCTGCTGGTGCTTATAAGAAAAGCGAAATGAATTAGTCCATATTCATGTGCCATGCTCATGTATCAACTGAATTAAGCCTCATTTCCTTTAAACAAGATCTTGCATAGGTGATCTTGGTCTAACTCTTGCCGCCCTATATAATATGTGGTCTTACTCTTTGTCTTCCGAGTATTTGCATTTTTGTATTATCATTCAGTAGGTTTGGGGTAATTTTTGTAGAAAAACAGTTTTCCCAATGTTTATACGTACCTTAAAATATAATGTCGTAAAGATCTAAACTAAGTTGCACGAAAGTTCTAAATTATATAGGTAATTCATTACAAAAGATAGTCGATCAATAATTGGTCTAGTGTCATAGTTATTACGAACAAAGTTGTTAGAAGCTGTTTTACTTAAAGCATATAGGTAGATAGACATCTATTGCTATACTGTCGAAGTTTGATAAATCATGTACATCAGGCTGGCTATCTCATTGTAAGTGAACTTTGAAGTTGTATTTAAAATATTTTGCATGGACGGTATGATAAATTGCCGTACTTATTAAACGACATGATTTTAATTAGATTTATTTTACGTGTAAGTGTCTTATACTCTATGTTTGTTTATTTATACACAATTTAAATAAAAAGTTATTCGTAAACTTGTGTCGAAAAGGTAATATTAAAAACGTTGCAAAAATTATACTAACCTGTATTGTGAAACTAAGTTGGTTTTGTTTAAAAAAAAAAAGAAAACACCTGAAGAAGTTGCAAATAATGCGACGAAACGTTGTTTTTAAATTTTGACATAGAAATAAAAATGAACTATTTTTATTTCCTAAAATAGTTGTTTTGTGTATTGTCGAATCTACACCCCCAAAAATTAAACCATAAAAAAAGGTATATAATAAATATTGCACTAAGATTTTTTTAAGCGATCATGTGTGGTCCAGACAGATTTGTACCTGAAATTAAAGCATTTAGAATCGTGTTTTACTACAATTTTTTTGACTCAAACATTTTTGAAAAAGGTTTCTCATTAAAATTTATAAATACATAATAATTCAAATATTTTTCGTTTGAAGTATAGTTATAAAAGTAACAGATACATAAATTAATAAAACATAAATATTTTCTGACTAGGTACAAAATGATATACCTAATTATTATGAATGTTTTAAAAGTAAACAGGAACAACGAAGCTATTTGCGATAAAAAGAAACACTTCCTGTTGTAAAACTTAGGTCGGTAGTCGTGTAGTTTGGAATAATACATACTTACATGTATGGTTATTAAAATAATGAAACTAAAGTTTAACCATTTCCCATTGCTTTATGTTTATATTTAAATTGTATTATTGTTATAACTATATAGAATACAGTAGACTACTTTTATGGATTTGTTTATGTTTAATAAAATTAATCATTGTTATAAATCAAATACCTACTAATAATTTTAATCTACTGTTTGTATAGTTACTTTTTCTAATATCATAATGTAATCGTCATCCAGCTCTCTTCGTTGGTTGACGAAAAATTAATTTAATTAAATATTGACGCTACAAAACTTGTTATTTGAGTATTTTAGTTAATACCGGGCAACGACAAAAATAACACTATGTACGGAAACCACTTTCCTGGTCGGCAAAACTATTCCCGTTCCGTTTTCCAAACAGTCATAATATAAACAAAATAATGCACACAAATTATTTACTTATTTGTTATATATACCTATATTCAAAGTGATCTCAGGCGAATAACTGACTGGCTCGACTCAAATTTGTTAACAATTAATTTAACTAAAACAATATACGTCTCATTTGCAATTGACAAAACCAAATTACCGGATAAGACACTTTCTGTATATCTACCGCAACGGCAATACCTATGGACATTGAATCCCTCTTATAAAGTCAAATATCTTGGTGTAACTCTTGATACCTGTTTCAAATGGACTACACACATTCGCAGTGTAACAAATAAAGTACGGTCTTTGTTATTTATGTTTAGAAAACTGAAGACTATCGTAACCTTGGGCCAATTAATATCATTATATTATGCATTGGTATAGTTCATTTGTATAAAAGTATGTTGTATTTTTCTTTGCCGCTCCAACACGGCAACATACAAACCTACGCTGAAAAAGACTGTTTTTGTTTTTAGAAGTTTAGACATAGATGCACACGTACCTAGCCCGTGTTCGAACAGCAAGGAATATACCTCTATAATAATTAATACTATTGTTAATACTTGTTATGCATATAAGTAGATATATTTATAATAATATGCATCTGATATAATAAACTAACAACAAATTTTACTCACTTAGTCAGTGACATTTTCTATAGAACGTAAAATTTTTATAATATGTGTATTCGTCACTACATTATTTTCAGACCTTAACTGATGATAAATATTTAAAAGAAGACGCTGGCTTTGCACATATAAATCTTGATGCTTAAACTCCCAACGTGTTCCGCTCGTGTCGAATACTGGCCGTGTCTGATATATTAGACACGGTCAGTCCTAGACACTGTCACCGTATACAGTGACTGCAAAGAGTTTCATCCACTTGAGGTTTTATTAAAAATTATTAACTAATTTGATAGATCTTCTTTCATTTTTTTATTAATATAAGAAAAACTATTGAACAAATCATGGTTACAATATTCTGCCACCGTGTTTTACTGTCGAACACAAATTTTCTTGTTAAAATTCTACATTAAGTCTTCGCCATACCATATGATGTCCATCCGATTATATTTAGATTAATCTAAGAAAATAACACGTTGCCAAAAATTATTTGTTTCATTCATATACTTATTTGCAAACTCTTTTTTTTTTTCGATTAATATTAACCCAATACTTTTTCCAGTCACTGTAGTTATTTTTATTACTGTCGGTATCCCTTGGCAGGTATGATTTATTATACGTCTTATATACGAGGGAGAAATGCATCAAAAAAAATGTAAAGAGGCATGGAGAACGGATATCATCGGTAGAATCGTTACATTTATATATTTTAAATTAACTTTGGATAAACTATACAACCCCATCTTTTGTACGGAATTATAGGCTGGGGAGGTGCTCACCAAATTGTTTTAAACCCATTGGAAATAGCACAGAAACGAATTTAAAAAATATTTGTAGGAAATGAAAAGCGTCTACTCCACACAAAATTCTTTATCTATTTGTTCAAACTTGAACACAACGGTCATACATGTTTCGAGACCGGGGATCTCATCATCAGTGACTTAATACAGAAGCCAAGGTAGTTTAAACATTTTCATAATCTAAAACAGATATATATCAATAAGATACTTTATTCATGAGTCTTGAAATTTGTAAGTCAATCAAAATGGGAAAATTTAATACTTAAAATTTATGGATTATTTCAATAAACAAATAATATTTGGTTTAAACGCTTATTATTCAACTAATCTGATTTTTAGGGAATGTAAAATATTATATATCAATTAGAAAATTTTTTTATAAACAAAGTCTTCTTTTTTCAATAAAAACCGTTTTTGAAAGCTCAGCAGAATCATCTTATGATTATGGAACTATATAGATTTAAAGAAAATACAAATTTGGACTTACTACGAATAATCGGACAAAGATGGTATTATTATGTCAATATAAAAATGTATCCGCAACTTCCCAGACAGTTAGAGAAAAAATTAAATTAAGTTCTTTCAAAAAGCTCTTAAGAAATTGGTTAATTGACGAAAGTTTGTCCATCTTGTAAATGTGTAATTATTAATTATTAGGAAATGGTTTTTCTTCTCTCTTTTTCTCATTTTTTTAGTTACAAATATTGCAGATTTTTTTCTTTTTTATTAAACTCTTGTATGTAGGGTAACATTCTCGTAATTCTCTTAAAATGCATATTTTAAGCCTTGTTTTATACAGACAAGCTTTGCTTACCTAAGTAAGAACAAGGTATTATTTTGTACGAAAATATTATGATGTATTAACATATTTTACGATTATAGGTCAATTCGTATTTTCTCGAGATTTCTTTGGAAGCAGATTTAACGTAACCATATATTTGCAGCTTCTACAACGTATTTCCTTTGGAAGTGGCAAACGTCAAAGAATAAACATGTTGTGTCGACAAGTTTGAGTTGCGACGTATTGTTGGTTCAGTGGAGACAGGATATCGTTGGTTCCTTTTGTAGTTTGCCATTACACAGATCCGAATGCAAATCGTCTTTGCAAATACATTCTTCATTTATAATTACAAAAATAAATTTGGCGTGATTCAAGTGGACTAATCACTTATTAATATTATTAACCCCTAACGCAGGGTTAATAATATTAATATAGCATACCCCAGCGAGTTGCTTTTAACTGTCCCGTTCTTATAAGTTATACGTGATTTCCGCCACGCCTAATACCTTCAAGGAAGAGTCTGTAGTCGCAGCTGTGCTGCTTTCCAAGCAATTCAGTAACCTCTGGAACTTATACATACGGCATGTAAAGTGTGTTGGGGTATCTAGTACCCTAGTGTACTAAACTTGTGACTATTTTTCTCCCTCCTAAACACTTCTGGAATTAATGCTTTTGTATTATATCTGAACAATAATGAGCAACCAATCAAAAGACGTGATTTCATCAAGCAGTTGTCGTTATCCCGTAAGAGCACGCTGCTCAAATATGTGTTCAATGTAAAGCTCTGGATAGCCAAGAATCTGACTGAAAATCATATCATTAATTTTTATTTTGTTTTGTTACAAGTTTATATTGTAGGTTTTATTGACATTTGTTTTGGTTAAGATACGTTTTTTTAGTTTTTCATTGTAAAAAAAGGTGTTTCATCTTTTTGTTTTTTATTTTATAAAACAATATTTTCCATATACGCTGTAAGGGTTATCACGTTGATATATAACAGAAAAATATTTTTCCGAGGAAAAAGGAATATGTGATTAAATATATTTTTTTCATACAGCTATTTTCTTGTACCAATTTTGTATTTTTTTTTTCGAGTGTACCGACACAGGGTTAATTGAAACATACCGAAATTTAGAGTCTTTGGAATCCAAAAAATGTTCATTCCTTTCTTGAAGGCTATCCAAAATTTAAGCTTTTTTGCTTAAAATAATGTAAGCTCCTGCTGCTAGTATACTTTCTTCTTCGGATGACATTTAAACAAAATATTTAAGTGTGAACTGCACTGCGAAAGAAACCTTGTTTTCTTGGTTTCGATTATTCAGTTAACATTGACCAACTGGAACCATTTTCTATTTCTTGTTGCCCTGGTGAAGACGAAATATTTATCTATGTTGTGTCTTGTTGCAATATTTTGGAATTTGTTGCAACAAAAAAGTTGCTCTAGGTTGCTTTGGTTGATACTTACCTTTAGAGGAAAAGCTGCTGTTGTTACCTATGTGGAAGTGCAAATAAATTTAAAATATCCCTCGTATACAATACATTTTTGTTTTCCCTTGTTACGCTATTATACTTTACTTACTCTGCTTACAATGTGTTATCAGTGTCGTATTTACCCAATGCATTAATGTAGTGATAAAAAATACCCGCATACGGAAAGCTTTTTGTTTAATGCAGGCGGAACATGCAGACATTTCTACCAATTATTCTATGCCTAAGCATAGGTAAACTTGTGCAGTGGCCTATGAAAAACATAGTAAAATATACCTACCTATATACTGAGTGTCCTGTGACTCGATGGCCATAGGTTAAGGTCGTATTCTCTGGACAATTTTGAGCCGAAAGTGCGTAAATAGGAATAGGACCTCTGATGATCTTATAGAGTCAAACCATTGCAGTAGACTTGCTTATGCGGATGACCTTAAGATTTTTCAACTGGTCAGTTCGTTAAATGACTGTTACACGCTACAGAGCAGTATGGAGACTCTTTCCTCTTGGTGTGTCAATAACAGACTCTCCTTGAATGTGTCAAAATATAGCATTGTTTCTTTCAATCGGTAGAAAAGTCCTCTGGTACATGAATACTCCCTGTATGCTGAGGCACTCAATAGGTTGCACGAGATTAGGGATTTGGGGGTTACATTTGATTAGGAATTGACATTCATTTCTCACATTGACAGAATAGTTGCTTCCGCTTCACAGTGGCTGAGATTTATCATTAGAAACAACAAATGTTTTCAATATATTGAAATTGTTATATTGCGTTCGTTAGATCCAAACTGGAATTTGCATCATTAATATGGAACCTAATTTATGACTGCCATTTTCGTACTGTTGAGTCAATCATTGAGAGGTGTGATCATGACGGACTACTCCTGCATTTTCACATGCACGCTTTGGCCAAAATACGAGAGATTCATGCGGTTGTATTTCTCTATAAATTACTTCATAGCAATATAGATAGCCCGCTCCTGCTGGACTGTGAAAGATTTCTAGTTCCGCGCTTTGCGTTCGGCTACTTTTGTTGTAGGGCCAACTAGAACAAACATTCTTTATCAGAGTCCTGTATACTTCATGTGTTCGGTGTCCAATCGCGTCTATGCGGCGACTGTGATATCAATGTATCTTTACTTCTTCAAGTTGTTGGTCTTGTCGGTGAATGATTGGTGGTTCAGTGCAGGGTCTGGTTTATTTGTATATTGTGGCACTTTGAGTATACAGTATTGTTTATGATTCCTTAATTGTAATGTGAATTTTCTGTAAATGGATTTTATCTGTTGGAAATAAACATGGATACTGTGGCGGAAATGTGAGAGCGTCAGCGGAGGTTTCCTGATCGTAGAAAAGTGTTCATAAATTGCATCGTCGGTTGACAAAAACAGCTAAAGCTACTGTAAAACGTCCCATGCAGCAAGAACTTGCCGAAGAAGAAGCTATTCTTAACATGATCGAAAATAGTTTCTCTATTAGTATATGCGAAGAATATCTAATCTTGTTCATGTTAGTCTAATGAGAGTGTGGAGAACATTGCACATGCAGCGCGTGATGTTTGTCGTTGGCTGTGGACAAATTAGGGTTAGGGATGACGTTTAATAGAGTTGGAATTACGAATACACATTCATGGGTACTTGAGAACATTTTTGAAAACAGAGAAACGTATTTTCAACATCGCTGTTCGGTGTTAAGAATAACCTTCTTATCGTATATCAAGAACGTTTATCATCCAAACATTATCTAAATTTTTTACAAAATATGTTCACTTCAGAATAGAGTTAAGATGTGGTTTCAGCATGATGGCGTACATACGCATTGTGATCGTCTATCTAAATAACAACTTTACTAAAAGGAGGTTCAGTTCTCTGGCCTCTGAGGTCGCCAGACTATTATTATCTTTGGCGACACATGAAACGTCAAGTGTATTCAAATCAACTACAAACCAGGATTGCGCTTATTCAAAATGTTATGGATGTTGCTGCATTCATACAAGGTGCCCCAAATACTCCTCAGTTATCTATACGTCTTCAATTACTAGAAGAGCAAGAATGTATTCTTCTAAAATTTAATATTGTCCGTAACTTCTTAACTATTTTGGACAAAGTGTATATCGAATTGTCCAACGAAAACGACCTTAAGCTATGGCCATCGAGTCACGGGACACCCTGTATACACCTATACTTATTAATTTTGCTAATAAATTTGGTTTAATTGAAAATTATTTTCGTAAAAATTTGATAAATAAAATTAAATCTATAACGACAGTAATAGCTATAAAAAAGTAACGTCATGTAAAGTAGAATAATATACAGTTTGTCCCCATTAAAATGCTGTTCACAACTCACAATAATATAAAACTGTTTATAAGAGCGAATCGACTAAAATATTTTTAAAAATGTAATGTAATAATGTTATTCCAGAAGAAGATGTTTACTTGTGAAGGAATTCTTTATTCAAATTTTTATTACAAAAAAAAGTAATATAAATTAATTACATATAAAAGAGTGTTTACCAACCTTTAACGTAGTTCATGGATATTTGATCAGTTTGGCGACGGGAATTTGTACTATAGGTCCATTCCTATTTTTCTTCTTCTTTTGTAAAAAAATCAAATTACAACACAATTACAACTGATGAAGACCTGGTCTGCTTAAGTGTTTAGCAGAAGTATTGAGAGGCTGAGCAAAACTGAAATTTTTCCTCCGATTGGGCATTGGCTTTCGAATGCTCAGGAGCGGTATGAGTTTTTTTGTTTATATGTATCGTTTGCCTATATTATATTGTCGTTCTTTATAGGTAAATATACCCTGAACTTGACAACAAATTTTTTGTCTAGCTATTCTATCCAAATTTCTTCTTTTTTAATTCATAAAATGTTATTAATATTAATTAAAAACAAATAATAACAAATTTAATAATTAATTATTTAATATTAAACAATAATCACCAAGAACCTAACAAATTGTACAGGAGCCTTTATAAAGTATGTAAATAACATTAGAAAAACTGTCAAAACTATTTTTTTATCATCATATTTTTATATATTTCTCTTATGGCGCATTAAAATCTTAATGACGATAATTATTGTGTTAAGTGCCTTCATTTCAAAAAGTTGATATCAAGACAGTTTGCAAAGTAAAAATTCTGTTACGTTCCGTTGCCGGTTGGCTGTTTTTGCATAAGAAAAAAAACTTGTTTGAAGCATTTGGTTAATTCAAGCTGCTGAAGCAAAAATTTATGATTCACTTTGGAATATTATGCCAAAGGTATGATAGAGCGGTGTTGTAGTAAAAGGATTTTAAGAATGAATTGCCATAGAATGTCATAACATAGCCACTGCATATAAAAATCATGATATGCTAAGTAAACTTTTTATTCAATAATTAAAGGATTCATTGTAATTGATAATGATGATGATATGATATGAGGTTGATATCGGAAAAAAATATTAAAAGTACATGTCAAGCTTTAATTTTGGTAGTAAAAAATAATCGAAATTTTGACTAAAATGAGAACAAAGAAAAAAAGAAAAATCATAATTTTTACCGGATTTTATCAATCATGATATAATTTTATTCATTTAATATGTTTGTCTAGAATTTAATGTTCATTTTTTTTATATATTTTTTTCACATTGAGCAGTTTCAACAAAGTGATATGTATAGATCTTTAAATCCTAAACTACACTTATAAACATAACTCTCACATTCATGCAACTTATCTAAGGATCCTTAAGCCACTGATGATGGAGAGATATTCCGAAACATGTCTGGCTGAAAATTAGAAGATTATAACGTATATAAATGTATAAATCATTTTGTGGAGTAGACGTGTTTTATTTAAAGAATATAATTTATTTATTCCATTAATAATAATTGTACATATTATTGGACACCCTGTATACATGTTTAGCATTGTCTTAACCATAAATCAATAACTCATCCTCATTGCTTGTTTGCAATAATAACAACAGTCATATTTGCTATGATCTCATTTATAAAATAATAATATATTATGGACTAAAATCTAGTTGTCAGCAAATTTTGATTTCTTGATGACAAACAATTATGCATAAACGCATATAATAAGGCTATATTATTCTGTCAACAAATCACGTTGGTGGAATATGATGCGTTTCTGTGCTAAAAAAGATGTGAGAGTTGTATAATAAACAACAAAAGGGACCGAACGCGTGAAAAATAAATAATAAATGAGTCACTAGCATTGGCGTTCTTTAAGGTAACGTCTTATTCAACTATAATTCCAATATATTCGACTTGTACTTCACACATGACGTTCTGGTTACAATTTTGCCCTCTTTGGCTCCAGTAATCTTTTGAATTTCATGTACCTATAAAATCACTCGGTTGTGTATTTGTTCAAAATAACAAAAATATGTAGGCAGCAATATTATTCACTTTCATGTAAATAGAATAACAATAAATTATGATAAAACCCGATAGTAATGCAATTGAATTTAACCCGTTCAGTACAACAGCTTTTTCTATTCTAAATTAACTATTCTCAAAGAACATACCTAATCATATCTCTAAAAGATCAGTCTACTTTTGGCATCCAAATTGAAACTTGCACTCTCAGCCCTTTTTGTAATCTCAGTCATTGACGTGTTTAGAGAGTGTTAAAATAAACAATAGCACGTGTACGAAAGTGCAGTGGCCTCCTTGTTTAGGAGTCTTGTCTAATATGATATAGTGCTAGAAATATATGTAATAACACACTAAACATTATAACATTCAGTTTAACCGCGTTCACGCAAAGTTGCTCTGAGTTTGCCGCAGGATTTAGCCAGAAGTTTCTGGAAGTTTAGTTGCCCTTGTGGGAGTTCTATTTTCTGTCTAGCATAAAAAATCGAAACTCTATTTGCGCGAGGCGGACTCTATTCTTTGCTATTTTCCATGTATGTACTTCAAATCTATCTCAACTCTTAATGTTATTTTTTTGATAATTTTTAAAACAGCTTCAATTATAATATACAGTTGAACAAAGTTTTTGAAGTCTCAACGCATGGTGAAGCTATCAAGCCATTAGGACAGAAGAACAAGATGATAGATATGTGATATTAATTATAATGAAACTTAAAGTATTAATTTTATTAATTTTTTTTGTGATTTTTCAATAATAATCTCCCGATGAACACTTATCACTACATATTGTCATTGATACGACTTTCATCCATTAGGTTTTAATTTGTCTCAAGGTCATGAACAATCGCAATCAGGATTTTTAAGTTTTATCCCTATATCGGCAAAAACAATTAGATGAGCTGCATTTGGTTTGGTCTACCACAAAATATTTTCTTCTGCTCTTTGATACAGTCTCGTAAATTTTGTCGATTTCACAACTTTTCACGAATATTGTTTGCATTTGGGATGGGTGTGCTTATAGGTCAATGATGAAGAAAAACAGGTGATTCTATTTGTTTTTTTGAAATTAGGTAGCATTTGTTGGAGTAAAACCGCAAATAAACGCAACATAAAAATATCCCATGAATTATAATCTACAATAATTAGCAATTAAGCTAGTTCCTTTTATTTCTGCTAGTGACAGTTCAAGATGCGTAATGTTCCTCTTCAAAAATTTGGCATGAATCAAGTTGATGATGATGTTGGCTGAATTTAATATCGTCATTTATAGAGGAGAAAAAGTGCAAATATTATTTATTTTAAAAATTCGGTTAAAATTAAAAACAATTTACCTTAAAAACTTATTTTGTGGTGTTTTTTTTTTATTTAAGTACGTACTTCCCGGACTAGGACGGGAAGAATCACGTCGTTGTTGCCATTTCAAACAAATTGAATAACGTCAATATTAGCGATTGCTCGAATTTTAATATAAATAAGAATTAATTAGTTAGTTTAGGAAACACTATACCATTAGAACGTTAATTTTATTTTACCAAACGTGTACAGAGATATTTTGTGTGTAAAATTTTATACGTAATAATTTTGATTATACCTTAACCATAATTTTTTTTTCAAGAATTTGCAAAAATATTTCCATAAATGTTAAGATAAATTTAATTTTTTAATCGACTTAATTCTTATTAAACAATTAATAAAACCTAATTATTGCTCTAATCATGACTTAATGAACAATAATATAATATTATCTGATTTAGTTTTGTTTTCACTCTTAGTATGGAGATTTACTCGTAAGTGCTTATACAAAAATATAATATCGAGGTCAAGTTCAAGTTGTCGTAATAACAAAAATAATAAAAAAATACATGACACAATCACATTTAAATAAAATAATAGGTATTACAAATTATATATTTTTTTATGTATGCTGAATGCAGCTATTTGACGGTAATTAGCACGCATTCACACATAAACTGATTCATTAATCATATATATCGGTATATAATTACAAAATATTGGGAACAAGCAATTAACATAAGTTATCTTAATCATGATTTTCATCAAAAATTAAAACGTGCCTCGAAAAATGTAGTTTCAAATAATATTAAAGCAAGTTCAAGATTTCGTCGATCAAAGCTTTTGAATGTCAGTCCAAAAGTTTATATATAGGGTGAGTCAAGGTTTTGCAGCAGGACTTATAGAATATAATTTTTTAAGATGAAAATCTTATACAAACATATATCAGTGGAAGCTTTTTCAGATGTTTACCACATAAATTAAAGATATGGTCCTTTCTGTACATTTTAAGACGTGAATCAATTAAATCGGTCCAGTTTTTGAAAATATTTCATCACTGAAATAAATTGCAGTTAGCGTACCAATTAATATTTCCCTTAATAGTAGCCAGATTTTTACAAATTTAATCTTGTTGCATAGGCTTTTAAATTTTAATGCGAAAATGGTGACCTAATCAAAATCCATATTTCGGGTCAATTCTTTTTGAACAAAATTTTGTAAAATTGACATATTTACTACAGAAAATAACATATGGCTTTTTTTGAACATTTTAAGATCGGTCCAGTGGCTGCGAAGAAATTGCCCATTAAAAAAATGCAGTTTTCCCTAATATTTCATCAGTCAAAAACAAAAAAAAATGCAGTTAGGTGAACAATTAAAAAAAAACATGTTCTACTTACATAAGTTAATTTTTGCTTTAATTAGTGAGAACGTATTTTTTTAATGTTACGAACTATTAAAAAAATTGGAAATACCTATGACTTTCTAAGAGATTCAAGTTTCAGTTCCCATTTCCCTTATTTTTTTAGCTAACATGTAGACGTTCTTTGCTTGAACTTTCTTTCAGGAAACTCCTCAATAATTTTCCGTATACTTTTACCGCCATTTAGTAATGCCTTAATAAGTATTTTGTCTTAATTAATTATATAAAATATAAACATTATCCAAAATGCGTTCGTAAACACAATTTTAGTCACAATAACACCATGACATTAACCACTGTCAAAAATTAAAGCTTTCTTTTATTCATTCCAAAGGTGACTTGATTTTAGATTTTAATAATTATCCGGTTCGGAATCGGCTCGAAATCGCCTTAAAATGTTCAGAAGGAGCCACATTTTTAATTTTTGTAGTAAATATCTCAATTTTTGAAAATTTTGTTAAAAAAAATTGACCCGAAATAAGTCGTTTGAAAATCTTGATTTTAAAGTACATTCTATTGTGTATCGAACGACTATGTTCATGGAAATTGGTCTACTAGTAAAAAAGTTAATGGCATTTAAAAAATAATCCGTTTTTTGGCCCAGCCGGTATATATCCTCATAATTTTCAATGGTAACATTGTGTATTCTTGTAATTTACGCCTGTATTGGCATTTTCTTGTTGAATTAACATACTCATAGTTATTATAACTCACTTTTTTTAATACCTTCAAATTCAGATCACTTTTTTATTTTATCACCAAATCTACTACGAAACAACATGTTAAAAAATCCACTGCATTTTCCATTGAGTGGGTGAATCGATATCGACTTTTTTTTTGTTAAAAGTAATTGTTTTTCAGTATAAACTAACAATTTCAAATTTATAGGAAGCCTAATGTCTAATTCGTTAAAATCTTTCTCATTTCTGTTATATAACTGGCACATTATTTATAATAGGTTTGTATTTCTCGTTGGGTTTTATTTTAACTAAGCATATACCTACGCTTTTAAAATTTATGAAAAAAAAAAGTTTATCTATCTTTTCGAAAGCCAATAAGTCACTACTGTAAGTGATGCATTCCTAGTTAAGTATGATTTATGAAGGACAGGAGTGGCTTCGGTATGGTCTGTTAGTGTTTTATATATAATGTATATCAATAGATAATATTATCTCGAATATGGAATAATAAAAGTAGCAATTTGCTCGGTGAAACAAAGTTTCACTAACACAAGCCGGAAAAGAAGTAACAACTCCATTATATCCTATTGCCGTAGTAGTAGTGGTATAAGCTCTTCGTAAATGTTTTTTTAGGGTTGTACATCTCTTCAGTGCCTAAAAGTTTTGTAAAGGATTTTTTTGTCTATCGCTTATAGATCTTGAGATATCTTCCGCCCACACACTAATGGGCCCCACTGTATAGATATAGTATAATATATAGTAGCGGGCCAGAAATATGACTGGGAATGCAACGAGTCGATGCCGTTTTCATCGTCTACTGACCCTTCTTGTCTATAGTTATTATTCGATGGTAGTGTGAAGCAAATTTCCAACATAACTTAAAGTCTTGTTACGTTATGTAACAAGCAATTCTTATTTTTTTATATTTTACAAAAAATCTAAAAACACCATTGGATTTTGCTCGAATAACTTTTAAAGTAGGTACTCTATATAACATAAAATTTTTATTATGATGAATACAAGTAAAGAACTCTTAAAATACTGCTCTTGAAACACATTTAGCTTTTTTGTTTCCCAGAGGCGGAATAAGTTCTAGATTCTTAATTCTTAAATTTTTAACACCGTGTATAATAAAAACTTTAAAAAACATACTCGACTAGCCAAAACCTTGAACTAAAAAAAGGTATTCTTGTTTATTGTCGATCAAATGAAAATGAAGAAAGAAAAGAATATGCAGTAAAGACAGGAGAAGGCTTGTTAATGAAATATTTGAAAACAATTAAATTAATAAAACAACAGTTTTTAATTACAAAATAAGAACAAAAAAATAAAAGTTAATTCGTATTTTTGAATTTGTTTACTTGCAAATATGGAAATAGGAAATGGTAAATTCTAAACAAAGTTTTTTTGCTTCTAAAATCACGCGAAACTTCATACGTTGGTTCAACAAGGGTCTCATTACAAGTGTTTGGGTAGAAGTTATATAGGTGGTGCGGCATTTTGCATGAAAAGGATGTTTATACAAATTCCTGAAACGAGTTCAACAGGAACTCCAAATAATCGTGCCGGCAATACGAATGGTCCAAAAAAGTAGTAGCCAATGCCCACATATTATTTGGCTGACACAGATGTTGATAATGTGGCATGAAAATTTTCATCAGCCTATTTTATTTTTGTTTTCTAAATATGATTTTGCTTAATTTTTCCTAATTTATTATGTGTTTTATTAAAATTAAGCAATTTCTTTTCAATTCAGGGTTAAAATTTATATCAGTACATACTGCCTTTTTAACCCTTTTTGTAGTTCTACATTATTTAGTTAGTAAGTTTAAGTTGTATAATCTTTTTGTTTTATAGAACTGCAAATAAACTGATTTATTATTATTATTATTATTATTATTATTAATTATTTCTGTCATCACTATATATTCTAATTATTTTGTCAAAAATGGTGCATTTGATGTGAAGGTACAGGCTACTCAGATGTATTTTGTTAAGTCTTTAGAGCGTTAAAAATTTAATCATTACGGTCTAGAATTTGGTCCGTTCGCCCCTAGTAAACTAAAAATCCCTAAATGTGTTTGAAGAAAGAAGAATTCCATACTTGTGTTCATCATAATATAACTTTTGTTATATAGAGTATTGAGTAATTCACCTTTTAAGTGCCTATACAAGATGTTTCTAAAATAGGTGGTTTAAATTTGTGAGCGAATTGGGGACGATGAAAAAAACCTAAATTATAATTTTTCGAAAAGTCTTTATTTACAAAGATACTGGGTGTTAAAGACTGCCTGAGGACGATATTTTTGAAATATTTTCGAAACGAGTATAGATGAATTAATCAAATGTCGCATATTTATTCACCTAGTTAAATGTCGTAAACTGACATGAAATTGAATCAAAAAGAATGACCATAGGCGGGTAAACGGGGGGGGGGACCTTGCTTTAATTATAACCTTACTTTTTTTTCTTGTGACTTTTATTCAATTTGTGTCGAAAATGTGATAAAATAAAGTTTTCTACATAAAAAAGGCAAACTTGTATTTTCTCGAAAACCTTAAAGGTTTCGACAAATTCGAGTTTGAAAATTTTAGGACAAAACTTGTCCTTAGTACACAGCATTAATAAAATTTTGGAAAACTTTTCGTTAGCAAACTGTATTTCAATATCAATTTTATTAATGCTGTGTAATAAGGACCAGTTTTGTCCTAAAATTTTCAAACTTTTGTATTCAATTTCATGTCAGTTTACGACTTTTAACTAGGTGAATAAATATGCTACTTTTGTTCAATTCATCTTTTCGAAAATATTTCAAAAAAATCGTCCTCAGGCAGTCATCTTTAACACCCTGTATCTTTGTAAATAAGGACTTTTCGAAAATTTACAATTTAGGGTTTTTCCATGATTAGACGTCCCCAGTTCGCTCACAAATGTTGACCACCTATTTTAGAGACACCTTACATACCTCCATAAGAAGGTCTATAAGAAAAAAAAGTATAGGAATTCGTCATGTTATTTTTTCATGTTCTATTTGCATCTGAGAGAATTGTAACATTTTGCAGGACACCCTGTATATCTTAATTTTTGACGAGCTACTTAACCTTGATTCCAGTCTAAATTCCTAGCCAGTTTTCTTTCGATGTCGAGCATGAAATGGTCGAGCACTGGCAAGTGAGAGTTCTAAAAGTCAATCAATTGGACCATAACTAGAAATTTAAACATAATACTTAGATAATTACAAAAGTCCCGGACTTGATTTATTAGATTTGATCAAATTCGGGAAAGGAGTATTTTCGCATAAAAGAAAGAGGGGTCAGTACAATAATCAAGCTATACAGAAGTAGGTACGAACCACAGTCAATCTGATGTCATCGTAGTCGAGGATCTTTATATCTCAATTTTTTTTTCGCATTTACAATTTGCTCATGCAGTTTGAAATGTTAGGTACCTAACCTCACTTAATCTTGTTCGTTGAATATTGAAAAAAGACGAGTCCACCACTGTTTATCTATCCTACATAATGCCATTACATAAATAATATAATATAGATGTAAGAGTTGTTTAAAAAGAATACCAATACCTAATACAGTAGATGTGGTTGGTACCTACACGTTCCGTGGAAAGCATTAGGAAAGGAATTCTCTTTTCAAATGTTTAATAAATGAGTTGAAAAATAAATGTAATGACCTTGTCGCGCATAATATTGATGATAAAACTTTTAAACACTTTGTTCATTTCAAAAATATTATATATTTTTTTAATTCTAAAATAGATCGAAGTGAGTGTATTCTTTTGTTTGAGTAAGAGAAACAGATTAATTGTAATTATATTTTGAGAAATGGCGACTTGATTAGTCAGAGCAAAATACATTTTTTTTATTAGGTTCTGATAGTAGTTAGCAGTGGGTTTGATATGACTTTTTTTTTACCAAGAAGTATATAGGTAATTTAAATTATTAAATGAAAATTTTAAAGATGCGTTTTAATAAGAAATTAATGATAATAATTATAATAATAAACTGATTATCATCATAGTATTTAGAAAAAAGTAATACTAATTCGACCCAGTGAAATGGTTTAATAATTAATTTTTTATTGTTATTACTAGAAGTTCTAATAATCTGAATTGACACGAATGGTAAAGTTTTGATAATTATTTGTAACTGTCATTCATTTCCGAAAATTCGCAAAGTTCAAGGTTCCAAGTTATTCAACAATTTATGTTTTATACTCCATCGATCCTGGTCATCGATAAATGCTTATTTTCAGTGTCGTAATAATGTCAGCATGAGGATCAACATAGCCACTATTATGAAACTTTGCATCATAAGTAAATAATACGTATTGATCAAAATGATTTTCTGCATTCATTTTTTCCAGGATTATTAAAGAAAAAGCAATTTGCTATTCAAAATCTGGTCCATTAAAATTTTGATGCAGTTGAATATGATCCAAGGGGTAAAATAAAAAAAATAATTTAAAATTTATCTGAATCTGAACTTTGATACTTGAAGGTGAAGGCATAGGATATCTTAATAATATTTGAAAGACCACTAAATTGGTAACTTGATAGAACTAACCACCTAGTATTGTATTTTTTGCAATTACATTGGGAAATAAATCAACAGAACAGTCTAATTTTGAAACTTGCAATTTCAGAAAAATTAAAATAAATCAAAACGCTCTGTGTAGGTATAGAGAACCATTACTATCTTATTTTCTATACTGAATTGAAAAATGTGAAAAAATTCCATTAAAAGAACATAGCCTTGATATTATGCCATTTTTTTTGAAGCACCCTGTATATTTTAAAAATGTAGCCTTAGTGGATTGTCGCGGCAACAAAAATCAGAAAATGTAACTCCGTGGCGTTCATCGTGACGCACCCTATATATTGAAGCATTTTCCGTTTATAGAAATTTGGAATGCGCCACTGTCTGTTTTAATTTACAGTTTAATCACCTTTGAATATAGTTTTGGTAAATCTTTACTTACAAATTTTGTGTATGTTTGAAACAATATCTAAACAACTAAATAAACTAATAAAATCAATGTCATGAACATTTTAATGAATTGATTATTATTATTATTGGTTTGTTAAATACGTATATGATTTTATATTTAGATCTATATATATATCATGTATACGGTGAATAGGAAATAATATATTATGTACACAAACACTTAATTATTCATAATTATTTGCAAATTGAATTTGGATAATATTGTTATTTAGATATAATAATTATTATAGTTTTGCTGGTTATAACAACATAATAAATATGGTGTTATATTTGTGAACAATATATCCATTAGTTATATCACAAGTGATGGATATTTTGGTTTGTGTACTTTGACATTTTTTTGTCAATTTTATTCTGAAATAAAAAAATAAATAAATATCTATCACGAGTGGTATACTTTGTCCGCAAAAAAGTCGGCATCAAATCTTTTTTTATTTTACATAAACTGTTTTGTATTTATATGTTAGATTTATTCGTAGTTTGTTTTTTTATATATACTTATGTTCTATGTTATGTATACATACATATTGTTATACATATTTTATTGACGAAACCGTAACTCCTATATTAAATATAGTTTATTCTTATACTGCTTGCTTGATCTAATATCAGAAAACAATTTAATTTATTCTAAAATTAAGTATTGGCACGCGTTAAAAATAAGGGATGCCACGTGTCTGTCCATTTCCTCACAACAATTTTTATTGTTGGTATTCTTCGTTCTTCCTCGACCACACAAATACCCATATTATGTGTTGTTCTATTCCCTAAGTTTCAATATACCTACAAGTTATAGGAAGTTACGAGTCAATGCGAACGCGTCAATCTTGCACGTGCGGAACATGGTCTAACTGTAATAGTTATTAGTACGTGGTAACTTAAGTTGTTTCAACTTTAACGTAGGGACTTTCATTACCGGTACAAGTTGTTTTACTTATTGAGGCTCGTGCAATGACATGTGCTGCTTTTGATCGTTTAGGTACTTGATGAGTGTAGCTTAATGGTTTTAAATGCTTTGTGAACACGAGTGTTCAGTTAATTTGCAAGTTTATTTAAAATTTGATTAAGTTATAGGTTAGTAGTTTATGTCTGATATAAGTATCTCGAAATTAAGAACATACACTCTAAATACAGCCATACAGGTTGTCCAGAAATTAGTAAAAAATATGAAATTTTATAAGTCGTTTTGTCAATTTTCATTTTTGTTTAAAAATTCTGAGAATTTTGTTTTTACAATAAAATTTAATGCCTTAAAATGCAATTCCTTTTTTATTTTATTTTTTGGAGAAAATTAGTGTGAGAAATATTGAATTAATGCGTGTTTATAATTTGAAATACCTATGTTAACTATTAGAAAGGGTTATCGGCCATAACTTAGTATAGTTTAGGATTCCTTAACTTAAAAGAGACATATAGAAAGTAAATTGAATATAACGCTTCATAAAACCCTACCTTGCAGCTGTTGTATTGCTTATTTCGCTGTGCATAGAAACTTCTAGCTGTTTGAAAATGTTTAATAAATTTATATGAAGAGAATACAAGTTTAAACTCCATGAAAAAAAATTAATATATTCCTCAATGAGTACTAAAACTAGACCAAAAATGTTTCGAAGCTACGAGCTTCATCATCAGTGTTATGGAAAAGGTATATCTATGCATAGTGTATACCTAATTAGTTATAGTATACCAGGAGGAACTTATCGAACTGTCTTCGAGAAAAATGTATTACATTACTTTAATTGACTACTGTTGATGAAGCTCGTAGCTTCGAAACATGTTTGGCTCTAGTTTTAGTATTCTGAGCACTATATTAAACTTATTTCGTGGAGTTTCGACTTGTATTCCCTTCATATAATACATTAACTCCACTATCCATTATGGATTATATCTTTAAATTTCAAAAAATTTATTTTAAAATTAGACACCCGCCAAGGTTGAAAATGATGTATAAAGCCCAATTTTGATGTATTTACTCATTAGAGGGATGAATCCAAAAACCGTTTAAAATTAGTCAATAGGATTGAGACGATCTGTTTTTGTTAAGGAAATAAAAATTGAATGAATAAATAAATATTATAAATATTATATTATTTGAGACGATATAGGTACCTAACTGGGCTATTTCATCTTCAAACAACTAAAGGAACACATCAATTCTTAAATCATAATTTGTTAACGTCGTATTTCGAGGAGTACAACCAATGATCGTATCGACTTTCTTTGGGACTATTCCACTTCGCCCTGATTTTTTAAAAGCTATGGTGTTGAAAAAAAGTTTATTGAATAAAAATAATTAGGTACATATATGAAAACATTTAGCAGATCCTCTATTCATCGCGAGGCTCTATCGGTAGTGGTTTTAACTCACTAAACAAACGTATAAAGTACGTAATAATTCGTAGCGCAAATGATATCTAGACAACAAATAATAATATCTAATGATAAATCTATTGAATCTCTTAAAAATTACAACACAAAAAAATCCGCATAATAAATTTAGTCTGATTTATAGAAATGACACTTTGAACTTCCTTTAGTACTAAATATCACGTTGCAGAATGTTAAACAAATGATTTTCAGCGGCAGAATGTGGTGTATTGATTTCACATTGTTTATAAGAAACTATAATATGATAGATTTGTTAAGTATACGGTGCGACAAAATTCTTGAAATTGAAATGTCATTCTAATAACCGAGAATGAGTATTGCATAATTCGTATGTTATATTCTTTAGATTATCACTCATGTAGAATTACTTAATGCATTTTTTATAAAATGATCATATACGCTAAAAATTATAGGATGTCAAAATGACAACAAAAATCGGCTTACTCTCTGTAGAGATATGCGTTGACCTTGGGAACAATATTCATCTACATCGGACATGAAAATATAGAATTACCTTATTAATAACTCAATGGTCAGATTACATACATTGTAACAAAAAATCTATCTTTAATTAATCAATTTTTGTCCTAATCGTTAATTTGTGTAAATTTGAAAATTTTTATTAGTACAGAAGTATGAAACTAATAATTCATCAAAATTGGTTCTTGTAACTATCAAACCTATTAGTTATTGCATAAAATGTGAGGACTACATAATATAGTGAATGGTTGATTAAATGTCCCACCAGGAAGGGTTTCGACCTATCATGGAGAAACTACACTGTGGAACAATCTGAAATTCTGCTGTAGCACTTAGGTCGACGGGGCCAATTTGGCTAAAATGTTTTCAATAATCTAGTACTTGCGGTTATACCGTCAACTTTCTTATTTTAAATACGACCCTATATAAATTATATATTTTTTGGATGCTACTTGTAATTCTAAAGATCGTTCATGTATACCTATGTCCAGTCGTTTTCGAAATATTTGAAATTTTTTATTTTGTTGCATCAAAAATTAGGACAAGTTTATGAAAAGACGTTTATTTTAAAAATTAATACTTTTAAAAAATATTGACATATACATTATTCTATTACAATAGTGATAGGATTTTGAAAATAATTAATTGATTTTAGTTGGACATGATGGCTTTAGTAAGTAAATAAATATGACACTTAGTCAGAAATAATCGACAATTTGAGCCAACAATCTATTCGGCGTGGAAAGTGTTTAGAAATGCCATTTGATAAAGTAATTTTTTATTAGTTAACCTTAGATAAGTTTGTATCATACGTTCTCGTTATTAGTTCATCAAATTCTTCGCATACTAAAACTTTCCAAATTATGTGCTATTTCCTTAACAACATTGATGATGGTGATGGTTTGTGTTTTTCTGGGTATCAGGCAGCAAATGTATCACACGTTCTCGTTATCATTCTGTCACATTCTCCATAAATAATAAACAAATTTAGATAGTCATCGTTATTATAACGTATTTGCCCGCCATGATTCTTATTATACTTACTACTAATTAGTAACTGCAGTTGCCATAATTGTCGATTATTTGTCACAAGGGTCATATTTATTTGCTTTCTAAATCATTCCAACTAGTATCAATTAAATTTCTTATCACTACTCTAATAGAAAAGTGTGAAATTGTCAATATTTTGAAAATTATAAATTTTTGGAATAAACTAAACGTGCTATTATTTTTGATGCAAAAAAATATAAAAACTGGGAGTTGCGATTTAAAATTTCGACACTTTTCAATTTGATTTTATACTTTTTTTTTTCAAATACCCTGTATTAATATTTATTAAAAAATATACATAGGCGCCTAAAGTAGGTCTATAACTACGAGGATATCCCAAAAAATTCAATTATTAAAGCTTCCATATAATAAAAAATTTAATTATTCTTCTACTCTGCAAACGTCATTTTTGACATAAAATTTCAAATATTTCGAAAATGGCTGATCATATGTTTAACATATTATACATGAACTAACTTTAGGATACAGGTAGAATCGAAAAAAAATATCATTTATATAGGGTCGTATTTATAATAAGGAAATTGACATTGACTTCTGGTATAAACCGAAGTACATACTAGATGCTTGAAAACATTTTCGCCAAATTGTCCCCGTCAACCTAAGTAGTAGGTACACCAGATTTGCAGATTGTTCCACAGTGTACTTTCTCTAAAATCGATCGAAACCCTTCCCGATGCGACACATAGCTATATAGGAATATAGCTATAAAACAGAAATCTGTTGGTGTAAGCGACTTGTAGCTCTCAGATGATGTCACATATATTTATTTTTTCAAATCTATTAATTTTTTATTTTACTGTGCAATGTTAACTTTGTCCCCATGTTTTATAAATCAACCACTCTTCTAAAATGTGGCGACTCGCTTATTTTAATCCCTACAAGAACCAGGCGAAACGCCGAAATTTCCAAATTTTAGTCTGAATCATAAAGTAGCATCAATTTTTAATCACTAAATGCTACTCCTCTTTAAACCTCTTGGCAGCACTGTTTCAATCTAATGTGTCGATGTATATCAAAGCAATAATTCAAAAAATGCATTATAAACTTAGATAATCCTGTCCAGTTGAGCTTTATCACTTATTGAGCCTCCATAAAATCTCAATAAAGGTGAATCGATAACATCGATGCCATTTTTTCCTGTACTACCATAGTAGGCCATCAGCTTACTTGTCAAAACTTTTGACGATTATTTATTTAAAATTTAAATATCTTCCTCCCCTAAGTTACTTGTTTCTTCAAATTTGGTAGTAAAATGCTCAAAAATTGTATTATATGAAAGAAGTACATCTCAGAGTAATTACGTTATAATATGTCAGAAGAAACTGGGTAAATGAATTTTTTACTTACCACACTTACCGTTTGACAATTATTAATACTCATGCGGGGGCGCTTAAATTATTCTCATTTTTAACAAGATATTTATTTATTTGTACATTTATGCGAAGTTCTTCAAATTTCCTATAATTTTTATAACAGCCCATTGCAATGACCTTTGCGGATATCGATTAGCAAATGTTGTGTCAAAAGTTCTTGAAATAAACTAAAAATAATGAATACTTATGTAAATCAAAGGCGTTTACACCACAAATGTTCAAATTAGCCAAACATGTTTACTGTTTCATGTTCAGTGGTATTAATAAATCTTACAAAGAATTCTTACCAAGTGCTCTAAGTTTTAACATTGATTCAAACATGTTGTATACATACTAAAATACAGAAATAGAAAAATAATTAGAATTAAGCAGTTATATAGAGCTGACAAACCAACCACCTACCATTTTATGAAAAATCTTTTTATTTATTAGTAGATCAGTCGTTAAATTTTTTTTTCATGATAACTTAAATTAGTTTAAACTATTATTTGAACAGCACAATTCTGTAATAGACCATTTAATGTGAAAGGCTCCTTTTTGTAAATCATTTTAATAAAGAAAACTTATAACTTAATTGATTTACAGAAATAATCCTTTTCACGTTAAATGGTGTATTACAGAATTGTGCTGTTTACATAATAGTTTAAAGTAATTTAAGTTTTAAGAAAAAAAAATTTTTACGACTGATCTACTAATAAATAAAAAGATTTTTCACAAAATGGTAGGTGCGGTTTGTCAGTGTTGTATAACTGCTTGCTTCTAATTATTTTTCTGTTTTTTAGTATGTATACGTGTTTGAATCCATGTTAAAACTTAACTTATCAATTATTTGTAAGATTTATTAATGCCCCTGAAGATGGAACAGTAAAGTTCCGAAACATGTTTGGCTAATTTGAACATCTATATAAAAATATTTTGTGAAGTAGACGCCTTTGATTTACATATACATCCCGCTCCTCGTCGTAATGGATTACTTCAATAATGAATATGTTTAAATAATTTTAGTTTGTATGATTTATGCGCTCCGGAATTTTCAAATGATATTCAACATCCTCAACCCAACTAAAAGTAACTGACCTAAGATCTGCAGAAAAATCGCCATATACAAATATTAAATTGACAATACTTCGAAAACCAAAAAAAAAAAAATTAACGACTGACCTCATGTTTTTTACTAATAAATAAACAGTTTTTTCACAAAATGGTAGGTGGTTTGTCAGCTTTGTATAACTGCTGAATTATAATTATTTCAATTTCACTTTGTTTCTTATTTTTTGAACACTCTGTATTCATAGTAATTAAAATATTATAAATAAGATTATACTAAGATAAGGACCTATCTGATTAATAAGAATTTCATCCAAAAATAATTAATATGGGCTTGAAAATCAGGTAATTGGTGTAGAGCCTGCACACGTCATTTCTAAATTGACACGTAATTTCGGTACAACCAGGAGTGTCAGTCTTCTAAAAGCATTATAACATAGTGGCAATATTGCCTCCATTGACAATAAATGAAATTTAAACAAAAAAATTAAAAATTTCCATACATATATAGAAGACGTGCCTGCCGGGATACCCTGTACATAGTACGATAATAATAATCTGAATACTAGAAAAATTGTAAACAAATTTGTCAGGAATAAAATACATTTTACTATTGATTTTATTTTGACTGACATCCTGTCCATTTAAAGTTATCAATTAATCAAAAAACAATGTCGAAACAAAGTACTTATGCATTTACTACACTAAAAGGTACCCTATTGGAAAAAGAAGCTTTTTTCGTCCGGTTCTACATTATATGCAACAAACAGAAAATTAAATTATTACAGTCGGCCGGGCTCTCGTTGTCAGTTTGTCATTTGTTCTCGGGGACTGCAAGTCGAGTGTAGTACCATAGTTGTGTAAATCCGTATATAAGTAGTAGGCGGCGATACAGTACGACGACAAAAATATAAATAAAGTGACCACAGAAACGCGTTCAATTTTTATTTTCCACGGATATAGTGATATACCTAAAATATATTCCCACGAAAACCGTATTATTTATAGTTCAAATAAATAAAATATAAATATGGATTTAAATTTTTTACAACACAAGTTAGTGATTTTTTTTTATTTTGTATATATTTAGTGACAAATAGATTTCTATCGGTGCTTGATTTTAGATATTTATCGTTGATTTTGGTGATAGTTATTTAGTTGATATCGAAGTATCTCTTCGAAATTATCTATATTTGATAAGATAATAATGTCATTATCATATATTAAAGATGAATTTGGAGACGATAGTGTAGAGCAGGGTTGTGATGTTGATTATTATTTAAAGTGCGTTAAGAAAATTTTTATATTGCTACTGGGAATCACAATATTATAAAAAAATACGCAAGACATGCGTAAAATTAAAACTCCAAATTGATTATATGAGGATATATGACAAAGTTAACTCATATTTTTTTATCAATAAAAATGTTTTATTTTATTTGCAGTTCATTATATGCGAGAAATAACAATTACAATAACGCTGCAACAATGCCATACTATCCGAATACAGAATCTGGAGAGTTGGCTGCTCATACACAACTTTGGACAAACACTGGTAAGTACAAAAATACTGAATATTAAGGCTTTTGTGTTACTTATTCCAAAAGTGTAAACTTACCTAGTCAAAATGCAAACATATTTTTGATTTGAATTTTTTTTGTTCTATTTAATATTGGGTACATAATATTAGTAGTGATTAAAATAGGTAAAATCTAAAAAGTTTGAGGATTGTGAATAGGAGAGGGAGATGATTTTCGAGATAAAATTTGTGCAATTTAAATTATTAATAAAAAGTTTTTTTAATTTTAAACGTGATATAAAAACTAATCTTAGTATTTTATTTTTATGCTTTTTCTGAATTTAAAAAAGATGCGCATTGTTTGGAATTTATTTACAGATTTCTTGTATAAAACAGCAAAAACACCTGTCAAGTTTTCCATTACATATTTCCTGATATTTATTTGTGCAAGATATTTTTTTTGGACTATTACAATAATTGTTTTTTCTATTATGTATTTGTATATTCAATGTGAACTGCCCTTGTACGTTTCACAAAAATAACCATTTAAATAGGTATTAAGTAAGTGTTAAATGTAAATTAAGTATTAAGCATAGTGTTTAATGAGTTTTTCGCACCCAAAATTTATAAAATATATTGTTTTTTAATATCTTCAACCGTTTCGTAGGTATGCAATTAATTAAAAGAACATTGTCTATATTATACTATATTTGAATATATAACTTAAATTATCTACAAAAGGTCAACATCTTTTTTGTTCATCTAGGTATTTTTGTTTATTACGAGTCATTAAGTCAAATATATTTTAGTAATTCTTTTGTTTAATTTGGTCTTAGTTTTTGCTTTACTTCTGATATGATTGTAATTATTCTACAAGCAATACGTATATCCATACTAGGTTTATAGATTTGTTTGTGATGCAACTTGTGCTCACGTACGTGTATACCCTGACTAGCTTATAACCAGGGCAAAATTAATTTGTTTATGCCTATTTTGTTAGTTTTATTTTTGACACAAAAACCAATTATCGTAGAATTCTTGCTATTAAATACCTATAATCACGATTTTGGCAAAATAATAATACGAATATGAGTTTTAATATTTCATAATTGTGTGGTCTAATGTAAAAAAATTCACCTACAATGACTATTTATCATCTCCCATCTGAATACTTCACTTCAGTACTTGTAATAAACAAGCACTATTCATTATCTTAATTTAATATCTTTTTATCACTTTTCTTTATCTGTGTATCACTACGCCACTGATTTTGGAATTGAGGCTAAACTGACCAAATTCTTTATAATTTTTTTTTCAAACTGACTATACTTTTATGACTGATGATGGAGATATAGACCCTCGAAACATCACCTAGCAAAATTATTTTCCTAAAAAGCTTTGTAGAGTCGACGTTTTGTTTATTTTGATTAACATTAAACGCGATATGTTGCGTAGATTACTGCTTATGGAAATTTCTCGAAGGAATCCAGAAAAATAATTCCTTCCTGCAATAATTTAGAAGTGTCTGTTTTTTTGTTCATCAAGGTTGTTTAATAATAAATAAATTTGTACTATTTTGGTTCCAATCTCTGATTCCTTGGTAATTGTTTTCGCATAAACCGTTTCCAAAACAAAACATTTGCATACATACGCATGTTATTCTACATGAAAATAGCAATTTTTGGAAAAAATTACGTATACATTACTTCATATGCAAATTTGACCTTAACAATAAATTCCTTAATGCAGTTTTTGAAAAGGAAAAATTTCAACAACAACCTCTTAAATTATTATCAAAAATATATTTTATAAAAGATTCAAATGTTATAAATAATTAATTTTTTGTATTATCATATTGAAAATATTGTTATATACTTGGAATGACCAAATTATCATTTTGCGGGGTCAGTTAGAGAACATGCACCGATAAAAAATAATGTGATGATCATAAGTGAATTTAAAAATATCTTTTTATTATTGCAATTAAAAATAAACATTTTTGAAAGGAAAATACAAATAGATGCGTTGATTGTTTGACCACTAATTTTTAAATCATTGAATATTGTTAAAGTGATTTGATGGGTATCATCATCGTCATTATTATAGTTTTAGGATACAAAACATGATTAAAAATTACGCCTAATTTTCAACTTTCAGTACACTATCTTAGATGTAGGTATGTGTTTGTTTTGTTGCTTAGCTTTAAATATAATGATCAGTAACTAGATACCTCAACAAATCCGACGTTTCTCGGCGTTATCTTGGATAGAAGATTGGATTGGAGACCTCATATTAGCTCTTTATCAGCAAATATTTCACAATATTGTTACGCAACAGAAATTGATGAAGCCGCTGTTTTGTCAGCCTATCATCATGCGTATGTTAACTCAAGAATTTCGTATGGCATAATCGATTGAGTCGGAACGAATATTGATTTTACAAAAAAAAAATGATATGAAACTGGACTGGACAGTTGAACGTTTTCTTTTGTTCCAAAAATGTTTCGAGCGAAAAATTTTCCAAACTCTATAAGTACATGACTTATCATTATTTACAGGGGTGAATGCTGGTATCGTTCTCTCACCAGAAGATTATCCAAAGAGCAGTTCATCAGGCGGGACTCTACCAGGATTCAATCGATTACCACCAGCATTCCATACTGCCACAACAACCAATAATAATCTGAATCATAGGTCCAACAATTATGGATTAGCACCAAGCAATTACGAATATCTGCAGTATGCTGAGCAACCAACAAATATGACGGGTTATGTCAGTTCTGCAGTTGCCAACAGGAATAACAGGATAGCATCCACAACGTTATCAGCAAGTAAGTTACTGAGAAGTTTACCTGATGTATAATATGTTAGTTTTTTTTTTTATATTTTTCTTTAAATAATTATATTTTAAAATTCTCCATACTTATTGTTTGATGAAAAAGATCACTGCGGCTGATATCAGTTTTGTTTTTTGAATAACACTTTCATTTTAATAGTAGTTCCCAAGAAACTTGATTTAGATTCATCTTGTCTTGTCCTTGTTATCCTGTCGTCTGTTCAACATTAGCTATGCAGTCTTACATCAAAAATTCAAATAATCATGTTCAAATTTTTGAAAAATACCAAAAACATGTCTATATCTCACTTTTATCTATCTTTTATGCAGTGATCTTTGTGAATTACTAATTGAATGTTTTGTATTGTTTGTTTCTAAAAGAGGAGTGTCGTATCACTGAACACAAGATCAAACTCTAGTCAAATCTAGCTTTGATTTTTAAGTATATTCTTCCTTTCGGTGAATTTGTTAACATTAAAACTCAATAATGTTGTCCTTAAATTGGACATTTCAAAAAATTTAGGAACAAAAGGAATACAGAAATGTTCTTTAAATATTCTTTGATGCAGTGACATTATCAATTATCCAAAATTGTTTGCAAACATTTTCTTGAATGCAACAACTGAATTTTGATGAAAATTTTATGAATGTCTAGGTCAATACCAATAATAATTTCATTAAATATTATTTCTTAAGCCCAGGAAAAAAAATTATATTAGTTATAACTTCGACGTTAGAAACTTATAAATTCTGACAGGTAATGTTTATAAGTGTTACCAAATTGAATTTATCATGGAGAGAAGTATTCCTCGTGCAATTTAATATTTTGAACAGAAAAAAGATCTCAACTCCAACGCTTCTGAAAGAATTGTGCAACTCTGAGTTTGTGCCAATTATATTTTTTATGAAATCTAAAACTGTGGGAATAGGACAAATAGTAAAATACGAGTACCTATACCTTTGTGAATTACTAGTTGAATATGTTGTATTGTTTCTTTCTAAAATAGGAGTGTGGTATCAGTGAACTCAATATCTAACTCTAGGTAAATATACGGTAATATTATTCAACTCCTCTTAAAGAAACAATGCTATTTATTCAAAGTATAGCAGATAATGTTTGGTGGTTTTCTATATCCTTTCTTTCAGTGAATTTTTTAACAGTTGTCTAACTAAAACTCAATATTGTTGTCCTTAAATTGGACATTTCGAAAAATTTTAAGACAAAAATATCTGGAGGAATTTAAGAATTAAAAAATTGCAGCAGATAATACAGAACACATGTGTGTTTTTTAAATAATCCTTGATGCAGTGACGGCTCGTTTAACATTGGGGATATCAATTATCTAAAATTGTTTGCGAACACCTGAATTTTCATGGAAATTTTATGAAAATGTACATCCTGTCTGGGTCAATACCACTAATAATGTCATTCAATATTATATCTTTAGTCTAGAAAAAAAAACTTAGAAAGTTAGAAATTCTGCCAGGCAATGTTTATAAGTGATACCAAATTGAATTTATCATTGAGAGAAGTATTCCTCGTCCAATTTAATTTTGAACAGATGTGTTGTTAACTGTTCATGGTTAAAAAAAGATGTAAACGCTTCTGAAAGAATTGTGCAACTTTGAGTTGGCAGAATTATGCCAATTATATTTATTATGAAATTTAAAATTATGGGACTATAATAGGACAAATAGTAAAATACCTATACATTCGCCTACTTTACTTACTATTAATCGTTCAAATAACAGGGTCTTGTTTAGTAATTTAGTACAGTCATTAAGGCAGCATCATGTAATATCTATTTTATTTCCTTAAATTCTAAAAATATATAGAATAATAATTTAATTACCGTTGTCATAATATTCAGTTATCTAAATTTCTATCGATCTAATGATTCCAACGCCACTGGATTTTGAAACTCAGTCTGTTCACATTAAAAGCGTATAGAAAAAATTCATCAAGTATATTATAAAGTGGCAAAAAACAGCGCACACACGCCTTTGTAAAAGGAACCGAACTCAATTTTACGCCCCCTTATCTGTTTTCTATCTGTTGATGATATACATGCCACACTAGAATTATGTATGTAAGGATATTAGATGTTGATGTTTTACTGTAATACATATGTCTGGAGTTTGGTGACAAATTACAAAAATGTTGTAGATGGAGAAATTTAAGAATATAAAAAAAAGCTGGAAACCTTTTACAGATCTTGCAGATATTACGAAATTTAAATTTATAACTTTATTGGTGTTTCTCAACGAACACAATTTAATTTTGAAGCTATGCGCTGTTTTGTTGCTAGAATTTTGTCAACACACATATAACATAAAAATATAGCAGCAGTGTTTTTCATTAATAATGCTTCATGCATTAATCATCCGTCCCAGAAACTTTCATAACGTTTTGATTGAAGAGAAAAGTGTGTTTCGTTTCCTAAGTTTAGATGATTTGATAAGCCTTTAGCCGGTTTAGATAGTACATTATTCCAAAGGTTCTTCTCAAGAGTACTGATGACTTTTATATACGAACCATGAAGATAAATAATAATAATAATTGATTACAGTACAAAACACTACAAAAGGATTTGGAAAAATAATTTAGAAAATATCAGTTTCATTCCTAAAATAACATACACACAATATTAATAATAATTGCAATACAACAAAAAATAATCACAAAAATTGCATAAAAAACAATAATATATACTTAAAAAGAATGAATATATGTATGAACTCTGAAAACTGATATCTATACTATAAGTCACTTACTCACCAAGCCTGAAACTCTGTTCATCGATAGCAGATATTTTTTTAAGACACAAATAAAACAACGTCTACTCCACCAAACTATTCATATATTATTATGCAATCAGCATGCAGCGCCAGACATGTTTCGGAACATTAAATTTCCATCATGAGTGGCTCAAAATAAACAGTCACGCAGTCATTTTAGTTAAAGTCACTGTAGGTGTATGTAGGTAGGACTATTATGAGCACCCAATAAATACTTTGAATATACACACATCAAACTTATAATTTTTTAAATGGAACACCCTGCATGTTTCTGCATTTATTCTTTGCATCAAATAAAGTGAAGTTTTCTGAAGTAATCCATCTTAGAGAGGAGTTGAATGTGTAAAACACAAATAGAAACAACGTCTACTCCACCAAACTATTCGTATATTAGTATGCAATCAGCCTGCAGCGCCAGACATGTTTCGGAAAACTAAGTTTCCATCATCAGTGGCTCATAATAAACAGTTACGCAGTCATTTTAGGTAAAGTCAAAAACAGTATGGCATGGATTATATAAACGTATACAAACTGAAAGTGTTATAGCTCTTAGACATGAGAATATCTTAAACTACTATGTAAAAACTTACCAATTAGTGGAAATTAATGGAATAAAATCTTATAAAATTAAAATATAAAACATTTTCTTATTGAAAAAGAAACTCAAAAAATTGTGTTGTCATAGTATATAAAATTTAGTCATTTTTATAGTTTCTTTTTGTATATCATGGTTTAGTTTAAAATCTTTATGGAAAATAGAACTTTCGAGAAATGGCAAAAAGATTAACATAAAAAGTTGTGTAAATTATTAGAGTAGACGTTGTTTTATTTGTGTTTTACACATTCAACTCCTCTCGAAGATGGATTACTTCAGAAAATAGATATTTTTTTAAAATCCCGTTTAAATCTGGAAACAGGCATTTCTTTTAACGAATCGCTAATTCCATTGTAGAGAGCATAAACCATATAAGTAAATAACTGCTGAAAAGTGGCTGTTCGATGAGGAGGAGGTGATATTCTACCGCTGAACCTTAGGTTGAGCCAACGAACATCCGTTCTGAATTTAAACTTATCATACAAGTATGGTGGCTTTTTTGAGCAAATGATTCGATGAAGAGCGCGTCTTTTGCTCATTTTCAACTATCGTGCACTACCTAACCTGTGCGACACCGGCTCGAACTTTCTAACTCCGTATAATACAAGCTGTTTCTAAAATAGGTAGTTAAAATTTGTGAGCGAATTGGGGCACGACTAATCATGAAAAAAGCCTAAATTGTAATTTTTTGGAAAGTCCTTATTTACAACGATACAGGGTGTTAAAGATGACTGCCTGAGGATGATTATTTTGAAATATTTTCGAAACGAGTAAAGATGAATTAATCAAATGTAGCATATTTATGCACCTAGTTAAATGTTGTAAACTGACATGACATTTAATAAAAAAGGATGACGGGGGACCCTTGCCTTAATTATAACCTAACTTTATTTTTTTGTGACTTTTATTCCATTTGTGTCAAAAATATGATAAAATAAAGTTTTCTACATAAAAAAGGCATACTTGTTTTTTCTCGAAAAACTTAAAGATTTCTGAGAAATTCAAGTTTTAAAATTTTAGGATAAAACTGGTCCTGACTACACATCAGCATTAATAAAATTTTGGAAAACTTTGTGTTAGCAAACTGTATTTCAATATCAAAATAAACTCAACAAAATTAAATAGGTACATTTAACACAATTAATATTTAACAAAAATAAGTAATTTTTTTTTCGCAAAAATTGCAATTTAAGTTTTGGTCATGACTAGACGTCTCCAATTCGCTCACAAATTTTGACCACCTATTTTAGAAACACCTTGTATATCTCAACCATGATTTTTGATTTCTTTTAACTCTGCAAACATCAACTTGGTCTAAACATGGCCATACACCACGTCGTCACAATTAAAATGAGACAAAACGAGTGCATCACATAATCTAATCTTAATAAGCTCTGATAGAACACCACGATGGGGATATAATAATTTGAGAGCATGATAAACCTTCTGAATTGTTTTACTTATATGATCTTTAAATCTTAGATTTGTATCTAGGGTGACCCCAAAGTTTTTATCACACTTAACCGCTTAGAAGTCCGCCCTCAAAGAACACTTAGCAAGGTTGATCCTTAATTGATGCTGAGTCAATCAGCCGATACAAGTCATCGTTGATAACAAGCTCCTCACGATCTCGTTCAGAAGAAACTAAAGAATGGTAATACTGAGTGTTATCAGCATAGAAATGTATTGTATTATCAATATAAATTACTGGGGCTCTGGCAGGTGTATGAATACAGAATTGGGCCCTATATATAGCCTTGGGGCACCCCCCACAAATTTGTGCATGATCGAATTTTCTATACATACAACGTTTCCAATTGTTGTTGCTACGCTTAATTTCCTTATTTAAGGTAACGACCTGTACTTTTCATACAATATTTAAGCATTTAATTAATAATTCTTGTTAGATTATTTCGGTTTGACATTCCATAATGGAATTGGAATATATCTTCCAGTCTCAATAATGCACAATAAATCTGTGACGTACGGTATACTCATCGAAATTATAAGACAATGTTCCGTGGTATAAGCAAACAAATAAAAATCAAAAAACATACTTAGCACATTATAAAAAGACCATAAAATGCAACAAGTGTTATGATATTTTTCCCATCGTCAAATTTTTACAACTCGATTAGAACATCTTCTCTGTTATTAAAAATATCAATCATTTGAATACATAAAAATATAATACCTTTAACCAAGAATATCCTTCCAAGTGTATCATCTTAATGTGTGGTCGAAATGTCACCCAAAAGTTCACATTATTTGGCAATGCTTTCACTGCGAAGCACAGACAACATTGAACATAAAAAAGTCTTAAGTGTTGAATTGATCTATGAGGGTCTCTCGATTTGCGTTGTAATTCGAACCAACACACGGTGGCGCCAATGTAAAATATTTCTTACACACTTTTATGGAATAGAAATGGACTCAACTGGGCAATAAATCTCTCTCAGTTTTTTTTTTGTTTCGGGTTTATATCTTGTTGGGTATGTTGGTTAAAAGCTAACGATAGTTTTTTGTGTCTATCATCCTATTTCTTTATTTTGTTATTTATTAGAATAAGAAAAAAAATGGTTTAAATTAATAACTAAAAATGAAATTTGAAACAAGGTATTAAATTTCTATAATAAATAAATTTTTAAAGCATTTATTTGGCAGGTATCCACATGTATGTAATGATTTGTGCGCTAAATAGGATGATATAGGAATGATGGGTAGAGTTAATATTTTTTATTGTACATTGTAGTGGAGTCGTTTAGGTCCTTTAGCCTCTTTCCACTTCGATCTGAACAGAGACAAATTTTTTGGCAATGATTCTAATCTAGAAATCGCCCAGTTGTCGCAAACTTTTCATGTGAAGTTGTTGATCGCCTTACTTCGTTTGTGGTGTTAGTCATGCTTCCAAGGTATTTCAACTTTAGACAGAACAGGGTCATGCAATCACAAAACACGTGTTGCTTCTTCGTAAAAACGAAATTTATCGTTCCCACTCAGACACATCTTTTTGAGAGTACTGTCCTGCATCCTGTAATTCGCCTTAACTCGTTTTTATCCAGTTCGATAAGCTTTTGATGAAAATGTCTTCTTCAAATAATTTCTTCGTATTTTTCATTTAAGTTAATGTTTATAATATTATAATATTGGAAACACTAGGAGTTACAATTAGAAGAAAGTTGTACAATTTAAACATCTTTTAAATGGTGTTCTCAAAAGTAAACTAACTTTAGCCGTTTTCCAGAATTTTGGAAAAAACGCTTTTTTGCGATTTTAGTTTTTATTTATTTCTGACATTATTTTAACAGATATAAAAAAATCAAAAGCACTTTCTTACCATTTGAGGAGAATAAGATAGTGTTTACAAATTTTCACTACGACTTTTCGTTTTTGAAAAACCATCATCAGCTTGGTTTGAAATGCGGCCCTGGATTTTTTATTGTTAAATTTAAAACCGTTTTCAATTTAAAAATAGGTGGTATATCACATATACTGGTTTAAACAAGTTTTCAGTGTTTTTAGCTGTTATTTAAAATTATTCAAGAAAAATCAACACTTATTTTTCGCAGAAAAAATTCATCTGAGAAAGGTGTTTTTTTAATAACAAAAAATTCAACTAAATTTAAACCGCGTACAGAATAAAATGTTGTAATGAGACAGAAATAAATTGTCAAATAATAACAAATAATTGTGTGTAACGACGAAAGCATGTTTTTGCAAAACCTACTCCTCTGCATTCATTCAGTTAAGTGCTAAACTATGGTGATTTTTCTTGAATAATTTTAAATAACAGCCAAACACACTGAAAACTTGCTTAATCCATACCACGTATTTTTGACAATAAAAAATCCAGGGCCGTATTTACAAAAACGAAGTTGATGATGGTTTTTGGAAAACGAAACGTCGTAGTGAAAATTTGTAAACGCTATCTTATTCTCCTCAACATGAGAGAGTGTTTTTCGTTTTTTTATGTCTGTAAAATGTCAGACATAAATAAAAACTAAAATTCTAAAGAAGTAGTCCATGTTGAAGTGGAGTAGAATAATTATATATTCTTGAAAGAAAAGTCTACCTCCACACAATAAATTTTAATGGATATTTCTAATAAACTTTTCTTTATATGTCGAAGGTCACCAAACATGTTTCGCAGCACCAGGCTGCATCATCAGTGGTTATCATTAATTCTTACGAAAAGCTACATTTATTACATGTTTTAACGTTTAGGAAAATTTTATTAACTCACTGTGTGAAAAAAATTTATATTATCATATAGTCATAAAAATAAACTTGTTGTTATCCGATTTTGGTTAAAAAATTAAAAAACTCTTTTTATTATTCATAATATGAGCTATGATAGTCATCTAACATTTTATTTTTATAAATCATTGGAAAAGATTTTTAATTTTATGACACAAGTTTCAATTTTACTGCTGTGTTAGAGTGCAATCAATAAAAGTAAGGTTTAATTTTCAAAACACCATTTGAAAAGTGTTTAAATTGTACAACTTTGCTCTAATTTAACTGACATTGTAACCCCACCGTTTCCAAGATTCTAATGCTATTCCATTTTTATCTTGGACACAGTGTAACTAAATTAACTTTTTTTTGTCGTTATTCAACGCAAAAGATTCTACTCATCGATAATACACTATCACTACTTCAACACTATCAATGTTCGTCAAAAAAGAATAATAATAATTGAATATTAAGTGAGTGGCAGAATTAATTTTAATTACGAAAAATGCTAATGTCAAATTGTTTTTCTCTACCAAAATTGCTTGTTTGTATATTTTAATTTGCTGTATTCGTAAATCTGGATGCCTCTAGCTAGACTGTTGTAGTCATTTTGAGGAAAATTCAAATAATTAGCACGGAAGTGTTTATCATGTCACGTTGTTCCCAATTGAGTAATGCTGGTTTTTCGGGTTGTTAAGCAGGCGATTCAATTTCATTTTTTCACCAACCCAAGTATTCTGAATCTTCAGGGGTTTCCGTGATCATTTCCACATTATCGGCTACACATATTGGATATTTGGCTTCACCAATTTTGTTATTACTTTTTTGTGTCAAATTTTGTGTTTATATTGACGAAAATAACTTGGTATGGAAAAATGACGACTAATATAAGTTGGACCGTGCGGACGTTGTATTGTGCAAAAAATTCCTGAGGCAATGATTTTAGTTAATTTTAATATATTTATCAGAAAAATATTTTTCTCATATTATATGCACATTGATGCGTCTGATAATGCCAGAAAGCCTACAGCAATACAGTTTAGCAAATCTTTTAAAAAAAGAATTTAGTATTTAGATCAGTAAGAGGGGTCAAACTGTATTGAAGACGGCAACGAAATATTGTTGATGATAATTTCTACCCATTGCGTTTGACAGTCGTTATTATTCTACCAAAATTACCATCCTTGTTTTAGAAAGTCTAAAATATTATCACTAGTATGCAACAAAGTAAAAGCATGTAATTTGTAAAAACTGCACATAAAATATGTTGTGTAAAAAAGAAAAACTAATAATACAGTTATGTGTAGTTTATTTCTGTGTTTAAAGATTACAAGAACAATAATTAGCCATTTGGGGAAAATGTTCACTAATAGCTGTTATAAATTAAGATGTATTTATTTTACTCGTTATTTTTAACACTTCTTCAATACCTACCATGAGCAAGAATTATTTGACGCAAGTCAAATATTCTACATTAGTGAGTCAATTTCCTTCAAATTTTTTAATGCTTAGTAGTTTTAAGTACTACAACGTTCAAAGTATTTATTTCATTTTCTTCGTGCGGCTACACTTATATATTTAAAAAAAGTCATTGTCGTTGTCTCATATTCGCCTTTATTTAATTATTTACCTTAAGTACATAGTTTGGTTATTGTCTGAATGGACGGAAACCAGGTAAAAATTTTAAAAATTTATATATACCAGCTTTTTACGTGTACTTATAGGTAATACCAGGCCGGAAATGTCAGTTTTATAAAAGGTAACGATGTATGTATATTAGTTAGGTATTGGAAAGAAATGGTGTTGAGCCAAAAAATACAACGAATATAAATTTTCTTAAAGGTACAGACATGTATCTTTTTAAATAATTAATGAATAATTAATCCAAGCATTAGTTGCTATTTTACAACATCAATTTATAAAAATTTATATTATTTCATACCTGTCAATTGAGGGAAGGTGATTTTATGGTAGGTAAAAGTAATTATCAAGGCGGTTTATACACAACTTCGTTAAATATTTCTACACATTCCAAGCGCGGATTTATGGGGACACAAACTCTATTTTCAATTTGAACTATATAGGAACAAAAGTAGTACCAGTGTCGTCAGACGTAGACGTGCCTTGACTATTTTATGTACCATTTATATACTTTTTTGTACCATTTATTCTTTATAGTATTATGTAAATGGAAAAACGTATTCGAACCCGTAAATAGGCTTACCATTGTCTTTCCTTATGAAGACAATCGCCATACCATTCCCGTTTCTAACAATTCTAACGTTCGTACTTTCGCGTTAAGCGTTTGCTGTGTCCTCTATTGAAAAATAGCAACATTAGGTACATATAGCATGTAGGCATCTGCAATGTATTTTAAATTGTAAATCGAAGATCAGGACATACATCTGGGCTTTCCTCAATATCGTTCTAGTGTTTGTTATTTAGTTTGAGATTTAGATAATTTAGAAAGAGTTGAGTATAGGTATTTAATAATTAATATTGAATATATATCAGATTTTACGACCACACTGTATATAGTTTTTATATAAAATATCGGGTTTGTTCCTTATACTTATTCCACTTTAAATAGCATTAAATGTACCATATTAATATATCCAAGATCTCAGTAGGACCGGTTCACAAAGCCGTTTCTGTAAACATCTGTTTGAAAATTATTGCCCCTCTATCAGAAAAATCCTAAATCCGCCCCTCACCCACTCCAAATATTCAGTAACCTTAACAAACTAATTAATTTTTATTAAAAATAGTTTAAAACATACTTTATGTAAACATATCGTGATAATGCTGGACACATTTTTTAATTTAATCAGAAATACTTAAATTAAGGTCTGCATCTACGAAGGGTTTTTAAGCCAAGTCGCATATAACCAATAAGAATCTACTCGGGGTTAATCAAACCAAAATCTTGAAATACATCCTTCCGAAATAGAACGCTGGTCTTAGAGATGAAACCAACCAAATTAATCTTAAAATAAATTTCTTATACTTTCTGATTATTTATTTATAATGTTTAAATAAAAGGTAGGCAAGTTTACTAGGTTAAATCTCTATTTTTTTTCGAAAAAAAAAATTGAATACTTATTGTGTCTATTTACACGAGAAAATAGAATAAGTACTATATATTGGCTCAACTATAATACCGCCCGGAAAAATTCTGATTACACTTTGCTAACATTTATTTTTAATACGAATTAGTGTCGATGTTTTCTTTTTCTATTATCTTTAAAGCGCGTGCCATCAGAAAATGTTAAACATAGGACAGACTGCTTGCTGATAAAAATTTTAATGGCTACGATGGCTACTTAAAAATGTAGTTCAACTACTACGTTCCACTTTATCTAAAGTAAGAAAATGAGATACATGTAAAATGTTATATGAAACTTGAGTGCCTCGAGTAAAGGAAACAAACCATAGTTATTTGTTTCAAAAAAATGTTTTTATCAATTTTCACAAGTTGTATATTATATTTTGTCACAACATATATGAGATATCATAATTCGGAGGTTGTAGAGGAGTCGACAATATAAAATTCTAGTCATATTTGAACAAACACTATTAAGATGTACTTAAAATCAATAAAATGACCGATGATAACGAGGATGGTATTATAAATTCGTGCTCTCGAATATTCGGAAGTTTGAAATTTGTAAATATAAGACGTGAGCAATTGTGAGACATATATCCAAATTTCATTACAATGAAATAAAATGAAAAATATTTATTTATATGATATAATACGTACCCGCCCCTGAATTATGCATAATCTGACATAAATATCAGTACATGTAAAGATAAACAAAAACGACATAAAAAATAATGCATATACATAGACTTCAATTGCTCCGCAGATCAACTGTTCCTAGAAATTGGATGGAACTTGGTGTAGAGTATCGGTATTATATAAAAAATAATGACGCCATAATTTCCATGGGAAAAATGAACACAAATCTTTCATACTGATCATACAAGAAAAAATTTATTTAATTATTATGAAATCATCATTCCTTTTGTGAAAAAATGGCACTTTTAAAAATTTAATAATCATTAATTTATTAATATTGAACCTTTAATTTTGTGTAAGTTATTATATGTGAGGATCGTTCTTTCCAAGAATTGCCAGTTTCCCGGTCTATAGCATACGGGGTCTCCAAAAATTAATTTATAAAAGTGGCAAACTTCAACATAGCTTTGTTTTTGATATACTAAGAAGTTGGTATAAAATTACAGTCCGTAGCATTACTTTTAAAAATAAAAAAAAAATATTGGTTAGTATGCATTGGTTTTAACAATTGAGTTGAAATTTTAATTAAATAAAATTGACAAATAATTTCGGGCTATCTGGCCGTGTTTTGAATTTTGTGTTGTTATTTAATCGAATCTCCACGAATGAACAATTGTCAATTAAAGTTCTCTCAGTCAGTACTCTCAGCCAAACATGTTTCGGATCCAAAATATCATCAGTGGCATATATATTAAATTAACCACTAAACGAAGATTCCATTGGAGTCACATTGTTGAAAAAAAATTTAATTATATTATTATCTTTTAATTAAGATATCCTGTTAAATTTTTCCAATTTTTGCACTTTTTATAAATATAATCATTTTATTGAAATAGAGACATTTATTAATGAATAAAAAATAAATTAAAAAGTACCTCCAACAGCACAATTTAAAATTACAACACTGTGAAAATAATGTGTGACATGGTATGTGCGTAATGTCAATATTGCATTCCGTTCCATTCATAAATAATATACTTATGAAAAAATAAAGAAAAAATCAACGCCTTTTTGAATGTATCCGGTTGTTGAATAACGTGCTCAGCAGGGTGGTCTTTATTGCCAGTGATACCTATTATTAATACCTGGTGCTTCATCGGTTCATTCAGATTTGTTGTGTCTACCATTTTTTTTTTTCAATCAGTTTATACATAATTTTATAGATAAACATGTTTATTGTAAAAGCTTGTTTAAGTGTAAATCCTACTGAACATAGATTTTTATAGTGTTATTGTTATAATCTAATTTTACTGCTTATTCTCTAGAAATTACTTTAGTACAATGCCTGAGTCTTTTTGCATACCTATTTATGCAACTTTCTAAACTGAAGAAGGAGATTGCAATGCAATTACAATATCTGCGAGATCGTATTTCAAATTCAAAATAGCAAAGGCTAGGTCAGTTGCAAGTAGCTTCTAACATTTTTATGACATATGAGTTTAAGTTATGCACAAAGTGGACCTGCATTGTTTTAACATCGTCTAATGAATATAGTAGACTTTTGGTTCTTATATCAAAATTATACATTCGTCCTATTCCTGGGTAACATAAGGATACGTGTACTTCATGGTTGAAGAACAGGGTTAGAGCTTCATCTCCAACATTTGTACGACCTGTCGCTATCTCATTTTTTTTTTCAATTTCACTTGAATGTTTCTTCTTCAACATAAATGAAACAGCTTCTAAGTCAGTGATGAATTTTAAAGGGCGATTCAATAAATATTCCATATTAGACAACACATGCTTTAATAAGCTTTTTGCTTCATTAATAATACCATTTCTGAGGGATTAAACCACCTGCAGAAGCCCTTATAAAGAGATGCTTTTTCCCAACGGGATGAAATAGAAGACAACATAATAATTTAATCGTACACGGAAACAAATTATTGTTCTAGTAACAAGAATTTAGAGCTTTATATACGGATCTTTTGAGAAAACGCTCTGGCAGATTTACAACATTCAAAGAATGAGAGTTGAACTTCTTCAGATTTTTTTTTCTTTAATGGATGGAGTTGTATAGAAATTTTTAAATAAAGTCAACTGTTTTATACTCTATTAGTTTTTGATGAAGTTTATTGTAAAAACGAATTAAAAATATATTTTCCATATTAAATATATAAATATTCCATAACATCTGTCAATGGTGCAATACAATATTGCAACCATTGGACTAACTCATCTAGTTCGCATACTAGAATAGACATACAAAGATGATGAAAAATACCAAATTGGTCTCTACATGCAACTTTTTTGAGTGATACAGTAAACTTGTCAAATAGTCAGGAAAGAAAGTTATTCGAATTTGCTGAAAATAAATTACATTTAATTACAGTAATAATACTAGTTATTGGTGATAATCGTATTGACCTCGAGAAAAGTTGACATGTTAAAAATTCCCATCAATGATATAAAAACCAGAGTGTGTTGGAGACACTTTAGGTATATAAATTATATTGAATATTACCTACCATTGAATATATAATTAGTTGCACCGGACATCATCCGCTGTATTAACCTAAACAAACTAACCTCGATCTTCTACTGTCTAACAAAAAATTCACTAAAGTTGCTCTACATGCTGTTTCGATTGGTTCACGAATCTTGTAAAATGCGCTCTAGCTGTATTAGTTTGGTTATCATGATAATCAATATTCATATACGAGTAGTTAGAGAGAGCTATTGGCGACTGATTCCGTTGACTATAAAAATCCTAACAATATCTTTCAGGTAGATCTGGCTACGATAATTCTTTCCATGTAGGTATATTTAGTATATTAAACGGTAATGATGGTATAATGTTTGACTGAGCACTGAGCATAGCGAATCTTTAAACTGGGAGTATCCGAGCGTGTCCTTGCGATGTGAGAGTTGCTCATATAATAGAATATCTTTCTATAGGTGATTTGTGTTCAACTCATATGATCAAAGTGAACAATTCCAGGCACACGTATGGAGTGGATAAAAATATTGATTTTTTTTTCTTGAATTTTACGTTTTAAATTTGTAATCATTGCAATAATAAAAACATCATCACTTAAGTAAATCTCACACATCAGCGTTTAATATACTTTATTTATGCTATTATGTTAAATTTCAGAAACAAATGTTTATAGACGTGGGTGATACTAAAATTAAATACGTAGAGCATCAAAGAACTTTATAATAAAAAAGGGATTTGTTTTCTTTGGGTCTGTTGAATCCAAATATTTTTGTAAAAAGTAATACACAAATTGCAAATATTTAAAGCTGTTGAAAATTCATCCATTAATTTCTTAATAAAGTATATTATATTTTATGTGAATATATAAACATGCCATTAAATAAACAATTATATAGTGTCACACATCAGCAATTATAAAGCACTGCTTTCAGAATGATTATAATGCAAAAACTCTTAATGGATAGGCTGCTCATTGTTGATGTTTATTGTTCATACTTATTATATTTGCGCTTCATAAGCTCTATTAGAGTTTTATAGTAAGGTATCAGGTGTATACGAAAAATTGTGATATAAAAAATGTTTGGAGATACTCTGAAAAATTCTTTGTTTAGATGCTTAAGAGTTATGCCCATGTAATGCAATCTACTAAAAATTTTTCAGGCATTGAGTTATCAAAGGGAATACACAAATTTTAAAATTGTTATTGTCTAAATATTAGTTAATGCAAAATTTATTTAAGATGTCAACAAATTTAAAAAGGCACTAGTAGACACTATAACGAACCAGTTTTGAACCACCAAATATTATTTGCTGATGATTTCGATTTATTATTTATTAAATACTCGTTTAGTAAGATCTCCTTGATTACGTATATTTATTTTATTGTAGTAAACAGGTTGCCGAAACAATGTTATTTTATAATATGATTTCTCCTACAATTCACAGTTGATAGCCGCACAGCGGAATTCTTCACCGAAGGCAGAGAATGTGTAAATTGTGGCGCCATTGATACGCCATTGTGGCGTCGCGATGGCACCGGCCACTATTTGTGCAATGCGTGCGGATTGTATCACAAAATGAACGGCATGAACCGACCGTTAGTGAAGCAGCCTCGCAGATTGGTACAGTTTCTATACTTTTTTTTTAATTAAAGAATTAATACATTTGCAAAAAAATAGTGGATGTGAGTTATATAATTGTCAAAGAATTTTGATACTTAGTTTGAATCAATTTGTTTCCGTTTTCTTCCTAGTACTCTATTTAATTACGTTAATATCGTTGTTAAATGGTAGAATGCTTTCTACAATTTTTAATCCTTTTTGGCGATGTTCTTCTTCAGTAGGCTTTTAGAGATCTGTGTTTCCTTTCATTGGCCCATATTTTTTGCTCCTTTGATTGCACAACGTTTGGGAGCAATTGGTTAGTGCGATAAGAGTCGTGAGCTTCCTAAGAACAGCAAATATGACCGAAAGGTCCATTTCACCAATTTATATTTTCTCTTCATACCGTCACTACTTCAGGACTTGATGTCGAAGAAGCTCGTCCTTTGAGCTAATTTGAAAACCTCTGTTCAGCTTAAGAACCTTATATCTTTTTGTTGAAGATCATAAGTGCTAAACATTCTGCATCTACTTTACTGCGACATCAAACTTATCTTGAACGTGTGAAATATTTTTTCTTCTTCTGCGACCGTTCTATATTCTCAGCATTAAAATGTGTTTCCTCCAATACCTCTTCAGAGCTTCCTCCGCCTAGGATTGACTCACGTCTGCAATTCTCGACTAGCGATGAGCCAGGTTCTAGTGATCAGAGCAGCTTTATTATGACAACTTACATATATCGAAAAGCTCCTACTATATACGAGTATGTCCAATTTCTATGATTAAATAAATGAATGAATTTGAAATTGAGTTTTAAGTATCAAAATTCTTCTACATTTTTATTATGCTGATAAAATGAACGATGATTGGTAATTTTACTAATTTAAGTTTTTTTACAGGTACAAATGTAATCAAAAACTTATCATCGTTTTATCTATTAATTCATTTGTGTATGTATTTATTTTTATAATCATCACTCATCGTTCATTTATTCATGTATTTTTATTTGTGAAATAATAAAAAGCTTAACTAGTAGAAGAAACACCCCCGATGTGCGAGGCTCAGCTGCTGAGAATGTGTCGGTTATATTAAAAAAAAAAAATATTTTAATATTAATTATGTGTTGCCAGTAGTTTCCTAAATCAAAAAATTGTAATAAATTCGACAAACACTAAAATCGTATCTGTTTTTTGCATTCCAGTGGCAGCCGAGCCGGGTTACGGGGGTGTTCCTGATTTCTACAAGAACTACCACGGCTATAGCAGTGGCACCAACACAAATACAAGTGGACGAAATAGTTTGAATATTGTCGAAGAGAAAACAAGTCGACGCTTGGTAGGTTATATATTTATATTGCTGATGAGAACCCATTTATTATGATGATGAATTTTTTATGATTCGTTCAAGGTAACCCATTCAGAAATAAGTTGTTTATTCTAGAGCTGCAAGCGAAATATCGAATTCTAGCATCATTAACTATAATAAAACGCTCTTCTTTTATTCACTCTAATTTTAAACGAAAACGGTATAAAGTTCGGCACGGATTTCTGACAATCAAAACAAGTGTAAAATATGCTTTAAAAATATGTTTTAACACAACAACAACTCGTACTGATTATTCGCGCAATAGCTTAATTAAACTGATATCTTTTTACACCTGACACACCCCCAGATGCCTAATTTAAACACAAACTTAATTTCCCCAAGTTTATTTTATTTTTGCTACAAAACCTGAAAAGTTAGTAAGGCTTAATTTTGATCAAAATTTGTCAGTTTATTAAAAAATATTTATAGTTGTTTTATTCATAACTATTTTGTCCACAAAGTAACATATTTTGCTACTCTTTATTTCTTAAATCATATCCCATTTTTTTAAAATTGGGTTAGTAACAATCAACTTTTCTATAAATATATGAATTAAACTCTCTTAATAGAATAATTAACGTTTAATAATAAAGTTATTAAGTTAATTGTTTTTGTTTAGACTGCTGCACGACGAGTAGACTTAACATGTACCAACTGCCATACAAAAACTACATCACTATGGAGAAGAAACAACGTTGGAGAGCCAGTTTGTAATGCTTGTGGTCTGTACTATAAGTTGCATTCCGTGAATAGACCACAATCAATGAAAAAAGACAGCATACAGGTAATCAATTGCATCTCGAATTTAGTTATTCTCAAAGTATAATTTACTTATTTTTTTATATTTAATTATCTTTATTATTGCAGACACGAAAAAGAAAACCAAAAGGCACCAAAGAAGGACATGGTGCTGGCGGCCGTTGTACAGTGTCAAGAATGAAGTTAGAACAAGCAATCAAACTGGAAAATAACATTAAACTTGAAAACACTGCCTTAGGTAAGAAAGACTATTTTAGAATTATTCCTTAATTTTGTCGGTATCACTCTCAATGCACTACTAGACTATTCTGCTACAAAAGATGCCAAAAACTTGGATTTTAGTCCCGTAAAGGTATAACTTGTTGGTCGCAATAATTGTTGAAGCATGCTTTGATTCCTCATACAGCATTTCCCGCAGACGTCTCAAGGGACATCCAGCTGAAAGGCTCTTTCTGTTAGCGGGTTTCAGAACTGTCTAGTTCGGTGCAATTATTTCATTTGCACCTTTTTTCTTCCAAAATTAAACGCAATAATTTATAAGATTAATGAAACGACGTCTGTTCCACAAATTAAACATAAATATATTCAATTCAATTTCTATCAGTGTCAGACATGTTTCGAGAACATACTCTCATACTGACAAAGCTTGACAGCTAGGAAATACGGGGCCAACTAAACGAGTGGATTGCTTCCTATCTGACAGACCGCAAAATGTGTGTTCAGATAGGCACGACACGATCAAGCTTCAAATATATTAATATCGGTACACCCCAGGGTTGTGTTCTTGGTCTCCTACTCTTCATACTTTATGTGAATGACCTTCCACAGCATCTTATATCAGTGAAGGCATTCATGTACGCAGATGATACATCGTATCTTTTAATCAAGCTTTGGTGTGGTCCTCAAGTTCGATTATTTTGGGTGTGACTGTTGATCGGAAATTAGGGTGGTCAGATCATATTGACGTGGGGTGTCGGAAGCTTGGACAGCAATCTTCCGTGATTTTCTCCTTAAGAACTCACATGAATACTGAGGCTCTTTTAAATATTGACCACGCTTTTATATATGCTATCAAGTGGATTCGAGAGGGTTTTTGTAATGCTTCGCACCATTTTTGGTCTTCCGTACAGATGCTCATCCAGAGCTACATTTAAAGATAGGCAGATTCTAACTGTGTCATCAATATACTTGTACTGCTACCATACATGAATATCCAACCAGGGGGCGAAATCAGCTTCTTCTGCCTAGGCCCCGGCATGAGTCCTATAAGAAGTTACCTCACTATGCGGGTGTGTATTATTACAACATGCAATTTTAAAAATAAATTACAAACATTTCTTGTTACTAATTGTTTTTACTCAATTGACGAACTTATGTCTTATTGTTCTTCGGCGTCGTAACCATTGTGTACGACTGCATATGCGATACACTAAGGAAGAAGAGTTGGGCAAAACTACGACGAGTTTCAAACTTTGGTTGCGTTAGAACAGGCACTGGCAAATGAGTGACAACAAATACCGCAAGACGTGGTTGCTTCTTTAATTGAATCTATGCCCGAAAGGATGAGAAGTGTTATTCAAGCTCATGAAGGAAATATTCGATTTGAGAAAAAAAAAAGAAAAATTCTAAATACCGCCGTTATCCATGTTTTAATTTTTTTTTTGCTAATAAAGCATTATTGCATTATTTCTTTGAAACCAGTGTCTTTCCTTTAAGAATACAGATATCGGTATGAATCAAAAAACAAGTTGTTCAGAAAAGATGGGGCTTCAAAATGTTGCTAAAGAAACCATTATTCGGTCGTGAGTTTTTTCTACAGGGTGTTGAAAAGTTTAGAGTAAAATGTAACTTGTTGTTCACCCCTGTATAACAACAAACCCGTTCGAAATTTTTCAAGTTTCGATATAAAAAATTGATGACAATAAAACGGCCTTAAACGCGAAAAAAAAATTGTCAAAATTGATGCAATTCTAAAACAGTTATTTAGGATTGATTTTGAACAAAATTTTCGTTGTCCGGCTAATATTGCGGGGCAGTGTATATAAAAAGCAAAATGTTCTTTCACACTTACTAATGCCTATACTAGGTTTTGTTGCGTTAATTCACGTAATTATTAAAAAAAAACATGTTAAAATAGCTTTTCAACCAATTAACGAATAAACAAAAACAAAACATGTTAATTGTTTTAAAATTAATTTATTTATGTTATATTATGTTCACCAATTATAAATTAACAAATTACTTATGCTATTCTAATTACACTGCAATACAATAGAATTTCTTTTATTGTGTTTCCAGATAGTTACAGTGACATCAGATCAGTCAACAATCTTCATCTACAACATACAGTACAGTCATCACAAACACCGTACGTCACTTACACAAATCAACCACAACATAGACTGAGTCCGTATGCCAGCCATCATTCACCACAAATGACTAACGTCTACCCTTATGATACAATGTTAACGCATCATTCCAGCCCAAGTCCACCATCGACAGTGTCCGATATTCACTCTGATGCACCCCATTCTCCTCTACAATTAAATAATAATAGTAGTAACAATAACAACAACATTAGCTCTCCGAAAGTGATTATTAATGGTGAATATGAAAACTCCACCGTTGTGTCATTAGCTTCTTAGGCAAAATGTGAATATATTTATTTTTTGTTAGAATTACGAGATTATTAATATTTTTATTTTTTTTAAATAAGTAGTTAAATACTTATACAGGGTATGTTCAATTGCTATTGCTATTTCCAAAGATTTGCATTTTTTATGTTTAATTTCTGAATGTAACATTTAGTTATTTGAAAAAGTCATTGTACGTTACGTTTAAAGTGTTTTCAGAGTAGCTGGATTGTATGCAAACTTTCCAAATGTTTGCTATTGTAGAAGAAATATGATTTTCTATGAAAATAGACACTTGGATAGTTTGTATGCTTTCCAGCAGCAAGTCTATCTATAAACGAGACAAGTAAACAATAATAGTCAGTAATGTTTGATCAGTCATTAAGTGCAAAGACAGGCAAATATAAATACGTCTACTAAATTTATAGCTCCACCTCCAGCCTATGACTACATTGAAACAAAATACATTGCAGAATTTGCAGAATTGTTCGCAAACATGTACTTGTAGTTGGCTAATTGATACTGCCTTATATACATTTTTAATGATTATATTGATTCAATAAAAAGATAAAGGTTCATTCTATGCTTTTATAAAAGTAGAATTTCGATATCTTTATCTACAGAACAGAAGAGTAATTTTCTTTAGTCTTATAGAGTCATCTGATAAATTGTTCTTGAAGAATTTTTCACAACAATTAAAAAATGAGTGCATAATTAGCCATCTCTTTCACCTTTGCATTTGATTGATAAACCGCCTTAATAGCAACGTATACATTTGCCTATTCAGCATATCTTTTATAACACAGATAAAGTTAAGTTATTTTTTGGAAACAAAGAATTTGTAGAAAAACAGTAAGGTAAACGACCCCTACTATTTTTCGTTAAATTACTGTATATAAAGTTCACATTTTTCAACTTAATCAAAAATGGCTATTTCTGTAAAGTACCTAAAATAAGATTCATTAGGATCAATACGGAATAGCGAATGAAATATATAATAATACAATATTTTTTGTTATAGCTCTCAAAAAATTTCCAGAATGCCTAGTCCAATACTAAAGAAATATTCGTAAAATAACAATTAGTTGAGGATCTTGTATATCACAGAAAAAAGTTTGCTTTGTTTCCTTATTGATTCTGTCCTTCGAAAATATGTAACGATGTTTAAAATATTATCTACTGAAATACTTAAGATGGTCTCCAAAGATTGCTGGGACTCTTCTTTAAAGACGAAACAAAAAATGAAGCAATTTACGAACTGATATTTTGTTCGTAAACGTATACAAAAGATACTTTAATTTAAAGACGATAATAGTCGGAAAACACAAGGCCGTTAGACACTTTTTTTCTTCAATTTCTGGTTTGAAAGCATATTCGTGTAAAACATGGTTATGTAAAAATGACAAAATACAAATCATCTCGAAATATAAAGAAAAATACAAGCTTGTTTTGAAAAACGTTATGTTAAGTTGATCGAAAAACCCGGCAGGACAAGTTAACAAATCAAAGCCTCAAAATTTAGAAGATTTACATATAATTAAAGTTCAAACAGACTTGAAATCAAAACATCCAAAATTATAACGCAATTTTGTAGAAACTAGAATTTTCTGAGATATTAACGTATTTTTCGACAAAACTATGCTCATTCATTTCTAAAATCCATTTTTCAAAACCAAAATAATTTGTGTATATTTTAATTAAGTAAACTAATAAGAGATATGTTCACTTGTTATGAAAATTTAGCTTAATTTGAATATTTTTTTAATGTTGGCGGATGATGACATCAAAGTTCTTATTAAAGACCCCCCGAATTTTGAGCTATTTGAACATATTATCTATTCATTCTAATTATTTTAAATCTTTTCGTCATAGGATGTATATTCATTGAAAAGACGAACTTTCAACAATTATTGTGAAATAAATTTTTACGCCCAAACCTGAACCAATTTTGGGACAGCCAAATTTTAGAATTTTCGGAAAGTATTATTCAAATTTGTTAGGAAAATATTTTAACAAATCTTTGTTCCTTGTAATATTTTGTTGCATTTGCATAAATATTTAACAGATTTTGGAGAGTATACTTGGTTTTTTGGTTAACATAGTCTGTTGTACTTAAAATAAAAACCTACCATTATGCGACCATCTTAAAAATATTTTAACGCTTTGCCTCATAAAAGTTTTTCCGATTTCTGTTTTCCAATATTTACCGCAACCATTCCCGTAGGTACACCCTGTATAATCTTTCGAATCTCTTAGTCTAAATTTAAAAAGAATCTTGCAATTAATTATTATATTTTAGTTTGCCAAAGATGCCTGTTTATATATATTTTGTAAGTACATAAATATTAAATTATGTATTTTTATGTAAAAATATTAATATTAATTTTTTTGTACATATTATTTTGTTAGCTACCTATAAATATAAAAGGATTATTATTAAGTTTAGCTTACATTATATATATATTTTTTCAATATACAGTGTGTCCAAGATAAGAATGGGATAGCATTGTTGGGACAAACTAGGGAAAAGTTGTACAATTTCAACACCTTACCCGTTTCGAGAATTTTTGAAAAAACGACTTTCTGCGCTTTTTTAAATTTATTTCTGACCTTTTAACAGATATAAAAAAATGAAAAGCACTTTCTTTCAATTGTACAACTTTTCTCTAGGACATTGTACCTAACTCTTACCGTTTCCAAGATTCCAATGCTTTCTCATTTTTATCTTGGACACAGTTTATAGATTATATAGAATATTATATTATTTTGACTGAAATATGATTAAATAATTTTATGGATATTAAGTATAGCTTTTTGTTTGTGTAAAAAATCATTTTTTATTCGAGTGTCCATTCTAATCATATAAATTATATATATCTATGTATTTCCATTTTATTTTTTATAAATAATCATTAGTTAATATTATTTAAGTAAATTTATAAAAATAATAAAGTTGCTAGTTTAATTAAATAAACTCCATATTTTATTTCTGATTAAATGTATCTCGTTGGATTTTTAATGATGGTTTTTGTGTCCTATGGAATCCTTCTAATAGGTACAGGGTCATTCATTATATTTTGACAACCACCTAGAGCCGTTATTATGGATGATAGAAAAAAATAAATAAATATAAAATGTTTAGGGTTTCTGCTGTAGTATCTTTTAGAACTATTGGAAGTAAAAAAAATTAGTTTGCAAAACTGAAAGAATTAATTAGGCCTTATATTTTAATTGGAACACCCTATATATTATAAGGTAAAATGAAAGATCATATTGTTCTGATTTTAAAAAAAATATAGGTTTATTAGCTTCAGCCGTTCTTGAGATTGAAAACGTAAAGTTTGGTTACTGGAATTCAGCAACCATAATTATTTAGTGTGCATTGATTACGATTGACATGTTTTTATGACGACAATATATTTGGTTGATTTATGAAATAGTTTGCACAAATTAAATATGGATTGGGTTATTCAGATGAAGAAAAAATTTAAATATTTTTAAAAATATGCCCGCACAGAGATATAGTATTGTGAGCGCGCTAAAAGAAAATTTGAGATAGAGACGGATATAACCATTTTGAGGTCCCCTGAGACTATTAAGACTATTTCCATTTAGGTAGTTTATACTAAAGAGTTTTTATAAACTCTTTATTACTCTGTCAAGCTTTCGAATTTTATTTTATTCTTCCTCAAGGCTACAATACAAAGACACAGTACATCACCATATGAGAGTTATTACAGTTTGTACATATTGCTGTTTTTATTCTTACCTAGGTATATGGTAATTAAGTTTAACATTCTAAAATATTTCTTAGCAAGAATACGTTGCTACCAGTGAAAGAAATTAATAGCAAGACATTTGTTTTTTGTTTAAATTTGGAATACGGTTTATTTACATTAAAAGTTAGGTTAACATAGATGCAAGTCTTTTATTTTATTTATATTATTAGTAAATATTGTTTATTTGATACATCTCTATAACTATATATATCTATATATCTTGCTTCTAGAGATGCTAAGAAATATTTTAGAATGTTAAACTTAATTCGTTGGCGATTGAAATCGGAGAGCTAATTTTAAAATTGCGGGCTGTCAAAGTCTTAAAAAAATCATATTTTTTTCATTGTTAATAGAAAATACCGATGTTACATATCAAATGATAGAGCACTTAAATCTCTACAATGTTTATTTGGAGAGTTTTTTCATCGTTGGCATATAAGTAAATGTAAGTCAATATAAAGTAATAAATAATGAAAAAAATATCATCACCCGCTACACCTGTAATTATTTTTGTCAAATAAACACCTGTGAAATAACAATAAGACCGTGCTTACGTATGTATTAGGGTATAATGGGTATCTCAGTTAAAATAACTGTCAATATGACACTTTGGTTATATTTGGCGTGAGAATAATATTCTATTATTTGTTTATTACTAGTGGGTGTCAGTGGTAGACTAAGTATAATTAAAAAATATATAAATCGAAAATCTACTTTTACGACTGGCTGCTATCGGGATTTTTTGTTGTTGTATTCGTTTAATAAAAAATCAATATTTAACTTGTGCAAATGAATTTATAAATTATTTTCAAATGGCAAAAGTACTGGTAAGATATTTACTGTCAACCAAATATAATAATAATAATAAACGACTTTATTGAGAACTATAAGTAGACAAAAGGCGAAGTTGAGGCACAGCCTCCTAGCTTAACCTATTAGCAATACTAGTGATTTCTGTAACAGTAATATCAATAACAAAAACATAAGCACAAATTGTATACTGGTATATCCAAAGAACAAAAGAAATAAAATAAAAACCCCAAAATTAAGGCTGCCGAACAAATGAGTAAGTCTATGCAAAATGCGTTTTTGATTCATTGTAAGCCACTCCAGCGCAGCAATTTTTGCACTTACACCCCGCTCCCTTTCTCTAATACCATATTTATTTTTTGAAATAAAGATGTATTTTATTATATTAGAATGTTTTAAATGTGTTTGTAAATATAATAAACATTGTTTGTTATTTTATTGATATTGACGTATTGGAATTTGTGTTAGAAAGGAAAGGGAAAAAAATTGTTGTTCAACCTGAGGAAGTTACTAATTAGTAACGAAACGTCGTTTGTTATGATTTTTGTTTGATAGTGACGAAAATAAATATGAATATTTTTATGTAGAGAAGTTGTGTAAAGAGGAATTTTTATAAGAACCGAACACTCCAAGAAAAAAGTAAACTGAAAAAAATTCTAATACCATAGTTATTAAGCGAACACAGGAATTCTGCATAAGCTGAATTCTGCGTTTATCCATACTATTGAGACAGGGACCATAAACAACATCGCCGAAATTAAAATGCGACAGGAACATGCTATCACATAATAACCTATTCTGAGCAGTCAGCAATTTTCGATGGCTATACGAGTATATCATTTATAAATTATAAAATAAATATGGTTGATGATTTTCAGTAACCAAAATTTAAGTTTTGTACTGAAATATCTCAAGAACAGCTAAAGCTAATACCAATAACCTATACCATTGTCTTTATAAACATAGTCTGTCAGCGCTTGATTAGTACCTGTCTCAAAAAACCAGACGGCGTTGTCGTAAAAAGTCGTTCATTCATTAATTTGGGTTTATAGTAAATGTGTAGCAATCTTGATGGAAAAGTGGGGGAGCCATGTTTTTCGACCAATCAGGTCGTGATTTGAACATACGGACATGTATAATAAGTTCACGTATTTTTCTTTCGCTTCCAGGCATAGACAATGTTGCCAGCCGTCACATAATTATCAGATGCTACCTTATTTTTCATTTTATAAATGGTTCCAACATTATTTTTTTTTTGTGACGAATAATTCAAAAATATAATTAAATGTTATTTTGCTTGATCTGAGTTTTCCACATTTATTAACTTAGTTTTAACGATATCTATTATAAAAAAGTTTCTTTGACTTCATTATTTTGGCGATCACATAATATTCAGTCGTCATAGTCGCAACACTGTATCTATTAATAATAAAATAAGAAATAAATACATACCTATATAAGATATAAGGTAGGTCCTACTCGTACATAAAAAAATATACGAAGTTTTATACCTAACAGAGATAGCTATATATTATAGGTATATTATCATTATTATTTATCATTTTTCTCTATGAAATAATATTTAGCGTGATTTTAAATTTTAAAGTTAAAAAATATTTTTTAGTGGGAATTTAAATTCAGTGTTACTTATTGTAAGAGTAAAAACAATAGTGCTAATTGTGTTGATTATAGGTAATTTCCCTTGACGAGATACAAAGCCGAAAGGTAAGTTCTGATCACAGATCTGTGGTTCTGATCCACTTTTTTATAAAATACTTAATAGCAAAAAAAATAATTTACAATGATAATCGAATGAGTTTTCAATAAGCGATAGGATTTTCTGGAGTTTGTATGTATTTTCATTATAATTTGATTTCTAATTTCTATACCTACCTAAGTAATAGAAATTTTCAACTATAGGTACATTTTTAGTGAATATCTCTCTGGTATTTCAATAAATATAAATGTTTTAAACACATTGTCATCTTATTTTTTTATGTTCGATCAAATGTATCTGAGAGATCTCCCATAATTTCCGTGACACCTGTATTCAGATATTATTTTTTGTAATAAGAGCATGTAGATTTATTTTTAGAAATAAATAAGTTTGTCTCATTGGCTAAAAACGAAGCTAAAAAATATCGTGTTTACGTAAAAAAGTTGGTACCATTATAATCATGTTTTTATATTTTTCAAAAAACATGTATTGTTATAGATGTCTGGACGCTTGTGCACATTGTAGATGGAACACTCCTGGACTACAGCAATTTTTCTTCCCAGTGAAGGAGTCTGCCAGATGTCAAGAGTGGATCATAAATTCAGGTAAATAATTAATGAACGATTAAGTAGGTAATCTTTTATATCTAATTGTGTTTGAGACTGACACGTATAACGACTAGCACAAGAGATGACTGACAAAGAGATGTTTTTGGCGACACGCTAGATGTCGCCGAAAACATCTCTTTGTCACTATATTATTTTTTTTTCTGTTATAGAATTTTGTTGAAGTTGTGGGAAATAGGGCTACTGGCGAACCACCCACTGAAAAAAGTTAACGCGCCATTAGCAATACTTCATGAGTGGTGTGGAAATTTGTTTTCAATTATAGTGCTCTATGGTTGGAGATTATGAATGGTAGGAAATGGAAAAGAAAAGTCGCTGAAAGATTTTGTAATGCGCTCCATTAAAATATATTAGCTGATGCACATTATTTGTTATTTATACCTCTATTTTTGTATGTTTTCTAACATCCTTATTAATTTCTACTGTTTATGGAATAGACAATGTTCTTTAGTAATTACAAAGTTGTTTGTTTTGTTAAAACCGATACTTAATAAAACAATGAATAAATGTTAAAAAACTGAGCCTCTTGAGAAAACAATAGCTCTCCATGTAAATATAGATATTTTTGTTTTTTTGCCCTTTTTACTGCCTTATAAATGCGCACTACATTAATTTTATATCGCAGATATTTTAGACCAGATTTAAAGCGAAAATTTGTTTTTAAAAAGTATTCCGTACTTGGTCTACAAAATCTGCTATATAAAGTTAATGTGCATAATAACGCTTAGTGTCAGAGAAATAATTAAAGTCATTTGTACAAGGGATAACAAAAATGCAAACCATTTTTATTAAACATTAACAAAATATCACATTTTCATCAAAACACATCAATTATAGTAGTAAATCTTAATTCCAAAATTAAATGGATGAAAATCGATAAAGGCGTTTAGCAATTATTCAGAAAAAACGATATTAATTTGAGAATTTTAGCGCCCTGTAGAGGCACATCGAAGCAACATGACATGTCTATTTGCCTCGATTGGCTTATTTTTAGTTGAGGAATTTGTGGTTAAGCGTTGTAGTCATTTCATGAACACCCTGTACCTATATCTACATCTACTTAAATAAATACTATTTTTCACTACACATTTTTTACAGTAACCCCGTTATTATGCTCATCAACTTTTTATAGCAGATTTTGTAGACCAAGTACAGAATACTTTTTCAAACAAATTTTATGTACGAATATTTTTGTTTGTCCTTCCTCAAAATTGTATGGTCTGGCAACCTTAGTTGTAGAGAAACATCTACATCAACTTTTCTGGTCTGGCAACCCTAGTTCGAGTGAAATAAACTAACAGAGGGGAACTTTTCAGTGTTTGAAGAGGTCGTTCACCCGCGCCTGCTCCCCTCTACCAAAATATGTAAAAGAGGAGAATTTTGATTTTCATTCATAAATCGTACTTCAAAGTTCGGCCACCAGAGTCCAGCACCTGCCGGTACATAGCGCTGACAGACTATCCTTTTAAAGACAATGCCTATACTGAACAAAAAATATTTCATTTTAGATTATAATATATAGGGTGATCCATTTAAAATATAAGGCCTAATTAGTTTTTTCAATTTTTCAAACTAAATGTGTGGATTCCAATAGTTCAAAAAAAAAAACTACAACAGAAACCATGAAAATTTTGTATTTAAAAAATATTTTTATCATCCATAATATCGGCTCTAGGTGGTTGTCAAAATATCATGAATGACCCTGTACAATTGTTTGTCACCTATATTCAACCCAAAAAAACCTCATACAAATCGTGTCATTTTTTACTGAACCTAGGTATACCCAAGAAACAGGAGAATTAAAATATGTTTATACGGGGTGCCCAGCAGTGTGTGGGCGGAAGATCTCTCAATATCTATAAGCCATATACAAACAAATCCTTTACAAAACTTTTAGGCACTGAAGAGATGTACATCCCAAAAATTTATTCAATTATACAGGGTAGTTCACAAAAGCGTAGCAGACCAAATTTATTTTTCCTGAATGCGACACCCTGTATATTTTAACATAAGTAAATGGCGCTCTAAAAGACAAGAAAAATTACGTAAGGTTTGATATGCCTAGACCCAGTATTTTTGAAATATTGGTAAATAGTTGTGAGTTTTGGCATACAAGGCGCTGTGGTTACTATATAGAAACCAAAGACATACCAATTTTTCGTGTCAGGTCCACTTGAATTCCCTTGTTTTCTGCGTTTTACTGGGTCGTCAGATTTTCTGAACTGTATTTTTTTGGCAAAATGTTAAATGGTACATCTTGTAAATCTACTTAAATTCGAGAATTCCCTTTCCTTTTTATTGATATCATATTTCATGAGCTTAAGGCTAACCGTTTTTCCATAAAAAATAAGAATTACCTAGAAAACTTGCAATTTTCTCTCATCTAATTTTTTTTTCCATTTAAAACCAAAAATTTTAAATATTACAGCTTTATTTTAATAATTGACAAATAGACTAGACTAGAAACAAAAATATAATAGGTTAAACACACATTTTTGGACAATTTAAGTTTAAATAGAATAAATCAAATACAAAAATACCTGATTATAATACGAAATTCTAACACTTGTTGTTTATAGTTTAGTTTAAATTAGTTTGTGTGCACTTGTTGTGTTATTCTATTTCAAATTAAATTGTCAAAAATGTGTATTTAAACCATTTTATTTTTTAAGAATCTATTTCTAAATTATTAAAATAAAGCTATAATTTATCAGTTTTTAAATATAGAAAAATAATAATTAAAATGACAATAAATTCCAACTTTTGTGGGCAACTTTATCTCTTTTTTATTATAATTTTTTATGAAAAAACGGTTAGCCTTAAGCTCATGAAATAATGGTATAAATTAAAAGTACTTATTGGAAAGGGACTTCTTGAATTTCAGCAGATGTAGGAGCATTTAAAATTTTTACAAAAAAGTACAATTGACTTCTAACTTATTAAAATAGGTAAGTAGAATATGCTTCCGATTTAGTTCGACACGAATATCCTCAATTAGATTTTGAAAAATTTTACGGTTGTTCAAGTACAAGATTACAAGGTACAACAAATTTGGATACCTATCTTAGATTAAAAAAAATTATATACATTTAAATTGGTTTCTGAATCACGTATTGAATTTTTGATATTTAAGTAATTAAGTATACCTAACGGAGATAACGATCTTAGCCAATCAATCAATATACTTTTTCACATAAAATGATTAATTCGTGACGTCATTTCTGCGAATTGATCTGTTCCGCCATTTTGTTGAATAACAACGCCCTGTGCAGGATTTTATTTTATTTTGCACTATAATACACTTTGTCACTAAACACCATTGTTTAATAACACAATTCGTATATAAATTCATTTTAATAAACATCCTTTGTTTATTTTAATATTTTAAAAAGTTTTTGGTGTTGCCAATTTAGATTTTTCATCAGCAAAAACGGTAAGCTTCTTTTGTTTAAAAACTTACTTAGATAATATATATTACTCATGTTTCTCTATTAATTGCACTATTTTTCTAAATATTGAGATTTCCTATGAATATATTAAATTTATCTGAATATTGTTAGAATAGATATTTGTGTTCTCCACAAATTGCCAAATGCGACTGATAAAATATATTTTATATTTAGGAAAAAAGATTATGTTATATCTTGTATATGATTATAACAAAAAATCCGATAATGGAGATATAGTGAGAGACTTACTGCATCATCACAGTTATTACAAAATTTTATCAAATCTGTATACTAATGCCTAAGAAAACTTTAGATATTAAACCACTCCTAGTTAACAAGTAAACTTTAACGTTGGATTTTACTCAAAGCATTACGGTAGTAAAACACATGATTCCCAATTTACTGATGGAAATATAATTATTAAATATTTAATAATGAGACAGCCTCAAGTGGCGAATTAGGTTTTGTTAATTGTTAAAAGTGGAATAAGTACATAAAATATATTCTTAAAAATCGCTTAAGCTTGCAAGTAGCCCTCTTCTCCCTTTGGATATACCCATAAGTTCTAATATGTGTAAATTTCCTTATGTATTTTCCTATCCGAATAATATAATATAATATAATATAATATAATATAATATAATATAATATAATATAATATAATATAATATAATATAATATAATATAATATAATATAATATAATATAATATAATATAATATAATATAATATAATATAATATAATATAATATAATATAATATAATATAATATAATATAATATAATATAATATAATATAATATAATATAATATAATATAATATAATATAATATAATATAATATAATATAATATAATATAATATAATATAATATAATATAATATAATATAATATAATATAATATAATATAATATAATATAATATAATATAATATAATATAATATAATATAATATAATATAATATAATATAATATAATATAATATAATATAATATAATACAATCATGGGGACAAGTATCCAAAGTAACCCATCGCTGTAAAGCGGATACAAAATGCTTTAAAATGATGTATCCCTCGACCGCTACTGCTATTTAAAAATTTTGCGGTTGTGGCCTATCCTAACACAGGGCTAAAGCGATTTCAACCAAAAACTAATGGGTTCATCCTAGGACTCCCCCAAACTCATACACCAATTGGTTAAAGCGTTTAGGCAGGCGCTATCGTGGAAGTTACATACAGATAGACAGACTTTCATCTGGAAATGGTCTTAATCTTCTCAAGGCACTTCCATTTTTTTTTCACAATACTTTCCCTTTCGGGAAAGTAATAACTAAGGAAATCTACGCACATTAGAACTTATAAGTATATGTATACAAGGCATGAGGGGGGTTGTTTGCAAGTTTAAACTATTTTTAAAAATATGTTTTATGTACCTATTCCACTATTGATAATTATAACAAAATATAATTCCCCAATATTTATATTGTAATAAAATCAATTTGTTAAGGTTATTTATTATAATAGATAAGTAGAACCTTTGGCGTTGAGTAGTATTGAAAAACTCATTTGCAACTTCACCAGAACCATTTTTTTTATTCTGGACACGCGTTTCCCTAACAGCATTAGCATCCGTAGGAGATTTTTTCAATTTTGATTCCATTTCTTCTTCAACCCTCTCAAACAGAAGCATTTGATGATGCAGGCTTCCCTGATTTTCTGTTTTCAAATTAGAAAATTGAAGCGTCTAATTCCGAAGCTATACCAACAGTTTCATTGACATGAAAGCTGGTATACACGCTAGGCAGGGATTTGTATCCGGGTAATTAGACGTTGTCAAATGTAATTAAAAAAAAAATAGTTTGGAAAATATGAACTTCTACTATTAATCATTTACTGTTTGATAAGCTGAACGTGGGTTTTCCAAATAAAATTTAAGATTTATAAGTTGCTAACAAATTTAATTATAAGTCTTAAATTTGAATGCGAAAAATAATTCCTAAGTACACAAAACCAATATCAATTAGAACATTTTTGCAATAGTTTGTCAAAGACAGGGAAATGGTGTTAAATATAAATGTTAATGACTGCGAAAATTGGAAACCAGAAAAATGTGAGTTGGGTCTACCTACGGCTTCAGATAAACGACAAAATTATTTTTATTTATATTTTGAAAAAATGGGACAAAAAACTGAAATTTGTAAAATCCGTAAATGGGAGTTTGTTTTCATGATTTTCACAAATAATTATTTACAACTGGATATTTTGGGCTGTCAAATACACAGAAAAAAATAGATTTATAGCCTTGAATATTTAAAAATGGTTGATAAATTGAAATGGTGGATAAAGGTAAAGGGAAACTAATTTAAAATAAAATAATATAATAAAAAAATTACCAATTACAAAATGCATTCTATTTTTAAAAGTTTATTTAATACATTTTATTTTATTTCAAATAACCAAAATTAATAGTTGTATAGGTACCTATCATATTATAAAAATAATGAGTTTTTTTATTCTAAAAATGTAGTCCATGATAAAGTGGAATTGAATTATTTAAGTAATTCAGGAAATAAAACTCTACCTCCACGAAATCAATTTAATAGAATTTTCAACTATACATGTTTCGGAGCACATGCCCCATCATCAGTGGTTAGTCAATTTACGAAAGTTATCTATCATTATTAGTTGTATCTTGTCTATGAGAAATGTATTAATTCCTGAAGGAATTATGTACCTTATGTATTAAATTATATTTAGTTGTTTTTTTGATTATATCTTAGACTGTAAGTTTATGTTTGGATCATACCCTTGTTATACAGTTTGTACTCTTATGAACAATAAATGAAATAATAATAATAATATTAAATTATATTATAATTATTATTATGAATATTTTGGAACTCACCATTACGTATAAAAAATTCTTTAGTTTTATGTGTAAACTCAAATAAATTTATACATGTTGCGAGGCCATAAAGTTGGTATCGCTTAGGTGGTACTAACTTTTGAATAAAAAACAAAAAAAATTTATACATTCTAAAATTTAAATTGTTAAAATTGGAATTATTGAAATACATTTGAGTTACTCATTACTTGAGTTTTATTTTCTTTTTATAAATCATTGGATCAAATAAATTAACCCCTTTGGGTGTGGCAATGCATGGTTAAAAATAATTTGTAGAGAAATCTATTAAATTTATTTTGTGGAGGTAGACTTTTATTTCCTGAATCACTTAAAAATAATTAGTTTTCAGTTGTCAGTATCAGATTGAAAATATATTTTATCAGTGGCTCAGTTTACTGCGTATTATCTTTGCTGAGTATGAAGTTCCAGATTGGAACAGGTAAAGGTCCAATTTCGCTAGGTTGTAATTATTAGAAACAACGAATCAATGAACAACAATAACTATTTTGGGTACAACAAATACATTTTGCTATTGAAGGATTAGAAGTAGAAGTACCCCATAAGAAATATCAAATTTTGACTCAAGTAAAGTCTCTCAGAAGAATATGATTTTATATGGCTTTTACCTTTATTGTAACGTCAAAGAAACCGACTACACAACTCCATTAATTAAGACGAGGTAATAGCAAACACCTGAAAATAAGAATCTGCTAAAAATCTAGTCAGAGCTTAATAGGAAGAAGTCCAGAACTAATATGCATATATTTTTCACTAAGTACAAATAATGTGTTCGTTTGTCGTTTTAAGATAACTTATATAATATCCATTTTATCCAAGTTATAAAACTCTCTGAAGTTGAAGAAAAAGTACAACTAATAAATCACTTACAAAACTAGCTGAGATACAGATTTATCTCTAAATTAATCATCCTTGAATTGACCATTCATTTCAACTAATTATTCCAAAAACACAAATCCGTAGAAACTACTTGCACAAGCTAGTTCTAAGCCTTGTTTTACACAAAATCTGCATTTCTACTTAAAACTGAAAAACTTGAACTACACACAGAACTATATCCACAATAATTATGAGGATTATAATATTTCACACCCATACCAGCGCAGCAGGTATAAAACTAGTATGTGCATATTATGCAGTATAATAATAATATGTACCTTTTTAGTTAACTAACTGATAAAAAAGTTAAATTTGTCTTATACACATGGGGTTGTAGATTATAATGTTGACAATATTTTGATAAATTTTATTATACCGAGATACCAGTATCTTATTATTATAAGGTTAAGGACGGGATAAGTGTGATAAAATTCCATCAACATGCAGATAGAGAGATTTTCGCTCGTATTCTCATTTCAGTTCCGAAAGAGTGAAGAGTAAAAATTTTGTTATTGAAAAAAATATTTAAATAAAGGCATGTTGTGCAATAATACAAATAATATTACTTTCAAGAGGCGGCATCCATTTTGTCGTAGTGATCATAATGTGAGATGGCGCTGGTTACGAACGATTTTTGTAATACACATCTGAGTAGGTCATATAATAATAAATGCTATACACCTAATATTATAGCATTTAAACGTTGGTGGTTCACGTATCAAGATTACGCATTATCAACATTTTCTGTGGCTTATCAATTTAATTTTTTTGTGGCGTGTGTGTGTGTTATGTGTGATTATAAATAACAATAATAGATACAAACATCATCAGGTATGTCTAGCATACTATTAAATCTTATTTTCCATCCCTTGTAGATGGAAACATTTTATGGGCAAAACTACAAAAAATTGGTGCAAATTATTTTGTGCTTTGGCCAGTTTCTAAATTTAAATGGTATTACAAGATAATATAACAAAACACTATGTGAAAAAGACATACTCACAAGAAAAATTTTAGTCAAATTTAATATCGTAGGATATTTTTTCATCTTGATCACTGTCTTTGAATCAACATCCTGATGCTGAAGAGATTCTTTAAAAAGTCAAGGCATTCATAATAATGTATTGTGTACTATTTAATTTTTTTCATTGTCTTATATTAAATTAAAAAAAAAAGTGTTTATGGTTACACAGTAAACGCAGAAGGATTTGGTAATGCATCTTTGTAGTCGTAATCTTTTGTTAAAAGTATTAGGCCATATTTAAGACACTCATAATGCAGCATATAACTATGCTATATGACGACGATCATATAAGGTAACACCTAGTCCAACATCTGATCGCATATATTACAAAAAAATCATTAAAAGTTTATTGTAAATACATTTAAATTTTTTTTGCGAGGCACCAGTACAACACTAAATTTGATTTCAATTTCTTTTTAATTTATGGTATGGCTCTAAATTGAGTGTCGAATAGCGAAATGTGAAAAAATAACAAGGCTTCTGTTTTTTTAACAGACACTTGGGCAGTGTGAATAAAAAATAAGCGTTTACTTTCAGAATTAAGTTATAGCATAACATGATTCTAATTAGATTCAGCTATAAGTTTAAGTAAGGGTGATCACGTATATTTTGTTTTCATTGAATTTTGTCAAAAGTTCTTCAAATTTTCACTACATTTCGCGTTTAAATAAATAACAGTTATTTAAATTCTTAATTTATCGACATTTAATAGCAACAATAACAACTAATATATCTGTGTTAACAAACTATAAGAAATGTTCAAATGTCCCTCCGTTGATTTGAACGCACAACCGATATATTTTGATTAAATTTTGCAATGCTTTTCTTATAAATATAGATTTTTAGCCCTTATCTGTATTGCACTTAATAAAAGCTAAAACAATGTCAAACGTTTCTTGGACTGAAAACCTCATTGTAATTAGAGTAAAAATCTAAACGACACAAATATATATTTCAATTACCTATTTGACAGAAGTCAATAAAAACGAATTTTGTTTTCATGGTTTATACTTGTGGTTCGACTTTGTTAAGCGTGTTTTCTCCCTATTGGAAAGTAAAAGTGTCTATAAATTAAAAACTATTAAAGATAAGCATAAATATACCAAGTTATACCTATATTTTTAGAAACAGCATAGAAAATGCCATCTAACTGTCATAAAATATATAGGGTATTCCATTTAAAAATGTTGTAAAAGTTTCGAAAAAGCGGATTTAGATACTTTTTTATTTGTTTTCAACTACGGATACTAAATTAGCACTTAATTTACTTCAACTTTCATAATTTAAACTTTTTTCTAGCACCAATATTAACGAAAATAACCATTGGTATATACGTCATCACCCTGTACATTCTGAAAAATGTGTGATTAATATTTAAAAATTTAAGTTTAAACTATGACAAAAGTAAAGACATTATTCGTTTTTATATCTATTGAAACAATTCCCAAAAAAAAGCGACCGTATTTAATATTTTTGTCAACAGAGGTTTGTAAAATTGTTAAAAATGAATTACCTACGAATACGAAAGTAGTAGTGAATCTCTTGACTCCGACGTCGTTGAAGAACGAAGTGGCAATTTGCGCTTTATAGAGGCTTTATCTAATCAGAAAGTGTTATTTGATAAATCGCATTTGCCATTGATTAGAAAAAGGAAGGAAAATTCCTTAATTAAAATGCAGGAATCATACCAAACAATTTATGGCAAAAGTATAACGGTAAAACAATTAAAAAAAAAGATTATTATTATTATTAACGAATTTAAGAAGAAAAGCAACTAGAAATAAAAAAAATTGAAAGATTCGGGAAAAAAATTATTGGACATAAAATTCCTGGAGCGGCGACAACGGGATTAAAACCATTATAAAATGTAGAAATGAAAAAACTAGTCAGACCTCCTCCTTACCTCATCTGACCAATTAAAACTCGAGATCGAGCGAAAAAAACTTTTATTGAGCAAGCTACGGCAGCAAAGTCTACCCGAAACCCAAGATTTTGAAAGCCAGGGAAACTTCAACTCACAGTTTAGGTTTAGATAAAGTATATACAATAATAATAAACTTGATATATTTTTTAAGTTCCACACTATGTATATTTTTATTTGTTTCAACAGTTTTTGAACATTATAATTATAATTGTAGTGGTAAATTAATTTTATTATTTCTTCTCCCCTTTGGAGCTGCCCAAAATGGCCCACAAAACATGCTTCTAATCTCTAATAAGAGAGATTAAATACATCACTTTCTCAGACTTTAAATAATAATAATAATCGTCTTTATTGATTGAAAAAAAAATTATACAACCCACAATTAATAATAAGTGAACTATCAAAATTAACAATATGTAAACAACATAAACAATAGGCACATTTTACAATAATAATAATAAGTTTTCAATCAAAGGGCGAAGTCTAGCTATGATGCTATTCAATACTTAACCCAAAAGGAAAACATATTCTATAGACATATTTACCTACTAATAATTTACATAAGGACTACCACAAGAACCAAGCAAATCAAATCAAAGAACTACTACTAATTTACTACAATTTAGTACTTTAATTGCCATAAACTGTTTGTGAATTTTGTACTGCAAGCAAATTGTCTTTTATTTTGGCCTTAAACGTATTATAACCAAGTATTTTTAATGAAGCTTCTAAATTATTATATAGCTTCACAGCATTGTAAGTGAAGGTCCTGCGAAACAACGCAGTGGTATCCGCTGGGAGATGTAGTGAGTCGTCAGATCTCAGGCTACGCTGTCTTACCTGGTGCCTAGGTATCAGTTTCCTTATTAGGTATTCCGGTATTTTTTTTAGCAAGTAATCGATATACAAAAGATAGCAAAACGCTTTTATACGTATTCTCCACATTAAGCCATCCGAGTGCCATATATTTTGCAGATATGTGCTCAAATTTCCTAATACCATAGATGAATCTACAAGATGTATTTAATATTTTTTGTAGTTTCTGCCTATGCAAAAAGTCCAAACAGGGGTAATAAACTATTAAGCCGTATGTAATTATTGGGATAATGACACTCTCGCAGAGTTTTTTCCTAACTTTGAAGTTTAAGATCTCTCGATTTGCAAATAGTGTCTTGAAGCAGACAAATGTTCTTTGTACTAAACTGTTTACGTGATCATGGAATCTCATTTCGCCGTCGAACAAAACACCCAAATTCCTCGCAATTGTGGAAAAGGGGACAACAACATTGTTCAGCTCTATATGAATGTAGTTTTTCAGGTCCTCATGAACAAGTTTCGACGCATACAGTAGCGCTTTTGCTAGGGCCATTTTGGATACACCGCAACTTGTTCGCACTTGCTGTTGTCGATTTTCAAGGTACGACACAAAAAATTTCAAACTGGAATTTTCAATTCCAAAATATTGTAATTTGGCCAATAGTAGTTGGGATGAGAGAACACTAGACTTAATAGGGATCTACTATGCAAGCCAGATTGTTGCAAACAGATATCTGGCAATAACCAGAAGATTCCTTCGACTCAATGATTGCCAACGTTGCTGTCAATTTGGACCACACCTTGAGGTATTTTCGCCTATACTGTCTGTATAGTTTGAACATCTCTAAGCTGAAACAGGCGACTATCTGTCCTGTAAGAGTTCGAGTAATAAAGTTAGTATACAGTCCATCGTATCGCGTTGTTATGTAAGTTATTATACTTACCTATTTCGAGTGTTGTCATGTTTCCTTTTTAGTTGGTTTGTTTGGTTGGTAGTCGCTGGTCCTTGTTCATTCTCCCGATTTTGCGTCTTCTGAGCGGCAGGTGCTTCTGGATTCTTAAGGGCTGCCTTCAATGGCGAGGTTCTTTCACATTGTGGCTGACGGGGGGTAGTATTTGGCGAACCGTTGAGGATGTGGTTCCATCTAGTAGACCGGACGGCGACGCTGGGTGCTACTACTGCAATTTCACCTGAGCTCCTCGGAATCGTCGGCGAGGAGGTCTGGGGCAGTGTCGCCTAGAGGAACAACCGCCTTCTGTTTTGTTTTGGAACAATCGATTAGTGGCTTCGTTTTCTATTTTCTATCCTATCTTGTGGTGTGTGTTTTTCGTACTGCCTCGTTTCTTTTATGAGGATGATGTAATCAAATATGTAAACATTGCAAGAAAAAGAAACACAATAATTTAAAATAAATTTTTCTCGCATACAGTACGTCCTAGCCGTTCATGACAAAAGTACCTTTTTTGTCTAGAATAATAAATGAAGTTTTTGGTTCTCATCAAAAGGTTGAGGGTAGTAAAAATTAGATAGGGAATTGGCATGAAACCTAGCATCTGCTTCAGTTTCTGTATTTCCGAATCCACTCTGTAGACTTTCAAAATGCCCTGCAAAAAGCGCTTTTTAAATTAGTCCATCGTATATACATAAATATAGTCGTATTTGTTTAGTTTTATTATATCAGCCATATAAAATCTAGAGTATTACGAATTGTTCATTTTAGTGTATATAAGACCTTAAAAATATACCCTTCATACCGTTATTTATTTAACTGTATTTATTTAGTCTCTGTCAACAAAATAACAGAAAACAGAGAGAGAGAGATACACACACCTATACAATTTTGTAACTTTAATTGCTTTATTTTATATATTATTTGTGGTACTAATAATATTATAAAAGTTGATCCGTAATTCATCAATATTGCTCAACGTATAAAGTGAGGTATTATTTGTTAAATAAAGTGTTGAGATCATATCACGTATTTAGGTTTACAAGTTTTATTTTAAATTGTAATACAATTATATAATATAAATCTTAAATTATACTATTGTTTTAGATGACATGAATTATTGACAAGTGTTTCGATAAAAAAACGTTCTTCCAGTACAGGAGGCTCTAACGTTTTTTAGAGCACAATTTTAAATTTGATCTTTCAGACTAATTTTCTTGTTATAACTAAATATATAAACAAACCATGTTTATAATGAACAACTTCAAATTCTAACGACCTTACTGAAGAGACTAGATAGGATGAACGTAAGCGGGCCCAAACAGGAAAGTCTGATCTATTGTACCTAATACCTAATTATATTTCACCCAATTCAATTTTAGTGGTACGAGGGTTGCCTTTTATATTTCGGGATTAGAGAACAAAAACAAATATTAATCATCGAAAATCACTTTATTGTTTTTCAAAATATTCCCCATGAAGATCACTTTTGCAAGCGTTTGAACCAATTGTCGAAGCACTTTTGTCACTCTGATTGAGGTATCTCCAAAACATGCATTCTGAATTCAGGTGTCGAAAAACGTTGACCTCTCAGTTTGTTTTTTACGTGCGGGAATAAAAAGAAGTCATTCGGTGCCAAGTCAGGACTATACGGCGGATGACTCAACAAATCGATGTTTTGGGTGCTCAAAAATGCAGTTGTTTCAGCCGATGTGTGAGAGCTCGCATGGTCATGGTGAAAAGTGATCCGTGATCGGCGGTTGGTTTTCCTGATTTCTCGGAAGACAACTGGCAAAAAAATGGTTGTGTACCACTCAGAGTTGACTGTTATGCGTTGTTCTAGTAATACGGTTGCGACATGGCCAGTTTTTCCGAAAAAACAGGCGACCATTTGCTTGGAAGTGCTTCGTGCGCGAACAACTTTTGTTGGATTTGGCTCATCTTGAAACACCCATACAGTCGACTGCTGTTTTTCGGCTCATACGCGTAAATCCACGATTCATCACTTGTCACGATGTCATAGATGTGTTTCGAAGCACCGCACTCGTATTTTTTCAGCATTTCTTTCGACCAATCGACACGAGCTTATTTTTGAGCGATTGACAAATTGTGTGGGATCCAACGCGAACAAATTTTTTTGACAGTCAAATATTTATGCAATATTGAATGTATGCTGGTCCCACTAATGCTTCAGGTTGTCTCAATCTCTTGATAGGTCACATGACAATCTAGCAATATCAGATCGCGCACAACATCAATGGTTTTCGGAACAACAACTGATTTTGGACGACCTTCACGAAATTCGTTTTGGAGTGAACTACGACCACGATTGAATTCACCATACCATCGATAAACACTGGTCCTTGATGGAGCTTCATCGCCAAAAATTGCATTAAGCTCATCAATGCACTGTTGCTGAGTTAATCCACGTCGAAAGTTGTAAAAAATAATCGCACGATAATGTTCACGATATAATTTCATTTTTGGGCCGAGATGAATCTTTTAAGTTACTGTAAACAACACAAATAGCGCTCGTATGTCAAAACGTTCTGAGTAAGTATAACCTCAAAAATGTCCAACTTTACTATAGAGCTGTCAGTTGCCCGATTGCAACACCGGGGTTGCCAAATCCCGAGATATAAAACGCAACCCTCGGACGATGCTGAGTTTCATCATCGATATTTGCGTTCGCCGCGACAATGCTGCCGATATCAAATCAAATCAAAACATACTTTATTGTTGTAAATAAATAAATAGTATTCGTAAACAAAGCTCAAAAAAAAATAATAAATGTTATCCTATGCTAACAATAATCACACAATAATCAAAATCACAGTAATTACAATGGTTAGAACAAAGAAACGCATAAAAAAGCCACAATTAGAATCATTTTTAAAATCATTTTCACTCCCACGTGGTCACAAAATATTCATTTAGATTTTAAAATACATTCTCCTTAAGAAGTGATGTTACAGACCTTTTAAAACTTAACAAGTTTGGCCTCATTTTAATATTATTAGGGAGATGGTTAAAATTTTTTATGCTTAAATAAATTAGGGAATTCCTGGTTAATTCCGTTTGAGGAATCGGCATTGGAATGTCAGACATCTGCCTGGTATTATAGGGTTTGTTGAAAGATCCAAGTTGAGTACCAAATTTTTTATAGATCAAGCAAGCCGTTTCCAGTATAAAAAGACCACACAATGGTAATATCCTTAAAGTCTTAAACAGAGGCCTATACAAGTGTCTCTGTTAGTTTTACGACAAACAAATCTTACTGCTCTCTTCTGCAAAACAAAGACAGAGCTGAACAAATACTGACTGCAGCATCCCCAGAAAGCAATCCCATAACGCAGATGACTCTCCACAAGAGAAAAATATGCTAGCCCTGCAGTTTCCACTCCAAGTTCATTGGCTATAACTCTAACGGCGTAACACCCTCTGGCTAGTTTCTGTCTTAAGGCCAATATATGGTCATGAAATTTTAACTTATTGTCTATCACTAGTCCAAGAAATTTGTTAGAGTCACTAATCTCCAATGGTTCATCCCGAATAACCATCTGCTCTGGACACAAATACTTAAAGCATACTAGTTTAGTCTTGCTTACATTTAGGGACAGAAGGTTTGAGTCACACCACCTCTAAATCACCACCAGGTCCTCTGTTACTATTGTTGTCAATGAAGCAGGGTCTTTATGAGACCATAGAATAGTGGTATCGTCAGCAAGTACTGTGAATTGACCTCTTATTGCAAGAGATGAAATGTCGTTTATGTAAATTAGGAATAAAATGGGACCAAGGACAGAGCCCTGTGGAACTCCATGCGGTATGAGGCATTCGTCAGAGTAAATACCCATCGACTCAACAATCTGCTTTCTATTCGTTAGGAATGATCTGAACCAATGCAAAGAGACACCTCGGAAGCCATACCTAAAAAACTTGCGAAGGAGAATATCATGATTCACGCAGTCGAATGCTTTGCTAAAGTCACAAAACACGGCCGCGGCCACATCACCACCATTCAAGCTCTAATAGAGTCTCTCCAGAAAGGAAAACATCGCATCACTCGTGCTCACACCCTCCCGAAAGCCAAACTGGGACTCACTTAAAATGCCATGCACAGTTAGAAAGTTGATCATTCTTTTTCTAACTAACATTTCTAAAATTTTAGACAGGCATGGTAAGAGTGCTATAGGACGGTAGTTTGTTGGATCGCTTAGGTCGCCCGCCTTCAATAGGGGCTTCACAAGGGAAACTTTAAGACTTGATGGAAATGTTCCAGTCTCGAAGGTGACATTTATGGCATACGCCAGGAATGAGAGACTCTGATCGGGCAAACACTGAAAAATTCTAATTGATAATCCATCAATACCGCATGTTTGCTTGTTCTTGGCGTCTTGTAAAATTTTTCTGATTTCATGAAGATCCGTCGGAGCAAAGTAGAATGAGTCCTTAACCGATACATGCTGGATGAAAGACAATGGATCTGTATGAGGTCGGATATTATTTGTTAGCTTCTCTGCTATTGAACAGTAAAATTTGTTAAATTCATTAACATCGATTGGATAATTTTTTGCTTTCACTGAGGTACCTCTGAGTTCGTTGATGATAGACCAGTTTTCTCTAGACTTATTGCGCGCCCTCTCTACTCTGTGTCTATAATATCATCATCCTGAAAACACAAGGAAACCATGTTTATAATGAACTAGCTAGATGTTGCTGCTTGTGTCCACCACGCACTTACTACTCCGTATGTTATTCCAGGAATTTCCAGTAAATCCGTTGTGAGAAATGTACAATTTTATTTTTCATATTCTTAATGATTCGAATTCTGATCATTTGATCAGCATTTTCTGTTTTATACAAATATAACCCAAATGGATTATCTATCATTTATAGAATAAAATGCCATAACAACATTTTCTTTCACATAATAAATAAATAATAATTATTTGGGGCTAGACAATAATGCCAGAGTTCTGTTATCTTGACATCAACATCGTTCTATAATTGGACGTAACGTAACTTCACCTCTCTGGCTCACGATATCTGTGAGGCCTTGATCTTAGATGGATGTTCTATGTACATATTTTAACAAAGGAGTTGACCGTATTGAGGACTACATTCTGATGGCTATTGCATGGAATTGTTAATTTATGTGTAAGGTAAAACACAGCTTATTAAATGTGTCCAGGAAATGAGTATCTACATCGGGTGTGCAACAGGGATCGTATTTTAGCCCAAGATTTACACAGAGTAAAAGCCCCCTTGATTTGGAACTGCGCTATCGGAGGTATAGGCTTTAAGGTTTAGGCCAGAAATCTTCAAACTTTCAATGTAATATTTTTTTGTCAAAACCGCAAATAATTAATTGGAAATTAATAGATTTGTTGTAAATCTCGTTACTCTTTAGATTATATTTCTGTATACTAGATGTGGGAATGTGTTGATGGTTATGAACTAAGCCTTAAAAACCACTAATGTATTAGCTACAGTAGGTTGAAAAGAGGTAAATGAATCAATATCAATCTTATCATAAATGACGTTGAACGTAATTGGAAGACCTTGTTTTAAACATGAATTTTTGGACTAAATTAAAAAAATTCTATAAGCCTTTTGATATAATTAAACGTAATTGATTGGCTTTATTTGTCATCCAATACGTAATGTATTAATATTGTTGATTATTTATTTAAACTTGACATTATAGATTAAATCATTAGATAAAACTAATATTTTATGAGAATTACAATAGCTGAACTAAAACCTAAAATATATAATATATGAATATTACTTACATGATAAACAAAAAATTCAGTTTTATACTAAGACATCAGGTAATAAATTAGTGAATAGGCTTCGACGTTTCTGCAATTAATAGCGACTTACTTAAGTTAATATTTAATGCTTTATGAATGAGGAAATAGTCACAAAATTAAAGTTTGCAAGGTTTCGTGATTTTATTATCACTTTCTCAAGCCCTCTCTCATCAAAATCTCTTATATATTCTGACGTTCTTATCTGCTGGCATTGAAAAGTGGCACTATGGACTAGTAAATTGATTGTCTGAGGATGTTATTGGATTCAAGTTACTTGGAATTTTTATGTGTACAGCCTTTTCTATAACCATTACTTTTTTTTGCAATATTGTTTGTACTTTCACAACAATTGTGTAGAAAGTGAAAAATTATTAACAATATCTAATAAATGTTTCACCAACTTACTCATAAGTATACATAAATTCCCCCAAAACCGTCATTGGTTTTGTTTATTTACAACTTAGGTGCAGTTGAGGATGGCGTCAATTTTCCGAAAATAAAATCGTTTTAAAAAAAGTGTAACGGTCGCGTGCTGTATACATTTATTAAATAATGACTGGAAACGGAAATTGTGTTTACTTATAAACAATTTTATAGTTTTTACAACTTTTTAAAAGACAAGGTGTGCTCGTCCTTTCTATACATTTATGACACCTATCATGACGCATCAATTCACATGAATAATTCAATCCTTGTTAAATTAACACTTCTTCTCCTTTTCCAATCTATTTACCTCGCCAAAACGTTTAAGTAAGTGTCAGTATGCAACATACTTAAGTATATTAAATAATTTTTTCAATATCATGAACAAATATTGTGAACCTATATTCCGATCGGGTCAACAATATAGTTGAACTGCCTTTTGATCTGTGCAAACAAGATTATTCTTATTCACTCATACACCTTACCATACCCACATATTCTTATCTTCTTCTAAATGTTTACTAAGGGATTACTTAAACGAAAACACACGTACGTACGTATACATTAAGCTGGGCTTAGACTGGAATATTTAATATTTTTAATAAACTGCCAAATTAATACGAGTAGAATTAATATTTTTATTTCGTTGAAAAAATTGAGGTAATATACATAGATTTTATTGCATTTTTACACTATTTTCATTCCATTTTTTTTTATCGACCATTAACAAACTGTTTAGAATTATTTCAATTACACGTATCTAAGTCTTTGTTTTGACTGATTTTAGGTTACGTATTTTGTCTTTGTCTATGCTTCTTTTCCCTACTTGTATGCTTTTTTCATACATCATCATGTTTCAAACAAAAAGTCTAACGGTTTGAGTCTTGAAGATGGTTTTAATAAAAAGTGAACGTTGGCAATAAACTAGTTTTTTGTTCGAATTGACCCCAACCACCAGTTCAACATACTATTTCCAAACTTATTATAAGCTGCAGCAATATAGTCAAGTATTTAGAAGTATGGGATTATATTAGGACTTTTCCTAATAGAAATTGATGTATAAGAGAAAATCCTTTGCTTTATCTCTTTGATGAGTTATACTGCATTTTAATTGTACTGGTTTTTACATAAATATTAACACTTAACAGTTACTGTTCAAAATGTCAGCTTTATTTCCTATGGATTTCATAAACTCAAGGAGTTTTGAAGATGGGTTACTTTCAGCCAATCCAAACTGTTGGGCAATTGTATACAAAAAGTGTGCTGGCGATCATTTCGTGGAATATTTTCAACTTGCTGATGACTTCCCGAAAATTTTGCGTATCCTCTAAAAGGCTGTCAAATACGTCATCTCTTGTGAAAGTGGCTCTATCCAGCAATAAAACAAATAGTAAAAATTGGATTGTTCGATAATCTGATGAAGCAGCCAATTAAGTGATAATCGGCCGTAGTGGGGTTCCAGACATTTTGGAAATGGAACTGGCATGGTTGCTGCTCATGTCATACCCGTCAAAGATAAGGTTGTGTTTCAACCACAACTTCTGTTAATCGTCGATGAACAGCAGTAAACTATTAGGAATCACGATGTTGAATATCATATTTACTTTCTAGCCAATTTTCGAGTAAATTATCTACGGGGTTTGAACAGGTGCATTAAACTACATCGAAGCTTTGGCGTAGAGTAATATTGAAAGACATTTTACCAAAATACTTTTGTATCCTGCGGAGAGAATTAAAACTCCGGTAACACCTTGGAGTGCAGCAACAGTGTTAGTAATCGTTTGGTGAAGTGGTAAAACTTATCTTTAAAGATGTACAGGGTGCGGCAACATAACTTCCTTATTTCAAAACGCAATAAAACCCATTTTATGGAGTAGAAGTTTTTATTATTTTCTTAAATAATGTAGGTACATATGTAGAGTTTTGCTTCAAACAGTTTTAAAAATCATGTCAGGTAGGTGACGCCCTCCATTGTCGATACACTGAATAAGCCGATTTCTGGCATTTGTCATAACCCTTTCCAGCATGGCAGCTGGTATGTTGACCATTTCGGCCCGAATGTTGGCTTTGAGATTTTTTAGGGTTCTTGGACGATTGATATAAACACGGGATTTCAAAAATCCCCATAAAAAAATCACAAGGGGTCAAATCGGGGGAACGAGCTGGCCACTCCAAATCACCGCTGATTAGGCGCCCCCGAAAGTGTTCCCTCAAAACAGCCATTGATACCCTTGAAGTGTGCGCCGTGGCGCCGTCTTGTTGAAACCAATCGACACCGAAATCCAATTTGTTAAGTCGAGGAAAAAAAATTCCAACATGTTCACATATCGGTTAGAATTCACTGTTTCCTCATTTTCTTCAAAAAACCAGAAATCAATTCTTCAGCCGAAGAAATTTGCACACCACTACGTGAGTGCAGGGGCCTTTAATGCAATTCGCGGGGGTTGGTGTCGGCCCAGTATTTTGTTTGTTGAAGTATCCACTCACGTGGAAATGGGCCTCATCACTATAAAAACAATTGCGTCCTCAGGAACGTTTTCGAGAAATGGGAGAGTTCTAGAACAATCGCCAACTTGTACGGATGGTAATGAAGATCATCGTGAAGACAGATGCATGCAGGCAGAACGCCGTGGGGCTCGCAATATTGAGGGTCTCACAGCTTCAATGTTTTCAGGTGTTCTAATGGGCTGAGGGACACCAATTTCTTCGTTTTGTCACACTCGCGCTTTGTCTGAATGTAAAGGCCCATGTAAATATTGATTTCCGATCTGGAACAGGACGATTTCGACAGGCATGCTGATTTGCGATCACAGAACGTCCATTCGAAAAGTACCCCTCGCCGGCAAATGCACGTTGCTCATTGCTACAACGCATCGTGGAGTCTGACCGGATAGGGAACAAAACTTTAGATGCACGTCTACCGAATAAGAGCAGTCTCCCCCCAGTTCGATCTTTACAGTCTAAATAGCGCGCATCAAAAAAGGAAGTTATGATGCCGCACCCTGTTTTAAAGTTCAATTGCAAAATTTTGAATAATTCCTGTTATTATTTATAAAAAAAGCAAAACAAAGTAAAAAAAAAGCATGTGTAAACAAGTCTGTATCTAAAAAATTGTGAAACTTGGGTTAAACGGCTATTTAGACTAGACCAAGAGCATAAAAAAGTGGAAAATCTGCTATAATAAACTTACAAACTTGAAAAAAAAAAGTATTAGTAGAAAAAATAACTATTTAATCACAAGACACGTAACAGGCGTCATGAAGATTGAATGCATAAAGAAAAAATCCAAATTAACATTAAAGTCAACTAAAAATGTGCGAGAATTTACTGCCTTTAATCTTTAAGGATAGTGGGATCATTTAGTACTTAGCATCAACCTTCAATCAAAAGCTTAGATAAGAAAAGTTTGATTCGCTTGCTGTCTATGTTGTTTTTTCGTAATTGACATTTAAAGGATGAAGACTGAAATTTCTACGCAACAGAAGTTGTTACGAAATACTGAGTGTACTTAACATAACTTCCTTTAGTTCCTTCATAGATGCAGGTCATGCAGGTAAACATACAACTTTTTTTTTCGAAATTTAACCCTAGACCGGTATCGATATTCAATTGCATGGTATTGGTATCGATACGTAAATTTTACGTACTCCTATCACATATACTTTTACGCTAAAATTTGAATAGATATATTTAATGACACCGAATTAATTATTTGAAAATAGTTTACTATACGAACAGTAAACATATACACAAGGAAATGAGAACTAAAAATCATTTAGACTACGTTATAGTAAATTAAAAAAAAATTACTTAAATATATTTTGGACTTGGGCAAAGGAATACTGATTCTAGAATTTTGAGCCAAAGGTAAAGATTGCCAAAGCTGGGTCAACCTAATGTGCAAATCATGCATATATATATCTCTTGGTACAGGATTTACGACATGTACTATAACATTATGGTTGTATATTACAAATGAATTGATGCAGGCTATATTTTGCGATTACAATTCATCTTTTGGCACATTTGATCAAATGTATCAACGGCACCTTTCGTGACATAGTATGTATGGATTATTTCTGGTTTGTGAGTTGATTCATTGTTAGACCTCTTGGCATTATATGATCGCGTATTGGTATCGATACGTAAAAAATTCGTAGATTAAATGACGCTTATTGGTAACGATACGTAAAATTTACGTGTAGTTTCAAATAACGATAAATATTCGCTCTAGCACTATCAATTACGCACTAACTACGTATCGAGTAAACTGATGCAGGGCAGATGGAGGGTCGACATGAGACACGCACGTATGGTCAGTCTGGAGGAAAATATGTAATTTGAATGCGTAAAGTTTACGTACGATACCATTCTAGGGTTTGACAGACAATAATTATTATTTGAGATTAAATTTGACTAAAATTGAAGTTACCTAAGTTTACAATTTTTTCGTCCTAAAATTATTTTTGTTGTTTTTAAAGAACTTTTTACCAATCAAGTAGATTTTCATCAACTTTATTGCACTTGATTATTAGGAACCTTTTCATATATGTATATACTCCCTCATATTGTTGGCTAGATATGAGGAAGATGACCCAGTAATAATTTTATTAAGTTGGTTTATTTTATCAATAAATATTAATTTTATTCCTTACTAACGATTATTTAAACATGCAGGTAACTTTTTTTTCACGAATCAAACAACTATAACAATGATATAAAAATAAAAACCCTTTTTTGAAAATAGAAAAATTTGTATTACAAAATATTTAAATAAGTTTGACTTTATTATAAAAAGCACAGAAAAAAGAAGATTTTCTAAAGTTTGGTAACACAGACGAATTTATTACAAACATTCTGTTGAGGCAGGATAATAAAAATATTTTTTATTGGCTTATTATAAATACTGAGTCAACTATTAGTCAAACAAATTAGCAATTAATGAATTGGCGTTATTTAGGTTTCGTGTTATACATTTTCAAAGTCTAAACGCACCTTTATTTATATTCGTTACACACTGACAATATTTTCTAAGAGCGGGAATTTTTAAGGAAGTGCCAGTAATAACGATTACTTATTTGAAACTTTGCTTTAGTTTAAATTATAGTTTAGTGTTATTAAAACATAAAAATATGTGTAAATAAATAATTGTTACAGAATAGAAATGGAACCGGTGGTAACAGAACAAACACAAGAATCGCCAGATGATATCAAACCTACAACCGATGAAGTTAAATTTAAACAAGAACCACAATTAGAAGCACAGCTTGTGTTACCGGAGACCGTAGTAGAACAGAGCAATGTGGAGCCGCATGAGGAGTTAGAAACAAGTGTAGTGTCTGCACAAGAACAGCAACCGACGACGGTAATTCGCAAAAACGTAATTACACCAGCTGGAACAATTGTGGAATCTACCGACAATACTTTGGAAGTGTCAAATGAAGAAACTGTGAATACATCTAGTATTGAAATGAGTCCAACTACAAAAGAAACTAAGACTGAACAACAGGCAGCTGCTGAAGATGCAGCTATGCATTACGGAACATTAATCAGTGAACAAGATCAAAACACATACACGACACAAGATGCTAAACCTCATTATACAACAACAGATGCGACAGATTTCCAAGCAGGAGCAACCAATAATGGTTTCCAACAACAGGAGATGTATATAACGACAGATAACGGAAGTGTAGTGCCTGTTACTATTGATAATGCTATAGAAGCACAAAGTGATTACGCAAACTTGGAAACACCTCAGTATAATGGACAGTATCCAACAGATGGCAACCAATACTTGCAGCAACATCAATATAGCAACCTACAGTTTATGGACAGGAATGGTACCGAAAGTCCTCCAAATAATAGTCACTTACTGTACAGGAACAATGACCCAACGCTAGCTTCATCAAGATACCAAGTAAGTTACAGTTTAAAATATTTTTGTTAGATTTATTAATCAAATTTCAATACTTTTAGAATTGCACTTTATTTGTATTGATAATTGATTGAAATCTGGAGACGCCATTGTTCTCTATCTATAATTTACAATTATTTTGATTTAAGCGGTATAATAACATCGTATTTGAACTTTATTTGTTCCCCAGTAACAATTAAAAATCTCCATAATATATCATCTGAGTAAATAAAATTAAAATTATGTGTCATTAAAAAATCTTCTTTCTGCTTTATTTTTCTTTGTTACATATGAAAATTATTATATTAAATTAGATTGTTACATAGGGTTTTTAGATTTGTTATGTTATTGTTATATTATTTATTTTGGCTGAATATGTATATTGATTTCACACAGGCCTATAAGTTGACATAAAACATTGGCTGTGTATTGTAAGTAGTTGATGATGGAAGCTCCCGAAACATGGCCCATATTTAAATAAATTTGCTATTTTTTCAACGAAAACAACTTGTGGAGATGACGTTTTGTAATTTATCCTCAGATTCTCTATTATTAGGATTTTATTAAAATAATATATCAAATATTATTTATATTTAATGTTCTTTAGTTCCCATATATGGACAATACTGAAACTTAAAATACGACGTACGTTTCGGCAATGTTTTTTTTTACATTTTGCCTTGTTCAACGTAACAAAACACAATCATATTACACAATTACTTCAGGTATCTACAATGTAACAAAATACAAATTTTATTGTTATTAAATTTGTCAAAATAATAGTTTTTTTCTCAAACATATCAACATTTTTTGTTGTTTTAAACTATGTATTTATTTAATAACAAATCTATTTTAAATATACTGCACTATCTCCCCTTACAAAAATCGAGAAATAATTTTCAAAACTCAAAACTGTATTTGCAACCTATCCGGTTGTTTTCTTAATCTCTTTCCTTTGCGGGAAATTATCTTCCGACTCACTGTCAGAAATTAAAAGTTCTGAATTTTCAACAATCTCTTTAAAATTTTTATTTGCAACATTTTTGGATTTTAAATCTTCACTTTCACTGGTATCACTTTCACTGATGATTTCATTAAAAACACTTCTATTAGGAGTAGGTTTAATACAATTCTCAATTCCAAAAGCATTAAATTCTAAAATTTGATTTAGATGTCGGTGGCAAGTCAAATTTAGTTCAGGTACGAAAATGACATACGATCTTGGACCAATTTGTTTTTTTTATCAAACCTTTAATCCATTAGTTTTGAGACCCCTATAATCTCTAACTAAAAGACAGTCACCATTAAAAAAATACTTTTTTCGTTTTCCAGGATAATACTTTTGTTGTTGTTCAAAACTAGATTTTACCTTCTGCGAAATGTTATTGCTAATGCTATTTGTTTTATCCGGCAATAGCAAATCCAATTTGCCCCGAATTTTTCTACCAATCATTAATTCAGCAGCAGATTTCCCAGTAGAACAATGGTCAGTTGTACGATAATCCAACAAAAATCTATTTAAAAGTAAATCTAACTCACTAATATTATACCCGGTATTTAAGATTTAATTAAACTCATTTTAATACTTTTTACAAAATTTTCCGCTGCACCATTAGTAGCAGGATGATAAGGAGGACTATGTCTTATTGTAACCCCATTCATTTTCAGAAAGTTATTAAACTCTTGAGAAGTGAAATAACTTGCGTTATCAGATACAATAACTTTTGGTACCATACCTAGCAAACAGCCCCCGTAATATTTTAATGGCAGTTAAACTACTTACAATATATGCTTCAGGCCATTTGCTGAATGCATCTATAGCTACAAAAATTTGTTTTCCAAAAATTGGACCTAGCGCAGGGAGGATTGGAACGAAAAGTTTGGCATGACTCACATGCTTGGATAGTTTTCTCGATATCTATAGTCAAATTAGGCCACCAGACAAAAGAACGAGCCAAATTTTCTGTCTTAAGAATGCTCATGTGAGTGTTATGTAACATTTTCAACATATCACGTTGCAAACTCGCAAGTACTACAACTCTATTATCAAACAGAATACAATTCTCAATGTTCGATAAATAATAACGAATATTAAAATAGGGTTTCAACTTAAGATGTATTTTCTTTGGCCACCCAGTCACAATATAATTTAATACATTTCTGAGTACAGGGTCCTGCAAAGTATTTTCATATATTTTTCTCCAATCAATGGGAAATGTTCATTATGAGATACAAAATTTAATATATAACTAAAATCATCATTCAGTTCACATTCGTCATTTAACGGCAATCTTGACAAAAAATCCGCCAGATTCTTTTGTGATTTAACGTATATCACATCAAACTGAAAACTTGATAATATTAATGCCCACCTTTGCAAGGGATTTGCAGCATATATAGGAATTCCTTTCGATTTACCAAAAATACTAACAAGTGGTTTGTGATCCGTAAACAAAGTGAATTTACGGTGTAAAAGTTACTGATAGAACTTTTGAACTCCGAAAATTATATGAAACCTTCTTTTTCTATCTGAGAATATTTCTGTTGACTTTTATTCAGCATACGAGAAGCATAAGCAATAGGCCTGTAAACATTATCAATACAATGGCATATTACAGCCCCTACACCATAATTTGAGGCATCAACAGCTAGATAGATTGGCAGCGTTGGATCATAATGAACCAAAACCTCAGCAGAACATAAAATTTTCTTTACGTTATTAATTGCAACAACACAATTCTGGTCAAAGTTCCATTTGATATTCTTTTTACATAAATTATATAATGGCTGCAATATATTTAAAGCATTAGGAATAAATTTATTATAATAATTTATCAATCCCAAAATAGACTTTAGTTCAGTAACAGTTTTAGGAATTGGAGCGGCTACTATAGCATAAATTTTTTCTTTACAAGTATGTAAACCATGTTTATCGATTTTAAATCCTACATAATTTAAACTGTCAACATAAAACTGGCATTTTTCTCCTTTCAAAGAAGGCCCACAATCTGATAATTCTTGTAAAACTTTTTTAACCTTATTTACATTATCATCAAAATTTGTACCTGCAATAAGCAAATCGTCTTGAAAACAAGCAACTCCTGCCATGCCATCAAATAGAGTATTCATAATTTTCTGATGGCAATCTATTATAACAGAATAGTCCCCTATGTGTGGTTATTGTTGTGAGAATTCGAGATTCTGGACTTAATAAAACTTACTGATAAGCATTAGATAAGTCAAGTTTGGTAAAAATTTGTCCGCCCTGTACTTTAACAAACAACTCCTCTATACGAGGTATTGGGAATCTATCAATTTCCAAATTAGGATTTAAAGTTAAACTATAATCCCCACATAAACGAACACTTCCATTATCTTTCAAAACAGGTACAATTGGAGTATCGTAATCACTGTATTCTACTGGAGAAATTACCTGAAGTTTAAGTAATCTATCAATCTCTTTTTCGACAGCATCCTTTAGTGCACAAGGTAACTTTCTTGCTTTAAAAAATCTTGGTTGAGCATCTTGTTTTAACTTTAAATGTATATGACCTTTGTTAAATAAACCCAAGTTTTCACTAAATACAGAAGGATAATCTCTATAAAAATTATCTAAAATTTTTTTATCAACAACATCAACTTTGTTTATAGCTAAATGAAATGTATTGAAAAAATCTCGACTCAAAAATTTTCTATAAATATAAGAACAAATTTTTATTTTTTTTATTATTAACAGAAACCAATATTTTATCTACAGGAATTATTTTATTTCCAGTATAACTTGTTACAATTTTAACGCCTGGTAGTAACTTTGCATTGGAAAAATACTCATTTTTATATTCTGTTGAAATTAAACTTAGACTTGCACCGGTATCCAACTCAAATTGCATGTTTTTTTTATTTATCTCAACATCTAAACAAATAGGTTGAACATTTTCATCCATCATTTGAAACAATTGATTTATAGCTATATCTTCAGAATCAATATAATTATGTTGATTTTTTTGTTAAAATTATCATTTGAATGTTGTTTATTACATTTTGTGGATAAATGACCTTTAATACCACATAAATTACATATACAATTTCTGTACCTACATTTTCCGAAATGGTTTTTATGTAAAATGGTAAAAACACTACCATTTCATATCTTTATAATGTCAGCTAGCTCGTGCACCTTCAATTTGCGATCGTTCATAACCAATTTGTGATTTTTTTTGACGTTTTCTGGAATAACAGCCTCATTCGGACGTTTAAATTCAGCAATCCACTTCTCTACCATTTGTCTCGATGAGAGCAGAGTTCGGATAATGTTTATCAAGCCATTGTTTGGTTTCCACTGTATTTTTTGCATCAAAAAGCAATGATTTATCAAAACACGAAATTAATTTTTTTCCATTTTTGTTTTTCAATAACAAAGTTGTTTCACACAAAATGCTATAACTCACGAATCAATAGTCAGATTGCTGTCCAATTTATACACGTATCGTTTCAAGTTTAGTACTAAATAAAAATCATATGGAAACAATTCTAGTAACGCCATCTATGTGTCATCCTACGGACTTATTGAATGACCTAATATGTGTATGTCTCCTGTAGGTACTTATTTGTTTTAAAGAAAATAGGTTAAAAAAAAAGAAACAATTATTTTGAAAAATTTAATAAGAAAAAAATCTGTTTTGTGTAATATGATTGTGGTTTGTTACATTGTAGATACCTGAAGTAATTGTGTAATATATGATTGTGTTTTGTTACATTGTAAATACCTGAAGAAGGCAAAATGTAAAAAAATGCTGAAACGTTCGTCGTATTTAAATACCTAAATAGTACAAAAGAAATGATAAATATTTGAAAAAATATAAAATGTACGAGTTATAGTAAATAGCATATAATTTTTAAACCCAAAAACGCAAAGAAAATAAAATAATTTTTTTAAAATGCCTTCAATAAATTCATTATTTGTTCTTTCTTACTTTTGTGTAAAGAAGGACATAATAAACCGAACTGAATCGAAAATCCTAGAGATAATAACCATGATATGTGTGAAGAGGATTTGTGCATTCGAAATTTAACATACTACTACTTCCTCCGCGATTCCTGTTACAACCAAGTAATAATTCTTCCTTACACAATGCTGCACTAGTATATGTGAGCATCTTAATATTTATCGAAAATATTGAGTAGAAGAATGATGATTAATAGGATCGTTATCAGCTGCATCCTTCTGAAGATGTAATAAAACAGTACCTATAGAATCCCAATGGATCCTCGCGTTGGCATCTAACGATCGAAACTCTTTGGCTAGTGAAGGACTCTTGTTCATATAAAAACCACTACATCCTTCTTAATTCAACTGTATTTTCAAAGATGCAACGTTTCGCAACTTTACTATTGAATTTTTGCAAAGATAATGCTATTATTTTTAGACCTTTACCCTACGGTAATCTGTTAGAAGTTCAAAGTTGCACTAAGAACTCAATTGATAATGAATTCGACTAGATTTACTCCATCGACTAAGGTAGTGTTGACCGAAACATCATTCATATTCGTATATCTTTCAACAAGTATTAGCTAAATGACAAATATCTTACGTAAGGATATCTCATTCCAGAACAACTACGACGTAAACGGCCAACAGCTAAACCAAGTCACCTTAACAGCAACACAAAGTGGGGAAACCTTTCAATTTACGCCGAGCGGCAATTGGGCTTCAACCAGTGGAAATTATGCACCCTATCAAGGCGGCAACATTAACGTAGTGCCGGACAGCAGTACGCAACAACAAGGCCAGCAACAGCAGACTCAATATTTTATGACAGGATGGTCAGCAGCATCGGGCATGGAGGATGTGTCTCGTGTTGGAGCAGCGCATCAAGAGGTACATTACAAAGAGTGCGTTAACTGTGGTGCTAGCGTAACGCCATTGTGGCGTAGAGACGGTACCGGTCACTATTTGTGTAACGCGTGCGGATTGTATAACAAAATTAATGGAATGAACAGACCGCCGGTTAGGCCAACAAAAAAACCACAGGCGGTAAGTCGGTAAGGTAGTGGACGTCTTATAAAGAACCTAACAGAGAGTATCAATATTAGCCGATAATTTGAGGGTTGTTTTAAATTTTAGGTTATGAATTATATTGGGGATTTTTATGGACTATAGTATCGTGTCAGTAAGGGCCAAAGTTAACTTCACCGCCAGATAGCTAGAGAAGATCTTTAAGTTTTTTAACACTCCCTGTTATCTGCCATGCATTACTTTGTTCTAAAAAGAATACCAAAACAGACATATTATTACAGAATGTTATATAAAGCAACGTATTATAAAATATAGCAAGTACACAGTCTAAAGTATACTGTATCTTTCGTGTCGTGTAGCTTTTTAAAAAACCTCATGGTGTTTACTCAAGTCTTTAAATGGGGTCGTATTTGCATTGTCTGATAAGGGAAAATGAGCATGTTATTAGGTACTGTTAATGTCAAACATTGAATACATGTTACGTGACTGTTTGTCATGCTTAAATTTTAAAGAATTTTATAAAATATTGTTGTTTTCTTTGATTATCAAGATCATTTGAGATATTGATGATTAAGTCAGTTTCTTAAAAGTTTTAAATTTTAATTAAGTATTACAGGGATTTGCAAAGTAGAACTGTATTTTTATATTGGCAGTTAATCATATGAAGTTGTTAATGGATTAAGAAAACGTACTTTTACTTGTTCGGGTATTTATTTTATTTGAAACATCACACAGTCTTTTTGAAGAGTAACTAAAATATATCTTCGGTAGGTATAGGCGAAAAATTCTTGGATCTACAAGCTCTAACAGTAGTCGTCTTTGAGAAAACTGTATTTCGATATGCAAGAGCAATTAACTTCCCAGTACAAGTTCCAGCAATTTTCCTACTTTGCTCTTCATGCATCTGAAATTTTCTATGAAATTTTTCTTGTAAACTAAACGCGTTATATTGTTAGATTTCCCGAACATTCCTAGCACTGATGATAATATTTTAATCATACAGTTAACAAAGCAAAAGTGATTAGATGGAGTGGTGTAGAACTGCCTATGATCGCAGATTTAAATTCCAAATTTATAATTATAATCATAATAGCTATAATATAGTGGTTTGGCCCAAGTGAAATAAGAAATTTATAATTTCAGACAGGAAACAGACGAAATGGTGTTACATGTGCCAACTGTAAAACACAAAATACAACCTTGTGGCGGCGAAATAACCAGGGTGAACCTGTATGCAATGCTTGTGGACTGTATTTCAAGTTGCATGGGGTAAGGATTATATTAAAATATATTACATTTAACAAAAAACTTCTGTAATGTTTCCCTATCTATTTTGTTTAATGAGGATCATTCAGTGATAGAATAGGTAACTTATTGATTTTTTAGCTTAACAATTATAAGAATGTACAGCGAAACGACGGTATTATATTGCCAAAAGTATGTTCTTCATCATTACGTATAGGGTATAACAGATATCACCCTGAGCATCAGGCATGGGCGTATCCAGAATCAAAATTCGGGAGTGACTCACCATCAAGAGGGGCCCCTATGATTTCTCGACAAGACTTGATTTCCCAAAAAATATTGCTATTTTTTACAAAATTTTGCCGGTTTGTAGAAACTTTTTATATTTTCAATGACTAATACTTTGTCTCTTGGTCAGGTATTTTTGACGCGTTGCTGTCAAATCACATGAACTTGTCATTCATATCCTAGATGACACTAGCGACAAGTAATATCAGAGATAACAGAGATTGTTGTTTAGACGCACCTGCAATGCAAAATAATTTTAACAAATTATTGTTCTTATATTTAACAAATCTGCTTGTGAACATTTTACGCTCTGGTCCGAAACAACTATATTTTATTCCTACTGTAAAGCGGTATACCTATAGAATTCCTCAATTTGATTGTTATACTGTCGAAGAAACCATAATTCTTAAATTAAAAAAAGAAAAAAAAAAAACAAAACTGTAGAAAGTTCAACGATAAATTTCGGTCCTATAAAGATATAGTGTAAAAGAAAAACCACTGAAGGCGATCAACTATTTCCGACCGTGCCAGTCCGGCCCATGCACTTTTAAAATTTCCCCTAGGTATATCAGCCACGGACCTGGTATTATTTATTAAAATGAAATCAATTAAGGATTTAGCAATTATTTTTTCAATAATATAATAGCGGACCACAAAGTTTAAAATATTTTATCTTTAACAACTAGATCACACTCGAAAATTTTATTTGTTTAGGAACCATTACCATAATTTTTATTTCAAGTAATATTTGAATGTGATCCAGACACTTTGAGCTTTAAAAAGATAAGAAACATAATAGCGAGGATTTTGTGATATTCCAAAGTATTACCTTCTATTGTATTTTCAAAATAAATTACTTACATGATTGTGTAATTTATAGCAACACGCTTTTTTCTTCAATAGGATCAGCGGAATCCTGAATGTTATATTTTTGATTACCTATTTTGTTTTGTTAGCATTCTACATTCAGCAACCCGCTTAAAACTAGACATAATATCAGCATTTTTAATTAATTTAAGTACTTAATTAACTTCACTACCTCTAAAATTCATGAGTCTAAGAAATGTATGGCTGTATGCGTAAAATGTATCTCGATTGATATTTCTTTGTGAAACTGAATTCTATTATCAGGTAAACTTTTAATTTTATTTTTTTTTCTTAAATCTCAGTGTGAGACCCCTTATTTTAAAGAAATTATGGGACATGACCCCTGGCAACCGTAGTTTTTTTAGCGTTTGTAGTTATTTTTTTATTAAATTGTAGATATTTTTAAAATAATGATATTATTACATCATTAAATTATAAGAAATATAGAAGAAATGATGATTTTGTACTTTTATATTTCATTAAATCCTATTTTCTTTTTACGATAATCAAGGATTTATAACACTTTCAACACAACATATCAGGCAATAGATTCATCTTTTAAGTAAAAATGTATTTTATTATATTTGAATGTTTTAAATGTTGTGTTTGTAAATATAAAGAAAATTAGAAAAATAACTTAATGGCAAAGCGGACTAAAAATGCTGGTTTTACATACACAAGGAATTTTGTTTAATTTAGCAGGGCCCCAGTCTAATTCAATAGGAACCAGACCGAGGCATGGGTCGACAGATACTGACGAATTCGTTTCGCTCTTGTTATGAGCTCGTCAGAGTACCATAGTCGTTGCCCATCTACAAATATCAGCCTGCATTTAAGCACAATAGGATACACAACAGTAGACATATGTAAACACGTATCATCTACATGTACATAGTAATGCATATCCTATACCATGCAGAGGCCGAACAAATTCAATGTATAGGTAAAACCAGTCGTATAAATAGAAATAAATATAAATAAAAATAAAAATAGTATGAACACAAAACGCTAGCAGGAGACCATTTTATCCTTCTGCCAGCATCTCCCAAATATTTGGGTTTCAGCAATGCTCGGACGGTGGTCTCCAAGCGTTCTGCCGTCGATGTTTAATGCCAAATATTGAAAAATTAATAGGATTTCATGTCCGTAAATATAATAAATGAAAAATAGAAAAATAACTTAATGGCAAAGCGGACTAAAAATGCTGGTTTTACATACCCAAGGAATTTTGTTTAATTTAGCAGGGCCCCAGTCTAATTCAATAGGCTGGCAGAAGGATAAAATGGTCTCCTGCTAGCGTTTTGTGTTCATACTATTTTTATTTTTATTTATATTTATTTCTATTTATACGACTGGTTTTACCTATACATTGAATTTGTTCGGCCTCTGCATGGTATAGGATATGCATTACTATGTACATGTAGATGATACGTGTTTACATGTGTCTACTGTTGTGTATCCTATTGTGCTTAAATGCAGGCTGATATTTGTAGATGGGCAACGACTATGGTACTCTGACGAGCTCATAACACGAGCGAAACGAATTCGTCAGTATCTGTCGACCCATGCCTCGGTCTGGTTCCTAGTGAATTAGACTGGGGCCCTGCTAAATTAAACAAAATTCCTTGTGTATGTAAAACCAGCATTTTTAGTCCGCTTTGCCATTAAGTTATTTTTCTATTTTTCATTTATTATATTTACGGACATGAAATCCTTTTAATAAAGAAAATTGTTTGTTATTTTATTGATATTGACGTATTGGAATTTGTGTTAGAAAGGAAAGGAAAAAAAATGTTGTTCAACCTGAGAAAGTTACTAGTTAGTAACGAAACGTCGTTGTTATCATTTTAGTTTTTTATCTAGTGACGAAAATAAAGATCAATATTTTCATGTAGAGAAGTTTTGTAAAGAGGACTTTATAAGAACCGAACACCCCAAGAAAAAAGTAAACTGAAAAAAAATAGAATAACGGATCAGGAATAATAATAAAAAATAAATATCAAGGATTTAGGCTAAATTGTTTTATGTGTGTCGATAGTGGACATTTAATTTGATATTTCAAATACAATGTTGACTAAATACTTTTGTCAAACAGTAATTGAAACGTAATTAAAAGCTACGTCAGTCAGTCAGTATGTTAAATGCGTAGTCATATAAAATGATCAATGAATAATATACTATTTTATCTCAAATAATTTATAAATGCAGAAATATTATATTAGACTTTAATTATTATGAGAAGAAACTAAATTTTTTGGTCGACTGTTTGAAGGAAAATGAGTGGCCTAAAACTGCAGGCTACAAGGAAACTAAGTTAGAAAAATCGAAAAAAAAGAAAATATTATATTGACAATTCAATATGTTAAAGAAAATCTGAAAGATGTAAATATATTTTCTAAATGAACAACACTTCTAAGAATTACAGCATTTATTATAGAAGATGGACAAACGTTAAGATATACCAATACATTTTTCCAAATTTCTATCTCAATTTGCAAACCGTCTTGATACATCGACTAGAAATCCAATAATTATGCCAAAAACGCATTATTTGACAAAACTTCAGTATTATCATAAAAAATGTTTCGATTAAGGAATAGAGACCGTTTTGATCGAAATTAGACAGCTATATTGGGTGATCAGCTTTTATACACTAGCCGCCACTGCTAAGTTTAAATAATAATAATTAATTAACTTACATCAAAAAGCAACATTTAATGATAAATAATTTTTTAATTTATATAAGTACGTCTCTGTTATCATAAGTAACTATTACCAAATTTTTGATTTTATAATGTTATTTGGTAAAAATGAAACAAAAAAAATTGTTATAAATATTGGTTTTACAGTATTCCTCTTTAAATTTGGATAAAATAATCATAATACTTATTAACTTCAAATAAAATTTTCTAAAATATGGCATGCACTCTTAACTTTTTGACATATCTAATATTGCTTTTTTTTTCAATTTTGAGCGAAATCTCAATTAATATGTAAGATAACAAACTTAATTCGACAAATTTTCATTTTGAGGAAGAGCGAACTGGGATTACAAGCTCATTTGCATAATATACTAAACTATTCTCCTATCAGTTATTTGCAAATTTGTTCTTTGAAAAATATAAAAAATCGGCTATGTCCCCCCAAAACTTACCCGACATGATATAATATAATCAAAAATATATGACATGCGTAACGAAACAGAATTTTAATAATAATTATTATTATAATAATTGTACTCAATTACTGCATATTATATTCTTATAAGAATATAGATTCCAACTACCTAACTGGTGAAATTTTAAACGCTATTTTTGCGATAAATAGGGGGGCAAATATCTAAAGGGCCCTATCCGTGTAAAGCAGATAAAAAATGCTTTAAAATGATGTAGCACTCCCCTATCACAGGGCTTAAGCGATTTCAAGCAAAAGCCAATGCGTTCATCTTAGGACTGCCCCAAACTCATACACCAAAATTTAGCTCAATTGGTTAAAGCTTTGGGCGCTATCGTGGTAGAATTCCTACAGACATACACATATACATACATACACACATAGATACTTCGATCTGGAAATGGTCTTAATTCTCTCAGGGAACTTTAAAATTGTTATATACGTCTTTATCTCAATTTTTTTATTAGAGCGTTTACAATACTTTCCTTGTGCGGGAAAGTAAAATATGGAATAGTCTATACAGGCTGTCCATAAACTAATACAGCAAACCGAAGCCACAAATTCTCGATTGGATTTCATTGCCATTCGACGTCCTGAATTCAATGGCAACCATAGGCGTCGAAACGAGGGGATCAAAGGACATTTTACTCAAAACTTTTTTAACGAAAACGAAAATATGAGTTTTTCTACACCTATAAGGACGCTGCGTTTTAAACCGATTATCCTGCTCGTTTCGAGTTTTCCACTTGGTTGCGCAACCAAGTATGGCTAATAAATGCTTCTATTTAGAGAAATACCTATGTCACATTTCACTTCAATGGCTAAAAGCATTTTCGCGATACCCTTAATAAAGCTATGCTAAGCCGCCATCTTTCAAGAGCTATAACTACTTTCAGAAGCAATTTCGCATAATCCACTCTAGAATTTGTGCCTTTCGTTTGGTCCATTAATTTTTGAACACCCTCTATAAGTCCGTTTCACAGGTAAAAGGTAAACTAAACTAATTGCTCATTAATACTGTTTATAATAATTAAAACATTTACATTAGTAACTGTTAAGATACTTAAAATAACATTATGTAATATTTCACTACAAAATACTAGACACGCTGTCTGCGAATAAAATATCAAAAATATATCGTTAGTTATATAATTTGTAATTTATATACACAAGATATAAAATATCTTAATTATCGTATTTATTAAAATAATCAGCTTATCCGACGCGGGGTTGATAATACTTGTACAATGATGTTGATAATATGCAAAAAATCAACTGTCAACCTCTCCCGTATCTTCAAAATACTAATAAATAATACAGCTGATATATGGAGATAGAAAAATCTCTGGTAAATATAAGATACATTATCTGTTGTTCCCATACTAACTAAAAGATAAATGCTCATTGCATTTAGTAGAGTCTGATAGTCCATGTAGAAAATATGCTGTTCCAAACAGAAGTTTTAAGTACTTTTGTCAGAAAAAAATGTGCTAAAAGTAAACCCCATCTTCACATAGCGCATGACCAAATGTTTGTAAGAAGATGAGTAGTGAGTAGGTATACTCTTATTATTTATTACAATGTATAACCTAATTTCTGTTAACAAAATTGTTTCGAAACTAATTTTATGATTAATTTACAGGTCAACAGACCGATCAGTATGAAGAAAGAAGGTATCCAAACTAGGAAACGTAGGCCAAAGAACACAGGATCAGTAGTCCATAATAGTGTACCTGCAGGCAGTTTACAGCACTCTAGAATGCGTGAGTATTTTTTTATCATTACACACTTTTATTTTGGTTATGACGATACTTGACAGTTTAGCGACTTCGACTGTGTAGACACGATTTTCAGCAAAAACAAGCAAAGTTTGCTTTTGAGGGGTAACTTCAAAACAACTATTGGTTAGATTTTGTGTTCGACCCAAATGTCATCATTCTAAATGTCACCTCCTGTCTTCTGACATATTATTTTAAGTACTTGAATTCATCGTGGCACATTTTATTGCAGCTATGCTAGGACGAAATAGTGTTGAGGTCTCCTATTTCCGTCTGTATACTAGGGCTATGCTATGTGTACAAACTATTGTGATATTTTTTTGGTGTGGTGTTAGAGAAATGATTAATGTGTCATGTTAACTAGTATTAACAGACTATAGCGTGTTTATTATTATTTTTGTATTGTTTGTTTCGTTATTTTAATCTTTATGTACTTTGTCCTTTTGGATAATGAATGCTATTATTATTATTATTAGAGATAGGAAGGATTTTCATGACATACCTAAGTAAATTAAAAATATTATATTTTACTATCATTCGTTGAAGACTTTAATTTGGAGTCCAATCTATGAATTTCATATCCGTGGAGTCTGTTCCGAGACGCTTTAAAAAATATTTAACGTTTAGTGGAGTTTTTGGTAGTTATAGTTTTTTTAATGTTACCTGAAAATGAGGCTTCTACCAGGTACTGCTCAAAACCACCACGGCATTCCATATGTTAATAGCATGTTGTTATTGAGCGTTTACTTGATGAGCATACCTGCATATTTGTAAAACAGCTAGAGACAAACGATGGACAGACAAATCCAACCAGTCAGATATATAGGTGATCAAGTAGTTGGTTAATCACAATGAGTATTTTTAACGTGCCACATTATGCACTCTGAGCGTATTACCATTTTTATTATCTCGGCTTAATATTCTATTATTATCTCTTGGATTGTGGTAGTTGTCGAAAATATAAACTGTATAAGGCAGAATTTAAATATAAAGATTTACAAGTGCAGTGCCTTAAAAACGAACATGTGATTTAAATATCTGTCATAAAAATAACAAGCTGACTAAATTATCAGTCAACAATTTATCGAGTGATTAGAAAGGGAAATGTAACTGACCTAGTTTAAAAAGAAAACGTATTGGACAAAAATTTAAACAAATTGATGGCGAAGGTAGGGACTTCATTAGGAAAATTGTGTATAGTTTTTATAAACAAAATAAGGTGCCTACTTGAGATATGATTCGAGAAAAACTTAAAAACTATGGAAAATATAATTTCAATTGCTTGTCCCCACTGCGGGAAATACTAATAGACTGCGGATTTAAATATAAAAAATTGACAATAGAATGGCTGTAATGGAATCAAGAAGGAGAGTAGAATTGCAGGAAGAATGCTTATCGTCAGTTAGGTAGTTATATAGTTTATTTATACGAGACGTAGTTTGATACTCATGGCACTTTGTTAAAATATTGTTGGGTAAATAATACAAAAAATGCAGTTTAGGCACTCTATATCTTCTAGAGGTAAACGCGTCATCATACATCATGCAGGTGGCAAAAATGATTTTTTTTCGGAATGCGTTAATACCTATTATCTGCTAAAAATATAAGCGAATTCTCTGCTGATTATCATGAAGATATGAATGCTCAACTCAAGAACTGTTCTCAGTTTGCCGCCTTACCACTGCATTTTCAATCCGATCGAGATGACTTCGGGATCATAAAACCCGATTATAAATAAAATTATTCAAACACCAAATAAATGTATATATAAATTTTCGCTAATATAATGATGCCTCCAAACTGATAGATGTATGCCGCCGAATATTTTGTTGACGGTTTCAACTGACAATATATCTACTATACCTCCCTTGTTGCTATTCGAATTAGAAACGTTAGCTAGGAAAAGAGAATTTAATGTTTTTGAGTTTTCATAGAAATTATTGCACAACGGCAACGATTGTTCATTTCTGTAGAGATGCATTAGATTTTTCGTACATCGTCTTCGCGCTAGATGCTTCTCTAAATTTGTTGTTGGCCGGACCAGTACCAACATTGTGTACCAGAGCTCGGTGCATTTCATTTGCTCAGTGTGCGATAGGCTTTGTGGTGTTTATATAATAGTTTTCCGATTTCTCGGATTGTTCGCTGTATGGATGGCTTTTCTTTATTATATCCTGCTACTACTTATATTTTGGCTGTCATTTTGTTTTGTTCCATATTATTTTCATTTTTGTATTATACAAATTTCTTCACGTTAATATTTGAATATTTCCTGTAAATGGCCTCCATCTGCTGGAAATAAACGGTTATTATTAAATTAATGCACACATTTTTAAGTAGGTATATAAGTACTTAACTACATAACGGAAAGTTAAAATCCTTATGTAAAGAATCTAAATTATAAATTTTAAGTTATTTTATAATTGCATAGTAAATAATTTCGTCATTATCGCATTTGTGAAATGTTTGCTTGTGGTTTAGGTAGATTGCGAAAGAAATTCATCTTACTTATTATCATATTATGGTCTAATAAAACATAAGTAACAACTAGGAGAATGTGGGTACACAGAGTTAAGCGCATTTTACTTAACGATCTGATCATAAATTATTTTTTTTAGCATTTTATATAATTACAAAATTTATCCAAATCTATTATCACGCACGAATCAAGTTTCAAGTACCTATACGCTGCCAGATCATCTTCTAAAAAAATGCATCTTGTATGTAGTTTTGCATATTTTAATATTATTTATCGCTGAAACTATAACTAAACCATAAATAAACTCTTAAGATTTGTCTTGTAACATAAAATGATTATGATTAATAAATTTATATCAATATTAGAATATGAAATATTTTTTGGCATTGTTAATATTTCTAAATTGTATGATATTTTCAAAAACATATAAGCAAACACGCTGTTGGTATATTTATTTTATATTCATTTCTTATTTGATATTTACACCTACTAGGTATACCTAGAATACGGGAACATGTGATATTTTTATATTAAAATATATACGACATAAAATGTGTAATACGTCTATATAAAATTTATGATGTGCTTGTAAATACAAGGTTTTAATATTTCTACCCGATTTTGATAAAAATTGAAGTGCAGTGTAAATAGTGATAAATATTATCACTGATAAGGAAATATGAGCGTATAGACGAACACAGGTTGAAACTGTAATATTTTGTAGCGGAGCAAACAAACATTACACATCTTAAGTATAAATTCATTGAAACAGAGTTTTCGAAATATTTTCATGACGTTATAACATAAAAACTAATTGAAACCGGATTTGTGTCTTCTGACTTCAGTTATAGGTAGAAGCGACCTTCTAAAATTTGAGATCTTGTTCCAACTAACCTGGTGTAATATTTCAATATCAACCAACCATTATTGTTTTATTCATCTGATTTTAAATCAATCTGAGATTTGTAAAGAAGTAGTTTATTCGACTGGGTAGAATGCTCACAATCAAATCCGAAAAAATAAAGCTAAAGAAATCTTTTATATTTATCATCCAGATATGTTTGGAAAATATCGTTTTTAATCATTAGTTGTTTTTCTAACAGTATCTAAAAATTTAATATCATAAAGGCATTAAATTTAAAAACGCGACATATTTTGTCTAAATGCTTTGAGAAAGAACCTCCTACGCAAACATCTTTTCTACCGTCATCAATGAGTCTATTAATTTCAAGAGTTTAACCACAATATTCTGTGACGAATAGGTAACGTAAATGTCATATCATGGCAGTCTTTTCTAAAAATACGATTACTTGGTTCTTAGACACTGACCCTTTCAGTATAGATAAACAAATATAGACGATCAACGCTTATGGCAATATTAATACTCAAAAAGAGCAGTGGTATATCTCTCAACAGTCAGTGGAACCTCTAGTTCTCTAACAACCAATAGATGTTGCCACTACACGCTACAACAGCTAAAAAATAAACTTGTATTGTACCTATTGGACACGTGAATCTGTTTAGACTACAGCAAAGTGTATTTCTCGTTCGTAACAAACGTTGTATGTTGAATGGTTAAATACCAGGTACGCCCAAAATATTTTGATAATTTTCAGATATATTTAAATGTTGAATAACAAAAATTAATATTAAAAACTTTTTTTTATTATACGGGGTTGTACATAAACTTTTCGGTCGATTGAATCCAAACATGTAGGTAATTATGTTCAGTGTTATCTAACTTATAAAGCTTGAACTCTATTGATATACACTGTGTCCAAGATAAGGATGGGATAGCATTGGAATCTTGGAAACGGTAGGAGTTACAATGTCTGTTAAATTAGGGAAAAGTTGTCAAATTTAAACTGTTTTCAGAATTAAACTAACTTTAGCCGTTTTCGAGAACTTTTGAATAAACAATTTTTTGCGATTTTAGTTTTTATTTCTTTCTGACATTATTTTTACAGATATAAAATAAGTTCTCAGTATTTTTAGCTGTTATTTAAAATTATTCAAAAAAAAATCGCCATGAGATCTTAATAACTAGTTCATAATTATTGAAAAGAGTAAAAAGCTGAATTATGTAATATTTTTGTAATAACAAAAACCTTATAAGCCTTGTAAAATATCTATTTTTCTTTTGGTAGGTACCGCTTTTTTACAAAAGGTTGTTCGAATTAAATACTTTAATAGGCATATTCACAGTAACATAAAACTATGTCGATGTTGAGCAGACAATATGCCCGGTGAATCACAGTTCACAAATTTGGGTCACACTGCCGCCGATCACCACTGATGAATTGTGGATCAACGAAACGGCCCGTCTGGTGAAAGCATGGTAGTGTGAAACAAATTTCCAACATAACAAAAGTCTTGTTACTTTATGTAACAAGCAATTCGTAAATCGCAACTTAGTTCGAACTTCGATGTTATGATTATCGAAGAATCTCGTCCTCAGACGGCCAAAAGATGCGCTTGGCCATCTTAAAACCAGTACACTAACTGCAATTGCACTTTTGTAAGCGGAGCTTTGAAAAATAAATTTAACCATGACATTAAATATCATATCCTAATATGAAGTCTAAGGTCTTACCTTGATTTCTTACGCCTTGCACTACACTTAGCTTGCGAACAATATTTGCGAAATCAGGTGGAGATAGTATCGTAACCCGGCGTAAAAGCCTTATATTATGATGTTTGAAAAAAAGTAATGCATATTAAAAGCTTGATAAAATGTTATAGTTTTACTAACCAAACTTTAATTTTTCAGCGACAGCACAATTGTTCTATAATCCCGCCACACACCAAGTTCAACAAGATATAGAGTTGCCTGTAGATCAATACCAATTACCTCCAGTTTTTCAGAATTCCACGACATCGTATCATCGACAACTACATAGTGCTGATCAAATTAGTCGACAAGTTGTAAAGTAAGCATTAACTATACTTATAATCAGACAATATATGAGTCATGTTTTAAAGTCAGTACCGTTTTGGCATATAAAAAAACACAGTCTAGTTTTAATACCAACATTTTTTCTTGTGACTTTTATTCCATTTGTGTCAAAAATGTGATAAAATAGAGTTTTCTACATAAAAAAGGCATACTTGTTTTTTCTCGAAAAACTTAAAGGTTTTCGAGAAATTCGAGTTTGAAAATTTTAGGACAAAACTGGTCCTTAGTACACAGCATTAATAACATTTTGGAAAACTTTTCGTTAGCAAACTGTATTTCAATAATTTTATTAATGCTGTGTACTAATGACCAGTTTTGTCCTAAAATTCTCAAACTTGAATTTCTCGAAAACCTTTAAGTTTTTCGAGAGAAAACAAGCATCCCTTTTTTGTCTAGAAAACTTTATTTTATCACATTTTTGACACAAATGGAATAAAAGGCACAAGAAAAAAAAGTTAGATTATAATTGAGGCAAGGGTCCCCTCCGTTTACCCGCTTATGGTCATCCTTTTTATTCAATTTCATCTCAGTTTACGACATTTAACTGGGTGAATAAATATGCTACATTTGATTAATTCATCTTTACTTGTTTCGAAAATATTAAAAAAAAATCGTCCTCAGGCAGTCATCTTTGTAAATAAGGACTTTTCGAAAAATTACAATTTAGGTTTTTTTCATAATTAGACACTTAGCTCACAAATTTTGACCACCTATATCTTTCAACATAATTTCCGTAAATATTGAGACACTTGTCATACCGTACAAGCAGCTTTTGAAATCCTGTCTGGAAGAAATCTGCCGCCTGACTGGACAAGCATTACAGCACTGTCATTTTGACATCGTTTGCGTAGTCGAGTCGTGGCGTTGTCATCCCATACGCCTCCTCAAATTTAAGAATAAATAGAAATCACTGGGCGCAGTTTATAGTGGATGATGTAAGATCCATTTCAGCAAGTTGCTTGTCCTTTAATTTTCAATTTAAACGATCTGATATCTGGTTTTTTAGGACTGTATAAGTAAAACTCTACTTCATAAAAAATGCGACGTTTCGCTACTTATTTTGCAGCTTTTTTAAGCACTTTTAAACAATCTGTTATAAACTCTAATTGTCTAAAAGTGCTTGAAAAAGCTGCAATATAGACAGAGAAACGTCGTATTTTTTATGAAGTAGAGTTTTACTTATACAGCCCTAAAAAACTCAAGACATCAGATCGTTTATATATGTAAGATATTGCTTTTGAATACGATCATAGAGTAGTGCGTTAGAAACTCCAAATTTCTCAAAGAAATTTATATGAATTAGGAACTGTAATGACACTGTGATAATTATACGAAGGCAATTATTTTTTTTTTATCGCGGAAATGCATTTACGGCACGACCACCTGTTATCCGCAGGTGGCTGTGGGACTCAAGCTTGGGAAGATGGCCCAGCTAATACCCACTAAAACCTCTCCAGTGAAAGGAGCTATCCATTTCGTAGATACTCGGAGGGAAGACATCGTTTTCCTCCGGGGTCTTTCCTTTGGAGTGCAAAAGATTCAGGACTAAGTGTTCAATATTTATTGTTCACTCTATATGTTTAGTTTAATTGTTTACGTTATTAATTTTTAATTGTAAAAAAATATAGTTATCCAATGTTATTATAAAAAAAAAAAATAAAGTTGTCAAGTTGACTTTATATAAAAAAAAAAGTTATAAAATTATTCAAGAAAATTAATTAAAAGCTCGATTGAAAATCAATAGTAATAAAACGGTCATTCGAGCCAGAATTTGTAAATAATCTTATTACAGGTAAATCTGAATAAGTTACATGCTGCTTGTTTCATTCGTAAAATCCAGTAATTTTGTCTTAAATTATTAATTACCGTTTCTTGTCCATGATGGTAAACTTTTTCATGATGGTACTTAATGATTAAAGATGTAATTTTATGTTTAGGATCTAAAATTATAGGATTCTTCAAATTTTCTTCACAATCAAATAGATTATTTAGTCTTCCTGATAGGCGCAATATTCCATTATTATCTAAATAACTTGACATTGACCTTAATCTACTTGACTTGCTAATTTCTTCATTATTTTTTAAACATATTATTTCATGCATAAAACAGTCTTCTTGAATTCTTTTATAAAGCAAATTTTCAGCAATATTAAGTTCATCAACATCTAGCTCTTCTAAATTTGAAATTTTAGAATTTAACTTTAAAACAGATTTTCTTTGAATATTTTGGTTTCGAACGTTTTTAATAAACCTTAACATCCAAGCTGTTGATCGTAACAATTTTGTCCATTTTGAAAAATGTTCGTAATTTGGTATGGGTAGTGTTAACTTTAAATTCTGCGAATTAGTAAAAACGAATTCTTTTCTTTCCTCGAAATCATTTATATTAATATTTTCTAAATTTCTTAATTCTTCTCCCGGCCAGTTTTCTTGTGTAAGATAGAGAAATTTCGGGCCTGATAACCATCGACTTTCATTAGAAAACTTCAAATTATCATGCCTCTTTGTTGCTTCATCTGCGACGTTTTCTTTTGAAGATATGTATCTCCAATCGTTTGAGTTGGTTAAATTTTGAATTTCACCAACACGTTGTGCAACAAATACTTTAAATCTCCGTGCTTCGGCTTTAATCCAATATAAAACTGTTTTTGAATCAGTCCAATAAAAAACTCTTGAAATATTTAGATCTAAATTACGTTTTAAATAGTTACCTAACTGTGCTCCTATTAGACTTGCTTGAAGCTCTAGCCTTGGAATTGAAACTGGTTTTAACGGTGTAACTCTTGCTTTAGCATTGACAAAAGACACTTCAATCTGTTCATTTTCCTCGCATCTCAAATATGCAACTGTTGCGTATGCTCTTTCTGAAGCATCACAGAATATGTGGAGTTGTATATTTGACTTTAATCTATCTAAATTAAAATATATTCTAGGAACTTTAAAATTAAAAATGTGTTTAAGATCAGCTAACCATATTTGCCATTTTTCATTTAAAATCTCAGTTATTTCATCTTCCCATCCTAATTTACTACGCCAAATATCTTGTAGCAGTACTTTTCCTTGAACAATAAAATGAGATAAAAAACCAATAGGATCAAAAATCGACATTATTATTTTTAAAATCTCTCTTTTTGTTGGTCGTTTTTTGTTATTCAAAATATCTTTATTTATCTTATGGAATTTTGTATTGAATATAAAAGTATCATCTTCAGGATTCCAATAGACGCCTAAAATTCTTTCTATAGAATTTTCTGTATTCGAAATTAATGTTTTATTCAATTCATTTGGATGTGCCAATTTTTCTCTATCAATATAGCTTAAAATTTCTGGAGAATTAGAGATCCAATTACAAATGAAAAATCCTCCTTTTAAATGCACATAAATGACATCTTGAATTAATTTTCTTGCTTCCTGAATAGTATCTGCATTACCTAAATAGTCATCCATGTAATGATGTTTAATTATTGCTTTAGCTGCTTCAGGAAATTGTTCTTGAAATTCTGATGCATTTCTATTTTTCGCTTCTTGTGCCAAACAAGGTCCATTTGTGGAGCCGAAAAATACTACACCAATTTCGTATGTGTCAGGTGACCGATTTCTGTCCAATCCTCGATATAAAAATCTTTGTGCCTGACAATCTTCTTCACGTACTCTTACTTGTAAAAACATTTCTTTTATGTCAGCAGTAAATGCAAATCTTTTTATTCGAAAATTTAGTAAAATAATATGTAAAGAGTTATATAAATCTGGGCCTGAAAGTAGGCAATCGTTCAGGCTTACTCCATTTGATTTTGCAGAAGCATCAAATACAATTCTTAATTTAGGTTTATTTGGATTTAAAATACCAAAATGTGGTAAATACCATGTTTTAGGTGAAACGTTTAAAAATTCATTTTCTGAAAGTTTTCTGATATATCCTTTTTCCAACAAATCATTAATTTTGTCACAATAAGCTTTTCCGTAATCTAAATTTTTGTCCATTTTTCTTTCCGTGTGATATAACCTTCTCAAAGCATTATTTTTGCTTTCCGGAAGAACTATTGTTTCATCCTTCCACAAAAGACCTGTTTCAAACCTATCTCCAATTCTTTTCATTGTTTTATCTAATATTATTTTTGCACGTTTGTCTTCTTTTGACATTGGGGTTTCAAATTTTTCTGTAAAGAAGTTATTGATACGCCATTGTTCTTTTACGAGATCATGAAGTAAATCAAGATCGTCTTTTTCTTGGCTATTAATATAACATACGCTATAATTATTGTCACTTCTTTGATTGTAAATGTTACCATGTAAAGTCCATCCTAATAAGGTTTTACTTAAAGCTGGGCCATTCCATGGTCCAGAAATTGTCTTTCTATTGACAAGTAGTGGCCAATTATCCTGCCCTATTAATATTTTAGGAATAGCATTTATCATTGACTTTAATTTGTCATTTTTAAGATAAGGATAAGTTTTTATAATCTCAACTATATCCACAGTTTGACTTGGTAAAGAAAGTCCTCTAATAGTCCTAGCATGTCGAATTTGAAATATTTTTCCTTCATTTTGTTGACCTCGAATACTGAATGATACTGAACGTGAATCCTCTTGTTCCTTTGTTTGATTGTTGGTCCACTGGATACAAAGTGGTTTCTGTGTTCCTTCTAAGTTTAATTCATCTGCGATATCTTGATCAATTAAGGTAACTGTAGATGCATCATCTAGTAAAGCATAGGTTTGTAAAGTTTTTGAATTATATGATATATCTACGGGAACTATTTTTAAAAGAACGTTGTGATTATTAGAAATATGAAAATTGTTATCCATATTTGTACTTTGTGATGTTGATAGTTGATGATTAATTGTTTGTTCCTTTACATGTAACAAATTATGATGAAATTCTTGGCAATGATTAATTCCACAGAGTTTCTTCTTTTTACAATTTTCTTCTGTATGATAAGGAATTAAACAATAACTACAAATCTTCTTTGATTTTAAAAATTTCATTTTTTCTTCGTGAGAATACGATTTAAACATATCACATGTATTTAAATAATGCATATTTTTGTTACAACAAATACATCGTTTTTTGGCGATTGTTGTAAAAGTATTGTTGGGTTTGTTTTGAAATTTACGATACTTGTCATTGTTATCAGCATGATTGTCAAAAAATTTTGGCGTTTGAAACTGACATGCTGTCATTGCTTTATTATTTAACCATTTAGTGAATTCTTTTAATTTATTTACAGGATTTAGATTAGAAATATATTCTGCCCATAGCATTTTATAAGAATTTGGTAATTTATTAATGAGATCATGTAGTAAGGTAGGATTTCTTAAGTGATCTTCATCATTAAGCGATTCAATTGTACCAACGAGATTGTTTATTTCATCTGATAAATTTATTATTAAGTCCAATCGATCTTCTTTTACAATAGGGAAATTCTTTACTTTCTCTAATAGCATAAAAATTATTTGATGTGATTGTCCAAATCTACTCTGTAGTGTTTCAATAATTTTCGGAACATTATTAGGCATTATTAATAGATTTCTAACAGTTTTTAGTGCATATCCTTTTAAACATTTTTGTAGCCTAGAGTGATTTTCTTCTTGAGAATATCCACATATTTTAGACGAATTTTTGTATTGATAAATAAAATTTGGCCAATCCAATGGATTTCCGGTAAAATTGGAAGTTCTTTTGGAATTGATTGACGAGAAATCATTTTTTCGACAGAATTTAGTTGAGGTTGAGCGTGATCGATGGAATTAATTGATTTATTATACAAATGTTCTCTTACCTTGAAAGACTCTGTGTAATTTGTTAACTCAATATTTTGATTAGTAACATTATTTTCACACCAAGGATTTTTATGATTTATCCAATTCTCCATATTTGGTTGACACACTGACTCACTTTCCTTTGACTCAGACTTTTCAGACTCATCTTCATCTATTTGAGCAAGTTTTAGTGCTAATTGTAAATCTAGTAATTCTTGTTTTTTCTTTAATTCTTCTTGTTCAAGTTCTTTCTTCTTGATTTCTGTTTCTATTTCCAACTGCCGTCGTATTGCTTCACTTTTCTTACTGCTTACTTTAGACTTTTCCTTCGACTTTTTCGAACTCATCTTCACACTGCTACCATGAGAACTCATTGGTATTTGATTATTTGCAGGCTCAGATTTACCTGTAATAAGATTATTTACAAATTCTGGCTCGAATGACCGTTTTATTACTATTGATTTTCAATCGAGCTTTTAATTAATTTTCTTGAATAATTTTATAACTTTTTTTTTTTATATAAAGTCAACTTGACAACTTTATTTTTTTTTTTTATAATAACATTGGATAACTATATTTTTTTACAATTAAAAATTAATAACGTAAACAATTAAACTAAACATATAGAGTGAACAATAAATATTGAACATTTTATCCCCCGCAGTAATTATTCTGTGTAAGGAATAAATTACTCATTCATGTCTTTGAACATCTAGTACACAAAGCCTCGCTACAGGTCTCTTCAAAATATTCCCATTGCTCAGCTTTACGTCAGCAACACGTATTTTATTGTCCCGTCCTGCATAGCAAGAAACGACTCTTCCTTTTGGCCAAGAGTTTCTAGGTCCATCGGGATCGATGACAATAACCACGTCATTTTCTTTAACAGGTGAAACTTCGTTATACCATTTACTTCTTCTAACAAGAAATGGCATGTATTCTTGCGTCCATCTCTTCCAAAACAAATCAGTTAACTTTTGTGCAGCTCTCCATTTATTTAATAGATTTACATTTATGTGTTCAGTATTACAGCACATAGTTGATCTATAGGAATTACCAATTAGAAAGTGGTTTGGAGTTAATGCGATAATCTTATTACAGGTAAATCTGAATAAGTTACACTAAGTCCCCTTGTCTTTTTGTCTTAAAACTTGATTTGGGCGTCATGTTGTGTCTGCAGGATTTGTTGATGTCCTCTTAATTCTTGTCGTTCTTGTTCAACTTGACATCTTGGCCTCTTGAATCTTCAGGCTTGTTCTACTGCGTTATAGTCTACCGCTGTTCTAACTTCTAACCAGTGGATTGACATGAATTTCCGCCTTTTCGAAGACGGGAAGAGCTCTATCCCTTAAGTGCTGGGTAAGTGAGTTGAGTCCGGGATCAATACGGATGCGGTCGTTTCTCACGTACCATGGAGCGTTGACTGCCATTCTAATGGCTCTGTTTTTCTTGGCTTCCAGTTTCTTTAGGCATGTTGTCCCCATGCAGTTGAGGCATAGCTCAACATTGGACGGATCACTTCCTTGATCAGTGTGAGTTTACTTACCAGTGAAAACTTACGTCTCCTGCTGATCAGTGATAGTAGTGCATTGATGGCTGCTTGTCCTTTGGCTGCATTGTTTTCGATCTGTTTCCTGAAGGTTAGTCCTCTGTCTAAGGTTACTCGTAGGTATTTAGCAGTATTCTCACATTGTAATTCTTCATCGTTGATTGTAACATGACCGACTGATAGTTGTCGTCTATTCCCGCGGATCAGCAGGGCTGGGCTCTTCTCCGCGTTTCTCTTCACTTTTCATTCTTCTACCTGATCTGCCGCCCATTGGAGGTACCTGGTGATATTTCCTGGCTGTGGGCTCCAGGCTACCAGAGCTGTGTCATCTGCATAAATACCTTTTAAAATACTTGGTGAAATTTAATAATTTTTAAATAATGGTTGGTTGAAAAGCAGTGGCGGCGTGACTTTTTTTAAAGTGTTACCAAAACCAGATGTGAAAAATCTTATCTTTAAAAAAAAGTTTATTTTAAACCTCGCAAATATATTTTTTTGCTTATTTAAGTATTTTATTTAGATTTTTTAAATTATTTTTTTTTTCAATTAAAATTGCTAAGACTAATCCAGACATGTGGGATAAAATAAAGTAAATCACTATTAAATTATACAAGGAGAAGGACTTTTCAAATAGTTGATCGATTAGGCAGCGGCCCTCATCTAAGTATCTTTATTTAATTGCACGCACACTGTATCCCGCAGCCTATTCTGTGTAACGACTAACGAGTAACCAAAACAAAAAATGGTAACAAGCGTACATAATATCGCGACGCCCCCACGCTCTCGCGCTGTAGAATGTAGAATTCAAGTACGCGACCAGACACGAGTGGGGCCCGATCAGGTGCCGACAGACCATCACGCGTATCCATAAACGAAAGTGTTAACATTCAATCTAGTCTAAGCGAGGCAGATTTATCGTCGCGAGACGGTGTTAGATATATACGCATTTTGTTTATTATATGTACATATCTTATCTACGAAATGCATAACTCAGACAGTAAAGAGCGAATTATTTTCGTGGATTTGGTTAATTTCATTGATGAATTATTACATATTGCTGTTCATAATAAATAAAATTATTTTACAGTTAGTGGTCACAAAATATTAATTTTCAAGATTTTTAACTGTTACCAATGGTAACCGTGGTTACATGGACGCTTCGCCACTATTGAAAAGTATTGAGACCGACACCTATTAACCAGTAGAGGAATGCAAATTTATCTGCCATTTTATATTGAAGAAAAGCACTAATTTCATTAAAACATTCACATTTTTGCTTTCAATACTTTTCCAACCAACCTATATGATGAATACTAAACTCCTTAAAGTAAACCCATTTTAAACTATGACACTTATTTAGTTTTCCAGGGACGGAGTCAATTTTTTAGATAGCTTGATTTATTCCATGGATAATTCTGTAGGACGGTTTAACGTGGACTCCTTCCAATAATATTCATTCCCTAGCTTTAGTAATTGTAGAGCTTTGTTCTTATTTTTTACATTTCACTAACAATAATTTAGGAATTAATATTACAGTGTACAACCACTACAGCCAATAACAGAGGATGAACAGGCTAGTGTTATTACGTCAACATCCCAACAAAATCGGTACCAACAAGTAGTCGAGGAAGAAGACAGCACATTGGGCCAATAATAAACGAAATGAATACTTATTCCAATAAAAATAATTAAACGTATGTACATTTAGCTGGTTAAGAGTATAGAATTGGTTATTGTACAAAACGCCAAGCGTGGGTTTTACTGACTGATTGAGTTCAATTTAAATTTTTAAGTAGTTTTTAAAATTCAATACTAGAGTTATGATGCCAAGTTAAGGGCTCAATAAAAAAGAAAAAAGACCACGCGGCGTTTAAGAATTACGGTAATATCCTATATAAATTGGTTTAGTCAATTGCTAATGTATATACCTCAAAATGTTTATTTAATAATGATAAACGTGAGATTTGATACATATCTATACTACTGTACTTAATAATATTTGTACATTCAATTAGAAATCAATTTCACTTTAATTATTTATTTTTTTAAGGTTATGTATGTATTAAATTCCGAAAAAAATATATACGCGATGAAAATGAAAATACTATATTAATATATACGAGATATTCTGTAGGGTAAAATCTGTAAGAGTTACTGAAAGTAAAATGTTTTATACTATATGTAATATTAAATTTATTCGTGAATTACCAGTGCCATGTATAAATGTTTTTAAAGTTTAGAGTTAAGAATTTTGTAAAAAGAACTGTAAATTGTTGTGAACTAGTCTTTATTTAGATAGTAGTAAATAGAAAATATATACAGTATTTTAATTGTGGCAGGAAGATCTAGGTAGCCATACCTAATAAACGTATCTATAACTTCAAAATAAAATATGGGGTCGATATAACAAAATGATAAATTATTTAAGTTGAAAATAAACGCGAGTTTCAATAAGTTTTCTAAACTTGCCATCTTACTGTTTAATCTTTTAACTATTAATGTTAATTTATAGCCAACACATATACGATTTTCATGGGCACTATTTTAATATTTTCCCGTCTTTCAAACAAGGTTAGAATTAACTTACAGCAAAATCGTAGACCACTCTTCTGCAGGAAACAAACCAAAACGAATTCCCTCGCCCATTCATTTTCCATGCCATATCGTCCGTAACTATGTAGGATTTTCCATACTGTTATAATAGACAAATGTCAGCTGCCTCCTGAATGGATGTCCTCAAAAGCCTTGACCCGAACTTATCAAAACTGTGAATTTCATATGCTCGGAGTTTTAACGAGATTTATAACCTGGAACAAACTAACCTCCTTTCTAGTAGTAAAATTCGAGAGCTCAGAGAAAAATTAATAATATATCAGCATATATTTTATTTAGCAATCTGAACAATTTAATACAGTATTTATGTTTAACTAGCGATCAAACTTTATAGAATATACTTTTATAGAGAAAATTAAAGCAAGGAAAAATAGGGCAATACCTAGTTAAATATAATGCATCTACTAACCACAGTGAAGCACTCTGTATATTTTCAGTTAGTTTTATAATTATTGTATATACGATTTTGGAAATGAACAGATATTACTTATTATCAATATGGATCAGAGTAAATAAGACGCCAATGTGTCAACCACACAGAAAAAAAAACCTTGGTTCAGATAGATAAAAAACGTAAGCACCACAGGGACAGCCAAAACCTTGTCTACCCCTTCTAGAAAAATTTACTGGATAGACATTATGTCATTTAGATAATATTCTTGAATAGTTTACATATGCTTCTTGTCTAAAAGAGACAAACACTTTTTGTCATTTAAATAAAAATATATTGTATGCCAGCAAAGTTTATTAGTAATTTTAGTAATGTAGAAAAATTTACTGGATAGACATTATGTCATTTAGATAATATTCTTGAATAGTTTACATATGCTCCTTGTCTGGGAGAGACAAACACTATTTGTCATTTAAATAAAAGTATATTGTATGCTAGCAAAGGTTACTACTTATGTTAGTGATGATACTCGTTTAATGTCTATCCAGTAAATTTTTCTACATTACTAAAATAACTAATAAACTTTGCTAACATACAATATATTTTTATTTAAATGACAAATAGTGTTTGTCTCTCTTCTAGTAATTTTTTCTAGAAGGGGTAGACAAGATTTGGGGGTCCCTGTGGTGCTTACGTTTTTTTATCTGAACCACCATCAGGTTTTTAGTGCGACTCTTATTTATTTATTTTTTTAAAATAAACTTAAGCCTACTGAAAATCTTGTATTAGGTATAAGTAATATAAGCTAGGTATATATAGTCAAACTTCAATCTACACATGTTAAAGTGGGTAGGTATAATGCGGCTGAATCCTTTGCCGGAATTCCTGAGAATATTGCTCAGCACATAAACAACTAGGGTTGATCTTGGAAACGGTCGGAGTGACAATGTCGGTTAACTTAGAGGAAAGTTGTACAATTTAAACACATTTTAAATGGTGTTTTCAAAAGTAAAGTAAATTTAGCAGTTTTCGAGAATTTCTTAAAAATCAATTTTTTGCGATATTAGTTTTTATTGATTTCAGACATTATTTTTACAGATATATAAAAAAAATGAAAAGCACTTTCTCATTGTTGCTTTTTGAGGAGACTCGACGTTTCGTTTTCGAAAAACCATCAACTTCGATTTTTTAAATACGGCCCTTGATTTTCTATTGTTAAATTTAAAGCCATTTTCAATTCAAAAATAGGTGGTTTAAACAACTTTTCAGTATTTTTAGTTGTTATTTAAACTTATTCAAGAAAAATCGCCATAGTTTGGGACTTAACTGACTGAATGCAGAGTATATACCTAATTAGTAATTTTGGCAATAAAATTCTTTCGACGTTAATCAAAATTATTTATTATTATTTGCCAATTTATTTCTGTCAGCACATTTTATTCTGTACGCAGTTTTTTAAATTTAGTTAAAATTTTTGTGCTTTTTGAAATTATTAAAGAAACGCCTTTATTTCTTTTACGCAAAATAAGTGCCAAACTATGGCGGTTTTTCTTGAAGTTTAAATAACAGCTAAAAATACTGAAAACTTGTTGAAACCATTCCGTTACATCTATTTTTGTTTTGAAAATGGCTTTAAATTTAACAATAAAAATCGAGGGCCGTATTTAAAAAATCGAAGTTGATGGTTTTTGAAAAACGAAACGTCGTAATGAAAATTTGTAAACGCTATATTATTTTCATAAAAAAGTAACATTGAGAGCTTTTAAGTTTTTTATATCAGTAAAAATAATGTCAGAAATCAATAAAAACTAAAATCGCAAAAAAATTGCATTTTCTTAAAAAAATACCGCCTTGTAAAATATAGTTTATACCTAATTCATTTTCTACTATAAATATTATACATTTCAAGATCTACTAACTAGGTACTAGGTAGTTATCTAATTTGGGGACAAATAAACCTAAAATGTAAGTATTGGATATTTAAAAAAAAAATCGAGTTTTTCCGAAAAACAATGACGCTGAAACAAAAAAAAATTATCAAAGAAACTTTAGATTCCTTATGAGGAAACTAAGTAAAATAACAGATTCTACCGGTACGTACGAGGAATGATAAGACAATTCCAATCCACAACTCCTAATTCACAGACATTGTTAAAATGGTAAACAAATCAATACATACCTACCTTTACAAAAGAAAGAAAAAAGTCATACCTAGCTAAAATATTTATGTAACTTCTTTTGAAAAACTGCATTAATTTGCAAAAAATTAATCCGTCCCTGGCAAATTAAATATATTATCGTGAACCCATCTAAACTATTGTTTACTTGCTGTAAATGGAGGAATACCATATTAAGATTGATTAAATTAGAAAAAGTATTTTAAATTAGGATTAAGTACCTACTAAATAATACGTAACTAGATAGGTATCTATTGCCAAAGATTATATCTGATATTGCCATGAAATAAGATTGTTTGCATTGGTCGTAAAATTATAAAAATAAATAATTAAATAATAATTATTATAATTTACTTACCGAGAAAAGTAACAACGAGCTTCCTCAGATTCCAGCTAATTAATATTTCTTTTGTTTCCTCCATTGTTATTAATAATATATGAATATTTAACAAAACTCAACACACCAAACTAATCACTAAGTACACTTAATTATGTTGGATGCACATTGGTATAATACATATCTGTTACTGTCTGTATACCTAGTCCGTCCTCACCACTTGTAGAAATTGGGATATCAATATCTAGGTATACACTTACTATCAATAAATCAAAATTTAATATATTAAATTAAAATATCTTCAGATTAGAACACCAAATAACTAGATCCTAGTTAGAGCGACGCCAAGACTCTAATCAAAAAATACCAAAATGAAACCCCCTCCCTCTACACCAAGTGAGACGCGCTAGGTACAACGTGGTACACATAGAAGATGTTGTTGTCGGCACCTGCGTCTACAAAGGGATTTAGGTACGTAGACTAGCAGCGGGGACAAACACATTAGGTAGAATGGGGAATAACCGTTGGCTGGAATAGAATGACGACTTATGTAGACAACTATAGGTTCCCATCTCTACCAGATAAAATAATTCGATAGGTATTTTGGAGGATAGAAATTTTGTAAATGAGAAGTATTAGGTAAAATAACTATTACACAGATTTAATTAAATCAGTGCCTAATTTAGCTATGTACTTACATAGTTGTTAAAATCTTATTTATACTTAAATATTATAATGCACATACCTAGGTCCCTTAATATACTAAAGCAGATAAATAAAATTTATAGGTAGGTAGGTATATGTTCCTATTAGAACTAATTTAGTTTTGGGTTTCATAAAACGATTTTTGAGAATAGTTAGGTACGTATAGGTACCTACCTAATTACCTCATTAAGTATTTTCTTAATAATAATAGCTACACCTAAGTGGGTACGTATGGAAATCTGTAGGTGTACAATACCTAATTCAAACAGAATACCGAACTCATTTAGCGCAAATAAAATTTTATATAGGTTCACAATTTGAAATCTTATTTAACTAATGCACATACAAGTCTCGTTTAGATGAGAAGATATCAGCTTAGCAGGAAAAATTGTCGTTTTTAGATAATGTAGTTACTCATACTTAATAACTACATTTACTACTTTAACAAAAATTTTGCGAAAACTAGCAAATTCACCTCTAAATAATATTTTTTATTTGGATAAACCAAGTTTTTTTTTTCTGTGCACATGAACAAAATTGAGGCAAACAAAAAGGGAGGGTAATACAACGAGCATAGCGATTTTCTAACTTTTCGATACCACTTTTATAGTCGTCAAAACAGGCCTCAGTTTCAGCGATTATTTCATCATTGGACAAATTTATTTCCAATAAGCATTCTCTTGAGATCTGAAAACAAGAAAAAGACGCTGGGGCTAAATTTGGAGAATACGGTGGGTGGGTAAGCAATTCAAAGCCCAATCCACTCAATTTTACCATAGTTTTCATCGATTTGTGACACGGTGCATTGTCTTGGTGAAACAAGACTTTTCTTTTGCAAATGTGGCCGTTTCTTTGCCATTTCAGCCTTCAATCGGTCTAGAAGTGCACAGTACTAGTCGCTGTTGATGGTGGTGCCTTTTGGAAGGTAGTCGAGGAATATTATCCAGCTGAGAGTCTTTTGGGTTCTGGTGTGTAATAGTGAAGCCATTTTTCATCCATTGTCACCTATCGACGATAGAATTCCATTTAATTGCGGTTTAACAGCGCCAAACACTCCTCTGAAGCATCAATTCGTTGTTGTTTTTGGTCGACTGTGAGCTCACGCGGCACCCACTTTGCACAGAGCTTTCGCATACCCAAATGTTCGTGTAAAATGGTAAAAGCACTTCCATCTGATATCTTTACAATTTCAGCTAGCTCGTGCACCGTCAATTTGCAATCGTTCATAACCACTTAGTGATTTTTTTTTACGTTTTTTGGAATAACAGCCTCATTTGGGCGTCCACTGCGCTCTGCACCATTTGTACTGGTACAACCACGTTTAAATTCAGCAATCCACATATCTACCATTTGTCTCGATGGAGCAGAGTTCGGGTAATGTTAATCAAGCCATAGTTTGGTTTCCACTGTATTTTTTTCATCAAAAAGCAAAGCTTTATCAAAACTCGAAATTCGCTTTTTCCATTTTTTTTTCAATAACAAACGTTGCTTCACTAAAAATGCTATAACTCAGGAATCAATAGTCAAATTGCTGTCACGTATCGTTTGAAGCTTAGTACTAAATAAAAATCATATGGAAAAAAATCTAGTAACGCCATCTCTGACTCACCCTATGGCCTTTCTGAATGACCTAATACTTCCCCAAATATTGCAAATCTTATTCTTGGTACAGCAGATCAGCAACATGATGTATTTGCCACTGTTTCATTCTTCTGAAGCATTGTCCAGAAGTTTTCATAAAGGAGACGCTGATCTGTTAGACTTCAAAAACGAGTCTAGCTTATGTTACACAGCTGATGTATGCGTTTAACTCGGGTGATGCCAATCACAGATTCATAAAGTCCCGACGTTTTAGACTAATGCGTCGGCGATTTATGAAACACATGCAACCTTCCAACTTCTAAAGGGTTTCCCATAATGTTTTTTTTTCTTACAAATCTCTGTTATAGTTTGGGAACAAAATTAATTCATGATTGACTATTTCGCGTCCTTCATAATTTATGTTTTCTTTTGTATAGTGGGTTATAGGACTTCGTAAGAAAGTACACTCAATTAGGTGTCCGTGACGTTCGTGGCTTTATTTTTGCGTTTTCAATGCATCCAGTTAGAATGTACAATTAAAACAATTAAATGACATTTCTATATACAAATTAATGGTCAACTCTAACTGAATTGATCACTAATTGTGTATAGTAAAATTTTTTGGTACTGTTGTTGTACGAGTATATAGAAATGTCATCTAATTGTTTTAATTGTACAATCTAACTGGAACAATCTTGAAAAAGCCGAAAGTGATTGTACTTTTTTAGGAAGTCCTAATATTTTCCGGATCGGACCGTAAACGACCGGCCGATGCGCCAATTACTGAAATTATTGGAACTTACACCTAACGATCTAGCAGACACAGCCGTAAATATAACCTCAAAATGTTTTTAACAGCTCAAGAAACTAGTTACACCAATTTGATTCAAAACGAAAAGATATTCTTAGTTTGATATGTATGTGCAATTTCATATGTAAATCGCTGACGCATTAGTCTAATACGTCGGGACTTTATGCCCTTGCATTTTGCAATTATCTATTCTATTTTAGCAAGCAGCTATTGTTTTCTAAACAGTAAAACTAGTAATGATGCATAGGTAACAGCTAAATAGTGTATTATATAATAGGTACTTTGTCATTGGAGTTAGATACCTATTTCACAATATTTTTGTTATAATAATTAATTTAAATTTAAATGTAATCTTTCATTTTTTTATTTTTTTTTTTGAAAAACAGTGTAACTATAATCTAGAAAGCCAGGAAAAGGAGTTGATTAGCTCAGAAACGTTGCTAAAATAGAGTTACATCAGTATTTATTGTCCTTCACCTACCCATCATTATTTAACCATATAGCAATAAGTAAAACTAGTTTTTGTATTATTGAACTGACGTCTGTTGTAAGCTCGTTGTGATATTTATAAAATCTTTGATATTCTTTTGTCATTTGAGTTCAGGTTTTTATTTTCTAAGGGTTTATTCATAACTATACCAAAGTGTAATTTCATGCACATACGTAAATGCTGATTTGCAGCTAGTTTTGTTAATTTGTTTTTCTTGAAACCCATCAGTGTTTCATATTTTGAAACAATATCTTAACAAATTTATTCTTCAACAATTTTTTTTTAATTTCAGGCTCTGATTTGTTTATTTCCTATATAGTCCTATTTGTAAGTATTGCTTAGACAATTTGCTGTAAAAATATTGTTTACTAGAATACCCTCAATTTACCAAATATTATGTTCGTAACCCACTAGGTCTTTTTTTTTTCTACAAGAAAAAAATATAACTTTTGTTTTAGGATTTTTTATATTTTTATAACAAAATTCTTGTTGATATATTATAGGTATAGTCATTTAAAGAATACAATTTTAAAGTTAAGAATATCTAAAGAAATATTATATTATTATTTATTTTAATGTGTGGTTTAATTACTAAGATAATTTTAATTATGTAATTTCTTATCGGAAATATTATATTGATAAAAATATTTGCCTTATTTTCGAAGTTTAAATAAATATATTTAATAGAATCCTGGTGTATTAGTCTAGTAATTATCGGCTCTGGAATCGAACCTATTTGCATTAAAACATATTTGTCATTATTCGATTATCACAAATTGGTGCACTAACTGGCAGACTGAAAAATGTGTGTTGTTCAAGTCATTATAGTTTTAGTAGAATTTTTGCATCAAATATGTCTTTTCATCACAGTTGTGACATCTCCAGAGTTTACTATGTAATAATGTGTGGTCAACAATTGTGAGCAAATTGGTGACGTCTAATCATGAAAAAAACCTAAATTTTTCGAAAAGTCCTTATTTACCAAGATACAGGTGTTAAAGATGACTGCCTGAGGAAACGAGTAAAGATGAGTTAATCAAATGTAGCAAATTTATTCACCTAGCTAAATGTCATAAACTAACATGAAATTGAATAAAAAGGGATGACCATAGGCGGATAAACTGGGGGACCCTTGCCTTAATTATAAACTAAATTTTTTTTCTTGTGATTTTTATTCCATTTGTGTCAAAAATGTGATAAAATAAAGTTTTTTACATAAAAAAGGCATACTTGTCTTTTCGTTAACTGTATTGCAATAATTTTATTAATGCTGTTTTCTAAGGACCAGTTTTGTCCTAAAATTTTCAAACTCGAATTTCTCGAAAACCTGTAAGTTGTTTGAGAAAAAACAAGTACGCTTTTTTTATGTAGAAAACTTTATTTTATCACATTTTTGACACAAATGGAATAAAAGTCACAAAAAAAAGTTATGTTATAATTAAGGCAAGGGTCCCCCCCGTTTACCCGCCTATGGTCATCCTTTTTTATTCAATTTCATGTCAGTTTACGCCATTTAACTAGGTGAATAAATAAAATTATTGAAATACAGTTTGTTAACGAAAAGTTTTCCAAAATTTTATTAATGCTGTGTACTAAGGACCAGTTTTGTCCTAAAATTTTCAAACTCGAATTTCTCGAAAACCTTTAAGTTTTTCGAGAAAAAACAAGTATGCCTTTTTTATGTAGAAAACTTTATTTTATCACATTTTTGACACAAATAAAGTAAAAGTCACAAGAAAGTTAGTTAGGTTATAATTAAGGCAAGAATCCCCCCCCCGTTTACCCGCCTATGGTCATCCTTTTTTATTCAATTTCATGCCAGTTTACGACATTTAACTACGTAAATAAATATGCTACATTTGATTAATTCATCTTTACTCGTTTACAATTTAGGTTTTTTTCATGATTAGAATTTTGACCACCTTTTTTAGAAACAGCTTGTATATTTGCAGCTTTTTATTTATGTTGATCCTTAAAAAGCTCCCAGTTAAAGTGTTTATCAAATGCAAGTCTCAATTTGATTTAAAGATTGAAAATCGTTTTAATTGACAAATCTCAAATCGCTCTATGAAATAATAATGAAATAAAAAGAGAATCGTGGTTTCATATATTATACCTTTTTCTATTAAAACTTCGTTTTAAACAAGATCCACAATATCTACAAATAGTAAGGCTATGAAATCCACATAACTAATCATTTGATATCATTAGGTAATGTATTGTACAGCAAGACTCCTGTTCCAGGTTATTTAGCATACTTTGCAAAACAATGAAACAATTCTTGTCAAATAATGTATATTTAGTTTTCACTTTAAAGTTTTGTCATTAATTTGAAAAAAAAAAATGTTTCCACGCGTGAATAAAAGTAAAATATGTTCATATTTTGTGTGAAGAAAAGCCTGGAAAAAAGGAACAAAAAAAATCGGTTGTGTCGTCAAACATACACTATTGGACAAAAGTAGAGCAACACTCTCGAAAAATTAGACAAATCTCGATTTTATAATATTAAATGCATGATATCGTATTTAAATACGTCGTGTCTTAAATATCAACGTAGGCTGCTATTATCGACGGCAACTGCTTTTTCCAACAATCACAACAAATGAACTGATATTGACGTAAACTTTTAATATAATATTGTAATGCGTCAAAAGTAAAGCAACATTTTAATATTTGCCTAAAAAAGAAAAATTTTAGTGACAGTAAAGGTTAAAATATTTTTGCTGAGTTTATTTTATGTTTAATTAATATTTCTATGGTGCTGGATTAATCATGCCAAGAGGTATTCCAATTTCGAAAGAATTAAATCAGAGAGTAGTGATTGCACACTTGTAGGGTACAATACAAGTCCAATTGCAAGATGGGTTGTTTTTACCCAGAGACAGCGTATCCAAAATAATTTCAAGTTACAATGAAAGGGGACATTTAGAGAATATACCGAAATCGAGAAAAACAACAACTAGGACAGACAGACGCCTTAAAAGAATTTCCCACAACGATCCTTGGATGTCTGCACCTAGAATAATTGCTGAAATTTCCGAAATTGAGGATAGGCCACGGACAGTTCAAAGAAGGTTGGTAGACGCAAAGTTATTTAGTAGACGCTCGGCTAAAAAGCTCCTTATTTCGGCAAGAAATGGAGTGGCTAGGCTTGAATTTGCACGTGAACATTTAAATTGGACACTAGACGATTGGGAAAAAGTGTTATTTAGCGATGAAACGCGTTATAAAATTTTCAATTATGATAGAATGAAGCATATAAGACGGCCAATCAATCTAAGATTTCATCCCAAATACGTTCCACCGACAGGTAAAGGCAGTGTTTTCCATGGGGTTGTTTCTCATGGAATGGGGTGGGTCCTTCAAACTTCATTAATGACACCAAAGATTAATCTACACAATTAATCTTTGATGACACCATGGTTCGATTTGTCTATAGAGATCTAATGTAAATTGAACTGTTGTCTTATGCAGAGTGGAAAATGCCGTTGCATTTTATTTTTTAATAGGATTACGATCCAAAACACTTCCGAATTGTTTAAGAGTGGTTTCAACAAAATAACGTTCTGGTTTTGGAGTGGGCGGCACTATATCCTCAGACCTTTGATATTATTTAAAATCTATGTGAAGAAGTTCAGCGTGGAATTCGTACACAAGTATTCAGAAATAAACCATCAATGGTAAATAAAATCAATGGAGTTTTGAAAAACCTTTCCGAAATTACTGCCCAAAAATTGATTGCTTCAATGCTGCGACGTTGCTGGCAAATAATAAATAATAATGGATGCTCTATTAATTATTAACATAATACTTCTAGCTATTTTAATTATTAAATGTGTTTAATGTTTTTATATCGTAATATGTAAAATAAAATACTGTTGACACAATTTGTTGCTTTTCTTTTGTCGCACTTCATTTCTTCGATCTTTATAATTATAAATATTTCTGTACCTGCATTTCGTTTAAAGTGTACCAAAATATTGTGAAATATTACTAATATTGGGGATAATATTTCATTAAAATTAACTGGGGATTACAATAATATTTAATTAGTTTTTCAAAATTCAAAAAATAAAAGCACTTTGTAGCTCTACTTTTGTCCAATAGTGCATATATGACCTGCGTAACGAAACAGAATTTTAATAATTATTATTATTATAATTGTATTATTTTCAATATTTCCAATAAACTAACGTAGCAAACTAAATATTTTATTCAAAAACTACAAAAATATATTGCCAGGCCTGGAGTTCGAACCCATAACCTTCCGCATGCGAAGCGAACGCTCGATCAATGTGTTAAGTACCGGGTGTGCAAATAAGAAAGGACGCCGGCTCTATCTCCAAAACTAATCGTAATACGGTTTTAGGAATACTTTTTTTTAGTAAAAGCGGACAAGGGAAATCGTTGGAAAATAGTTTTAGTTTCCTAAAATGTCAGTTAGAGGGCGTAAATCTAACTCTAAATTAAAAAATACTGTTTACTTATAAATATACTTATATTACGTAAGCGTTAAACTTAATGAGAATGATCTAACTATAATTCTAAAACTTTTTCTTATAAACCTTTCTTCCCTATCTTCTTAAATAAATGGTGGCCGAGCAGGAGAGGTTTGTAAAAAGTTATCTTATACTTTCTTATGGATAGTCCGATTTTAATAAAATTGGGCTCAGTATAAAGGTAGTGTTTGGGAGTATCAAAAAAAGGATTTGTGCTTCTATTTATTTTTTATATATAGCCGCTAGATGGAGGTATACAACAATGACAAAAGCAACAAAAGAATTAAATCATTTTTATCTCAAGCTTTTTATGCCTTTGAGGACTATTTCAGAAGCGATATTGTAAAATTTTTCTAGATTTTAGTTTGATTTATTTTGTTACTATTTTAATTTGTTTGTAAGCCTTTCTTGCCTTTCTTTAAGTCGATTTATCTCATTTTTTTTATAAAAGTGAATTGTTGAATATGAAGCAGCCCCACAAATTTTCTCGAAGACGGACCTGGATTTTTTTAATTCTGAGTATGTCAGTTAGTTGCCAGACACCAATACACACTTTTAGAAAAAAATTAGATAAATCGACTTAATCATTGAAAAGATATGACGAAACATTGTTTTGGTGAAGATCCATAATTCACCCTGTATATTAATAATCAAAACAAGGAGACATTCTTTAATGGTCATTTGATAATTCCCTAACGTGCCTCTACTTATGGTAGAAGTATGTACAGTTCCTCGTGTCTCACCCTGTATAAGTAATTACTTAAAATTTAATTATAAGAAATTCTTATAATTAAATTTTCATTAACTATGGATGTAATATGTATACATACAGTGCAATCAAAATTTGCATACAATAATTTCACATTTCATCATCATCAATCACAAGCTGTTATAGATACCTGTGAAGGGTTGTTCGAATTTCGAAACACCCTGTATAAAACAATAGTATACATTGAGTAATAGTGTACATCATCGATAAAACTATAGTCCCATAAGTGAATCTCAGCGATATTAAAAGCAAAAGTTTCGCTTATCTTAGTAATTTTGGGTATAGCATCTAAAAATATCTAGCATATTTGACATTATTATTGAATGACAAGTACAACAATGAAATTCCATTGGAAACATGACCATATCAGAAAGAAGTAGGTATAATAACTAAAAAATTTAGGTACCTTTACCTAATTTAACATCTAAAAACACTTTTACGGTCAGCATAACATGTCTCTCAGAGCCATCATCGTGTCTGGAAGTATTAACGACGACTATTATTATTTCAAAACAATCAAAGAAGAGAGTATATAGTAAGCACAGGGACTTAAAAATAAGCATAAGCGGTGCCAATTATATTTCAAAAAGTAATTAATATGATTTTTTTAATTTCTTTGTCGCAATTTGGCATTGGAGACGATATCGATTCTGGTAAGCTAACGGATTTTAGTGCTACTAATTGAGAACATAAACTTAAAGTTCTTCAAGTATTATGAGTCACATCTGCGAACTGGGAACAAATTTGAGAATAGGAGAATAATTTTTTTACACCCCTTGGCCTCTTGCGAAAAGGGCTAGATTCGAATTGCAGTTTCAATTCTGTTTCAGTTTAACCACGTTCAAGCTGACAGGATAGACGATCAGCGAAACATTAGCTGGTGTAAAATAGAGGCAGGGTTTATCCACAAGAATTGTTCCTATAGGTTGCCTGTGGATGTTTCCTGCAAGGATTGACACCGCGTTTCGGTTACCCTTTTGGTTTGCAGACCAGAATAGAATCGAAATGGTACGGAAAGGTACTTTACCGCAAGCAGTAACGAAACAGTTAATAACGAAATACGGAGACACCAAAATCTCTAGCAAAAGGATATTAGCAGAAACGAAATCATTACTCAAATTCATTAATACTTCAGTATCGATCGGTGTTTTTCCAGTCGAACTTAAAAAATATCTAAAAAAGGGGATGCTGCAGATGTTGGAAACTACAGACCCATATAGCGCTGTTGAGTCTCATATAAAAGATTTTTAAAAGGGTAAAGTCGGATCAAATTCTCAATTTTTTAAATGATAATCATGTTTTGACAGATTACCAGCAGGAGGGGCTTCTCGACTGAATCATGTATAACCGATTTCGTTCAGTGTGTTCAGGACCTCACTGATAAGAGGGAATATGTCACTGCCTTATTCTTTGACTTGTCCAAGGCATTTGAAACAGTTGATAAAGAGTTTGTGTCCGCCAAGCTGTCTTGTATGGGAAACGTGAACAGCTGGATTTTTTCATAATTGAATCAACGTAGATTTCGCGTCAGAATAGGTTCGTATTTGTCTGAGTATGAGAATGTAAATGTGGGGACTCCTCGGGGTAGTGTTTAGAGCGCTCTTCTTGTTATTTGATAATGAATTACCTCAGCAACTTTCCTTTCCTAAACCCTTCATAAATGCGGATGATACATCTCTGGTCATATCTGATAGGGATCTTAAGGTTCTAGAAACAATGATTAGTTATAAACCGAAATAAGACGGTGTTGATTCAATTTAACGGATATAAACCTCCTCTGGACTGCGCATTTTGGGGGTGCCTGAAAGGCTACTGGTTGTTGCGGTCGACGAGAAATTGAGCTGGTAACACCATATAGATAATGTATGTAAGAAGCTCAATCAGCAATCCTTTGTGGTGCATTCTTTGAAAGGGAACATGAACTCTGCAGCCTTGATAACAATATATTAATCTCCTGGGGTACGTCTTGCGAGATGTTTCGTGTTTTTGTTATACAAAAAAGGATAATACGTTCAATATTTAATCTACCTTATAACTTCTCCTGTAGGGACACCTTCAAAAAAGAAAGCATTTTGACAACGCCGTGTATCTATTTGTTTAAGCTGTTAACGTATATACATTTAAGAACCGTCACCTATTATCAACTAATGGCTTGCACCATGACTCCGCCACCAAGGGCCGAAGTCAACTCTACTGTCTAGGCCTCATCATAAGTTTTACAGGTCGCCTCTATTTGATTTTCGACATCTGTGTGGTAAAAATCAACCTCTCTTTATCACCATATTCTTCAGTAGAAACTTGTTTGTTCCTTTCTAATAACTTCACAAATCCAAAGTCTGTAATTGCAGGAATATTTATGATTAGGTACATAATTTAGCTTCTGTAGGATTACCAGAGTATGGCCATTTTGTAACTGGTGTTCGTTAAAAAGATCATGGAGTGACAAGACCTAAGATTAGTAAAACAATTGAACTGAGATGAATGAGATTAGATGGATCCAGAAGCGATATAGTCATTATAAATTTATTGTATGTCTATCGAACAAAACAAGATGACTACAAAATCAAAATCATGTATGTATTCTCTGATTTGGAAGAGCATCAATGTTATTAAACTAAGGCAGGGGTCTCCAAACTTTGAAGCCTTATAGGGTCATAATGAATTTTTCAGTATGTTCCAAGGGCCAAAACAGTTTTAATTTTTCTGTCCTATAAGAAAAAAAACCTTGAATGCAGAACGTTCAAATATAAATGGAACTTTCAGCAATGCACAGTACTACTTCTTCTCTTCTAAATATAAGTGATGACATAATTAGAAATGTTGATGTTGGGAGAGCCTCAGTCCTGGTACTCTTAGATATGTCCAAGGTTTTTGACTCGGTGAACCATGAGCTGCTGTGTGCAAAGTTGAAATACTATGGTGTTGCTGGCTCCGACCTGATCTTCTTTGGTGTCCTATCTTTCGACACGTAAGCAGCTGGTTCGATTACGCTCTGAGGTGTCGTCCATTGGTAGCATTACATCAGGTGTTCCCCAGGGCTCCATTCTGGCTCCAATCGTTTTTCTCGCATAAATTTCCGATATTTCAAGGTGCGCAAGTATTCAGAATTGCAGTTCTATGCTGATGATGGTCAGTTAGTACATCACTTTGATCCAAGCGAGGTCAATGTTGCAAATACGCGGATTGATTATGACCTTAACAATCTACGAACCTATTGTAATAATCACAATCTTCAGATAAACCCTAACAAAACTCACATCGTTCTCTTTTCCCAAATTGCTAAATATGAGTCCTTGAAGGAAGACCTTAAACTAGAAGTTAATAAAATAAAATTACACATATCTGATGAAGCTAAGAATCTTGGACTAACTTTTGACAGGTTTCTTAGATTTTACATACACTTAAAGAATATCAATAGAAGGGTTTTCTCTTGTTTTAAAGTGCTGTACGCAAGTCGCAAAATCCTGAATTTTAAAACCAGGAAGAAGCTGTGCGAGGCGATAATTATGCCTGTTTTTCATTATGCAATGACCGTTAAAATAAAAGAGCTTCACTGGCTCAACGCGGAGAATACTTTTAATTTTTTGTTCCTAACGTCCGTTAAAAGATTGATCAAAAATAACGTTCCACAGTATTTGATCGGAAAACTTGTCTGGCGCCGTGATCTGCGTCAGAGATCTTTAAGAAACGAGGAACTTCTTTCAATGCCCCGCCACCGCTCTGCCTTGTTCCAAAGGAGTTTCATATACAATGCCGATCCCAATCTGAAGAGCATCGGCCCGGACAGAATTAATTTGTTTAAAAAAAGATTGAAGACTTCCCTATTAGACAAATAACAACTTATAATCCTACATCAGTTTGATGGTATAATTTTAAATGGTTATGAGGTTGGCTGAGCGAGTTGTTGGGAGTCTCGTTTCAGTTTGTTACTGGAACTGTGTTAATTTTAACTACTAGGGTGTCCTGTTTAAAAAAAAAATTTGGATATTGCAAAATGAAATTTGATAGATTCATAAGATGATCTGCGTCAGCATGTATAAATTTGAAAGTAGTTTTTTTCAGTTATGTCATCGTCAAAAACATACATAATCTAATATTTGTACCTATAATTGTATACATTTGTTCATGATAGTTTCGCAATCAATTATTGAATATTGTGGTAATTTTTGGATAGTGCTATCAGGCTAAGTAAAAGGTAAATTCTGAACAAGAGTCTGCAACTCGCGCCAGCTTTCGTGTGGCTCTTGGAATCGGAAAACGTGGAAAACCATTCACCGATGGAAAAGTGCTTGATTACAGTAGCCGAAGACATATTTATTTAAAAAAGTGTCAGTTTGTCAGCAAACACCGTGGCTGGAACGTTGCAAGACACCACAGAAAATATATCATCCCAACTTTCTGACAAAAACGGACATCTTCAGTGGTTTTCTCCAGCCTTGGATTAGTCAACGGATGTGTCAGATACTGCTCAGGCGTTGACTTTTATTCGTGGAAAGCTATGAAGAACTTCTTGATATTGATAATATTCACGGTACGACCACTGGGGCAGATATTTTTAAGGGAGTTGAAAATGCCATTAATACAAAGAACATTCGATAGAAAAAACTTGAAATCTGTCAATTGATGGAGGCAATAACATGTGTGGTAAAAATAAAGGAGTCTTGCATTGTATCATTCATCAACAGTCTTAAGCTGTCGGGGGCCGGATTCATGGCACTGACGGTCCGAAATTTGGCCCGCGGGAGGTAGTTTGAAGACCCCTGAACTAAGGCATTGGTATGACGGCTATTGTGCAATTCGTTTCGATCTTATTATGAGTTCGTCTGAACAGCAGTAATTAAGCATGTTAGCTACGTCTTTCAGTTTGCTACAGGGAAATGAAATATAACACTTTTTGCAAAATGTTGTCGTTCCCGTTTGCATCTTGTTTTCCTTTGCATTCTGCAGATTTCAGCTTTTTTTGTCCGATTTTTGAAGAGAAGCATTAGCTTATTATTTCTTCTCCTAAAGTCAAGCTTGAAACCAATCATTAGGTTATCAAACTTCAGTACCAAAGTACAAAAATAAACAAATTGGATTTGCGTCCGTAAATAATTTAAGGTCGAAGTAATTTTTTAGTGCCTCAGTTTAATTGTTTTACAAAATCTTTGTTTAGTTACAGACGCAAATTCTTTTCAAATTATATTATTTAACTACTAATATTACTAAAATATATACACACCGCTGGTCTTCACATTGACAATGGCAATACATTTTCATCATTCTAACCTACGCATTCCTGCGCCTCTGAACCGGGTCGCGAGTTGCGAGTGCATTTTCGTGCTGGCCACAAACAGTTCCTGGAAATCAGCTATACGGCATAATAATATAATATGCATGTGTCTGCCATATTATACGACTGGTCGTTGGTATATAAATAAATATAAAACTGGGGTGTAATTTATTATAATGCTTGATGGTAGAGTTGGGTTGGCTGATAAGCGTTTCGACTGCATATAAGTAATTCCGAACTTTCGTTCTTTTGCGCGTTTTGTAAATCAGTGGAAAAAGTTTTATAAATCTATATGCATGTATACCTAAACGGTAAAAAAATATTTATTTTTTTCTAAAAAGCAGCAAATTAAAAATTTTAAGTAAGTTCCAATTAGTAATGTAATAAATAAAATGGAATAATAAAATAAGATTCCATTCCATTTAGAATTAGAGCATATAGCATATTTATATTAGAGCAGAATATTATAATGGTCGACCAATAGTCTTCATAGTCACAAGGTCCATTTGGTGTTTGGTGGCTGTTGGCATTCCGAAATATTTCTTTAGGGATTTAAAACCTAATAAAATATACTAACCTTATTATTTTTTGGCTTCAAAATATTGATGTAAGAAATCGTATGTAACAATCAGATTTTTTTAAATAATCGTCTTCGTTTTAAATGCTTTTGAAGGCTCTTAAGTCCTGTTATTTTGGTTCCTAAGTAATTTAGAAATAATAATGGGAGCAAAGTAAGTTTACGAACCTTTTCTGTCTCAAGAATATAATAAATAAATAATACTCACATGGCTTTGATGGCATATCTCCTTTTTAAAGAAGGAGGACCTGTGATATTGGAACACTTTCCTGTTCTAATAACCCAAATATGGAACCGTGTCTGCTGAAATGCCAGATGCTTCAATTGTCACTAAATTTGAGAAAGGGGATAGATCCGTATGTGGAAACTATCTCTCTCCTCTCCATCGCCGGAAAGGTTCTTGCAAGAATGTTGTCTTCTCCCACTCTCGGCAGGGTGCCCGCGCGTAACACAATGTGGTTTTAGGTCCTGAACTTATAGAAACAATGACTTCTCGATAAATCCTGAGGCAAATGTACCCTATTTAGTTTAACCACGCTAAAGAAGCTACAGGATGATCAACGAAACCTAAAGTGGTGGAAATTTAACGGAGCATTAATCCAAAAGTATCGATTCTATAAGTTTAGTTGCCTATGGAAGTTTTCTGTGTAAAAATGTCGTAAACGTTATTAGAACTGTTTGTGAAATATTATGCAATCATTTCATGGTTCATCAAACAGGTCAAAATCAAAAAGGTTGGCATATTACTCCAACTTTTTATAACAATTTTATACATACATACATATATATATAAATAAATTCGCATATCTATTTTGATTCCTTTCACATTGGAACCTTTCTACATCCCCTAGAAGGAGTGGGTTTAGAAGAAAACTATCCGCGTATATTGGATAACCCGCCGATATGTGGCGCAACTGACTACTTTTGATGTCTAAATTGTAAAAATTGAAATATACATTTTTTCACATATAGCATCTTTTTGTATCTTTACAAAATAAGGTTTTCTTGATTCCAGGCTGTATATTTCCTTTCATAATCCGCACAATTTTGTGTCCAATTTTCAATATATTTTTCATTTTACAAACTATTTTGAGTCTGGCGTTGTTGCCAAGTGATACACATTTCTGTTAAGATTAAATATTCATACATGATACGTTTTTAACTCTATTTACAGTATATTTGTATTTTTTTGGTAAAAATGATTATATCTTTAAAAATTAAGCATTAAATTTGCAAATGTACAGTGTGGTCAATTTATCTTGATATCATTTTGATTATTTGATGTATTTTTTTATTTTCAAAGATAGAATGCAGAACGAAAAATGTATTGTAGGGTATCTTGCTAAGTTTTTTGCTAGTAGAAAACCAAAAGACTGTCATTTTGGAACAGATACGAGCACAAGTGCGTTTTTTTAACACGCAGATTATTGAATGCTCGTTAAAGACTGTGGTTTATTCTGATTTTATTGATATATGACACTTTATGTATTGTATCAGTAGTTTTCGATTAATTTGCAAAAAATGACCGAAATTTTAGCACTCAGGCCTATGGAATGATAAACATCAGTTTGAGACACATTTTATTCTAATAATTGTACGGCAGGTTATATGAAATCAAAATAGTATGCCGTATCAAACGGCATGATTACTAGGGTGGGCCGAAAATATGGATTTTTAAATTTATTTTCGGAATTGTGAAAAAAAGTTGTATTTTGTTATTACAAAGAAAAAGTTTTTTGATTGAAGTGCATCTTCTGTCCCCTACCATAACCTAAATTTATAAAAATGTCTAAAATTCAAAATTTTTTATTTCGATATGGAGTAGCTCGAAAGTGCTTGCTTTGGATATGTTAATCAAAACACGTATGTAAACTTTTTTTACTATCAGTTCATATTCTACCCCCTACCGGTCCTACAACCTTAGAAAAAAAAAATAACGACCTTTTTGAACGAACGAGGTTAAGTAGCAAATGAGCTGCTGAGTTTTCCAGGATTCTGGTTCGCTAAGCCCGCCGAACAATGACCTTAAGATATTGCGAGGCAAATTTTGTTAAGGTATCTCTGATCAGTACTTATGTCGCAAATATTTACTTCTGGTAATTTGCAGTCAATAATTTCATATTTTATAACTGATAAATTTTCACAGTGGGCTGTAAGCTTTCCCAGTCGAACTGAAATCCCCTTAGGACCCGTTGTTTGTTCATCATTATGGTGAAAAATATGTATTAAAGGTAGCTCATTGCCATGACGCTGACAGACGACTCGTTTTAAAGGATGTCCTAACTTTGATTCAAGTTGAGCTATGACTCCATTTTTTGATCCGGTGTTGACTACTGTGCCATCACAAGCCACAACTAGTAAGTCATATACCCTTTCCTGTACGAATTCAACTATACTTCGACAGATATCTTTTGCTGATCCAGATGAAGGTATTGTGTGTCCCAGAAACACAGAACCAAAGAAACATGTTCTTCCACTAACGTTCTTCTGTGAAGCCTGCCATCTATTTTTTCAAAAGACAATGTTTCATGTTTTCGCCCGTCAAAATAAATTGAATTTATTGCTTGCCTGGATTTTGAAAACTGTATGCAAAATTTTATTTCTTAAACTCTCTCTAGCTCTTTATAATTTATTTGTATCTATTACTTGCACTAAATATTTTTTTTATTAGTATAAATTTTTTAGTTCCTAGATTGAATACTAGATCAAATGCGACATTTTATTTAGACAGAGCTAGAACTAATGTGTTATTGAGATCGCCTGTACATATTATGTGCAATAATTTTGATTCAATTTCTAGTAGATGTGACATTTTTACAACGTCAGAATATAACCTTAAAATGTTAGCTGCAGAAACATTTATAGTGTAAACGTGTGTATTGCAAGTTTCTTTGTGTATTTAATTAATTTAATAGTTATTGATTTTGTATGTATTGTCCTATAATTGGGAAACTGTTGGGCAATAAATGCTTTATTATTATTATTATTATAACTGTTAATTCTAACAGGATGATTTTAAAAAATACCATTTCTATATTTGCAAATATTTTTCAATTCACTTACATCTCAAAATCGTCAAATATGCTTCAAATCCAGGAACCTACGTGTGTTGCAATTGGCCCATTGATATCTTGATATTTTCGTTTCTTTCTATACTACAATCACGAGTCGAGCTACTTTTTAATTTAACGACAACGACCTCGAAAATCGCAATTGCCACCCCAAAAGTCCACAGTTCCAAGGAGCAAATAACACTTTAATGTTTACGCGTTACCGGAGAACGTTGTTTGATTTAAAATATCTGTAACAAAGAAAACAATGTTTAGTTATCAACTTAAGCGGATTATTTTTTTTTTCGAATATATATTATGCCAAATATTAATGAATTTATTTGAAGAGTACATACCATGTGACTAAACACATCGGCATTAAACTGCATTCCTCCAATCCATTCCATGCTTAACCTTAACTAAACTAGGGCCTATGGGCACTCCTAAAATGTACAAAAAAAATTGTTTTAGCAATGTATACAATCATTTAAAGTAAGTTATAAATAAAGTCAGTTTAAGACATGGGTTTTGTGACAAGTCTTTACAACTACTTTTAGAAATTAGGTAGAAGATTTCTAAATTTAAATATGTTGATCTAAGTAAGAAAAAAATTATGAATCAAAAAAGATTTTTAGTATATCCCGCTCGCGGGGCTTGTGCATTATCCTGCAGTTCTAAATAACTTTTTTTTTGGAATTTCTTTCTCGCATGATCAATAAGTAAGTAACATAACTAGCTGTGGACTCCAATAAAATCATTTTTTTTTTGTGATGACACTTATTGGAAAATAAAGTTATGTATTATTAATAATATATAAAATCAAACTAACCTGCAATAAGCAAAAATATTTTAGTGTCTAGATTCATTTCGGGTTGTAACAGTATCGCAGTTGGTTGTTTTGCTTCTTTTCATCAACATTTCCATTGTTTGGAATGAATTACGAATGAATTACATTATTGCTATACTCGTTACAGGAAAACTCCATCTGGAAAAGCAATTTGTTTTAATTTTAACAGTCAATACAAAATTATTTATCAACCAACCTGCTTAAAGTAAATCACGTTTGAGAATTCCTAAATGGGTTTTGTGGCTTTGTGATGTTCATTATATCGATCAATATAATCTGAGAGTTGATTAAGGCTGCTCTATGGAAATGCTAATACCTACTTGTCTCTTTTAATAATGTAAAATCAAATTCCAATTATTAGAATTATAATTCCACATGAGAATGGACTACTTTTTCAAATTACTTCTATCTTTATTGAAATTTATTTATGATTAAATTTTAATTTGAAACCCGGTGATAAAAACAAACTTAAAATTTTTAAACAAGTGTGATTTTAAAGTTGTGTGTAAACATAACAAAAATGAGTTTAAAACGACTTGGTTTTGTTAAACTTAATTAAAATGTTTTGAAACTAGAAACTTTAAATTTTATAACTTCAAATGTTCTTCTTATTGATTACTGTAATATATTTTCTGCCTGTTATGGTTCTGAAATTCTTTTACTCGAGAGCACTTCTGCAAAAAAAGTAAAATTATTATAAATAAGTTGAACACAGGGGTATATGTTATTTAAAAGGACAACTTGGATATTTTTTAAATAGAGTTCCACAATGATTGATTTGGTTACATTTGTAAAATGATTGTGATTTTAGAAGAAAATTTAAAAATGTTATAAATAGTAATCAGAATGTAAGCAGCTATTAATCTTTCGTTGAATCACTGTTAATATTAACTGGATGATTTTAAAAAATACCATTTCTATATCTACAAATATTTTTCAGTTCACTTACACCTCAAAATCGTCAAATATGCTTCATAACCAGGAGCCAGTATGTTGCAATTGTCCAATTGAAATCTTGATATTTTCGTTTCTTCCGATACTACAATCACGAGTCGAGCTACTTTTTAATTTAACGACTTCGAAAATCGCAATTGCTACCTCAAAAACTCACAAAAGTCCACAGTTCTGAGGAGCAAATAACACTTTAATATTTACGTGTTACCGGCGAACGTTGTATGTTTTTAAAATATCTGTAACAAAGAAAGTATTGTTTAGTTATCAACTTAAGCGGATTATTTTTTTTCGAATATATATTATGCCAAATATTATTGAATTTATTTGAAGATTACATACCATGTGAATAAACACTTCTGCATTAAACTCCACTCCTCCATTCCATTCCATGCTTAACCTTATCTAAACTAGGGCCTATGGGCACTCCTGAAATGTACAAAAAAATTGTTTTAGCAATTTATACTTAATCATTTAAAAGTAAGTTATAAATAAAGTCAGTTTAAGACAAGTAAGTATTTACAACTACTTTTAGAAATTAGGTACAAAATTTCTAAATTTAAGCAAGAAAAATAATTATGAATCAAAAAAGATTTTCAATGTATCCCGTTCGCGGGGCTGGTGCATTATCCTGCAGCTCTAAATAACTCCTTTTTTGAAAATTTTTTCTTACATAATCAATAAATAATTAGACTATTACGAACATAACTAGCTGTGGACTCCAACAAAATCGTAAGATATCAGGGATAATTTATTGGATATACTTAAAGTAAATTATCATAAAAGATTATAATTTTAACTGAAATATAAAATATGCTATATTATGCATACTACATACAAATTTCATACGCTACTCTCGTTATTTCATATATTATACGAATATCACAAAAATAAAACTTGGCTTCTTTTCAACGCATTTTAAACTACAAAAAGTTTGCAAGACAAAGAAATATTCAGCAAATTAATGATGAAGTTAGCACCTTAAAAATCGCTATTTACCAACATATTTTAATAACAACCAAATGGCAATTGACATAATGAAACCAAACATTAATACAAATTCCAACTTGCCAAAATCCATGGAATGTTATTAGACGATCGAGGACTGATGAAAGTGCGTGAGTTGGCTGAGGCTGTAGGCATCTCAACTGAGCGAGTGTATCACATTTTTTTGCATATGAAAAAGCTATTCATGCTGTGGTTGCCATGATTGCTCACGATCGACCATAAACACAACTGTGTGACCACTTCCAAGGCCGCAAACCAAACGAGTGTTGTTTCATTATCATTTAAAATGATGTTACTGCTAGGTGTCTATTTTTAAGGCTTTTTAGATACGTAGGATTTTTATTTATTTGTATATCTTTTGAATCCCTACACTACACTAATTTTTGTACAAAAAAAAATGGCTTCCTTTAAAAGTGAAGAAATTATCAAACCACCCTCGTGTAATTTAATGCATATATCCGGCACAAGGTACGGGCTTCGCCTGTCTAATTATTAATCGCATCGAAAAAATTCCACAAAAGTAGCTATTTCGAGCTACAGGCTCTGTTCGCCTTTAAACAGTTATCAATATTAAAATTAAAATAACTTACACCTAATACGCCTTCCTGTGCTTATACTCCTGCATACCATTTTCCATTCCAATACTACTACGCTTCACGTAGATCAAAGCACTATTTTTTTTCGCAAAGCAACACTTTTGGATTAAAAACGTAAGTAGCTCGACAACATTAGAAATCACATACGCATTTTTGTAGACACGAGTATTATATCACATTACTATTACGCGATGGACCCGATGACGCGACGGTGATAAATATCTGCAACATAAAAAATAGAAAATGTAGTAATATCAATTTGATCAAGATCAAAAACATAAAACACTCTATGCCAAACGGTACCTATTGCAAAATAATGATCATGTACACAAAAATGTCTTCTAGAAACTATAACACACCATTGCAGTTGGTCGAAAGATGGTATACTGATGCAAATGTAAAATCATAAAAAATTGGAAAACTTATTGAAATATAATACATTTTAAAATATTATACTTATATCCATAGGGTCTGTAAAAGTACTCATGATAGGTATAGGAAAAGTATAATCAGCACAGTAATCAAAATTCAGGGAGATACTAAAGTCGATAGGGGCTACATCGCATCGGATCTTTTCAAGATAATCGCACTTCCGGTTATACGGGAAGCTGTGGTCAACTTGCTTATTTCAAATAGAACAATCTATATAATATTTCATTTCCTGCCTAAAATTCTAGATACTCAATTTATGCATTATGTACCTAAGTCTAGCCGTTTTTTATGTATTTAAAGTTGTAGGTCTAAATTACGTTTGACGGTCGACAAAAAATCGTTATTTTTCCTTATAGAGAAATTTTAAATACTTAATTAATGTGCATGAAGATTCTAGTATAGAAGTTTATTTTAACTGCATTCGTAACATCTCTTGTTACTATTTTTTTATACGGTGTGGTCTCAAAAAAATATTAAAAAGTAAATTAAAAAACAGTAAAAATTCATTTTTTTAAAATGTAACCTATGTGGTTTGGCAATTTTACCTAATTTGACATTAAAAATAAACAATTTTATTAAATGTCGAAAATGCGTAGTTTTCAAAATTTTCACAAGTTCACATGTTTCTTTCCAACTGACCTAGTCGGCTATGAAATTGTATAAGGAGAAATTTAAATAAAATGTTAAACTTAGGATATGACCAAAGTGAACTGTTAGAAGAGAGTTTGCAGATTTAATTTTTATTCATATTTTCCTAATTTAATTTCAACTTGATTAAATTTTGAACTAAAATATATCAAGAAACTTCTTGATGTAACCTATTCGGTTTTTTTTTTCTGCCTTAGTTGTGGAGAATCGGTAAAAAAACACACAAAGTTTCATTTAAAAGCAGAGGTCGCCCTGAATCAATTTTAAGCACTTCTTTAAAAAACTGGTGCCCTTGAGGCACGAATAGCTTTCCATACAGAAATATATCTTTATCCTTATACTTCTTAATAATGACCAGGGGCGAACAGTGCTGCTGGGCTGCAGCGCTTGATGTTGACGCCAACTATTGTTGTTGAATTATTATTATTATTGTATAGTTTCTATGAGTAATTTAGTAGACTCGTTTATGAAATACTTAGGGCATATATGTAAAAGAATGTAAGAAAATATATTTGTGAAATGGGCTTGTTTAACAAAACAAGACTTATATTCCGAGAGTTTGTCTGTCAACCACTATACTTTCACCAGACGTGCGTTTCGTCGATCCACGACTCATCAGTGGTGATCGGTCAGTAGTTCACAGCCAAACTCTCGTAAATAATGTGGTATATACCCCACACGGTACAGAGATGTAAAAGGATGTGTTTGGCGACATCTAGTTTTCGTTGGTAGTACGCCGAGTGAACAACAGTTCCTATATCGGCTGCCTGCGAGGTCACTGACTCCATAAAGCAACTACCAACACATAGATGCACCGATACTCCCTTAAGCGGGATCGCATATATTTGAAATGGGCTTGTTTAACAAAACAAGACTTATATTCCGAGAGTTTGTCTGTCAACCACTATACTTTCACCAGACGGCCGTTTCGTCGGTCCATGACTCATCATCATCCACTACCAACGAAAAGTAGATGTCGCCAAACACATCCTTTTACATCTCTGTACCGTGTGGGGTATATACCACATTATTTACGAGAGTTTGACTGTCAACTACTGACCGATCACCACTGATGAGTCGTGGATCGACGAAACGGCCGTCTGGTGAAAGTATAGTGGTTGACAGACAAACTCTCGGAATATAAGTCTTGTTTTGTTAAACAAGCCCATTTCAAATATATGCGATCCCGCTTAAGGGAGTATCGGTGCATCTATGTGTTGGTAGTTGCTTTATGGAGTCAGTGACCTCCCAGGCAGCCGATATAGGAACTGTTGTTCACTCGGCGTACTACCAACGAAAACTAGATGTCGCCAAACACATCCTTTTAAATATATTTGTGTTTGTTTAAAGTTTTTCTGTTTTGTTTACCGGCTGTATGCTGCTTTAGGAAAAACAGGGTTAAGTCACATAGCATCATATTGGAGAACTTCTCCTGTCATTTCTGCTATAGTTTTTGTAATAGCATAGAGTATATCACTTAATATTATAATTTTGTTTTTAGAAATCTTTTTTTTTGTGATGACACGTATTGGGAAATAAAGTTATTTATTATTAATAATATATAAAATCAAACTAACCTGCATTAAGCAAAATATTTGAGTGTCTAGATTTATTTCTCGTTGTAACAGTATCGCTGTTGGCTGTTTCTTCGCAAGTTTTGCTTCTTTTCATCAACATTTCCATTGTTTGGAATGAATTACGAATGAATTACATTATTGCTATACTCGTTACAGCAAAACTCCATCTGGAAAAGCAATTGGTTTTAATTTTAACAGTCAATACAAAATTATTTATCAACCAACCTGCTTAAAGTAAATCACGTTTGAGAATTCCTGAATTGGTTTTGTGGCTTTGTGATGTTCATTATATCGATCAATATAATCTGAGAGTTGATTAAGGCTGCTCTATGGAAATGCTAATACTTGTCTCTTTTAATAATGTAAAATAAAAGTCCAATTATTGAAATTATGATTCCACATAACAATGGACTACTTTTTAAAATAGTGTCTTTCTTGAAATTTATTTATGATTAAATTTTCATTTGAAATCTGGTGAGCAAAAAAACTTAAAATTTTGAAACATTTATGATATTAAAGTTGTGTGTAAACATAACTAAAATGGGTTTAAAACGACTTGGTTTTGTTAAGCTTAATTAAAATATTTTGGAACTAGAAACTTTAAATTTTATAACTTCAAGAAGAGCAGCCTTAAATAATGTTCTTCTTATATTGATAACTGTAGTATATTTCCTGGCTGCCATGGTTCTGAAAGACTTTTACTCGAGAGCACTTCTGCAAAAAAAAGTAAAACTATTATAAATAAGTCGATCACAGAGGTATAGGTTGGTTACATTTGTAAAATGATTGTGATTGTAGAAGAAAATTTAAAAATGTCATAAATAATAACCAGATGTGAGCTATTTATCTTTCGTGGGATAAATGTTAATTATAACAGAATGATATTAAAAAATACCGTTTCTATATCTACAACTATTTTTCAATTCACTTACACCTCAAAATCGTCGAACATGCTTCAAAACCAGGAGCCAGTATGTTGCAATTATTCTCTAATTGATATCTTGATATTTTCGTTTCTTTCGATACTAGAATCACGAGTCGAGCTACTTTTTTAACGACAACGACTTCGAAAATCGCAATTGCCACCTCAAAAACTCACAAAAATCCACAGTTCCGAGGAGCAAATAACAGTTTAATTTTTACGCGTTACCGGCCAACGTTGTATGATTTAAAATATCTGTAACAAAGAAACTATTGTTTAGTTATCAACTTAAACGGATTATTTTGTTGTTGTTTTTTTTTGGAATAAAAAATCATTATGACAAATATTAATGAATTTATTTGAAAACCTACCATATGACTAAACACTTCTGCATTAAACTCCACTCCTCCATTTCATTCCATGCTTAACCTTAACTAAACTAGGGCCTATGGGCACTCCTGAAATGTACAAAAAAATTGTTTTAATAATTTATACAGTCGTTTAAAAGTAAGTTATGAATAAAGTCAGTTTAAGACATGGGTTTAGTGACAACTATTTACAACTACTTTTAGAAATTAGGTACAGGATTTAAATTTAAATATGTTGATCTAATCAAGTAAAACTATGAATCAAAAAAGATTTTCAGTATAACTCGCTCGTGGGGCTGGTTAATTGTCCTGCAGCTCTAAAAAACTCCTTTTTTGGAATTTTTTTCTTATATGATCAATAAGTAGACTATTATAACCATAACTAGCTGTGGTGTTAAGCAAAATCATAAGATTTCAGGGAAATTTTGTTGGATATACTTAAAGTAAATAATCATAAAAGTTTATAATTTATAAGTGAAACTGAAACTAATTATACATACAAATTTCATAATATGCTACTCTCGTTATTTCATATATTATTATTATACGAATATCACAAAAATGTTTAACTTGGCCACTTTTCAACGCAGTTTAAGTAACAAAAAGTTTGCAAGACAAAGAAATATACGGCCAATTAAAAATTGCTATTTACAAACATATTTTAATAACAACCAAACGGCAAGATTATGTAGAAAAACAAAATAATTTTTTACCAAAAAAAAAATTCCTTTAAGTGTCAAGAAATTATCAAACCACCCTCGCGTAAAATAATGCATATATCCGCCACAAGCTTCGCCTGTGTAGTTAGTAATTAGTAATCACATCAAAAAAAATTCGAAAAATTAGTTATATCCTGCTGCAGGCTGATAGTACCCACTCTGTTCGCTCTTAAAAAGTTGTCAATATTAATATTAAAATTAAAATAACTTACACCTAATACGCCTTCCTTTGCTTATACTCCTGCATACCATTTTCCATACCAATCCTACTACGCTTCACGTTGTTCAAAGCACTATTTTTTTCGCAAAGCAACACTTTTGGATTAAAAACGTCAGTAGCTCGACAACATTAGAAATCACATAACGCCCTTTTTCACATATTATTATAACACATTACTATTACCCGAAGACGCGATGGTGATAAATATCTGCAACATAAAAAATAGAAAGTGTAGTAATATCAATTTGATCAAGATCAAAAACTTAATACACCCTATAACCCACTGTACCTATTGCCAAATAATGATCATGTACACAAAAATATATTCTAGAAACTATAACACACCATTGCAGTTGACCGAAAGATTGTATACTGATGAAAATGTATAAATCATAAAAAAATTAGAAAATGTACTGAAATATAATAAATTTAAAAATACTCGTATTATACACATATATCCATAGGGTCTGTAAGAGTACTTATGATAGGTATTGGAAAATTATAATCACCACAGTAATCAAAATTCAGGGATATACTAAAGTCGATAGGGGCCACGTCGCTAAAATATTTTTCAAGATAATCGCACTTCGGGTAATACGGAAACATGTTTTCAACTTGCTATATTTTAGGTCTAAATTAAGTTTGAAGGTCGACAAAAAATCGTTATTTGGCCTTATACAGAAATTTTAAATACCTAATTAATGTGCATGAAGATTCTTGTATAGAGGTTTGTTTAACCTGCATTCGTAACATCTCTTCTTACTATTTTTTTATACGGTGTGGTCTCAAAAAAAAATTAACAATTAAGTTAAAAAAAAAACTAGTAAATTTTTTAAAATGGAACTATATGTTTTGGTAATTTTATCTTATTTGACATTAATAATAAAGAATTTTATTAGATGTCGAAAATGCGTAGGTTTCGAAATTTTCACAAGTTCACATTTTTCTTTGCAACTGACCTTGTCGGCGATGAAAGTATATAAGGAGTAATTTAAATAAAATGTTAAACTCGAAAAAGTTTAGGATAAGACCAAAGTTAACTTACACACTGTTAGAAGATAGTTTGCAGATTTAATTTTTATTTACTTTTTCCTAATTTAATTTCAACTTGATTAAATTTTGAACTAAAATATAACAGAAAACTTCTTGATGTAACCTATTCGTTTTTTTTTTTACTAAAGAAGTTGTGGACAAACAGTAAAAAAACACACAGGTTATTTAAAAGCGGAGTCAACACCCTGAATCAATTTTAAGCACTTCCTTAAAAAAACTCGTGCCCATATAGAAATATATCTTTATCCTAATTCTTCTTAATAATGACCAGCGGCGTACGGTACTGCTGGGCTTCAGCACTTGATGTTGATGCTAAATATTGTTGTTGAATTATTATTATTATTATTGCCATAGTTTCTATGAGTTTGATTACATTTTGTTTGTTAGTAATTTAGTAGACTCGTTTGTGGAATACTTAGGGCATAGGTATATGTAAAATAATGTAAAAAAATATATTTGTGTTTGTTAAGAGTTTTCCTTTTCTTTTTTTAACTGTCGGTCTGCTGTTTTAGGAGAAACAGGGTTAAGTCACAGAGCATCTCCTGATTTCCCAATAGTTATCATTTTTGCTGTAGTTTTTGTAATTAAATAGAGTATTGCTTATTGTTCTAAAAGTGTAGTATTTTGTTTTGAATTTTTTTTTTTGTGATGACACGTATTGGAAATTAAAGTTATTTATTATTAATAATATATAAAATGAAACTAACCTGCAATAAGCAAAAATATTTGAGTGTCTAAATTCATTTCGGGTTGTAACACTATCGCAGTTGGGTGTTTCTTCGCAAGTTTTGCTTCTTTTCATCAACATTTCCATTGTTTGGAATTAAGTACGAATGAATTACATTATTGCTATACTCGTTACAGGAAAACTCCATCTGCTAAAGCAATTGCTTTTAATTTTAACAGTCAATACAAAATTATTCATCAACCAACCTGCTTAAAGTAAATCATGTTTGAGAATTTCTAAATTGGTTTTGTGGCGTTGCGCTGTTCATTATATGGGTCAATATAATCTGAGAGTTGATTAAGGCTGCTCTATGGAAATGCTAATACTTGTCTCTTTTAATAATGCAAAATAAAAGTCCAATTATTGAAATTATAATTCCACATAACAATTAACTACTGTTTCAAATTACTTCTCTCTTTATTGAAATTTATTTACGAATAAATTTTCATTTGAAACCCGGTGATAAAAACAAACTTAAAATATTGAAACCTTTACGATATTAAAGTTGTGCATAAGCAAAATGGATTTAAAACGACTTGGTTTTGTTAGGCCTAATTAAAATAATTTCTTTTATAACTTCACAAAGAGCAGCCTTAAATAATGTTCTTCTTATATTGATGACTCTATAGTATATTTTCTGGCTGCCATGGTTCTGAAATACTTTTACTCGAGAGCACTTCTGCAAAAAAAAGTATTATTAATTAGTTGAACATAGGGGTATATGTTATCTGCGTAGACAACTTAGATAATTTTTGAATATTTGAATATTCAATTATTAATTTGGTTACATTTGTAAAATGATTGTGATTGTATAAGAAAATTTAAAAATGTTATAAATAATAATCAGCTATTAATCTTTTGTGGGATAACTGTTAATTCTAACAGGCTGATTTTAATAAAATACTATTTATATCTACAAATAGTTTTCAATTGACTTACACCTCAAAATCGTCGAATATGCTTCAAAACCAGGAGCTATGATGCAATTGTTCAATTGAAATCTTGATATTTTCGTTTATTTCGATACTACAATCACGAGTCGAGCTACTTTTTAATTGAACGACGAAAATTGCCACCTCACAAACTCACAAAAGTCCACAGTTCTGAGGAGCAAATACCACTTTAATATTTACGCGTTACCGGCGAACGTTGTATGATTTAAAATATCTGTAACAACGAAAGTATTGTTTAGTTATCAACCTAAGCCGATTATTTTTTTGTTTTTTTTTTGAATATACATTATGCCAAATATTAATGACTTTATTTGAATATTACATACCATGTGACTAAACACTTTTGCATTAAACTCCACTCCTCCATTCCATTCCATGCTTAACCTTATCTAAACTAGGGCCTATGGGCACTCCTGAAATGTACAAAAAAAAAGTATTTTAACAAATTATACAGTCAGTGAAAACCAATTGATAAAGTTTTTGACATGGAAACAAATGGTCAGGACACTTATAGTCAATTCAAAAGATTCCTTAGGCTGACATAATTTACAATATTTAAAAATCAAACAGATCAAAATAATTGCCCGTTGATAAATATCCCTTAGTTGTTAAGCACCCCACGTTTTTAAGCATGTATACGGTTTGTAACTTCATTTTTCTCTTGCTTTTGTATTTTATACAGTTAAACATATAAGATAATTTTTGCACCCAAACCATCTAGTAGGTATATAGAAATCAGATTGACATCCCTATAGTACCTACCCCCCCCTGGATAAAATTACGGTGTTATCGAAACATGTAAAATAAAATATATAAATAAATTAGAAATTAGGTTACTTCTATGACAGTTGTTTTTAATTTCCAAATATATATTATTATATATTTTTGGAAGAGTTATTGAGTAATCTAAGAGAAATGAGATATTTTGACGATTAAACGATTCCTGCCGATGGCATTGCGATGAGGCTGAATTTTGTATAAATTGTTTCTCAGATTCATCCAGATGTACTATAAAATTACCAGAGTTGAGAGAAAATCTTGAATTACTGTTATTTTTTAAATTATATGTCATTCGTGGGCTGGCATTGGGTTTTTCAAAAAATTGCTTCGATAAATAATTCTGTGAGAAGTGTTTACAATTACTTTTAGAAGTTAGGTAAAAGATTTCTAAATTTAAATAGGTTGATCTAAGCAAGTAAAATTATGAATCAAATAAGATTTTCAGTTTATCCCGCTCGCGGGGCTGGTGCATTATCGTGCAGCTCTAAATAACTACTGTTTTGGTTTCCTTTAAAAGTCAAGAAATTATCAAGCCACCGTCGTAATATAATGCATATGTCCGGCACAAGGTACGGGCTTCACCTGTCTAATTATTAATCACATCGAAAGAATTCCAAAAAAAAAGTTATTTCGAGCTACAGACTGATGTACCCACTCCGTTCGGACTTAAAAAGTTATCAATATTAAAATGAAAATAACTTACACCTAATATGCTTTCCTTTGCTTATACTCCTGCATCCATTTTCCATACCAATACTACTACACTTCACGTAGATCAAAGCACTATTTTTTCGCAAAGCAACACTTTTGGATTAAAAACGTAAGTAGCTCGACAACATTAGATTCACATATCGCATTTTTTCACATACGAGTACTATAACACATTACTATAACGCGATGGACCCGACGCGCCTGCAACATAAAAAATAGAAAATGTAGTTAAGTATATCAATTTGATCAAGATCAAAAACTTAAGACACCGTATAACACACGGGCAAAATAATGATCATGTATACAAAAATATCTTCTAGACACTATAACACACCATTGCAGTTGACCGGAAGAGTGTGTACTGATGAAAATGTAAAAATCATAAAAAAATTGGAAAACGTACTTTGTATGAATTAATCATAATATATAAAAGCTTGCCCACATTATTTTCATTTGTATAAAATGTTAATTGCCTCCAGATAGTGCTTCTTTCAGCTTACTGTATGGCTAACACTACTGAATGTATTGGATACAAATTAATTAAGTTATCTAGGTTAAGTTAAGAAGGTTACACTTCAACTTCGCCATTTGTAAATGTTTAATTTACAATAAAGTCATTATTATTATTATTAAATATAATAAATTTTAAAATATTATACTTATATCCATAGGTCTGTAAGAGTACTCATGATAGGTATTGGAAAAGTATAATCAGCACAGTTATCAAAATTCAGGGATATACTAAGGTCGATAGGGGCCACGTCGCTAAAATATTTTCAAGATAATCACACTTCCGGTTATAGGTGAAGTTGTGGTCAACTTGCTTATTTCAAATAGAACAATCTATATAATTTTTCATTTCCGGCCTACAATTCTAGATACATAATGATATATGTATGATGTACCTAATTCAAGCCGTTTTTGAAGTTTTAGGTCTAAAATAACTTTTGAAGCTCGACCAAAAAACGTTATTTGTCCTTATACAGAAATTTTAAATACTTATCAATGTGCATGAAGATTCTTGTATAGAGGTTTGTTTAACCTGCATTCGTAACACCTCTTGTTACTATTTTTTTAAACGGTGTGGTCTCAAAAAAAAGATTAAAAATTAAATTAAAAAAAAAAAAAAACAGTCAAAAGTCAATTTTTTAAAATGCACTATGTGTCTTGGTAATTTTATCTAATTTGACATTAAAAATAAAGAATTTTATTAGATATCGAATATGCGTAGGTTTCGAAATTTTCAAAAGATCACATTTTTGTTTACAACTGACCCAGTCAACTATGAAAATATACAACGAGAAACTTAAATACAATGTTAAACTCGCAAAACTTTAGGATATGACCAAAGTAAACTGTTGTAAACAATTCGTTTTTTTTACTAAAGTAGTTGTGGACCATTAAAAGCGGAGGTAGTCACCCTGAATCAATTTTAAGCACTTCTTAAAAAAAACTGGTACGCATAAGGCACGAATAGCTTTCCATACAGAAATTAATGAATAGGGGCATACGATATTGCGGGGCTTCAGCACTTTATGATTAATAAAAGAATGCAAAAAAATATATTTGTGTTTGCGAAGGAGTTTTCCTGTTTTTTTTAACTGTCTGTATGCTGTTTTAGGAGAAACAGGGTTAAGTTCCCAATAGTTGTCATTTCTGCTATAGTTTTTGTAATTACATATAGTATGTCGCTTAATGTTATTATAAAAGTGTATTATTTTGTTTTTAGAAATCTTTTTTTTTTTGTGATGACACGTATTGGGAAATAAAGTTATTTATTATTAATATAATATAAAATCAAACTAACCTGCAATAAGCAAAAATATTTGGTGTCTAGATTTATTTCGGGTTGTAACAGTATCGCTGTTGGTTGTTTCTTCGCAAGCTTTGCTCCGCTTCATCAACATTTCCATGGTTTGGAATGAATTACCCATACATTATTGCTATACTCGTTACAGGAAAACTCCTTCTGGAAAAGCAATGGGTTTTAATTTTAACAGTCAAAACAAAATTATTTATCAACCAACCTGCTTAAAGTAAATCACGTTTGAGAATTCCTAAATTGGTTTTGTGGCTTTGTGATGTTGATTATATCGATCAATATAATCTGAGAGTTGATGAAGGCTGCTCTATAGAAATGCTAATACCTACTTGTCTCTTTTAATAATGTAAAATCAAATTCCAATTATTAGAATTATAATTCCACATGAGAATGGACTACTTTTTCAAATTACTTCTATCTTTATTGAAATTTATTTATGATTAAATTTTAATTTGAAATCCGGTGATAAAAAGAAACTTAAAATTTTGAAAGATGTGTGATTTTAAAGTTGTGTGTAAACATAACAAAAATGAGTTTAAAACGACTTGGTTTTGTTAAACTTAATTAAAATATTTTGAAACAAATTGTGATTTTATTACTTCAAAAAAAAGAGCAGCCTTAAATAAAGTTCTTCCTATTAATTACTGTAGTATCTTTTCTGTCTGCCATGGTTCTGAAATACTTTTACTCGAGAGCACTTCTGCAAAAACAAGTAAAACTATTATAAATAAGTTGAACACAAGGATATATATGTTATTTTCGTGGACAACTTAGATGATTTTTGAATAGAGTTGCACAATTATTGATTTGGTTACATTTGTAAAATGATTGTGATTGTAGAAGAAAATATAAAAATGTTATAAATAATAATCAGATGTGAGCAGCGTGGGATAACTGTTATTTCTAACAGGATGGTTTTAAAATATTTCCATTTCTATATCTACAAATATTTTTCAATTGACTTACACCTCAAAATCGTCGAATATGCTTCAAAACCAGTAGCCATGTTGCAATTATCCAATTGAAATCTTGATATTTTCGTTTCTTCCGATACTACAATCACGAGTCGAGCTACTTTTTAATTTAACGACTTCGAAAATCGCAATTGCCACCTCAAAAACTCACAAAAGTCCACAGTTCCGAGGAGCAAATAACAGTTTAATTTTTACGCGTTACCGGCCAACGTTGTATGATTTAAAATATCTGTAACAAAGAAACTATTGTTTAGTTATCAACTTAAGCGGATTATTTTTTTTCGAATATATATTATGCCAAATATTATTGAATTTATTTGAAGATTACATACCATGTGAATAAACACTTCTGCATTAAACTCCACTCCTCCATTTCATTCCATGCTTAACCTTAACTAAACTAGGGCCTATGGGCACTCCTGAAATGTACAAAAAAAAAAATGTTTTAGCAATTTATAGAGTCATTTAAAATTAAATTATAAATAAAGTCAGTTTAAGACATGTGTTTTGTGACAAGAATTTACAACTACTTTTAGAAATTAGGAACAAGACTTCTAAATTTAAATATGTTGATCTAGCCAAATAAAATTATGAATCAAAAAAGATTTTCAGTATATCCAGCTCGCGGGGCACGTGCATTATCCTGCAGCTCTAAATAACTCCTATTTTGGAAGTTTTTTTATTACATGATCAATAAGTAGACTCTTATGAACACAACTAGCTGTGGACTCCAACAAAATCGTAAGATATCAGAGAAAATTTATTGCATGTACTTAAAGTAAATAATCATAAAAGTTTATAATTTATAACTGAAATACAAAATAGGCTATATTATGCAGACTACATACAAATTTTATGTGCTCTCGTTATTTCATATATTATACGAATATCTTTTAAACGCATTTTAGTTAACAAAAAGTTTGCAAGACAACAAGACAAAGAAATATTCAGCAAATTAATGATGATGTTAGCATATTAAAAAATTGCTATTTACATACACATGTACCATTTACATGTACCAATAATTTTTTACAAAAAAAAAATAATTAGTTTCCTTTAAAAGTCAAGAAATTATCAAACCACCCTCGTGTAATATAATTCATATATCCGCCACAAAGTACGGGCTTGGCCTGTCTAATTATTACTCACATCGAAAAAATTCGAAAAAAATAATTATTTCGTGCTGCAGGCTGATGTAGCCACTCTGTTCGCCCTTAAAAAGTTATCAATACTAAAATTTAAATAACTTACACCTAATCCGCTTTCCTTTGCTTATACTCCTGCATCCATTTTCCATACCAATACTACTACGCTTCACGTAGATCAAAGCACTATTTTTTTCGCAAAGGAACACTTTTGGATTAAAAACGTAAGTAGCTCGACAAAAGTATAAATCAGATAACGCACTTTTTCACATATTATAACACATTACTATTACGCGATGGACCCGACGACGACGCGACGGTGATAAATATCTGCGAAATAAAAAAATAAATAAAATGTAATTAAATCAATTTGATCAAGATCAAAAACTTAAGACACCCTATTATAACATACGGTATCTATTATATAATAATTATCCACGCACCCAAAAATATATTTTAAAACTATAACACATCCTTACACTTCTACGAAAGACTCTGTACTGAACAAAATAATATAATAAACTTATTGAAATATAATACGCAAAAAATAAAAATCGATATATCACCGTGCCACAAAAACATAAAAAAGTATATAGTTCTACTGTGTTCTATAAAATATTTCAGACTAGTACAAATATAAAAACAAAACAAAAAAAACAGAGAAAAACTTTACAGATAGTGTAAACAAGTGAGTAATCATTCGAGACCCTATGTTTCTGTAAAATATTATATTTGGATAAGATTTTAAAATATTAACTTATATCTCTCTATAGATCTCGACAGGAGTAATCACGATTGGTATTGGCAGTTATGAAAATTTAGGGGCACTAAAGTCGTTAGGTTAAAGATAATCGCATTTTTCCGGTGATACGGGAGTTGATGTTAACTTGCTTATTTTAAATAGAACACCCTATATATTATTACCGACCAACTTGATTACATTTTAAACTAAAATACATCAAAAACTTCTTGATGTAACCTGCGTCCGGTTTTTACTAAAATAGTTTTAGAAAAGCATTGTATTCCATAATCCGTAAAAAAATACACAGCATGTTAGTCAATATTTTAAAGTGGAAGTGAACACATTCTATAAATTTTAAACAAGTCAAAATTGGTACCCCTGAGATAGTAATAGCGTTCCGTAGGTAAACATACCTTTATATTTATTTTTGTTAATAATTCAAGTATCTACGCAAGGACGCACTGTTTTTTCTTAATATACGGGGTGTTGCTATATTCGACCGACAATACAGAAAAAATATTTAAAGGAGTTTTTGAATTATGAACCTTTGACACCCTCTATCTAGACAACTAAGCCTTTGATTTTTTAATAACATTTACATTTACTACATTTTAATGCCCATAAAACCAAAATATACCGGAAGTTTAAAAAATTTCACTTATTTCTATTTTAGCATTAAATTTCAAAACCTGTTGTATCTAAAACGCCAGCATTCTGCTTATTTATTTGTGTTTGTGAAAATTACTCCTGCACGCCACTGAGAATGACCCTCTTTTACAAAAACGCCACATACTCCCTATACACACGTATTTGGAAGTAATTTTAGGTGCAGTTTCATATTTTATTAAATAATTCTATTAATATATTTCGATTTTAACATACTTTTTTTATTTTAAAACCTTTTGGACACTATTTTTTTTTTAGAAATGAAGTTAGGAAGAAACTATGTTTAAGATTTGTCTTGTATTACGGCGCAAGTTTGTTAGACACAATAAAGATTATGATTATTATTAATGGGACACCCTGTATTTCATCATTGCTTGTTTTGAAATTTTTAGAAAAACGTTTTCTTCCATAATCCATAAAAAATACACAGAATGTCAGTCAAAATTTTAAAGTGGAAGTGGATACCCTGGATAAATTTTAAACAAGTCTTTATTTGCTTATTTATTTAGCAATTCGGGGTACACACAGATCAAAGATCCAAAACAGTACCCACAGTTTAATATACATGTTCAGTGATTTAGTCAATAGAACTTACCAAAAAAAAAAACATACATAAGAGTGCAAATACAATAGTTGGTTAATCATGTTTCTTGCAAATATGTTAAATGTATATTTAGACATAGTGGGTAAATCGAAATCCACAATCAATAAATTAAAAGTCTTTAACATCCTACAGATAGGAGAATTTTGTCCAGCATTAGTTCGTCTAAATCGAATAACAAATAACTCATTGTTCCTCAATGTTCTAAGTGGCTCGTTAAAAATAATGTTTTCTAAAATAGAAGCTGACTGCAGAAAGCCTTTTAAAATCTTAAATATAAATAATAAATCAGAGAGTTGCCTTCTCTTTTGCAATGATATTATTGAATATCTTCGCATAATGGGATTGTAATTCACGGGAAAACTCAGTATGATGACGGACTTATATGCCAAGTAGTTCAAAAACTTATGTTGTATACTCTCGATACGTTGTATATAGCACGCATATTGCGGACACCACACTGTTGATGCAAAACTCAGCTTTCCGTAAATGAGAGAATAATATAAAGAGAGCAATGTTCTAGGATTCCTCAAATCTTTGGAATTTCTAATAATAAACCACAAAGTTCTGTTACAGCTAGTTATAAGTGCGTCAATATGTTGCTTAAACATTTTATTATTCATGATTACGCCGAAATCTCTCACTTCTGCGACCTTAACCAACGAATGGTTTCCAATAGTGTAGTCGCAATCATGGATATTGTTATTTCTAGTAAATGATATGGCAACGCACTTTAGCAAATTCAAAAATAAACTGCGTTGAGCACAATACTCAAACAGCCTATCCAAATCATCTTGCAATAGCTTGCTGTCATTAAGATTAGACACAGTTTTATATAATTTTAGGTCGTCTGCATAAAGTTTAAATTGGGAATTTTTGAAGCATGTGTTTATGTCACTGATATATATAATAAAAAACAGAGGACCCAGATGACTACCCTGAGGAACACCAGATGGTACATTAAAAGCTTCAGATTCAAAATTGTATAAAGAAACAACTTGTTTTCTTCTAGTGATATATGACCATATCCATCTTAGCAAGTCAGCCGTAACACCGTCTTAAAAAATAATTGGTACCCCTGACACAGGAATAGCTTTCCGTAAATATATATTTATATTTATTTTTGTTAATAATATTTTAATAATATCCAAAAAGACGTTCTTAAAAACTAAAAATAAAATGGTTTAAACACACATTTTTGGACAATTTAAGTTTAAATAGAATAAAATTTTTAATAGATACATGTTTGTTGTTTGTCTTTTAGAGCGGTGTCGCATTACGAAAAAGCAAGTTTTGTCTGCTGCGCGTTTGTGAACTACCCTGTATAATTGAAAATATTTCTGGATTGTACATCTTTCCAGTGCCAAAAAGTTTTGTAGAGGATTTTTTTGCCTATCGATATCCACCCTGTATGTCTATAATATGAATTTAAAAAGAGTAAAAGTCCAAACTGGAAAAATTGTCATTGTTAATAAAACTAACGTCTACTACATTTCAATGCCGGTAAATCAAAAAAATTCGGGATGTTTAAAAAAATTTTCACTTAATTCTTTACATACTTAATATGTTTCTTTGAGCTTTGTTGTATTAAGTATATTTGGAAATATTTTAGCATTTCATTTCGAAATCTGTTGTATCATGTTGTGTGCTAATTGATTTGTGTTTGTAAAACTTGCTTCACACGCCACTGATAATGACACTCTTTTAAAAAAATCGATATACTATCTATATACACGGATTTGGAGGTTATATCAGGTCCAGATTAAATACTTCTATTAATTTATTTCGATTTTAACATAATTTTCAAATTTTAGCCCCCATTTTAAAACCTTTCTGGACGCCTTTTGGACACTGATTTATTTGAAAATAATTGAAGGTAGGTATAAACGAAGTTTCACATACGCATTTGCGCGCAAGCCTGTTAGACACAATAAATATTATTTTTTTAATTAAATTTTAATTAATGGGACACCCTGTATATAATAATAAATAAAAAAAATAAAATAAAAATATATAATGTCATCGTTTGTTTAGATTTTTTTTTCTAATAATGGCCAACATTTTGAGTCTTAACATTAGTTTGTTATTTATAAGTTTTGTTTTGTTTATTTTTTGTCTTCATGATAATGTCCCTGATTTATAATAATGCGTCAATTAATTATCATTGTCCCTTTTCAGTGAACTAAAGCCTAATTAGCAAACACTAAATTTAGTGGTGAAAATATGGTTTGTAGTTATTCTGACTGATTTTGACTAAATAGACAGGCATTTTGCATATTACGGATTTGTCAAGAGAAGAAAAATGGAAACAAGTCATGACATAATATTTAAGTTAATAAAAAATGATACGTAAAATTCCCTCTAATTTTGATTAAAAATATTTTGAGCTAACTTTAAGAGCAACGGAAATATCAAAGAAAATCGTAAAAAATTAAAATCACGCTGTGTTGCGTAAACGCAAGTAAAGTATCTGCCCGTTTTGTTAAATAAAATTGAAGCAAATAATAATACCTAATTGAAAAATGGGGCATGTAAAAGAGATCTACTTTATTTTGTACGGACTTTACTCTTCTGGATACTACATTTAGGGCACAACATAATTAAATATAATTATAAAAGAAAACAAAACATAGTGATAATTTATGTTCTTTGGTCTGTCTTTAAGTTTACTGAACAAGGATCGTGTCGTTTTCTTGTAATACGGGGCGATGGACACTAAATCTGACTTTAATATGTTGCTAAGTCTATGGAAAACACCCGGTATATATATCAGTGGTAACCTGATCAATGGTAACATGTTTTGATTGTCATTCTGTACTGCTCTATCTCGGATCCGGTGTTCATTGAAGATCTTGTTCAACAAATTCACAGGATAGCCATTATTTGTTAGGAGACCTTTTAAGATTGTCAGATTGTTTTTTATCAACGTGTGTGTATGTCATTCCACCTATTTGTCATAGTTTCATAGTGATAGAATATAACCTAAAAAATGTTACATAAAAGAATTGGTTCACACAGGCGTTCGAAAATAGTCTAAAAGAAGGTCAAAAACGAAAAAAAAATGTTTCTCAAATATATCAGAAAAATTGGCTAATGATATATAGCTTTAATATAAAATAACCTAAAAAATGCAGCATAAAATTTTTATTTACATAGGTGTTCGGAAATAGTAGAAAAAGGGGTAAAAAAAAAATTAAAATGTAAAAAATTTTATATATACCTAACTAGTGGAATTGGTGTTAAAAATACACGACAAAAATTAATGTACCATAGGCGTCCGTGAAAGTTCTATAAAAGGGTCAGAAAAAATTTGTATCCGTGATAACTCAAAAACCACTTAACGGATTTGAGCGTCGGCAAGGGGTTTAAAAGAGGGTTCAAAAATTTAAAAAATCATAGTTCTTAAACTTATCCGAAATATTGAATAATTTTTTGTGCGTTTAATTAAACATAACCTAAAATATTTAACCTAAACAATTAGACCACATTGACATTCGAAAAAAGTGTAAAATGGGGTAAAAAGTTTAGGAAAACAAATTTCTTAAACATAGCAGAATATTGACTAGTTATTTATAGCTTTGATAGAATATAACCTAAAAAATGTGTTATAATTAACTTGTTTTCATAGGCGTTCGTAAATAGTGTAAAAGGGGTCAAAATAAAAACATATATACTTCCTAAACTTATTCGGAATACGGAATAATTTTTCACAGTTGTAATAGAATATAACCTAAAAAATGCTAAATAAATGAACTGGTTCACACAGGCGTTCGAAAAAGGGTCAAAAACGAAAAAAAATTTTTTTCCAAATATAACAGAAAAGTTGGCTACTTATATATAGCTTTGATATAAGATAACCTACAACATGCAGCATAACAATTTTGTTTACATAGGGGTTCGTAAATAGTAGAAAAGGGGGCAAAATAAATTTTATAATAAAACTAAAAAAAAATCAATCATTTTGCGTACAAGAAGATCTGAAATATAAAATATGTACGTAAAAAGTCATCAAATTATTAATTTTACACTTAAATATGGAGAGCTATTCGTGCCTCGAGGGCAACAGTTTATTTTTCTTGAAAATAAAATAACATTCTAAAAATATCATTGTTTAAACTAAAATCTTTTTTTACATAAAAATACATCTGTTTCATAAAACATCACGTTTACAATCACATACCGTTTAAAAACTTTTGACAATATCTTTAAACTGTATGTGATTGTAAACGTTTCGTAATAAACATAGACAAGCGAAATGTAAACCCAAAAAAGGAAAAACAATACAAACATTAAAACAAAAATGGTTCGAGAACAAAAAAAAGAAAGATTAAGTATAAAAAAAAACAATCACATCTAAAACAACAAAAATGGGTAAGTGTGAGTGCCCATTTCAGATCATTTCATCATCCCAAGATTTACATTCAGGAAACAAATTAAGTAATGCATAGATAACACAACTCAACAGTTACTTAATTATCGAAAGAAGTACGCAACTAATTATTTACTACGACTTACCCCATACTATCTATTATCATAACAAATTAATTAACAATATTCACCACCGAAAAATAACAGATAATTATTCTAACTATTTATTTAAAACTGAGAAACGTTTAAAATCAATTCAAAAACCGTTCGATATGCATTCAAGTACCTGCTGACAATAATGTCGACAAATACCGATCACGCCACGTAATGTACCGAAGCAGCACGTTAATACCACAGCTAACATGATGTGTGTATGTTAGCTGCGCTAATACGTTAACAATATTTTTACTCAAAAATAATATAAGATATAGGTACTACATGTACTTATATACAGCAGCATTTCACGTTTTATCAAAATGAACAGAAAACATCGATCGATATAAGCGGTACACAGAATATAAAATTGTAAATACAAAACACCATATTATAAAAAACAAGAAAAATAATGAGGACAAATAATGCTTACTTCTTTAGGCATAGGTATAGTGTTTCTAAAGTTAGTTTAAAATTATATAAAAAACTACAACTCGATATCCCTTTGTAATGTCAATACCGACCGCAGCTGTCCATAGGCGCACCCTTTTAACTTCTCAAAACAATACATGTCCTACGAAAATTTAAAAATCCTTTGTGTATTAGCAATTGTATGTTCATTTGTATAAAAGTATACTGTAGTTTTCCTTGCCGCTCCAACACGGCAACATATAAACCTATGCTGAAAAAGACTGTTTTTGTTTTTAGAAGTTTAGACATAGATGCATATACGTACCTAGTCCCTGTTCGAACAGCAAGGAACATACTTTTATAATAATTAATACTATTGTTAATACTTGTTATGCATATAAGTAGATACATTTATAACAATATGCTTCTGATATTATAAACTAACAACAAATTTTATTCACTTAGTCAGTGAACGTAAAAATTGTATATGTGATGAAACTTTTTGCAGTCACTGTATGAGACGCGGCCAGTATACGACACGAGCAGAACACGTTGGGAGTTTAAGCATCAAGATTTACATGTGCAAAGCCAGCGTCTTCTTTTAAATATTTATCATCAGTTACCAGTCACTTCATTGTTTTCAGATCTTAACTGATGATAAATATTTAAAAGAAGACGCTGACTTTGCACATGTAAATCTTGATGCTTAAACTCCCAACGTGTTCTGCTCGTGTCGTATACTGGCCGTGTCTCATACAGGGACTGCAAAAAGTTTCATCCACTTGAGGTTTTATTAAAAATTATTTTTAATTATTATCTAATTTGATAGATCTATTGAACTATTGAACAGATCATGGTTACAATATTCTGCCACCGTGTTTTACTGTCAGACACACAGTTTCTTGTTTAAATTCCACATTAAGTCTTCGCCATACCATATGATATCCATCCGATTATATTTAGATTAATCTGAGGAAATAACACGTTGCCAAAAATTATTTGTTTCATTCATATATTTATTTGCAAACTTTATGCCTTTTTTTTCGATTAACCATTAACACAATACTTTTTCCAGTCACTGTAGTTATTTTTATTACTGTCGGTATTTTAGCAGGCATGATATATTATACGTCTTATATACGAGGGAGAAATGTATCAAAAAACGCTGCATTCGATGACCTTTTATAATGTAAAGAGGCATGGGAACGGATAGCCCCGGTAGAATCGTTAAATTTATATATTTTACACTGACTTTTGATACACTATACCTAATGTGATCAAAATGAATCGTATAATTAGAAGCTGTCTATAAATTGTTAGCCACATAGTTAATCATTATTTCAGCATATATTAGTAGGATTGAATTGCCTTTTTTGTAGAACGCAACGTACCCTAAATATTATTCAGGGATGATGTCAGCGGGAGCATGTACCTGTAAATCCCAGGAAAATCATCACGGAGAAAACAGCTGGATGACATAATCCCTCTTTCTTGCAATGAGAAAAAGGAGAAATATCTAGGGTTATAGTATTATCAAAACGTCGACAGACATGCCTGACTGATATCTTATTTTAACGGGTATGACAAAAAGGTCCGTATTTAAAAAAACAGAGTTGATGGTAGTTGCTAAAAGACAAAACGTCGGAAGTTAAATGTAAAGTCAGAATCTTGTAGAGAAATTTAACCTAAACCACTTTTTAATTTAAACCGTATCCTGGAAATAAATAGTTTTAAAACTATTCGACAAAATCTAATTAGGCGTTTTTCACAAATCACCCTGTTTATCAGAAAGTAAGAAGAATTTGACAACATGGTAAACGGATCCTGAATAGAGTTTGAATACAACCTTGTATTAATTTTAAGCACTTCCGTTAAAAATAAGTTGGTGCCCTTAAGCCAAGAATAGCTCTCCATACAGAAATATATCTTTATATTTATTTTTGTTAATAATGACCAGGGGCTTACGGTTCATGTCCCTTAATTATTTAATAATAATTTTTATCCCCCTATTTTTTACGCCACTGGAATGAATATATTTTCTCATTTTTTTTAATTCCCAGGTCTTTTTTATTAAAAAATAAATAAAATAATATATATAATATAATAAAAATAGGGGGATAAAAATTGTCACTAACCCCTATAGCATGCCACTGGTAAATTTTTTGAAAACGTTGTTTATGTATAAATCTGACTTTTTTAAAGAACATATCGGCCACGAAATTTTAAAAAATATTTAAAGACGTTTTTGAATTATGGAAAATTTTCGAAATTGATGTAATGTTACAGTATCTCAGGCACTTGCAGACTTTAGTTTAGCGGCAAATTCCTGCAAACCCGTTCACTTGAGACCCATAAAAGTTATTACTTTTTTAAGCAAAAAATGAACAGGGAATTAAAAAAAAGTTAAAGATATATATTTATTCCAGTGGCGTAAAAATAGAGGGATAAAAATTGTCTTTAACCCCTATAGCATGCCACTGGTTAATTTTTAAAAAGATTCATTATGTCAAAATATGACTTTTACAAAGAACATATCAGTCAAGAAATTAAAAAAGTATATTTAAAGGCGTTTTTGAATTATGGCAAATTTTCGAATTTTAATTTGAAGCTTTGACAGCCTGTATCTAGACCACTAAGCCCTTGATTTTTTATTAAAATATACGTTTACTACATTTAATGCCGGTAAAACCAAAACATACGGGAATTCATATTATGTTTGATTAATTATAATTTAGCATTAAATTTCATAATCTGTTGTATCTGAAACGGTAGCATTGTGCGTAAACATAGTTTTTACCTAACTTCATTTCTAAAAAAAATAGTGTCCAAATGGTTTTAAAATGGTGGCTAAAATATAAAAACTATGCTAAAATCGAAATAAATTGATAGAATTATTTATTAGAATATGAAACTGGACCAAAAATTACTTCCAAATCCGTGCGTATAGGGAGTATGTGGATTTTTTTAGAAGAGCGTTATTATCAGTGGCGTGCGATGATATCTGAGATCAAGGAAGCAATTTTTACAAACACAAATAAATTAGCACAATGCTACCGTTTCAGATACAACAGATTATGAAATTTAATGCTAAATTATAATTTATCAAACATAAAATGAATTCCCGTATTTTTTGGTTTTACCGGCATTAAAAGGTAGTAAACGTAAATTTTATAAAAAAATCAAGGGCTTAGTTGTCTAGATACAGGCTGTCAAAGGTTCAAATTTAAAATCGAAAATTTGCCATAATTCAAAAACTCCTTTAAATATTTTTTTCAAATTTACTGACTTTAAAAATTAACCAGTGGCATGTTATATTGGTTAGTGACACTTTTTATGCCCCCTATTTTTTACGCCACATCAGGAAGAAATATATATTTTTATATTTTTTTAATTCATTTTTGCCTAAAAAGTAATAACTTTTTTTTTTGGGTCCGAAGTGAAAGGTTTTGCAGGAATTTGCTTCTAGACAAAAGTCTGCAAGTAAAGTTCAAAGTAGGAACATTTTTTAAATGCAAATTCCTGCAAGACCGTTTACTTTGGACCGATAAAAAGTTATTACTTTTCTTTAGCATGCCACTGGTTAATTTTTTAAACAACTTGTTTATCTCAAAATATGGCTTTTTTAAAGAGCATATCGGTCACTAAAAAAAATTTAAAGAAATTTTTGAATTATGGTAAATTTTCGATTTTAAGTTTGAACCTTTGGGACCCTATAACTAGACAACTATGCCCTTTAAGGGTATATGTCCCTATATCGAAATGTATGAATTAGCGAGAGCTTTCTGTGGTCGAGCGTTGTCGGTTGAATGTAGAAACACCCTGTATAATAATAAAGCTGTAATTTGTGTGATCGTAGAACCTTTGACTATATTGTTACATGTAATTTCAATTCATAATAAAAAAAATTTCATGCTAAAGGAAATGCAAAATGTATTATTTACTACTTATTTGACAACATACCTTGAGTAGCAACAATTTATAGAACCATCACAAATTATTAACAAAAATTTAACCGCCGAAAAATTAACGCTTAATTGTTATTTTTGATTTAAATCTGAGAAACACTTAATCGATTCAAAAAACCGCTGAAGTACCACGTAATATATCGCAAGGTTTTACCTTAACACGATAACGACAAATTTGTAACTGAATAAAATAAAAATAGGCATATAGACGCATTTTATGTTTTATCAAGACGAACAAAAGAATTCATATATGTCATAAAACGCAAAAAATACAACGATAACTTGTAAACACCAAATAAAATTGTAGAAATTACTTCACTTCACTCTTCAAAAAAAGAAAAAGACTGAGATAAAATAATTGAGAACTTTATATGGTAAAATTTGTTCAAAATAAATCGTCTACTTACGGGGTAAATTTTAACCTCAGATTTAATTAAATAATTCTATATAGGAACAATGACTTGGTATGGTAATTTAATTCAGGGGGTGCCGTAGCCACTGTTGAACCTGCCTTTATGAAATAGTTATTTAATTTATTTAAGACCTGTACTGGGTTTCTTATACCATCAGAAAAGTTATCAAGCACATTACTCCACCGAACGTCTCTTTTTGTAACTTTCTTTACCAATGACCATGTAGCTTCTGTGTATTATGTGAACTCAAAATAAAATTAGAATTTCATGTAATTTTTGCTTGTTTTAGGACTTTCTTGTAGATGGTGCAGTTTTATAATAAGAATCACTGATCTGACCCCTAATTTTTTTATGATAAAGTAATCATTTTTTTCTACTAGAAACTTTTATACCATTTGTAATCCACGTTCCCTTCACAGTTTTTTTCTCTTTTAGGGGAAAAATGACATTAATTAAATTTGTAAACATGTTGAAAAAACAGTTATACGAATGATTTACATTAACTGTATACCGACAACAAATTTTGATTTTTCAGCTCTTGCCTAAAACAGCCAATTTTATATATTGAGAACGTTCTTCTAAGCACACAGTTCGGAAGACTTCGTTTTACGTACATATCGTGCCTTGATAAAACTTGAGCATGATAGAGCTGTAGCCACGACTGTACTCTGATAGTTACCTGCATTTGTAAACAGGTTTTCTATGAGTGTTGAAGACTGTGCTGTCTCTCTAGTGGCCTCAAAGATTGTCTGCACTAAATTATATGATCGTAAAATATCTATAAAGCTTTCATTCTTCTTATGTTCTAAAAACAAATTCAAATTGACGTCACCAGTTAATATGTGGGTGTAACCAGTATATTTTTTACTGCAATAGTAAAGAATTGCTTAGAGTTGAGCGGCAAATAAGTCAAAATTGCCTGTAGATACCGCGTCTATAAATAGATATAATTACAGTCCTTAAACTTTTACTAACAGCACATTCAATGTCCCCCTCGACACTCAACTGCACAATATCAGTGTTTTCGATGAAGTCTAAAGTCTTCATGATGAATATGCATGCACCACCATGCTCCATCAGAGGTCTTGTATAACAAGATACTAAATTATATCCCTCCAGATGTAAAGTAGTTTGTTCACTATCATTGAGACAATGTTCAGTAACACATATAGCATGCGGGGATAAATCCACAGATCTTAGATCTGTGGATAAATCTGATGATTCTAAAAATGCATGTATTTCCATACATTTATTTCTTAAACATTGAATATTTTGATGCAACCATAGAAATCTTATATTATATATGTACTCTAGAATGCTAATTAAATCCAGCCGAATACCAAAAAGTGTAACGGGTATGCAGAGTTTTCACCAACTACGCATGCTCCTCAGTAACTTATTTTCAGTACAGAGCTGCCATATTTAAAACTATTTTGGCGTTCGCCTTACAGAATTTATGCGACATATCTGTTTTATAAATAAATCCATATGTTGCGTCATACGAAACTGCTTGACAAAATCAAATAATTAAATGTTATCGGCAAAATTGCATACTGTTTAGTTTTCAGCAATATGAACGAAACATTTTTTTCCAAATCTTATTAAATTTAGGAGATTTCGCAACAGCGTCTGTTTTCGCAAATGATATTTCTCGTAGTGGGAATATCTGTCAGAGTCGGCTTCACAACAATTCAGATAGGTTTTATAATTGAGTTATGGTTTTATTCGTGGTATATTTTAATTGTTGATAGATATACCTATTTGTGATTAAAATTGTTTTTAATATTTGTTATTTTGGTTTTAGTTCGTTTATTTAACAAACAATGAGGTGTATAGTGTTGTGGTGTAAAAATGAAGGTCTCATTCCTGGTATTAAATATTTTCAGTAAGTTATTGTTTCGGGTTTCTAACAGTCTCAGTTTGAGTCAATATGATACCATTGACATGATACTCATTTTTAGCTTGACAAAAAAAAGACATGATGTTTGGATGCGGGCATTGGGATCCTATAGTACAGAAAATGTATGTGATGGGAATGTCATATGCAGTAAACATTTCGCTGCAGAAGATATCATTTGTAGAGAAGATGACAAGAGGATCACCCTCGTACCCGATGCAGTTCCCAAACTTTTGATGAAAAGAAGAGATTATGTAAATAAGAGTGGAAGTTAAATTCTTAATCGTTTGATATCAAGACACTGTTTACTTAAAAGCAGTCTGTCAAAAATGCATGATATGTATTTCAAGAATATATTTCCTACGTTGTGTAGGTATACAAAGTTCGTTTGAATTCTGTTGTTAAACTGGAATATACTTAATTATAAAATCCTCCATGAAATTGCTGAGAATAAAAGTTCTACCAACCATGTTTTGTCACAAAATACTATTGCGAGTAGTACGGATGATATGGAAGTGGTTTACATGGACACGGAAAATATTTGTGAAGTCACTGTTTCTTGCACCCCTTCTTTGAAGGTTGTAGAGAGGTAAGACGCCTAAGGTGGTTGTATAAACAAACAAATATTATATAATAATAAAATAAATAATTAGAATGCTCAAGTCCTTAAGATATTTTCCAGTATTAGAATTTTTACTTAGTTCTCGTTTCTGTTTAGATTTATTATTATTGGGTTGTACCTGTTAGACAATAAAGTATTTAGATATTTTATGTAATTTTTTATTTCTTAAATTTCTTTATTCCATTTTTTTTATTTGAAATGGTAAAATTTAATTTTAAATATACCTATAACAGTAATATTACATTTAATCAAAGCCGGTCCTGTTGAAAAATAAGTTACTGGTGATCATGCGCATTATGGACAGCTCTACACTTTTGGTTACATTTTTGTACTACGGGATTATCATTCTAGAGTATATATACTATACAGGGTGGTCCAACGAAAAGTTTGCACCTAGCTTTTCTCTTTTTTTTGTAGTCGAATGCGAAAATGCTCGGACACGTCGATTTTGCTTTTGAGGGGGACACATTTTAAACATATTTTTCGATCTGCGCCTTTAACCCCCTAGCGGGGGTGAGTAACAACCCTAAAATTTTAAATGGAAAGAGGGGTCTAATGACATATCATTTGAAAGGACACAAAATTCTCTTTCTAATGATACCCTATTTGTCGAATTTTACTAAAACAGTTAATACGAAAACGACTTTAAAGACATTAAGCCGATAATTTTGGTATTAATGAGAAATACAAATAAGTTTTAATTATTGCGAGTGAAAACACCTGCAATCGTTAGTACATTCCAATGTTTGTTAGTTTTAACATTGCTTTGTAAAAAAAGTAAACAAGCTGTTAAATTGATTTATTAAAACATTACATTAACAAATGTTGAAAATGTGACCCATTTGATTCCATACAATAATACAGATTTTGTTCAAATCTATTTCTAACATTTTGTAGCATATCAGGTGTTATGTTTCTGCACTCTTCTGTAATGCGTTGGCGAAGATCTTCTATGGACTCGGGCTTCGTGGCAAAACATTTATTTTTTAAGTGCCCCCAAAGAAAAAAGTCTAAAGGCGATAAATCCGGTGACCTGGCAGGCCATTCAATTGGGCCCCTCCTTCCAATCCACCGTCCAGGGAACCGGTCATCTAAGAACTGTCTTACAGGAGCCACATAGTGCGGAGGTGCTCCATCTTGCTGGAAATAAAGCCGATCAGCAGTATGATTTTGGTCATCTTCTATTATTTGTGTTATTAAAGGATCAATTGTGTCTTCAAGCATGTTTAGGTACACTTCACCAGTTAAATTTCCAGGAATAAAAAGTGGTCCTATAATATGATTTCCTAATATGCCACACCAGACGTTTATTTTTTGAGGATACTGGGTATGAACCTCACGGAATAAATGTGGGTTACTGTCATCCCAGTAACGGCAATTGTGCCTATTTACAGCTCCATTCAAATAAAATGTGCATTCGTCGGAAAAACAAATGTTAAATAATAATTGCGGATCTTCAATTAAACGCTGGCTCATTGCTTCACAAAATTGCAGCCTTCTATCAGGATCATCCTCATTTAGTTCCTGTACTAATTTGATTTTGTACGGATGAAATTTGTACGCTTTTAAAATTCGTATTATGGACGAACGGGAGACACCTGAGGCTTCAGCTAGTTGACGGGTACTTTGACTATGATCCATTTCAACATGCCCTAAAACAGCGACTTCCACAGCTTCATTTCTGATCGGTTTCTGCGGCTGGTGTTTTACATTACAGACAGATCCGGTATCTACAAACTTTTTAACTAACTTGCCAACGTACACATCATTCACATTTTTATCGGGATGTCTCTCATTAAATAAGCGAGCCGTAAGTCTAGCACTACTATTATTTTGAAAATAAAGTTTAACAATTTCAACTCGTTCTAGAATGGAATAAATCATTTTGTACGGTAAAAGTAAAATAACTTGAGAAGCAACCAAACTGAATCAATGAAAAACTAAAATAAACGGTGTAAATTCTTTTCCTACACGTATCTGCAGTTTTTATTTCAACAAAAAACGCAAACGATTAGTGAGGAATTTAGTTCTGATAAATAAGATAGTGTTTTTGAAATCCCGTTTTTCTTCAAAGTAAATAATTTAGAAATGATTGTAGTTGTTTTCAGTCGTAATAATTAAAACTTATTTGTATTTCTCATTAATACCAAAATTATCGGCTTAATGTCTTTAAAGTCGTTTTCGTATTAACTGTTTTAGTAAAATTCGACAAATAGGGTATCATTAGAAAGACAATTTTGTGTCCTTTCAAATGATATGTCATTAGACCCCTCTTTCCATTTAAAATTTTAGGGTTGTTACTCACCCCCGCTAGGGGGTTAAAGGCGCAGATCGAAAAATATGTTTAAAATGTGTCCCCCTCAAAAGCAAAATCGACGTGTCCGAGCATTTTCGCATTCGACTACAAAAAAAAGAGAAAAGCTAGGTGCAAACTTTTCGTTGGACCACCCTGTATATTTTATTTAACACGTTGAAGGACAGTAACTAGGTTTGTGTAGTATGGTGTTGTAACAAGGTTATCTTAAAGCTAAGAGGTAACTTTTATGGAACGCACTATTTTAATGATAAGGTAAATAAACATTTTGATTGGTTTTTGTATTTTTTTTTTGTGACGTTGTACAGCGTCCTGTCACACCACGCATGCAGCTTTCTTTTACTTGTTATGGTGACACAACGCTGATATGCGTTCGTAGGGATCATTTATTTGGTCGTCTCTTTCCATCTGGAATTATGAGGTTTTCCAATAGGGCTGATATGATTTTGAAGCGACGTTGCGGCTATTTGTAATTTGTCATGATCTGTCATTTGTTTGTCATTGTAGATATGCATTAGTGTTTACAATTTCATCTTGGAGATATATACGCAAGAACAACGTTTACAAATTATTCAGTTTTATTATCAAAATAATCGTTCTCCAATTGCAACTGTTCGTGCGCTTTTGCCATTTCATGGTCGTAATAATCGTCCAAGTGTGCTCGCTATTCGTCGAATGTTGAAAATTTTGAGCGTACATTTTCTTTACATAATGTTCAAGTGCCAATAAGACAAAGAACTGCCCGAAGTAATGCAAATATTGCTGCCGTTCAGGCAAGTGTTGCTGAAGACCACAATTTGTCGATTCCAAGACGTTCTCAACAATTGGGACTGTCTCAAAGCACAACCTGGCGGATTTTGAGAAAGGATTTGGGTTTGCATCCGTATAAAATTGTTCTCACTCAAGAACTGCAGCCATTGGACCACCGTAAACGTCGTGAATTTGCTAATTTTGTCTTGGAACAACTTGAAAACGATAACGATTTTTTTAAGAAAATCATCTTCTCCGATGAGGTACACTTTCATCTGAGTGGTGCGGTAAGTAAGACTGTCGATTCTGGTGCCAAGAAAATCCACAAATTATTCATGGAAAACCATTACATTCACCTAAATTGACAGTTTAGTGTGGTTTTTGGTCTTGTGGAATAATACTTCTTTCGGAATGATGCTGGTAACACCGTTACTGTAAATGGAGAGCGGTATAGATCGATAATAACCAACTTTTTATGCCCGATTTTGGAAGAAGTTGATCTTGACAACATTTGGTTCCAGCAAGACGGGGCTACGTGCCACACAGCAAATGCAACAATTGAATTATTGCGAGAAAAGTTTGGAGATTCGATTATTTCAAAAAATTGTGATATTGAATGGTTTCCAAGAAGTTGTCATTTAACACCATTAGACTATTTCTTGTGGGGTTATTTGAAGTCTTTGGTCTTTCGAAATAAACCAGACTCTCTTCAAGCTTTACAAGTCAATATTGAACGTGCCATTCATGACATACGACTTGATTTAGTGGAAAAAGTGCTCGAAAATTGGGTTCATAGAATTCGTTACTGCAGAAGAAGTCGTGGGAGCCATTTGAATGGCGTTTTATTTAGAACTTAATTGTATCGATTGTACTTCACATTCAATAAAAAAACTTTTGAATTTCCTTAACAATAAGTGTGTTTTTTTTTAAAGAAATCATATCACTATTATTGGAAAACCCTTTATAATTATACCTTTAGTCATTGTGTTTATAAACACAATGCCTGACTCTAGTTTACTCACCTACTCCAAAGATATTACTTACCACTATTTACATAATAAATCCAATTTTCTATTGCACAAAAAACAGGTAATGTTGTTAGAATGACACTATAAACTCAAATAATAGAACTTTATGTCAGCTGAGACGCTAAGTAAAGTAAAGGAAAAAGTAAGTAAATAAAAAGCGGGAGGGGTTTTAAGAGCATGAGTTCACTCGAGATTGAGCCACATAGGGATTTTTATATTTGTACCAGTGATGACAGTATAATATGGATTACCATTATTTTGCATAGATAAGGCGACGCTGCGTAAGGCGTACAGTCATACTAGCGAATACAATTAAAGACGCTGAACAGCGTTTTGTCACATTTGACATTCGGAAATATACCGCTGATCAGCGTCACTGTCCTTCAACGTGTTAATAACCAGACCAGTTATCAAGTAATATCGGTTTTAAATTAGATAACTTGCATATTTATCATAATTATAATTGTTATTTGAATGATTTTTATACAAAACAAAATTTATTGCCTTATTTAACATAATATTTGCTCAAAGAATAGTTGTTGGTTTGTGCTGAAAAAGGTGGTTATTATTTGCCCGTACGCTTTATGCATCATGAAAATAAAACATCTCTGTTATATTGATAAAGGACCAGAAACAGAATACCTATCTTGCCAAAATTGTTTGATCGTTAAAATCTGCATAGCATTATTCAATAATACTCAGGTACAAAAGCCCCATCGTAAGTTGTTTATAAATTATATATAAATACTTTCAAACTTACAAATGTTCCACGATTCAGGGAGGCATCGACTCCCTACGCTATTGATGTTGCCGAAATGTTTAAATTAACATTTTTTTTTTGTTCGACAATTAAAATAATCGACGACAGTCAAGTCAGGTGAATGACGTTGTCCCAGAGGAAGTTGATTGTGGTGTGACGCAAGCCATCGCTTTGGTAAACAAAGATTTCTGCGTTGTTCTAGAAGTAAATTCCTTCAAAATATTTTAAGAGATACTTCTTTTAAAATAAATAAGTAATTTAAAACTTAAAAATGTACATTCAATAAATAACATATTACATCCCGCAGTAGGAAGGTTCACAGGTGAGTGGGTTCACACGGACCATCCACTGAACCATGAAGGGTCTATTGTGGCTCATACCTCATTCATCGATTACTTTTTTAGTTGTGCTTTCTTTTAGATTCGACTATGGAAGACGGCATTCCTAATTTTCTAAAAGGTCCAACCTCAACAGATGACGCTTTGAACGACAATGACTAGTGTTTAGTCCCACCAAAAAGTTCACATAAGATCTACTCATATCCAACGAATGTCTAGCTCTTATATTTCGATGGATCAATATAAAAACATCAATGGTCGGCTTGCAACATTTATTAACATAATCATAGAAGGGATATGTTTTAGGCACACCAGGATATGTTGTACTATATACTTACTAATTGAATTATGAATAAAATTTATCCAATTAACAAGTTAAGTTGGTAAGTTCAAAATAAGTGGGTCTGCACCGGACCCTCCACTGCTACCACCGAGGGTCTATTGTGGCTCATTATATTTATTATTATATTTCACCCAGCAGCATCAATGTTCTAAATGAAGTCGATTATTTTGCGGGTTTTAGACTCACTGCTATGGGTAAGGGTTAGTTCACCAAATATTGCGAATCTGGTTGTAGCTATCGCTAGGCAAGAACATCACATCATCCTCCAGGCGCAATGCTAACTATGAAATGATGGGCGATTTGCGATATAGACATAAGGGTAACAATATAATTATTGTTCGAAAGATAATCTGGTTAGGGTGACAATGCCATGATGTGGTCATTGAAACGAAATGGCTATCAACACAATGTGCATAACAATATACAAATACAGTCGACACTGTTTATAGTGAAACTCCATATACTATAGCTAAGTCTGCGCGTTTTGGCAGAAAACGCCAAATAATTGTATTGTACACCATTTGGTGTTTTTTAAATAAACGTTTTAATGGATCTAGTAGCCTATGGAATGAATAATGTCAAATAAATTATTTTATTTATCAAGAAATTATTTATTATTATTATTAAATAATAATAATAAAACGTACTTTATTGGTACAAAACCTCAAAAGGCCATTGACCGATGTCCTTCGGCCTATAATTATTTATCAATTTAATTTGCTGTTCATGCTTTACTAAATGTTACTGATTTACAATTGTTAGTTTTGGTGTTGCTTTGTTAAAATGAAGATTATTTACTCAAAAGAAGAACGTATTGCTATCATATTGATATGCCATCAAAATTCTTTATTGCCTCGAGTTTATGCTCAAAGGTTTCCCATACGAAATCATCCAAGACCAGCTGCTTTTCAGAGACTTTTAAATCAGTTTAAGGAAACTGAAAGTGTTAGCTATAAGAACTACGTTACAAGAAAACCTGTCACCGAAAATGGAAAAACTATTTTTGCTACAGTTGGCCCAGTAATCGAAAATCCCCATATTAGTCAAAATCAGATATTCGAAAACATCAATAGGCAAGTATTTCACGAGTGATTAAAAAACATAGATTTGATGCTTACAAAATTCAGCGTTGTCAAGAGGTTTATGGAAATGATTTTGACAATAGAATGTTTAATAAAATCTGTTATAATTCAATATTGCGATTTTTTTTTGTTGCTTGTTGATTTTTTCTTTATGTACCTAGTGAAAAACTCTCTATAGTGCGATTTCGGTTGACATTTTGGTCTTTCATTTCACTATATAGAGGTTCGTCTGTATGTGATTGTGACAATAAATCTGGTTGGGCCTGTATGCTAACTTGAATTCTGGTTAAAATTCTTGTTACTATAGAATAGTAATTATACGAGCATTATAATTATAATACTTATAAAAATACCATGTAGATATGCTTTTAAAAATTTCTGTCAAGCGATTTCAAAAACACACATTGCCAAATAAATATCCGTCAAAATATTATTATATATATATATATAAACCGTTTATTTGGCAGATTTTTCTTTTAAAATACAATTTATAATTGTATTTTTAATTTGAAAATCATATTTATAGGCATATTCTAATATGTATTAAACGCGAAAAGCATGAATAAAATTCAGTTTCAGGGATAATAATAGGTACCTATAATTATTTTAAGAACAAATTTATAATACATTTTTAAATTAAATTTTAACTTCAGTTATGATGATGTTAGCGATCTGTCGTTACGACGTGACGCCTTATTCTGAGACACTTTTTTCATAAATAATTTTAAAATATTATTGTCCATAATATGACAATAAACAAAACTCAAATTACTCTTAGCTATAGATAGGTAATTTTCCATTTACATATGTCATCGAAATAGGTTCTTAGAAATTGTTAAAAATAATTTAAAAAACTAGAGTATCTATGTCTAAAAATAATTAGGTACCCTATTTTAAAATATGGTTTAGATATACCTATATCTATTACCCAATAGTTTTAAGATATAATTTAAACTAAGTAATTAATAATAATAATTATTTAAAAAAAATTAAGTGGGCAATCCACGCTGCTGTATATTATAAGTAGCTTGTTCATTAATATACTTACATAAATAGGTATAAAACATAATAAATAAAATTTGTATGCAGAATGTAAATAACTAATTTGCATAAATAAATAATGTAATTACAACTATTGCTGTAAGTGAATTTATCCCTCGCAAAATGCTAGTAAATAAGATAAAAACACATTTCAGATTATTAATTTTTCAAAAGGTATGATGTTTACAACATACCTATCTACTTCATTAATTCGATTTAATAACTTTATTAACTACAATTTTTGCAAATAGTTTGATTATTAATACTCCTGTACAATAATCATTACTCCCCACATAACGTAAACTAACTTCGCGATAGGCGTGGTTAACCGAGAGTTTATCAACCAATAAACGCCAGCTAGTCGGTTTTCGTGTGGTGTGTCTCATGTTCAGAATTTTGATTTTTTTCTCCTGTTCTCTTTCGTTTGTCTGTTTATTGCAGGTCCGACTTTATTTATGGTGCTTTTAAGAATAGCGGCGCCACTCAACTCGCGACACTTCAATGTTCACGGTATAATTCCTTTAGGGAGTACTTGGACTACGGACAAACAACATGGATGTGCAAACCAGAAGGAATTTTTTGATAATGACGCGAAAACAATAATTATTGTTCAATGGTTAATCACCGAATATTAACGTACCATAACGTATTTGTCAACATTTTTTACTTTTTTTGCTATATGGTGTATTACAAAATGAAATCAATGATCAAATATTTTAGAGATAAGGTGGCATAGCCCTTATATGTGTATGCCTACGTTAGGGACTTACCACCCTTGCAACTTTGTCAGCTTTAGATGGATTTTGCTATTCTTTTTTTGTTAAATATACAAAATATTCATTAAACTGAAAAATAATTTCGTGGCATAGCGGACAAAATGACTGGTTTTACGTACACAGGGGACTTTGTTTAATTTAGCAGGGCCTCAGTCTAATTCAGTAGAGCGAGACCAGGTCCTGCTAAATTAAACAAAGTCCCTTGTGTAGGTAAAACCAGCCATTTTGTCCGCTATGCTACGAAATTATTTTTCATTTATATTTACGGACACAAATTCATTTTATAATTTTGAAAAATCATACACCACTGTAGGTGTAACCAAGTTCGCGGAGCTCAAACTGGCCCACTTCTAAGTGCTGACAATATAGTCGTTTTGCTGTACTGTGCTATTGGACAACTTTAGTTTTGGGATGTTAATCCTGGCCAGCTACGACAACATTTATTGGCGTAAATTGCACAAAGTATTATTAGGGATTTTTATAGAAAAAGCCGGATGACGTCAACCACAGTTGTACCGATTTTTAGTGTTCGAAAATACGCAGGGAGTCCAAGAAAAAAAACGTCTGTTTAACAAAATTTTAGAAAGTTATTATTGGGGGCTATTAAACAATAACAAGTATATTTTATCACAAACTTAATGGAAGAGGAATTTATAAAAAGTTACATTTTAGTAATTTTCAGTAATCTACCAAATCTTCTTATACTCTTTTCAGTTATTACGTTTCTTAACTGCTATAAAGTTATACTGCGACAGTTTCTCTGATTCTATCACAAAGTTCTTCTCGGATCTGAGGTCTTCAGCAAACACGTTATTTTTTATTGTCCTCGAAAGAAAGGAATCAAGTGGTGTAATGTCCAGGGATCTCGGCGACTAATAAATAACAGTAGCGCTATTCTGTACACGTTTCCGAGAGCCGTCGGTATCGGTAATTCTCACTTACCGACTGCCATCGGCAAGTCGCTTCGTGCGGCATTCCGTATGCTCTAATACCGACCGATATCGGTAATTTGAGTCGACAAAGATCGGTATCTCACCGTGCCCTCGTTCACCTCACAGTGGACGTTACCGATATTTGTTGAGCGATTATTGGATCATTATTGATGTTTTGGGTTGGAATTGCGGATTATTATTTAAGTATATTTGGACTATATAGAGTGATTTTACAGTGTAGTGTCTAGATAAGAATTATTAGATACCTATGTAGTTAAGTTTCGGTGTCAACATATTATAATATTTTTTTGATTCTTCTTAAAACGCCATTACATGTTAGGTATTTTAATTGACAGTGCTTTATTGCCTTATTGTTTAAAACACATTCTAATTTACAAACCAATGCATTTTGCACCATTTTCTTGCAGACATCTTACATTCAAACTTAAAACGTCGCACAAATTACAAATGACGCACAACAAAATATTTATTATTTGATTACAAATATCTCACCGTTCATTGGCTGAACGTACCGATTCGATTGATGTCACTTGCAAGCCGACACTTGACGGTTGCATTTCCGACTGTCGGTAACCGTGGCATACAGAATAGCGTTGTTTTGATTAAATCGGTCGCGCAACCGTTGGATGTCGGTAACATACCGATACCGACGATTGTCGATACAGTGTACAGAATAGCGCTACAGGATTATTTCGTCCAATCCAATGATTAGGAATATTTTCATTTAGCCACTGTATGTTACATTGCATATTTAGACAGTAATAATAATACCACAAACCGTTATTAGTTAATGACAGCTGTCAAGATAACATTTTGTGGTTTCACAGAACACTAAGTTTTTTCACCGAACTCTAATCAACTGCGCCATTATAAATTATGAAATTTCGAAAATGCAAATAAAATCTACAGTTTCTTTTCTTGGACACCCTGTATTTGAGAACACTGAAAATCAATACAAGTGGGTTTTACGTTATCCTAAATAATAATCCGTCATCCGTTTTTTTCTAGAAAAATCCCTAATAAAACTTTGTGCCATTTACGCCAATAGAAATTGTCGTAGATGGCCATGATGTCATCCCAAATCTAAAGTTTAAGGAGCATTTTGAATACCTACCTAACATAAAAAAGTTTATTAAAAAACTTAAAAAGTTACAAGTCCTAAATGTGGACACACTGTATATAGGGACACCAATTATTTTTATAATTTTCATTTTATTTTGGCATTGAAGATCGACAACCTAACGCTTGGAGACCACCGTCCGAAGCGTTGCTGATTTCCCAATACATTGGATTTGTCGACCTGCGTGCGGTGAGAGGTGTATTGCTGTGGAGTTCGTAAGTAATACGCAACCCAAACCACGACCTTCAAAAAAATTATGTAAAAGGGCACGAGTTATGTTAAAAAATAAGTTTCATTTCAACATTAAACTAATAAATAGTTTCTCGAACATCTTGATTAAATACCTATTGTGTATTTTTCATTAAAAAAATATTATTATTATTATATTTTTTATTTATTATTATATACTTTGATCCCATTTTTTCCTTTACTAAAAACGTTTATTGTCAACAAAAACTAAGTTTACTTATATAATTCATGTAGATTGTCCAGGACCCAATATCTTTTTTTAATAGACGCGGTCTAATCTAAAAGAAGTGTTTTTCATGTTGCTGGTGGATCAATTAGTAGGTGACTGATAAGGGATGAAAATGCCACATATTATTTACAGTAGATAATAGAGAAATTAGAAGGAGGAAGGGTAGTTTTAGTCTAGACTTAAGCACCTCTATCTCCTAGTGTAAATTTTTAAGTAGCATTTTCAATAAATTTAAGCCATAGGCGTCATTTAGGTTAAAAGCAGGCGCTATTGGATGAATAAGAAATAATAATTGAAATTTTAATAATTAAGATAAAAGGGAAATTGCCCTTGAGATAATTGCACGGATGCTCAATAATAATAAATGGCTTTATTGGCATAAATTACATACATTCAAAAATGGAAGAACAAATAAACTAAGAAAAATTAGATACCAAAAGGCGCAAGCTCAGCAAAGCTGATTTTCAGCAAGGGCCCTATAATACATTATAAATATGCTGACAAATATCTAAAACGAAAACACTAAACATAATAATACAATAATAATGTAATAATAATAATATAAAGTGTTAACAAATATGCGGTTGGTCAATTTGAAACATGTAAAATTGCCCCAACATAAAGTTTTAAAATTAAATAATATAAAGGTTACAATTTCCAACACAAGTAAACACACCTCAAACATCAGACTCAATGAGTGTCATCTGCTCTTGAAATAATTTATCATACAAACAATTTTTAAACTTAGACAGTGATAATGTTTTCATCTCCGAAGACATCTCATTATAGAATTTAGCTATATTGTAACTGAAAGCCCTCTGATACATGGCAGTTCTGTGTTGAGGAATTGTAATAATATCCTTGCGTCTGACATTTACATTATGTATGTCAGTCCGGAAAGTTATTCTTCTATACAAGTAAGGCGGAGTTTTCAACAAAATGATCCTGTGGTATTGAAACACAGAGTGCAATGTTCTTCTGTTAATCATATTAAGCCACTTTATGGTTGATAAGGTATGAGATATTCTGTCGAACTTCCGTATTCCAAAAACCAATCGTAAGCATGAGTTCTGAAGTCGTTGGACACGCGCCGAATCAACCCGCAAGAGACACGGACCGTAGACGTAATCACAGAAGTTCATATGCGACAGCACCAGTGATTCACACTTCAAATTTCCTAGTGGCATAGATACTCTTAAGGTTGGCATAGCCAATTTGAGGCTTTGATGTTATATGCTGAGTAAATCTAAGCCCATTGTCAATAATTAGTCCCAAGCTCTTGGCATGATCGGAGATTTGAATGGCCACACCATCCAGTGACAAGCGCATGTCAGATTCAACAGGGAGTCCAAAAAACAAAGCTGTTGATTTTGAAGGATTAACAACAAGGTCATGGCGCTTTGAAGGATCCGCCAGAGCCCCCAGATCACGGTTTATCCGCGCTTCTGCAATGGTCAGCTCCCATCTCTCGAAGACATGAACAATCTGAGAGTCGTCAGCATACATTTTCATGTGGCAGTGCTGTAAGAATTCAGGAAAATTAGACGTGTAGATAGTATAGAGAATTGGTGATAAAATATACCCCTGAGCAACTCCCCTGGTTAAACTCGCAGTGTCTGACATGCTGCCATTAAAAAAGACCACTCCACTAATTAAATAGACATTAATTTTTTGAAATTTATATTAGGTGAAATTTTATAAATAAAAAGTCTGCGACTTTTGAAAGTTTTTTTAAGCCTCTTTAATACCTTTATGGATGTGGACACTAATTTTATATCGGATATTTTATTATCCGAGCTATATTCTATACATCTACATATACCCAAAATTCATATCATTTTTTTTAAGTTGGTCCATTTTTAAAATCAATTTCGCGCCCCTTGTATACATACATCATCAGCATTCACTCGCTAACGAGTATGAATTATTCCAACTCAGGGATTTCTGTCGTGAATTCTAAGATGGATTTCCTCGAGCCGGAAACCTTGTCACTGTCTCTTGGGATTCTCATGTCGTCGACGCTGCACTTCAAAAACATGATGACCTTCGTAAATGATACGCCTCCATCTCGGTAGGGCGTTCGCGATCTTTTCCCAGTTGCTCTTCACATCTAAGCCACACTTCTTCATGTTGGTCTTAAGAACATCCTTGTATCCCTCTTTTGCTGCCCTCCCTGATTTTGTGCGCCGACCTTAAGCTGTGAATAAAGGATTCTCTTTGGAAAGCGTTCCGTTGGCATGCGGATTACGTGGCCAGTCCATCGCAGCTGGTGCCTCACAATCATCGGCTCAATGCTAGTTGATTCAGCTTCCTCCAGAACGCTGATGTTTGTTCGTCGGTCCTGCCATTTGATTCCAAGAATTCTTCTAAGACATCGTTGATGGTACTTCTCTAGGGTTGTTATGCCTCCGATAAGTGATAGTCCATAGTATGCATCGCACAACCATGTTTCGAAGGTAATTTACATACAATTCTGCTATTTTGTTTAATTGTTTTCAACAGCATTTAGATCTAGCCACAGTTTCTCTGAATTAACATAAGATGTGGCTGAGACGACATTTGCTTTCAGTCCAATCATGATGTGTCATACTTTGTATTATATATATTATATGATTGGCTCATTTCTATGTAAATGATCGTTTGGTTTATGTAAAAATTATTAGTTTTAAGTTACCCACACTTGTTTTGTTTTTCTGTTGGGTGTATATTTTTTTGTATATTGGTTTGAGTGAGAATGGCTTTAGGCTAGCCTTCACCCATTTAAAAATAAAGGCTATAAGTATTATCATTAAATTAAAAAAATGCTTTTTATGTCTAAAATGACCCAAAACATGTAGTTCCGGTGTAAATAGTACCTAAATGAAATATAACTAACAGCTTTTCCAATATCAAGTGAATTTACTTTTGTCATATAGTAGGGTGTACCGATAGATACGTTTCCCAAAAACATTCACGAATAATTATTATTGTAAATATTTTAATTTTTTGCGTAACAAAAAGTTATTTTTTTTTAATATAGTTCTGTAAAATTTCCAACAATTGATTGTTACACGTCAATAACTGAACCTTGAACAAAGGATCTTTCAAAGCAAGTTGTTTAAATAGCCAAAGTTTCAGTTAAATAGAATAAAAAATGACAGCGGAATAAAAATTTAAGTAATGTGATTTCGTCAAAAATCGTTAAAAATTCAATTCAACTTGGGCATGTGGCATTTTAAAACAAGACTATTTTGAGTTGAGTGGAGTCGAACAAACAATCCGATAGAACACTAATTTCATTAAAAAAATAAGTACCCACTTAGGACATTCCATTTTAAAAAAATTAATATACACTGTGTCCAATATAAAAATGGGATAGCATTGGAACCGGTAGGTGTTACAATGTTGGTTAAATTAGAGAAATGGTCTACAATTTAAACACCTTTTAAATGGTATTTTCAAAAGTAAAGTAACATTAGTCGTTTTCAAAAATTTTTGAAAAAACTATTTTTTGCGATTTTAGTTTTTATTTAATTCTGACATTATTTTTACAGATATAAAAAAATGAAAAGCACTTCCTCATTGTTACTTTTTGAGGAGAAAAAGTTAGCGTTTACAAATTGTCACTACGACGTTTCGTTTTTGAAAAACCATCATCAACTTTGTTTTTTTAAATTCGGGCCTGGAGTTCTCATTGTTAAAATAAAACCCATGTTCAATTAGAAACTAGGTGGTATATCACACGTAATGGTTTTAACAAAGTTTCAGTGTTTTTAGCTGTTATTTAAAATTATTCATGAAAAATCGCCATAGTTTGGCACTTATTTTACGTAAAACATCCATCTGAAATAGCCGTCTTTTCAATAACCTCAAAAAGCACAAACTCTACTAAAATGAAAAAACCGCTTACAGAATAAAATGTTGTATAATAATAATAATAACTTTATTGTTCTGTAAGATTATACATCTTATAACAAGAGTATGGTTAGATTACATAAATATTCAAGAACCAAAAATAAAAGACTACATTTTCAGAAAAAATGCAAATTAATATTAAAAATACAATTAATATAATATATATGATGACTAAGAACTATTAGAACAGAAATAGTAATGATAGCAATAATAATAATAATAATCAAAACAAAAAAAAACAAAAAAAAAAAAAGAAATCATTCGTTCAGCACAAATGAACGCAACTTTAGGCAGCCCACATGTGTATGTAATAAATTGGCAAATAATAATAAATAATAATAATATTCTTTATTCAAATAGGTACAATGGTACATTGATTGCGTCTAAATAACACTGATTTCGTCCGTCAAAACTTACTAGTATTACCACACTGGTTTTATATTGTATAACACATTTCACTAAGTATACCAACATTACATTATAAACAAACAATTTTAAATTCAAATTCAAATTTATAATCATTGTCCATGATTAAAACAGTCAAATAACATGTCAATGATAAAAACAAAGTAAAAAAAAAACGAAAATTAAAAACAATAGACACTAAAATCTTAAACATGTACAAAATTCAATGAACTGTCCCTTCAAGGTAACCGAGAAACTCCGAATAGCCATAAAATGCGTTTACAGTGAGTAGATGTTTGAGGAATAATTATTGTGAGTAACGACGAAAGAATGTTTTTGCTAAATCTACTACTCTGCATTCAGTAGCTAAACAGCTAAAAATATTGAAAACTTGTTTACACCATTACGTGTGATATACCACTTATTTTTGACCTGAAAATGGCTTTAAATTTAACAATAAAAAATCCAGGGCCGTGTTTAAAAAAACGAAGTTGATGATGGTTTTTAAAAATCGAAACGTCCTAGTGAAAATTTGTAAATGCTATCTTGTTCTCGTCAAAAAGTAACAATGAGACAGGCTTTTCATTTTTTTATATCTGTAAAAATATTGTCAGAAATAAATAACAGCTAAAATCGCCAAAAATCGTTTTTTCAAAAATTCTTGAATACGGCTCAAGGTAGTTTACTTTTGAAAACACCATTTAAAAGGTGTTTAAATTGTACAACTTTTCTCTAATTTAACCGACATTGTAACTCCTACCGTTTCCAGGATTCCAATGCTATCCCATTCTTATCTTGGACACAATGTATATGCGCGATGCTTGTTTGGAACACCCTGTGTAAGCCAAATTCTTTATAAAATGTAGTCCATTTTTCAACCAATATGAGCTCGCTACTAGTTAAGGTATTGTGACTAAATGTTCTATAAAATTTTTTCGTATGGCCCTCCCTTTCGGTACTTTTCGTGCTTTAAAGTTACACCATGAAGATGGTTTGTCCGTAGTAGCTCCGAAACGGTGAAATAAATTTTCATGAAACATGGACAGCATACCCAGTACATAAAAAAAAATGTTTTTGCTGAAAACGGTTTATTTTTTCGTTGTGAATGAAGCGTACCTTGTACCTTTATTGATATTAGTTAGGTGGCGAACTTAAATAAATAATTGAAAATAGAAAAAATACGTTTCAAAGTTTAGTATAGGATTTTATGCAAGGGGTGGTCCGCCCCTGGTTTCCAAGACGAGATGGAAATGTTGCTATAATTTCCTATTTGTCGTCCTTAGGTACTGGATAGATATACTGTCCAAGTTTCATGAACATTGATTTCGGAGCTATTACGGAAAACCCATCTTCAGGGTGTAACTTTAAAACACGAATAGTTTCGAAAGGCAGGGCCTTACGAAAAAATACTTTAGTCTTATTTTTGATCGAGCTAACCGTCCTTGAAATTTCTCCCAATACTTCTGGGACACCCTGTGTACGAAGGGTCGGGCTGTTGACCAGATGTGACATTTTTGAATATTAAGTCCACCATTAGGGGAAAAATAGATTTGTTGAATCAAAGCAAACTTTGGATGAAGAAAAGTATCGATATATTCGAGTCGATCTCAGCCTATGTTATTATAAAAAAAAAATATTACGAGCCATGACACATATTTTTAAGGTTGAACTATTGCCTCGAGGACTGCAACTGAGTCTATTGGCCACTTGTGATACACATAAACTACCTACTCTAATGCCTACTATAGAAGAAGTCATCAGTACTGCTAAAGTCTAAGTTTTATCACAATTTATTATTTAGTCTAGGTATTTCATATTAACATAATTTAAGATTACTTCAACAACAGATATAATTTATTATACCTGCAAGTAGTTGCATGCAAAACTTTTAAGAAAAACGCCTTTATAATTTATTGAAATGCATCATCGTTATAAAAATGACCAACAGTCAACTGATGGCTGCCATCATAATCAAGATCCCATCATCATAATCAAAATCACAAAAATGGATTTTCAACCAAACCTACCTATACCTATTATGCAAAACACTTATATACTATCGGATTTGTTTTTGTTTTTCTGTTTCATTCCTTTTGCGATATAACTTATAATCCACTGGACTAATTTATGGTAATTTGATAACGAAACGATGTTAAAAAGGAGGTAAAATTCAATCCCACCCCTCTGCTTTTCACTGTCGAAAGTGTGTGCCAATAGGCGGAGCTATCGATTTGAACTTCAAGTTAAGTCAGATAGTAGTAGTCGGTGCTGCCGAGTTGGTTGAGCATTGTCGCCTTTTGTTTTGAATCGTGAAAAGTGATATTTCTTGTTGTTTGAGTTTTTTGAGTGTGTGTGAAACAGTTTCTTTATTCTTATGTGGCAGTGCTTCATGATATTTTTTTATTATTAACTAATTTATGTGCTAATTTTTTATTTTTCTATTGTTTTTGGATGTTGGTTTACTGAGAAACAATATATTAACTTTTGATTTTTTGTACCCATATATTTTGTATAGTCGAGGTAAGTACTTTTATACTTAAGTACTAAGTAGATTTAGCATTTTTTGCGAATGTAAACACAAACAGCGCAAAATATCCTTTAGAGAACATCAAATCATATCTATAACTATGTTATATGTTCGTAATTTTTAACTAGGTAACGAATGTGACAATTCGCTTTCATTGTTTGTTTCCTTTATCAATTTGCTATAAAAAAGTTATTCTACATCTTAATCGATATTTTGTACCGTTTTGCAGAAACTTTTAATAAAAACTTGGGAGACTGAATTATTTTATTGTCTTAAAAAGTAAAAGTCTTATGATAGGTGTTCAATAACAGGTCATTCAATAAGTCAGTAAGATAAGTAAGAAAAAAACAAAATTCTGACAAAACTCGATTTTATTATTCAACATAGTTGCCTTCAAGGGCAATACAACGAGTATAGCGAATTTTCAACTTTTCGATACCACTTTTATAGTACAATTTCTCTTTTTCGTCAAAATAGGCCTCAGGTTCAGCGATTATTTCATCAATTTTGCTTGGTGGAGCACGCATTCTCTTGAGATCTGAAAACAGGAAAAATTACTGGGTGGGTAAGTCCAATTCTTTCAACTTTGCCATAGTTTTCATCGATTTTTGACATATTATTCCGTTCGCATCCCAAAATACAGCCGCCATCACCTTACCGGCCGACTGTTGCGTCTTTGCTCGCTTTGGACTTTGGTCTTGTGGATTCTGGTGTGTAACAACGAAGCCATGTTTCATCCGTTGTCACATATCGACGATATAATTCCATTTTATTGCGGTTTAACAGCGCCAAACACTCATCAATTCGTTGTTGTTTTTAGTCGACTGTGAGCTCATGCGCCACCCACTTTGCACAGAGCTTTCGCATAGGTACCCAAATGTTCGTGGAAAATGGTAAAAACACTACCATCTGATCTTTACAATGTCAGCTAGCTCGTGCATCTTCAATTTGCATCGTTCATAACCATTTTGTGAATTTTTTTGAACGTTTTCTGTCTGGAATAACAGCCTCATTTGGGCGTCCACTGCACTCTGCATCATTTGTGCTGGTACGACCACATTTAAATTCAGCAATCCACTTCTCTAGCATTTGTCTCGATCGAGCACAGTTCGTATAATGTTTATCAAGCCATTGTTTGGTTTCCAGAACTCGAAACTAATTTTTTTCAATTTTTTTCAATAACAATCAATAGTCAGATTGCTGTCAAATTTATTCACGTATCGATTGAAGGTTAATACTAAATAAAAATCATATGGAAAAAATTCTAGTAACGCCATCTATGTGTCAATCTATGGCCTTTTTGAATGACCTAATATGTGCGTCTTGAACTTGAATAAATTGTTGAAAATTTTGTAAGCATTTACGTTTTACTCGAGATAGCATATGGTGATCGTTTTTATGGGCATCTGCACATGTAAGTATGCGATTTAGCAATTCTTCTTTGGTATTGATTGGTGGTTTGTAAATTAAACTCGTAAGAAGAAAAAAGTCCAGAGGACTAAGCTCAGGTGATCGAGACGGCCACGTAAAAGCACTACCTCGGCCTGTCCATTGGTTAGCAAATGTATTATTGAGATAAGTCCTTACGTTTCTTCCGAAATGGGGAGGTGCTCCATCGTCCATTAGCCATAACGAATATACAAAGGAACTTCTTCTAATTGTGAGTTACCTAAGTTCCTCTTGTAAAAAAGTGAGATCTTTCCTGAATTTGAAGTGCCATCAATAGTATAAGGTCCAATACATACGTTCCCTATCTGTCCTATCCGTACATTAATTATAAATATTTGTTGATGTTTTGTTTGAATATTTGCATGTGAATTTTCAACACTCCAAATATGCATATTATGCCAATTAATAGCACCTTTACGAGTAAAGCCAGCCTCATCACTAAATAGGACCTCATTGATTAATTAGGGTTGGTTATTTGTAGTTCCTCAAAACCCCTGGAAAATTCTTGACCTAGAGCGTAGTCAACTTCAGATATAGCGCAAACTTTGTGCACATGGAAGGCTGAAGCAAATGTTCCTACAGAATGTCGTGTACTACCGTTTTGGCTATGTTACATGCCCTCAAGGCCATTAACTCCGTAACGAGGCTCGCTAGGCAAAACTTTTACATGAAGAACTAACATTCTTTTGTCGTCTTCTATCATCACCATCTATCATTATACTCAAAAACAACAATAACATTTCGCTTAATTCGTGTTGTTCAATAACGCTAAAGACCTAGTTGTCAAACAACGCATGTACCTAGTCTTTCTAATCTTAATTTAAAATTATATAAAAAACCACAACTCGATATCCCTTTGTAATGTCAATACCGACCTCAACCCTCCATAAGCGCACCCTTTTAACTTTTCATAACAATACATGCCCTACAATATTTTAAAAATTCTTTATGGATTAACAATTAATGATAAATGTATAACTGTTTTGCCGTTTTAAAAATATTAAAAAAAAAATATTATATTATATACTTACACTTGTCACAAAATAATTCCCCTCAAAACGAAAACAAACGTGTTCCGCTCGTGTCACTGGTATACTGCATAACTACATTGAAACCTAATAATGGCGGTGTCTGATACAGTGACTGCAAAAAGTTTCATCCACTTGAGGTATTATTAAAAATTATTATGTAATGTGATAGATCTTCTTTTATTAATCTAATCTAAGAAAAACTATTGAACAAATCATGGTTACAATATTCTGCCACCGTGTTTTACTGTCGGACACAAATTTACTTGTTTATATTCCGCCTTAAGTCTTCGCCATACCATATGATGTCCATCCGATTATATCTAGATTAATCTGAGAAAATAACACGTTGCCAAAAATTATTTGTTTCATTCATATTATATTTATTTGCAAACTCTAACCATTAACACAACTTTTTCCAGTCACTGTAGTTATTTTTATTACTGTCGGTATCCTTTGGCAAGCATGATTTATTATAGGTCTTACGAGGGAAAAATGTATCAAAAAAACGCTGCATTCGATGCCCATTTCTAATGTAAAGAGGCATGGGAACGGATAGCCCGGTAGAATCGTTAAATGTATATATTTTAAATTAAGATTAGAAAGACTATACCTATGCTATAATATTCTATGATCGTCAATACAACATAGGTGTACGGGAAGGTCACTCTTCATCATAATCAACGAATTTGCTCTAAAAAGCAGAAAATCGTTAAATCCAATGATTAAAATTTAATTAAATATATTAATTAATTTTAATTGTAGAGGATTGATTGTGTGAAACTAACTCATAGAAATTCAAACCAGATATTGGCATTCTCTAGTCACCTCAAACAAAAAATTTACCAATGCTGCAACAGCATCATTTTCGTTTATAAAACGCTTACCTACTCATATCAACTACTGTAATGGTTGGAAATTAGATAATAGCAAATATTATCTTCATGAGATGTCTCAATAAATAGAGCCCATCAATTTTTACTTATGAGCTTGTGACCTTTTTCTAATTTTCGAATTTTGTTCTTTGGCTAGTTTTTAGTTTTAGGTTAGGATGAGAGAAAACAATTTTTCTTCTTTTCCAACGTTTCGGTCCTTTATTAGATCATCTTAAGGACAATGATATTCTAAACTTAAGGGCTTATACATATAAATGGAATTTTCCTTTATATACTTACACAGGTATAATACACCCAACAAAATCTATTTAGAATTAAATGTCCTTATATTAGACAAATGAAAACATCAATTTTAATTATCCTGAGGATGATTGAAAAGATCCTGAAACCAACCAAGGAACAAAATTAAATAAATTTTTACAATAGGCAAATGGCTCAACTTTTCTATTTGTTGGTGATTCATTATGGCTTTATTATTAATTCCTCGTTCTTCCTTTGATGGTTTTGTACTGCAGTCATTTTTTCAAGCCTTTGGTGCAGTTTTATTTCAAATCGTTCAGCAACTGGTTATGATGTAATTGGTTTATTAAACAACTTTTTGCGACCTGACTTCATCAATTCAATCAATTTCACATTAGTCAATGGATTTTAGAAAGCTTCACGTGGAATTCAGGAACCATCACCATTATTATTATATTTAAAATAACAGGGGGACGTTACTGAGGGCAGTGACGGCTTGTGGCAATTTAATGTGGTGAAGCGTGCTTCTTATGCTGTTTGGGCAAGATTCTTTTGGTAGGTCTCAAGTCTTGGTGCAATTAAACGCTGCCAACTATGTTTATATGAAGGGTGATAGCCGGCCGTCAGCTGGTTGTATTTCGTTGTATATTGGGTATATGCCGTGGTGGCAGTGTTGCCGATTGTTGCTGAATTATTGTTGAAAACGCTTTGATGCAAGCTTCATCTACATAACAACATATATGATACATAGACTATTGGTGTAACAAAGGACACAAGCACTGGCAATGATGTCAAGTGTCAAGTGCCGTGCACAGAGAAGAGATAGATCAAAATAATGTATTACAAGAATAATGTACATTATGGATGATAGTTAAATATAAATATACGAGTATGCCAGCCTGCTTCAGACAAATTTACTGTTTTATGGTATAACTGAGTTTACCTCAGGTTGCAAATTGTATACATTAATTTATGGTTTAAAGTTTATATGGAGAAAAATAATAACACGATAAAATAAAATGAAATATTAAATACCACTGACGGAGGGTTAGAGAGAACCAACATTTTACTTAACTTATAAATTATATAAATATAAGCGATGTTTTATACCTAGGTACATAAAACACAATAATTAATGTTTCCTGAAATACGACTGATAATAAACAAAGGTATAATCAATCTGAAATAAATTCTACGTGTATGTGCTTTATAAAATAGATGTCTTTGGCGACAATTACCACACCACACATAGATGCGCTTAAATTCCCTAGCGAAGCGCCTATATTGGTTCAGGCTTGTTTAACAAAACATAGTTTGTCTGCTCAACTTTCCACGACTCATCAGTGGTGATCGGTCAGTAGTTGATAGCCAGACCCCGATTTAGATCAGGTATATAGTATACCCTATTTGAGACTTTCTGAAATACCTGGCTATCGTTAGTAGATAAGCTATGGCGGTTCGGCCTCATTTCTTATGGAAAATAACGTATGAAATCACTAAGGCCCCTTCTGGCCAATTTTGGTTCCTTTCCAGGTCACGCGCGCTTCAAGGCCTCGCGCGGTTATAAAAGATGTAAATGACATAAACGATGTAACTGACATAAACAATGTAAATGACGTAAATGACATAAACGAAAATGAACAGGATAATATTTGGCTTATGTGCTGGTTCGACTTATAGTGGACTGTATTTTATATTTACGGCTCATAAAAGAATAATAAAAGTTTATACTTTCATACGACAGTACTATTTTAATCGCAATCTGACAATAATAATCATAACCAATACTTATCAAAATTATACAGGATATTAAATCCTTTATGTTAATTAAATCTTTATGTCATTTACGTCGTTTATGTCATTTACATCGGTTATAACCTCGTGAGGCCAAGCGCGCGTGACCTTGGAAGGAACCAAAATTGGTCAGATTGGACCTTAGCGATTTCCCATGTTATTTTCATTATTGGCAATAACATCAAATTAAGTCTAATACTTCTTAAGTGGGGCACGTTTAAAATCAGATCTTACCGCATTTATTTGCAATTAAACTCCGAATTAACTAATACAGAATTTCACATAAACAATCGGTTATGCACATCGGTGTTAGATGTTATGTCGACGAAATCTTACATATACCTACTTACTACATAACCACACAACAAAAGTACGATAATTGTAAATGGAATCCAGTTATTATGTGAATTAAAACGATAATTGCTTATGGTTTTATCTAATGATTAAGAAGTGCCTTCATAAACTTCTTTTCTTCCTCATTTATTATTATTATTATTTAATTGAGAAAGAGATAAAAGTAGTTATTCATTCATTTTGTATATGTCTATAAAATTCTATAACACACCTACAATAAATAACACAGGCCAACACACATTTTGGTGCCTGCGATTTTTTAACTGTTCCTGAGTAATTTTTGGATGCAGAATGTAAAAAGGTTCTCAGATTTTGTCTATCAGATCTAGTTTTTGAGATTTTTTAAAAAATTGTGTATATAATTTACGTTATAACTGTTATAATATATAATATTACTATTGACAGTTAAAAAAAACAAAGACACATGGATTTAAGTATTTATTGCAAAAACTTAATTTACATAATTACATTAGTCACTAATCACATAAAAATTTTCTTTTATACGATTTTCTAGAATGGAGTTTACTAGGGCAGTCTCGCTGAAGGCTCCAGCAGTAGTCCGCCATCATGTGGCTATCCCATCGTCCTTGATAACGATCTTCCATAGTTTTAATATCCTGGTGGAATCTTTCCCCCTGTTCTTCACTACAATCACCTAAGTTTTCTGGAAAACGATCTAGGTGGCTGTGGAGGTAGTGAACTTTTATACTCATGTTACAGCCGAGAATATTAAAATTTGAAAGCATAGTTTCCACTAATTCTACGTAATTGTCTGCTTTATGATTGCCAAGAAAATTTTGTACTACTTGAACAAATGAACTCCAAGCGTTAGATTCAGTCTCGTTCATTGATGTGGTGAATTGTGGATCTTTAACAAGTTGCCTTATTTGAGGACCATCAAATATACCAGCTTTTAGTTTTTCCGTGCTAATGCCAGGAAATTTACGTGACAAATACCCAAAACAATTTCCATCTCGATTTAAGGCCTTCACAAATTGCTTCATTAGGCCTAGCTTGATATGCAAGGGCGGAAGTAAGATTTTTTCTCTTGAAACCAAAGGTTCGTTGATCACGTTTTGTATTCCTTGAATCATGACATCTCTTGAAGGCCAATTTTTGTTAACCCAGTGCTCATTTTTAGCTCTGCTGTCCCAAAGGCACAAAAAACAAGGATATTTTGTATAACCACTCTGCTGTCCAAGGAGGAAGTTAATCATTTTTAAATCAACACAAATTGACCACTGATGTTCTTCGTATTTAATTTTTCTCAAAACTAATGCTATTGTTTCATATTCTTCCTTCATGGTAGTAGAATGACCAATAGGAATTGAGCCATATTTGTTACCGTTATGTAAAAGAACACATTTTAAACTACGTTTTGAACTGTCAATAAAAAGGCGCCAATCATCTGGAGTGTATTCAGGCAAACCCATTTTTTCTAAGAGCCCTTTTATATTGTTACAGAATACCAAGTCATTTTCCTGAGTGAAAAAAGGCAGCAGATCCTTATCTCTTTTACGATAAAATGTAATATTAGTACCTCGACAAAGTAGATTTTTTTCTTTTAATCTGGATGCAAGTAATTCAGCGGATTCCTTTGAGAGATTCAGGTCTCTTATAAGATCGTTTAGTTCTTCTTGATTGAAACACTGCGGAGTTGCTAAATCTGCTTCAAAATCGCTGTCGTTTTCTGATTGAATTCTTTTAACTTCGTCAGACGTTGATGTTTCTGTATCATCTTCTGTCAGTTTGGGTAGACTGCTGAATGATGGAACGGGTATTTCTTCCGAATGCACTACAGGCCTTCTTGCAGAATCTAGATCAGGATATGTCCATTTGTGTCTATTGTTTCTATTTATGCCTTTAATATTAACGAGACAAAAATAGCAGTCGTCATGATGGTTCCGCGGTTCTCTCCAAACCATTGGTACACCAAACTTTAGGCACTTCCTCTTTCCAGTTGTCCACTGTCGCAAATGTTCAACACATGTTTTACATATGAAATGTGGGGCCCAAGATTTATCTTGATCTCCTAAATGAACGCCAAAATAGGCAAGATAAGCTCTTTTCACAAAGTCAGAAATCCTTTTTCTGCTCTCTTTCAAAGTGTATTCACCACACACATAACAAAAAACATCGGGATGATTTGCACAGGTACGTCTGCTTGTGGATGCCATTGTTTCAGTTTAGTGTCTTGATACTACAAAACGACCAAAATTTACACAAAATGATAGCACAACTTTACTTGGGAAAACTCAGTAATATACTAAATCAAGTACAGCCAAGCAGGTATAGAAGGATCGGGTCATAGGCAATTACAGGTATAAAAGTAAGTAAGAGCATTGTATTGAGTAGTTCCTAGTATAGGAACATTGGGTCAGGGACAATTCCAGGTATCCATTTGGCTAATTAGATTCTGGGAAATTCCTATTTTGACGATTAAGTACATATTTATCTCTTTATTTGTTGTCCTTTATCAGAAAAAAATATATCATTTAACCTGTAACGTGTATCTCAAAAACTAGAGCTGATAGAAAAAATCTGGTGGCATTTTTGGAATCAGCACATTAAAAACATCTAAAATCAGATGTTAGATTTCTGGCACCAAATTTTTTTTTTCATTTTGTTGGCCAATTATAATTGATATACCTAGATACAAGTAATTAATTATAGTGTTTAAATAATTAGTTAGGGTTAAGTGAGGAAGTATTAACTTTAACTTACACTGTTGTAAAACATTTGTTTGCAATAAAGTTTTATTATAATATATCCATCTAATAATTATTACGTAAATAATAATCCCTGCAAACAAAAAAATGATTGCTCATCTATATTTAGGTATGTTAAATGGAGGCTTGCTATATACCCCTCAATTTGCAATATTTTTCATCTTAGCTGTTCCTTATGTTTAATGGAATAAAACTCGTCATATCCAAGATAAACTATTTCTATATGTTCGTTATATTTTGAGCTTTCCATCCATTATCATATACTACTAATGAGACCAAAACTCTTCTATAGGACTCGTCGGAGACATTTCAAGATGGTCGTGTTTATAGGAACAAAATTCAAAACGGTTAACCACTCTGTCGTTTTCCTGGCGTAATGACACCATAATTAATAAGTATTTATAAAGTGGCGAAGTTTTAAAAGCCACTACATACATTTGCGTTAAATTCTTAAAAGGCGAAGTCTAGCACGTTTCAAGAATTGGAACTGCTACTCAACATTAACCTTAATTACTAATACTCATGAATAACCAATATTAGGTAAATACAATAAAATGGAAATATACTAAACCTACAATTGTTAACAAAAAGAAAACAACAAATGCCTATGGATTTACTAAAGGGTTAATGAGGAAGTGTTCTTCGCCCATTGTAAAATGTTTAATTATTTTGCAATAAAGGCTTTATTATTATTATTTCTGACAGAGGTGGAAGAGAAAAAAACAATAAAAAAAATAAAACAGAAAGAGATAAACAATTCCAAATTCAATATACTAAAAATTTATCGATGATTAATAACGGACAGATGAGGGAAAAACTAATAATTGACTGAAGTAGGAAATAAAACGTCAGACTCCACGAAATCATATGATTTCGTGGAGTCTGACGTTTTATTTCCTACTTCAATACATTCACTCCACTTCAGAATGGACTACTTCTTTAAAATAATAATTGACTGTTTAGCAAAAAACTACGAAGAACATTGCGAAAGATTGCCACAGAAGCACTCGAAAAACTTTTATGAAATGCATTAAAATCTTTGACTGCATTGTAAGAAATCTTCGATATAAATAGAAACCTAGATTAAAGACCTAGCCCGGTAAATTGTCAAAATAGAAATATTTTGTGAACTGAAAAGTCTCAATAACTACAAAAAGAAACAAAACAATATCCTGCTTACGTATTGGTCCTAATAAACGATAAATAATATGGTCATTTTTTTGATTTCTTTAGGTAGGTAGGATCAAAGTCTTGTTTAAATGTTCCACAGAATTGGAATGGGTGTTGAATTCCTGCCATTTAATAATAATAATAATAATCGTCTTTATTAAGAATGCATACATACATTATACATTCAATTATCAAGAAGGCGAATTTCCTGAACAGTTTCGAATTTACACAAAAAAAAATTCTAGACAGTCCTATTTTAAGTGTCTGGTACAAACAATTAACGTATTTACCTTTCTCCCTAATTACTTTTGAATTTTTGAGTAATGTTATCATCTCCTGTAAAAAAATATTTGTTTTTGATTTCCTTTGAAGGCATCGAAATTGTTACTGGAATTCAAAATATCGGAAAATCTATTCATTTTGTCAATACAATTTTCAGTGACCCTTGCATCAGATGGTATAATGTAAAGTCTACTAAGCAAGTTAAGGCTACTGAGGTGCTGTGACTAAGTACTTGAGAAGCATATTTTAACCTTAATTTTTTGAGAACTGCTTCTTACTTTGCCTAGAAATACACCAGATTATGTAGTGCGGTTGGAGGTGGACGTAATTGGTTTAAGCTATACTATTTTAAAAATGGCACTCACTTGGCGTAAGAAACTTGAAGAGATGGACGACTCGCGCCTGTCTAAGATTTGTTATCAGAGGCTGCTAGAATTAAGTAGTTGTTCAGAAGTAAAAACTGGGAATCTGCTAATAATGATTTGATTCTTAACATGTACAGCGATTTTTTAAAACAACATGACATTAATAGATTGGCGGTATCAACTTTCCCTTATTTGTCCAACTTCTTTTCATACAATGTTCTGTCTTCTTATTTGTCTTTCAAATTCCCAATATATATAACAAGACTTATTGCACAAATTAGAACTTGTGGTCGGGATTATCTACGGTTGACATATAATGGTATAGCCTACTCGATCAAAATGAACGCGTTGTGTACAATTTGTAATCAGCACAGGCCGGAGACAGTTGAGCATCTTTTGATGAGGGAAAAACTAATAATTGACTGAAGTAGGAAATAAAACGTCAGACTCCACGAAATCATATGATTTCGTGGAGTCTGACGTTTTATTTCCTACTTCAATACATTCACTCCACTTCAGAATGGACTACTTCTTTAAAATAATAATTGACTGTTTAGCAAAAAACTACGAAGAACATTGCGAAAGATTGCCACAGAAGCACTCGAAAAACTTTTATGAAATGCATTAAAATCTTTGACTGCATTGTAAGAAATCTTCGATATAAATAGAAACCTAGATTAAAGACCTAGCCCGGTAAATTGTCAAAATAGAAATATTTTGTGAACTGAAAAGTCTCAATAACTACAAAAAGAAACAAAACAATATCCTGCTTACGTATTGGTCCTAATAAACGATAAATAATATGGTCATTTTTTTGATTTCTTTAGGTATGGGTATAGTGTTAGAACACATTATTATATAATAAGATTTGTATGAACAAGTTAAAACTGCATAATAGGATTAATTTTGAAGAGCCATAGTACCTACCTAATCAGTTTGTCGTTAAAGAAAAAGGAAAAACTTTGAACCTTTCTGCAAAAATTTTTCTTTACTTTTTTTCGAAAACTTGAACGCATACAAGTACTGAACTGCGCAACTTTCGCCTAATTTAAAAGTTCACATTTTTACTCAGATCATAACGGTAAGGATCGAATTTCGAATACCCGGTATTCGAACTCAAAGATAAAGTATCGTGAGAAATATTTGCATAATGGAAATTCGTTTGTTTGATTTGCAATAAATAAATACCAACATAAATGGAATTCATTTGATATCATTGAAGCTCTCGATATTCCACACTTTTTTATTTATAGCAAAACAATTAATTACGTGCCCACACTGAAAGCTATTAATTGCGCGTGTTTTTTGTTTGTTTTTGTTTATAATCGATAATGAATACCTACCTAATAGGATTATTATAATATTGAATGAAATAAAAAAAAAACATCCGTTATACCATACTATTTGTGCCTAATTCCTAATTCGGCTCATACTTCAAATCCATCTTGGTTTGCAATCAACGGTCAAGTGAATATAGAAACTAAATAAGGGAACAGAAATACGTTGTATGTATAGGGTGGACTGGAATAAAGTAAAGGTATAGGCTAAATATTAATTGTATAGGCAGCGTAAATATAAGAGACAGAAATCCACTCTGAGATCTACTCAAAATATTGTCTGTCTTACTGACCCTCGCGAATCTTAGAGGCAGTTGGTGTCTGATTTATACCAGTTGTCCTGCAGTATACACACGAGTATTATTAAATCAGTTGTACTTTCTATTGTAGTATTTGTTTTTACTAAAATAAATAATAATAATAATAAAAATGGTTAATTTTTAATTAAAAATGAATGAATAATATTTTTTTACTATAATAAAATTTTTATTTACTTTTTTTCCTTTTTCTTGGGTAATTTAGGTTCACAAAAAATTACTCAAGAAAAAGGGAATTCAAGAATTTGAAGATCAAAAAATAAATAAAATTCTTAAAGGCCCATCGATTTGAAATTAAATTAAAATTAACCTGTACCATAATTAAAATGATTTATGAACATCTAATTAGATAAACCTACGTTGTGTATTCATCTTTGTTTAAACTTACACTTAACTAAACACAAGAAAATATTATAAAATAAAATATATACGAAATAACTTAAGTTAGAACACAATAGATTTTACACAACAAAGTTCTCCGGATTAAGAAGAGACAATTTTATAATTTTGGTACATAAAAACAGCACGGGTGGCGTCTAACGGCGCGATGTTTGAGATTTTGTTTCTATTTCTTTCGCGAGTGTGTAGATGTTTGTTATATTGTTGTATGTTTGTTAAATATCATTATTATTTGTGATATTATATGCTCTAATCCTACGTTTTTGTTGTAGTGTTTATTTATTTTTTATTTATGTATTACTTTGGAAATAAATAAAAAATATTGGTCAGCAACTATTTGTGAAACCAGATTGTAAAAAATTAGTTAGTTGTAAAATTGACAAAAAAACTAAGTCTCAATTCAGTATTACTAAAATATTGCCTGCAACATTTGGTGCAAATTGACAAAGATTTTTTAAAGCCAATAATTTTATCGGTTTATTATAAAAAAGATTCTAATGACAACACACAAAATACAGGTTTTTTCGTTTTCCTTTAAAAGTTTGACTCGAAGTTTTGTAGACCGAAACCGAGAGTTTAGTTATCTCGGTTTCGATAGGTAGGTCTCGATTCGAATATGTCGGACTCAGTCTCGATTTACGAGACAGGACCGAGACCATGGTCTCGCGAGCTATTCGCTGAACGCAGCGACTATCTTGCAGGTTCTTGATTGAACTCTGTTACATTTGATAATAAATAAATTTAAATAATCGTCGTGCATGTAGATGAATCTTGATTAATAATTATTAATTAATTATCAAATAACTAGAAATCATGACATTTCAATTTATTGAAATTGATTGTTTTTGTTAAAAAACAGCTGTCTTAGTTAACTAACAAAATTTAAAAAAGAGACTTTTCATAATAAAAAATTGTTAATTGCTAATATTTTGAAAACCAGGTATTTTTGTAATAGACAACTTTACACAAAGTTTCCCTTATTTTTAATGCTAAATAAGATAGCATTATAGAATTAGGGGGTTTCTATTTGAAAAAAAAAGCGAAGATTCACGTTTTTATATGTTAATTTTTGTCCTTAATGTTTGCTCACCCTGTATTGATTTAACATCGAAATATCCACTCAGTATATGAAAATAGGTCCCTTCCTACAAGGTACCTATCTCAAATTGAATAATAACGTTATTTTTGACGTAAAATATTAAATATCTCAAAGTTAGGACATTATACATACAATATGTTTAAAATTTTTTATAGAATCTAGTCCTATTTGGTCTAATGCCAAATTTTCAAAATTTTCCATTGCGTGCTTTTTGATAAAACGATCGCGTCGGTTCGTCGTGGGACACCCGGTATTCTTTCTATATGTTTGCTATATTCCATTTAGCCTCAAACAACTAGCTATAGAGAGATTTTTATTTTCATTCTAGAATATAAATAAGCATCTATAAAATGTAGAACATGCATACAAGTTTTTTAACTTTTCAATATTGAATAAAATTATGGGAATCCGGTTTTTATGTTCTCTCTAGTGAATCTCGTATTCTGGACCAAATAATATTAAAATATACACATTAGATGACATTATTTAACACCTAAGTAATATTCTTGTATATTATGTATTCTACGGTCTCATAAAGTTTACTTTAATCTGTTTTAATTTTTCAGACTACTTATTTATAATATAACTCTCATTTTAACTTAAAAAAGTAAATACATACGCGTTTACTATGTAAAAATATAATAAACCAACGCAATAAAAAATATACATTATAGACCGGGAGACAGGGGCAGATTCTCGCACCCGATTTAGTCCAGCATGTCATTCATAGTTTACGTGACCAAAACAGGTCAACAGGTTTTCTAGAATTTCTTCTTTTAAACTTCGCACTTTACGGAGGCATATTGGTATCAAAACACATAACGATATACAAGGATCACATTGGCGCGGCCCTTTGTATTCGTTCGATCAAAGTCTTGTTTAAATGTTCCACAGAATTGGAATGGGTGTTGAATTCCTGCCATTTAATAATAATAATAATAATCGTCTTTATTAAGAATGCATACATACATTATACATTCAATTATCAAGAAGGCGAATTTCCTGAACAGTTTCGAATTTACACAAAAAAAAATCTAGACAGTCCTATTTTAAGTGTCTGGTACAAACAATTAACGTATTTACCTTTCTCCCTAATTACTTTTGAATTTTTGAATAATGTTATCATCTTCTGTAAAAAAAAAAATATTTGTTTTTGATTTCCTTTGAATGCATCGAAATTGTTACTGGAATTGAAAATATCGAAAAGTCTATTCATATTGTCAATACAATTTTCAGTGACCCTTGCATCAGATGGTATAATAATGTAAAGTCTACTAAGCAAGTTAAGGCTACTGAGGTGCTGTGACTAAGTACTTGAGAAGCATATTTTAACCTTAATTTTTTTAAAACTGCTTCTTTCTTTGCCTAGAAATACACCAGATTATGTAGTGCGGTTGGAGGTGGACGTAATTGGTTTAAGCTATACTATTTTAAAAATGGCACTCACTTGGCGTAAGAAACTTGAAGAGATGGACGACTCGCGCCTGTCTAAGATTTGTTATCAGAGGCTGCTAGAATTAAGTAGTTGTTCAGAAGTAAAAACTGGGTTAGGCAGATCAAGCACTTTTATAACATCTGTGGTGGTACTCATTTATGGGAATCTGCTAATAATGATTTGATTCTTAACATGTATAGCGATTTTTTAAAACAACATGACATTAATACCCAACTAACAATTTAACTTTTTTAATTGCTGTAAGAACGTTTATAAAATATATTTTATAAAACACCCATTGTTTTATAAACATTTTCACAACGTTCTTACGCGCCTTATAAACACGAAAAAGGCGCAGATTTATAAAACAAATCGACTCGTTAACGGTTTTATAAATGTTGCTTGTTGCTATTATACAATAGTTTTTAGAACGTTTATAAATATCTAATAAAAATCAAATAAAACTGTTATAAAACAGTTTTATTATAGCTCTATTACTAGAACAAAACGACATATTTGTAGAACTACTATAAAACTGTTAAAGGATATAAACTTTTTTTAAAATACCTTTTTACACAAAATTATTTTATAATTATTATGCATTGTTGTTGGTACACATTAATAAAATCTGAACAATCATGGAGGTAAAAATAATATAAAACGCTATAATACCTACCCAATAATGAATAATAAAATAAGTCAGATAAAATTCATCCATGAGCAGATTTGGCTGCGAAACAAAATTTACTGTTAAATACATTGTATATTATTACTAAAATTTTAATGCGCCTCGCGAATTATGTAAATTAATGAATTTAGATTTTATAAATTATATAATTTTTTTTTTTATTGTCACTTATTGTTGAAAATAATCTTTTGGGAGATCCTTCATTATGTAATGACTGATTCTGTATACCTTATTAGCTAAAATAATTTTACAAATTATAAAAAATATTAATTTTAAAAGTTTGGTCAACATGGCTAACAATTTAAAGAAACCAAAAATGGCTTCTTCCTTATACGATGCTTATAAAACAAAATTATCTCAACCCAGACGAGTATGCTCTTTAGACAGCTATTACAAAATAACTGCAGAATTGTTTTATACAGGGGCGTATTCGTTAAAAAAACATAAATCTCATAATATTTTAAGTGCAAATAAAAGGTAATATAAAATTAATATTACCTGAAACCCCTTTGATAGCATAAGAATGATATGATTCATTTTTATATCTATCATAATATGGATACTAGCCAAAATATAAGTTGGTATAGTACGACACAGTTAAGAATGATACACTTTTATATGGATAGCCCATTTAAAAGCGTATATTAACTGTGTCGTACTATAGGTACCTATGTTTTATGTAAACGTGAAGAATTTTGTATAAACCAGTTATGGAGTAAAAAAAATATATTTCACTAAGCTTGATAATGAATAATGAAACTAATTACAAGTATTTTTCTTGAAGTTTTATGTATTTAGTAATCGTTTGCCGTTAATTTAAAATAAATTAATAGTAAAACAAACTAAAACAAGCTTGGAGATAAATGCTCTAAAAAATCAAAATTTAATTAAAAGGTGCTGCAAAAAATATATAAGATAAAATGTATAGAAATTAATCAAGTCTAGTCCTGTCTACTTGAAGTATTCGTGCTTGATACTTTGATGCTTGTTTGAGTCGCCGCCGTGTGTCGCATCGTCTCAATATTTGAATAATAATAAAATAGTAAACAGAGTTTTACAAAACAAACTTTAACATATGTTTTATAAAAGCTTTTGATGGGTTCTTATAAAACAAAATGCTTTTATAGTTACTCTCTTATTAGCTTTTACGGGAGTAATTTAAACATAACCTAAATTGAGCCCTTTGTTTATGTTATGTATGTTATAACTTATAACTGCCGTTATTAAAACGGTTTGTTGAGTGTCTTTAAGAGAGTTCGAGGATCTTGAGGTAGAAAATTTGGCATGTGTTTATTGAGTATAGCAAAAAGCTTCTTTTGGGAAAAATGCGGAACATTATTTGATGCTGCCCATGTTCGCATGTTTTCTCTTAGTTTTGCATTTTTTTCTAGCTCACTTGTGCTTGAAGGATGATATTGATCACCAATTCTCTATTTCGGCTACCCGCTCACCATCTAGTAATAATTCCTCCTGAGAATTTATCAGTCTTCAAAATATTTGATGTCTTATAAATTGTCATTAATTTGATTAGATTCCATTACAGTTTGCTACTCTTTATTATAGTCACTAATGTTTTCCCTTTGATAATTTATAATATTGTAATTAATTTTCTATTAAATGCACAACTGCTTTTCGTTTGGACATTTTAAACCTGTGTATGATATAACAATAAATATCAGTTGAAAATAAATAAGACTATGTTATATATTAGTTCTAGGTAATGTTTATGACAGCATTTTAATTTTATAAAATTTGCATTGGCAACATATTTATTTTTTTATTGTTTTTAATAAAATAACTAAAAAACAATTTTGTAATTATTAATTTGCGCACAAATTTGCTGCAGCAAACAAATCGCTCTTAATAACGACAATAAAAAAACTATTTTATTATTACGAAACGTACTTTAACAGAATAATTTTATAATTGTTTTTAAAGGAACAAGTTAATCCAGACTAGTACTTTTACAAAATGCTTTTAAAACTAATTATCATTCGGAACAAATTCGTCCTATAAAAAATATTTTATAAACGTTTATAAAACTGTTACGATATCATATTTTATAACTATTTTATTATTTTGCTGTAAAAACGTTCTTAAAACAGTTTTTCTCACAGAAAAGTTTAACACAGCAGTTTTATCACCAAACGAACCTTTAAAAAACAAAAAAGTTTTTACTAAGCGGCAATAAAATAATTATAAAATATATTAGTTCTTTAAGAATGTCGAATTGCTAGTTGGGTAGATTGGCGGTATCAACTTTTCCTTATTTGTCCAACTTCTTTTCATACAATGTTCTGTCTTCTTATTTTTCTTTCAAATTCCCAATATATATAACAAGACTTATTGCACAAATTAGAACTTGTGGTCGGGATTATCTACGGTTGACATATATAATGGTATAGCCTACTCGATCAAAATGAACGAGTTGTTTACAATTTGTAATCAGCACAGGCCGGAGACAGTTGAGCATCTTTTCTTTGAGTGTCCCTTGTATGCACATTTAAGAGCACACTTTTTGTCAGAACTTTTACTGATCTGATCTCTGCTATGTCATCGGAATTACTTGCTTGCCTGTCCAGTATAGCGAAATTTTTGGTGGCCATGTTAAAGTTGAGATCGTTCTTACTAAATGAATAGTATATTTTGAATTTGATTTGAAATTTTAACATTTTCTAGGATTTTATTAAATGAATTTTTTTTTTATATAATTTATGTAATTGTACCCTGACCTATTGTGATATGTCATTAGCTCGCTTTTATTATTGTTTTTTTTCTTGTATATTTATTATTAGAATGTATTTTTTTTTGTTAAACCATACTCTTGTTATGAGGTTTGTAGCCTTCAGAAACAATAAATGATTATTATTATTATTATTGAAAACTGTTGGGATATAATATTCTCATCTGTTAATTTAGGGAATATAGGGAATAACCTGTAGTCTTTGATTTATCGTACTGGTACATGGTTTTAATATATTTTTTGTTTGATTTTCTTTCGGGTAAATGAAAAATTTATATGAAAATAAATTATTTTTGGTTGATTTTATTAAATGTGGCACAAAAAATAAATAAACAATCATAATAACCAATAATTTTATAATAATAATATATGACTTTATTTTCCATACTATATCCACTTTTTTCTGTCATAGTCGCCATTCTTTTTTGAATATAGCTGATAGTTACTCAGTTTGTTTATGGTTTATACCTACCGACCTTGCCGTAGTAGGCACAATAGTACTTTTTAACTAATTTTACTATTTTGTGAGATATAATTGTTATTAAAAATAATTGGAAACATTTAATATATGTTATTTAATGTTCCTCATCCTCTTAAATAATGTGACAAGCTATTGTAAATACTTTAATGATATTAATTATAGTTTTTTTGTACTTTTTGAATATGTATCTAGGATATTTATTTTGTTTTCTGAACCTGAACTAGTTATGTTATATGTTCGGTGCCAAAACAGATGAGTTGGATAAAATGAGCCTCATTTTATCATATGAATATAACAGATGGGCGCTTTAATTCGTTGTTACCATAAAATTGTTAGCCTCTTAATACCCTCTGATTGGCATACTGGTGACTATCTTCCGGTCTATTAAGGAAGAAATTTACCTGAAAAAATTAGAACAATAATGTATGAACAAGTTTAGTAGTAACCCAGCAAGTGCTGTGATTGATGTGATGGGTCCACAACCATAATTCAATTGTATTTAACTTAGCTTTTGAGTGGGCATTACATTTTAATTTAGTTTATGCTAAGATTTTAGATGTATTAGATCAGGTACCATCGAATATATCCGAATTTCTACTATGTCACAGTGAACTTGCCTTTAAAAGCAAACATTTAATGAAAGGGTGTAAAATAAAAAAAAAACACATGTTTGAGCATTATTTGTATATATAAAGCAAAGTTCATTTAATTGGAAACAACCTTACTTGTTTAATTAAAAGGTTATGATATGATTCTTAAAATTGACACTAATATCTCGTAACACTTAACCCATGATCCATCTGCTACTCATAACAATAGAACTTCTTCTATTATATATTATATCTATCTACCTGAGATCTTTATCTGAACACGGGCACGTGCCATTCAAGATTTATTGACGCAATTTGCCAAAAACCGGACCAGAGTATTTTGGTGTCCGGCGCCCCAAAGAATTATTTTCGGGTTTTCATTGTATGTGGTCGTTACCCAACTGCACCAAACAATTATTCTGTTATTACTTGATGAAACTGAACCATGTTTGGATTTTAACAAAAGTATTCGCATAACTTATTTATTATTTCACACTAAATATAATAACAAGGAGTATTTTTGTGCACATATTAACTATTAACTAAATTCAATATATTCAGGTTACTGCTTTCTTTGGAGATTAGTCATGCTGATCTAGAAATTATGACAATATGTTTCTAAAATTGTATTTAAAATATTAAATATAAATATAAGTTTTTTTTCTGGAACATTGATTTTATAAGTTTCAGTTTTCGCCACTGAACACATAACGTGTTTGGATACTGAATATAAATTTCTATTAATTTTATTTTTGTGGAGATTCGACTTTTATTTCGTCATTGAGAATGAAAAATCTGATTTCAATGATTTTGAGGTTTAAGAAAACACAACAATTTCCTCGCGTAATTCCTACAAAATATTTCATAGGCCAAGTGCTAAATATGTATACAAATCTTAGAATTTTCTACACAAATATTAGTTTCGTCTGGATTAGGGATCACTCAGGTATCATCGAAAATGGACTAGTAGACAAGGTAACAGTGAAAGGGACAGAAATTAAATTAATTTTAACTTAAACTCCCCCCTATTTCCTACTAGCGCTCAAAACAATAGAATACAAATCAGTGCCATCGGGAGTACCTATACTATGTCAAAAAAAAGGTTTATACTAGAAAATTGGGCCCAAACTATCCAATCCTTAATGTTTCAAACATGAATGGACATTTGTATTTTGTAAAAACCATTTGTCGCATTCGAAATCATAAGAATTTTGAGCACCCGATTATGAATTACCAAAGATTCCAACAACAAAGACATATTATCTATTTGAGACAGTTAAAGGTAGTGCTTCACGCTTCAATGTAGTCAGTCTTAACAACGTATTAAAAGAAAAATATATTTAGTATTATAGTGTTTTAATTTTATTTATTTAGTGATTTTACAAAACTAATAATCTAATTTACGAGTTCATATATCCTTGGCAAAATTAAAGGTGTCGATTCATCACGAAGTTCTTTATGAATTTGGTGCATTTTAGACACTAAAATCACTTATACGTAAACTTTAGCTTCGTTAGACTGTAATGCTGTTAAGCAGCACATCCATTTACGAAGAAATACTTTTAAAACTTAATTGACTTCTCGGATGGTATTTTTTGCCATATCCTGTTTACAGGCCACAGTATTTTAAATTATACGCAGATGAATATTCTACAACTTGATCAGTTGAAAAACTAAATAGAAGTAGATATGCATTTTATTTAATACAATTGTTTTATCATGTAGTTTAGCATAAATTGTTGAATACGGGCCCATATTTGCAGCAAAATACAGTGTCTCTCACGATTTATCAACGTCAGAATCATTATGCAAAATTATGCCGTCCAAACCATAGTTGAAATACCATCAAAATTAAGATCGTAATTAAACTGTAACATTACAGTAGTCTGTGCGATAGTCTAACCAATCTATCTAATTATTATCATATTTCCTATTTATGCCACGTTTGTCGCTCTCTATGATGTATTCGGTGTCGCAAACTGGACACGTTCTTATGGGAAGAGACAGGAAAACCTAACCAAGGTGTCTGGAGCTCAAATATAATGAGAAAACCCTTGGCGCAAACAAAACTTTGCTATCTCTTATCGTTTTGTTGCCAGATGGCGATTTTCAAATTTCGTCGATTTCTTTTGTCCTCTAACTTGTTTATTATTAGAGATTATTAATTTTGGTAAAAACTTTCTTTAGGCACTTATTTTTTTATATAGACCACCCTATACAAGGTGTTTCTAAAATAGGTGGTCAAAATTTGTGTGCGAATTGGGGACGTCTAATCATGAAAAAACCCTAAATTGTAATTGTTCGAAAAGTCCTTATTTACAAAGATACAGGGTGTCAAAGTGCCTGAGGACAATTTTTTTTAAATATTTTCGAGTAAAAGATGAATTAATCAAATGTAGCATATTTATTCAACTAGTTAAATGTAAACTGATAGGAAATTGAATAAAATAGGATGACCATAGGCGGGTAAACGGGGGGACCCTTTTCTTAATTCTAACCTAACTTTTTTTTCTTGTAACTTTTATTCCATTTCTTTCGAGAAATTAGAGTTTGAAAATTTTAAAACAAAACTGGTCCTTAGTACACACAGCATTAATAAAATTGATATTGAAATACAGTTTGCTAACGAAAAGTTTTCCAAAATATTATTAATGCTGTGTAATAAAGACCAGTTTCGTCCTAAAATTTCGAATTTCTCGAAAACCTTTAAGTTTTTCGAGAAGAAACAAGTATGCCTTTTTTATGTAGATAACTTTATTTTATCACATTTTTGACACAAATGGAATAAAAGTCACAAGAAGAAAAAGTTAGGTTCTAATTAAGGCAAGGGTCCCCCCCGTTTACCCGCCTATGGCCATCCTTTTTTATTCAATTTTATATCAGTTTACGACATTTATCTAGGTAAATAAATATGCTACATTTGATTAATTCATCTTTACTCGTTTCGAAAATATTTCAAAAAAATCATTCTCAGGCAGTCATTTTTAACACCCTGTATCTTTGTAAATAAGGACATTTTCGAAAAATTACAATTAAGGATTTCTTCATGATTAGACGTCCCCAATTCGCTCACAAATTTTGACCACCTATTTTAGATACACCTTGTATATTATGAGATTTTTGAAAAGCTCGTAAAACTTCCTATTTTTGATTTATTATTATATTATTTATTTTTGATGTATCACTTGTCATGTTTATCTTACAAACCATTAGCAACAATACGATTTAAAAATTAAAATTTTGTGCCTATACAAAAATCAAGATTGTTGTATGACTTTGTATGTATATGACTAATAAAATTACATGAGATGCTAACGTGTTATGATTAAAACCACATACTAAAGTTTCATGATAAGATTACTTACTTATTTATTATATTAAATTAATAATTTAAAAAAAAAACGACAACAACAACAAACCAACAATATTAATAAAAAAACATGACTCAACCTAATCCAAATATAAAAAATTTTATGGAATTTAATTATCGATCATAAATAAACAAAAATAAAACAAAATTCTATCAGTAAATGTTCAAATTGTCTCCCATTTTGTTCTAGACAAATTCTACTCTTTTGGTAACAGCATTAACTTCATTAATAAGTTCTGTATTTCAAACTCGGTTGAACGCACCTCACAACGTCGTTTCTAATACTCCTGGGCTATTAAAATAATTATTTTCTCTAATTCTACCCTATAGACAAAAGAATCTATCGGCGTCAGGTCCGGTGATGGGCCATTCCCATTCAATTTTCACCAAACTGGACAGGTAATCGTTGATGATCCTTGCACAATATGCAGGGGCAGAATGGTTCAACCTGGTCCCTTAAAACATCCAAATATCTTCTAGAATTCAGCGGTTCTTCGTAAATGAATTCAACGAATTGTCCTCTAAAACTTCCTATCCACGCATTGAAGCTAAATCTTCCTTGTTGTCTGGTTTGGACAGTCACATGTCGATTTTCTTGAGCCCAAGTGTAATCATTAAACCGATTATATATGCCCCCACTACTAATCGCAGCCTCGTCGGTCTAAATACAATTTAAGGCAAAATTTTGTTCAATTTGTATTTTATTCCAAAATCACCCACAAAACGAGTTCTTCGATCTAAATCCCCAGGGAGAAGATGATGGATTTTGCGGGTTCGAGAAGTCTTATATATATCCGGTGGATTGTGCTTCTGCATATTATGCCAGTCTCTGGTTCAAGATTTCTTGTAGAAGTTACGATTAGAGTTTTTACTTCATTTTCGTTTTGAATTCCTTGATTTTGAGCATAATTTGCTCTGGGTTTGTTGAAAGAGCCAAAATTTTGAAGATTATGGGCAAGTCTAGCAAAAACATCCCCGTATGGTTGCTGCCGTTCGGGATATTTTTCAAAAAACAAGTTTCTTGCCGCTTGAGCATTTCTGTTACTTTCTATGTAACATTCAATCATGTTGATCTTTTCGAAATCTTCATACATTTTTTCAAAATTTACGAAAAACTTTCTTAAAATAATATTAAAATTACTTCTCTACTAAAAATACCAAAATATTTAACAATATATAATAAGCTGTTATAATTTTTTTGTTTTAATTTTTGACACCTTATGAATAGTCGGGGATTGACAGTAGTACTCGATATTGCTAAATATTTTGGTATTTTAAGTAGAAAAGAATTTTAATATTATTTTAAGAATGGTTTCCGAAAATTTTTAAAAAATGTATGAAGATTTCGAAAAGTTCAACATACTTGAATGTTACATAGAAAGTAACAGGAATGCTCAGGCGGCAAGAAACTTGTATTTTAAAAAATATCCTGAACGGCAGCAAGTGATACATCAAAATTTAGGAAATTTTACGAGCTTTTCAATAATCTGATAATATATAGGGTCGTCTATATCGCTATGGATTTTTCGGAAAAAAAATAAATCGACGAAATTTGAGAATCGGCCTCTAGCGGCCAAAATCTCTTTAAATAAAGGGTGTTCCCATAACAACGCGTCCAGTTTGGGACACCCTGTACAAAGTGTTTAAAATTATAAACAAAACATGCTCAAAACAGATTTTCATAGTCCAAGGTTGGTTCTCGAGGTTATTTTTGTATGAGAAGGTAGTAGTAGTAGAGTTTCAAATATATAGCAAAGCCTGACGACAACATAACCTTTAATGTTAGTAATGCCATATGGCAGATCGCTAGAGAAATACCTTAAAAGTATTTGTTGTTTGGCGGGAGATTTAAAACCAACTGGAGTTCTTATTATATTTAAAAAACAACAAAGTTCTCATTTACTGGTGACTGTTCAAGCACTGGGGCATTCACCCTACAATCAAATGCATTTTAAATAGTATTTTCAAAAGTAAAGTAACTTTAGCCGTTTTCGAGAATTTTTGAAAAAATTATTTTTTGAAATTTTAATTTTAATTTATTTATTTCATTATTTTTACAGCTATGAAAAAATAAAAAGCACTTCCTCATTGTTACTTTTTGAGGAAAAAAGATAGCCCTTACAAATTGTCACTACGACGTTTCGTTTTTGCAAAACCATCATGAACTTTGTTTTTTATTAATAAATTTAAAGTCATTTTTTATTCAAAAATAGGTGGTATATCACACGTAATGGTTTAAAGAAGTTTTTAGTGTTTTTCGCTGTCATCTAAAATTATCCAAAAAAAAATCGCCATAGTTTGGAACTTATTTTGCGTAAAACATGCATCTGAGAAAGGCGTTTTTTTAATAACTTCAAAAAGCACATAAATTTCAAGTAAGTAAAACCGCGTACAGAATAAAATGTTGTACTGAGACAGAAATAAATTGGCAAATAATATTAAATAATTGTGAGTAACGACGAAAGAATGTTTTTGCTAAATCTACTATTCTGCATTCAGTCAGATAAGTATACCAAACTATGGAGATTTTTCTTGAAGATGTTTAAATAACAGATAAAAATACTGAAAACTTGTTTACACCATTACGTGTGATATACCACCTATTTTTGAATTAAAAATAGCTTTAAATTTAAAAATAAAAAAGCCAGGGCCGTATTACAAAAAAAAAACGAAGTTGTAGATGGTTTTTCAAAAAAAACGTTGTTGTGAAAATTTGTATCTTTTTCACATCAACTAACAATGAAGAAGTGCTTTTCATTTTTTATATCTGTAAAAATAACGTGCGATGTCAGAAATAAATAAAAATTAGAATTGCAAAAAAAAGTTTTTTCAAAAATTCTCGAAAACGGCTAAAGTTACTTTACTTTTGAAGACACCATTTAAAAGATGTTTAAATTGTACAATTTTTCCCTAATATAACTGAAATTGTAACGCCTATCGTTTTCAATGCTATCCTATTCTTATCTTGGACACAGTGTATACTTTAAGGGTCATTTCTTAGACAGCCTGACATTCGTTCGCAGGAATATTGATGAGTAGTAGTAGTACAGCCAGTTCGTGCAACTGTTATAATATTAATATTAAGTTGCTGAACGATTTTTTTGATGTTTTAGACATCCAGGTAGGTAGCAACGGACGTTGGAACGAGTATCTTGTTTAGTTTCAAATTTGTGCAACCAATGAGACGAAACCAGCAACCTTTTCGTTTGACGTAGTGACTATTGTATTGACTATAATGAATATTATATACATTGCTTGGACTAATTAGAGATGCCAAACAAGCTAAACATTGGGTAAAACTCCAAAATTTTTTAGAGTCCAATTAATGGACCTCACTTGCAATTTATGCTGGAGTTAATTCTAATAGTATTACTATATTTTAAATAGTTATTGTCATTATAAGAATCATAGGCTCTGTTTAAGTAAAACAAAACAGCCTGTAGTATAGCAAATGTTTAATGCCATGCTTGGTCAAAATTTCATAAAAAGCTCATACCTAAATATTATCACATTCTAAATAACAATACGTTCTCAACTTTCTCTTGTTCTGTCAAAAGTACAGGACATCATTTAATTGTTTTAATTGCTCCGGGGACAATGTGTATGACATTTTTTATAGATTATTACGGAATCATTATTTTGTTTTTCACTCAATTAAAAATTATGTTTTAGTGACTCTTTCGTTTTTTCTGTTTTACAAAAAAAACCTAAATCAACAGACGAAAAAAAAAAAATACAAAAAGATGCAGTTAAGAACAAGCCGACAAAAAGCTAATTGAGACGGTGCCTCATGTTAACTGGTATATATTATTTTCCTTTTATAATTGTAGCATTTTACCCAACTCTATAGATTCAGTATAGTGGAGAAATAAAAAAATACCGTATCAAAGAAGAGAGAAGCACGGTTATACGACTTCTTATAAGTAGTAATAAAATATATAAAACAGGCCGAAGAATTTTATACACGGTTGCGTTTCGCAAACAAATTCCAAATGGATTTCATGCCAGAAGTAATATGTCAAATGGTCGAATACCTATAATAAGATAAATTACCATGTCTTCTAATGCATGGATGTTGCTAAGGCATGTTTCACGATTTTTTAAATGAAAAACTATACACACAGCTTTAAAGCTACAATATCACTGAATGTTAAAAATTGCAAAATAAGTACCGGGTATGGAATTTTGTGATACAGCCTTCAAAATAATTTTGTAAGCGGTTTACTTCAAGTACCTTATCACCAATGTTATTCTTACTGCTACTTCTTCTAATGATTGTATCATAAGCAGTTGATCATAGCTTAGCTTCTTTCGGACAGCTTCCTAAACAAATTTATGTACGTTGAACAGATTATATCAGGTCATTCAATAAGTCCGTAGGATAAGTAAGAAATAAACAAAATTTTGACAAAACCCCCCCGAGTCTCGTAGGTATGAAATCCCCCATTAGTTGGAAAAGTTTGCACATTTTTGTATATATAGGTCAGGATCTTATATAAGTATATACCAGTGACCGTTAAAATATTAGAATTCTTAAGAGTATCCATACAAGAGAAGTTATAAGGTAGGCTAAAAATTATTCGTAGAATTCTCTTTTGGATTATGAAGACTCTGGACATGTCGTAGACCCTTCCCTATACTGTAATGCTATAAGATAAAACGGGATATATTATACCGTAGTATATGGTCATCAGAGATGATGTACTCATTTTAGATTTTAGTGCATGTATTAAAAAGAGAATCTGGTTCAATTTTTTGCACACGGCATCAACATGGCTCTCCCAGCGCAGCCGACAGTCATGATTCAAGCCCAGCACCGAGTCCGACCATGGAAGTTCGACGTCGTTAAACACCACCCGGAAGCTCAAGCGTGGTTTATATATCGGAAATTGAACCGCAACGGTTTTACTATGGTTGATAATCAACCTATTTCTAAAACACCACTCTTCAAACCGATCCAGTATAAAGGCTATCTAGGTAGTCTCCGAAACCACAACAATTGTGGTGTCGTCTACGTACATAAATAATTTAGCGTGTTTGATAAGAAGTGGGAGATCGTTGACATACAACAGAAACAGCAGAGGCCCCAGTACACTACCCTGGGGAACGTCTATGTCGACGTCTCTATTGTTCGAGGTGCAGTTGTTCAATTTAACTGATATTCGTCGGTCACTCAGACATGAGAAAATCCATCTGTTTATAGGATATCTTAACCCCGCGGATTCGATCTTTTTAATTACAAACGATTTATCTATGGTGTCAAATGCCTTGGAAAGGTCGAACATCAAAGGCACAACAAAGCCCTGGTCAGTTATTTCATGAATATGTTGGACCATTTCAATTTCGATAATATAATACGACCTCAAAACCTTCAAAGTTAACATCATTTTCAAAATACAGTGTAGGTATATTCCCAAAATTTATAAATGATATCATTAAAAAACATCCCTTTAGGCACAAGAATTAGACAAGGCTGCTTTGAGTTAATGTCTATATATGTATATATATTATTTGTGGAACGTCGCCATGTTTATATTTAGGGATGGGCACATATTAGTGAGTGTATGATAATTTATTATATATTAATTGAACGAAATGCAGACCCTACAGCAACAAACATACGTAATGTAATAAATAATATGGGGAGTGGCCATTTTTAGATAAGGGTATAACTGCACCTAATTGAATTGAGGGTCATCAATACGCAGACCGAAATGAATATTATGTAATCGAAGAACATGTATATCACATCTTATAATGTTGTGAAATATAAATTTTTAACCATTAACTATAATATGTTTATTGCCAGAAAATAAGCAATTTTTTAAACAAAGTGTATGTATACATGCTTACATCCCTGTTTTTAAAACTTGATAAGTTTTGTAAGAGATCTATGTAAGATTTATTAATGCCACTGAAGATCCGAAACATGTTTAGCAGATTTGATCATTCATATAAATGTATTTTGTGGGGCAGGCGCCTTTAATTTTCAAATGCATCCCGCTCCTCGTCGTAATGGATTACTTCAGAAAAATGGAAATTATTTATTTTGTTTTTTCTGTAACTTATTTTAGGTAAATGAAAATCCATCAGTATCAACCAGAGCGATATCTAGCAATTTAAATATTCCTAGATCAGTAGTTTGGAATTCATTGAATTCTTGAAACTACAAACCTTTTAAATTACATGTTAGCCACACTATGTATCAAGTTTTGTAACTGGTTTCTTGATCAAGATAATCAGGACAAATTGCTCCTTTTCCATTAGCAAATTTTTAGGCCTACCTACGAGTATATTATCAGAACCAAGTAATATTACACCTTCATTACAATGAAATGCTGTCGGATGAGAGCAAAATCAAAAATGGCCGTCATAGAAAAAAATAAAGTTCATGATGGTTGTCAAGAGACAAAAATTCGGATTTTAAATCTGGAGCCACCATCTTGTAGGACAGAAAACAAGTTCCTTCAGTTTTTTTATAGCTTCCTTACCAAAATAATTAAAAAATAAAAATGAAAAATTTTAATTTTAGTTTTTTTCAAAAATCTCAAAAGCGGGTTTTAAAAAAAAGTTTCTTACCGGCAAATTGTTAGACATATATCTACGCAACTTTGCCAAACGTACACTACTCACTAACTAACCGTTTCGGAGATACACATGGTTGCCCTCAAATTCTGAGCACGCCGTATTCATGCGGTGTGTTCAACAAAATTAAGATCCAATCAAATTTTCTTTGTCTGCGATGTTAGACCCAAAGATCGAATCTTTATAAAATAACGAAACGAAAAAACGGACGAATGGTACGAATACAGGGATGATAGTTAAATTTTGAGATAAACAAATCTTTATTAACGAAAATGTCTTGCAGATTTTCAAAATATTCTTCGTGAGGATCAACATACTTTTGCATGCGTTTAGACCAAATTTTGACGGACGTTTGGCACTACGAATGAGGTAGCACCAGAATATGCGTTCTGTACGCGTAAAACGCTTCCAACCTCGAAGAACGTTGACCATGGAATTTAAATTTGATATGATGAATTAAAAATAAATTACAGGGCTGAAATCTGTGATGCACGACTCATCAGCTCTATTTTTAGGGTGCTTAAAAGTCATTTGTTTGAAGCGATGTTCATGAAGTCGCACTGTCGTAATGGAGAATGGTTCTTTGCGGTTGATATTCCTCATTTCTTCTTCACCTCTGGGAAATTATTAAGAATTAGCATAATGGTGATTTACCCAAAGCATTGGCCTCAAAATGACTCGTGTGCAAATAACTTTTATTGTATTTTATCTTTGTTAAAAACTGATTGAATGTTTTCAACATATCCTTTGACCAATAGACAAGAGAAATTCATCCTGAAGTGCAGGATGACAGCTATTGAATTCGAAAATCTATACGAACACTGTTATTGAGTAAATTTACGGTGAAAATTCAGGATTTTTTTAGATGAATTTCTGAAGTCACTGTATCCCACAACATTAGCAATATAAATACATATCAGGTAAACCAATGTCAACTGATAATGTATTGCTATATCTCCAAATATATCAAGCATTTCTTGAATTAATTTAGTTAAGTTACAAATTCTCTAACTTTTCAAGATTGCTCTATATTTTCACTTTTTAAGCATTCGTAAATATTCATTATTAGTCTTTGGGTTTATGTGTGAATATTTTTGCAAAACACACTCTATATAGTTTAAATTTTCTTTTTGAGCAAATGTTCATTTTCTGATATCAAAAGGCCTCCATAGCGTAATTGCAAAATGTCGATATACGTTCTATACATTCCAAATTTCGACGTCAATAATATATAAAACAAATAAAAAAAATATATAAAATAAAAACCTGTCCACCTTTCCAAACGTACATTCACGTTCAACACCGTGTTGGTCACAATAAACTATTAATAGATCCAATAAAAATAATAATTCACAAGGCTATTTTTTAATAACGCACTATGAATTCATAAACAACGCTACTGTGTTACCTATCATTAGGAAATTAATTTACAAAATCTCAGGAATATTTAAGATTACTTTACCAAATTCCACACGAAAGCTTCAGTCCTGCAAAGCTGGCCAACAATCAGGTTTTGCTTCTGTAAAATGCAACGTCGAGAATCAGCGGTTCTGCAACTTGTTTCTTATTCATCCCTTTAGCTGAATATTCCACAACTCTTAGCACCAGTGGTTCCATGGTAGGCGCCTTCCGGAAGCTTTTCTTACGGCCAGGGAACTGGCTGATGCTGCGGGAAATTACTTGACAATTATAACTTTGCACTAGGAATATAAATCCTCACATATCCGAATATTGCTATGTTGTCGATCGACGAATCGGGCGTCTTGTATACTCTTTAAGAGAAAAATATATAATCCAGTACAAAATGTGGTAACGGATTTTGACTACGCGGAAGTTAGCACTCATTATAGATGTCGTTTTCGAAATTATTATAAATATGGTCTATAGCATCTTCTCTTACAAGTCAATAAAAAATACATAAATCGCAACGATTTCTTTAGATTTTTATATGCCATTTACTACTGCTTCAACAGAAAACAGACGGTTAGCCTAACCAAGAGGAATTACCCATAATCACAATAATTAGAAGTAATCGTAGTATTAATCTGATCGTAAAATTAGCTTATCGCGATTTTATTATATATTTTGATACGTCTATAAAACTCAAACTATATACTGTACACAAGTATAACAATTAAAATTAAAAGCTTTGAGTATTTTATTTTACTATCTATTTGTAATACTAGTTCATAATAAATTCATTTCGTGTATGTATACGAAGCCACATGTGATATAAAATATGTATTTATAAAAATACATTTAAACTAAAACGTTTATTATGCAGACCACTTGAAAAATATTATCCTCGATTTAATTCCTGATGCATCATAAAATCAGATTGAATCCAGATGGCTCGGGCAATATTTTCACTAATAAATTATCTATTTATCATACTGTTACTTATGAATTTATAAAGTATCTGTTTAGATATCTTTATAATTTTATTTTTAAATTTATTACGATAAGTATAATAGCATATAAAATAGAAAATTATAGATGAGCGTTTATTATATTAAAACTTATAAGCATGCAACCTATGACACAGGTCTATAAGAAACAGTTGTTATAACATTATTTATTTATTAATGACACCAAAATCTAATCGACCGAGCTCAACAATTATTGTTCCAAAGCCTCCAAATCTGTTTAGGATTGTGCCAAATATATTAGAAAAAAAAATCATCTTAAATTTATCTTAAATTTATTTTATTTATTTAATATGCCTTTATACAATATAGTATATAGTGATACTATTTTGTTATATTGTTATGCATTTTAATTGTTGTGTTGTTCTAAAAAAATAGATAGATTTATAGAAACAAGTCTTTACTTTAGCCAACATTACACTGATTATCCCAATTCAGTTTAACTAATCCTAGAAAATTGGCGGTTTAAGCGAGATGTTGTAGTGAACTGTACGAAATCGGATAGATTTCTATGAAGCCTCAAAAAATACCTTTCATACCTAATGTCTTTCTGGATACAACTCAAACGAGGCATTAGATATTCGTCTAGAGTTGTATATGATATGACGTTGTTCAACAATTGAAAAATAGATAATTTTTTACCGTTTACAAAACAATAATTTGAAAATACTGTTCAACGGACACAAAATTAATATTAACGTCAAATATAAACACAGTGTCCAAGATAAGAATACAATTCGAGAAAAGTTGTACAAAACATCTTTTAAATGGTGTTTTCGCTGTAATCCAGAGGTGATTGGATGAAGTTTGACACATGACTTGAAATTAAGTAATTTGATTGGTTACCATATTTAGTAAAAAATTATCAGGAGTAAACTAACTATAGCCGTTTTCAAGAATTTTTGAAAAAACAATTTTTTGCAATTTTCGTTTTTATTTATTTCTGACATTATTTTTACAGATATAAAAAATGAAAAGCACTTTTTAAGGAGAATTGGCGTTTATTACTACGAGTTTTTGATTTTTAATTGTTAAATTTAAATTAATTTTTAATTCAAAAATAGGTGGTATATCACACGTAATGGTTTAAACAAGTTTTCAGTATTTTTAGCTTTTTTTTTATTTAATATTATTCAAGAAAAATCGCCATAGTTTGGCACTTATTTGGCGTAAAACATTCATCTGTGAAACGCATTTTTTTAATAACGTCAAAAAGCACAAAAATTTCCACTAAATTGAAAAAACCGCGTACAGAATAAAATGTTGTACTGTGACAGAAATAAATTGTCACATAATAATAAATAATTGTGAGTAACGACGAAAGAATGTTCTTGCAATGCCAGATCATTGAATAATTTTAAATAACAGCTAAAAACCCTGAAAACTTGTTTAAACCATTACGTATCATATACCGATTATGTTTGAATTGAAAATGGCTTTAAATTTCACAATAAAAACTCCAGGGTCGCGTATAAAAAACCGAAGTTGATGACAATTTTTCAAAAACAAAACCTCGTAATTAAAATTTGTTAACGCTATCATTTTCTCCTCAAAAAGTAACAATGAGTGAGTGCTTTTAGTTTTTTTATATCTGTAAAAATAATGTCAGAAATAAATAAAAACTAAAATCGCAAAAAATTGTTTTTTCAAAAATTCTCTAAAATCGCCAAAGTTAGTTTTCTTCTGAAAACACCATTTAGAACGTGTTTAAATCGTACAACTTTTCTATAATTTAACCGACACTGTAATTCTTACCATTTCCAAAATTCCAATGCTATCCTATTCTTATCTTGGACACAGTGTACCTATATTGGGAAGAATGGGTATGCTAATTCTTAAATAAATGTTTGTAGTTTTGTGTTTTTGTAAATACTGGCCTTATTTGACTGAAGATATGATAATATTATACATTTTTACAATCGGGAAAAAAACACGAACCGAAGGAGCAAAAATACAATATGGCGGTCATAAGGAAAAACTAACTTAATGATGGTTGTCAGAAGACAAAACATCACAACTAACTATTGTAATAAGCGAGATTCCTATTATAGTTGACGTCGAATTTGAATCACCTTGTATATAAGTTATTTTGCAAGTAAATAAAACCAAAAATTAGTAGGTATTATCAACTATAAAGACGTAAAAAAATTATTTCATTAAACTAACAACAAAATAACTCAGATGTCAAATTTGATTTCATCTCAATGTTTATAACAAATATCAAACTGGTTGCTATGGTGATCTAAATTTTCAAATGCGACGTTCTGATTGGCTAAAATATGATATATGTATAATTTCTTATTCGAAGAGTAAGACCGTGGGCCAACGGCCCGCGGGTTTGTAAGTTCTTTGTGGAACTCTTCATGTCCAAAAAAATTGTGAACTAAACTTTGTAAAGAGAATATTAATCGAGACCACAACCAAGTTTGTTAAACAGGTCCGATATTAACTATAATTTTATCTTAGATTGTGGCGCGCCTCATAATTTGCCAGTTTTAAGTTTGAAAATCGTCGTAACGTTATCCTGTGCTTGTAAATCATCTGCAAAAAAAGTTTAATAATGTAGGAGCAACCGTTTTCGATCATCAATAAATGAAGTCATAAATTTTGGTCTTAAATGTGAATATCGAGATTTAAAAAATTTGTCACATGAAAGATGTTTTCAAAAGAATAACGCATTTCCTTTTGTCATAAACTTCTTATACTTACATAAAGTATATTGTTTTTATGCAATAATCTTGTTCAGGCCTCAAATATTTACAAACATTTTGGCAATTATTTAGGTGCTAAATTAACACATAAGTGTTAAATGTTTTTTTGTTGGTTTATTTTAAAGCAATGTGGCATTTGCGAGAATATATTCTATATAGTTATTTTGTTGTATACATATGGGCTGAATACAGGGTGGAATTCGAGGACAACCATCATTCGGATCTCGAAAAGGCAAATATTGGAAGAGTAGGTATAGTATATATTTGGTAAATTTACATCATAAATGCATTTAATATATTTTTTAATACAACATTAAACATTAGAAAACAAGAAGTAAATCTCCTAAGGGTGTTTACGAAAAGCACCTGCAGTGATTGGATAGGATTATAATCCTAATTCATTAATTAATGACGTTTTCAGAATTGAAGTTGACAAATCTCGAATTATTATTATATTTACACTGATGCAATCAGGCGCGGTCCCAGGATTTTCTTGAGGGGGGGCGCAAAATATAAAAGTATTTGCCATATAGGTAAAAGTGATCTGTAAATGTAAATAATACAATAACAGACTGATAATAATATATTAAATAATAACAATAAAATAAAAAATAATAAACTTAACTCAGCCTAATGATTAAACTTATATATGTTACGGCTAAAGCTATTACCCTGCTCTTATATAAACTATCCTGCGAGTTCAGAAACTGGTTGTGCAAGGGTAAGTAAGTTTATATACATCCAGCTAGTTTATAAAACTATCCAGCTAGTTTACAAATTAACACAGTAAGCATGTTTGCCTAACAGAGGTGGACTGACCGCACTAGTGCTTTTGGATTACACCAAAGCATTTGACAGGCTCAATCATGATTTGCTTCTGGGAATATTAAATTATCTTGGATTTTCCGTTACTGCTACAGCTCTTAAAAGTAGTTTCTTAAGTGACAGAAGCCAAATGGTTAAGCTCGACGGCAAACTTTCTTCCCCCAAAAATATTAATAAAGGTGTACCGCAAGGTTCAATCTTGGGCCCAATATTATTTTGTCTCTATACATCCCAGTTGACAAAAAGACTAAAGCACTGTGACGCGCATAAATATGCAGATGACACTCAACTTTACTGCTCTTTTATGCCAGAGAAGTTAGAAGAAAGCATCGATAATATGAATCTTGACTTGGCTTCGCTTGTGGAAATATCTAATGCCCATTGCCTTCAAATAAATCCTACTAAGTCGGAACTATTACTTTTTGGTAGAAGTTCGCACAGGAATCGCTATACGGATTCGTTTAAGTTGAGCGTGGATAACGTGCAACTTAAATGTGCAAAGTTCGCGAGAAATTTGGGTTTGATATTGGACACGCATTTAAAATTTAGTCAACATGTAAGCCAATGTATTAGGCGTGCTTTCATGAACTTGAAATTACTGTATACCAAGAGAAGGTTGCTTAGTGAATGCACTAAGAAACTTTTGTGTGATTCACTGGTACTTTCACATTTTAATTTTGCCGATACTATATATGGCCCATGCCTGACTGATATTGACCAAAAAAGAATCCAGTTAATGCAAAATGCCTGTGTTCGACTCATACGAGGAATTAGGAGGGGTGAGCGTGGCGTCAGTGCTAAGCTTCGTGAAATTGGGTGGCTGAGGATGAATGAACGACGTGCTCTTCATTCCTTAGTCTTCTTTAATAAAATTATAACTACAAAAACTCCAGATTATTTGTATAACAAAATTAAATTTCGCGGTTCTATTCATGATGTGAATATTCGTCGCAAGCTTACTATATCACCTCCAAGTCACTGCACAGCTATGTTTGAAAGATCATTCTCTTACAATGTATGTAATATCTATAATAGGGTACCGGATAATTGTAAGTTTTTGAAAGGTATTAGATTTAAGAATGCTATGTATGATTCTATAGCCGAATTTGTTTGATTTATACTGACAGTGCTATTTATTTGTTGATATGCCATGGATTTGTTTTTTTTTTCAATTTGGGATTGTCCAATAATAGTATACCAACTTTTTTTCCATTTGATGTAAGATTGCTGATTGTAATATTTGTTTCATCTTGTTATGGATTATTTTATATGTTTGTAACTGTTAACTAAGGGGTTAAGTTTGTAAAATATTTATATATTATTTTGCAATAAAGACTTTATTATTATTATTATTATTATCATATCTCAGCTTTATCCACTGGTTTATTTCTTATCCACCCGGGAAACTATCCGGTTTCCAAAGGGTGGTTGGTTTTATGATAATATTTTGCGCACTATATGAGAAGTTCCTAGAATTGCTGTTTTTTGAAGATCTAAAATGGAGTGTTTACCTGGTATTTCGTCTATGAATTTTTGGAGTGAGCAGGATACAGTGCCAGTAGCACCGAGGACCACGGGCAAGATTTTAGTTTTCGTGTTCCACATTCGCTTTATTTCTATCTCAAGATCCCTATATTTCATTATTTTCTCTGTTTCCTTCTTATTAATGTTCTTATATTATTTTTTTTTTTTTTTTTTTTTTTTTTTACATCCTTCTACTTTCTTCCAGATAGGAGAAATTCTGCAGTGGGGTTTGATAACCAATCACTACAGATTTGTTTTAACACGGTAAGTACTTCTAGGATTTCATTAAGTATGCTTCAGATATTATTAATAAGTATATACTTTTTCTTTAAATAGGGGAGGGAATCAAGGTACGTATTTAAAACTTATATTTATTTATCATTCATTTACTTTTTTCTTTTTTTTTTTTTTCAGATGTCCAACTTTTTATCCGCTGCCTTTATACTCTATTCAGGCAGGTTTAGGGTTTTTCTCATGATTCTACATGACTCAAGGATCACCGATCTTTGCATCAATGTTATGTTTCGCTGATCAATGTCTATTTGTTTCAGAAAGCGTGGCAGGTTTTTCCCAATCAGTCCCGTCACTGATATTATAATAGGAACAGTAAGTACCTTGTCCAGTTTATAAATATTCTTAAATTCCGTACAAAGGTCTTGATACTTATTTATTTTTTCTTTCTCTTTATTTAGGAGGTTGTGGTCAGCCGGGTGAGAAATATCGACGAAGTAAGCAGTCTTATTTTTCCGGTCTACCAGGGTTATGTCAGGACGATTACTTGCGATAGGTCTATCTGTGATTATTGGGAAATCCCAATAAAGTTTATAATTATCGTTTTGTAAAAACGGGAATGGGTTGTATAGAAAATATTTTTCTTTTTTCTCTATAAGTTTGCATTGTACGGCTATTTCCTGATGAATTATTCCTGCTGTTAAATTATGCCTTTTTGTATATTCTGTGGGCGCTAAGCTGCTGCACGCTGAGAGGATATGTTCCGTTGTTTCTGATTTGGCGAAACACATTCTACAATTATCATTTTCAATTGGAATTTTCTGTATGTATTTTTGGTAGTTTCTGGTGGGCGTTACTCCGTCCTGTATTGATACCAGAAAACCCTCGGTTTCCGCGAACAATAGTCCATGTTTAAGCCACATGGTTGACAACTCTGCATCTGCCTGAGACAGGGCATACGGATATTTTCCATGCAACGATTTTTCTAGCCATTGTTCTCTTATGTGGTCATTAGTAAGTGTTTCGCGCATGGTGTTATTGCTGAGCTGTAGAGGTGAATAATAATCCAGTCGCTTGACTTGACGGTGTAATGGCGATAGGAGAGATTTTCTGTTAAAGTAGGTTTTTAGTAGATTAATTTGTCTATCGCATAGTCGGTGTAGGTCTAGTAGTCCTCTTCCGCCCACATTTCTTGGTAAGTATAAACGTTCAGTACATGCATGGGGATGGTGGCACCTATATTCTGTTAGCAAAACTCTAATTTTTCTATTCATTGCTTCAATGCTTGTCTTAGACCACCTGATTATTCCAAAGGAATAAGATAACACTGGCAATGCATACGTATTTATGGCTTTGATTTTGTTTTTACCAGTTAGTTCTGATCTTAGGATTTTTCTTATTCTATCAACCATTTTTTGTTCCGTGTTTTCTATTATATTTTTTTGATCTAAAACCAATTTTTGGTTATAGCCGAGGTATTTGTAGTAATCATTGTTTAGGTATCTGAATGTTTCGCTATTTTCTAAATTTTCGTAAGTTTGTAACTTTCCCTTTTGAGCTACTAATTTTGCACATTTATCAAAACCCAACCTCATTTTGATGTCAAGACTGAACTTTTGTGTCGTCTCAATAAGTCTGTCTAATTGTTTCTCTGTTGATGCATAGAGTTTGAGGTCATCTACATAAAATAAATGATTTATTGTATAATCACTATCCTCATACCTCAGTGTATATCCTATTCTAGTGTCTTTTAACATATTTGAGAGTGGGTTCAGGCACAACACAAACCAAAAAGGGCTTAGGGAATCTCCCTGAAATATGCCACTCTGGATCGGTATTTCATCCGTTACTATATTTGTTTTTTCCGTTTTAACTACGAGTTTCGTTCTCCAGGTTTTCATTGCTGTGGCTAAAAAATTTATTATATTTGGGCTGATTTTGTAAAGTTTTAGTACATCTATTAACCAAGAATGTGGAACACTATCAAAGGCTTTCTGATAATCGATCCATGCCACTGCCATATTTTTGTTTCTCTTTTTAGCATCTTGTGTAACTATAGAGTCGATCACCAATTGTTCCTTGCTTCCTAATGTACCATGCCGACAACCCTTTTGCTCTTCAGTTAAGATTCCAGAGTCTTCAATGTGCTTGATTATTTTTTGACTTAGAATTGAGGTGATTATTTTATACAAAGTGGGTAGACACGTTATGGGTCGATAGTTTTTTGGGTTAGTTGTATCTCCTTTTTTAGGTATCATTGAGGTAATTCCTTTCGTTAAAAATTTAGGATGATATGTGTTGTTTGTTAGTAGTTCATTAATTTGTTTTGTAAGCAACTTTGTGATATTTATATTTTTCCACCAATAGTTATGAACATGATCCACCCCCGGTGCTTTCCAGTTGTGTGATCTATTTAAAGCGTTCTTAACTTCAGTCTCAGTTATTGGACTAATCTCCATGTCTATTAATGTGTCGTATTTCTTTTTTTCCGTTTTAAGCCATGATGCCTTTTGATTGTATTGTTGTTTGGATGCCCATACGTTTTTCCAAAATGTTTGTAGTTGTTCCTTGTCTGGTCCCTGTTCAATTGGTGGTTCATTATTAAGTTTTTTGTAGAACTCTTTCTCGTTATTCTTAAACAGTTTGTTGTCATTTTTTCGTTTGTAACTTTTATTGTATCGTCTCAGCCGGTTTCCCAGTGCTGCTATTTGTTGTTTTATTTTTTCTTTAAATGTTTCCTTCTCTTGGTAATTTGAGTGCTGAATATTGTTTTTCCTAAAATAGTAATGTATATCGTTAGATAATTTGGTGCTCATGTTACCTCTCTCCCAATCTCGTATCTTTGTTAGCCAACTTCTTAACGTTTTTATTTTTTGTTCTATACGTTCTCTCCATTTGGGTTCCTTCTTGGCCTTTTGCTTTTTTCCCAATTTAACTCCCATAGATTCAATAACTGTTTTTGCAGCGGTGTAGACAAGTGTCTGTGTTTCCTCCAGATTGCTAGTTGGCATATATTTAAGGATTTCCTGGTTTACTATTGATATTAGCTGTTTTGTTTTTTTTGTTGGTTTTATTTTTGGTAAGCTAAGCCGTTTTTCTGGATCAGAGTTCTTAAAAACCGCGATGTTCTCCTGGAATCTCACTACAACATCATTTACATTCTCACCCGCATCCAGATCCACATTCAGTGCAAGGTTATTTTGTATGTTTATTGTTTGCGTATTGCTCTCATTTGTTTGTTCATAAATTATTGTGTTATCAGTTTCTATACCTTGATCCGTCTCAGACATATTCTGTTTCAATTCCTCTATATCAACAGCAGTAAGCAAATTATGAGTTTTTATTGCATATAGTTGATTTGCTAGTTGGTTTTCGTTTAAAATTAAATCCGGTCTTATTTTTCTCCATTCTAATAGCATATTTTTTCTAAATCCTCGTTTTTGTGTTTCAAATTGGGTCCCCAGAAAGTACGCTCTGAAAACGTCCAGATTATCATTTCTGGACCATGTTCTTCTAGCGCCGCGATCAGCCTCGTGAGGGACTTCAACATTTTGTCGGGTCATTCTCTTATTGTTTTGAGACAGATTCCATTCCTGGGATTCCAATTGTTCTTTGGAGATTATGGTTTCTTGCGTTTGGTTTGTATTTCTAGTATTTATTGTTTCCTCCCGGGGATTCTTCGCACCCTGTGACCATTGAAGGTCTGTTCTTATATTATTATTATTATGATTATTATTATTATTATTATTATATACCTACATTTACAAAACAAAGTCAATTTTTTGTTTTTGCATAATATAATAATCTATCAATGATGCGCTCTATATCTCAATCAATATTTCGGTGAATATATAAAAGGGTAAGATCATTAAGTCGGTCTTGTGCTACTGTAGAACGCAGATAACTTTATAAAAGTCTTAACGTAGAAAAACTACGTTTGTTTACTGTCTAAAATTATCTTTGGGTCCGCCACTGGATGCAATACTCTTTTGAAAAATCATGTTTAAGTTGAAAAATGTTGATAATTTTAATTAGATCAATATCTATTTGATTAAACTATTTTAGCAAGAATAGCAACACACATTCTTACAATTTTCTGCATCCTATATACAGCAACAACCTTTCGATAGTAGACAAAAACCCTGCAATTAAGGAATACCTATCAAATTTATTATACTTAATACCTAGTGTTTTCCAAATGTTTTTTAAAAGCCTACTCTGCATTTGTATATACACACGCCTGCACACACGGCATACTATAGGAAAAAAGTATCAATAAAACCTTATCGGTTGATCTAGGATCTGTAAACATGAAGCTGTCAATGACTGGCGCCTTCACTAAATAACCGTACCTGACCCCCTGGTCCGACCAGGTATTTTTTTCCTTTATTTCTGTTATTACTAAACCGGAAGTTTCCCCTTGCCAAGTGAAATTTGTCTCTTCTATTTTTGTGTAATATATTAGTTTTCTAAGATACAGTGAGAGCCAAAAGTATTGTATTGCTGAGGAGCTTCTCTAAAACAGTTGAAGTAATACGAAAGTAAAAATAAATAACTAAAATAATTTGGAGCATGAAATTTGATAATTACGTATAGGTAATTTAAGAGGGGAAATATTCTTTATCTTTCAAAAAATAAAAGAAGTCTCCTTAAACAGACGTCCGGAAATGCATTGTTTCCGAGATACAAGGTGTTTTGGTTAATAACGGTTTTTTTTTAAATAAGTCAAATATCTCCTTACTGATTGGCTGTTGCTAGAAATAGGGAGCAACCAAGCAAACCAGATAAATCCCTTTTATAAACTTTCGGGATAATTGCAAAAAACTTGCTATTAGCAGGTCTTTAAAGTTAACCAAAAAATATATTACGTACGTGAAAGATATGATATTGTAGATGTCTTCCACACTATTCTTTTTGAATTTCATAATTAACAAAAAAAAAAAAAAAATGGGCACTTACAAAAAAGGTTTATCTGTTTTTGATCGAGTTGAAAAAAAAAATATTATGTAAAAATTGTTTATTTCAATATAGATATGTTCAATAACCTTCGTTTTAAGTTAAATGCAATATATCTAACATTTTTATTCAAATATACGTTCCTATGTCATCCTCGAGGCAATCGCAAACGTCGCCCTCGCGTCGTCTTGATCTTGTCCTTCGATTTCGGTTTCGACGGCTTTAGCGATAGCACTGAATATAGATCTATCTAGTATTTTTTTTGCTCGAAACATGGCTATGCAAATTTATTTTGTGGATTTATCTGGTTTTGTTTGAATTGCCTGATTTTAAGGTCGATTTTAAAGGGGATTTCACACAGTTAGGTTGAATTTGAGTTTACCATTGGATTTATTTGACCAAAAGACAATCAATCAATTTTTTTTGGCCAAAAGTGGATTTATCTGGTTTTGCTTGAAAAAAATGTACACCACTGACTGCACTTTAATTTCGCTATTGTCTTGAGATAAAGCAATTAAACCGACAACTTTTTTAGCTCTTGTATTTTTTTCACTATACCAAGAATATTTGCGAATAATTCGACTAAAAATCAGTAACCTTGATGTTATTTGACTGCGCCAATAATTTTGATTCTGTCAAATTTGTTGAAGTCCCTCAACAAATGTCAAGATGACCGACCTGTACACTTCATTTATGGACTCGCTGATGGCAATACATTAACTATACTGATCTTGATTTTGTTTACTGATAACGCGAGATTTTCAAGAAATGCTCTAAGGGATTTTCATAATAACCATTTAGGGTGTGATGAAAATCAGCATGCGATAGTTGAAGATCGTTTTCAACATCAGTTCTCGTTGATCGTATATATGGATTCGAGTTCTGGGTGACTGCTTAATTGGACCCGTATTTCTACTAGGTTCATTTAATTAATAATTTTTGGATTCCGGAATAGCCCTGATCTTTTTACTCGGAATCTAATTTTCTTGTTTGGTTCTTACTCATGAGTAAAATTGAAATGAAATTTGTATGTCATGAGTGAGAGATTATTTATCTGATACTTGATTAAAACGATACAAACAATTTAATTTTCCCCTGTGGTCTGTATATTAAATTTTAATTTATTTTCAACGGTATGAACCATTTATACAGGGGTTCAGCACCAAAAGAAAATAGTGGAAAGGCTCTTTGACTCAGACCTGCGAATTTTTGTTACAGAAAAACCAACAAATTTATTATTAAAAATTTGTTCACCTAATTTTGCATTTATTTGTGGTTAAAACGAATATGATGATTTCATTGTGAAACTCGTAAAAAGGTAAATATGTGGGTTAAAAGGGAACCGTGTCAAATTTTCAGTGGTTTTTTTATGACCGTAGCATACCCATAAAAAAAAGCTGTCTAAGACTTTAATGCTTTTAGTTTGTTTGTTAAAAATGGGTTTAAGTTTTTTATGACATCGCCACAATAAAATCCATTTAATTTGGGAAAAAAATTTGTTTTTAAACAAATGTAGGTTAGGAATATAGAAGTACATAATATTGTGGTAGTCAAACACATATTCCTTTCTATATTGCAGCTTTAAATGTTGAATATGTGTTTTGCTAAGGAATATAAAAAACCTATATCTCTGTAAAAGTAAGTTTGAGGGGATTTTGTTACGGCAGGGTAATTAGTCAATGGCCCCATTTCCATAATTTTGTTTTGGCAAACCATGTGCCGGACATTTTGGATTTACTATAATAGTCTCTGAAATATTTGTTGCCATATGTAATTACATATATGGCAAAGTATAACAAAGCATTTGGTATTGAATGTCTTAGTGGCACGCCTTGTATCTATATAATGCATTTATATAAGTAATAAATATGTGTTGGTTACAGTATGGCTATCCGGAATAAAGGGGGATAACTTATTGTTATTGCTCTATGTCGTGACTAACATCCACACGCACCATTAAATGGTAGCGGACCGGTGGCCATCTTGAAATTAATAATAATAATTTATCTTATAACTAGATATGTGATGGTGTCTTCTTTACTTTCTTTTTTCATTTTTATTTTATCGAATCATAATGATAACGCTCAGATCTTTGCAATTTAGGTGCTTTTTTCTTAAAATGTTAGAAATGTTTGAACAATTAAAATGACTGATACGGCAATGCAAGTATGGCAGAAAAAATAAAACGGAAACCGAAAAAATACCAAAATTATTATCAGGCTATACATGTTAAAAAATACTTAATAGTATATTATACACCTATTATAGAGCCTAAAGGAACTCTTTTTATCCCGGCTAAAAAGGCACTTTAGTCACGCCGTTTATACGATATTTGGAAAATATTTGAAAGAAGAAATTCCAACATTATGGACATACCCATAATGGATACATACAAATTGATCAAATGTCATGAAGGTTATTGTCTAGTTTTTATATTGTCCGTTCAGAATCATGTGTATTCTTATATGTTGCTACGACTACTACTGAATAACATAATATAAACTAATTAGTTTTGACTTTGTTTTCTTGGGGATGAGGTTCAAGTTCAAAAAAATTGTTTATTTCATGTCGTGTTTTTTTTTTTGATTTTTTTTAATTATCTTTTCAACATCGATAGTAGTAGTACGTATACATACATAATCATATATAAAGATTATGATTTTTTAAAACAGTTATTACAATAAGAACGAATAAAATAAAATAACCATGTTTTTCGTTTTGATGTTTCAGTCCATTGTGGAATTAGTTTTGGTTTTGATATCCAATAATAATTTTAGTTTGCTTGTTTTTTTTTTCTCGCCAATATTAGTTTATGGTGTTTTTGCCATTGAAGTGCTTTACTTAGGGTATGTTTGAAAAGTGGTAAGAATTATGATAGTGTAATATTAAAGATGTTCTTATAGATTTAGCTTAAATATTGAACTTCAGATGGGTCGTTTACAATATCAGCGTTTTTTTATATATTTATATCAGCATTTATATTTTCTTTGTGTTGTGTTTTGTTGTTCATACGTTTTTTGTGTTTTCAAAATAAGTGTTGTTATATGTCTCTATATGTTTTTTAAAGCAGTTTTCCTGTATTGAGATTTTTATGACATTTTAAACGTTTTTTGAGATATTGTTTAGTTTGACATACGTAAGAAGCTTTGCAATTATGAAATGGAATTATGTAAACAACGTGAGTTTTTTTTTTTGGTGTTGAAGTTTTAGATTTGTGTATATGATTTAAATGTGTGTTTGTTTTTGTGGCAGGTAGTTATTTTGTGTTTTTTTTAAATTTATTTTCTATATTCTCGGATAGTTCTTTTTCTGTAATATTGTCATCTTTTATAATATAGTTGCCGTTATATAGTTTATTTATTCTTTTTTTAAAACAATTTCTTTCATGGTTTTTTTGGTAGTCATTGGCAGCTATTTCTTTTTTTGCTTTATCAATTGTCTCAGTTCGAAATTCAGGATCTGTTAATTTTATTGCTCTATCCGCCAAACCAATGACAACGCTTCTTTTTTGGTTTATGGTGTGGTTGAAATTATAGTTCGTATATCGCTGACCAACTTTGTTAGATTTATTGCGATGTTCATCATCAGCATTCACTCGCTAACGAGTATGAATCATTCCAACTCAGGGATTCCTGTTGTGAACTCTAAGATGGCTAAATAGACCAATCCTCGAGCTGCACGTCAGCAATCACACGACCCCTGACAGAAGCTGAGGTCTGACCCAATGGCATAGTGTCTACGACGATTGGAGACTCCAGCACTGCTACAATCTGTTGCTGGGGTGTCAATGGATGCGTGAGTAAGATGGTGGGTTCGCATCATGGGATATTCGTATATAATGAGTGACATTATACTATGGTTGTCTGGTATATCGATATTTTGATTTTTTTCTGTGAAATCCCATGAACCTTTATATAATACTCATTTTTGTGTACAAGATACGATTGGTCTCAGGGGTATATTGGGTTTGTGAATTTTTGGCAATCCGTATAGTTCTGGTTTTGGGCATTTGCTATTGATGGAGAAATATAACCTTTACCTTCCCAGTTTTTATGATATTGATCTGTTTGTTCTGATAAGTGTTGGTTGGTTCTCTGTTCATTATTTCATATGTCGTATAGGGTCATTTATTTTTTCTGTGTACTCATTTTTATGCATAATTACTGTTTCATTAGATTTATCAGGTAAGAGTACTACTAAGTTACGATTATTGTTTAAAAATAATTTAGTTTTTTTTTTTCTAAATCATGGTTTATTTTACTTTTGGATTTTTTGTTTCGATTTTTGTGATTTGTAATTGTGTTGGTGATCTCTAAGCTAATTTAATTTTTATGTGTATTATTAAAACCTCTTATAGAGTTTTCAATGCTTGATGTGATTTGGTGACAGTCATCATATTAATATAGATTTTCTGAATTTTTGGCAAAGTTTGGACCTAAAGATAACATTTCCTGAAATTCTGCCGGTATACCGAATATATTCTTACGTCTGTCAAATTTTGCTTGATTGCCTGGTTTTCATTTACAGTGATAGTTGTCAAAGAGTTTATCTTTTTACATTTGTTTGTTTTATTTTTGTAAATATTCATATTTTTCCGTTTCGTAGTTGACAAGAGTGTTAAATATAGGTATACCTAATAATAATATTCCAACTAAAATTATTGTAATTTTAAAAAATAGTCCATTCTTAAGTGGAGTTGCAATTTTAGTGTTTAAATTAAAGTCGAATCTCCACAAGATAAATTTAATAGAAACTATCGGCCATACATGTTTCGGGACTAGACCAGTTCTATCATCAGTGGCATGTCAACAATCGTACAAACACAACGCTAAGTCATACAATATTCGATTAAATTTCTATTGAAGTCTGGAAACACACCTCATTCTTAGTTCGTTTATCAATATGCGCAGTTATCGTTTAACTTAACATTTTATGGAAAAATATTTGAATTATTAAAATTTAATTAAAATTACAATTACATATTTTTGATCTAATTTTCGTTTTTGAAGATTATTTAACGATTGTGTTTGTTTTGCTAAAGCCGGAATGGCAAGGACGTCATTGACAAACGTAATAAAAAAAATTTTGTTAGTATGAATTGTGATTATGAGTTGTGTTATAGGTGATAGTCTCCAGACTCCAATTTACAATATGCTCTTAAAAGTACAGACAAATAAATCAAGCTTTAGTAACAATTAACCAAACCAGCAATTTTCCATATTGTATGTATGTATGGCCGATAGTTTCTATTAAATTTATCTTGTGGAGATTCAACTTTCATTTAAACACTATAAAATTATTGTATATCCAAAACAAAACTAACTCGACAATGTGTGTACTGAAAAATATATTTTTATTTTAAATTTCTTGTGTTGTCATCAAACCCAAACTGGTAATTTTATTTGTTCTTGTTATAATAACTGTTAGATGTAAGACATCATAATCTTTATATAGGATTATATATGATAATAAAGGTATGGTTTTCAGTTTTACCTCCTGAAGAAGATAGCTGACTCTATCGAAACGATAATAAAGAAAATGAAAAAAAACAACAATTTTTCTTAAATTTTAATTTGTTGAACCTCATCTCCAAGAAACCAAAGTCAAAACTAATAAAAACGAAGGTTCAAAAAAATCTAGAAGAAAAACATATATGTATATTATTAAATTGGTGTTTTTTTTGCAACTGTACAAATCTATAAAACAATATATTTAGGTATTTTCTGTCGGGTATGCGGTTTGTTATAATCAACTCTACTTCTTCTCAATATTTCGTCAATGTTTACTGACTTCATCAGTATTAAAAGAGCCATTTTAGTCCCTAAAATTAGGGATTAAAACTACCAATGTAATCCCCGAAGTGCATAAAATATATTTTGTCACTATAATAAAATAATTAGCAAGGTTGAAGTTAAATAAATAATACAAAAAAAATTACTTTTATATGCAACGACATAGGTTAGCCTATAGGTCAACTTATTATTAACTTAACTTTGTTAAACCAAAGTATCTATGAAATTCAAGAAGCACCCAAACAAATGCTACTTTCAAAATGTCAAAAATAAAACTTTTTAAATATCTAGTCACATCAGTTAGAAAAAAAAAACACTTGTATTATTGCAGTATACTTTTTCCCAACATTACAGGTTAAGAAATCTCTCAGTGTTAACGCTCAATCTAAATAAAAACATCAACGTAATCCCTTTATCAAAGAGTTTTTTTTTTCTCTACTCTACAGATGATACTACTTAGCCCAAGTGGCTTAGATTAGATTCCTCGTAATCCATAGAAATCATTTCAATCCACCACTGCCTGCCGATGTTTTATATCAAGTCGCCGGCCGGACGTCTGATGCTGATGTTACGTTGTGTTGTTACTACATCGAAACCCTTTCTCGGTTCGGCTCCGCTGTGTCCGCGACACCGTATATAGCTGTCCACCATGGAATTGTATCAATTAGGATTATGTTGTCTTCTCTGCACCCATCTCTTTCTTACCTTTGCAGCTTTTGTGGTACACCGGCGAAAAGAGCACCCAAAAAATAATCGGAATAATCATTATTTTTATACTCAACTTGCATCGGCTATTCTTTTAATTGCTTCTTGATAATAAATTTGAAATGGAGTGACTTTGATTAATTAATTTCATGGTACTACTTAGTAGATATATTTAAATGTAATATAAAAGGTATATTTATTAAGGTGTCAGTGTAGGTTTGTTTACTTAAGATTCGTATTACGTTATATTATAGACAGAAAACTTCCTTAGGCAAATACACTTATAGAAATAATGCTTCTGGATAAATCCGGAGTCAACTGGGAGCGTACACACACATTATAAAGGGTGTCCCAAAATTAACGCAAGATTTGAATTTAATAGAAAACACAATTTTTAGTCTTTTGATTGTAAGTTTTTTATTGAATCATAAAGTACATATAGGAGGGGGTTATTATTTATGGAATAAGACATCGGGCAAATGGCCTCCACGGCTTTGCATACACATTCGCACTCCATCCTATTTTTGGATCCAAATTTGTCGAAATTTTCCATGACCATTCTGCATAAATTTAGCGGAATTTCGTTGATGCAGCGTTGAATCTCCTCCTTAATGCATGGGTGGTTATGGGCTTGTTCTGTGATTTTAAATACCCCATAATTATGCCTCCAGCCCAAAATCTACACCAAACAGTGCCACGTTGTGGATGCATTTGTTTTTCGACAACCACATGTGGGTTCTCAGAACCCCAAAAGCGGCACTTTTGGCGATTAACAAACGTGAAGCACATTTTCACCTTGAAGTGAAAATGTGCTTCATCGCTTAGGATTATTTTGCTCGCAAAATCAGCATCCATTTATTGATGTTGAATAATCCATTCTGCAAACTTGTTTGTTTGTTTTTGGACGTATTTTTGGCATCTCCAAGGGATCCTGCCTTCCGGAATTTTTCAATTAATCTATTCACACTTCACGAAGTCAACACTACTCCAACCATATTTTGTACGAAATTTTCGAACTGCGGCCGCCAAGCTTTCGTTATTTTTGAAATATTCTTCAATAATGAAGACACGTTGTTCTATCATGTAACGCTCCATTTTTACTAACCCTAAACTGTCAGCTGTCCATTTGTTTTGTTTTTAGCGTTGCCAACACTTTACTGCATAAATGGCGGCAAATTCAGATCTTGCGTTAATTCAGGGACACCCTTTATAAATTTGCCATGTGCAGTAAAAGGGCATTTGATGTAGGTACGTCGATAATTTCATAATTTTATAAAAATAATAATAAATATTTTATTCTCATCAGTTAGTTGATTAAAAGTCAATATGATAGAAAACACTAATGTTCCATTTGCCGATGTTTTGACCTTTCTAAGGTCGTCATCAGGACACTACTAAAATGAAAAACTTGCCACAATTTGGCTAAAAAACAGTAAATCACAATTTCGTTTACATATGTAAAACACATACATAAATAACATTGAGAAATAATAATATAATATATAAAAAGACACTATATAGGGTACGCCAAAGTCGATGGTGTATTAGAAGTATCTAGAGAATGTCAAGAAATATATAAATGGAATGTGTTTTAGGGCCGCATTTCCCCTTAGACGTTCCGGTTTTGATAGACCCAGGTCATTCAGAGCTCCAATATATGAATTGGCTAAGACATCACATTCAGGATGACAACTTGCATCAAACATAGGGAGCGTAGAGGTGGGGTCAGGCGAATGCTTTCGATCGAGAAGAGCAATCGGTTTATTCGTTGTTTGGCCGATTCAAGGAACAAATCAAAGACTGTATGGAATATATTGAGTGAATATACAGGTAGACAGGCGAAACAGCGGCGGAACTTGACAATATCTCAGAATGATAAAATAATCAATAATCCCACTGAGGTTGCATCGGCCTTCTGTTTGTATTTTTCTACGGTCATTCAAGCTAGATTGACCTCTCATTTTGGCGGAGGCTTTTCAGCGTCATGTACTGTGTGTCCGTTTAATCCTCGGAGTATGTTTTTCTCTCCGGTGTCTTCGCATGATGTGGCTAGAACAATCAAGAACTTCCCAAACAAAGGGTCCACTGGTATGGATTAAAATATTTAAACATTCCTTAGATATGCTCTCCCCTGTAATAGCCGAGTTACTAAACATGTCGATACAATGCGGGATATTTCCAGATCAATTAAAAAATGGCGTCATTATCCCTATATATAAAAAAGGTAATGAACTAGCGCTGGAGAATTACAGGCCTATAGCCCTGCTAAGTACTTTATCTAAGATTATTGAAAAGAGTGTAGCAGACAGAATATTTGAATTTTTAAAATTTACTAACGTTTTGAGTGAATGTCAACACGGCTTCAGGGAGGGTTTTTCAACGGAAACCTGTACACTTCCGTTCATTCAGAGAGTACACGATCTGATGGATGGAGGTTTTTATGTTGTGGCGTTCCTGTTTGACCTGTCGAATGCGTTCGATGTGGTCGACAGAGATTTCCTGTGTACAAAGCTGGAGACTCTTGGGTTACGTGGGTCGATTAACAGATGGATTCGATCATATTTAACAAATAGACGAATAGCGGTTAGGGTTGAGTCGGTAGTGTCAGAGTCGCGGAGCATCGGTTTGGGAACGCCTCAGGGCAGTGTACTTGGACCTCTGCTCTTTCTGCTTTTTATAAATGATCTTTCACACACCCTTTATCTGTATGCAAATGACACAACCATATTGTTGTCCGACAAGGATTCTGAGATTCTGGAGCGGAAGATCAATTTTCTAATTATTAAAAAAACACATTTCTTTATAATATAAACTTTATTACGTCTTTTTTATTAATTAATGTTTAAAAAATTAAAAACGTTACGCAAATACGTTTAAAAACAAAAGGGAACAAAACAACTCTTAAAACAATACAAAAAAAGGTTCGCACTAGCGGCTCACTGTAATTGTGTAAGGTTTCCGAACGTATGCTCCAAACAACTGATATATTTAATTTTTAATGCTTATTCGTATAATATCTCAATGAACAGGTTAACTTTTTCTATTGTAAAGTTATGTATTTTCTAAATTCGTACTTGAATTATGTCAAAAGAGTTGAGAGAAGAGAAAACAAAACAAATATTTTAAATTGTTGATTTGTCACCATTGCTGATTCAAAATCAGTTTTATCTCAACACAAAAAAGTATCCGCTAACGTATTTATACAAAAAAGTGTTAGAAAAAATGCCGAAAAAGCCGTTCACAAAATCATTATAAGTACATGGCGCCTGTCTAATGTCAAACAACATAAAGTTCTTCAAATACTGTATTCAAAAATTATTATACCGGCTCTTCAATAGTTCTAAGCATTAACATTGTATTAATCTGTCGTGCATAGAGCAATTTCTTACTCCCACAACTACTTCAAATCCACTTTACGCGTACAGTATTTTTTTAATACTATCAATCTAGGGGAGTAGCCGACTTGCACCAACAAATTTGTAATTAATTACAAATTTGTTGGTGCAACATATTGTGTCATATTAATATGGTATGAGAAATTAATGTATAAAACCAACGAATTGAATGCAATTCATCGGTTTTATACATTTCCGGTAGCATATACACTGAAAAGAGTAAAATAGGGTCTCAAAAAATTAATGCATTCTTTTTTTTAAGTATTTGTTGATAAACACGATTCGCCAAATCTACAAAGCGCAGCATCGCAAGGATGATCTGATGGTTAATCAGCAAACACGCCTTAGAATTATCGAGCAATATAAGAATTGATGTTTTTACTTCATCAGTAACTTTAATAACATCGTCCAAAAAATTAAACAGAGCGACTATGGTACTGACGAATTTGACTTACGAGATGGCAAATTTTATTTGTTGAGGAATTTGCGAATTCATCACATTTTCTGTTACTTGTGCAATAAAACTTTACCAGTTTTTGGCAATGACACAAATCTAAAAGTCTAAATTCATATAAGTACATGTCGCCTATATAAACAGTCATTAAGTTGCTTTTAAAAAATCTTGCCGTGCAAGTAAATGAGGAACACCTATCTTAATTAATATTAAGGGTTCAAAATTAATATAACTAATACCTACCAGTTTTTTTTGCTGATGCAATTTTCATACACCCTAAAATTGCATCCATCTTTATATGACAGCAAGAATATTCGAATGTAGTTAAAAGATTTCGATGTTTCATAAATTTGTTTTATGCCTGGCCTACAATTCATATATTATGCAATATGTTGTTTTGTATTTTAATACCAAATCATATAAAATATTATAACGTCTTCGAGAGCATGAAGCAAATGTCAGCAGCATCTTGAATCTTAGAAATACTGATTAACAAAAAATATCTGTGCAGTGAAGATAAGGATTAGTATACTTTTTTTAATGTTAGTTGAAAATGAGGCTTTTACCAGGTAGTGATAAAAACCAAGGCATTTCATATGTTAATAGCATGTTGTTATTGAGCGTTCACTTGATGATCAGAGACTGCACTAAGAGACAAAAAAAACCCTTACAAAGACAATTTATTGCGGTTCCTCCGCAGAGCGTTTAGAATTTGAGATAAAAGCTTAACTTTTGAAATTCTTTATTGAGTGACCTATTGTTAAAACAAATAAAGAGTTCAAAGCTTTTTCAGTCGTTATATTAGTTTTATTCTTCGCTAAGTACCTACGAAGGTAATAATTATTGTCAAATTGTTAGTTAGTTGACTCGTTGGAATAAATTTATATAAAACAATTTGCATTGCACGCGAAATTAAACTGAGTAGACACACAATAAATTTTACTAGAAATTGAGTTCAACGTTTTGCCAAGTAAATAGATACACTATATATTTTTATTATCAAGCTCTACCTGTTAAGTTACTAAGTAAGCTTATCTCTATTTGGATAGGTACCTGTATTTTTGCACATTCTATTATTAGTAAGTAGCTACAAAATTACTTCATTAAAGCTTCAATTCATTTAAACAATTTTTAGAATGAACGGTAACATAAACAACCTGATAGCGTCATTCTTTTGACATTTTTTCTTTGCGGTTCTGGTTTTCTAAAATACTACTACAAAATTCAACTAACTGAGGATTGGCTATTATAAATTGACTAGTACCACATGAGCAACTGGTGCTGCGTTTCAAAGTCAGCCAAAGCTAACTGAACCGGCACAATATCAATGTTGGTGGTTGTTTACGTTATGCTATGAGAAGTTCCAGTTGGAGAAAGAGAGTTCCATTAATCAATCGATTTGTGTGCTCCTGACTATGATGAATTGTGAAAGCATGATAAAAATAATATATGCTATGATTATCATGTCGTAACTGGACTTTTCTTTTAATAATAATAAGGAATTTATTTATTGAATTAAATTAATGTCAAAAAAAAAATTAAGTTCCAATCTTATATTTTATAAAAGCCAAAGGTCCAAGCTCAACGAAGCTGATTCTCAGCAAGGGCCTAGTAATAGATATGATTAAAAAAATACACAAAACTGCAGCTAACAGTTAAAAACAAAAATACAACTTACAACAATTATAGAGTATTTGATAAAATAATGATAAGAATAATTTATAACAAATACGATCACAAAGCGTTTGATTCAATGAGAGTAACCCGCTCAGCAAATAATGTTGCCAATATATGTCTCTTTAATTTTAAATTAGGGAAGGCTTTAAATCAGGATCAACTTGTAAAAATATTTTTCTTCTGAGTATAAAGATAATTTGCAACTTGATTGATAATTAGTAATTTTACATTAACAAATCTTATTATAGGGTTTAAAATCATGTAATAAAAAGTTACTATATAAAATACATACATTAAGAAATGTCCCATCAACAACAAACCAAATATACATAAATAATTTAAAGTGGTCCTTCAACTCTTTTTCGGCTCTACTTACATATAGAGTCGGCGTTGTGTCCGTGAGCTAATGGGACCACATCATATCTACATTATACAGACTTTTTTTCTTCTACTCTCTGTTTTAGAATGACATCATTTTCACATCAAACCCCAATAAAAGTAACATTGTTCATTCGACGAAAATTGTATAATATAGGCGCCAGGTACTTTTTTTTTTTATAAAACAGCCGCACTTAGCGGTTGTCGTTTTGAAATACTTTACGTTTCATGCATATTAGAGCTTATTTAAATGTTTTTTTTTTTACATTACGAGTTAATATATTTTTTCTCTATGACATATTGATCGTATTTAACAAATTTTTATATTACTACTGATCAATTAAAAAAGTAAATGAACTGGCGTCTGGCGCCCTCGTGGTATGTAGAAATAGCTTTGTTATGATTCCCTTTGACCCCTTCTTTCAAATGGCTTGTTACCTTTTTCTGCCCAAAATTTCAACTGATATTCTACAGTTATTTGATTTCATTTTTTAATGGGTTTACTTAGGGTATTAATTAAATTACTGTTTTATAGTTTTTACCCTATAGGTATTTAATAATTACATTTTGGGAAAAAATAATGTTTAATAATTGTAAATGTGGTATTGGACTTTTCCTGGATACGCCCGTCAGCGAAGACTGGGTATATAACCGAAGTCCTATTTAATCATGTCTTTTATGTACACACATTTTTAAGTTGTGAAATATTTTTGTGCATAAGCATAAAACCCAACACCCGTGACGAGTAATTAGAACGAATAAGGCATTAAGCAGACATTATAAGCAAGATTGTTTTGAATCTTAATAAAAATTTGATTTAAATTCTAGAAGATAGAAGATAGTTGATAAAAAAATATTTTTTTATGAATTTACCAAGGTTTCGCCCATTCTCTTCAAGGCTACATTAGAAATCTCGACCTTTATTTCCAGGAATCTTTATGCCAAGAGATTCCTTTTTGAATAACGTGCCTAACGTAGTACTGTTTTGTTTTTTATATGTCACTTTTCAGAATTATTTCCGTCTGATGTAGCCCTGAGCACGGCTACACAACTGAGCAAAACGTTGGTAAATTCATAAAAAATTACTTTTTGTTGACCCATAATTCACCAGTCCATCTCAAAATACTATACTCATAAAATTTGAGGTATAGTATGGCTCGTTTTAATATTACAACATTAGAGATTATTCAAAATTCATAATCTTATGCTGAATTGTAGATTTGACAACAAAATAGCAAAAGGAATTGAAATTGGAGAAGCTGCTGCAATTTGTAATTTTTATTAATTAATTTTATTTCAAAAGTAATTTGTAATTGTAATTAATTACAAAAACATGATCAAGTAGGTAATTTGTCATTATAGGTATAGTTAATTACTTTTAAAAGTATTTGACCCCGCTCTGATAAATCCACTTTTTTTTTTGTTTTGCGGCTTGTTTACACTGTATACGAGGGTTGCCTTTTATATTTCGGGATTTGGCAACCCTGATGTTGCAATCTGGCAACTGACAGCTCTATCGTAAAGTTGGGCATTTTTGAGGTTATACGTACTCAGAACGTTTTGACATACGCGCGCTATTTGTGTTGTTTACAGTAACTTAAAAGATTCATCTCGGCCCGAAAATGGAATTAAATCGTGAACATTTTCGTGCGATTATTTTTTGCAACTTTCGACGTGGATTAACTCAGCAACAGTGCATGGATGTACTTAATTCAATTTTTGAATTGAATTGATTGAACTTCCATAAAGGACCAGTGTTTATCGATGGTATGGTGAATTCAATCGTGATCGTAGTTCACTCCAAGACGAATTTCGTGAAGGTCGTCCAAAATCAGTTGTTGTTCCGAAAACCAAGCAAATGGTCACCTGTTTTTTCGGAAAAACTGGACATGTCGCAACCGTACCACTAGAACAACGCAGAACAGTCAATTCTGAGTAGTACCCAACCATTTGTTTGCCAGTTGTCTTCCAAGAAATCAGGAAAACCAACCGCCGAAGACGGATCACTCTTCACCACGACTATGCGAGCTCTCACACATCGGCTCAAACAAATGCATTTTTGAGCACCCAAAACATCGATTTGATGAGTCATCCGCCGTATAGTCCTGACTTGGCACCGAATGACTTCTTTTCATTCTCGCACGTAAAAAACAAACTGAGAGGTCAACGCTTTTCGACACCTGAAGAAGCGGTTGCTGCATTCAGAATGCATGTTTTGGAGATACCTGAATCAGAGTGGCAAAAGTGCTTCGACAAATGGTTCAAACGAATGCAAAAATGTATAGATCTTCATGGGGAATATTTTGAAAAACAATAAAGTGATTTTCGATGATTAATATTTGTTTTTGTTCTCTAATCCCGAAATATAAAAGGCAACCCTACTAACTGTAGTTTGCAGATTTCTTTGGAACGTTTTGAGAGGTTTCATAAACGCTATAATATCAATAAATATGATATACTTTAATAAAAAATTTATTTAATAGAAAGTTATTCGAAACTGATTTTAGTCAAAACACTAAGTTGCAACCGCCAAATGTAGGTTTGCTCATTTTTAACGCTATATTGAAATTGAATCCAAAAAGTAGCGTGAAAAGCATCTGCAACACGTTTCTTTTTACATACAATTTAATTTACCTTTAAAATTTGTTTTAATATTTGTATTTTTTTTAAACATAAATTACAATTAAGGCCTCATAGACAAATATATTATAAAAGAAGAATTATTAATGCCTAATTATACATGTCACCAGTCTTTGCGTGGAAATTAGTTACGTAAAGTAGCTACCATTTGCACCTAACAGGTGTTTTAGATTCCAATATTATTTGGAGGCATTTGCAGAAGATAGCCCATTTTATAAAGGTCATTTTCGTTTGATTCAATGATTATAATAACTCAAAAATCTCTTTGATTTGTGAACTAAACAAAAAGTTAAGGTAAAATTGACAAAACCAATCTATCAGTTAGGTACCAGTTTTTAAAATATTGGGCAATAATAGCATCTTTTTTTAAATTAATTTTGAGATCCATTTGTGTACGCCGCATTAATTTTTTTATTACAGTATATGTTTCCCTACGTTGCATACAATAAATATAAGCATTTCTACTGAAGTTTTGAATGATTAATTTTTGAAGAATTTCTGTGAGTCGATGTATAGTCAGATTTTTCTTTTGTCCATTTTTATTTACAAAAATTTACAGGCACCCGTGAACCTTTAAGGTGAACTATGGGGAACTGGGGACGAATCCTAAAGACTCGACATATACAAATAACTGACTTACTGTGCGAATTAATGAGAGTGAATTGAAAGTTCTTATTAGCGATTCATCAAGCTAGTAGCCTGCGATTGTTCTAAAACACTTGGCTGGACTTGAAAACTCAAGCTTCTCAAAATTCGCTATTTGACTTTACTTGATTCCCTGTTGGTATTGCCTGGCTTGACATCAAGTAAATTCAAGCTACTTAATATTACTTGATAGTTCGGATATACGCCGCACTTACGCTGTAAAAAATTTGTACTGAGGATATTTTAGAATGGTGGAGTATTTTTCCAAACCTTGCCACTATGGCCAAATACGTTCTTTCAATACCTACATCTTCAGCTCATGTTGAGGGGCAGTTTCCAAAGCTGCTAATGCTTACAAAGACCAGGCGAAATCTCTGTTAGAAGCTTTATGTGTCTTAAATCGTAAATGGCAAATAAAAACTTTAAAGATTTTATTTAGATGTTTATACGAGTAGTGTAACTGTTTAAAATTGTGTTTTATTACTTTTAAAATATCAGATTTGTAAACGCTATCTTTTTCTTCTCAAAAAATAACAATGAGGAAGTGCTTTTCATTTATTTATATATGCGTACAAATAATGTCAGAAATAAAAATTAAAATCACGAAAACGGCTGATGTTACTTTTGAAAAAACATTTAAAAGGTGTTTGAATTGTACAACTTTTACAAGATTCCAATGCTATCCCATTCTGAGATTAGATAGAGCGTATAACTACTTGTCATGAATTTCAACCAAAACTACTTGAGTTGAGTTAGACTCAAGTAATTTGAAAATCAAGTATAGCCGTTAATCTCTAATAGTTCTTATTTCTATGCTTATATATAGTATTCTGAACAATGACATTACCTATAATGCTAATATTTTGTATAAACGTGGTACGTGGTACATATTTATGGACATTCTCCCATTTCACTCATTATGTCATAAAAATAATTATACACTACCGAGTGAGTTCAGCTTAAGTAAATAATCATGTAGCTTATACTTTATATGAAATGAAAATTGCGTAGGTGTTGTCTTTTTTATCATAAATTCCACCATAGCCATATATTATATTAAAAAATAATCAAAATGTAGGTGTAGAATGCACATTTCATCGAAATGTTATTGACTATAACATTAATTTTGCATTGTAGTATAGGTATATTTAAATTATTATTAGGCATTATTATTGTTTATATTTTCTTTGAATCGTCTCGTCTGTCAGTGTATAATAAATAACAAGTGTATTAATGGTATAGTAAATTTTATGTTCAATTCACAACACGATAATTTATTATAAATTTTAAAAAGCGATTTAATTGTGCTGATGATTCGTTCTGGTTATACCTATTTATAGTTAACTTATAGTTAACAGCTATTTTAATTTATTTATATGCCGGGTGTATACAACTTTTCCAACCTAGAATAATCATTTAACTATAAAAGCTCAATGCTTTGATTGCTAATGACTCTGCAATCTTTCGTATTTTTTTACTTGATATAGGTGTCAAAGGCCTTCTCTGTACTTTTCTTAAAAGTTTGAAGGAAGAGCTACCTCGAGATATTGGTAAGTTCTTTGGAGTATCACAGTCCACTCTTCTTCTTCTTCTTTGACCAACATTCTCCTTTGTCTATCCTATTTTAATTATTATATGATACAGTCCTATCAAAAGCTACAGGATCTGATCCAATACATATACAGGGTGTGCTACCGGGAACCAAATCGATCTGTGTATAGAAAACAAACACAATTTCAACAACAATTTCTAAATTTTGGCAGTGTCGACGGGGACAAATGAGGTAAAAAAGTTATATATACACTGTGTCCAAGATAAGAATGGGATAGCATTGGAAACGGTAGAAGTTCAATGTCGGTTAAATTAGAGAAAAGTTGTACAATTTAAACACCTTTTAAATGGGTTTTTCAAAAGTAAACTAACTTTAGCCGTTTTTGCGAATTTTTGAAAAAAACGATTATTTGTGATTTGAGTTTTATTTATTTCTGACATTAAAAGCATTGTTACTTTTTGAGGAAAGTAAGATAGCGTTTACAAATTTTCACTACGACGTTTCGTATTTAAAACAAGTTGATATGTTTTAAATACGCCCCTGGATTTTTTATTGTTAAATTTCAAGCCATTTTCAATTCAAAAATAGGTGGTATATCACACGTAAAGAAGTTTTCAGTGTTTTTGAGCTGTTATTTAAAATTATGCAAAAAAAACGCCATAGTTTGGCACTTATTTTGCGTAAAACATTTATCTGAAAAAGATGTTTTTTAATAACTTAAAAAACACAAAAATTCATAAAATCGCGTACAGAATAAAATGTTGTGCTGAGACAGAAGTAAATTGTCAAATAATAATAAATAATTGTGAGTAACGACCGACGAAAGAAACCTACTACTCTGCATTGAGTCAGTTTAGTGCCAAACTATGGAGATTTTTCATACCGAAAACTTGTTTAAACCATTACATGTGATATACCACCTATTTTTTAATTGAAAATGACTTTAAATATCACAATAATAAATCCAGGGTCGTATTGAAAAAAACCAAGTTGATGATTTTTCAAAAACCAAACGTCGTAGTAAATATTTTATTGAAATTTGATAGCTTGTATATCTAAGCTTATACAAATTTCACCTTATTTTTATTGCTTAATAAGATAAAACTATAAAATATTGCGGTTTCTATTTAAAAATATTGACAGTTCAGAGTTCTCATAAAATGACTATTTAATTCAGATGGAATAGTAGGTATATGAATCAATTACAGTGAAGGTTTCCTTATAGGAACATTTTAAAATGATTTTTAGAGTCCGCAAACGTCATATTTTTACATTTGACCACTGCTGGAAACTTCGAAACATGTTCGGTTTTAATTTTAGTAATCAAGTAATATATTAAACTTATTTCTTCGAGTTGTGGCTTTCATTCACTTCCAATAAATGAGGAACAGTTGTCTTGTTCAAACTTATTACTGAATTTAAGTAATTTTCACATATCTACGCTTAATAAGCAATCTTATCAAGTATGTCTAAATTTTGAATTAGAATTGTCAGATTTTTGACATACCTAAGCATAGTCTAAAGTTACTTTACGAAGTGAGATTTATTTAAATTTAATAAAATTTAAATGGCAATTTCCTATAAATTTTGAAAACACAAATAATAACATTAACTGACGGCAGTTGAATCAGGTGAAATTTGTTCAATTCAATATTTAGATGTATTTAAATGTTTTATAACTTGCGCAAACGGTGCTGCAGATTTTTTAATGCTTAAACATTTATTCTTTGTTTCGTTGAACACTGTAAACGGCCATATAGACGCATTAATTTATGCCTAATTTGAATTTGAAATTATTTCTCACATCCTTCAACATTTGAATATTTTCATGTATATTTTAGTGTTTTATGTAAGTTAACCAAGAATATTTGTATTTGGGTTATACAAACATAACAACATTATGGTAAACAGGAAGGATTTTTATCGCAAATAGTCCAACTTTCGTGCGGGTAAATTATCAATATACCACCATGTAGGCACTTATTCGAAATAATAATTTTTATTCTAGTTTTGTGAACGTTTTAAAATTTAAAATAATCTTATCAGCACCTCAATGTTTATTATGCTTTTGTAATAACATATACTTATTTAGATATAAGACATGTTATCGCTTTACGCCACTTGACTATGATATGTTTGTGACCTTATCGATATTTGTCATTATGTTGGTCGAAAGTTCTTTTAATATGGTTTGAAAACAAATGTAGTCTAATCAACTGTATTGAAATTTAAATAGAACTGAAAAAATACGCAATGTCAAAATTGGAGAGCATTCAAATTCGGCATCAAAAATTTATAGTTAAAAAATAAATAGTTTTTTAATGTGTTGTGCGCAACACAAGCACTTCATAATGTTCAGAAGTTTTTGTTAATGAACCTAAACTTGTCTTGTTTGTGCTATATTTTATTTTTATACATCCGACTACAGTTGTGTTGCGCTAGAGTGATGGTGACTGCTTTCGAAACATGTCTCTTTGATTTATTGATTTGCTTTATTATTATAAATGTAACAAAGACCTTAGTAACACAGGAGACAAAATACTTCATTGATAACGTGCTTTCAAACACGAGCCAACATTACTTGTAAACAAGTAATGTGTGAGAGAGAGAAAGACTTATCCTTGTCGCCTTCAAGTTGCTCATTGGCAACGTTGTATTCTCCGGTATGCGTTCTGCAGCCAGTGGCGTACTGATCGCTGACTGCTTTGGACTATGTATACAATACATAATATATAATTAATAGCATACATTAAAAAGCCAAAACGATACTTAAATTAATATATTTATGTATAATTTGAAGATAATCTAATTTTAAAATCATTTTATGCATTACAAATAGGAAGTCAGGAAATAAAAAAAGGCACATTATTCTGAATAGTTTATTTTTAGCTATATATATTAAATTAAACACAATGATAATAAATAATAATTATCTACTATGAACATACAAATTAATTATGTTTTTGCAGACTTTATGCAGTTTCTGTATCGCTTTTTAATAAGTATGAAGTCTATTTGAATGCGAATAATTCTTTCAGGGGTATGGGCGCTAGAGGTCCACGTATAGAGCCTTCTATTTGGAAGTTTAAAAAAGGTGTTTGAGACAATGAAATCATGTTCCTGGCAGAACTAAACTAGCCGGTCTCCTCTATCGTTTGCTGTACCTAATCCGTATATACCGGTAATATCCTCTCGTGGTGTACTTCCTACTTTGGCATTAAAATCGCCCATGATAAAAGTCACCTCTGATTTTTTCGCCAGCTTCACGGTATCTGTGATTTGTTCCTTAAAACTATCAATAGATCTTTTAATGATTTTACGCGGATTTTAAGTCGTCTAACTTGATTTTGTAAGGTGTGTATTCTTTTCCTTTGGCACGTTATTTTATTTTTTAAAATTCCTATATTTTTTCTTCTGTTAGTAGGGGTTGAAAAGTCACTACTATCCATATCACCAGGATAACGCCTTTTCCTAAAAAATATCAAGCCCCTGGTAAATTATACTAAAAAAAGAGCTTTTTATGAACAATATCAAAATTTCATAACGGTAAAATGTAAATTTGAATAATGTACCAAATATACCAACATTTAGCTTCAGCCCCTTTATATCACCCACTTCTGAAACATGTTAGTGTAATACCTACCTCTGTTTACTTCCAATTTTTGCACTAGCTACAGGGGCTTCAATTATATCAGAATGGGATTCTCCTGATTCTGATGCAGTTTCTGTCACAGAACTGGTTGAACCCTTGTTGGCTTCTAATGAAACTGGCTCTGGAGGTGCCAGGAATAGATTTAACAATTATACTTTCAGACCTAAAATATGTATTAATTCAATATATCAAAATATTAAAAAGCCTTTCTAAAGGATACCTTTTGATTAGGGACCTCATATTAGCGGTTGAAACAGTGGACTCCATAATAGTTTTTTCTAAAAATAGTTGAGCAATCCTAAAAATGGATATAAATGCGGTTAATGCACATACCTACATTGGCTAGTTTAATTTCATCCAAAAAATAATAATAACAGAACTTACTTAGGATATTCTTTCGGTATTGGAGGTGTTCCAAAAACAGATGAGTCCATAGACCTAACATGGTTGAGTCAGAGCTAGAAGAATATAAATTATTATTATAATATAATAAATATAATTATAAATATTTTTTACCTAGTGGATACATCATCCAAAAATAAAACACCTTCACACCGTCGAGGATTTGCACCCTTCCTAATGAATCTTGCTCCCTTAGATTTCGTTGCCAGATCCTCTGGGAAAAAATGATCCGAGCATAACCATGGATTTTTTGGCAAAAGTGGTCCTTTAGCAATGCCAACTAAAGAAAACCAGAGTTTTCGTTGTTCCGGTTCCTGAGGAAACCTAATTTAAAAAATACAATATAAGTACCTAATGTAAAAAGGCTATAATCAGCCTTATACTCCAGAGCTAGGGAGGTAATATCCTACGTAGATTTACCACTTACTTCTTTAATGCTGCTTTGAATTACTAAGCGGTTACATTGTTGGGCGTAAATGAACCAACATTTTCAGAAAGTATCTGTTTGCTTTTGTTACTAATAATTTAATAGAAATAAAAATTCAAAATGTAACAAATTTACCATATCAAACAAACCCCGCCATTGTGTAAACTAACACCAAACACAAACAAATTTCCAAACATAACCACACTTACCTGTGAAAAGTTAAATCTGGAAATAAACTATCCACTTTTCCACAAACTACACAACCACGAACCATAGTTATTCAATAAATATTTAAAGTTTTAAAAAACACACACAAGAATATCGCAAAACAAGAAAATACCTCAAAAAACGATGAAAAGCGCTAATGACATGAGTGTTTCTCAACGTCAACGTCGCAAATTATAATTTCATTCATAACGCCGTGTTCTGTCGTAAAAGAAGCGTAAAGTTGTAAACGATGTTGCCGTAGTACGCTTTTATTCTACTATGAGAATAATTCCTAAAATAAAATAATTATCCCGTTTTGTACAATTTAATCTTAAAATGAACTAATTTATAACCTAAAATTTTTTATTAACATCCTAGTTACAAATAATTATTTACATCGCTGATTTTTTATTTGTTGTGACAAAAATTTAAAGATATTCCAAATACATTTGTAAGTCTGGCAATGCTTGTATTAGGATAAATAGAGGAAGGGACGATGTTTGCTAACCCTGAAAACGTAAACAATGTGGTCTCCTGTGTTATTAAGGTATTTGAAATGTAATAATTGATCTAATAAAAAAATGTATGATTAAATAGTGCAAAATCAGTCGCGTTTTGGTACCAGTCCTAATATATAGTATTTGCAAAGTTTCCATGAAATGACTGTACGACGCTTAACCCCAAATTCCTCAACTAAAAGTATGCCGATCTATAGGCAAATATACCTATATCGAATGTTCCTTCGTTCTGCCTCTACAGGGCGCTAAATTTTTCAAACTAGGTAATATCGTTTTTTCGGAATAATTTCTCCCCTTTATCGATTTTCACTAATTTCGGAACTAAGAATTACTAGTATTATTGGCGTGTTTTGACGCCCATGCGATCTTTTGATAATGCCTAGAATATTAAACATGGCGCGTAATTCGTAAATAAAAATTTGTATTTTTGTTGCCCCCTATGTACAAATGACGTTAATTATTACTTCTACTTACTTCCTAGCTAATTTCGTTTTAAGACTTTTCTGTCTCTTGTAAACTTTGCGCTAGCCACACCGTTCCTCTACAAAAAAAAAATATATTTACAATATTGTGAAATTAATTTCTGGTGTATATTCGGAACGAAAAAACTATAAAAAAAAGTTTTAATTCTAAGTACTACTAACTAATTTAACGAAGAAGAAGTGGCACTACATACGCGTCGGTTTAGTTTAAGCAAACGAAATTAAATTTGTTGCTGTGGCTGCATGTAGGTCTGCTTAATAAAAATAAATCCCAATATACATATTATATTTTTTTAATAGACCACCCTGTATATATTATATGTAGTATGTTGCAATTTTTTATCTTTTGTATTGAATAACGTGAAGTTGCAGTTACGTTCATTAAACCGAAATTACCCAAATATACTGTTTATTTTATAGATTGATTTCATACGGTAAAGGTGCAACGTTTCGCAGCTATATTGCATGACTGAAAATAAAAATACTCGTACATAGTTACAATGCAGTATCTGAACCACATTCCATATATTTAAAAGTATAAATAAATTATGAATTAATTATTAAAATTAGTTAAATTGTCTATAGTAGATTATCTAACTCACTAAAAATTACCTTATGCTTTAAATCTTGGTATATCCACAAATATTTGAAGTTGTAAATTAACAGTGTTACCTGCCTTTAGTGTCAATCAAGTTTGAATTTAATTGTCATTGTTTTATTGTCGACATTTACAATATTCTTAACTACGTGTTGCTATCCCAAAACATTATACAAGAAATTACGTAAAACATTATTAACGTCCCAGATTATAACATTTGAATATTTAAAGCTGCAAATTAAGGTAAAAAATGTGTTTAGTGATTAGTTCCCTAGAAATTGTGTTATAAACTTACTCCCGAGAAAATCATTCCGTCAAAACCACCGCCAACTTATACCTAACTAAAGTTGAGATCCTCAAGCTTTTTTGCAAGATTTCGAACGTTAGTTTAATATTCTGGAATTCAATGGCATAGAACAAGTTATTTTAGAGACATTTTGGAGTCTAAAAAGTTTTCCTCACTATGTAAGAATTTTATAGACTACTAGAACTGACATAATGTCTGAAAGGAATTACATTTTGCAATTACAAGAATAATAACAATTTAGAATAATAAATAACCATAATATTTTGACACAACCACAAGAACAACAATACCAAATATAACGACAGTGAGTTTTATTATTATATCAATAATTGGGTTTGAGTTTTCCCAATACTCACGTTGATGAAAAGCAATATTTTTGAAATTAAATATTTTACCAATATTCGAAAGATTGTAAAAATGCCTGGAGGTTCTTTACAAAACTAAAATTGTGGGTGGTTTTTAGGCAATTATTCGTTCGAGAGTGAGCTTTTAAATATTACCCTGAATATACCTAAACATTAAACATATTTTTTAATTACAACTGTATCTTTAAAAATACTAAGTTATGGCCTACAATGTTAATTGTGGAACACCCGGTATAAAAGTTCAAGTTTTCAGTGTTCGGTACTTGTCTATTAAAATATTGAAGATATTATATTAAATTGTTATACGTACGTATACATTAAACTCTCATTATAGTGAACAAGGCCAATATTGAACTGGAGCGTATCTTTAAAATATTAACATTAGAGAAATAGGAACTCGTATATAAATCGTCCTGAGAGGGTCGCGATTTCAAAACCGGTAGTGCTTAGATGCTAATTAATCACAACACTTTTAAATGCTTCAAAACAAAAACAAATACCTAACTCTCAACTTTGGTTAATTACTACTAAAACAAAAATAAATCAAGTTCTTACATATCTATTTTTAAAATTATTTTCCTTCTAGGTATCTAATGATTTGTTGTATTTAAGGTATGCCAATTTAGTCATCTTGTGTGAAGTACCCTAATCTATTAGGTAATAATTCTTCTGACTTAACGCTATCTGTCAACAGGGTGAGGTCGTGAACTTATTATTTAACATGACCCTTACTAACATTCCAATGAGCTATATTTAGAAATAAAAATATTTCTTTGTCCTAAATTGACTGTTGGCACAACGTAAATCTATATCCTGAGGTGCTTTACTAGGTATAAAAAAAAATGCTCAAACTAAACATAGGTACTATTTGCATGCAGCGTATACCTATATTAAGTAACCAGACTCATTTTATGAAAAAAGCGAGGATGATAACTAGGAAATTTTTTATAGTGTACGTATAGATAACACTATATCGAGATAGATCTAATGATTGTTATTATATGCAATTCTTCAATTAACTAGTAGTTATTTAGGTATTTTCTATTAAAAATTAAAAACATATGATTTCTTTTAAACTTTTCCAGGTCGCTATTTTAAAATTAACTTTCCGATTTCAACCGCCAACGAACTCAAGTGAGACATTGAACTAGCCGATTTTTTTATGTATATATGTTCAAATTTTTGACAAAGGATGTTCTTTATATCTATCCAGACATGTTTCGGAATATATATTATTCCATCATCAGTGGCATTATTATATTATATAAATCTTTCAGGTTATGTATACAAACATTTTATCGAACAATTTTGAAAGATCGGAACATAAAAGTATTTAACAAGATAACAATGAAACTAACTTAAAATTATTATAATTTGTTACAAATTGTTAATTTGCCATACAAGTAGTTCTTTTTATTTATCATGATTTATTATTCTTTTTTCATTCTCAATTAGGTACAGTTGGTTTTTAAGTTGAGTAAAAATGACAAAATGATGATGTGGAGCATACGCCTTTTGATTTATAAATTACAACTTTGATATGCCACACATTTTTGGGACACACTGGATATTTAAAATTATTTTTATTAGATGCTCAAAGTGGACCTATATTCTACATATAGACAGGGTAAAATATTTTACAAATTATCAAAGACAATAATATGCGTATAGAATTTTCTGTTTATAATAGTTTATTAACTCCTATCAATGACATTAAGAAAATATTAATTAGAATTTATCTTCAAACCTAGTAAAACCGCAGTTAGCAAAGAGAATCAGCCGGAACACAATTCTTTCTCGTTTGAATTTCTTTACACTTATTATACAGTTTAGTAAATCTAGAAATTTATTGAAATATTTGATACCATTATTGTTTCTCACAAAGTATCATTTAGAACTATTGTTCAACATTTGGGCTTGAGGCACCAAGGGCTCATTTGTGTAATGATAATTAGCTAAATTTTAAATCCATGATGCCCATAATGTTCAATTCAAAATTGAAATATTTTCTAGTTGAAGTTCAGTAATTTTAAATCGGTTTCAGATTTTGATTTTTTACTTGTTCATCTGCTTTGCGTCTTATTGGCGGCCGTTTACGCGCTCATAAATTTAAATATAATATGTATAATTAACTTAAAAAAGTCGCCCATTCTTGAGTGGAGTTATAATTTCAACAAAAAATAAAAGTCAAATCTCCACGAAATACTGTTTATATGTATAATTGTTTCAAATTATAATTTAGCACAGAGGTGGATAAGAAACAATATTAGCCTTATTTTTCCTAATTTTCTTAAATAGGATATAAAATGTTCCTTTTAATAATAATAATAAAGTGATTTATTGTGTATAATAATTTACAAAAATTATTACAACAAAGGGCATGAGATTTGGCTATAAAGCCACTCTTACACTCAGCCCAATAGGAAAAAAAACAATAATAAGTAGCATTAAACACTAAATCCAGCTGCAGATTACAAAGTATAAAAAAAAATAGATTCGTTCTTAATTAGAGAAAAAAAAAAGAAATTTTACATTTATAACAACTTAGAACTACTCCGAAGAAATACATAAATAAATACATAATGCATAGGTATAATGTAATATGTTATGACAACATTATTAATCTTTGCCTATAAGCTCTCTCTTGAACGCGTAAGGAGACAACTGGAGAATATCCCCGTATTGATTCATAATTTTCGCGCCCCTATAAGAGAAAGAGCCTTCGAAATGTGAACTTCTATGTAATGGAATAGAAAAGTAATTGAAACGAAATTCTCTGTCATGTAAATTAGAACCCCGTAGCAAAAAACTGTGAAGATATTGTGGAGTTTCACTATTTAAAATTTTGTAGATTAGCATAGCGAATTGATATTTTATTCTTATCTCAATTTTTGGTTCTCTCAAATGAACCAAAAACGGTGTTATGTGAGAAGCATATGGAACCTTGCACACAAATCGAACACATGCGTTCTGTATTCGCTGGATCTTAAGCCTATTATATTCCGGCAAAAAGTATTAGTAAACCTGAGAACAATATGTGACATGTGGATAAACTAAAGATTTTATTAAATTTAATTTCGTGCTCTCACAAAGGAACTTTTTCAAATGATACATCGATTTAAGTTTATAGAAAGAGTTTTTGTATACAAAATTACAATGTTCATCAAAGCTTAATTTGTGATCTATAATGAGTCCCAGATTTTTAGCTTTACCTTTCCAAGGTATACCAGTGTCACTTAATTTAATTTGTCCAATTTCACGCATTAGTTTTGTTTGTCGCTCTGATCCAATGCACATGGCCACCGTCTTGTCAGGATTCAATCTCGTTACGTTACGTTACGTTGACACCACAAAGACAAGCTATTCAAATCCTTGTTAATAAATAAAATATTAAAATTTTGTATGGAATTGCACATAAATGAATATTATGACATTTTTTTGCCTGTGCTACGCCATGTTTCGAAGCGTTTTCTACAACTTTATAGATTTGGTGTTGATATCCCTCGGTCTCTCATTTGCCTTTTATTTGAATAAGACAAATTACAAAACTTTAATTATTTTTTTTATCAAGATATTAATAATAATATTAATAATAAAGCAATTTTACACGGTAGCTGGACACATAAAATTGCAAACATGCTAGCATAAGTAGACTTGCACATTATTACACAGATATAATAATTATTATTGTCTTATCATATTTTTCTGATTCATTTACATGGGATGTAATAAATTTTAATTAGCGTATATCAGCATATACTAGTAGTCGTTTGGTCGAACACCTAATATAAAATGCTGATTAAATAACATTTATACTGTACTTCGTTAAGTTTTAGTGATTAGTTGCAGTATACTAGAATTAAATATACAAATAAAACCAAAATAATAGCGTCTGTTAGTCTCGTACACTTTCTGCAATTGAATTATTTTAAATGGAGTTGATGTAAGTAGGTATATTCACTGTATACCTACTTGAGCCATAGGGAACTAGTTAAAAAAGTTGATGGGTTACATACATTGCATAACCTCCCGTATTTTGTGTACATCTTCGAAAAATTGTTTTACCAATAAAATTAATATATAAATAGATAGAATAGTCAAAGATAAGAATGATATAGCATTGGTATCTTGGAAACGGTAGGAGTTACAATGTCTATTAAATTAGAAAAAAGTTGTACAATTTAAACACCTTTTAATTGGTGTTTTCAAAATTAAAGTAACTTTAGCTGTTTTCGAGAATGTTTGAAAAAACAATTTTTTGCGATTTTAGTTTTTATTTATTTCTGACATTACTTTCACAGATATAAAAAAAATAAAAGCACTTTTTGGGGGGAGAAATATAGCGTTTAAAAATTTTCACTACGACGTTTCGTTTTTGAAAAAACATCATCAACTTGTTTTTATTTTCAATACGGTCCCGGATTTTGTATTGTTAAATTTATACCATTTTCAATACCAAAACTAGGTGGTATATCACATGTTTTCAGTGCTTTTAGCTGTTATTTAAAATTATTGTAGAAAATGTCCATAGTCTGGCACTTAACTGACTGAATGCAGAGTAGTAGGTATGTTTTGCAAAAACATTCTTTCGTCGTTACCCATTTACATACATATTGCAATTATTTATTATTATTTGACAATTTATTTCTGTCTCAGTACAACATTTTATTCTGTACGCGGTTTTTAAATTTAGTTGAAATTTTTGTGCTTTTTGAAGTTATTAAAAGAACGCCTTTCTCAGATGAATGTTTTACGCAAAATAAGTGCCAAACTATGGCGGTTTTTTTTTCAATATTTTTGAATAACAGCTCAAAAACACTGAAAACTTATTTAAACCATTACGTCTGATACTCCATCTATTTTTGAATTGAAAATGGCCTTAAATTTCTCAATAAAAATCCAGGGCCGTATTAAAAAAAAGATGATCATGGTTTTTTAAAAACGAAACGTCGTGATGAAAATTTGTAAACGCTATCTTACTCTCCTCAAAAACTAACAATCACAAAGTCCTTTTAATTTTTTTATATCTGTAAAAATAATCTCAGAAATAAATAAAAACTAAATTCACAAAAATTGTTTTTTGGAAATTTCTCGAAAACGGCTTAAGTTAGTTTACTTTTGAAAACACCATTTAAAAGGTGTTTAAATTGTACAACTTTTCTCTTATTTAACCGACATTGTAACGCTTACCGTTTCCAAGATTCTAATGCTATCCCATTTTTATCTTGGACAGTGTATATTTTTTAATTTTACATCCCATAAATATTTCCTATGCGCCAATATGGTGAACAAACACTAAAGGGATTTCTTTTTCGAGCGTGCGGGAAAGTGCACTTTTCTGCCCCCGAGTCTACCCAAAACGCTACTTTCCCGCACACATTATGGGAATTTTTGGCCGTTTGAAACTGTCAAAGGCGACGAACTACTCATGCCTGATTAGGAATATATGATTATTTATTGTTTTACGACATCAGAATCAGAAATAATTTTTAGTTACACTCCATTAAAATGTTTTTGAAAATTCCATACTTTTCACATACTGTGTATAATACGTACATCTACTTCTGTTACTCATAATAATTATTATTGAGCTTAATTTTCTTGAAGCCATTTATGTCCAAACAAGTTGGCAATATTCTGCTGTTTTCCTTGTAGCTTCAAATTCAATTCGGTAACGTGAGATGTCAGGTCTGTTAAAAATTGTGTATCCACCATGTGATTTCCCAGTTCCGTAGTGTAGTACTTTACTTGATCTTTGAGAAAAATAGAAATCTCCTTATGTAGAGCGAAGAATCGTTGCAAACTTAACCAATGTCATATTATGTAGCATCTACTTCGGCAAAAAAATCACGGAACTTTCTGTGCGGCAAAGCACGACTGCCCATCTAATAATAGTTATTTTAACAACTTTCATTACATTAATTTGATGTAAGGTTTTCCCTAATAGTGCCTCTTGGTGACAGTGTTTCACAGAACAGTCGATGTCGAGGTAACTGTGGGACTCAAATTGTGTGTGTCCCAGTGAATACCCACTAAAACCTCTCCGGTGAAAGAAGCTATCGCACATCGCAGATTTCTGAAAGCAAGACTTCTATTCCTCCAGAGGTCTCCTTTCATTTCAGAAGGCTATATCCTGAACGTCTATCTATCATCTCTTCTTTCTCGTCTCGGAACTTCTGACGTTTCTTCCGCATGGATTGTCTCTGATTTGCACACCGCTAGAATCGACGTTGTCTTCATCCTATAGAGACTGGGGTTATAGTTGGCATCTTGAACCTCCTTGCTTGTTCCTCAGGATCCTCGTCCACCGCTGCCGGCAGAAGTGGATTCTGATGTCGCTCTGCCAAGACCGAAGTTGCTCGCGAGATGTTCCGTCAAGGAGTTGAGACCTAAATCCTTATGGATTCCGTCGGTCTTCACGAAGCATGGTGCGTCTAGTGCTATTCTGATAGGCTTTGCTTCCAGTTTCGTCCGGTATGACCTCGCTGCTCGTCCCCATGCTGCTGACGCGTACGGCATGACAGGTCGTGTTACAGCCTTGACGAGAAGTAGCTTGGTTTTCAGTGGATGTCTGTTGATTAATGAGAGCAGAGTATTGATAGCCGCCTGCCCCTTTCCGACTGCAATGCTGATGTGCTTCTGGAATGTGAAGCCCTGTCCAAAGTAACAATAAGGTACTTTGCGGTGTCCTACCATGAGATGTCTTCTCCATCGACTTGCACATGTCCCCATGGTCCCTTTCTACTTTTTCCACTTATAAGCAAAGCAGTACTTTTCTCAGCGTTTATTTTAATACGCTAAGTCAAGCACCACTGCCTTATCCTATCTGCTGCCCGCTGGAGCTATCTGTTGACCATCCTTGGTTGAGTGCTACTTGTCAGAAGTGCTGTGACGTCAGCATACTGTGCTATGACTCTGACGTCCCGCTAGAGAACCTTTTTGAATACACGTGCATGGCTACTCGAATATTCGAGGGTGATCGTCCGATTTCCAGTAACTTCGCTGCGACCTTCTACGGTCGCCAGTGTCGTCACCTGTTATTTTATTTTGATTTTATCGTTAATGTATAAAAGCGGATATTTCAAGGAAATTTATAAATTTTAGCGGCCGCAAAAATGAGGTCGCGGGCCTTATGTTGGATCGCCATATGCATGAGAATATTAATAACGCCTTCGTAGTACTAATAATATTATGGATTATCAATATTAAAGAAATGATATAAAATATAGCTTCTTTTTAAAAGAATGTTATTAAGATAGCATGTGGATGATATAATAATATACAGTTCTTATATTACATAGTTTAAACATTACATATTATAATCATATCTAAACGAGTTCAAAGTTTATCTAGTTGAGATAATAAATGTATAATCAAGTTTTCCAAATAAACTTTGTAATTATAACAGATATAAAAATTATTTTAAACATTTTTATACTAACTTTACGAATATTACAACACATTTTAATTACGTATTATGTGATTTCTTTTTCTAAGATAATTTAATTAAATTGCTGCAAGCATTCATGGGTTGTAGAGTAAAACAATACACGTGCATGTGCATATCGTATTAGTTCACTTTTATAGGAAGACGATCGATCGAAAAATCGGAAATAAACGTGCAAAACTTTGCTCACTCTGAATTACTTTAATTTTTCCTATAATACCCGATTCACTACATCCATTAAAAATGCACACCAAACAGGGTCTGCAGTATGTACCTAGAAAGAAATCAAAGTAGTGTACAAATAACATTGAAAAGTACAATTCATTATTTTTTTTGAAAATCTGCTAAAAATTTAACATAAAATGAAAACCTGTCGAATATCGAAAATATAATTACAAACAATGTTTAAATAACCGCCTTCAGCTTTAGTACAATTTTGCCTGTTAAATTTGCGTATATGCTTGAATTGCTGGTTTTATTTTAATCGTTTCAGACGTTGCTACAGTCTGGTTTTGCAAATCGTCGCTATTTTCACCTAGGCTTGAATATATTAAAATGTACGCAGTGAACATTGAAGCCTCGGTAGTTATCAGATCCTCTTCGACCTATACATTGATTGGTATACACCTGAAGCAAGTGATGTGCAAGAAATCACTTGCATTAGGGTGTTTGCGAAAAACGATACAACTTCTGTATTTAAGCCAATTCGCTATCTTGGAAAACTAAAAAGTTAAGGGGGTGACATTTCATCATGATACAGCTCTACGCGTCTGTATGTAAAGCGGCAATTAAAACAACCCTATTCACATCCCTAAACATATCCCGCGCCAGACCATCTGACTCCACATTCTGAAAGACAGTGGATTTTGGTTCTCGTACATGTTAGGAACGTCGGTAAGAGACCTACCATCTTCATTACCTAACGCTACTTTTCTCGCCCATCAGTAGTGATCATATCACCCATTTCGGCTTATTTCGAAAAAAAATGATAAATGTTGACTTTCGCTTGACTTTGACAAACATCAACGAAATGACCAAAAACGTACAACAATGACAATAAATTACCTCCAAAACCGGTGACCTAGCAAAGACTCAAATAAGAAGTGAACTGGCTTCAATACACAAAACACTGTATTTTCTTTAATAATTGAGATATCAAAGTAGTGAGGAAAAGAAAGAATGTTCAGATATTACTACGATTTTGATGTCAAACTTCTGCGCGTTTCCATAATTTTGCTCTACCACACTACTCTAAACATCAATAAGTCCTTCATAAGGTAAAAAAAAAAAATAATAAACAATTAATGACACTAACTAATAATTGTATTTTATTTTTAAAATTTAATTGTGTGTTATATATTATGTAGATCAGTGGCCCACTATATAAGGAAACGATATGATAAGTCGTTATCTAGAAAGCAATTAGTGCCACTGTTTTTTTTATTTATACACATTTTGACCGAATGATAAACATATTTATATCTAATCATTTTACAAGACCCACGCATTTAACAACACTATTACTTATTATCAGCATGGAGGACTAAGCATTATTTGTTTTATTTGTGCAAAATACATTAAGTTAATAGTCCAAACAAACAGGCAAATAAAAGAAATGAGTGATAAGGTAGCAGAATGTAGGTATTTATTCAATATTTAAGAGACTTTTAAGTTACAGATATGTATCTTATTTTTATTTTAACTAGATATTATTATATAGGGTTTTCAACAATCCGTTCATAAGTTTTGGTTTTTGTCATATCAAAATTAGGCGTTTATGGCTGTTTGATCAGTCCTCAAATGCAAAGGTACAAAAGATGGCTAATTATGCACTTATTTTTTAATTGTTGAGGAAAATTCTTTTTGAGTATATTTAGTACACATTAACAGATGATTCTATAGAAATAAAAAAAAAAATAATATGAACAATTTAACAAAACATAACTTTCATCTTTTCATTAAATCAATATTATCATCAAAAATATAGGGTGTTTCTACATTCGACCGACAATGCTCTACCACAGAAAGCTCTCGCTAATTCATGTATTTTGATATATATACCCTTAAAGGTTCAAATTTAAAATCGAAAATTTGCCATAATTCAAAAACTCCTTTCAGTATTTTTTTCAAATTTAGTGGCCGATATGTTCTTTAAAAAGGTCATATTTTGACATAAACAATCATTTTCAAAAATTAACCCGTGGCATGCTATAGGAGTTAGTAAAATTTTGTATCCCCATATTTTTTTACGCCACTGGAATAAATATATTTTTTTAATTTTTCTCTTTTCCGCGTTTATTTTTAGTTAAAAAAGTAGTAAATTTTTATGGGTCTAATGTGAATAGCCGCGTAGACAACAAGAGCCAATACTTTTCAAAATATCTCAAAAATAAATGATTTTATCCAAATTTTATAGGAGTTAAAAAATAATCAGAAATACATAGTAACCTATAAAAACTTAGTTTAAAAGGCATTGGCGTAGGTCATAAAAATTTGGGGGGCCAATGGGTACTGAACATCCCGTATTTCGGCTATTAAGAAATTCTTTTTTGTGTTCTTTTTTGAAAAGAAGTACCTCTTTATGTTGAAGCCACACACTAAATTTGAATCCAATGTCTCAATAAATACTAGAATTATTTGGTTTTAAATTTTCAACTTTGACGCCCTGTATATTGAACATGGAGGGTTAAAATGAAAAATGACATCTTAAAACTCATATTATTTTTGCTCACGGAATCTGTGGTTAACGGATTGATCTCCTTTTTCCGGACACCCTGTATATATATACGCACCCTTAACTTGCAGACTTTTGTTTAGAGGCAAATTCCTGCAAAACGGTTCACTTGTGACCCATAAAATGTAATTACGTAAAAATTAGCGAATTACACATTTGGAATCAAAAAATAACCATATATTATGTGGTTATCCAATGATGGTTGAGGGTTAAAAACGTATTTTAGTTTATGTAAAGCTATAAAAAATAATTGCAGATATTTAACGGTTTTATTTTTGGTTATGTGACACCCTCAAGTCTTATTAATAAATATAACATATTTTTAAACCCTGTTACCTTGTAGCAAACAAGAAAGTGGTCTTAATAATAATGTATGTAAAATTTTAGTTATTTTTTCTAATAAGACGCTGACACAATAAAATTTACCTAGAGTAGAGTTATAATTACTATAACCCGGGCATAGAATAATAACTATAGATAAGAAGGGCCAGTAAACGCTAAAAACGGCATCGACTCGTCGCAATCCCAGCCACATTCGGGCCCGCTACTATATATACTATATCTATATATACTATAAGATACTATACTATAACTATAAGCGGCGGCGAATTCGGCGAATTGCTTTTAAGACAGCGGTAACAAAGGTGCCGACACGATGTGAAGTAACTGTATATAAACTGTGACCCGAGCTCCACACATTGGGACTAACGTTGGCTTATGTTCGCGTAAATAAATTCTGTACACTATGCACGTATTGGGTGTGATTGCAGCCAATATTAGTTTTAAGTAGAGCCAACATATTATTAACACGAAAACATCTCAGTGAATAAACAACCAACGTGTGGCAGGAACGCCAAAACATTGGTGACCATTTCCTTGATGTTTCATCAAAAAACCGACTCGCTTCGGAAACACACAAACATTGGGGACAACCTTAGCGCCAACGCTATTATGTCGATACACACGTTGCCGGTGGTGTCCGTAAATATAATAAAGTACACAAGGACTTTTGTTTCTATGATACTCTAACGAGCTCACAATAAGAGCGAAACGAATTCGGCAGTGTCTGTCGATCCATATGTCTCGATGTGGTTGTACTGAATGAAACCGAGGCTCTGCTCTGCTCTGGATTAATAAATACGAGTAATTGTGGTTTATTATTATTTTACAGAAAAATTAACGAACTGAACCTGTCCAATCAGATTAAGAGACTTCTTTTGTTCAGAATTGATAGGATTACCTACTCAAATATCATTTAATTATTGATAACGATTACCTTACCTGCGTCACTCACTTAGAGGCCTGATCGAGGTCCTAATATTATTGATTCTGAAGATTTAATATTTATTATCCCTGACAGTTCACATAGGTATTGTAAAATGAAATTTTTTAACACCCTGTGCCTAGAAACGAACAAGTTTGACTTGATTACTTTTAAATTGGTTTTTCTGTTAAAATCGTGACGGGAAAATTGCAAACACCCACTAAGGAGCTTTTCTACTCTACGGTACCTGTGCTGTGCTATGCAAGCTTTTATATTGTACTGTTCAAGAGTTATAAAGGAATTATCAATTAATTAATCTTTTAATCAGCTGTAGATGAATTTGCGTCATTTGATCCATGATTATATGAAAAACCTTTCATTTATAAATATATAGCACTACCGTTGCTAATTGAATTGATATACAAAAATAAAACAGGTGTTATGAGTTTGTTGACTCCGCCTTTGATATATTGAATCGTATTCGATGTTATTTGATGATAAAAATAAAACACCAATGAAAAGGGATTATAGGACATTAAGAAATGATGTTTGGACAGCCCATCTCTATACACCTTTCACGTCTTTTCTCTGATGCTTTTGCTCACAGGGTTTTTTCCAATAAGAATGGTACGATTTTGTTACCTACCTGTCATTATTTTTCTTTATTTTAGTATATACCTACATGACTAACAAATGTTTCGTGCTAAGTTAGATGTACGCTTGAAGGGCGTTTGGAATATCAGCTAGTCTTCACTGAAACTATTCGTTTTCTTGCTGTTGGTCAAACAGATAAATGTTATGAAAAATTTTAAAGGACTTTTACTCTTTTCGAAATGAAAACACCAACAAAGCAATACTAGGACTATCGTGAACATTGCTGCTGTAGCAGCTTTTGTTATTCCGCAGTTATGTTTGAAAACGAAAATTTTCAATTACATTTCAGGAAGATACCTTTTTGATTTAGAAACTTTGGCTGTTCGAAAATATGCAATGTGTTCGTTGGCGCAACAGTTTTGTGTTCTTAAAAGGTTCTACATACCTCATTGAGAAATGGCACTCCGGGTTTAAATAGTATAATTCCAGCAACATGATCTTTATTCCTATCTACAATCTTTGGACTTTCACTTATCTTGTATCAAGTTTTGGTAGGTGTATACCTATTTCTAAAACTTTTATAAATAAATAAACATTCCATCAAAGAGTAGGTAGGTAGTAGGTACGTTCTTTGGAGTACGAATATCAGCTTTTGAAGCAAAATGAATAGTTGTATAGTAAGAATATTTGCGAAAATAGGCACTAGTATGTCAGATTATGTAAAATCAAATATGATGTTGCTTCAATATGTAGAAGCTAACATACAGTATCTGGTCAAAATTTTAATAAATAAGGACACTTTATTAAAATAAAACATTAGGTGTATACAAGCAAAGACTAACTGCGTCATCAAATTTCTCTTGTCTCTAACAACATGTTGTATCAGAAGAAATAGGTGGAAATAATGCAGCTTTCCATTCAAATAGATGAAAATTATTTTATAGAGATTATCCATTATGAAGAAAGTCGAGTAGAAAGTTCTAAATTAAATGAAACAATAAAGTAAAAAATTCAGTGTAATCTTATCATAAAAGAGGTTACCTGTGTTGCCTTTGAATTTTTTTATACCAACTGAAAAAAAATTCCGTGTCACAAGGTGGATACGAACCAACATCTCCCAATCCAACTTGTGACACGGAATTTTTTTTTTCTGTTCGTATACAATATTAGTTTATTTCATGTTTCTATATTTATATTATATGTATAGTATCAACTACTTATGTTGAATAGATTTCTTTCATTTTTTATTAATTTTTTGTTTTATTGTCTTGAAAAAAGTATTTTAATTATTTATTATTCTTATAGAGCCACTTTAACAACACTTAACTATAATATAGCTCTTTGGTTAAATTTTTTTATTGTTTTTTTACAAATATTGCTCAGATAAAAAAATATTGCCGGCGTTGTCGAAGGTCTTTGAGAAGGATATCAAGAAGCAGCTCAGTGAACACATTAATGTTAGTTAATTGCTTGTTAAATAAAGTAACAAGACTTAGTTATGTTGGAAATTTGTTTCACACTACCATGCTTTCATCAGACGGGCCGTGGTGATCGGCAGTGTGACCCAAATTTCCAGAATTTGGGCCACACTGCCTGCCGGTCACCACTGATTAGTTGTGGATCAACGAAACGGCCCCTCTGGGTGAAAACATGGTAGTGTGAAACAAATTTCCAATAGAATATGATGGGGTTGTTGCTTCTCGTCCGGCCATCGTTTGTGAACTGTGTTTCACTAGGCATTTTGCCTGCTCACACTAGATGTCGCCAAAACATCTTGTTGACATTAATGTTAATCGTATCTTACCGGGAGTACAATCAGAATTTCGAGCCTATCATATAGTTGTGCGTCTGCATGCATTGTTGAATGCGACAGACGACATCTTTCGAGCAGCTGATAGAAACGAATTCACTATTTTAGTGATGCTTCATTACTCAAAGGCCTTTGACACACTGAATCATGTAACATTTATGCAAATCCTACGCTACATTGACTTGCATCGAAGTGCAGTCAAGTTCTTCGAGACCTTTTTGGTAGATCGGAGACAACGTGTGGTGTTAAATAATAATTTTTCTGATGTGTTGAGTATTGGCATAGGAGTATCGCAGGGTTCAATTCTTGGCCCTAATCTGTTTAGTTTATACACGTCAGACTTCCCGGGTCATCTGACAAATTCCAAAAGTCAGCTTTTTGCTGATGTTTTTCAGATATACCTATCTTGTTGATTTGGTGTTTGACGCTTGTGACTTAATGCGGACTTGAGAACAATGAGCATTATATCCGATGGCCATTCATTGAAGCTTAACCCAAATCAATGTGTTGCTATGTTGTTTGGAACGAATAGGCAGATTCAATCCTTAACGGCTTCTGCCAATATTAAATTCAATGACTTCCCAATTGAAATAACGAATGAGTATAGAAACTTCGGTTTGATCTTGGATAACGGATTAAGATTCGATAAACATGTTGCTGCTTGCATGAAAAGATCTGTCGGATACTTGAAGATGTTGGACGGTTCTCGAAGTATTCTGAACGCCAAAACAAAATTAATGTTGTTGTATTATTGTACTATTGTACTCTCCAATTTTAACAACTGTGATCTGGTTTATGGTTCTTGTTTAACAGCTGCTACTGCTGCTGTGAAATTCCAAAAAATTCGAAGAGGAATGCCAGTTAGTCACAAAATGAGAGACGCTGGTTGGATATGGAAAATAGGTGGTTTTTATATCGATGCTATTTTTACTATAAATTGATTAGGACTCAAATTCCAACTTATTAATATAATAAAATATCCTTTCGAACTGAAGTCTTCCGTCTACCGCAACCTTAATTTGCTTTATTATTAATTTAGTTTATTATATGTTGCAGATGTGGTCAATATAGTTGTTCAATTCAGTAAATTTCATACGCGTTTCGCCCACCATGTTTCATTCTTCTGCGAATGCAACGGGTTACAACGAATCAAACGCAACAGGATTTCATCAGCATATTCAGCAATCTCCGGTTTACGTTCCAAGGTAAGCTTCTGCCTTATTTAGATCTCGCCTTATAAGTTTTTCCGGAGTAAATAAGGGATTTTAATTTTATAGCAATCGGGCTATGCCCCAGTACCCATCTCCTGCTGGAGGTCACTTTAGTACGGCTCACCATCAAAATGCTTGGCACACGGCGGGTGGAGGTTACGGTGATATGACTTCAACGACAGCGGCACATGGCTTAGGTGCTACAGCGGCTGCTCATCATCCAGGAGCTGCCTTGACTGCTGGACAGTTTTACGCCCAGAATATGATGATGAGTTCATGGCGCGCATACGATACTAGCGGATTTCAACGGACGTCTCCATATGGTAAGTCCACAAAACTTTTATAATATGATTTAATGGATATTTTAGCCAGATATCCACGGCGCATTTGTGACACATTTGTAGCCCTGAGACATTCAGTCTAACAACGCGTTTGCCTACATTTTGGGCTTGGGGTTATAGGTAATATAAAGGACACGGATTTGGGACTATACTACTACAGTCTAGATTTAACACGAACTTGGCCTTTTCCTGATACTGACCGTAGTAGATGGTGGTCGACGGGACTTGAGACAAACCTGTTGAAACTGTTGTAACATGTCATTGAATAAGTCCGTAGGATAAGTAAGAAAAAAACAAAATTTTGACAAAACTCGATTTTATTATTCAAAATAGTTGCCTTCGAGTGCAATACAACGAGTATAGCGATTTTCCAACTTTTTGATACCACTTTTATAGTACGATTTCTCTTTCTCGTCAAAATAGACCTCAGTTTCAGCGATTACTTCATCTTTGGACTTAAATTTATTTCCAGCAAGCATTCTCTTGAGATCTGAAAACAGAAAAAAGTCGCTGGGGGCTAAATCTGTAGAATACGGTGGGTGGTAAGCAATTTGAAGCATAATTAATTCAATTTTGCCATAGTTTTCATCGATTTGTGACACGGTGAAACAACATTTTTTTCTTTTGCAAATGTGGCCGTTTCTTTGCGATTTCAGCCTTCAATCGATCCAAAAGTGCACAGTAATAGTCGCTGTTGATGGTGGTTCCTTTTTGGAGGTGGTAGTCGACGAATATTATTCGCCTGTTGCGTCTTTGCTCGCTTTGGATTCGATGCGTCGATTGCTATCCACTCAGCTGACTGTCTTTTGGACTCTGGTGTGTAATAGTGAAGCCATGTTTCATCCATTGTCACATATCAACGATATAATTCCATTTTATTGCGGTTTAACAGCGCCAAACACTCCTCCGATGCATCAATTCCTTGTTGTTTTTGGTCGACTGTGAGCTCACGCGGCACCCACTTGCACAAAGCTTTCGAATACCCAAATGTTCGTGTAAAATGGTAAAAACACTACCATCTGATATCTTTACTATGTCAGCTAGCTCGTACACCTTCGATTTGCGATCGTTCATAACCAATTTGTAATTTTTTTTGACATTTTCTGGAATAACAGCCTCATTTGGGCGTCTACTGCGCTCTGCATCATTTGTGCTGGGACGACCACGTATAAATTCAGCGATCCACTTCTTTACCATTCATCTCGTTGGATCAGAGTTCGGATAATGTTTATCAAGCCATTGTTTGGTTTCCACTGTATTTTTTTCATCAAAAAGCAATGCAAAACTCGAAATTAATTTTTTTCCATTTTTGGTTTTCAATAACAAACGATGCTTCACACAAAATGCTACAACTCACGAATCAATCGTCAGATTGCTGTGAATTTTACAATTGTATCGTTTGAAGGTTAGTACTAAATAAAAATCATATGGAAAAAATTCTAGTAGCGCCATCTATGTGTCATCCTACGGACTTACTGAATGACCTAATACTGTTCTCCTGATGTGGCAACTGAGGTGGTTGTACCTTATAACTAATAATTAATTAATTTAATGTATTAAACATTCATAAAACATGATTTAGACAAAGAAAGAAAACATATTTTTATTAACATGTATTTTTTACAGAACTTTTATTTTTTGTTTAAGAAAATTTGCTTAATAAACGTACCTATGAACCACTATTTTCAGGTGCGTGACAAATGAACCAATTAACAAAATTCGAAGTTGTCACGAATTCTAAATAATCACCAGGGTGAAACCCTGTTTTCTTACGAGAAATTCTACAAAATTAAAATAAAAAATTTCACTTTCTCCCAATAAGACAATATTATTTTGCTTTTGAAGTTAATACCATCCGGTTATCCTCAGGTTGCATTTATTATTGAGGCACTGTGGCTGTACCACCACATATTCGAGTTAACGGAGGCAGATTTCAGAACATCGAGAGTCTCTCTTAAGGTGGATTTCCCTCCGGGCGACGGTCGCTATGATACTGCTACCGTTGTTGTTTTATGGAAGCACTGTCCTCCAAGCAACAGCCGCCGGCGATAGTCGCTCGGCCTAGCGATGGTCGCAGGCCGCCTTCTTTCGGAGCAAATATAGTCGCTGCGACCAGCGACTATTCGTTAATTTTGTTTGGTTTTTAATGTAGTTTTTCCTCAGCAGTTATTAGATACATGATATCATCCTTGATTAAATTTAACACGTATAATTAAATTGATATGGATTCAATCTAAAAAAATTGCGGGATTTTCTATCGTTGGGTTTCAAATGGGTTTCTATTAATTTTGTGAAAAAACCCGCCTCCCGTCTTGTGATGTACATCGGATGGACTCCATTTCGTTGTGCGATACACATTTGAAGTATGTCATCATCTTCTGCCTCTTCGTACAGTATATAAGCCAGGCCACAAGTAGTCTGCGCGTTAAACTCAATTTTGTGAGAACTACTATACAGCCACAGAACCAACGAACAACTGAAGTAATATTACCGATACATGCGGGAAATTTAATCATCGCAAACGCTGGGAAGAAAACGTACCTATAGCGATGATCGCTGGGCGATAGTCGCTACGCGGCTATCGCCAGCTACACTCGCTCGGAGGGAAGTCAACCTTTACCACGGAGAATTCTTGTGGCGAACGCAAATATCGATGATGAGATTCAGCATCGTATTAGATGGAAAAGCGCATCTTTTGGCTGACTGAGGACGAGAGTCTTCGATAATCATAACATCGCCGTTCGAATCAAGTTGCGAGTGAATGCTATTGTAGTTCCTACCCTTACGTATACATAGCTGTGAGGCTTGGACCACTTATCCGAGGCATTTAAAAACCCTAGCAAAATATCATCAACGAGGTCTTAGAAGAACTCTTGGAATTAAATGGCAGGACCGACGAACAAACATCAGCTGAACCAACTAGCATTGAGGCATGCCAACGGAACGTTTTCCAAAGAGAATCCTTGATTCACAGCTTGAGGTCGGTTAACGAAATCAGGGAGGGCATAAAAAGAGGTAAAAGGATGTTCTTAAAACCAACACGAAGAAGTGTGGCTTAGATGTGAAGAAGAGCAGATCGCGAACGACCGAGATGGAGGCGTACCATTTACAAGGGTCATCAAGTTTTTGAAGAGCAGCGTCGACGACATGAGGATGCGAAGAGGCAGCATCGAAAGGAAAGAGAACGCATCGATGGGGAAGCGCATCTTCAACAACCGGTAAACACCACCATTTACATTGATTGGGTGTGTCGATTTTGTGACAAAATTTGCGGCTCGCCGATCGGTCTGTTTAGCCATCTTATAGTTCACAACAGAAATCCCTGAATTAGTAGTAGTTCAGACTCGTTAGCGTGTGAATGCTGATGATCATTTTAGCAACTGCAGCCATTCTTCCCTTATAAGCGATTGTTTCTAGATGAAATATCAAGTATTTTAACGGTGGATATTACAAATTATATTATGGAAGAATATTTTATAGAATATAAATTATCATATTTAAAGTGCATCTGTAAAATCATATCTGTTTTTTTTCTACAGAACCACTTTAGTACTTCCTATCTTTTAATTAATGACTTTAATCGGCCTACACACTTTTAGACGATCTTTGCCTGTTTAGACGATATAACTTATATGTGTATAAAAATAGATCAAAAGTGTTTCAATGTGAATCGCGCTCTAAAATATACTAAGGCTTTTCTGGTTTTATCTTGCTGCAGTGTTCCCTTAACTAAATGTTTATGAAGATTCTGCATAGCGTTGGATAGACACCGTTTGTAAAGCAAAGTAGCTCTATCCATATATGGCAGAAATGTGTTTCATGAGTGCTTACATTGTTCATGAGAATTTATAATTTACTTATCTCTTGTAACAATTGATTTCTAATTTACGTAAATTACATTATATGGTTCGTTTTGAGTATGTTGGTTGCTATTTTTTAATTTCAAATAATTATTAACAACAAAAGTGGTCTTGGCATTATTATATTTATTTATTTATAATGATTCAAGTATATTTTTTTTTCATCCTTTATACATCTCAGCTTTGTACCTACCTAAAACATACACATTTGCACCTTTACGCTGATGATTCACAAATTTACCTATCTTTCAAGCCAGAACACATCTTAGAAGGTAACAATAAAATTAATGAGGACCTTGGATTGTTGGTGGATGCTTCTGCTAAACAATGTTTGGAGCTAAATCCGAGGAAGTGTCAGCTGCTGATCTTTGGACGTACATCTATAAGAAATCAATATTCAAACCGCCTAAAAATTATCGTTGGCACAGAGACACTGGAAAGCTCGGGCAGTGTTAGGAATTTGGGTCTGATCATGGACACGGATTTGAGATTTGTGCCACATGTGAATAATTGCATTAGGAGAGCATTTGCTAATCTTAAACTAATATACAATCAACGCAATTTGCTAAACTTAAAACTAAAGAAATTATTGTGCGATAGTTTGGTTCTGTCTCAATTTACATTTTGTGAAGTAGTGTATGGTCCTTGTTTGTTAGAGCATGATGTAAATCGTATTCAGCGAATACAGAACCACTGTATCCGCCTAATTGGTAGCATAAGAAAATACGATAGGGGTGTGACTGCGATGATGAGGGAAATTGGGTGGCTCACAATGAAGGAAAGAAGACTTTTGCATAGTCTGCTCTTATTTAATAAAATAATACTAAAAAAACGTCCAAACTATTGATATCAAAAAATTAAATTTAGGTATGATGCACATAATCTGGACTTAAGGCATAAGCAACAAGTATCACCACCTTTGCATAGAACGGCACAATACGAAAGATCATTTAGTTACCAGGTCTATACATGTTACAATAAAGTTCCAGATAGTTTAAAAGGACTTAATAGCTTTAGGTTTAAGAATGAAGTTTGTAAGATTGTCTCAGTGTTTCTATAAGTAACTGTCTATTTTTTGCTTTTTCAATTAATTGTTAATAATCACAGCAATATCTATTTCTCTTATTTTATGTATTTTCTTATTTTTTGGCATTTTGTGAAAATTTTTGTTTATAGGTAGGTATACCTCAATATACAATACAATAAATTCCAATGTATTGCCGTAGGTAAAATACTTAGGTTAAGATAGGAAGCTAAGCTTCAACTTCACCTGTTGTAATATGATATATATTGCAATAAAGTCATTATTATTATTATTATAATTATTAATTATTCGCAATAGCCGAAATCCGGCACTGCCCGATGGTTTTATCCACAACGCGTTATGGGTAGAGCAATATACTATATCCTTGGATATAGAGTTTGGAAGAGTATTTGTAGATTTAAAAGAAAAAGTAATTCTTTATAAAAGTCTGCTTGTGTCGAAACTACAATTTCGAATACCAAATTTACGATTACTATACAGGGTATATCAAAAATAACATTTTTAATGATTTTGATTTTTTTCAAAATATTTTCAAAACTTATTACACCAATTGTGCAAAAAAACATTGGTGCCATTATTTTCTCATAAATTTGCATATCTAATAGTGAAAATGCTAACGTTAGAACAAAGAATTTATATTGTGCGAAGTTATGGTTTAGGACATGAAAAAAGCCATGTGGCAGGTCGTACGTAAATTTGGTATTCGAAATTGTAGTTTCGACACAAGCAGACGTTTTTATAAAGAATGACTTTTTCTTCTAAATCCTTATTCCATAAGAATCCACCACTATTTAACATTGTTTGGACATGATATCATACAATAATTAATACGAATCAAGTTCAATTAGTTACGAAGGAAATTTATGGATTACATCATACATTTCACTTGTACAGTGAAAAATTAAACCAGATTGCTTTCCTAAATATTCTTTGTTAACTAATTTATCTTTTTCGCCAACTGTTAACAAATAGTATCGTTTTAATCTACGATATTGCTTTGATGATACTGCAAGTTCGTCCCGTTTTCTCTGTCGAGCTTCTTTGTTTTTATTTACAATTTCTGTATAAATATAGAAAAAGGACCCTAATCAAATGCAAGATAGTTTCGATCCTATTTAAATTACGCATAGGTCTGTATCTATATACAAATTGTTGATGTAGTTTAGTCAACGGATATTAATAATAATAATAAATGATTTATCCCTCAACAGAAAATTCCCATTTACGGAGCAATTACACAAAAATATCAATACAAAGAATATAAATATCTATAACACAATCAATAACTTGATTACTTTACATAACAAAAGTAAATTAATAGAAATATATAATATAAAGAAATAAACATAAAAAATATAAACATATACTGAAATTCAATCATCACGACCAAGCACAAGTTCTGTGGCCGCCAAAAAAAATATGTCTCAATGTTTCATGAAACAAATCACAATTCTGGCACACCACATTGAACGATGGTGGACAATGGGGACCTCAACAGACATATGTGTATCTTACGTAATTAATAGTAAAGTTAAATTAAAAACTTAAAAAACTATTAAATGAAAGCCATAACATCGGTCCTTGCGGAACTTCCATAGATACCAGGGGACAGTAGATTATTTTAAGGGAATATGCAAAAACATTAAAGAAGAATTTGTCCCATGTATTTCAAAATATAAATAGCTCAGTGATGGCTCATAATACCTTAGAGAAATCTACAAGAATGAGAATACGAGTATATTGGCATTTTTCAATAGCATTATTTATTAAGACGTATGTTACCTACTTTGGACATAGATAAGGATAACTCAGAGACACCAATAATGCCGGAATGTCATTATAGATTATGGGCAATAAGGGTATATTTGACTCAAGTCTCAAAACAAATCCTTAAAATTTGTTGATCGGGTAATTAATTTAATTATATACCTTTAAAGAATAAGTAAATGTAAAAATGTGTAAATTTAGAAAAAAAAAAATTATCGAAAATTCGACTAAAGTAGTTGTTTCAAGAATGCGTATTTCTATCTATCGACGACTACTAAGTGGGTTACGTTATTAAATCCTCTGTTTTACCATTGGCCAGTGTTAAATCAATTTACTCTAAAATTTGAAGTGATTTTAGGCCTTTCAAAAAAAAAAATATTGCCCTAAAAGTAGAAATACACGCTATAGGAAGGGATAGTTTTCACCCGCCCTCGTATTATTATACGTTTATTAATGGCTATAAAATACTAACTACTGTATTTCTGTTTTACGGTTTACAATTTACCTTAACGGTTTACAATTTTGATCGGAAAACTTGAAACATTAATACAAATCCTTCAATTTGTACGCCTCTGTTTGTCATTATGTGCATACTTGTATTCCGATTAAACCACTTAAAAGAAACCTTATCGGAACACTTCTTCGTGATACCCGAATCGGTCTTTGATGATGTGTATCCGCTTTAACAAGAATCTTGATGGAACTGACTTCTTGACTTGATATAATATACAATATCCAGCCTAATAAGTTTTATGGAAAATTATATTATACGAATTTATACATAATATACATTTACATATATAATTTTTTTTTAATCCTGAATTATTATACCTTTCATATGTAGTGGAGATAAGAACCATATTTTATTGATATGTATTATAGGCACGTATACAGTGTCAGACAGAAAGTACGCATCAAAATTTTTTCCTTAGCGTTTGATTAACCTTTAATTTAAAATTATATTTTCAAAATGTTTATGTTACAAATGATTATGCTTTTGTAATAAAAAAACAAATCTTTAACAAAAATACTAACGGTTGTGCAAAGTTGAAACAATTTTAAGAATTACCTTGGCATTTTAATTTTAATCGATCTTTTATTAACTAGATTAATAGCTGTATCGAATCAAAGGAAAAAGAGTACACAAATCTCGCATAAGTCTTACTATAAAATAAAAGTAGAAATTTAGAAAAATGTTATACTTATTACTTAATTATGTTCCATAAAATAATAAAAATCACTTAATCCATTTTATATTCTGATTTTTACAGATGCTAGTGTCGAATTTCAGTTTGGTGAAGGACGCGAATGTGTAAATTGTGGAGCGATATCAACACCACTTTGGCGACGAGATGGAACTGGACATTATTTGTGTAATGCATGCGGCCTCTATCATAAAATGAATGGAATGAATCGACCTTTAATCAAACCTTCGAAACGACTGGTAAGCGTATGTATTCTTTTACTATTTATCATTTTATTTCCATTAATATTTAATTAATTGTAATGAAGTAGTCCATGACAAAGTGGAGTTGAATGATGTGATTCATTCTGGAAATAATTTATTTCGTGGAGGTAGACTTTTATTTCCTGAATTAATCATTGAATTAATTATTATCCCAACAAATTTTAGACATCTTGGTAGCTGAAATGGGTGATTTGAAACGATATAAATAATTTTCTGAAGTAATCCATTTATCCTTTCTGCGTAGTAAGGACTTACATCGACTTCTAAAGAGTCTTCTACGAAATTACCTTTTAAAACTGCAAAATTTTTTCTAAAATGAAAAAAAGAAAGAAAGGATCTGGAATGTTAACAAAGATTTAATCAACGTATTAATTTTTTAATTTTTATTTTATTAAAATTTAACTCATTTTCGATCAAAGTGATTATACAGAAGCTTCCTTAAGCCACTGATGATGGACGTATGATGCGAAACATCTCCGGCTGCTGTTAAAACAAGGGTTTTAACATATATATAAATCATTTTGTGGAGTAGACGTGTTTTATTCATAGAGATGATATACCTAAATAATTCCTCAAGTTAGATTGTACGTTGACAATAGATAATAGTAGTAGAAGGAGTCGTTATTAATTTAGTGGCATTGTGGGGATAAAAGTTATTGGTGGGAATATTCCTAGTCGTGACATGTTTTATGACTCAATTATTATTTTATTCGGGTTATTAGTCTTTGACCTAGCGCCGCCCAAATAACTCAATCGGGAAGAAAAGTGAAGATATGGAGAAAATCCAACGCCGCACCATTATAAAGTTCCCGAGTAAGCAAGGAAAGTCTGCACAAACCATTATGGAAGAGATGCCATCGGTTTACGGCGTTTCTTGCCCAGCAGAAGTAATGTTTTACAAGTGGGAGGGGCTGTACTGTAATAACAATAAAATCATTTTGTGGCATAGCATACAAAATTGCTGGTTTTACCTACAAAAGGGATTTTGTTTAATTTAGCAGGACCTCAGTCTTATTAATTATTTTCTTTTTATTATATTTACAGACAGAAACTTATTTTATAAAATCGAGAATTATACTGGAAGATGCTCCTGCACGACAATGCCCCAGTACCCATGAGTAGTGTATCCCTGTATATTTGACAAACCAACAATATCTATTACAATAACAATTAACCAATTACAAAAAAATATTTGTTCAAAGAATTGGTTGAGCTAATTTCTTGAATGAACCAATTTTCTACAGTTTAATTCAAGTCGCTTCTCAAATCGTAATCAGATATGTTCGCTGCAGTTGCATATTTATTTATATTAGAATATACGAGAGAAACCAATTTTTTTAGCAAAACATGATTTTATTTTTCTAAATAATCTCCTTTTAGCCGGATACATTTAGTTCAACATGTTCGTATTTTTTTTTATTCTTTCTAAATCCTAAGTCTCCTCAAGACCTTCAAAATAAGCGTTTCTTTCAATGATGATCTCTTCATTCGACCGGAATCTCCTACCACCCAACCTTTCAGGTTTAAATAGTCGGAGGGGGCAGTTCGAAACCTAATTGATGACTTTTTGCTTTTTGCTACACGTATGCACCTGTGCGTTATACTGGTGAAAAAACACTTTTTTCGTGGCAAAATGCGAGAGTTTCTGTTTCAAAACAGTGTCAAATCTCTTCCACAACTGTGAATAATATTCGCATGTGACTGTTTCATCCTTTTCAATTCCAGAAAATTGGGGGCCTGATTTTGTTGGTCGACCAGTCCATCTTCGCCTTAAAATTGACGGTGTAGAGTAAGCTTAATATTTATTAAGTCTCTCCTTGGTTTCGGTCTATACCGATATATAGATAGCAGTTTATGGTGGCAGAGTTGTCATTAAATTTACTGCGGCAAATTCAAAACGTCCCGGACTTATCAAACCACCCTTGTCTATAACATATAGATTCTTATCTTACAGACCAAAGTAACATTGTCCTAATAAAATCCTTTTTTGCAAAGACAGAAGTTACTCGATTCGTCCATTTATGCCATAAATCAATAGAATAGAATAAAAGCTGAATTCATGTGTGCAAAATAGAACGTTCACAAAACATCTGAACGTCCAAATCAAAATGAAAATGCACATTCTGAATTTGCGGTTACCAGTTTAAGTAAGCATTGAATATATTATTAATGTTTTCAAACCTAATTAAATCATTGGAATAGAGGAATCCATCCAGCCATTTTCAGGAAGCCTAGGTCATCTGCAAAGCCCAGAACCCCAATGCCTTCTCTGTCCACAAATCTTAGCAAGTCGTCTATAAAAACGTATAACCCTCGTATAGGCCCCCAAGCATTCAGTTTATCCACCTGCAGCAGGTCGCATTGATGTCTACATGCTTCAAAGCACCCATAGGCTATCTTTAATGTGATCACATAGTTGGCTTTCTACTTGTATTCTAACAGACTCACTAATTTTTGCTATAGATCGTGCTTACCATAGCATTGTTAACAATCCTGTGTAAATAATAATGTTGAAAAACTATAAACTTTAGCCACAACTTTAGTAAAATGCAAAATAGCCCTTCCTCTTCCAGACTGCAACGAGACGCTTGGGACTGTGCTGCACTAATTGCGGTACACGTACTACAACGTTGTGGCGACGGAACAATGATGGTGAACCTGTATGTAATGCTTGCGGTTTGTATTTTAAACTGCATGGTGTGAACCGGCCTTTAGCTATGCGTAAAGACGGCATACAGACTAGGAAACGCAAACCAAAGAAGCCGGCAAACGGCAGTGGATCAGGTAGTGGGGACAGAGATGACAGTAGCTCCGCCTCAATGGATGGTAAGTACCGCCCTATAAGGTGGAGTGGTCCTCAGAATAATTAATTGATCCAGTTTTCGCTTTTATTATGGACACGCCTTTAGAAAGACTTGGTTTTCCGGTTATCTGAATTATTTTGATAGGTGATACCTCTGATAACTTTACAACTAGTATTCTCTGACACTGGTAATAGCATGTACTTATATTTTTTGTATAAAATTTAATGCACCCAAAATTCTCAAATGGGCTCTCCCGTAGCATACGAGTATACAGGGGACAATCGTTAACTGGAGACCTACTACGGGTTCAATAATGATGATTGACCCAAATTTTCCTTATCCAAATGTTGATGGTTTAGTAAATACAGGGTGATCATATTATTTGGTTTTTTACCAATAATACCGTGCTTCTTGGACTATCGACTACAAAATTGACAGCTTTATGATATTGTTATAATAATAATAATAATACATTTATTGTTCCGAAACTTAATATACATATTACCTTATACACATAATTCAGTACAATAAATGTAGAAGAACACAATACACAAACCAGACAATAGTGTCACACCAGCTTGTCTGCATGAATCAGGGTTAGCTGCCGCGGTCGAGTGTATAAGTGTACAAAAATTGATAAACTCTTTCAACAAACAAACCAAAATTAAAACTAGATGTTATATAATTATTACTAATCATATCACAAACAAATAAACCAACCGAAATAAAATTTAACTGAATGCTTCACAGAATGGACAAACTTTGAGTAATTAACCATTTTGCTACAATTTTCCGAAAAGATTTGTACACCATTCTATCCCAAAGCTCCTCAGGAAGATTGTTAAAAACGTTTATACTGACATAATAGACACATCTTTGTCCTATACCTTTTTCCGTTTTAATTATATTTATGTTTCTATTTTCTCGGAATCGGGTTCTACAGGGTGACATAGAAAAAAGTACATTGCATAGTGCCACACAATAGAGGACACTAAAATAAGAAAAAAAGTTCCCATGAACACGGGTCCGGAAGGCCTTCGGTTAAAAGTTACGGGGTGTTGAATTTTAATTTTTTTTTTGGGTTTTTTCTGAATATCTTTAGTCAGAGACGCAAGAAATGGATAAAATGTGGTATCCAGGGGTTTTTTATCATGCTAAATTCAAATATGATCTTAGTTTTGTGATTACTGATAGAGGCCGCTACATACAGGGTTCCCCTATTGAATCGGTCGTAACTTTTTTGCTATACACTGTATGTCATTTTCTACTGAAAAAATTTGTTATCCCTTTTTAAATACTTAAGAGAGGTATACCTTGTCCAAGTCGCTAGAAGCAATGGTTCCAGTACAAATGCATCTAAAATCCGACAATGCACGCAAATTATTCAAAAAGCACCAAAGTAACCTTTGCAAAAACAATGATAAATACTTCTTAAATTACATTTTAATGGTATGATAAAAAATATGATTAATTAAAACAAAACATTAAGTTTTTAGAAGATGATCAAATCGTTGCCCTTGTACTTCAATACATTTTTCCAATCTCCTTCTTAATGATTGACGGCATCTTTGAAATATTCCTGGGTCATTACGAAATCTATCTGCCGATTCCATAATTCTTATCCATAATTGTTCTTTATTATATATTTCTACTGCATAAACTTCATTTTTCATAAATCCCCAAAATGAAAAATCGAAGGGATTAAGGTCGGGACTACGAGCTGGTCAGGGTACAGGCCCCCTCGACCAATTCACGTATTTCCAAATCTCCTGCCACTCGAGAAAAGTGAGCTGGCGCCCCATCATGCATGTAATACATGCTTCCAATAATGGCCAATGGGACATCCTCTAATAATGTGTTTAAATCATTCTCCAAGAAATTTCGATACAGTACACCTGTCAATCGAAATGGGCCAATTAAGTAATTGTCGAATATACCGGCCCACACATTAATAGAAAACCCATATTGGTCACTTCGAATTACAGTTTGATGAGGATTTTCATCACTCCAATGGTGCATGTTATGTAGGTTCAGAATACCATCACAACTAAAACCAGCTTCGTCAGTAAACAAAATTGATGAAATAATGTTTTGTCTTTGGTTTTGCAACCATTTGTTGAAATATAAGTTTATTTTGTGTATAACAATAAATTATTTGTTAAAATTTTTTTACGCCCTCTATATTCTAGTTTATAGTGGTTTATATTGACGTATGTCGTATGTTGTTTCATATGAATAAAAAGTCAGTCTATGCTGAATACTAAACCAACATACATGTGTTTTAATTACTGCGTACTCTCAAATTTAACAGGTTATGTTTGCCCAGACACGTGAAATTAAAAGTTTAATTTTGTAATTTCGTGGTTTAGTGCATAAAATGTCGGGAAATAGTTTTATTACCAGTGTTCCGAAATTAGTAGGACGCGAAAACTACGACGATTGGGCATTTGCAGTGGAAAATTTTCTAATTATCGAAAATCTGCAGAAATGCCTGCTAGGTACAGAAACAGATGCCGAGAAAGTAGCGAAAGCTCGGGCAAAGCTCATTTTAATGATAGATGCATCCCTTTTTGTACATATTAAAGACACCACAACAGCTAAAGATTTGTGGGACAAGTTAAAGTCGTTGTTCGACGATAGTGGTTTCACAAGAAAAATCAGTTTGTTGCGAAGTTTGATTTCATTACGTCTCGAAAATTGTGATTCGATGACGTCGTACGTGAATCAAGTGGTTGAAACGGCTCAACGATTAAAAGGTACAGGTTTCAATATAAACGACGAGTGGGTTGGCTCACTGTTACTAGCAGGGCTTCCAGAAAGGTTTGCTCCCATGATCATGGCGATCGAGCACTCTGGTATTGCTATAACAACGGATGTCATAAAAACCAAGTTACTCGATATGTCATCGGAAGTCGATACAGGCAGTGCATTCGCTAATAAAAATATCGACAGATCGAAACGAAACGCTTCTAATCGGCCAAAAGTCAACAGCAACATGAGTTCTGTCAATAGTGTCAATGTACATAGTAACATCAAATGTTATGGATGTAAACAGTATGGTCATTATAAAAATAAGTGTCCTAATAGAAATAAACCAGAAAAAGTTAATAGTAGTGATAATCTGAATGCTTTTAGTGCGGTATTTCTAAGCGGACAATTCAAAAGAGACGATTGGTATATCGATTCTGGCGCTAGTTGTCACATAACGGTTTTAGAAGACGAAATCTTAAATCCAGTGCAATGCAGTTTAAAAGATATTCTAGTTGCCAATAATACTACGGTAAAAGTTAAATGCATGGGACAGATAAAAATGCAAACAAAAGTTGGTAATTTCTTACATGATATTATTGTTAATAATGTAATGTGTGTTCCTGAAATCACAACAAATCTCATATCAGTTAGTCAGCTAATAAAAAGTGGAAATTCTGTTAAATTTGGAAGTAACGGTTGTGAAATATTTAACAGAAACAAGGAATTAGTTGCTACTGCGGATTTGGTCAACAATGTTTATCGTTTAAATGTAAATGAATCTAATAACAGTGGTAAATGTGCGTTAGTTACATCTGATACATGGCATCGTAGGCTAGCACACATCAACTATAGAGATTTACAGAGGATGAATGAAGGAATTGTTGATGGGCTGATTTGTAAAGGTAATATCCAGAAGAAAGATTGTGTTGTTTGCTGCGAAGGTAAACAAGCAAAGTTACCATTTAAGCATGTAGGTACTAGAGCTAAAAAATTATTAGAAGTAGTGCATGCTGATGTTTGTGGGCCCATGGAAGTTTCATCTATAGGCGGAGCCAAATATTTCGTAACCTTTGAGGACGATTTTAGTAGATTTTGTCATTGTTATTTCTTGAAGTCCAAGGACGAAGTTTTCAAGTATTTTCAAGAATTCAAAAGAGTAGCAGAAAATCAGAAAGATCAGAAATTGAAAATATTTAGATCTGATAACGGAAAAGAGTTTTGTAATAGAGATTTTGACATGTTTTTGAATAAGAATGGTATTATACATCAGACAAGTAATGCTTATACGCCAGAGCAAAACGGTCTAAGTGAACGGTTGAATAGAACACTTGTCGAAAAGGCGCGATGTCTTATGTTCGATGCTAACCTAGACAAAAAGTTTTGGGCAGAAGCTATAAATACTGCTGTATATCTTAGGAACAGGTCAATAGCTACAGGCTTGAATGATAAAACTCCGTACGAATTTTGGACAAATGCGAAACCGAATTTGAGTCATCTGAAGATTTTTGGTTCTACGGTTATGGTTCATGTTCCTGAACAGAAAAGGAAGAAATTTGACAAGAAATCTGAGAAAATGATATTAGTGGGCTATAGTGATACTACAAAAGGTTACAGAATATATAATCCACTAAACAATAAAGTAATTACTAGTAGAAATGTTGTAGTAATGGAAGATATTTCTAAAGTAAATGAAGTTCCGATAAAACTGGATTACGATCTAACTACACAACGAAAAAGATGTTCAACACAGTCAGAAACGTCTGAACAGGACAACGACGAATCAACAGATTCAGTGGGGGCAGAGTTCCAAAATGACATCGAAGAAGAATACGACGCAAGTGATAGTGATTATGTGCCAGAGTCACAGAAAAGTGCCGAAAATACAGATCAGTTAAGAAGATCTGCGCGTGTGCCGAAAGTGAAGTCACATGACGATTATGTGACGTATATGTGCGTAAGTTCTGACGCGAGTGTTAGTGCGTTAGACGTGAATGATGTTCCCGTCACCGTCAGCGAAGCACTCTCAAGCCCAGAACGAGAGCATTGGAGGCAGGCAATGCACCAAGAATTGCAGTCGTTTGAAGACAACGATGCGTGGGTTTTGGTTGACCCGCCACATGAAGGGACAATTGTTGATAGCAAGTGGGTGTTCAAGCGTAAGACAGATGGTGAAGGTAATTTTTGTTATAGAGCAAGGTTAGTAGCTAGGGGATTTACACAAAAATTAAGTATAGATTATGACGATACTTTTTCGCCAGTAGTTAGGCATAGTACATTAAGATTATTGATAGCTTTGTCAGTAAAACTTGATCTAGAAATTACTCATATAGACATTTGTACAGCTTTTTTAAATGGATATTTAGATAAACCTATTTTTATGTATCAACCAGATGGTTTTGTAAATGACGCTAATAAGTCAAAGGTTTATATGTTAAAAAAGGCGATTTATGGACTAAAACAATCATCTAAAGCGTGGAATGCTAGGATAAATGATTTTTTATTAGGGTTAGGCTTTATAAAATCTATTTATGAACCGTGTGTATATATTAAAAGACAGGATGGTAGTTTGATTATTATAGCATTGTATGTAGATGATTTTCTTATTTTTTCTAATAATGTTGCAGAAACTAATAATTTAAAATTAGCCTTAAGTTCAGAATTTAAAATAAAAGACTTAGGTGAGGCCAAGAAATGTTTGGGCATGGAAATTATTAGAGATCGTAATAAGAATACAATTCAGTTAAGTCAGAAAGAATATGTTAATCATATTTTGAAGAAATTTAATATGGAGAATTGCAAAACTGCTAGGACGCCTATGGAAACTAACTTAAATTTTGAAGATAGTTTTGAAATTGTTGAGAAGATTCCATATCAGCAATTAGTGGGCAGCCTAATGTATTTAGTTGTTTTAACCAGGCCCGATTTATGTTACACTGTCAGTTTTCTAAGCCAATTTAATCATTGCTTTAATAATACTCATTGGGCTCATGCAAAGAGAGTTTTAAGATATTTACAATATACAAAAGATTATTGTTTGACTTTTCAAAGGGATGATAAGGATTTAGAAGGTTTTGTGGACGCAGATTGGGGCAGTAATTTAAAAGATAGAAAGTCATTTTCAGGATTTGTTTTTAAATTATCAAATGGCAGTATATCTTGGGAAAGTAAAAAACAAAAATGTGTTTCACTTTCTAGTACTGAGGCGGAGTATGTTGCCATTTCCGAAGCTTGTAAGGAACTTGTTTATTTACAAAATTTGTATTTAGAACTTACAGAAAAATTTTGTAAAATTTCTCTTTTCAATGATAGTCAGAGTGCTCAAAATATGTTAACAAATTCTGGTATGCATAAGAGAACAAAACATATAGATGTAAGATACCATTTCACTAAAGATTGTATTTCTAAGGGTTTGTTATCTGTGCATTATTTATGTACTGAAAATATGTGTGCTGATGTTTTAACTAAAAGTTTGAGTTTTGTTAAACATGATAAATTTGTTAAAGTTTTAGGATTATCTAGAGAAAATAATTTCTTGTTAAGTGGGGGTGTTGAAATATAAGTTTATTTTGTGTATAACAATAAATTATTTGTTAAAATTTTTTTACGCCCTCTATATTCTAGTTTATAGTGGTTTATATTGACGTATGTCGTATGTTGTTTCATATGAATAAAAAGTCAGTCTATGCTGAATACTAAACCAACATACATGTGTTTTAATTACTGCGTACTCTCAAATTTAACACCATTCGCAAAATTGTACACAAGGAAAAAAGTCATGTTCCAATAGTGAATGAATTTTTTGGATATGATATGGGCGAAGGAGTTGTTCTTTGAAAATTTGTCTAACTGATTCACGGTTAAGGTTTCGCACCGCTGAACTTGTTTTCCTGGTGCTTTTCTCGGATTATTTTCTACCGTTCGTAAAACAGTTTCTTCGTTTCGCACAGTGCGACGATTTCTGGAAACCCCACTATTCAATTTTGGTTTTCTAAAACAGCCATCTTCTCCCAAACGCCTATGCACATCAATAAATGTTCGAACATTAGAAACTTGTCTTAAAGGATATCTTTCTCGATAGATACGTTGAGCTTCGTAAGAATTTGACCTAGCTTCGCCGTAATACATAATCATGTCCCTGTATTCTTAAAAAGTGTAGTGAACCATTTTTGAAACCAATTTTGAATAATTAGTGAGAAAACCAATTAAAAACTTAATCAAGAACACCAAATACCTCTAACAATTATTACATTAGTTTGACAAGTGTCGTTTTGACACATTATTTAATTTTTATTTATCATTGTTTTTGCAAAGGTTACTTTGGTGCTTTTTGAATAATTTGCGTGCATTGTCGGCTTTTAGATGCATTTGTACTGGAACCATTGCTTCTAGCGACTTGGACAAGGTATACCTTTCTTAAGTATAAAAAAAGGATAACAAATTTTTTCAGTCGAAAATGACATACAGTGTATAGCAAAAAAGTTACGACCGATTCAATAGGGATGGAACCCTGTATGTAGCGCCCTCTATCAGTAATCACAAAACTAAGATCATATTTGAATTTAGCATGACAAAAAACCCCTGTATACCACATTTTATCCATTTCTTGCGTCTCTGGCTAAAGATATTCAGAAAAAACCCAAAAAAAAATTAAAATTCACTTTTAACCGAAGGCCTTCCAGACCCGTGTTAATGGGAACTTTTTTTCTTATTTTAGTGTCCTCTATTGTGTGGCACTATGCAATGTACTTTTTTCTATGAGAAGCTAATGAATTTAGTAAGCTATTTTTCTATGCAAAAAGCAGAGTGTGCTTGTAAAATATATTTCTTATTGGTAAAATTTCATTATTCTTACACGAAAGTTCAGATGAATATTGCTTATTTAATCCAAAAATAATCTTTAAAATTCTTTTTGGTGCTATCTCTAGCAGCTCTCTTAAAAGAACTCCTCCCCAGCCAATTATTCCATACATCAAATGTGGTTGTACTAAAGCAAAATACATAGATATTAAATGATCAGGTGAGAGGATAGTTTTCAGCTTTTTAAACATGAAAGATAGGGATCTAATTTTTTTAGTGACCTTATTGATATGGGAGGTCCATTTAAAGCAGGCATCCAATATTACTCCAAGATATTTAACTTGATCAGAAGATTTCAATTTCCACAAGTATTGACGCTGTAGTAGATCTATAGCAAGGGTATGTCGTGGCAAGGAAGCTTTTTTTGATAGCAAATGGTACATAGTTTGTTTTTGATAAATTGATTGTTAATAGATTCGAGGCAAACCAATGGGTAATTAACCTTAGATCACTTTCAATTATCCTATCAACATCGTTTCTAGTGTTTGCGGAAACGAATAAAACTGTGTCGTCAGCGTAAGAAATTATATCACCGTGTGATTTTAGTGTTAGGAGGTCATTGATATAGATCAAAAAGAACACTGTTGCCTGCGGTACTCCGTAGTTTATAGGACGTTTGGAACGGATAGCTATTTATTTTTACGATTTGAAATCTCTCCGCAGAAGATAACTCCTCAACAAATCAAAACGACACCCCCAAAGTTTATTATTATTAAAATCTGAAAGAGCAGCATTTTTTTCGTGAAAAGTTTTTTTTTTCATTTTCGATATTTAAATCGGCTTTCAAGAAAAAACGCAAAATGCAGTTTATATTTTCACCTTGGAAAGAAAACTAGAGTTGGGGTGAAAATTAAAATAATAACTTCGAGCACCCTGTATTTCCTAACCCATCAACATTTGGATAAGGCAAGATTGGGATTATTATCTCTATATCTATCTAGACAACAGAAAGAAATATATTTCTGAAACTTTGAGTACCTACTGCCATTTAATGCCAATATCATGTGATGCTGAACCCAACATTCAGATTTTACTATTGATTATTGGATTCTCGGATTCTACGTGTGATTCTGGGCATATATTTGCTTTAAGATACCCTATAGCTACTGTTTTTGACGTATGAATTAATTTTTTTTGTCAAAAACAGCAAATAATGCTTGATTTTGCTCAACATTACTGCGACAAAAAGTTGCAATTTTTACAGCGGCTTGCTAAAACACAATTGTTGTATAAATATTGACGCACATTGATCCAATTTCATACAGGGTGTGTAAAAAGCAAGGTAAACTCCGACACAATTTTTTTTTAAATGTCTATTGTGTATGTATGAATTAAACACTTTATTACGAAAGAGAACAAGCTGTTTTTGGTGACATCTAGTGTGAGCAGCCAATATGCTCGGTGAACACACAGTTCACAAACGATGGCCGGACAAGAAGCCCGAATCACAGATTTAAAATCTGTGCCCGAATTCCCTGGCGGGAGGCTTTATTTGTAAATTGCTTGTTACATAAAGTAACAAGACTTTTAGTTATGTTGGAAATATGCAGACGGGCGTTTCGTTCATCATTGCAATTCACACTTAATTACGAGTCAAATGATATAACTTATTCCTCTATCTACCTTAAATGGTTTTTGCATTATACGATATATAAGGTGAAATTAAAATTATCTACGTTAATATTTTTAATTATAGTGAGCCACAATTATAATAATTTGCAAGATTGTTGGGCCAATTATTAATGTTTGACAGATTTGATTTATGGCCCACTATAACGTATTTTTTATATGTTATATCATTTGACGCACAATTGTGTTTAATTCATAGACAATCGAAAATATAGGGTGTTCCATTTAAAAATCGTATTTTACATTTTTTTCGTGTCGGAGTTTAACTTGATTTTTACAGTCCCTGTATAAAATTCGATCAATTTGTGTCAAAATTTATACAACAATTGTGTTTTAGGAAGCCGCTGTAAAACTTGCAGCTTTCAGTGAGTACTGGCTAGAAAAATATCGCATTTCTGAAAATACTGTTTTTGGCGAAAAAAATTAAAATTATTTAATATGTCAAGAACAGTAAGAGATAGATATAGAGCATATTAGTACAAATATGCTCAGAATTACACGTAGAATCCGAAAATCCAATATTAAATAGGGTCTTTCATTTGAAATTTGGGTTCAGCATCACATGATCTGGCACGGCGCACTGGTAAAAATATGTTCAAAACGTAGATCCTGGCATCAATTAGCAGTAATCAAAGTTTCATGAAAATATGTCTTTCTTTTCTCTAGATACTTCTAATAGGCCATCGACTTTGGCGTATCCTTTATATATAAAAAATTCTAGAGATAATTCTACCTCTCCCTTACTTTCAACCTCCGACCCTCTACTTATATGTAGCAGGATTTTATGAAGGTGTTCGATCATCTCTTCATCGATTTCAATGGTCCATTATAATTATAATAACAGATCAATCTATTTAAAAGTTGAGACATACCTACCAGCAAAAAATGAGACCCCTGTATCGAAATCTTTTTCTCCATCCGCATCCTTGTACTTACTTACCTATGCAAAGATTCAGATTTGCACAATAGGTTTTGCGCACAACAAAACAGCAAACAAATAAACCATTGTATTTATAAAAATGTGTCAAAAATTAGTTCCAGATAGTCAACGTTGATAGATTTGATAACTCTTCCTAAACAATTGTCCTAATAAAAAATTGTGTATCCTGCCATCTATATTATCTACACTAAACTAACCTAACCTATTGATTTTATGTGCCTGCATAAAAAGTTAAGTTGGATCACCGTGCTTAATACATTCGCACAGAGATGTCGCCAGTTAGCTTTTTTACTGATTATTGTTCCTATCCGTGAAAGTGCGGTGAAATTTAGAACTAGTAAAGCAGGTTTCAAACTCCATAACAACTTATATTTATTGTTCATGCTAGAGAGATATTGTGTGCAAATTTTTATTTTATGTGAAAAACTTTAATTTTGCGCCCTAAGGTTAGATATTAAAATAAGCGCTGGTGTTGGCGCTTATAGTGTGAGCATTTAAAATTGTAAATAAATAAATTGAACTGCAAACTTGCAATTGCTTAGAATTATAAGCCCGTAAAAGTATTTTATTAAAACAGAACAGAATATTCATAAAACAGGCAAATATATTATTTTTTTAGATGGGTTGCATTTGAAAGTTTCATATCAGTGCTTGAGAATACTGTTTGCTGTTGTGATCTCTTTAAATGTATTGAATTTAAGTAATAACTGTCGCTACAAAAAAAGTTGTACCGCTCTTTCTGAACATCATAGTGATACGGGGCACTTATTTGATTTTGAAAACTATGTGATATTGGGCATTGAACACAAAGAAAGATTGAGACTCTTCAAGCAAATGGTGTACATTAATAAGGAGCCTGATGCCATTAATAATCAGAGAGACATTAACGGTTTGAGTGTCATTTACACTAACTTAATTAAAACATAACAAAATAGTTGACCTACGCCTATGAGTTACTTTAGTTTTTTTATGATATCTATTTTATCTACTTACTTTTTTATGATCAGTGTGGTGAGAAAATTCCCATCTCTCATTGACACTGTGGGTATTAATTTTATTATATTTTGTTCTATTTAGCTGTTATAGGTTCGAAAACAATGTCAATATTTTTAGGGAATTTGACCAGATTTTCTATGGTAGGTATTAGACTCTGTGTCAGTGTAATCTAATTTTTTAAAATGTTATGTTAGTCTGTTTGGTCATCGTCCTTTTGTTGAGTATTTTTATTTATATAACTTTATAACTTTTACTTTATTGAGGTTTTGTGTTTTTTTTTGTAGCCTGATGATGTGCACATATTGCACGAAACGTTGAAATAGAATTTAAAATTCAGAATTACTGAGTTTAGATTTAGTCCCAATACCCAAGAAAACTTGATAAATTGAAACAAAGTGGGATGATAGTTTGATAATTGATTAAGTAATAACAATGTAATCCATCGACAGAAAGACCTCTTTTTAGATATACTTAAATCATTCATAACATTTTTTATTTTAAAGCCAAACCAGAGCTCTAAGGGGAATCAACGCTTAAGTGGGAAATATTTTATACTTAACTTGTTACTACAAATGATTTTCGTTTTCTAGAATCCAAAACACCAAATCTCATACAATCAAATAGCAGTAATCATCACTCCCATTCACATCAATCCCACAATCAACAGTCGCCACATTTAGTACATCAAGGTAGCAATCAACATATAGACAAATCTCCTTTAATTGACCGACCGTATTTGGGACAGACATCGCTCATTCCCAGTACTTCAAATACGGGAGGAATTAAAAGTGAACCTGGGTAAGTTACTAGACTTTATCAAAAACATATAGCTATCTTTGTTTAATGCATGTGGAAATCTGGAGTAACGTAGAGGGTAGAGGACATACTTACTTACAAATATCTCGCAGATGATCTAGGATTTATAAATTCAGCCTCTTACTTTCTTTTGTTCTACTTATATTTAATTTGAACGTTTATTCCACGACAATAAATGTACAGCTTGTCTCAACTGGATGATTTTCCAGGATATTTCGAAAATCAGACTAGATGAAAACCAAGTAGTCAGGAGGTCATGATCTATTTTTGAATAAACTAACAATGAACGAGAAAGTTAAGTAATAATCAAAGTTTAACACTTTTTGTCTAAGAATACCTGCTTTCCTCACGAACTGTCTGGAAACCGCACTTCAACACTGAAGCACAGAAATACTGAATTTTACTGCCAAGGACACGAGTGGTTTGATAATAGGAAATATATGACTCACTAAAAATTGCATCAACTCGTTTTTTTATGCTATTACTCGTTTACCATTTACAAATTTTATGAAAATATCCTTCTGACCAGCATGCTTACGTCTTTTGAGTTCATCACTTAAGCCATGGTCAGCCAAAGCAATTACAAATACAATAAGTATAGGTACCTTACTTGCATTATCCAAATACGTAGCATCTGACGTAAAAAAACACCATATTACACCAAACTTTTGAGATGTTAGCAGTTAGCAATTACATTAGTTTAAAAGTAGATCACATTGAAAAATCAAATTCATTCGAAATAATTATTAATCCAATATGGTAAAAAATCTATTTGTTAATTTTTTTACGAATAATTCATATTAGCGAGGAGTGAAGATGATAGGAATAAAAAGTCGTCTAGTGCACAATACGTATGTCATATATCATGTTACGAGAATGGTAAATCTCATCATCAGTGATGATATCCCAAATTAGAACTCATTGGACAGTGAACACATGTTCCGAATTGATAATATAAAAAATTATCTAAGTCTGCGGAAATGATATATATATATATAATTACAATACAAACAAAAGAAATGGTACCAATCTTATCACTCCCCACATTGTGGAAAAAAAGGGGGAGGATTTATAACTTATTGAACAAAAATTAGAACATTAAAAAAAAAGTGTCAACCGGCACATTGGATATTCAATTTTTTGCGTTTTTTACACATACTAATGCGTGAATTGTCATAAAATAGAATTTAAATTACGATTAAATTCAATCAACTACCATGCGGCAGTTATAAGGAGTTAAAAAGAGTGATAATTATATTTATCTACTCCTGTTTTGTTAAGCCGTCTATTGCAAAACTGTTAACGTGACATGTAAATTAAATCTTACATAAGTGTTACGTAATGATCACCAAAGTGTTACGTAATGAATATTACATAACACTTTGGGGATTTTTATTTTTTATTATGGAATTATGTCAAACACAAATGTCAAATATTTAAATGTCATAATTACCTTTTCTTCTGTGTCAAATATTTTTGCCTAAATTTTAATTCTAAAATGGATTCTGATTCTGCAAAGTCGTAGAAAAAGTACACTCACTCGAGCTGTAAATAATTTTCCATGCTCGAGACTATTGCCTCACTCGCCGCTTCGCGGCTCGTGGGCAAACTAGTCTCTCGCATGTAAAATATCATTTACAGCACATGTTATGTAATATACTATTTCAATAAATGAAATTTAGATAAATTGACATTGGCGACATTAGATTCAGAAGAAATGGAACGTCCATAATTATTATTGTAGGTATTAAGAAGACAGAAATTAAAGAAAATTAAGAAATTCATCTAGGTACTACTGAAAATTAAATTATGATTAGGTACTTACATGAGTTAAATTATCAAATGATTTAAATTATTACTACTTAAGTACTATATGTATTGTGATAATTTAACTTATGTAATCAAGATTTAATTTTAAGTAGTATCTAATTGAATTTCTTAATTTTCCACAATTCTTTCTTCTTAATACAATAATTATGGCCGTTGTATTTGTTCCTTATTCTCAATCTAATGTCAATGTCAATTTGTCCAAATTTCATTTACTGTATAGTCCTTCCAATATTAGCTTGCAATGATATTAAAAACCACCACTCCATACTCCATATCCCTTTGTAAAGTCAATGCCGACCTCCGTCGTCCATAGGCGCACCATTTTAACTTTTCATAACAATACCTACATGCCCTACGATATTTTAAAACTATTTTATGCGGAATAATAACAGGGTCTATGGCCGGAAAAATGTGATACTCTTTTTCTTTGTTAATAACGTGATCCACCGACTTTTTCCATATGTCAGGTTTGTCTAAATCAGATATAAAGGTTCTTATATTCTCTAGGATTACAGCGCTTAAAGTCGGATTCTGATTGTGATATCACCACTGATGATGAGATTTACCAATCTCGAAACATGTATTGTGGACTAGAAGACTATTTATTCTCATTAATTTTTTTTTTATTTTTTCTCTTTGGTATTTGGTCACCATTGGCTTACCGGAATTATTTTGTAGGGATTAAAGTTAAAACAATAATTAAATTGAATTTTTCAGTTATAAATGTTTTTCAACAAGTAAATAAAATGCGCGAAGTTATGTGTATTTAACAAATCACATTTTTTTTTATTTCAGATATGAGTATAGTTGTCTTCAAAATCAATCATATCCGTATCAACAACTATTTAGTTTTCCTGGAGGTTCTACTACTAACACTGATATGGCATATCATCATCAGCATCACGTCACTGCAGCAGCAAAATTAATGGCTTCATCTTGAATATTATGAGCTTATTTTGAAATAATTGACTCTGTTATTTTCACGAATATATATGTACGAGTAATAGAATATATGTGTTCGATACTGATAACAGACACAGAAGGGAAAATAGAAGATTCTTCATTATGATTTTTCCAATTTTACAACTTTATAAAAATGTATTATTAATACCCACATTAAGAATGTCTTATTATAAAGAGTGACTTGAATTTAGAAAACCGACGAAACAATCACTTTTTGAGGTCCATTAATCATTTACCTGTAATTGATGAAACAAAAGTAAGAGACCATTAAATGTTACATTCACTTAAGCACTTTTTTGCGAAGGCCAAAATCGGAAATTTTCAACGCAAGATGGCGATGGCCAAATTACGATTATTGGTTTGACCTAGACCCATATTTGCAAGACCATTTTATTTAACGTCAACTCCTAACAGGTGAAGTCGCTAAATCGGTTAAATTACACTCACTGTAATATTTATTTATGCTAAATTACCATTAACACATAGTCAAACTTGTTTAGGAACTTCAGTGTTCGATTTTCAGTTGCTCTACATTAATGTAATTTATATATATCGTTCAGCAAGTGATTAACAAAAATTAAAATTCAATATTTACATCACTCGTCCCGTGAAAAAACAAAACAAAAATTAAATATTAAACTTATTTATTTACATTAACGAACTTCAAACTTTAAATTATTATTTTAATGGGTACATCCCTTTAGTAGAATTAGAATACAATTATTGATGGGGGGAATGACGAACCCTCTCAAAAATACCAGTGCCGTTTCTAATCGAATTACACCCAGCAATAATGCGATTGCTTAGGTCCTCCACGATTTAGGGAGGAGAAGCATAATCTAAGGACTTCAGGTGGCCCCACATGAAAAAATCCAGTGGGTTTAAATCCGGGTATCGTGCAGGCCATGAGTGAGGTCCACCTCGACTGTGTTTCTGTTAAAAACTCACGAGCAACCCGACTAAAATGCGGTGCACCATCGTGCATAAACTACATTGCTTTCTTATTGCCAATGGTACAGTTTCCAGAAAGCCAGGAAGCTTCTGATACAGAAAGTCACGATGTGCCTCTCCGGTAAGTCTTCCTGGTAGAAATTCAGGTCCAATTAAACAGTCACCCACAATTCCAATCCAAACGTTCAACGAGAACTGATGTTCGCATGCGGATCTTCATCACACCATGAATGGTTATTATGAAAATTCCTTATTGCATTTCTGGAAAAACTCGCTTCATCATTAAACCAAATCAACATCAGTAGTTCAGGAATTTCCATAATTCGGTAAAAAAGCCATTGACAGAATGCCATACGTGGAGTAAAAGCAGCAGGAATAAGTGCTTGAACGCGTTGGATGTGGTATGGATAAAACAAATTGTCCCTAAAAATGCTCCAAACAGTACTATTACTTACATTCAAAAGCTCAGCAACTTTTCGTGTAGAAGCATCTCGATTTTCTTCAATCATGTTCAGTACATCCTCTTCAAGCTCTACCGCTCGTGCTGTCTTTGGCCTGTTCCCCCACTTCATTTGATTTGATGACTGCTTTCGAAAATTTTTCTCTCAGGAGCCATACGTTGAGGAAATCTTTTAGTGTACAACCGTCTAGCTTCTAATCCATTTCCATCAGCGAGTGCATAAATGAAGTACATGTCGGTCATCTCAACATTTGTATAGGGATTCATGTTAAGTGACAGAGTCAAAATGATTGGCAGTCAAATAATAATTTTTAATCGAATTATTCGCAAATATTCTTGGTATGTTGAAAAATGTTTTAAATTTTTAACTCGTAAACGAAGCAACATTATTGAAGTGACGAAACATGTTTGGCGTGTGAGATTCACTCAATTTGTGAAGCAAAAGTGTTTAATTTATCAATTTAATCAACACTCCTGTTCAACATGGTTTACTTTAGAAAAAAAACAGTTCTATAACAGCAATCACAATAAGTACCGAAGTGAGTTGTAATTTTAACATTAAACTTTTCTCTTTAATATATGATGATTACAAATACTTGTAACTAACAGAAATTATGCAGTTCTAATTGGATAATGTTCCTAATTCGCTTATAAAAGCATTTTTTACTAGTTTTAGTAACTACGATCTTAAAACTGAAATCATATCTATGTTTAATGTCCTCTAACCAGTGTTCATGTATGTTGATTTTAGAACTAAACAATCATGTATATTCTCAGTGCACTCAACAACGAAATAGAGCTGTTTACTGCTACAAACTAATGGAGCTATCACAGTAGTTAACTAAACTCTTCAGCATTAAAATGTTATTGGAGATAATTTTGACATTACCGTCGAGACAGCACGCTGCTAAGGTTGTATATTTTGGATGTCGAGTGAAACATTATTTGAATACTCTTTTAATAGTTTTCATAGCTATTCAGCTATGATTTGTCCGATATCAGTATGTGAACAAATGTGCAATTTGTATCTCAAGAAAAAGACGCATTTTATGCTATAAGTAGACATTAAAAGTATATTTTTTTTTTCTAAGACTGATATTGAATATTACGTTTAAAGATGTTTAGTTTTAGGAATTTAAAAGTAAATTATTTGCTGAAATTCTTCGTACGATCTAAGTGGTAATTATGATATGAGATTCTACAAATACACAGAATTTGGAAACACAAAATCATTTATCGACATTCTATCCTAACCGCTGTCATACAAATACAATTTACTCTCTAAAAGTCGAAACTTATAAATAATTACTAGTCCAGTAACATCATAGCTTCTAGTAGTTGTTGTATCCAATCTGTTAATAATTTTTAAAACAAATTTTTCAATAGATATGTTTGTTTGAAATACGCTGTAGAAAAAGCAAGTATGCACTTTTAAAATATTTGTAACTAGCAAGTATTGTAAAATTCAATCAAAAATTAAAGAAAATGTGCAGATATTAAAATATCAATTTAAAAACAAAGCTACAATGTATGGAAATATCCTTCATCTACTTCTATTATAAGTCCCTCCGCAAGTATTTACTTCATACCAAACCATTTAGTGCTTTAGTATTTTTGATAATAAAAAACAATAAGAGTAACAAATCAAAAACACACTCGCCATCTTCACAATAATGTTTATTGAATATTACAATTTAAAACTAGCTGTTGCCCTCGAGGCACGAATAGCTCTCCATATTTAAGTGTAAAAGTAATAATTTTATGACCTTTTTGTCATTTATCTAAATTTTTGTTTTGTTTTAGACATCAGCTATTTTTTTTTTTTTGTATCGGGTTTTGTGCCTTTTTCTTCTCTTTGGAGGCACTATTTATACGCAGATATTTTATATTTCAGATCTAGGCCAAATTCTTGTACGCAAAATAATTGATTTTTTTTTAGTTTTATTATAAAATTTATTTTGCCTCCTTTTCTACTATTTACGAACGCCTATGTAAACAAAATTGTTATGCTGCATGTTGTAGGTTATCCGTTAAGTGGTTTTTGAGTTATCACGGATACAATTTTTTCCTGACCCTTTTATAGAATTTTCACGGACGCCTATGGAACATTAATTTTTGTCGTGTATTTTTAACACCAATTCAACTAGTTAAATATAAAATTTTTTACATTTTAATTTTTTTTTCATTTTACCCCTTTTTTTTACTATTTACGAACGCCTATGTAAATAAAAGTTTTATGCTGCATTTTTTAGGTTATCTTATATGAAAGCTATATATAATTAGCCAATTTTTCTGGTATATTTGGGAAACATTTTTTTTTCGTTTTTGACTCTTTTTTTAAGACTATTTTCGAACGCCTGTGTGAACTAATTCTTTTATGTAACATTTTTTAGGTTATATTCTATCACACCTATAAAAAATTATTCAATATTTCGGATAAGTTTAAGAACTATAATTTTTTTAATTTTTGAACCCTCTTTTAAACCCCTTGCCTACGCTCAATGTTAATCACCACCTATAAATAGCCTGTAGTATTTTCGTACCAAATGTGGTTAAAATCCGTTAAGTGGTTTTTGAGTTATCACCGATACAAATTTTTTCTGACCCTTTTATAGAATTTTCACGGACGCCTATGGAACATTAATTTGTGTCGTGTATTTTTAACACCAACTCAACTAGTTAAATATAAAAATTTTTACATTTTAATTTTTTTTATTTTACCCCTTTTTCTACTATTTACGAACGCCTATGTAAATAAAAATTTTATGCTGCATTTTTTAGGTTATCTTATATCAAAGCTATATATAATTAGCCAATTTTTCTGGTATATTTGGGAAACATTTTTTTTTTTCGTTTTTGACCCTTTTTTAACACTATTTTCGAACGCCTGTGTGAACTAATTCTTTTATGTAACATTTTTTAGGTTATATTTTATCACAACTATAAAAAATTATTCAATATTTCGGATAAGTTTAAGAACTATGATTTTTTAAATTTTTGAAACCTCTTTTAAACCCGTTGCCTACGCTCAATGTTAATCACCACCTATAATTATCCTGTAGTATTTTCGTACCAAATGTGGTTAAAATCCGTTAAGTGGTTTTTGAGTTATCACGGATACAAATTTTTTCTGACCCTTTTATAGAATTTTTACGGACGCCTATGGTACATTAATTTTTGTCGTGTATTTTTAACACCAATTCATGTAGTTAAATATAAAATTTTTTACATTTTAATTTTTTTTTATTTTACCCCTTTTTCTACTATTTACGAACGCCTATGAGAATACAAATTTTATGCTGCATTTTTTAGGTTATCTTATATCAAAGCTATATATAATTAGCCAATTTTTCTGGTATATTTGGGAAACGTTTTTTTTTTCGTTTTTGACTCTTTTTTTAAACTATTTTCGAACGCCTGTGTGAACCAATTCTTTTATGGAATATTTTTTAGCTTATATTGTATCACAACTATGAAAAATTATTCCATATTTCGAATAAGTTTAGGAAATATATATTTTTTATGTTTTGACCCCTTTTCCACTATTTACGAACGCCTATGAAAGTAAGTTATTCATGACACATTTTATAGGTTATATTCTATCAAAACTATCAATAACTAGTTAATATTTCTGCTATTTTTAAGAAATACGTTTTTTTTAAATCTTTTTTACCCCATTTTACACTATTTTCGAACGCCAATGTGGTCTAATATTTTATGTTCAATATTTTAGGTTATATTCAATTAAATGCGTAAAAAATTATGCAGTATTTCGGATATGTTTAAGAACTATGAATTTTTTTAATTTTTGAACCCTCTTTTAAACCCTTTTCCTACGCTCAATGTTTCCCAAAATCTAATCAGCTCCTTGCCATGTCCAATAGTATTTTTGTACCAAATTTGGTTAAAATCTGTTAAGCGGTTTTTGCGTTTTCGTGGATACAGACAGACAGACAGACAGACAGACAGACAGACAGACAGACATACAGACAGACAGACAGACACACAGACAGACAGACATTTTTTTAAAACTACTTATTTATGTATAAAATGACCAAAAAGAAGTATTTCCGGTGAAATTAAAAAAATTTTTTTTTTCATGAAACTAATAGTCTCCATATATACATATATTACATATATGATATGGAGAGCTAAAAATTGTGACGTATTTCGGTGCATCTCTATATTCAGGCAAAAACAACCTGATGAAAAAGTGTCTTAGAATATTAATGACTATAAAGTATTCACTTTATAATGTGTCCGTAAATATAAATGAAAAATAATTTCGTGGCATAGCGGACAAAAGGGACACAAGGGATTTTGTTTAATTTAGCAGGGCCTCAGTCTAATTCAGTAGAACCAGACCGAGGCATGGGTCGACAGATACTGACCAATTCAATTCAATTGCAGGCCGATATTGTAGATGGGCAACGACTATGGTACTCTCGCGAGCTCATAATAAGAGCGAAACGAATTCGTCAGTATCTGTCGACCCATGCATGGGTCTGTTTCTACTGAATTAGACTGAGGCCCTGTTAAATTAAACAAAATCCCTTGTGTAGGTAAAACCAGTCATTTTGTCCGCTATGCCACGAAATTATTTTTCATTTATTCAGTAAATATGCAGTGCTACTTCTCATGTCCGTCTATCGTTTTTTCGGGCACATTGCCTGCTCAAACACTAGATATTGCCAGAGACTTCTTGTTGTCATTTAATAAAGTCAGTTTTTGACTGAACGTGGTACTGCCTACTTGAATTTAAAGTTATTATGGGGCTGATCATTGTGTTTCTAACATTGTATTCTGCTATGAGTATACTGAGTAATTACTTGAAGTTTCAAGTACGAGTACTTGATTTTTTTAATACAAAGTATTCCAAAATATTTCATTTGCCATCTTTGCAATGGCTGCTGGCATTATGAGGGTAAATGAGTGACAAAAAGTTTTCTATAGTTCCATTTCAGTGTGAGGAACGTCAGTAGGTAATAATTTATTTTTAAATGGTTATATTTTATTTACTTGTTAAAAATGTTTAGATGATTCGATTTACTTTTCTTTAATCAGAATAGTTTACATATAGAGGATAAGGGGGTATAAGCTGGGTACCTATGTCTTTTCATATAATAGTACATCAATTTTTTTGAGTACATCTACAAATTGTTGTTTAAAAATCACTTATACAAAAAACACATTAACAGATCACACGTTGATTGAACAATCTCAGAATCAGCCAACTCTAGTGCATATGAGATCAGAGATAATCAGATATGCCTATGTACTTACTTTGACGAGACGATATGACACAGCCTAACAGTCAGTCACGTCTACTTGTTTTTCTTCTCAGAGATATTTGAGGTACTTCCTGAGTACATATTTGAAACAATTTCAGTAGTATTCCTAAGTACTTTTGTCATACTTCAGTTGTAGGTATATTCAGTATTTTCAGTACTTCAAGTAGATATACATACCGTACTTGTTATTCAAAGTCCAAGTACAAATAATCGATACACAATGTTACAAATATTAAACATAAGTACTTAAAAATTGTAGTATTTTAAGTAACGGTATTTTAAGTACATTTTCTAAGTACCTTACTTCAAGTAATGACAGCTCTGCGTCAATAGTACACCATATAGTAACGCTCGGCGAGTACAACTGTGTTTCTGCACCTTACAGGTTCAATATGCTGACCGCTTTGGTCTTTTTGACCCCAGCAACTCATTTTCAAAATGGCATTTGACCAAACGTGTGGACTTTATCATGCAAGTAATCAACGCATATACCTCTGCAAATCTGTCTTTACTTTCCAAATATACTTTTTATGCTTAAAATGGATCCGGTTTTAACGAAAAGATATTTATTAGGGACTATAGAGTCCCATTAGAATCTAAGATTATGATTATTAAATCGTTATTTATTGCTAGGCATGTATTTCTTTGTTTAACTTATATAAATACTTAAAGTTCTTAACTCATATTGAGTTCTATCAATGTCCTCTGGTTTTGTGCAATGCGGTAGCTTAAATAGTATAAAAATTTGTTTGTAAAATGTGCATATGTTGATGTTTTGTAATTTATTTGATTGTAGGAGTGTACGTAAACAAGTAAAGAGTTTGCTGAATATGAATTAGGAACAAATGAATGATTCTGGGAACAAATAAAGAAAGTAATTTTCTCCTATAAAACATTTCATCAATCATATAATTAAAATAATTATAATTTTATTTTCTGCATAAAACCCAAAGTTATTATTTACTAATTGCGTTTAATATGTAGATATTTGTAATTAAATACATAATAATATGGATAATTTATTCCGAAAATAATGGGTATTAACACATCATGTCAAAGTTAGACTATCAACTATGCTGGCTTTAACTCGAGTCGACACGTATTCACAATGAGCATTATTGTAATAGCGATTCGTTACCGCTACTAAAGTGCTATAGTTTATTGTTATAGTGGTTTTATTAGGCATGCCATTATTACATTCTACCGATACTTTAGACCTCCATTTGTAAATAAATATAACAATGTATAGGAAAGTTCATTTAAAAATAGGCCAGGAGCGTCATAGTTTTGTCTATGCCATAGATATACACTATCTCACATAGACATACTATTACCAAAGATTAATTGTGTACATTAATCTTTGCTATTACTATCTTCGTCGCTCAAACTCCATAAACCAATGTTATCGAATTTATCGTACATACATACACATATTACAATTATTAAATTATAATTCATATAAAATAGTATATTTGGGCGGTAGCATAATAATTATGTATAAAGTACAATATACCATCATGCTTGTGGTGTTTTTGCTGTGGTAGTTTTTTGATGAATGAGCGAAAGAGGATCATATTATATTGCTGCTCTGTTCAACGATGGCACCCCTGGCTTTTATTCAATTGCATAATTTTGGTACAGTACTCAGTATCCAGGGTGTTGACATGAGTAAAAAGTAATGTACTTTTATTAATAACTTGAGTAACTTTTAGTATTTTTTGTTCACATTTCGCAAGAATGTACAGTTCAGTTAGGCGCATTTCGCTATAATTTTGTTAAATAAATTTAGAAAACTGGCGCCATGTAGACATTATATTATGAAACTGTGTATACAGGGCGATTCAAAAAGACGCAGCAATATTTAAAAGGGTAATTTCTCAGTTCATTTTATGAAAAAAAGTTTTCAAAAACATACGTCCGGAACTGCATTGTTTCAAAGATACAAGGTATTATTTTTTTTTTTTTTTTGTAAATAACGATTTTTTTTAATTTAGTCAAATATCTCCTACCGATCTCTTTGAAATTGGGCAGCTTTGTTGCTATATGTTCCTAACCGCCTTACGTGGATGTGATGTGGATATAACAAATTGTCCTTAAGAATGTGCCAAACAGTACTAGTTCTGACCTTCAAAAACTCAGGAACTTCTCGAGTAGAAGTACCTCGATTTTCACCGACCATGTTAAGCACATCCTCTTCCAGCTCTACCTTTCTTGCTGTCTTTGACCTTCCTATTCCTCCACTTGGTTTTACTGTGCATGAAGGCATCGATGAATGGTTTCGAAAATTTCGAAATCTTTCAGTGTGCAGCCGCCTGGTTTCTAATGGATTGCCATCAGCCAGTCCATAAATGCAGTGCATGTCGGATATATTGGCATTTGTATAGTGATTCATGTAAAGGGACTTTTACAAATTTGACAGATTCAAAATGATTGGTACAGTCAAATATCATCAACGTTACTGATTTTTAGTCGAATTATTCGCAAATATTTTTGGTATATGTTGCAAAATGTTTTAAATTTTAGTTGTTCTATCTCAAGATGATATCGAAATTAAATTACAGTCAGGGGCGTGCATTTTTATTAAATTGCCCTCTAACGCCACTGGACTTAATAATTCTCATCTGGTTAGGGCAATATAAGCTCCCTATTTCTAGCAACAACTCTGCCAAATTTCACATAAATCGGTAAGGAGATATTTGACTTAATTAAAAAAGAAACCGTTATTTACAAAAAACTTTAACACCTTGAATCTTGGAATAACGGCATTTCCGTACGTATGTTTATGAGAACTTTTTTTCATACAATGACCTGAGAAATCAACCCGTTAAATATTGCAGCGGCTTTTTGAAACACCCTGTTTAAAGTCGATTTCTTCTCTAGATTAGTTTAAGTGATATTCTAGTTTATTTGTTTCATTACGTAACTAGAAATTATTTAATAAAATACCTATATATTAAAATTTACACTACAGAAAATATTGCATTGGTAGAAATTCAAATCTACATATTCCTCTACGTATTTTCTCATTGGTTTTTGCAATTTCATTTACAAAATTATAGAAAAATTGTACCTAATGGAACTGTACAAGTTTAGTTCCCTGTGGAAGTTTTCTGTCTACGAAAATATTTGTATGTTTTGTCACGAAGGTAATCTGTAGTTAGCGGTTTCGCCTATTTTATTTGTAACAACTTGTATATAGACCTGCGTAATTTGTTTATTACCTACATAACTTCCAGTACACTATCACTTTCATTACTGTGCTGTAAGATCAAGTTAATTTTAGAGAGTCAAATATCTAACACCGGAATGCATGTTTTCTACGTTGTTGGCAGCCGTGCATTCTTTAATTCCCATTGAGTATTGAATCGTGTTTTAAAATTTGCTATCTATAAAAAAAATTAAATAATCATGCAATTTCCACTATATTTAGGTTTCAGTTTTTTATCATCATTGTGTAATTATGTATAATTTTGACTTTTAGATAGAGAACAAGTGATTTTCTTCAAATTTTGTGTTTTCTATGATATAGGAGATTCTCATTATTTGTTAATTTATACTTATGACTATATTTAATAATAGAAGTTTCGCAATGTCGTTTTGCACAATTTTTGATGGGGTTTTAGAAATGTATACAGCTATTCATTTTAAATTATTTACCAAAAAAGTTCTTACCCATGTGAATTTACTAAAAAATTGTGATAAATCAATTAAAATTCTGTAAAATAAGATTTTCGATAGTTATAGAGAAATATGTACAGAACATTCGCATAAATATTATACATAGAATTTGTCGTTGTATTGCCCATGCCTGTGCATGGCTTTTTCTAGTTGAGATTTGTTCTATTCAAAATTTGTTTTGGTACTTACTCCGACCATACTGTATTGATTTTGTAAATAGTGTTTTTTACTTATTAAATTCCTATATTTGTAGATTTAAGTAAGTAAGGTAAGAATTCCTATACGAGTGATTAATATAAAAGTAGGTACTGGTACATGCACTATAATAAAATTAAATTATTGTCATTGAAAAATGTTAAAAATATGGAATTATTGTAAATATAAAAACTGCGTACTATTAGCATATAAAATTGTTGTTCTAACCAAATGTGTTTTATTATGTGTTTATTGTATATAATAATGTAAATAAATATTATAATATGACTAAATTTGCTCTAAGTATTGAAATTATGTTCTAACTTTATTATTCAAAACTGTAATTTAAATATCGCGCTCGTGGTGAAATTTATGCATTTTAATTAATTAATAAAAATAATTAATTTTCATTATTTTTTCAAACGAAATAAATTATCCATCATTAAAGTGGAGTGTCAGTTTCAAATAAAAGAAAACAAACAAAAACTTTCAAAGTCAACAACACCTGAAAACAAACAACAGGTGTTTGTTTTCGTGTAATGTTATTCATATTCATGTTTGATATTTTTTCTACACAGATGTTTTTGTAAGAATGGACTGATGATGGCTTGTTGAGCCGAAACTAGTTTCCTTTTTTCATAACTAAATTAAAGATTTTGTGTAGTCGACTTTGAAAGTTTTTGTTTGTTTTGTTTTATTTCATTATTTTTGTTTACGGAAATTGTAAATAAAATTACATTAAATCGAAAATTAAACCTCTACCTAAATCAATATGGTAGGTAAAAGCCAAGCATGATAATTTTGAAGTACATTGGAAACGCAAGTCATATCAAACAAACATTTATGTATTTTTATTAATAAAATGAATTAATTCATCATCTAGCACTTGGCTTCCTATATATTATATTGTGCAATTTGTTTATTATTATGAAAGATAAAGACACCTACATACTATTATTACAGCATAAAGAACAGTGTTCCACGTCGGCACTTTGAACTCAATAATTTCAAACTCTGACGTATGACGCCGCCATTTTAGGAGAAAAGTCAGGTCCTGACTAAAAATAGTTATATTTTTCAGTTTATAACCACATTACCTACTTTATTTTTATTTTCGTAAAATACCAAACATGATCTATTATTACACTTTAGAGTTAATATCGTCAACATGACTTAAATACTTCCTAAGTATTTGAAAGATGAAAACTACGCTAGATTTTGACAAAATTCAATTTATGTAAAAAACCTTAAGGTTTAGGCATTATAAGCCTTAATGAAACAGACACATTTTTGAACTAAATAATTTGAAACTCTGACGTATGTCGCCGCCATTTTAGGAGAAAAGTCAGGTCCTGACTAAAAATAGTTATATTTTTCAGTTTATAACCACAGTACCTACTGTATTTTTATTTTCGTAAAATACCAAACATGATCTATTATTACACTTTAGAGTTAATTTCGTCAACATGACTTAAATACTTCCTAAGTATTTGAAAGATGAAAACTACGCTAGATTTTGACAAAATTCAATTTATTTAAAAAACCTTAAGATTTAGGCATTATAAACCTTAATGAAACAGACACTTAAGTTGATCAGAGGATCTAAAAGTGCAATACTACAGGGGATTTCATTAACAAAAACACAACTTTGATACTTTTAGGTTATTTGGGACACCCTGTATAATATGAAACCAATTTTAAAAAGTAGCCATAGTCGATGCCCACACGTCCAACAAATAAAACTTTTTGACAGTCACGCAGTTTCGCCACAATATTCCGCGCCATAATGCGTGAATAACCCTGTATAATCGAAAAACAAAATCCTTTGAAATCATTGAACACGGGTGACTAAAGAACGACAGACTGCGTTTTTTGGAAAGCCATCAGGACTCCATTACGATGGAGTCATCAACTATTCATGTTAAATCCTCGGTTAAGAGTCTTGGGCTCACCATCGATGTGGACTTCAGATTTGGCAATCATATAACTCGATCAATTCAAATGGGTTTCATCAATTTAAAATTAATTTTCCAGCACCGCCATATATTGACTAGGTCACTGAAGGAAAAGCTCTGTGAGGCTATGGTATTATCGCACTTGAACTATTGCGACGTCATATATTCGCCATGCCTCACTTATGCCATGAAAACGCGCATTCAAAAGCTACAGAATGCATGTTTACGCCTGATCTTCGGAATTAGAAGAACTGAAAGGATTAGCCATACTCTTCGACTAGTGGGTTGGTTAAACATGGAACAACGGAGATATTTCCATACTGCCTCTCGGTTCTATAACGTACTGTGCGACAAATCTCCACCGTATCTATACGAGAAAATCCGTTTTAGAACGGATATACATAATATTAATATACGCCATAAAAACACGCTAACACCTCCGGCCCACTCCACCGAACTATTTAAGAGATCCATTTCTTATGCCATAACAAAGTGTATAAATGGACTGCAAGCTAAATTGAAATCGCTGTCTAAATCTCGCTTTAAAACATGCATGAGGGATATGTTGTTTAATGGTCAGCTCGGTTAGCTTCCGGTCCTTTGTATGCTGGTGCAGTGACTCAGGCTCATGATTTTTCCTTTTTACTGATTTTGGTACATGTAGATGTATGGCGCTGGTTCAAGTGTGGTTTAACTAAGCTTCGATCGAATTATACTAATAAATTGTTACTTTTTTTATGTTCTCTTGATATAAGCACCAATCTACGTATATTCTATGTTTTTCCTTTATATACAATTTTTGCTTATGCTGTTTGCTGTATCTTTGAAGATATTATGCTGTATCTTTGAAGATATTATGTATTTACGTATAATTTTAGAATGGTTTAATGAATGTGTTATATGTCATGTAAGCTACTGTATGAATGCATTTTGGGTTAGCTGAGCAGACTGTTATATTCCTTGAATATTACAGTACTGAAACTCGCCCATGAATAAAGACATTTATTATTATTATTATTATATTATTATATTTTAGTGTATCACTAATATTTAGGTACAAGATTATCACATATATTTGGTTTCAATAAAAATCCCTCGAAGTATCTTTGAAAGATGACCTCGATATGTGTAATAAAATCCACAAAGACATCATGTGGTTTATTTAAGTTTCAAAATAAGTCACCCTGAGCTTTTTAATTAAATCTCTCACACAGATTTGGATTATAAACACAATATTTATTTATGTCGTACATGCCGACAATGAAATCTATACTGAACAGAGGAGTGAACGGTATCTACCTACGTCTATGTGATTATTGACACGTTCTTAATTTTTAAATTATATGCCAAAAACTGACAGCAAACAACAGTGCCAACATCCGTGATAATACCAAAAGGCTTTGCACTAATTAAGCCTCTCGATCTATATGGGAATAAGTAAGCTGCCTTTGTGCGAGAGAGATTTGGTTAAACCGGGATTCACCGTATTCGTGAATGACGATCACGTGACGCCAGCGCGTACTAGTAAATCTCCGTTGTCAAATACTCAAAAGTTGATTGAAGTTTATGTTTTCTCGGACATTTGGACTTTGCGCATGCGTTATGTTCGGCTCCGCTGTAAACCCTAAAATAAATAACCTAATAAACCTTTGCCGAACCTCAAATTAATAAAGTGTTTAGTCTGTCGTGTTACTAGTGTTTATTTTTGCAGTTTTAAGACTATTAAGACCGAATCTCCAAATACCCAACGCAGTAAAAGGGTCTCATGACATTGCTATGGGCCCACTATAAAATCTCTCAACACCCAAATCTCACTCGACAAAAGGCAGCTTTAGTTCTATGATAATCAGTTGTACTTAATACCTACCTACTATAAGAACTTTGAAATAATAGGTTATACATCTGTGCCGTCTCTCGATTTTGTCAAACTGGCACCATTTTTATTTATGAAGGCAGTTTAAGATGTTTAACGGTATTATTTTTATGTACTAATAATATTATTTGGCTAGATTATTTTGTGAGTGAATTTTTATTGAAGTAATCCATATCTAAGAGGAGCGGGATTTATCGAGGCATCAAACACGTCTGCAAATAACAGCTAAAAACACTGAAAACTTGTTTAAACGATTACATGTCATATACGACCTATTTTCGAATTGAAAATGGCTTTAAATTTAACAATAAAAAATCCAGGGCCTTTTTAAAAAAAAAACAAGTTGATGATGGTTTTTCAGAAACGAAACGTCGTAGTGAAAATTTGTAAACGCTATCTTATTCTTATTAAAAAGTAACAATAAGAAAATGGATTTAATTTTTTTCTATCTGTAAAAATAATGTCAGAAATAAATAAAAACTAAAATCGCAAAAAATTGTTTTTTAAAAAAGTCTCGAAAACGGCAAAAGCTAGTTTACTTTTGAAAACACCATTTAAAAGGTGTTTAAATTATACAACTTTTCTCTGATTTAATCGACATTGTAGCTCCTACGATCTCCAAGATTCCAATGCTATCCCATTCTTATCTTGTACACAGTGTTGGTATATATTATTCTCATGTAATAAATAGTACAACTGGTTTAATACACTACCATTGTGAATCGTAGTGGACAATCGGTATAAAGCAGAAACTTAACTTTACTGTGGTATAAGTTGACATATCAGGGGTAAGTATTGACATATTAGGGGTTTTACTAAATTTAGCAACAGAAAACAAATGGTTCAAAAATGTTAAAATACAACAACTGATTTTTAAACAATTTTTTCTAATGATTAGATACATCAAATGCCTTATATAAAAGCAATCATTTTTCTATTAACATAGTATTCAAATTTTAGCGACACATTCCAGGAATTCAGTTTTAACTCGCTCAGTTTGTCCCAAAGCATTATTCCCTTCATCTTGAATACATCCCATTGCATTTAATGATGCTGTACGTGTTGCTGCATCAATATTGCTATTAGCTGTATCAAGATCTGCTCTGTTTTGACGTAACACAAGGTCCAAACAATTCTCTAAGGATTCTGACAAGCTAGGATTATGAAGCTCTTCACAGTTAACTTTCTTTTCATATAGAGTCTTCTGCAATTCTTCAATATATTTAAGGTTTTCCTCAGCAGTTGCTATAATATCATTTTCATAGCATTTGTCCAAAACAGTTGGTAAAGAATTCAGTTCATCTAAAATAGCTGCAGAGCATTTCCTGATATCTTTGTTCGATGATTGAGCGCGTTTTTCCTCAGTTTCGTAAACTTTACGAAGTTTATCTGCGGTGTAATTCAATTCTAACAATTCTTGATAAACCACAGCTTTGATGTAAGTCTTTGTTTTGTCAATGGTGGCCTTCCCCAGGTTAATAGATTTTTCCATATCTTCATGGAGCTGCTTGAACTGGTCTTCTTTGTCATTAGCATGTGCCTGGAACAAAAAACATTGGGTTTAGAAAAAAATTCCTATATTAGTACGCAAGGAGTCCTCATTACTTACTAGACTCGCGGTAAGATGTGAAAATACGAGGCATGTTTTTTAAGTAAGTACCGTTTTGGAATTAAAAAAAGACGTGCAAAGATATCGCAATAATTTTATTTTTACATGAAAGCCTGTACCTTAATCTATTTTTCTACATAATTTCCGTGAATATTGAGGCACTTGTCATAACGTGGCACCAGTTTTTGAATACCCTCCTCATAAAATTCTGCCGCCTGACTTGTTTGTTCCAAAAATGTTGACGGATTTGCACAAAACTCAACGTTTAGGCAGTGCATTGACTTTCCTTGAGCCGTACCACAATGAAGGTGAAGATTTTTTACACCAAATTGTTACTGGTGACGAAACATGGGTGGCCTACGTCACACCAGAATCGAAACAACAATCCATGGAATGGCGACATTCATCATCACCCAAAAGAGTGAAGTTTAAGCAAACAATTTCTGCCCGGAAAATCATGTGCACAGTTTTTTGGGACAGAAAAGGAGTATTGCTAGTGGAGTTTCTGCCTCGTAATGAGACAATCAATGCAGCGTCAGGCGGCAGAATTTTATGAGGAGGGTATTCAAAAACTGGTGCCACGTTATGACAAGTGCCTCAATATTCACGGAAATTATGTAGAAAAGTAGATTAAGGTACAGGCTTTCATGTAAAAATAAAATTATTGCCATATCTTTGCACGTCTTTTTTTAATTCCAAAACGGTACTTACTTAAAAAACATGCCTCGTATTATAGAGACAATAGTTTGTTTCACCCCAAAACTTTCCCGACGAGTTATAATATAATCAAAAATATATGACCTGCGTAACGAAACTGAATTTTAATAATAATTATTATTATAATTGTACTATTCTCATTATTTCCAATAAATGGCAATAAAAATACGAACGTCACCTCCACAAACTGTTTATTATCTTAAGAGTGGAACATGTTTCGGGATATCGCAGATCCCATTATCAGCCACCACAAAGTAAAAACAGATGCCAAAACTAACTAGAGGTCGAAGTTAAAAAATAGTAATATAAAACAGTCACAATGTAAAATAAAAACAATATTTCCATTTGGAAACACGTTACAAAACAAAAAACACTTATCACATAAGACTTTCTTATGTTATATAATATAGGAGATAAATATTTCTTTTAAATTATTTAATTTGTTGGATAAACTTTGGTTGTATATATTTACGAGCAACAATTGATTTCAACTGTTCGCTATACTGTCGGAAATTTAAATAAAGTGTATTTAATGATTCTTTCGCTTATAGCCATCAAATACGTTTGGTCTGAGTGACTTAGTCGCAGTTTCCTGCACTAGCACTTCTTGGATATCCTTAGCATTACCAATGAGTAACATAATAATCAAGGATTGATGGTTTCATAATAAGATACCGCATTTATTGTTTGACCTTGCGGCAAAACTCCAAAAATAGCTTTCCTGTCCCAGAAAACGGTACACCTGATTTTTCTGACAGAAATTGTTTGCAGACTTCAGGTTGTGGGTGATGTTGAATGGCGCCATTACATAGACTGTTGTTTGGATTCTGGCGTAACATAGGCCTTTTTCACTTTATCATTAACTTTTTGTACCAAGTCATCAGTAATGAATGAAGGTCGTCCACTTCATTCCCCGTCATGCACATTCGTATGGCTCATAAGTTGTCACGCATTTCCTTACCATACCATCACTCATAAACTTCACAGATCTGACGATGAATGTCAGCTGCTATCACGCGTTTAGCATTAAGAAACCGTATCACACCGCGTATTTCACAGTCGGCGGCATTTTTGATCGGAGGAGGTATTTTAAACATTCGTAAACAACTTTTTAGACTGCCGAATGAGTCCATAATGGCGGCTGTGGCTTGCCAACAGATAACGGTGCGCACTGCGTGCCGACCGCAGCGCTATAATGGCGGAATTCCAAAACGGTACTAATAAGTAATTTTAAACATGCCTCGTATTATAATTAGAGCTAGAATAATAATTATGAGTATATATGTTACGGGTAAAGTTAGATAAGCGAGTAAACCTAGGTTTACCCGGGTAAACTGCGAAATACCCAAGACGCTTGGGTAAAGTCCAAAATATATTTGGAATTGTACACGTTTCGGGCTTTACCCGGGTAAACCGCGTTCTATCCGTTTTCCCTTGGCTAAAGTTGGGTGTAGGAATTGGACATGGTGGTAAACATCGTATGGAAAAGTGAATGTAAGACAAAGTACAAGAATATAACTTAAGATCTTATTAAGCTATATCTGTGCTTGTGTAAAGGGTGTCAAAAAAAACTTAAATCTGTCAAAAAAGGACTTGTATTTACGCCAATGGTGTTTCGGAGATGAACAGCCGTTGTCAAGTGGATCTTATAGACATACAATCCCATCCAGATGGAGAATACAAATTTATCTTGGTATATCAGGACAGATACGTGCATTAAAATCGAAAAGGGCTGAGGAAGTTCCTAAGATCCTGATAGACATATTTTGTAATTTTGGCGCGCCATCTATACTACAATCGGACAACGGGCAGGAGTTCGCGAACCGTGTCATTGAAGCGTACGTAAAATAGTACATGGCAAAGCACGTCATAGTCAGTCACAAGGCAGAGTGGAAATAGCAAATCCAGATATACAAAATATGCTCATGACGTGGATGGACGATGAAAACTACTGTAGGCGATGGTCACAAGTTCTGCGATTTGTCCAATTAATGAAAAACAGGGCATACCACGATGGAATAAAACGAGCTCCTGACGCCGCCATGTTTGGGCATGATATTAAAGTCGGCCTATCCACATCAGCTTTTCCAAAAGTAACTATTGAGAATCTACGAACCGAAGAAGAACTTGAAAAGTCGTCAGGGAATTTGGTGTAGAAGAACAGCGTGAACAAGAACAATACGAAGACCAGTCTATGTATAGTGGCCCACAAATAGACAATCCGCAAGAAAATATTACTGAAGGTGACAATATGGAAGAGGTCGACAATAATTATAAAGAAAACGCCAATAATATAGAAACTTCAGAAAATCATACCAAATGTGCAGAATATGATGAGCCTAGTACAGAAGGTAATATAAGGTGTGAACTTTGCTTGTGCCAAACAAATATTCAGTCAAACAGAAGAGACGCAAAATAAATTTAGAAAATCAAGCAAAGAAGATGAACGTTTATCTAAATTGAAGTTCCCTCCATGTTCTGTTGGAGATACAGTGAGAGTGAAAATTTCAGACGTTAATCGAGGGAGGGGCGATTTTAGAAACATTCTCATGTCGGTTATCGAGAAAACCGAAGACGATTTTTATAAGCTAGCAAACGAGGAAGGAACAATAGAGGAAATGTTTTCCAGGAACCAATTTTCTGTGCGCAGTGAGAAACTTGTAGATCTGGAAAGTGTATCACCAGAAAAGAAGAGCTTACGTCAGCTTGCAAACGAACAATCACTTTTAGGAGGTCAAGGTTATAAACGATATAACTGTAAAACATGCATGACCAATAAATGTAAATGTAAAGCTATTGGAAATCTTTGCAACTTGAAATGTCACAGCAGCTTGGTGTCTTGTTTGTATTTGTTCAAACAAACAGCAAGCTGCTGTGCCATTTCAAGTTGCACTCGTGAGTAGATTACATTTAAGAGAATAGAGTTTTAGAATTCTAATTTTTATTTGTAAAATGTGTTTTTTGAATTAAATATGTTTTTCAAACATTAATGGCCTTGTCATTATGGTACATCCAACTTTAACTGTCATTCATCCACTTAAATTTAGTCTATTAACTGTCGGTTATCTTCAATATACGGTACAATGGCAGCAGACATGTTTCTAATCTCTAAGGCATCATCTTCAGTGCTTATATTTTTAGAACTGTATACATTTCAAAGTAGTTAACTCATTTGCGTAATTATCTCTAATTTATGTAGATATATTGTGGTCTTACAATTTAATACGAAATTTGGGTGGAAAAACCTTCTGTTTAAATTATATCATTCAGCACAAAGGTAATAATTTCTTTTTTTCTGTTTTTCATAATTAAGAAATAAGCAAATATTTATTAAACTTGCGAATAAATATTCAGAAATACAATGATGATTTGCTTTTTATTGAAGTATCAAAATATAATAAAATCAAAATAAAATTTTGATACTTCAATAAAACGCAAATCATCATGGTTTTTCTGAATATTTATTCACAAGTTTAATAAATATTTGCTAAATTCTTAATTATGAAAAAATTTAAAAAGAAAAATGAATTAATTACCTTTGTGTTGAATGATATAATTTAAACAAAACGTTTTGTCCCCCCAAATTTCGTATTAAATTGTAAGACCACAATATATCTACATAAATAAGAGATAATTACGCAAATGAGTTAACTACTTTGAAATGTATGCAGTTCTAAAAATATGTATAAGCACTGAAGATGAGAAGAATTGAAACATCTCTGCTGCCATTGTATATTGAAGATAACCTACAGTTAATAGACTAAATTTGAGTGGATGAATGACAGTATCATTTAAATCATTAAATTGATAATCCACAATATCATGGACTACTTCATTAATATTTAAAATTGTTTAACATTCAAATTAAATCCTACGTCGTGTTACCTGGTATGTTCCCAAACAAATTATAAAAAGGCCAAATAGCATTATTCTAGCCATTCTGCTCATATTTTTGGAACTAAAACACAAACCAATAATTTGACTATTACCGGTATGAACTGTTGTTTATATTTATATATGACGCGCCCGTTTACAGGCAAATAATCGATCCAATCCAATCCATCTTTTTAATTCCTTTTGAGCATATTTCAATTGTCTGTTGCACTTTTTAGAATTAAGACGTATCTGCCGAAGCTCTTGGGATTACGAACAAATATACACCGATTTTATCAAGATAGTGCACGTATATTATAAATAAGTACTTGAAGAATTAAATTTATCAATAAAAAAATAATTTATTTCGCAGAAAATATTAGTATCAAATGTATAGGTAACATACTTGGAATTTCCTATTTTTAATTTAATACTTTATTTAAACAGGCCGCAGCTTCCTCTCAAAGGCGTGTTATATAACTCTATAAATAGATTTATATTGAATTTGTAATAATTTTGAATACTGAGATAAGACTGGACTTTGGGACACTCCAACCTCGATCGAAAAAGTGTCAAAGGGAACACGGGGTTATTTCTATATGAATTTGGATAAATACATTATTTACGAATTGCTAAAGTAACAAGACTTTTAGTTATGTTGGAAATTTGTTTCACACTATCATGCTTTCACTAGACGGGCCGTTTCCTTGATCCACAACTCATCAGTGATGATCGGAAGGCAGTGTGACCCATTTTTTTTTTATTTCGCCACGGCAGAGAAATCATGATGACACCTAGGGAGTTGCTTACCACTTCCCTAGGTAGTGTGGGACTCTAACCCAAACTAAAACTCTCCTTTATCTTTGTAGTATGGCTCGGGAACCGTTCCTTTTCCATGTGCTCGTTTGACTGTCCTCTGTTGCTGTAGTCTTCTATTGTTGATTGTCATCTGTTGCTGTTGTCCTCTGTTGGTGGTGCCTAGAAAACACTCTGTAACATACTTTTAGTTAGTATAGTTAGGAATGGCTCGGGAACCGTCCCTTTTCCATGTCCTCGTTTGATTGTCCTCTGTTGTTGTATTCTTCTGTTGTTGATTGTGGTATGTTGCTGTTGTCCTCTGTTGGTGGTGCCTAGAAAACATTCTGTAACATACTGTTAGTTAGTGTATGGCTCGGGAACCGTCCCTTTTCCATGTCCTCGTTTGATTGTCCTCTGTTGCTGTATTCTTCTGTTGTTGATTGTGGTATGTTGCTTAGTTTAAGCTACTTTAGTGGACAATGTGTAGGACCGCATAATTGCTGCGTGTCATTCGATTAAGAACGACCCAGGTATGGTAAGTATAGATGGATCTGTGGCTGTGAGATAACATGCATCTCGCTGAAAAGGCCAAACTGCATGGATATTCCAACCAGCATCTTACAGATCAAATCAAATGCGTTTAAAACATTTTAAATATATTTTATTAGGTATATATTAGGCATATGTGAAAGGCCAGTTAAATTTTTTTTATTACTCTAAGCTCTGCAGCACTGCCTCTTTAACAGGCCACGAGCCGCCACTGTGTCCGAGATAGATGGATTTTCTGACTGGCGAATGATAGCAGACATAAAGTCAGCAAGCAGCATAACGAAAATATTAAAATATGTTTCGACTAAAAAAATCGACAGACAGAAATGATTTTTTTCATAATAAAACTAAAGCATCAAATTTTTTCTTTATCTACTTTCAATTTTCCTACAACAGGGGGCGCTAAAAACCATTCTAGCACCTGGGCGCTTTTATAGGTCTCGGCGTGGCCCTGTCTAGGGGTTTCTCAACGTGTTAGGTAATCAGTGCACATGCGACCTTTATTAAATTCCAACCAATGGTTGAAGTATTCAATAGAACTATTCGACGTTCGCACCCTTCTATGATTTTTCCATTTTCGTGTTAGCAACCAAATTTTTACAAATTGAATGCTGGTATCAAAGCTAGCCAGATATAGTTTTATAGTTAACCAGTAAAAATAAGCTTTGCTGACGCCATCTCTAGATCAGGCCGGAAACTTAGGCATTCCAAATACAAGCCTTCATAGTTTGGTTGCCTCTAACTCTAACACTACGGAGGAATCTATCAATAAATCCTGCAGTTCATCAGGCTTATAATTCGTTGGAATATGGAATTATTCACATCAGAATGTCATGTAAACAATATACAAAATAATAAAAGTATTTTTGTACGACCGACCTTTTTTGATTGTTTACCGTGTCAGTCTTTATGACACCAAGTGACATTTACTGGCTGACAACCCAAACACGACGGTAACTAACTCATTTACCGTTCAGAGAACGGTAAGTAATTTCACGACCCTATGTCATTGCCAATTTATACTGCCGTCGTTATTTTGAATTATCATATTTGCTATTTTTTATGTCATGTATTTGTCAGAACTTATTTAAATAAGTATTATTATTGAAAATGAGTGACTCTGAATGTGAATCTCTTGATGAAGCATGGAATGTTGGAATAACCGTCCATAAACAACACTCTGCTGCATCATGTAGGTATATCTAGGTTTTTGGGTCAATTTTGATAACACATCAACAACAAAAATCAAAAATTTAAAACAATGAGCATACTTCACATTTTTATTTGCCATTACACCACACAATACATTACAAATAACAATCATGATATAAAAATTTATTTAAATTTTAGCAACACATGCAAGGAATTCATTTCGAATATTCGCAGATCGTAGCAAGGCACTATTCCCCTCATTCTGAATACATTCCATAGAATTTATTGAAGCTTCACGTGTCGCTACATCAATATTGGTCGCAGCACTATTAAGTCTTGTTCTGTATTGACTTAACTGATAGTTTAAACAATTTCTTACGTACTGTGGCATATCAGGAACAGCATCTTGCTCACATTCGGCTTTCTTTGCATACAAAGTACTCTCCATTTCTTCAATATCTTTAAGGTTTGCGTCAGCAGTTGCAACAGTATCAGTTTCATAGCATTTCTCCAATAGAACGGCTAAAGAGTCTATTTCCTCTAAAATAGGTGTGGAGCATTCTTTTATATCTTTGTTTGATGCCTTAGCGCGCTTTTCCTCACTTTCGTAAACTTCACGGAGTTTATCTGCGGTATAATCCAATTCCAAAGTTTCTTGTTCAACAACAGCTTTGATGTATTGTTTAGCATTATCAATGGCGGCTTTCCCGACTTCAATGGATTGTTTTATATCATCATAAAGCTGTTTGAACTGGGCTTCTCTGGCATCGTCTGCAGCGTATGTCTGAAACAATGGAGTAGTACGAATTCATTTACATTTGCTTAAAAGTATGAATAAAAAGTATGATTTATTATAGGTAGGAGTAGTTTTATGACTCGTAATCTAATTACGAGTTGATAGTATACGAGTCGTTGCACAGTCCTCGTGATTAATATCTGGAGTAAACGAACCTTGCACCATTGTAAAGTAGTTTTCTAGCCTAACGTTTGGGCTTGTACCACCAATAACAAATGACAACACAAATCTGAGAGGAAACTAGATGGAAGTTAACCACTTGTGTTGACAAATGGTTCTAATAAACTCAGACTTTGGTCACTTTTGATATTTGCCCACATAATTGTGTTTAAAATTTCACCAGACATTCCCAAAAATTCAAATAAATCAGAAAAAAAACAATTATTTGATATTATAATTACAATTTTCTATCGGGATTATGAACTTAATTATATAGAAAATGAAATATTATTATTGTTTAAAACTGGAACGAAAATTAGAACATTATTATTTAACTCTTACCTGGTATGTCGCCAAAAAAATGAGAAAGAAACCGAAAACAATTTTAGCCATTCTGCCTATCTGTATTCAGCAAAAAGATGTTTGACTACTAATAATATGAAAATTTGATTCGCATTTATATACATATTATGACTAATTTAAATACAAATAATTATCCACTTAATCATATTTTTTTACATATTTCATTTGCCAATAATTTCATATTTTCTTTAAAACAAAACCAAAGCTGTCTAATCTAATCAGGATGATACTCCGAATACTTGAGAAAATTATTATTATCAATCAAAAAATAATTTATTAGATAGAAAAAGATTACCATCAAGTGATTTAAACACTCGATATTAAATTTGAATATAATAAGTTTATTAACTGATAAAGTTAATGGCGAATGCAGTAAATGGAATTTTATTTTGTGGAGTATCGACTTTAATTTCATGTACTATACCTATTAAGTTTAGAAGAGTTTATAAAATGCCTGTAATACGGATATACCTATATTAAGGTTATTTCGTGGTTGCGGGTTAAAATAACAAAGTCACTAAGTATCAACTTCCGGTATAACCGGAAGCGCTAAGCGGTTCGTATTATGATATTTGAATAGACCATGTAACGGAAAGATATAATTAAATAAATAAAATAAAAAATAAGAAGTATCAATTTAATGGAAAATTTATTATATTTATTTATTTAATTATTTAAAGAATGTACAAAAATCAATTTAATAAAAAAGGACAAGTTTCAAAATAAATTCATCAAAATTACAATATATAAAATCAGTGCTTACATTACAATTATCATCATCGCCGACACAGCTGATCTTTTGTTCACGTTATATAAAAAATGTTTAAAATTATATATACTTGATATAGGTACTAATAATATTAATTCGCGTTAAATAAACTATAAAGCTTAAGACACTACCCAACGGGGGGCTTAGTGCTTTTTATCACTAGTAAGACTCGACGTTCACTCCGGCAAGGTTCGAGAGAAGACCCCAAAAAAAAAGAGAGTTTTGTGGTTAGGGAACCTGGCAGAGCATTCGGACACATATGTGCTCCAACGCGGGGAGACTTCATGGTCCGAGCCGCCAAGTCTCCAACCACTCTCTTCAAACTTTACTACACCGAAGTGCAAATAAAAACCCCCTGTAACTTCCTGTTACAACAATATTTATAACTTTACTTTTTTACACTATTTCGAATATCGACCAATCCAATTGCCTATTCTTAGCGTCGGTCGTACCGTTTTTCTAGAAAAATATTAATCAGCAATTTTCTTTCTTGTCTATTTCTATATTAGAGTCATGAACTTGTATAAACTTTGATGAACTTTTCTAAATTATTATATCAGCGTAAAATACTTCTTATTTCGACCGGATGCAATATTTTTATTTCAATACACCGGGTGTGACAATACATATACCAAAATTTTCCAAATTCAATTCAAATTAGTCTCCGAAATATTTTAATGGGCCGTCACCATAGGACACCCTGTATGCAAATCTCCTCAATCCACGGATACTAAAGCTATGTTTGTGTAGAGAAACTGAACGTGTTGAGGCTAACTTGACTTCTTATATAGGAAATGGTAAAGAACTTACACATAGTGCTGACCCAACGCTGCTGCTTTTACATGAACCATCTGAAGATGCTGTTAATATTCTAGAAGCCTAAAAATAGATTTAGTCACATGTATAAAACGTAACAAAAAATAAATCTAAACCATAGCTAAAATCTTCTTAATTTGTTTAATAATTCATGTTATTGTATTGTTTAAATAACCTTTTTTTTTTGGCATTGATATTTTGTTTTGTTAGAAACTTTATCCAACCATTAGGTCACAGTTTATATACAGTTACTTCACCTCGTGTCGGCTCCTTTGTTACCTCTGTCTTAAAAGCAATTCGCCGAATTCGCCGCCGCTTATACATATACAGTATCGTATCTTATAGTATACAGGGTGGTCCAACGAAAAGTTTGCACCTAGCTTTTCTCTTTTTTTTGTAGTCGAATGCGAAAATGCTCGGACACGTCGATTTTGCTTTTGAGGGGGACACATTTTAAACATATTTTTCGATCTGCGCCTTTAACCCCCTAGCGGGGGTGAGTAACAACCCTAAAATTTTAAATGGAAAGAGGGGTCTAATGACATATCATTTGAAAGGACACAAAATTGTCTTTCTAATGATACCCTATTTGTCGAATTTTACTAAAACAGTTAATACGAAAACGACTTTAAAGACATTAAGCCGATAATTTTGGTATTAATGAGAAATACAAATAAGTTTTAATTATTGCGAGTGAAAACACCTGCAATCGTTAGTACATTCCAATGTTTGTTAGTTTTAACATTGCTTTGTAAACTAGCTGTTGCCCTCGAGGCACGAATAGCTCTCCATATTTAAGTGTAAAAGTAATAATTTTATGACCTTTTTGTCATTTATCTAAATTTTTGTTTTGTTTTAGACATCAGCTATTTTTTTTTTTTTGTATCGGGTTTTGTGCCTTTTTCTTCTCTTTGGAGGCACTATTTATACGCAGATATTTTATATTTCAGATCTAGGCCAAATTCTTGTACGCAAAATAATTGATTTTTTTTTAGTTTTATTATAAAATTTATTTTGCCCCCCTTTCTACTATTTACTACTATGTAAACAAAATTGTTATGCTGCATGTTGTAGGTTATCCGTTAAGTGGTTTTTGAGTTATCACGGATACAATTTTTTCCTGACCCTTTTAAAGAATTTTCACGGACGCCTATGGAACATTAATTTTTGTCGTGTATTTTTAACACCAATTAAACTAGTTAAATATAAAATTTTTTACATTTTAATTTTTTTTTTCATTTTACTCCTTTTTTTACTATTTACGAACGCCTATGTAAATAAAAATTTTATGCTGCATTTTTTAGGTTATCTTATATGAAAGCTATATATAATTAGCCAATTTTTCTGGTATATTTGGGAAACATTTTTTTTTCGTTTTTGACTCTTTTTTTAAGACTATTTTCGAACGCCTGTGTGAACTAATTCTTTTATGTAACATTTTTTAGGTTATATTCTATCACACCTATAAAAAATTATTCAATATTTCGGATAAGTTTAAGAACTATAATTTTTTTAAATTTTTGAACCCTCTTTTAAACCCCTTGCCTACGCTCAATGTTAATCGCCACCTATAAATAGCCTGTAGTATTTTCGTACCAAATGTGGTTAAAATCCGTTAAGTGGTTTTTGAGTTATCACGGATACAAATTTTTTCTGACCCTTTTATAGAATTTTCACGGACGCCTATGGAACATTAATTTTTGTCGTGTATTTTTAACACCAACTCAACTAGTTAGATATAAAAATTTTTACATTTTAATTTTTTTTATTTTACCCCTTTTTCTACTATTTACGAACGCCTATGTAAATAAAAATTTTATGCTGCATTTTTTAGGTTATCTTATATCAAAGCTATATATAATTAGCCAATTTTTCTGGTATATTTGGGAAACATTTTTTTTGGGTTTTTGTCCCTTTTTTAACACTATTTTCGAACGCCTGTGTGAACTAATTCTTTTATGTAACATTTTTTAGGTTATATTCTATCACAACTATAAAAAATTATTTAATATTTCGGATAAGTTTAAGAACTATGTTTTTTTAAATTTTTGAAACCTCTTTTAAACCCGTTGCCTACGCTCAATGTTAATCACGACCTATAATTATCCTGTAGTATTTTCGTACCAAATGTGGTTAAAATCCGTTAAGTGGTTTTTGAGTTATCACGGATACAAATTTTTTCTGACCCTTTTATAGAATTTTTACGGACGCCTATGGTACATTAATTTTTGTCGTGTATTTTTAACACCAATTCATCTAGTTAAATATAAAATTTTTTACATTTTAATTTTTTTTTATTTTACCCCTTTTTCTACTATTTACGAACGCCTATGTGAATAAAAATTTTATGCTGCATTTTTTAGGTTATCTTATATCAAAGCTATATATAATTAGCCAATTTTTCTGGTATATTTGGGAAACGTTTTTTTTTTCGTTTTTGACCCTTTTTTTAAACTATTTTCGAACGCCTGTGTGAACCAATTCTTTTATGGAATATTTTTTAGCTTATATTGTATCACAACTATGAAAAATTATTCCATATTTCGAATAAGTTTAGGAAATATATATTTTTTTATGTTTTGACCCCTTTTCCACTATTTACGAACGCCTATGAAAGTAAGTTATTCATGACACATTTTATAGGTTATATTCTATCAAAACTATCAATAACTAGTTAATATTTCTGCTATTTTTAAGAAATACGTTTTTTTTTAATCTTTTTTACCCCATTTTACACTATTTTCGAACGCCAATGTGGTCTAATATTTTATGTTCAATATTTTAGGTTATATTCAATTAAATGCGTAAAAAATTATGCAGTATTTCGGATAAGTTTAAGAACTATGAATTTTTTTAATTTTTGAACCCTCTTTTAAACCCTTTGCCTACGCTCAATGTTTCCCAAAATCTAATCAGCTCCTTGCCATGTCCAATAGTATTTTTGTACCAAATTTGGTTAAAATCTGTTAAGCGGTTTTTGCGTTTTCGTGGATACAGACAGACAGACAGACAGACAGACAGACATACAGACAGACAGACAGACAGACAGACATTTTTTTAAAACTACTTATTTATGTATAAAATGACCAAAAAGAAGTATTTCCGGTGAAATTAAAAAAAATTTTTTTTTCATGAAACTAATAGTCTCCATATATACATATATTACATATATGATATGGAGAGCTAAAAAAGTAAACAAGCTGTTAAATTGATTTATTAAAACGTTACATTAACAAATGTTGAAAATGTGACCCATTTGATTCCATACAATAATACAGATTTTGTTCAAATCTATTTCTAACATTTTGTAGCATATCAGGTGTTATGTTTCTGCACTCTTCTGTAATGCGTTGGCGAAGATCTTCTATGGACTCGGGCTTCGTGGCAAAACATTTATTTTTTAAGTGCCCCCAAAGAAAAAAGTCTAAAGGCGATAAATCCGGTGACCTGGCAGGCCATTCAATTGGGCCCCTCCTTCCAATCCACCGTCCAGGGAACCGGTCATCTAAGAACTGTCTTACAGGAGCCACATAGTGCGGAGGTGCTCCATCTTGCTGGAAATAAAGCCGATCAGCAGTATGATTTTGGTCATCTTCTATTATTTGTGTTATTAAAGGATCAATTGTGTCTTCAAGCATGTTTAGGTACACTTCACCAGTTAAATTTCCAGGAATAAAAAGTGGTCCTATAATATGATTTCCTAATATGCCACACCAGACGTTTATTTTTTGAGGATAATGGGTATGAACCTCACGGAATAAATGTGGGTTACTGTCATCCCAGTAACGGCAATTGTGCCTATTTACAGCTCCATTCAAATAAAATGTGCATTCGTCGGAAAAACAAATGTTAAATAATAATTGCGGATCTTCAATTAAACGCTGGCTCATTGCTTCACAAAATTGCAGCCTTCTATCAGGATCATCCTCATTTAGTTCCTGTACTAATTTGATTTTGTACGGATGAAATTTGTACGCTTTTAAAATTCGTATTATGGACGAACGGGAGACACCTGAGGCTTCAGCTAGTTGACGGGTACTTTGACTATGATCCATTTCAACATGCCCTAAAACAGCGACTTCCACAGCTTCATTTCTGATCGGTTTCTGCGGCTGGTGTTTTACATTACAGACAGATCCGGTATCTACAAACTTTTTAACTAACTTGCCAACGTACACATCATTCACATTTTTATCGGGATGTCTCTCATTAAATAAGCGAGCCGTAAGTCTAGCACTACTATTATTTTGAAAATAAAGTTTAACAATTTCAACTCGTTCTAGAATGGAATAAATCATTTTGTACGGTAAAAGTAAAATAACTTGAGAAGCAACCAAACTGAATCAATGAAAAGACTAAAATAAACGGTGTAAATTCTTTTCCTACACGTATCTGCAGTTTTTATTTCAACAAAAAACGCAAACGATTAGTGAGGAATTTAGTTCTGATAAATAAGATAGTGTTTTTGAAATCCCGTTTTTCTTCAAAGTAAATAATTTAGAAATGATTGTAGTTGTTTTCAGTCGTAATAATTAAAACTTATTTGTATTTCTCATTAATACCAAAATTATCGGCTTAATGTCTTTAAAGTCGTTTTCGTATTAACTGTTTTAGTAAAATTCGACAAATAGGGTATCATTAGAAAGACAATTTTGTGTCCTTTCAAATGATATGTCATTAGACCCCTCTTTCCATTTAAAATTTTAGGGTTGTTACTCACCCCCGCTAGGGGGTTAAAGGCGCAGATCGAAAAATATGTTTAAAATGTGTCCCCCTCAAAAGCAAAATCGACGTGTCCGAGCATTTTCGCATTCGACTACAAAAAAAAGAGAAAAGCTAGGTGCAAACTTTTCGTTGGACCACCCTGTATAGTATATATAGTAGCGGGCCAGAAATGTGGCTGGGATTGCGACGAGTCGATGCCGTTTTTAGCGTCTACTGACCCTTCTTATCTATAGTTATTATTCTATGATTAGGTATTTTTAAAGGGTTCAAAGTACTACTCTCTTAAAAGAGTTTGTTTTAGGTATAATAAGAATATGCCTGTATACTAAAATATTAATATTCGGTGCTTTGGCAAAAAATTATAATAATTAGATACAATAATAATAATACCTAATTGTGAAAACTCTTTTGAATAAATAAATAAATCTTTATTGTCTAACAGGTTTAAACCCAATTACAAGACAATCACAATGTTTCAACTTAAAAATAATTCTATTAGCTTATAGATATAAATATAACACCAAATACTACTATTTTTGATAAAGTAACTCAATTATTCCATCAACCCCGCTCAACAGCTCTTGAAATTTTTATGACCCCTTTTAATAGGTGACAAATATTTTCCCTAATTGGTGTAGAAATAGGAAAACATAATATTATGTTCAAATAAAAGTGATTTAGCAATAACATAATATATCAAATATTTACTTGACTCTTAAGTAAGAGTTGAAGGGTCATACTAGATATCAAACACTACTGAAGCATGTCAAAAGCTCACACGTTAATGAGTCTAGCCGTCAATTAGATATTATGGTATAAAATCGTTCTGCAGCAGTTCTGTAATGTGAATTCCGTTTTCACCACGAAACAATTGTGTTTAGTTGCAGAGAAATGTTCTGTAAATAATGGGTAAGTTCTACTAAATCAGATGCTTCAATTTTAGCTAATAATTAGAAATGTTTCTCAAAATTTAATATAGTGTTTGTTTAAAAAATTGATAAATTATAAATTGGAGAGAAAAGTTAGTTAGTTATAGGGAATAATTAAACACATATTTAATTAACTTATGTATATGGTGTTTGTGTTAAATTTCACCGAAGCATACCCTGTTGAAAATGCCAGATAGAACCATATAAAAAAAAATTTAATATGGATTAATACGGTTCATAGTGTGTATTTGAAACAGCAATTCCAAATTAAAAACATATTTGAAATAATTAGTATGAATCAGGATTGCCCACTAGAACCTGTTTACATCTAGAACGGATTTAATATGGTTTTATAAGCAAATCCAAATGCAAAAGCTATTGGGATTAATTTGTAGTTATCAGTTTCTATCAGGATTGCCCAATAGAACCTGTTTACATTTAGAACGGATTTAATATGGTTTTATAAGCAAATCCAAATGCAAAAGCTATTGGGATTAATTTGTAGTTATCAGTTTCTATCAGGATTGCCCAATAGAACCTGTTTACATTTAGAACGGATTTAATATGGTTTTATAAGCAAATCCAAATGCAAAAGCTATTGGGATTAATTTGTAGTTATCAGTTTCTATCAGGATTGCCCAATAGAACCTATTTACATTTAGAACGGATTTAATATGGTTTTATAAGCAAATCCAAATGCAAAAGCTATTGGGATTAATTTGTATTTATCAGATTCTATCAGGATTGCCCAATAGAACCTGTTTACATTTAGAACGGATTTAATATGGTTTTATAAGCAAATCCAAATGCAAAAGCTATTGGGATTAATTTGTAGTTATCAGTTTCTATCAGGATTGCCCACTAGAACCTGTTTACATTTAGAACGTTTTAATATGGTTTTATAAGCAAATCCAAATGCAAAAGCTATAGGGATTAATTTGTATTTATCAGATTCTATCAGGATTGCCCAATAGAACCTGTTTACATTTAGAACGGATTTAATATGGTTTTATAAGCAAATCCAAATGCAAAAGCTATTGGGATTAATTTGTATTTATCAGATTCTATCAGGATTGCCCAATAGAACCTGTTTACATTTAGAACGGATTTAATATGGTTTTATAAGCAAATCCAAATACAAAAGCCATTGGGATTAAGTTGTAGTTATCAGTTTCTATCAGGATTGCCCAATAGAACCTGTTTACATTTAGAACGTTTTAATATGGTTTTATAAGCAAATCCAAATGCAAAAGCTATAGGGATTAATTTGTATTTATCAGATTCTATCAGGATTGCCCAATAGAACCTGTTTACATTTAGAACGTATTTAATATGGTTTTATAAGCAAATCCAAAAGCTATTGGGATTAATTTGTATTTATCAGTTTCTATCAGGATTGCCCAATAGAACCTGTTTACATTTAGAACGGATTTAATATGGTTTTATAAGCAAATCCAAAAGCTATTGGGATTAATTTGTAGTTATCAGTTTCTATCAGGATTGCCCACTAGAACCTGTTTACATTTAGAACGTTTTAATATGGTTTTATAAGCAAATCCAAATGCAACAGCTATAGGGATTAATTTGTATTTATCAGATTCTATCAGGATTGCCCAATAGAACCTGTTTACATTTAGAACGGATTTAATATGGTTTTATAAGCAAATCCAAATGCAAAAGCTATTGGGATTAATTTGTATTTATCAGATTCTATCAGGATTGCCCAATAGAACCTGTTTACATTTAGAACGGATTTAATATGGTTTTATAAGCAAATCCAAATACAAAAGCCATTGGGATTAAGTTGTAGTTATCAGTTTCTATCAGGATTGCCCAATAGAACCTGTTTACATTTAGAACGGATTTAATATGGTTTTATAAGCAAATCCAAAAGCTATTGGGATTAATTTGTATTTATCAGATTCTAGCAGGATTGCCAAATAAAACCTGTTTACATTTAGAACGGATTTAATATGGTTTTATAAGCAAATCCAAATGCAAAAGCTATTGGGATTAATTTGTAGTTATCAGTTTCTATCAGGATTGCCCAATAGAACCTGTTTACATTTAGAACGGATTTAATATGGTTTTATAAGCAAATCCAAATGCAAAAGCTATTGGGATTCATTTGTAGTTATCAGATTCAATCAGGATTGCCCACTAGAACCTGTTTAAATCTAGAACGGATTTAAATGTAAATCCCTGTATATTATTATAAAAAAATTATAACTCTTCAATTTTGTTGAAAAACGTTAAGGTCTATAGTATTATAGAATTACTTACCTCTTCGTCGAATTAATTTTCATTTATTATTATTATTTTTTATATATGTCTAGAATTATTGTTTTAAAAAACCATAACTTTGGGATTTGTGGAAGCAAAAAACAGTCTGCACTCGGTTACATGTACTTTTTTTCTATTTTAAAATTACATGTCAATATTTATCTCAATGTTCACCTAAAACAAAATATAAAATATTAATAATACTTAATCGATGAGTAGAAACCAACCCAAAGATATCAAAATCATAATTCAATTATGTTTTATTTAGAACATATTAATAGTTCTTTGAGCTAACATATATTTTTTGTCATACATATATTATGTAAAATGATGAATACTAAATTTTTACGCGAAATTAATAATCATAATATACCTAATTATTTAATTTATATCAGGCAAGTGTCTAGTCTTTTAAAATCACCACACTGGCGTAGGCGTAAAGAAGTTTAAAGACGTCTTGTCTTGGGTTTCAATAATAATCTGATTATGGAAATGTTTTAGAAGATATATATTGTGAACTAAATAAGTAGCTATTAAAGTTTTAGGGCTCCATAATATATTGCGCGGCTAAGTTTAATGAAAATTATTTTTGGAATGTTATCATAAATAAGTGTTTTAGGTCATTTTCTACGTAAATAAGTACTTGTTGAACCAAATTTGGTAAACCATACTACTGAACATTTCTAAGTTCTGAACTTTTGGCAAAATAAAAAAAAACATAACTACCTAAAAATCTTACTGGGCTTGCCTGAAGACAGCAGATACACCACATAGCCACATAGTAAACTTGGTCTACATACGCGATATAAAATGAGTGCCTTAGAGAATCCCGTGAAAAGTGTATAAAACGGATAAAAAGTAAACCCAATATTTTTGTCGACTATAAAATACTAATAAAAAAAAAAGATGTTAGGACTTTTTTTATAGAAAAAATTATAACATAAAATTGTTATTGAATAATACTAACTTTCCGTTCCTCATGTCTTATTGTCTAAAATATCTTCACTCTCTACGTTTATTTCTTCAGAGGTTTCCGTATTCTCTTTGAATTATTTTTCATCCCATCTAAAAAAAATTTCAAGTCCATGACTAACTTTTTGTGGAAAAGTTAGACATTGGAATATTAAAATATCAGTTATGAAAATACTGTTAAGCAGTTCATTACATAAACAATCCTTTTATTTAATTGGTACTTACCACAGCTCTGCCGGGGCGCCCTATTAATATCGGATACCTTTATCCCAATCCAGGTATTTACTTTTGATAACTGGGTACGCATGGCGAATTCATCAGTCCCTTTTTTAATTAAATAAAATGTTGTAATATCTGAAAATGCAAAACGAATCAGTTCCATGTATTGGCTTCAGATATGCCATCTAAATATGCCCAAACAGAAATAAAATTTGAATAAATAGGCCATTCTTACAGCGAGCGGTGTACAATTTTAATAGCAAAGTAAAAAACAAATGTCACCACAAATATGTTTTATATTAACGCCTTTATAGAGACACGTTTCGAGAGTATAATACACTCATCATTGGCCTGCAGCAACCTAATGCTGGAAAACCTAACAATTAAACATTCACATTTCAATGCAGAACCTGTACTGGGGAGCATTTCAGAGTTTAAATGGTAAAACGTAAGTATTTACAATACAAACATTGTAATGTCCTCGGACAGGGTTCTTGTTAATTTTCCAGACTGAATAAAAGATATTATAATTAGGTGGATGAGACAGAAATGTACTTGAAGATTAATATTGAAATATAGAAAGAACAACAAATAAGTCCACAAACAAAACCTTAAATTGCAAACGTATAAGAATCATAGAACGGCAGACTTCTTATCGCACTGAATACAAAATTTGTTTAAAAACATTGCAAATAATAATAAATTAAATTATTGGTGTGGAAATAAAATAAACTTCCTGAATTGGTTTTTTTAACTTTGTGTCATAAGGAAAATCTGCCTCATGATCATAATGAAACCTATAAAACGGTAGCAAGTGAGAACCCAAAAGTTCTATTTTAGTCATGATATCAATGATACTTGAACGTTCAAAATTATACGGTTTTCAAAATACCAAAGCTACCTTCTAAGGAGAAACTGTGTTCTTGGTAAGGACCAAGAACACAGTTTCTACAAAAATAGCAAGCAAACATTTTATAAACTACTAAGTACTAGATGGATAAAGCTAAATAATATGATTTCACTCTTACTTAGTTTTGAAACAACGTCGAAGACATTTTTTGCAACCATTGAACATTTAATAACTCATTTGTTGCTTTCAGTTGTTCCCTCAAATTATTTAGTCTCATTGGCTTTCGTGAATTTTCTTTCAGAATTTCCTCTGGGTTTAACATTTTAATTTTTTAATTAATCCTAGAATGGGCCAAAACTGAATATTTGAACTATTAAACAACGGAATTCCGTCAATGTTAAAAGAAACTTCTATAAGATTTTCCAAATTTCCAATATATGTTTCCAACAACCGATTTTTTATGTTCGATTCTAATCCCAAGTAACAAAATTCTCCATTATTTAAAACATTTACAACTCTATTTCTAGGAGTCTTTAATATTGTCCTACTATCTAAGGGTAAGTTGGGGTGATGTTTAGATAAAAACTTTAGCATATCAGTAACAGCACATTTTGGAATGTTATGGTTTATAGTCCAGGGTATAACCCAAGATTTGAAATCAGTAAGAAAATCTGTATTTATTTCATTAAAGTCATTTATGGTATCCCTAACACCTGATATTATACTCAACTCATCTTCATCATAAATTGTATCTGTATCTACCTGATTAATTACATTTTTTTCTATTACACAATTGTTAGTATTATTAAAGCTGCTTCGAACAGTTTCTATATCATGTTGAGATTCCAAGCAAGAATTCGATCGAATTATCAAATTACAGACAGTATTATTATTATTTCTTACTTCAGCTAAAATATTATTTATGTCCTCCCGCACTCTTCGCTGCAATTGTCTTCGACCGACCACATTTTTAACTTTTCTTCCACTACTGTTTGGTTGCATTCTTAAGTCTTTGCGGTGCATGTTTTAACCAGACTTTTATTATGTTTTCTATGTCCTTTTGGGAACAGTCAGCGCAGTTTATTTTTATAGCTTCTGCAAAAGAGGGAAATTGAGAAATTTGTCAACATTCTCTAAATTAATGAATTCACTAGATATTTAAGAAGTAAAATTCTTGTTGATAAATGATTTAATTTAATTCATTTTATAATTTCAAATAAATTAAAAAAACGTACCAACAACTACGTCCTTAAGTAGACTATCGTTAAAAACTTTTTTGTTGAGACGTTTTCCATAAAAGCTGTAATGGCTGGCAATATCGTCACGAAGCAGTGTTTTTAACACGTTGTTAGTTTTATTCGTCAAATCTCTCCCTCCTATACTTGCTAAGTAACTAGCCTGAAAAAAGTAACCTATACCTCATGATAGCATATAAAGATTTAAATCTTACCAATGCACTGAAATTGTCGTTGTTTTTTAAAAAATCTTCTAAGAGACAAATTTCTTCTTCGTTCGTGCACGGAAAGTTGATCGGTAAATTTTCAGGAAGGCTTCTCTTGGGTATTTTTTGATCCTTGCTTAAATTTTCCACAAGGCTTAATATTTGTTTATTTTGTTGTTTTATGTGAATGACTGTATCAAGCAATTTCTTTAAAATGTCTAATGTACAAAAAAAAAATACATAAATAAAAACAACCTAGGTAGGTATCTAAAATTATACGCATTTTACCATTATCTTTTAATTGGTCGCTTCTCACATTTATGTTCTGGTTTTCACTAAAAAGTGAACATATGGTTTCAGAGTCGTCAACAGTATTGAATCGTAGTTTAGGTGTAGACCGCGGTGTAGACTGCAGTAAAACTTCCTTTACCTTTGCTAAAACAGTATAGCAAAAAATAAATTAATTCAATAACCTTATAGAGCATAAGTAGTTAGGTAGATATATATTTTTTAATTATAAGTCGTAGATAATAATAATTGACATTAAGTATAGATACCTGTAGATTTAAAATGTAGCTAATTAAATTCTCCCTACCTTTTACTGGATCTAAATTGGGTCTTTTTATTTTGCTTATTGTGGGCGAACATTCTACTTCTTCATCTGATTCGTTCAAATATCTTGCGGGACGCACTATTCGCCTCTGCATCGGTTTATAAAAAAGTTCATCTTCGTTATCACTTGGAAGTTCTGATGCTGAATTATATTCAAGCGCTTTTATTTTTTCTTTAGCCTTCAAATAAGTATCTAAAAACACAACAAGAAAAAAATTAAATTTAGTAGGTAGTTTACTATTTCAAAACCCGGAAAACTTAATTAAATTAGTACAACACAACAAGTATAGTAATGAAAAATTATTACGAGTAGTAGTAATTGCTGGTACCTACCGAATTCAAAATAACATTTATTAATTTCATATGTCTTCCAATCATACGAAGGTGACAACAATTCTTTGGCCGCCTTATCCAATTCCCATTGATGTTTATACGGCGGCCAAAAACATCTTGTTTTTTGTGGTGTTAACCATGTTTTACTTATGACGGCAATGCTTTCGTCGATTTTAAATTGTACACCAATATAAGGCATTTAGCTTAAAAATTAAATCTTTAATTTTAATTAGTGGAGTAACCTTCAGATAACCTCTACAATTTAGACGCGCAATTTCACTTCAGAGCTTTATCACCATTATTTAAAAGAAATGGAAAATACGTAGCACCTCCAACCATGTTATAATATTGTATTGCTCCAACCACCAAACCCGCAGTAAATAAAATACATTAAGTAAATATAAAATATAAAAACAAATGTAGGTATTCTCTATAAGAAACTTAACCACAAAATTTGCGAATAAACAAGAACAAAACAACGCATGCCGACGAAACGTAAAACTTTATCAACCAGTGTTGCCAGATCGAATTATAGCCTGATTTTCTAAAAAATTTTAACAAATGTGGAGAGAACCATTGTCTTAAAGACAATGACAGAACTCTTGATAAAATACGATAATCTAAACTAAACGTAGCTCATTGGCAACAATGCGGACTATGGAAAAGAAATGATAAATTTCAGCAATTTTGACTCAAATATTAGAGAAAGGTAATATAGTAGAATCGGTAATTCTAAATGTAGTAATAAATACTCGTTATGATTATCATATCATAAATGGCGGATGTATGTGATGTGTGATTTTTATGACACAAAAATGACGTGAAAAACACGTTTTATTTAAACGCAAAAAATGCCGTCATGAATATCACGTGATTAATTACGTCACTTTTTGGTCTATGACGTCGACGACGAGTTACGACCTTAAAAGAACGTCATTTTCACGTTAGTGTGTTAACTGGGTTATCATGTCATAGGCAAAACCAGGAGCAAATGTATGTTCATGCCAACGCAATTGTGACTCTTTGGATATACTTTGCCATCTTTTCTTATGTAAAAAATGTAATTAAATTTTGAATACCTATCTGTGCGTTAGTAAAAATTACTATGTATATAATTATGTATATAGGTAGGTAATATCAAAGATTAATGTCTTTGGTAATAGTGAAGACTATACCTCGGCAACACTGAGTATTAGTAAATGGTCAGCGTTGCCGGTTGTAACATAATAATTATTATTACAATTTTGCACTAAATCTGGTACTAAATTTGTACTGTAAGATGAATTTAATGAATCTGTACTAGGATTTTTTATATACTAAATTGGCCAACAATTGACCTTTTTTTCTTGGTGACGTAACATAATATGTTGTAAAATCTGAGCAGCTATAACATTATAATATTATGTTTAAGCATGTTATCGGCAACAGTGGATACGGTAAGAAAATCATAACTATTTTTTCAAAACACAAAAAACAAAGTAGTAGTTGTCTTTATAAAGACAATGACCTCACCTATCTATAGGGTTATTCTTTCGTAGTGATTGGTCTGAACAAGTGAGTGTGATTAAACTGAATGTGATTATACTGAACTGAATATTTGGCGAAACCGAAAGATCATCTTTTTTATGATTGTCTTTCACTTAACCTCGAAAACAACCAAATCTGCTCTGAAAACTGGAAAATTATTTCTTCCATGATATTATTATCCATGTTTTAAACTTTTACAATTTATTGGTTTGATTCGAAATCATATGCCAATTATTATCTCTCAATACTTTTAGAGGTTGACTGTTAACTGAACGAACTAACCGGTACCTAGAGGTTGATCAGTAAGCGGCAACGGGGGTAGGAATTTTAATCAGTTTGTTAGAAGTGACCGATGTCGAAACAATACGCACAATCGTGAATGAACTGACAATTTTCAGATTGTTCACTTAGTTCAGTACGAAAGAATAACCCTTACATTATTAATGTTTAGGTATATATTTTATTTTAATAACTTAAGACGCCGTGTTGTTTTATGCAATAATTTCTTAAAATAAGGAGCTCAAGAAATCTGCATTATTTAGGATAACGGACATGAATGAAATTTTTTATTGAATCCGTATTGAAACCAATCGCATCGTGGAAATTCTTATTCAGCAATTCTATATTAAACGCAATTGAAATAAGCAGTTTTATGCCGCATAAAAACTAATTCAAACTGATAAAACCAAATTAAACATTTGATTTGGAATACCTTATTGAAACCAATAAATTCCAATTAAAGAATTTCTTATTAATCCATATTGAAACCAATTCGTTCCATGGTAATTTTTATTCAGTACTTCCATATTAAACGCAATTGAAATAAGCAGTTTTATGCCGCAGAAAAGCTAATTCAAACTGATAAAACCAAATTAAACATTTGATTTAGAATACCTTATTGAAACCAATAAATTCCCAATAAAGAATTTCTTATTAATCCATATTGAAACCAATTCGTTCCATGGTAATTTTTATTCAGTACTTCCATATTAAACGCAATTGAAATAAGCAGTTTTATGCCGCATAAAAACTAATTCAAACTGATAAAACCAAATTAAACATTTGATTTGGAATACCTTATTGAAACTAATAAATTCCAAATAAAGAATTTCTTATTAATCCATATTGAAACCAATTCGTTCCATGGTAATTTTAATTTAGTACTTCCATATTAAACGCAATTGAAATAAGCAGTTTTATGCCGCATAAAAACTAATTCAAACTGATAAAACCAAATTAAACATTTGATTTGGAATACCTTATTGAAACCAATAAATTCCAAATAAAGAATTTCTTATTAATCCATATTGAAACCAATTCGTTCCATGGTAATTTTTATTCAGTACTTCCATATTAAACGCAATTGAAATAAGCAGTTTTATGCCGCATAAAAACGAATTCAAACTGATAAAACCAAATTAAACATTTGATTTGGAATACCTTATTGAAACCAATAAATTCCAAATAAAGAATTTCTTATTAATCCATATTGAAACCAATTCGTTCCATGGTAATTTTTATTCAGTACTTCCATATTAAACGCAATTGAAATAAGCAGTTTTATGCCGCATAAAAACGAATTCAAACTGATAAAACCAAATTAAACATTTGATTTGGAATATCTTATTGAAACCAATAAATTCCAAATAAAGAATTTCTTATTAATCCATATTGAAACCAATTCGTTCCATGGTAATTTTTATTCAGTACTTCCATATTAAACGCAATTGAAATAAGCAGTTTTATGCCGCATAAAAACTAATTCAAACTGATAAAACCAAATTAAACATTTGATTTGGAATACCTTATTGAAACCAATAAATTCCAAATAAAGAATTTCTTATTAATCCATATTGAAACCAATTCGTTCCATGGTAATTTTTATTCAGTACTTCCATATTAAACGCAATTGAAATAAGCAGTTTTATGCCGCATAAAAACTAATTCAAACTGATAAAACCAAATTAAACATTTGATTTGGAATACCTTATTGAAACTAATAAATTCCAAATAAAGAATTTCTTATTAATCCATATTGAAACCAATTCGTTCCATGGTAATTTTTATTCAGTACTTCCATATTAAACGCAATTGAAATAAGCAGTTTTATGCCGCATAAAAACGAATTCAAACTGATAAAACCAAATTAAACATTTGATTTGGAATACCTTATTGAAACCAATAAATTCCAAATAAAGAATTTCTTATTAATCCATATTGAAACCAATTCGTTCCATGGTAATTTTTATTCAGTACTTCCATATTAAACGCAATTGAAATAAGCAGTTTTATGCCGCATAAAAACTAATTCAAACTGATAAAACCAAATTAAACATTTGATTTGGAATACCTTATTGAAACTAATAAATTCCAAATAAAGAATTTCTTATTAATCCATATTGAAACCAATTCGTTCCATGGTAATTTTAATTTAGTACTTCCATATTAAACGCAATTGAAATAAGCAGTTTTATGCCGCATAAAAACTAATTCAAACTGATAAAACCAAATTAAACATTTGATTTGGAATACCTTATTGAAACCAATAAATTCCAAATAAAGAATTTCTTATTAATCCATATTGAAACCAATTCGTTCCATGGTAATTTTTATTCAGTACTTCCATATTAAACGCAATTGAAATAAGCAGTTTTATGCCGCATAAAAACGAATTCAAACTGATAAAACCAAATTAAACATTTGATTTGGAATACCTTATTGAAACCAATAAATTCCAAATAAAGAATTTCTTATTAATCCATATTGAAACCAATTCGTTCCATGGTAATTTTTATTCAGTACTTCCATATTAAACGCAATTGAAATAAGCAGTTTTATGCCGCATAAAAACGAATTCAAACTGATAAAACCAAATTAAACATTTGATTTGGAATACCTTATTGAAACCAATAAATTCCAAATAAAGAATTTCTTATTAATCCATATTGAAACCAATTCGTTCCATGGTAATTTTTATTCAGTACTTCCATATTAAACGCAATTGAAATAAGCAGTTTTATGCCGCATAAAAACTAATTCAAACTGATAAAACCAAATTAAACATTTGATTTGGAATACCTTATTGAAACCAATAAATTCCAAATAAAGAATTTCTTATTAATCCATATTGAAACCAATTCGTTCCATGGTAATTTTTATTCAGTACTTCCATATTAAACGCAATTGAAATAAGCAGTTTTATGCCGCATAAAAACTAATTCAAACTGATAAAACCAAATTAAACATTTGATTTGGAATACCTTATTGAAACTAATAAATTCCAAATAAAGAATTTCTTATTAATCCATATTGAAACCAATTCGTTCCATGGTAATTTTTATTCAGTACTTCCATATTAAACGCAATTGAAATAAGCAGTTTTATGCCGCATAAAAACGAATTCAAACTGATAAAACCAAATTAAACATTTGATTTGGAATACCTTATTGAAACCAATAAATTCCAAATAAAGAATTTCTTATTAATCCATATTGAAACCAATTCGTTCCATGGTAATTTTTATTCAGTACTTCCATATTAAACGCAATTGAAATAAGCAGTTTTATGCCGCATAAAAACTAATTCAAACTGATAAAACCAAATTAAACATTTGATTTGGAATGCCTTATTGAAACCAACAATTCCCAAATAAAGAATTTCTTATTAATCCATATTGAAACCAATTCGTTTTATGGTAATTTTTATTCAGTAATTCCATATTAAACACTATTCATTTTAACCTATTAAATCCGTATAAAACCCACTTTGTTTTGAATCTGTAATGCCATGTTAGATCTAATCATATTTAAAACTTATAGAGACCAATACAATTCCATTGATGTGTTTTATATGTATATCCAAATAAACCCAAACCATATTGAATCATATAAGATTACTATTAAAATAACATAGAGCTTGTCAAAGCCAGATTAAAACCTACATTCACTTATAGATACTTATAGATCCAGATCAAGTTTTAATATGATTCTATACGGTATTTTCAACAGGGTAATGTGGTTAATATAATGATTTGCTTCGGTGAAAAGGAAATGTCTGGTTCTTACTGAATTGTATGACTCAATTTGTGAAATAAACTCGTTTAGTTTAAAATATGAATATGGATGATATTTAATAATAATAATAATAAATGACTTTATTGTGATTATAATTTTTACAATAAAATACATTATCAAAAAAGGCGAAGTTGCGGCACAGCCTCTTATCTTAACCGTACACGGATGAAAAGAAGATCAAACATTAACTAAAATAAAACACCTACATCAATTATTTACAAAGAGGAAAAAAGAAAAGCGAAACGAAAAACATTATACATGTCAGTAACCAATCTTCATATTTACAAAAGAAAACATTACAAAAACTAAAGCATTTGCATCAATTTACAAAATGAAATGAAATTAGAAACATTATACATATCTGTAACAAACTTACATATTTACAAAATACATCAAATTGTACAACCCATACACATTCATAAATTTAATCACTGCCAGGAATCAAAGTCAGTAAATGGCCCGTAAACGTTCTACCACATATAATAGTCTTGATATCATTGGGCAATCAGTTATACTGGGTGGTCAATTTATCTTGAGACAGCCTTATTCAAAAACGGCACATTTTTTGGAAAAAAAATCAAATAAACGTTGTTTGCTATTGTGGGGCAAATGCAGTGGTGGTATCCATTTGCGAATTTGACAATCGTTTCAAGGCTATCTCAAGGTTAACTTTGGTTTTTTAAATAGAAACGTATATTTTTCATTACAGAATCGTATCTACAGAAAAAAACAAATAACTTTTGTTAACAACATTTTTTTATTCCGATTGAAATAATGTCAGTTTTTACAACATTTATTTGCTATTACACGAAAGCAAAAGGTCTCGACAAAACCTTGAAATTTATGATGATAAATGCTCAAAATGATGACCTCCAACTTCAATGTACTTATCAATTCGCTTTATGAAGGATTCCTGACTCTGAATAATATTCTCTCTGGCCACATTTCTAATGCGTTCCATCATATTTTCCGGTGTAGTTGGGGCGTTCTGATAGACTGTTTGTTAAAACGTTATTTGTTTTTTTAAAGAAAGATATATGTTTCCATTAAGAAAAAACGAGTTGACCTTGAGATAACCTTGAAACGGATGACAAACTCGCCAATGGGTGCCACCATTGTTTTTCCTTCACAATACACACACAACTTTTATTTGAACTTTTTTCTCCGGAAAATGTGGCGATTTTAAGATATAAGGCTGTCTCAAGATAAATGGACCACACGGTATAGTTTATTATTATAATACAGTATTATAGGAGGGTGGCGCTATCACATTCTCATTGCGGGTACTAACAGGATGTGCCAGCGCACGAAACTCAATCTTGCTATACAGATACCCCGGCGGCGTCCCTCTCAAAATAATTTTATTGAACATTACTAGAGAGTGCATTCTCCGTCGCTGCTCCATATTCAACCATTTTAACTCTCTTCTCTTTGCAGTTATTCCATGTTCCCTTCTTCTAATGCCCAGATATTAGGCGAACACAAGAATTTTGCATCAGCTAAATCCTATGAACCTCCGTACTAACAAGGCAAGATCCATACACCACATCACCATAATTAAAATGAGAAAGTACTAAGGTATCCCATAGCAACCTCTTCAAAGACGAATCTAACAGTTTCCTTTGACCAAATATTAGTTTTACATTGATGAAAGTTCTTTTGACACATGCACCGCCATGTTCCCTAAATCCTAATTCATCTCATTATACCTACATCAATATGATACACGGACACGACACCACTACAAAGAGATATTCGCAAAAAAAAATTTATAGGTCAAAGGCATTCGGATTATATAGCCCCTCGCTTCTTCAACTTATTATCTAATAAAATAAAAGAAAATAGCGGTAGATTTTTCATTTTTAAAAGAGAAATCTTTTTCTGGATCCACAAAAATAGATCAAAAATTCATGAAATGGTAAACTAGGTAGAGCAATTGTTTTAACTTGACTATATCTAGTACTTTTCCCGAAAACTTCTTGCCCTTAAACAATTAAACAATTTTGCCCTTAAACATTTCGCACTTTTTATAAACTATCTCAATTTAAAATTGTTTGTTGTTTGTTAACTTGAGTGGAATTAATCTTTACTTTGTTGTTGTTACCTTTTAGAAACTTAAATTTATTCTCAATCTTAAGCGGGTAGTACGAGTATTAAGCTTAAAATTGTATGTTTGTACGTTACTTAAGGTACCTATCATCATGTACTTATAATAATTGTAAACCGACTGACGATGACACACAAGTTTTACTTAAAACTTACGCGTCTAATCTTAAGTAAGTCAAATTATTGTAAAACATTATTTTATATGTGCAAATAAATACTACTACTACTACTACTACCTATGTCGAGCCTTTCTTGGTCCCAAAAGCAATAGCTGCGACTTGTTGGGATTCAGGTGCAGACAATGCCTAGTGACGTACACGTTTTTCCAAACATTCCGTGTATCAAACGAATAGTATATTTCCGTGTCATCCGCATAAAGATGTGCTGAACAATGTTCAAGCACTCTGGTCATTTGAGAGGTGTATATACTGAATAAGATACGACCCAGTATAGAACCTTGCGGGACTCCATTACGCAGCGACCGGCGAGCAGACACACTATTTCCCAAACAAACAATCTGATACACAGACAATAAAGACACGGCCGACTCACCAAAAGCCAGATACCTTATTATTTCGCCCCTAGCCCGTGGTCTAGTCGGTCAAATGCTTTGGAATAGTCCAACGTTATCAGAACTGTAAATTTTCTATCATCTGCTTCATGGAGCGTAGCGTTTAGCGAGCACGTGCACACGTTAAAGTATTTTGCTCCTGTAGTTTTCCGATTTTTCAGTGGTTTTAAGTGTTTGTTTAAATTTGTGAGTGATAGAAAAGAGAACGGCACAATCTTGTGGGTTCATTACGGTTGCGATTGCGTTGTGACTTTCCGATTTTTTATTTATTGAGTTTATTCACAATTTAAATATTTGTACTTGCTGAAGTGTGCTAGTGCCTATCCAAAGTACCTGCATTTTTTTTTTTTTCTTGTATGGATCGGTGTGTTTGTTATCAGCGGTTTATTCTTATCATCGATTTTTTCATCATTTATTCATTTTCGTGTACTGGTATTTGAGCCTGCTTAAATACCGGCTGTTCATATGATGGAATCTACAGTGTGTCCAGTATGTGAGAGATGCGTTTCCAAGAACCAGAGAGCCGTGGAGTGTGCAACATGCTGCTCTTGGATCCACAAAGGCTGCACAAACCTTCCAATGTCTGATTTTAATAAGATTTACGCAGGATTTGTAAAAAGTGGCTCTCACAGTTGGGAATGCCATTTGTGTAAAAAGACCGATGTCCGTCGAATTTCGCTGGGTAACCGCTCAATTGCTGGCGTTCAATCGGGTAATGATGCATCTGCTGCTGCAGATGCTGGTGATGCAGGTCATGACATAGTCCTGGTTTCTTCGTTTAACGAGGTTCGGAAACTTGTTCAGCAGGTGCAATCTAAGAAAAATATTAGCATGACAGATGCAGTTATGGTGATGTCGAAGATGTTGAATGTCATGATGGAGCAATCCAACGTGCTGACCGAGGTATTGTCTGAGATTAAGACCCTTAAGGATGAGAAAACAAACAAACTGGCTGAACTTGACCATAGAATTGCTGAATTGGCGACTGAGATTGATGACATCCGTAGATCGGGCACAGTTGTTGCTGGTGGTGGCTCTGCGGCGACAAATTCTGATAACTGGTATGAGGAGATTCAGGATAGATTCGAAAGGTCCAGAAATATTATGGTTTTTCAGTTGAAGGAGAGTCGCGATGCCAATGTCTCGGATAAGCGTGATCATGATAGATCTAAACTGGCGGAGGTTTTCAATGCTATGGAGTTTAATGTAGATGTAAACAATCTTAAAATGTTTCGAATTGGCAAATTGTCTTCGGATGACCGTGATCGTCCACTAAAGGTGATTCTCGGCAGTGATGGGTTGGTGATTGAGTGTCTTAAGAAGAAGAGAGCGCTTCGTGACAGTGGTATTGATGTGCGTATATCTGCTGATCGCACGCCGGATCAACGACGACATTTCAGGGAATTACTCGAGGAGCAGCGACGGCGTAACTCTGAAGGTGAGGATCTGGTAATCAGATATAGCCGAGGTGTGCCACAATTGATTAAGTCAAAAAACGATCGGGAGCGTCTGAGGCAACATCCAGCGGCTTAACTTGTTATTACCAAAATGTTCGAGGGATTCGTACTAAAACACATGAACTTTATCTTTTTGCTTCTGTTGGTGATTTTGATGTTATTGCATTAACTGAGACTTTCCTAAATAATAATATCTGTGACAGTGAGCTCTTCCCTGATGACGTATATCAGATCTTTCGCAGAGACAGAAATCTGAATGTAGTAGATAAAAAGGATGGTGGTGGAGTTCTACTGGCCATCAAAAGTTCCATTCAGGCTCAAGCAATTGACTTTAATGAACTATTTTCTATTTTTCCACAGATTGATATTGTTGGTTTAAAATGCAGTTTAGATTTTAGAGCTTTTTATATATTAGTTGTATACATACCACCATATATATCTCTTGATATTTTTGAAATGTTTTTTGAGTATCTTGAAAGAGTTTGTATTTTGTTTGACAGCAAAATGTTGTTAATGGGAGATTTCAATGTTAGTAACTACATATACAGTGATAACGCTGGTAGTAAAACATATTCCCTAAATAATTTTATTAATTCTTTTGGACTAATTCAGTGTAATAATATATTAAATAGTCAAGGTAAATTACTAGATCTGGTTTTCGCTCCATGTGATTGTGAGGTGATTAGAGATAGAGTTTCATTTGTGGCGGAGGATGCGCAATATCATCCTGCTCTTAATGTATATATAAAAGAATTTTATTGTAGGGAGGCACAATTCAAAACAAATATTAGTCAAGGAAATTACAACTTCAAAAAGGCAAATTATCCTGCTCTGTATGAGGCGTTACTGACTCATGATTGGTCATACTTGGAAGAGTCTAATAACGTCGATGTAGCACTTGATTCTTTCTACAACGATATTTATGGTAAATTTGATAATTTCGTGCCGCTGTTTAGGAATTTTAGTCATCAGTATCCACCGTGGTACACTTCCATTATTATTCGAAATATTAAACTTAAAGCCAAATTGCATAATAAATACAAAAAAACCAAATTGTTATCAGATTACAATAAGTTTAGCGATATTAGGAAAACTATAAAATTCCAGATTGCGTCTGCGTACAGGGACTACATACTAAATACAGAGAATAATATTGAGCGTAATCCTAAGGCATTCTGGTCTTTCGTCAATAGCAAACGGCAGCAAACTCGTATCCCAGGCATAATGAACTTTGAAGGAAACACTTTTGATGACCCACAGTCTATAATTAGCATGTTTGGAGTATATTTTGAAAGTGTGTTTGTTAAATGTAATGATGACAGTGATTTTGGCGATGTGTCTTGGGATGGCGTTTGTGGTAACGATATAACTTTTGATTCTATAGATGAGAGTGAGGTTATCGAGGCTGCTAAGAAACTCAAAAATAAACTTACCTCTGGGCCAGACGGGATACCATCTTTTTTTGTAAGAGATACTATTGTAATTCTGTCCTCGCCATTGTGTCTTATATTTAATTTAATTGTTAAGAACCATACATTTCCAAAAGTATGGAAATTCGCTAAGGTATGTCCAGTATTTAAGAAGGGAGATCGCGCAGATGTGAGCAACTATCGGCCAATATCGATTTTATCGAATTTCTCAAAGATACTTGAAATAGTCCTATATAACCGTATATACAAAATTGTCAAGTCACAGTTGGCCGATTATCAACATGGTTTTATTACACAGAGATCTTGTCTTACTAATTTAGCAATATTTACGCAGATTACATCTGAGATATTGGATGAGCATGGACAAGTTGACGTTATTTACACTGATTTCTGCAAAGCATTTGACACTATAGATCATCAAACTTTAATTAGAAAACTTCCAAAATTTGGCTTTGATTTCGGTGCTGTCCTTCTGATTCAGTCTTATCTGCATGATAGACATCAGTTCATATCTTATAATGGTTTTAATTCCATCGATTATTTGGCCACATCTGGGGTTCCACAAGGATCAAACTTGGGACCTCTACTTTTTCTTCTCTTTATTAACGACCTTGGCGAGTCCTTGATTTGTTCTAAATTGATTTTTGCCGATGACCTTAAGATATTTAATTCTGTGGATGGTATCAGTGATTGTGATGCGTTGCAGATGTGCCTTGATTCCATAGGGGAGTGGTGTACACTCAATAGGATCGCTCTTAATCCGGCCAAATGTAGTGTTGTTACATATACGAAGAAACAGTGTCCCATTACTTACAACTATAATATTGATAAAATACAATTACAACGTTCTGACTCCATCAATGATTTGGGAGTGCTCTTTGATTCTGCCTTAAGTTTTAAGAGTCATATTTTGAAAAAGATATCAGAGGCGTCTAGGGCATATGGTTTTATTGTCAGAAATGGGAAACACTTTAAAAATATTAATACATTGAAAATGCTTTATTTTTCCTACGTTCGGCCAAGGCTGGAATATTGTTCCTTGGTATGGAATCCATACTATGATAGTCATAGTGTATTGATCGAGAAAGTTCAACGTAAATTTTTGAAGTATCTTTGTTTTAAAACGGATGGCATATATCCCACGCGAGGACTCCCTTATGATTATTATATTGACAGGTTTGATGTACAGAGTTTGTTAGTTAGAAGGAGCTTAGCATCTGTAAGCTTTTTGCATAAAATGCTTCACAATCGCATCGATTGCCCGGATCTGCTTAAAAGGTTAAATTTTATGGTGCCAAGAGCGACTGCAAGGCGTATGCATACTTTTCATTGTGATAGAGCCAATACTAATGTTTTGTTGAAATCTCCCATTCATACTATGTGTTTAACTTTTAACTTGATCGACCAGCACTGTGATATTTATAATGATTCTTTAAGTCATGTGTTGTCATCTGTTGAATTGCCCTTGAGAATTGCGGGGAACTATAATGTGTGACTAGTTGGATCGTTCTGCGGATAGTTTATATTGATTTTATATTGATTTTGGAACGAGTTGTATATTGCTGTATGATTATTATTACTATTATTATTTTGACGTGTGTATATTACACTTTTTTGTACATTGTTCTGTAAATGGTTATTATACTGTAGAACAATAAAGCAATTATTATTATTATTATTATTATTATTATGGAGCACATCATCCAACACCTTCAACAGTACACTTGAACAACTGTGCTCCCGTCGGAACCCTGAGTGCGTATCAGGCAAAAGCCTGTTCTAAAGAACAGAATACGTTCCAAAAATCTTAGAAACCTCAGGTAGCACACTAACAGGCCGCAGGTCGCTCAACGACGCTGGTGAATGACTCTTAGGAACGGGTGTTACGTTGGCTAATTTCCAACAAGCAGGATAGTTGTGAGTTTCAATAGAATAATTTACTATGTGCAACAGAACAGGAATGATATGAGGGTAGCTACGAGTTAACATATCAACACTGATCCCATCACTGCCCACCGCATTAGATTTAATCCTCGCTAAAGCATTCAGTACATCCTCAGTATCAACCAACTTGAATTCAAAGGCTACATTATCTCCAACACCGTGAGAGCGACAACATCCCGTTTTTCAGGGGGGTCGAAGAGTAACGGCTTGTGGAGAAACCCTCCTTAGTTGATAGGAGACTTCAATCAAGTTAAAGATCTCTCTTGGTTATATAATGCTTTCGAGAATTTCCTGTTTTTCAACGAATATCTGAGCTAAAGTGAAATAAAAATAACTACAGCAATATATTTTACGTAACAAAATTTATTATATCATAATTATTAACAAATTATGTAGAATACCCAAACTAATTTATACAATTTTTTTAGCATTTATTATACATCTGATTAGATCCTTTTTCAAGTTTCTAGAAATATTAATTGCTTCTTGGGATTGATCATGTACACATGTTGCCGCGTTCGTAGCAGAGGCATGTGTAAGTTCTTTACCGTTTCTCACAGAAGAAGACAAAATATCGTTAGCTCGTTGGAGTTCCCTATCTAAACATTGTTTTACTGCTCGTGGATTTTTGGGATTCCTACGGATACAGTTATCTCTATTGATTTGGACACTTTTCCATAATCGTCTTAATGCTTCAAGTTCACGTTCAGCTTGCTCTAAACTAGCATTATCTCTGCATCTCTCGAAGAAATCTACTAGGTCATTGGTACCTGTGTTAGCTCTGTCAATGCACCTACGTATATTTTTATTTTTTCCGGATTTAACTTCAACAGACTGAATAAATTCCTGTAACTCTCTGATGATGTCGTCAATTTGATAGTTAGCTTCTTTGATTAAATCTGTTGCGTATTTAGACACGCGCTCCAAATCTGCTGCAGCAGCTTTAACTGCTTTAGATATTTCCTTGTCAAGTTTTAAAAATCGTTCCTCAAATTCTCCACTAGTTGTTTCGATAGTAGCCGATACCTGATGAAGAAATTAAATTGAAGTAAAATTAAATTTTCAATTATTGTGTTTTGAAAAATTTTTAGTTTCTAAGTTGTTCATCAAATTATCACTATTCCATTTTACTAAAAATTAAAAGGATATCATGTCCGTAAATATAATAAATGAAAAATAATTTAATGACAAGGCGGAGTATAGTGCTGGTTTTACCTACACAAGGAATTTTATTTAATTTAGCAGGGCTCCAGTCTAATTCAATAGAATCAGACCGAGGCATGGGTCGACAGATACTGACGAATTCGTTTCGCTCTTGTTATGAGCTCGTCAGAGTACCATAGTCGTTGCCGATCTACAAATATCAGCCTGCATTTAAGCACAATAGGATACACAACAGTAGACACATATAAACACGTATCATCTACATGTACATAGTAATGCATATCCTAAAGTGCTGGTTTTACCTACACAAGGAATTTTGTTTAATTCAGCAGGGCCCCAGTCTAACGATATGCATTACTATGTACATGTAGATGATACGTGTTTACATGTGTCTACTGTTGTGTATCCTATTGTGCTTAAATGCAGGCTGATATTTATAGATGGGCAACGACTATGGTACTCTGACGAGCTCATAACAAGAGCGAAACGAATTCGTTAGTATCTGTCGACCCATGCCTCGGTCTGATTCTATTGAATTAGACTGGGGCCCTGCTAAATTAAACAAAATTCCTTGTGTAGGTAAAATCAGCACTTTAGTCCGCCTTGCCATTAAATTATTTTTCATTTATTCCATTTTACGCAACAACGTTTATTTTAAAAAATAATTTTTAATAAACTCTTACAGTTACATTTCTGACAATTGTGACGAAAATGCCAAATGGTGTTCTACGTTAGAATGTAATTTGCTGGTGATTTCGTTTCTATCAAAATGGTTAAATATTAAGTAAATACAAAAAAGATTGAATGATAAAATTAATCATACATTTTTAACAATGACACCGAGTTGAATATACTCAACATTGACGAAATAACTCATTAACCTGGCCTGATTTCAATATTTGGATTTTTGAGAATTTTAAGTGGTATCTATACCTACTATGCAAAAGATATGTTGGAGATAAATAAACTGGCTTAAATCCTGGTATAATGGCTTTAGATACCATATATTAGGTCACTCGAATATGTCCGTAGGATGATACATAGATGGCGATACTAGAATTATTTCCATATGATTTTTATTTAGTAACCCTCAAACGATGCGTGTATAAATTTGACAGCAATCTGACTATTGATTCGTTCATTTTGTATGAAGCAACTGTTGTTGGATTTGGCTCGTCTTGAAACACCCATACAGTCGACTGCTGTTTACTTTCGGGCTCATACGGATTAATCCACGATTCATCACCTGTCACGATGTCATAGACGTGTTTCGAAGCACTGCGATCGTATCTTTCGAGCATTTCTTTCGACCAATCGACACGAGCCTTTTTTTGCGCAATTGACAAATTGTGTGGGATCCAACGCGAACAAATTTTTTTGGCAGTCAAATGTTTATGCAATATTGAATGTATGCTGGTCCCACTAATGCCTAAGGTTGTCTCAATCTCTTGATAGGTCTCATGACGATCTTGATTCGCGCACAGCATCAATGGTTTTCGGAACAACATCTGATTTTGGACGACCTTCACGAAATTCGTTTTGGAGTGAACTACGATCACGATTGAATTCACCATACCATCGATAAACACTGGTCCTTGACGGAGCTTGATCGCCAAAAATTGCTGAGTTAATCCACGTCCAAAGTTGTAAAAAATAATCGCACAAAAAAGTTCACGATTTAATTCCATTTTTGGGCCGAGATGAATCTTTTAAGTTACTGTAAACAACACAAAGAGCGCTCGTATGTCAAAACGTTCTGAGTACGTATAACCTCAAAAATATCCAGCTTTACGATAGAGCTGTCAGTTGCCGGATTGCAACACCAGGGTTGCCAAATACCGAAATATCAAAGGCAACCCTCGTACTACTTCTCCTACGGACTTATTGAATGACCTGTTATATTCTACGGGGTGTAAAAAACTCTGATTCATCTTAGCATTCTTATAATATGGAAAACAGGGTATTTTAAGCGACATAGCAATTTCTCTAGTAAATTTCATCTTATCTCAATCCTTCAAGAACCGTTACTGAAGTACAAATAATCTATTTAAATTTAGTCAAAGAGTTTATTAAAACAACATTTGGTTAGAATTATATGTAAGCTAGCTTATGTCAGAAAGCTTTCTTTTATTTTTTATAAAGCATTCCATATCCTACATAAATATAAAAGTTTTAATGATGAGTTAGTTCAATGTAAATGTTTTGAAAATGATTGTAATCTTTATAGAAGTGTTTATTACTTCATTATTAATATAATAGATCAATTGCTTTCCTGCGTTTCCAAATAGAAAAATAATTATATATTATTGTAAACAAAAACAGAAATAGCTATTCTATTCAATTGCATATTATATCTACGATCTCTAAATACATATTGTTCAAACTTTGGTTATTCGTACTTACATTGTAACTGATGAAGATTACCAATAACGCCGAAACTACAAATTTACCCATTTTGTTTTATATAAAAAATTAATGTGTTACACTAGTTGATGGTTTAATATATACAATTTGTGACAATTGGAATAAATTGATTTGTATTTATACCAACTAAAATTTTGATTACGTGCCAGTTTTTGTTTTCTAAAATCGGACGACCTCTAATCAATTGGTCATTTATACGAACTTAATCAATTTAATCTGCTTTAAAGATCAATACGCTTGACAGAGGCGTAGGTTCTAAGGAGCAATAACTGAAGTTTGTAATCATTTGTGTTCTCATTAAAATACTGGAACGATACCGGACAGGATAAACATTTGCGTCATTTGAAAAGAATCAACTCGAAATTTTGCTTACTTGTACTACCGTGCTTTTAGCTAGATATATTTAGGAAACAGTGCGTGAAAATGTTAATGGGACAACTACCTTTTCTAACCTATGAGCATAGGCAATTTTTATATCTGCCAACAAAAAATTATAAGAGAAATCGGTTGTTTGGAATTCACAAACCTCCACAAAATATTTCAAGAGTGAACGATCTCAATAATTGTTCAAACTATACAAATTTTTATATATCAGCTTGATTTCTGATGTTAAGTGCGCAAATTCGGCACAATAGCATACATTTTCAATACAAACTTCATACGTCAGTTACACAAATTGAGAGATCTCGTTCTAAACAAAATTTTTTAGATACAACCAAATTGACTTTATTTTTAATTTAAAATAACTACGTTTATGTTAGTTAATTAAATATTGACATATTGCATTTTTTTTGTTTACTTAATTTTTCAAATTTCATAATTTCTATTGTATTTAAATTAGATTTATTTTATATTAATAAACTTGGACAACCATTTGAAATGTTCGATTCTCTTATCGTTATTTTATTGTTGTACCTACTTACAATAATTACTATGGTTTAGCGTATTTACTGGAAACCCCCCTAAAAATTGATAATGTGTTATCTCGATGCATCTTGAAAATCAAACACATCGCCTATCACTGTTAAATTAACTTCAACTTCAACTAACTTTCAACAGAATAGTTGGTATAGATTACATGACTCTTTACAAAGAACTTCCACTACAATATTATGTGGTTCTAACATTATCATTAAATAATTTAAAAGAAATCAGACAGAAAAACTGACTTGAAAATGTTTAGTAGTTTCGTGTACATAATTTTCAAATAAATTTAGATGTGTGTATGAATTAGTATGATCTCAGCTATTAACATCCCAATAATTATAAAATTAAGTTCACTAAGTTAGTTATCCACTAACTTGAATTAATTTTAGGTCGAAATCTACCCTCACCAGACCAATGCAAAGTGTGTGGTGATAAATCTTTTGGAAAACATTATGGCGTCTATTGCTGCGATGGATGTTCGTGCTTCTTCAAAAGGAGTATAAGAAAACAAGTGGTTTATACATGCATAGGTAAATTAAATTTGAATTTAGCTTTGTTCAATATTTACAGGTAATTAGATATAATGCCTTGGACACTGACGTAGATAAACAGAAAAAGACGAATTGAAACTTTTTACGTAATATTTACGTAATTTGCGTTTCCAAAACATATTGTAATTATCTGCTTGGAATATCAAGGATCCAAGCAACTGCAGCTTTGCGGCATCTCTTGCTATTGCTTTAAACACATTGTGTAATATATCTCATTTACCTCATATACAGGGTGTTTCAAAAAGACGCGAAAATACTTAATGGGATGATTTCTCAGGTCATTTTAATTCCCTTATTCTTTATTTATCCTTATATTCAAAATATGTCTCAACATGATTTTATTTATTGTCCATTTGTTAATGTAAGATCTCTCGTGAGTGGATTCAATGAATTTAAATCCCATGTGCTTCAGAATTGTTATGACTTAGTTGGTGTATCTGAAACATGGTTAACAGAAAACATCTTTGACTCTCGGATTAGTGTTCCGGGTTATTCGGTAGTAAGAAACGATACATAAGATCATGCTTTAAATTTAGACCAATAGAGTAAATCAAGGTCTAATAGAAAATAAGTTCTCTTCATTTAGGCATTGTGGTGGTTATAATCGTCATTCCACAGTAAGAACGTTTCGAAATATGTTTCGTTTATCGCTAAGGTAAATCTAAACTACAGACTGATTCAGTTTTTGAAGATCAAACTGAAACAGGAGATTCATCTTGTCAAGACATAACAAAAGTTCATATTAACATGAGTTGACAAATGCTTGGTTATCGAAATACTTTTAACACCCTGTTAAAAGTACTACCCTGAGGGTGGGTTTTAACGCTTTGTACAAAACGTGTTTCTATTTATTAATGACGGTACAAATGATTAGATTTTAAAGTTGTATGACCATTGCACGAAAACAAATATTTTAAGGAGGCTGTAAGTTTTTTTACAAATAGGCATCGCAAAAACTGTATTGAAGTTTAAGTAACTCAATTTGAAAATTTATTTTAAGTCGTATTTTACTAGTATAGCTATTTTTGAGTAAATTAATATTCGATTATAATCGATCAGTATAGGACCTTTAGAGTAAAATAAATTGTATTAAAAATACGTTTCACCACTTCACCAAAACCCTCAAGCATATCTCTCAATATATTTATATTTTGAATAAAAATTTTAAATTTTTTACATCCTGTATTTTTTAAATAATTATTGTCATGTAGGAAATGTCAAACATTTTTTACATCAGCCACTTGCAAAAAGCGCATCCTTCGTAATATTAATATTTCTTGTGGAATAATAAAAAAAATATCGATATTACTCTATAACAGGACCTCGTATCAATATCAGAGAAGGATACCTTTATAGTATATAATTTGTTCGATTTTACGTCTACTAAAATGAAAGTCACGAAAAAAATGTGAATACAAAAGTTAGGGTAGAATTTCACCAGTGCATTCCCCTTTAATTTACCCGCCTCTGAGAGTTATTTTTTAATAATGTTAACATTCTTCGACAGAGATTTTAAAAAACTAACCATTTGTTTAAATTTCATGAATAATTCGCAAAACGATTCGGAAGAAAACATCAAGGTGGTATTTGAACACCCTGTTTCTCGATAACAAAGCATTTGTCACCCATGTTAACATGATATTTTTTTCATGTTTCGAGAAATGGAATCTGCTGTTTGAGTTTGATCCTTAAAACTGAATCAGGTATAACCGGAGGTCATACTTATAATGCCAAATTTAGTTCATTTAAATAGAACTTTTTGATGCATCCTTATATCCCAAATTTTAAACGCCTAAAATAATTGTCTAAAACATGTAATAAACCAGCCCTGTATATAATATACTCTTGAACATTTTATTTTCGTACATACACATCATATCATTGCGTAGATATTATATTCCATTATTATAGGTATTACCCACACGACGAAAAAGTGCTTCACATATGATGACTGCTTTTACTAACATTTATGAATATATTAGGCTTTAAAAAAAGGATACATAGGTGCTATTATAACTGGATATGTGTTAAGGCTTGTTAGCACCCTAAAACTATGCAAACTCATAATGAACTTTTTCTAGACTTCGTATGTATACAGACCACTGTCACCTCGCATCTTTTACTCCCTAGCGGGGGACAATCACAAACCTAAAGTTTGTAATGGGAATGTAATGAGGAGGGGAATAAAGTTATCTGTACGCTGGCATCTGCATATTCCTTTAAATCAGCTTGATCTTTTACAACTATCTTTTACTTTGCTCTTTTTGCAGCTTTTCTGTATTCAGTCTCAATTGTTAGGGTAGGGGCTAGAGTTAATTGCTCCGTAGCTTGCTTCCTGAGTCCCTTTCTTCTACATTCCTTCAAATCATCTTTAATTTGTTCTTATGTGAATATTTAGCAATAATGTAGTAGTCTTCTGTAACCATCAGATATTGTTTTTAGTGTAAGATCCATCGTTTTTAAAGCAGTCAACAGCCAATACAGAAAGACTTGAGGATTAGGATCAAATAACGTTTTTAAAAATCACTTATTATATTATCAACCGTAGCTGTTTAACAATAGGCTTCATTAAACATGTCTTCCACTTGAAAATGGGTAACACCACGTCCAGCACATTGCGACATCCAATTTCTAGTGGACTGATAACAAGAAGGTGTTAGCAGCCATTTCAGGAATATTCGTAGTACAAACTGTTGTAAATCTTTGATCTCTTTTTGCAGGTGGCCACGGTTTATGTATCGTAGATAAACATCGACGAAATTGGTGTCAATACTGTAGACTACAAAAATGTTTTGCTGTCAAAATGAATACAAAAGGTAAAATTGAACTAAAAATTCCAAAAAAAAAATTTTTGCCAAAATAAACATAATTTGTTAGCCTAACTTAATAAAATATCAGTCCACCACTAACAGGTCTCAGTAATGCTTTGGTCAAAACACACGCTATCTCAAAAAAACAACCTGTTCCAAAGGATTAACGTGAAATACTAGCGAATAAATTTTACTTTCGAGAAATGGCTTGTGTTTTGTTCGAATAGTACCAATAAGCTCAAAAACAATATTCCCTACTTCAATTTTTATAATGAATTTTGCAATTTCTTTTATTCAATTTTTTTAGCAGTCCAAAAAGAACGTGGACGAAGAAAATGCCAATATATACTTCAGAGTAATGTAGAATATCATCACTCTTATTACCATGATCAATTGTTAGTGTTCGAAAAGTGCAATCAATATCCACAAAATGAAAACGCGGCGAGAATTCTTTTAAATTCGATACGGGATGCAAGAAGAAGAGACGCAGGCTTTGGGCTATTAAATATTAATTCCCAAAATAGGATTCTGCATCAATTATGGCTACCACTCTTTCTTTTAAAGTACGCTTATTCCAACATTGATCACATACCGTATCTAAAGCCTATTTGTGAAAACCTAAGGAAATTAAAATTGGATTATAAAGAAATTAAATTGGTTGAATGTATTCTGCTGTGTAAAACTGATCACTTAATTGACGACCCTAGTGAAAAACGCTTAGCTGAAAAATGTCTAGATAAAGGAGTTGAAGAATTAATTCTGATATCGAGTTCTAATAAAAAAAGGTTTGTCGATATAATTTTATCGATGACATTATTGTTTGCGCCTAATACATGTTCTGCATAATTTACTCTTTAAACCAATAATTGGGAGTGTGCCATTAGAAATGATAATCTCAAGTATTTAGAACATAATATTAAGTGATATACAGGGTGGTCCAACGAAAAGTTTGCACCTAGCTTTTCTCTTTTTTTTGTAGTCGAATGCGAAAATGCTCGGACACGTCGATTTTGCTTTTGAGGGGGACACATTTTAAACATATTTTTCGTTCTGCGCCTTTAACCCCCTAGCGGGGGCAAGTTAGTTAAAAAGTTTGTAGATACCGGATCTGTCTGTAATGTAAAACACCAGCCGCAGAAACCGATCAGAAATGAAGCTGTGGAAGTCGCTGTTTTAGGGCATGTTGAAATGGATCATAGTCAAAGTACCCGTCAACTAGCTGAAGCCTCAGGTGTCTCCCGTTCGTCCATAATACGAATTTTAAAAGCGTACAAATTTCATCCGTACAAAATCAAATTAGTACAGGAACTAAATGAGGATGATCCTGATAGAAGGCTGCAATTTTGTGAAGCAATGAGCCAGCGTTTAATTGAAGATCCGCAATTATTATTTAACATTTGTTTTTCCGACGAATGCACATTTTATTTGAATGGAGCTGTAAATAGGCACAATTGCCGTTACTGGGATGACAGTAACCCACATTTATTCCGTGAGGTTCATACCCAGTATCCTCAAAAAATAAACGTCTGGTGTGGCATATTAGGAAATCATATTATAGGACCACTTTTTATTCCTGGAAATTTAACTGGTGAAGTGTACCTAAACATGCTTGAAGACACAATTGATCCTTTAATAACACAAATAATAGAAGATGACCAAAATCATACTGCTGATCGGCTTTATTTCCAGCAAGATGGAGCACCTCCGCACTATGTGGCTCCTGTAAGACAGTTCTTAGATGACCGGTTCCCTGGACGGTGGATTGGAAGGAGGGGCCCAATTGAATGGCCTGCCAGGTCACCGGATTTATCGCCTTTAGACTTTTTTCTTTGGGGGCACTTAAAAAATAAATGTTTTGCCACGAAGCCCGAGTCCATAGAAGATCTTCGCCAACGCATTACAGAGGAGTGCAGAAACATAACACCTGATATGCTACAAAATGTTAGAAATAGATTTGAACAAAATCTGTATTATTGTATGGAATCAAATGGGTCACATTTTCAACATTTGTTAATGTAACGTTTTAATAAATCAATTTAACAGCTTGTTTACTTTTTTTACAAAGCAATGTTAAAACTAACAAACATTGGAATGTACTAACGATTGCAGGTGTTTTCACTCGCAATAATTAAAACTTATTTGTATTTCTCATTAATACCAAAATTATCGGCTTAATGTCTTTAAAGTCGTTTTCGTATTAACTGTTTTAGTAAAATTCGACAAATAGGGTATCATTAGAAAGACAATTTTGTGTCCTTTCAAATGATATGTCATTAGACCCCTCTTTCCATTTAAAATTTTAGGGTTGTTACTCACCCCCGCTAGGGGGTTAAAGGCGCAGATCGAAAAATATGTTTAAAATGTGTCCCCCTCAAAAGCAAAATCGACGTGTCCGAGCATTTTCGCATTCGACTACAAAAAAAAGAGAAAAGCTAGGTGCAAACTTTTCGTTGGACCACCCTGTATATATAATTTGAAATGAAAAATATATGGTAAAAAAATTAGGGTAGTTTCATTTCAAAAAACAAAGTTTGGTTCATATTTTGAAACTGAGACAAAACAAAGAAATCAAAATTACGCCTATGGACTCCAAATAAAAAACATCTATCAAACACCGTTTATATATCTCCAATATCTGTTATAGTTTCCCAGATACGAGAGGGGTCCGAAAAGTGATTTTTTTGAAATCGGCCCTGTAGATGGAAAACTACATGTGTTATCCAAAATATGATTAGGGCATCGTGAATTTCACAAAAAAGTAGCAACGTATTTTTCGCGATATCGCATCCCACTAACTTTCCCAATAACGGAGCTACCCCGCAATTACAACGAAATCTGGAGACCCTGTGTAGTAGACTGGTTTATAGCTTGGCAAACGAATCTGTGACAACGAAAGGAATGCGGACAAAAAAATCCTATATTGCCAAATTTAACTACAAAAAATCACTAGTTCTAGAAAAGAAGTAGTATTAACTTGAAAATCGATTTTTTACAATTAGAAATAATAATAATTAAAAAAGCTCAGCATTTTTAAGTGCTTGTTTATTTTATTTTTATTTAATAACTAACATTTTTACCACTGAATATTAAAATAGGGAAAAGAAATTACAATCTTCTGTAAAATCGGCAATACCACGCGAAATAGGTGGTTAGACGCCGCCTGAATGTTCCTAATTGGGGCGTAGACCCTCCCACGTTTTGTCGCCATGCGGGTGTTCACGTCGCAATTGGTGGAAATTGAGTTCTTCCCCGCAATTGTTGCCGCCCCTCGTAGTAATATTGAATCAGCCAGTGGCAGAGTGGTGTTATTATTTATACTTTTGTTGTCATGTATGAGCTGCAATATTATCAAATATTATATCAAATTATTATTGTATATTTAGTGTTCTGTTACTTTAGTGTTTTAGGTTCAAAACAATTTTTCTTTGTTCTTGTAGAAATATAAGCTTACACATTGTTTGTTGTTTATTAAGGCATCAAAACTGCAAATTTGTATTGAATCTACTTAGAATTTTAGTATTGTAAAGATTAACAACATAATCGTGACAGAAGTTAACACTATACCAAAATTACAGGGTATCCAAAAATCCTCGGAACAATGAATTTTTTAATTTGAAGAAGTAGTCGATACTCTCAGTGGAGTGCTAAGTTAATACAAAGCAAACACAATCGTCAACTCCACAATTTTTTTTTCTTTTTTATTTGTAAAATATATTTAAAATACAACATACATGTTTCGAGGATTTAGATCCTCATCATCAGTGTTAACCTACAATTAGTACAAACAAAAGATATTACAAAGTGTCGAGTTGTGTAATATAATAGTTGACCTACCCAGTGTATCAACATTATCATTCTCCTTTATTAAGGTGTTCAATATAAAAAATCATAGTTAAAATGACTATAAACGGACACACACAAGACACATACAGGGTGGTCCAACGAAAAGTTTGCACCTAGCTTTTCTCTTTTTTTTGTAGTCGAATGCGAAAATGCTCGGACACGTCGATTTTGCTTTTGAGGGGGACACATTTTAAACATATTTTTCGATCTGCGCCTTTAACCCCCTAGCGGGGGTGAGTAACAACCCTAAAATTTTAAATGGAAAGAGGGGTCTAATGACATATCATTTGAAAGGACACAAAATTGTCTTTCTAATGATACCCTATTTGTCGAATTTTACTAAAACAGTTAATACGAAAACGACTTTAAAGACATTAAGCCGATAATTTTGGTATTAATGAGAAATACAAATAAGTTTTAATTATTACGACTGAAAACAACTACAATCATTTCTAAATTATTTACTTTGAAGAAAAACGGGATTTCAAAAACACTATCTTATTTATCAGAACTAAATTCCTCACTAATCGTTTGCGTTTTTTGTTGAAATAAAAACTGCAGATACTTGTAGGAAAAGAATTTACACCGTTTATTTTAGTCTTTTCATTGATTCAGTTTGGTTGCTTCTCAAGTTATTTTACTTTTACCGTACAAAATGATTTATTCCATTCTAGAACGAGTTGAAATTGTTAAACTTTATTTTCAAAATAATAGTAGTGCTAGACTTACGGCTCGCTTATTTAATGAGAGACATCCCGATAAAAATGTGAATGATGTGTACGTTGGCAAGTTAGTTAAAAAGTTTGTAGATACCGGATCTGTCTGTAATGTTAAACACCAGCCGCAGAAACCGATCAGAAATGAAGCTGTGGAAGTCGCTGTTTTAGGGCATGTTGAAATGGATCATAGTCAAAGTACCCGTCAACTAGCTGAAGCCTCAGGTGTCTCCCGTTCGTCCATAATACGAATTTTAAAAGCGTACAAATTTCATCCGTACAAAATCAAATTAGTACAGGAACTAAATGAGGATGATCCTGATAGAAGGCTGCAATTTTGTGAAGCAATGAGCCAGCGTTTAATTGAAGATCCGCAATTATTATTTAACATTTGTTTTTCCGACGAATGCACATTTTATTTGAATGGAGCTGTAAATAGGCACAATTGCCGTTACTGGGATGACAGTAACCCACATTTATTCCGTGAGGTTCATACCCAGTATCCTCAAAAAATAAACGTCTGGTGTGGCATATTAGGAAATCATATTATAGGACCACTTTTTATTCCTGGAAATTTAACTGGTGAAGTGTACCTAAACATCCTTGAAGACACAATTGATCCTTTAATAACACAAATAATAGAAGATGACCAAAATCATACTGCTGATCGGCTTTATTTCCAGCAAGATGGAGCACCTCCGCACTATGTGGCTCCTGTAAGACAGTTCTTAGATGACCGGTTCCCTGGACGGTGGATTGGAAGGAGGGGCCCAATTGAATGGCCTGCCAGGTCACCGGATTTATCGCCTTTAGACTTTTTTCTTTGGGGGCACTTAAAAAATAAATGTTTTGCCACGAAGCCCGAGTCCATAGAAGATCTTCGCCAACGCATTACAGAAGAGTGCAGAAACATAACACCTGATATGCTACAAAATGTTAGAAATAGATTTGAACAAAATCTGTATTATTGTATGGAATCAAATGGGTCACATTTTCAACATTTGTTAATGTAACGTTTTAATAAATCAATTTAACAGCTTGTTTACTTTTTTTACAAAGCAATGTTAAAACTAACAAACATTGGAATGTACTAACGATTGCAGGTGTTTTCACTCGCAATAATTAAAACTTATTTGTATTTCTCATTAATACCAAAATTATCGGCTTAATGTCTTTAAAGTCGTTTTCGTATTAACTGTTTTAGTAAAATTCGACAAATAGGGTATCATTAGAAATACAATTTTGTGTCCTTTCAAATGATATGTCATTAGACCCCTCTTTCCATTTAAAATTTTAGGGTTGTTACTCACCCCCGCTAGGGGGTTAAAGGCGCAGATCGAAAAATATGTTTAAAATGTGTCCCCCTCAAAAGCAAAATCGACGTGTCCGAGCATTTTCGCATTCGACTACAAAAAAAAGAGAAAAGCTAGGTGCAAACTTTTCGTTGGACCACCCTGTATATTTAAAATAATATTCTGAATGAAATGCACAATAATTTTTCTTATTTTCAACAAATACATTTAGCGATATCTATACAAAGATAAGAGATTAGAGAAAAAAAACGGTGTAGCAAAGTTTAATAGATACTCGTATTCTTATTGACAATACCAATTTGCACACAAGTAGGTGTTGTATTAAAATATTGCGAAGGAAATATTTAAAAGCAGAACTCTAATAAGAATTCAGGAAGAGTAAAGAGTTAAAAAAATCAAAAGAATCAAAATTAATTTGATCATTCAAGCAAATCTGGTTCCCATCTTTTACGGCTTTGTATATCTCCAGAATTTCCAAAATGTTCAATCTCGTTCCCTTGTTGCAGATGTGGAGAGCCTTAAAATTTATGTCTGTATTAAATGGGTGTTTAGTATTCAGAATATGATCAGAAAAGGCGGATGCGGTATTATGTGTTGGGACATTTATGTTTTTATTTTTCTCGATTATTTTAATATGTTCGGAGACTCTTACAGAGAACTTTCTACCTGTTTGGCCTACATAACAACAATTGCAATTGGCCCCTGAACATGTTAGTTTGTATACGCCGGATTTTTCCGAGACCGCAGTCTTGTCTTTTGAGTTTGCTAGAAAGGATCCCAATTTGTGGGTGGTTCTAAAAGAAATTTGGATATTAAAGTTTTTCTGTAGGTATCTTTGAATTTTATAAGATATATCACCTATAAATGGAAATGAAAAGTATACTTGGGGTCCGGTTTGATTGGGAGTATATAGGGGTCTGTTAAGATGTTTTCGTAAATGTTTAAAATAAATTTTATTAATAGATTGAGATGGAAAGTTGTTATTTTTGGCTAGAGATTTAATATAGGTAAGTTCTGTGTTGAAATTATCTTCGTTGAGTGGTATGGAGAACAGTCTATGGAAAAAATTGTGGAAGGAGGCGAATTTTTGTGAGTATGGATGGTTAGAGTCATAGGGAATGATGGAATCTGGAATCTGATGGAATCTGGAATCTGATGGAATCTGAACTATGACTCTAACCATCCATACTCACAAAAATTCGCCTCCTTCCACAATTTTTTCCATAGACTGTTCTCCATACCACTCAACGAAGATAATTTCAACACAGAACTTACCTATATTAAATCTCTAGCCAAAAATAACAACTTTCCATCTCAATCTATTAATAAAATTTATTTTAAACATTTACGAAAACTAAAACTATTAAGTCTCGTATATCATTTAAAAGGTACCAAAATATGCAATTTTATTGGCTAAAAAAATCAGGGTAGTTCGATTTAAAAAAACATCTCTTAGAACGCCTCCGTATATGTGCGACTTAAACCCAATAGAGTTAACTTACGCAAAACTTAAATTAAATATATAAGAACCCGCAACACAACCGGAAATTTCAACCTAACTACATTAAAAGAAGTTCTTAATATCCAGTAATGATAGGAATAGTTTTTGCCGACATGTTAAGGAGTTGGAAGAAGAATTTTGGAGGAAATTGAGCACATTATAACTTTAACAAGATGACGACAGCGAGACAGATGATAATTATGATGCTCAAGTTGACGAAATCTAACAGATTGCCACCTTCTATAAAGTAATACTAATTATGATCGTTATATTTAATCGAAATATTTAAAACAGTTAATTATAGTTTCTAAACGTTACTTGAAGCAACAAAAAGATCCAAGATATTTTAATTATTTTCGATAAGTTGTTTTAGATTTTTTTGTTTAAATCAAGCAAGATTACCAAATAATTTAATTTATTTCGTTAAGTTGTTTTAGAATGTTTTTATTTTCATTTTTGGTATGCAAACTTTAGTACATATTTGAAATAAAATAAATAATTAATTAAATAAATAAAATACTTCTTGGGTGTTATACAGCTTAATAGCAGTAGGTGCTTTTACCAAACACGTGAAGAATTTTTCATTAATTTTAATTTTTTAGTAACATAAATATTACTAAACTTTTACAACGCACGCCGCTGGAAATTTTATAAATGAAATCAGCCATGTTTTATTACAACTGCATTCCCCTTACCGACGCTGCGCTGTTACAGATCAATTTGCCAAACAATACTAACCGCATTGCGGTGTTGACATTGTCTGTTCATGGCTTATCTAAAGAAGGCTGTGGTAGTATACCTAAACGAAGATCTTCGCGAACGGAATTTTGCTGAGTGGTGAAGCACACCTGATATATCGTTTTTGTTGAACCACCTGTATATTGAGTTAAAATTACATTAACAAATTGTGCCCTGTCAAGAACAAACCAGTGAATATATTTATATTTTTAATTAGTAACGAGTTTCAATGCCTCTCACTAACTGACCTAGTAACTAAAGAAAACTATTTTTGATCAAAGTCGTTCCAACAACTTCAATTTATTAAAAAAAAAACTATGATAAGTACAACATTAATATACGATTTATTTTAAAACCTATACAATCATCTAGATTAATTAACGAAACAACACTTAGATTTAAAACTAGTCGTAAGTAAATTTGTTTAAAATATCACTGTATAATTAAAAACTATTTTGGTTTAGTGGTTTACTTAACAATAAACATTATTTTTATGTGTGCTCTATGTATTATTGCTCCTCTTAAAACTAGATATACAGAATGTTTCTATGGTAGAGCGTTGTCGATCGAATATAGAAACACCCTGTATAAAATAATGATGTCCCACAAAAACGCAACCACAAATAATCAATTTTTGAGTTATTTTGCCCAATTTTATTAGTGGCTTCTAACTATGCCATAAACGAAAAAGTTGATATGTTGTTAGTGCGTGAACAATCAGGAACAGTTTCCATTTAAACATGTAGTGAATAGGCAAAGCATTTCAAATGTGGAAAGACAATCAATTAATATTGGTCGCCAGTGTAACGTTCGCACTTTGGAACCGGAATAAAATATTTTGTTACGTATTAAAAACAATCCGAAAACGAGTTCTCGAATATTGCAACATCAAATTAATATGTATAAAAGTAGAATGAATCAATCGTGTGACGCATGTGCAACTGCGCCAATCTTATCATTTTTAATAGGTTTGTCAAATTCTTTCATTAGATAAAGAGTTGCTCGATGAAATTTTGCCCAAAATTTTATCAGAATGAATGCTGATAGCGATTTTTGTAAAATTGTTTTTAAATTTTCATGGGACTTGGTAGATACTAAGTTAAGATTATTTTAATTAATTTATTAAAGTCAGCTATCTGTGGTTGCTTTATGTCTTCGTTATTCTGAGACACCCTGTATATTAACACTTTGCATTAAATTCTGTATTCTTATACATTTAAAACATAGTGAAAAATTTTCCTACATTAGACTTACTTTATACAAACCATTTATAAAATTCTGATAACACAAAACTGTTCAATGAAGGCGTGAACATTTTGATAAAATTGTGTTATAATTTTTGCAATTGAGGTTTAAAAACTAAACAAAATCCAAATATTAAATACATATTTAAAAAATATTTTGACATAATGTGACTTCTTCTCGTTGTTGTTGATGTTTCTAAAAATTTAATTCAAGTATCTTTTGACTTATCCATAACAGATATAAAACAATGGGAATATTCCTAACGATCCTTTAGATAGAAAACTTCCAAAGGAACTAAACTAATAGAAACAATTCCTCTGGATAAAACCTGCATCAAATTGAACTGTTGTTTCAATTTAACCGCGTTCCCGGAAAGGTGCTTTCAAGAAGCTGACAGTATGATCAGAAAAACGTTAGCTACTGTAAATTTTGAGGCAGGGTTTATTCTGAAGAATTGTATATATATTTTAGATCCTCATTGTCTTTAAGCATAAAATAAATTTGTCAGAATTGAGAAATTTACCTAATAATATTTACATATATGTATATATTTCACATATAATAATATTTATATTTTCAGACATACTTTTCGATTTTAGGAAATCCATCTAATGCCATTGACCCGGACTTTTGCAAAAGTCTATGTGTGTAGCAAATTTTAATTGAAGTAAACAATATGTTAACGCTTTGAGGATTCTTTACACGCACTTTCATAGATTGAATATAAAAAGTTGAATTTCTAACATATTTTTAATCAAACTCCAGTACGCCAACAAATTAAAAAGAATTATCGTATCGCATGGTTGCCCGATTCAAATATTTTTTATATTTATTTATTTGCATTATGAAGATAGCGTAGGTAATTATAATGCGAAGGATTTGTTCCATCAACACCAAATATCAGCAATTTTCACTAAGCTTAACAAATGACACGTCCGTTTTATAAAATTTAAGGCTTCGTGGGCAATAACAGTTTTGAAAGTTAGTTAGTTGTTTTTTTTTTTAATTTATTTTTAATGTAAAAATGTTATGACGAGTTAATAAGAAGATATTTGTAGTACAAAGCGATCGGAAATTTGATACATCATCTAATGGCAGGCGAGTGAGCCATAATTAGGATATGAACATTAAAATGTAATGATCTATTCTATAAAAACAAACCTACTTCAAAATTAGATTGTCAATTAACCTCTTTATCACTTCATATTCATCCGAAATACATTTTTTCAGATTTTTTCTAAATCAAAAGAATAAAAAATGTGATGAACTAACAGTTAGTCTCTGATTAGAAATTCGAGTCTGAAGGGGTTACATAGCATAATCAATTATTGAGCATTTCCCGATCCCTGAAAATAAAACACATCTATTTAACATTCATATTACTAACATCCAATATCCATTTATTTTTTAATAATTACAGATTACTTAACACTTAAAACATTTACTACTCATAGAAATAGGAATGATAAGTGAACATTAAAAATACAAGGTACATTCATAACACTCAGATTTAACTGCTAGTTAGTTGTTAGGCAGCCACAGATGAAGCGGAGAGAGATCCGCAAGCTTTAGACAAAGTAGTCAATAAACCCTAGAACTTCCCCTAATTTTCAATTTATTTAAAATAAGAACATTCTGACCGTATATTGTATTTTCGCGCAAAATAATGTATTCCCTTTTACAAGTATTAAAAGATTTATAAGATATGACTTTTGCTCTAAGTTTGATAATAAAGAATCTACATAAATAAGAAAACATTTATCTTTACTTTGTTCATAATATTTTCTTTCGGCATTAGTACATATTATAATGACTTGCTTTAAAAAAATAAATACAAAAATATTATTGTCGTTGGAGTATCTATTTTTCAATTTAGAGCAAATGTCATAATGAGATTTACTATTAACAATTTAGTGTTTTTTCAGACGTATATGCGATATTACACTAAAAGAAATGTTTTTTACAAAGAACTTTGTATGGCTTATCCTCACGGGCTTGCCTCAGGGTACTATTCTGGGCCCTTTATTGTTCATAAATTCATAATACACTTTAACGACTTCTATAAAGCCACAACTGCTCCGAATTCTAAGGTGGATTACTGTGACACCGCTACTCTTAAGGTTCCGGTTGGCAGGTGTGAGGGCTTAGAAGAAAGTTTACAGAGGTTTTTGAGAGTGGTGTGCGATGTTTAGTCCAAAATCCGCTTCTCTTTAACATCAGGAAAACTAACACAATCCACATAAGTAACTTTTCTGTAGGCTCTGCTAGCAGAATTACACTACACAATGAAATTAACGTTTGTCAAAATGCAAAATTACTAGGTGCGATATTTGACAGCAATCTTAATTACCAGGAACACATTAAGAACCAATAACGACCATTTCAAAAACTCTAATCGATAAGGAAAATATAAACAATTCAACAAATTATAATTACCCCAAGCCCAGACTGTCGTCTACTGAAAAAAGTTTATAGGGTACATCGCTGTCAGATTGTTCAACGGTCTGTTAGTCGAAATTAAAGAAACTGAACGGTTTAAAATGTTTTAAAAGATACTCCATGATTACTTATGTGATATGGAGTCTTATTCTTTGACTGAATTCTATCAATGTGAGCCCGGAAACACATAGTGTGTCAGTTTTCTTCGTGTTTATTTTTAGTTTTTTATACGAACTACTACTACTACTACTATTGAATTCTAAAACAAGAAGAATTCTTTCTTAATTACGCACATCACAAAATAAGCAAACCAAACGCAAGCCAAAATATGAATATTATTGGTGTGACATATACATGTTAATAAAGTAACAATCTGTATAAAGGCTAACGATACAACAATAACACTTATAAAATCATTTCAGACATTGCTGATATATCCAAGGATGTCAGAAAGCACCAAGTATTTTTAACAGTATTTCACTCACAAATATGTTAGTTTAGTCTTGTTCTTAAAAGGACACGTTTAGTTATAATTTACATTGCTTCTTTTTAAGTCTTTAGTTTTCGAAAATTATAAAGAAACTACTATTTCCGAAAGAATTAACAAATAGGTAATTAATTTTCAATAAATGTGAAGGTAACTGTATGCAAAGATAAGTTTTTATGGTTCTTATACGTCATATTTTAAAATGCAGCAACACATAACATTTGTTATACAGGGTGTTGCAAAAATACCCGGCAATATTTATGGGGGTGATTTCCCAGATCATTTTATGAAAAAAAGTTCCCATAAACATACGTCTGGAAATGCATTGTTTCCAATATACACTGTGTCCAAGATAAGAATGGGATAGCATTGGAATCTTGGAAACGGTAGGAGTTACAATATCGGTTGGTTAGATTAGAGAAAATTTGTACAATTTAAACACCTTTTAAATGGTGTTTTCAAAAGTAAACTAACTTTAGCCGTTTCCGAGAATTGTTGAAAAAACTATTTTTCTTCGAACGTCATTAAAAGTGGACTCATACTAACAATTATTGAGAGGCACAAAAGTTGTATATTTACTGCCGCCGGCAGTAAAAAGTTTCTTGTTGCTACGCAACGTACCGGTAATGATGTAAATCAAAACAAAATTTTAATTATTAGAGTCAATTTATACGGGGTTGTTTCATATAGTTGTTTTATTAAATTTTAAAAATATTACAACAAATGTTTAAATTTGGTTACATATTATAAATATTTACTGTAAAATTGGAACAATCCATAATAATTTCTGGAGCCCCTAGTAGAAATTTCTCGATTTCACATCGTTGTAACACACGAGATTTTTTTGCTTTGAAGCCATTTGACTGTCGTTTTAAAAATCCCCGTAATTTCAAACATTTAGCCAAATCAACGTTATCCAATGTAGTTTTTACCATTGAGTAAATGGACCATAACGTCTATGACTTCATTTTCTACGATAGTTCAAAAAAATTCGCTACTAACACATTTTACTAGAAAGACTAAATCTTCTATATATATTTTCCGCCAAGTTTCTTATTTCAGGTGATGTAGATGTGAACAATTCATGATCACTTTCAATTACATCCATTTCAAATAGTTATTCAAATATTTAATCAAAATTGACAACTATCATTTCCATAGTAATTGTGCGTAAATAACAATTACAGTCTATACTACGTTTTATACAAATACATACGGTCCTTTTGTTTTTTTTAGAATTTATATAAAACCAAATGACTTCTTTTTATGGGCAATGGAAAGTCATTCGAAAAAAAAATTATGTGTTTCACACGGCAGAAAGACAGATTTAATGCCTTGGCTGCTTTTCTAGCCTCGGCTACGCCTCGTTTATAAAAAAACACTTTTCTGCCTTGTAAAACAAACAATTATTTTCCGATTTTAGTTTTTCTTTATTTCTGACATTATTTTTACAGATATAAAAAAATAGAAAGCACCTTCTCATTGTTACTCTTTGAGGAGAATTTTCACTACGACGTTTCGTTTTTAAAAAACCATCATCAACTTCGTTTTTTTAAATACGACCCTGGATTTTTTATTGTTAAATTTAAAGCCATTTTCAATTCAAAAATAGGTGGTGTAAACAAGTTTTCAGTATTGTTAGCTGTTATTTAAACTTCTTCAACAAAAATCGCCATAGTTTGGCACTTAACTGACTGAATGCAGAGTATAAGGTTTAGCATAAACATTCTTTCGTCGTTACTCACAATTACTTTTTTTTCATAAAATGACCCGATAAATCGCCCTTTTAAATATTGCTGCGTCGCTTTGAAACACCCTGTATAAAACTCCCTGAAATATCTCTCACAATATCTAGAACGTTTTTAAAATTAGTTTTATCCAAATTTAATATTTGATAATTATTATAAAAACATCTTTATAATACAGTACTTTCTTAATTCACCCAATTTTAAAACAATAAATTAATAGGTATTTTATAACATAAACTACAGACCTAAGCCCACTTTTGTTTTAAACTTCTTACAATATACAATAACATGTAAAATGATTGTCATTCACATAAACCGTAAAAAATATTGCCAAAAATGAATCTCCATTACAAAATATGAAATATTGCAATCTATATAAACGAAGATTCAATGATTCTTAATGTAATAAGGAATCGACGGATATGGAAAATGTGCATTGTATTGGAGAAGTACCCCCAACAGACAGAGTTGCGGATGGATGCCTTGGGACTTCTTCTATTTTCTCCAGGTCAGCTGCTCCAGCAGAATTCTGTTTGTGTAGTCGAGGGTTTACCTGTGAAAAAGAAACAATTATAATAATAATAATAAAGCTCTTTATTTTCAACAGGTAACAAGACCCACTTATAGAAAATTCAAATTCATTTCTAAAATAAAATTACAATTTGAAACTTAAATAAAAAACAAAAACGACAAATTCACAATTATACAAATCAGTTAAAAATGCTAAATCCTATCAGTAAACAATTATAATTAAGTACAACGTTTTAAACAAAAATAATCTACCAAAAAAATTAAACATTCATGTGGCTCAAAATACCAGACAGAGAATCCACACCAATATCCGACCCCGCACAATAGTCATTAAAAACGGAGCAGATAAAATATACAGGGCTCTGCAGCAAAACATTGGATCTAGCTATGCTGAGATAAAAGGTGTTATCAGACCGCGACTCAGTTCTAGGAATACGAAACCGAAGACAGCCAAGACGAACCGCACAATCGATTTTATTATGCAATAAATTATACAAAAACCTGACGGAAGAGACCATTCGCCGCATCCACAAAGATGTAATGTCAAATGTTGAAAGCAGGACATCGTGATCTGCACCCCTCGCTGGATATACTCCAAACTCCCTAAAATATAAATACTTTACGAATCGCCTCTGCACAGACTCTAATGCACGTGCATCGCACTCATACAAGGGATTCCACACGATCGAACAATACTCAAGTCTAGCCCGCACAAATGAAAAATATAATAGTGTAATGGTTGAAATATTTCTAAACTTTTTAGTGTTTCTGATCACAAACCCCAACATACGGGATGCAGATGCGGACAAGTGCTCATAGTGGGAAACAAAGGTTAAAGCTTCATCAAACAATACACCCAAGTCTCGAACCTGCGAAAGTCTTTCAATGGGTACAGCTCCAATAATGTAATTCTAAATTATTGGGGTTTTCACTCTGTGAAAGCTAACAACGTTACATTTAGAAATGTTCAAATAGAGCTTATTTCGATTGCACCAGTTGTCGACAACTCGCAGTGCGTTTTGGAGTATCACGCAGTCCTCTATGGAGTCAATCTTACAAAATATCTTTAGATCATCAGCATAAGCTAATTTGGGACATTCTATAATTTCAACAAGATCATTAATAAAGATGTTAAACAATAGTGGGCCAAGGATTGATCCCTGTGGCACATCTGATGTTGAAGCAAACTTTCTGGACTTATAACCTTCACACTCAACAAACTGCATGCGATCGACAAAGGTAAGATTCAAACAGCTAAACAAGCCCATTGGAAAAACCAATCCTATCTAAATGCTTCAAGAGTATATAATGGTCAATGTGGTCAAATGCCTTACGGAAATCCTTATATACAACATCTACCTGAGATCGATCATCCAGGGCCTCACATATGCTAAGTGAAAAGGAGGACAAGTTAGTTAGACAAGAACGCCCTCCAATAAAACCGTGCTGATATGGAGACAATAAAATTTTTACTTGCGGATTCAGTTTATTGTGCAAGGCAATCTCGAAAATTTTGGCAAAATTGCAGATTAAATTCCATTACATGAACACTTACGTACTTAATTTACATGTTTTTTTTTATGATGATGATGGCAGATTATGTGCAGGTATTTTTATAGATTTAGCGAAAGCTTTTAATACGGCCTGTTAGAGTAAACTTTTTGAAAAGCTTGAATTATTGGCCATAAGGGATGTCTGTTTTGATTTGGTAAGGAATTATCATCTGACGAGCTAAATAGATATCAGAGGGTAAAGATAAATAATGCTATCAGTTCGAAATGTATTATAACTACGGAATCACTCAGGGAACAGTGTTGGGCCCTATTTTATTTCTAATCTAATTTGTTACCTCCAACATTAGAAGTGAAGTTAATAGAAAAATTGAATGTAATTTAAAATTAATTACCAATTGGCTTGATTTGAACTTATATTAGCAAAAAAAATTATCCAAAACAAACTATGTCCCATCTGCTTCATATCAACGAAATTCGCTTTTTTTTAAGGGCACTGTCAATTAGATATATTTTTTACAAACACTGTTTACTATTTATACAGAAAAACATCATACTAAACACGAGAAAATAGAAATTTAAATATAATTAAAACTAAAGGCAAAAGATCTTGCTATTACGTCAGTGAGTATAAGAGTAAGTGTTTTTAATATTCTTCCTGAATGATGTTTAAATCTTTTATATCTTGTCTGGTTTAAAATATGCTTATTTAACTAGTACCAACATAATGTTTAGTCTAGTGTTAAAAGAATTTGTAAAATGTTGTTCAATGTTATTTTAAATCTAAAGCCCTGTTTCATATGAACAAGCTTATTTGAGCAGAAACAGGGTGTAATATTGTAATTTGTTTTGTTTCTTCTAAATTTATTTTACTGAATATAATATGTATGTTGATTTTGGATTAATAAATGTATTATGATTTGCTATTCCAAATAACAAAAATATACTATAAATATGTTACCACGTCAGTTTTGAGCAAATCCCTCTGTCCTGACTCCTCAGCTGTTCTATCCAAACTGAACTGTCTCCGTAACGATTTTCCCATTGTACGTTGTTTTGGACTTAGACATCTGTAGTGATTGTACGGTGTACTAATATCTTCTTCCTCAGGTTTTTTATGCCGTGTAGATCTACCATAACCGCATAATGAACTAGTTGACGCACCTAAAAGTGCAGCTGCTAATTCAGTAGCAGATACCGCACAATTACTGAATGGTGATGGCGTCTCACTAGATGTGCTCTTTACCATTTGGTAATCTATAGATCTGTATGGTCAGAAATATAATAATTAATCAATAATCAATTATGCAATACCTAATATGTTTTGAATTAAATGCGATAGCTGTGTTGGTTAGATGATGAAGATTTTTATAAAGATCTTATTAATTTAAATAATTAAATTCGCTATTTTGCCTTTTAGAGAATATTCAAATTTGTTTCTCAAGGCTGGTTGATCATACTCCAAATAAAGGTACACGGCGTGCATGATTGTGCACTTAAAATCGATTTGAAAAATTCTTTTTGGAGCATAGAAAGAACACTTTAACAGAGGTTTATGCAGGAATAAAAAAAAAATTCTTAACAATTTATTTTGACTTCAAAATAAATTTTTAGGAAATTTGATTTTTATTCCTTAAGGTATTTAGGTTTAGTAACTTTCTTCGGTAAATACACTTTAGTATTTTGTATGCAGAATGTCGTATGTTTGAACTGAAAGTGTCAGGGTACTGTTTTCAGTTAGAACTATTATACACTGGTCTCATTTGTTTCTGGTTCCAAGAATGTTCAATTCTTAACCTGATAATAATAAACAAATAAGGGCAATTGCACAATTGTGTGGTCTTTTGTCTCCTCCACCCCACAGGACTGCACTATTTCTCAGATCTTTTTCATTTTGTATCTATGGTATGTATAATAACCTGCCCGCACGATTAAATCCTATAGCTGCGCTCGTTTCAGGAACTCCTGTCGAAATATCCTTTTAGACAATATGTGAGGTTTGTTTAGGATTTTTTCTTTCAATGCTATGATTTTGCATTATTTGCTTATTTTAGTATTTTGATTGTGAAATACAGGGTCTCACCTCATAATTATTGCATAATGCGTAATATGGAGGATTTTTTTTTTAAATTTATTTAATTTTCTTTAATTCAAATAGAAGTTAAGTTTAGTTTAATGCTCGGGTCAGAATATCATATCAGTATTGCTGCCTTCTGACCCTTTTCGTAGTCAATTGTCTATACGTGTTCATATTATATTGTCTATTGTAATTTGATTGCGAATAAAAAGATTATTATTATTATTGTATAAGAAAAAAATTGAAATATTCCTTCAAACTAGAACTAGAGAGGAAAACAATCTATTGATTAATTTACAAAGTTAAATGTGAGCTATTTGATTGGTCTATTTTATATTATCGTCACCCTAATATTACAAGGTTGCATGTGGCATTATTTCATCATAGTTTTGAGATAGGTATATTGATTTGAAAAATTGCATGATTGTGAATCCTTAATTGAATATCAACTCGATTTTCATTTTATTGTGGATGTTCATGGCGATCAATTTAAGAGGTCTTGAGGAATACATTTAAAAAAAAAAACAAACCAATTTTGAAAAATTAATTTATTTATTTTTGAACCTTTTTTTTATACATCATAGCATAGAACTTAAAAACTTTTCTAGCAAAATAGCATAATCATTTATATTAGTAATTATTTTTGTTTAAAAATGGACTCAGTATTGCAATGCTGATCCATTTCAAGAATCCACTTTTACATCGATTTTAGGGCAACAATCCTGTCACATTTTTTTTAGTTCCGTTGGAATGCGTGATTCCCTCTCAGCAGTAACATGAACTCTTCGGAGTTTTCGTTGATGCAAGTTAACGACTTTGACGGAGTTAGATTCATTATCCGGTTTGCAAGATTCTCTTTATTTTATCTCAAAAAAGCTTCTGGAGAACTGCAAACATACTACTTTTGAAAATGGCAGTGTTAAAGTTTAACTGACTTGAATAATTTTGGAAGTCTATGAAATCCTGTTTCATAATCTGAATTATTGTGGAAGGTTGCTGTCGATTTATTTTTAATAAAATGCGGAAAAGTGAGACTGGAGAATAATATTCTATTTTGCTCAATGACTCCTCTATAGTGCTATGTATGGCATGGACCTCTTGAATGCAAGAGTGACCTGGAACCGAAATTTCTGGTGCATTCGGACTAGATGCATTAGAGAATAACTCAAAAGACTATCTCTATTTTGTGGAACACAACTATCGCTTCATAAAATTATGTCAGTAAATTCTGGATGGTCTGCTAGTAGGCACTACATAAACTACCTACTTATTTCAACAGAATAAAAACACCATTCATTATAAGAAGGTTGTATGTTCATAGAACCATGTAACACTTTTAGAATAAATATTTGTCTATTACAAAGTTCTATGATTACATACATCCTTGATTTTCTGATGATAGTTAAGGTTCTATGTTGCCTACAAGATTCATTCTAAACTTTTTTTTACATAGAACCATCAAATCACAGTATGCGTAAAAATGTTACATAGAACCTCGTAATATTAGGTTGACGTTATTTTAACTTGGAGAAGACCTTTCGGCACATAATAACAATGGTGATTGGCGACCAGTGGCGGCTCGTGACCTGTTAAAGAGGCAGTGCTGCAAAGCGTAGAGTGATAAAAAACTAAAATCAAAACTGCGCTTTCATATGTACGTTATATACCTAGTAAAATATATTTAAAATAAAATATTTAAAAGTGTGAGACGCATTTAATTTGAAAGATGCTGGTTGGAATTTCCATGCAGTTTCGCTTTTTTCAGCGAGTTGCACTTTTTTATCTCACAGTTACAGATCCAACCATATTTTTCATAAATGTTCAACCCGTTCATCTACCACAAATATGCAACAAATATATGAGAAAGTCTTAAACTTGCAGAAATCAATATTCAGTTTACTATTTGTTGAAATTTTACTATAATAACAATATTGTTACAGGCACTAAGTAATAGTTTTGAATAAAATATACTTCCTTCGTATAACCTAAGATTAATTTAATTTATGTAGTCGTAAATGGAGTATAACTCACTTGATGATTTACATCACTCGCCGACGTGAGATATAACCGACAGTACCTACCCGATAATCTACTATTGCTTCAACTGAGAAATTATTCTACTAGAATTTATTATATAAGAATCGAGAACAAAACTAGAACAGTTGGTGCTTTTTGGTACATATTAATAATTTTCCAGTTTTCTCGCCAAAAATACAGTTTATTTCTAACAAATGACAGTTCATGGCGAACAAAAAATACTTACAAAGCAGAAGCTTTTACAAATGTAGAAGAAAAATTACTGACCTACCTCTGTCCGGCCAGAACATCATTTTCCATGGTCTTCGCCAGCGAAGCAAATTTAGACCTCTCCATTGTTCTGATGAATGTTGGATTATTCACACCAATAGATCTCGCAAAACATCCATCAATGCCTAAATGCCTTGCCTCTATCGATCCAGACTCATTACTCAATTCTGGTTCCAATTTATTGGCCTTGGTATTCGATAGCTTGCATATTATTAAACTCTCATCTAAGCTATAGATATGGGAAATAGTCAGATTTACTGTTTGAAATGCATAGAAAACTGAAATAAGCAGCATAACAAGTAGTAATATAGTAATGTTTAAACAAAAATAATTGTTATCAAGCTAAATAGACCATTTTGACATTATTTGTAAACATTTGTTCTAACATTTAATTAGTAATTTACAAAAAAGTACTTTGAACTTTGCTAACTTACCCGTGTGACTCCCTAAGAGCAAGCATAGGGTAAAAATAGTTTTTCATTAAATATTTAACCTCCAATACTACTAAGCAGTGGAGGCTCCTTGTGCCAGGCTGTGGAGGCTAAGCCTTTTCAGCAAATTACTCCACTTTTAAGTTAGTTTACGTGAATTTCTACTACATAATAATATGTAAAAATAATTAGAATTGAAATCTAAAATTTATAATGTAGCGCGCAAACGGTACCATACACATGTGTATGTTAGCTGTGACGGTACTCTTATTTTAAAGTTTGGCATTATGCATATTTATACAATACGCAAAATACAAAGACAAAAGGACTACACCACGATATAACGATAGCAGATTTATCCACATTTGCGCCCTCTACACAGCAGAGCCTACACTACTACAGCGTCCAGACCATCGAATATTAACTATAGATAAGAAGGTTCAGTAGACGCTGAAAACGGCATCGACTCGGCGCATTCCCAGCCACAATTTTGGCCCGCTACTATATATACTATACCTATATATACTATATGTAAGATACTATACTACTAGCGCGGTGAATTGCCTTGTAGACATGAATATCGAACGTGCCGACATGAGGTGAAGTAACTGTATATTATTTTACTGTGTCCAGACCAAATTATTTGGCCTACATACTGTCCATATAATAGGTACCTATAATATACAAGTGCAATGGCGGTCGCGCATCTCTTATAAAAACATATACGCATAGATAAACAAACATAGATGATCAACGGTTATGGCAATATTAATACTCAAAACCCTTTGACAAGTTCGTTGTCTAAGCAAAAACCGCAGTGGAACCTCTAGTTCTATCAAGAACATGACAGAAAGAAATTTGTAAGCATTTTATGGCCCATCTGGTATAATTGTGTATGTAATCCCTCTTACCTAAAGTATTTTAATTTATAGACAGGCTTTGCGCATTTATGTTTGTTTATCTATGATATACGTGATATTATTCGGCATAGAGGATAGCTTCCACATAAATACGCATGGGCAGTGAAAGAAATTATTAAATACATATTATATAGTACTTGTTTATTTTCAGTGCAAAGACTTCAACGTTTGTTATTTTTGCTTTTAAACTAAATTTTAAAATCTATAAAATTTGAGAACTAAATTACGAAGTGGAGAATCGAAAAAATAATCAATACGTCCACTAAATAATCTAAATAAGCTTTTGTTTGTTGCCACGAAAGTTACATTACTTATTTTGTTTTTGTTCTAGTTATGTTAGGTACAGAGTACAGGTTAATAAGTAGTCTATTCGTAATCGCCGGATTCGTTGGTATAAAGTAATGTAATAAAATAAGTTTGTTGCTTTTGTGGACGTATGTTCAACTGGGGGAAGAAGGGTATCGGGATTTTCTTCTTAACAACGGCTTAAACAAATTAAATTACGAACAAAAATTGGAAGACGCCCGGCAGACCTCTGCGGACTCTAAAATCATTAGTGCAGGCTGCGGTAAAGCAAAATAGGGGTTAACGGAGAAACAGGTAAGACATAATTTGTTTTGTTGGTAATTTTTATTATGTGGGTTACGACGATATTAAAAATCTAGTAAGAGCATTCAAATAGTCAGGAACATATTGCATCGAATATAACATTGAAATTTTTTGGTAAACAAAATATCCAGATTTATGCGGTTAACTCTGCATATAAACAAGAAATTGAGAATTATAATGAAAAAGCTAAATATAGTCGGGATAGTACCTCCTGCGTGCTGAAGAAATTTTTATAGGTAAGTTTAGCCTCCCTAGTTAAATGAGTTGCGAGCCGCCACTGCTACTAACATAAAATTTATATAGATACACATTTATACAGGGTTACTTGTAAGTAGACCTGAATATTTCAGGACGTGATAGCAGGAGTCATAATAATCCAATTTGACTATATAGTACCCTAGTCCAAAGTGGCCCCTTTTCGAGATATGCGAATTTTTAAGATTTGTGGGAAAGTGTCACCTTGAAGTCGAATATTTATAATATTTTTTTTAATTTGAGATTTGTTGGTGTTCTTTTGTTAAAAATAAGACATTTAATTAAAAGTAAAATTCCCTCCTGCTATCACGTTCTAAAATATTCAGGTCTACTTACAAGTAACCCTGTATTTATTTGAAAGACGACATTCCCTCTATTTTTCTCTTTTTTTTCTCCGATTGCTCTTTTAACTGTTTTAAGATAAAGCCTAGTATTCTCCAGTATCAGAAGCACGTTCATCTTTATCATCAAGCAATAAAATTATTATTGCTGACTCCCAAAAGACGATCGCTATAAGTTTACCGGCTGCATGCGTAACCTTAAACTTCTTGAGTGGTGGTGTGCTTTCCTTATACCATTATTGGAGGTACTGCTTGGATTCAGGTTCATAATTATGAATACAACTTCCAGTAATAATCCGGGCCAGCACACCTTATCACCCGAATAAGATAAAACTTTGTATTTATACTATAGTCATGGTTTAGAACATGTCACGATTAAAAATATCGCGCCCTCGTATATATCGAAATTATGTGTACTTATATTATATATGGACACCCGATATATACCGTAGTGAAATGACTCCAATCCTAACCTAACTGAACATGACAATATATTTAGCGACTTTTCCGTAATTTCCGTAATAATTATGAATTCAACTGATCTATCAGAATTTATCGTTTCTTCCTCGATTTGTAAACATCAAAACCATAAAACCAGTGTTCAATACTATGAAATGAAATAAATATATCAAGCAGAAACGGAACGTAGCAATAATTTATTCCTTTCTAATTTGCATAGCAAACGAACGAGAAGCTGAGGCAGCAAACAGATGTTCCCAAAACCCTGGGGTACAAGAAGGAATTATTATTCGCATGCTATGTATGGTAATATATCTGAATGTTTTAGTAAATAAGTTAGTTTATTAAAGAAATTATAAATTCAGTTGTTAAATAGTAAGTTGCTTCAATAGTAAGATTCCTAAAGATACCTACACCTTTTCCAGTTGTTCTTTGGAAAATTTCAATTGTAAATCAGATATCTCCAATGTAATTCAGTTGTAATTCAGATACCTACCTATCTCAAATGAAATTCAGAAAATCCCAATTGTAATTCAGATTTTTTCAAAGTAATTCAGAAAGTTTCAATTGTAATGCAGGTATCTCAATAGTAATTCAGAAAATCCCAATTGCCATTCAGAAAATTTCAAATGTAATTCAGAATAATTCAGATAATCCTTTGTTTGACCTACCTGTCAATTTTTACAACAATGTGTACTTAATGAAAAAAAAAATAATTACAGTTGTCATATTTAACAAAGTGTCGTATGTATTAATGAACAAATTTAATAATGGAGTTAAAGGATAATTGTGCATTTTCCGAAGATCTAAAGCAAGAAATCCTGTTAATAAGTTGTTTCCCTGCAAATATTTACTGCAGATGCAGCCTCTGCTTGCTACTTCTGATGATATTTGTTCGATTTGTCGCAATATTGTATTGTGAACCGAAAATATCGAAATAAGAAGTAATTATTTTTAGTTGTGAGAAGACTGGGTAACTCTGGCTAGCACATTGGGAATTGAATATAAGAAGTTTTCCACTGGAAGACCTCTGGAAGGGAACTAATGCTGAAGAAAAATGGAATAAAACAAAAATTAATACAGTTATTGGCTTGTTTGAGGAAAATTGTGGCATAACATTAAAACAATTATAATATTATTTAGCTGAAAACAAGTGCACAAACAGGGACTAAAATGAATTCCGCCGAAAACAAAAGGCAACGAACTGAATATGTTCAAACCCTAAATAAGTTTATTCAACACGGTAAGCAAGTTGTCTGGATTGACAAAGCAAATTTTAATTTCTTTTACCGCTGAACAAGGGGACGTTCTCGAATTGGATCCAGAGCTGCAAGAGGTCCCAATGTACATTTAATTGCAGGTATTTCAGCAGATGGTGTCGTATGTACGGAACAAAGAAGGGGATCTTTTACATGTGCTTTGGCAAGAGCCTGAGTTGAAAATTTATTTAGACGATGGCAGCATATAGGAAACCAACTGAAGCATTTGGTGGTGGTGTGCGACAACGCACGCGCCATGTCATTCCAATCTTGAAGCTTCGTTTGAGGGAACAAGCGTTTCACTTTTGCGCTTGGCTCCTAAAAATTATTCGCCGATGTTGAATCCCATTGAGAACATAATTAAATGTGGACTTAAGAATGAGCTGAGAATTCCGGAGGTGCTAGGCCCAGGTCTCATCGAACATACTTGGAGGGAAAAATTGACCAAATGAAGAATGACGCAGTAGGAGGTGACTGTGCTCGTGCATCCCAACACAGCACGGTAGGTGGTGCTGTGTTGGTATGCACGACAGCAGCTTTAGAAGATATGCCAATTGGTTTTTAAAGAATGTTTTGAAAATTTCTGGCTTTTAATATTAATGTTTGCTTTCTTAAATGCAATTGGAAATTACACTCAATGTTTTCCGAAATACAATTGAAATTTTCTGAATTACATTTAAAAAATCTGCATGCATTTGAAATTATCTGAATTACATTTAAAAAATCTGAATTACAATAATTGGTGTTTGCTGAAATATATTTGGCCCTTTCTGAAATACAATAATTGGAAAAGGTGTAATATGTTTATTATATTTTTTTATATTAAGGAAATCTGTTTGGCAATGTATTATTCTGGAAAAAATAAATTAACAATAATATGGAATTTTTCGTGTTTTTAAAAGTAAAATTCGTTGACCTGGCATCATTATTTAATTATGGTTAATGGTGTTCGCGTATATTTTATTACCTTTTTTATGCAAAACCAATCTTAGCTACTTTCAGTATAATTCGGTTATACAGTGTGAATCAGGTTGTTGTAGCAGGACTTCAACAACTTATAGAATATAATTTGTTAGGATGAAAATCTTATATTAAGTCATCCAATAAGTCTGTAGGATGACACATAAAAAGCGTTACTAGAATTTCCAGATGATTTTGGTTTAGTACTAACCTTTAAACGATACGTGTATAAATTTGACGGCAATTTGACTATTGATTCGTGAGTTATAGCATTTTGTGTCAAGCAACGTTTGTTATTGAAAAAAAAGGGACAAAAGCAAATTTCGAGTTTTGATAAAGCAATTTACAAATTGGTTAAGAACGATCGCAAATTGAAGGTGCACGAGCTAGCTCACATTCTAAAGATCAAATGGTAGTGTTTTTACCATTTTACACGAACATTTGGGAATGCCCAAGCTCTGTGCAAAGTGGGTGCCGCGTGAGCTCACCGTCGACCAAAAACAACAACGAATTGATGCTTCAGAGGAGTGTTTGGCGCTGTTAAACCGCAATAAAATGGAATCCTATCGTCGATAGGTGACAATGGATGAAACATGGCTTCACTATTACACACCAAAGTCCAAATGATGAAGTAATTCCTGAAACTGAGGCCTATTTTGCCGAGAAAGAGAAATCGTACTATAAAAGTGGTATCGAAAATCGCTATGTTGAATAATAAAATCGCGTTTTGTCAAAATTTTGTTTTTGTTACAAACATAGGTATATCTGAGATACAGGATGTCAAAATCTCAGGATTTGTTCGGTTTTTGTAAGTTTTCTCCAACAGTTTTAGGAATAATGGATTACAATTTAGTATACTAGTTGTTACATGTCAAAAACTCAGATCTGGGGTTATTGAGAATGCAAAGAACAAAGTAGGACATTTATGTTAGTTCCAACATAATATCTTTAAGTTTGAGTTCCGGGTATTCTTTCAATTGCTGTGGGTATAGCTCTCAGCTTAGTTAAAGTGATATGCTGAAATTATTCTTTTGATTTAATGATCTATATTTGACTAAGAACTTAATATTAGTGCTTGTTTTGTAATGGAAATGTATTTTTCAAATCAGAATGAATTGGAAAAATGTTTCATTATTGCACAACCCCTCTGTTAGCATGTTACGATTTTTTTTTTTTTTTAAAGACCCGTTGGACAATAGTTCCCCGTCACTGCAGCTTTACAATGGTATACTATAAATATATGGTTTATGATAATATCTTTCACGCCCAAATGCTATTTTGCAACACCATTGTAACCATCACCATGTTATTTATTACATTTTCCATTAAAGTTTGCCAAGTAATGTGTAATTCCAATAATGTAAATGTTTAACCACTGTTTAGGAGTTATTTGCTTGAAAATATGAAGTAAGTTTCAGGAATTAATCTTTGAAAGATTAAACAATGTTTATGGATCTTCATCAATTAAAGACAATACATTTCGCATAGTTATCAATTAACATCATTTGGCTAATTCTTGACAGGTTTTTACGACCTATGTAATTATGTTCCTGCCCGGCTACTGGCTATAGTTATAGAACTAGATTTGTAACCCAACCCAACCCAATAAAATAATCGGTAATCAACCCTAGTGTGTAGGGATGCCGCGATACTCAAGACTGGTCTGTCTCGTCTCGCCTTTTCGAGACGGGACTGGCATGTAGTCTCGCCTGGGCCAGACGAGACCATGCTCAGTGTCTCGAGTAGTCTGGAAGTTAAAATAAAAGTTTAATTAGATGCATGTCTATCATACCGAAAAACACATGTAAGCCGTACCAATACAGGGTGATTCATTATGGTTGCAACAAACGAAAACTGGAGATTTCACGGCAACTTCGATTTTTCATTTTGTTTTCTGGTAAACGTTATTTTGATTTCAATCTACCATTAACTTGCAATTTATCCATAAAAATGGTAGAAATCACAACATCGACGTAATTAACTTTTTTCTAGCCTATAAGTTGCTCTTTTTAAAAAAGTAATAATTTAAAAGAATGAAGCTTGTCAAAGCTGTCTTTAATTAATTTATGTGTAAAATTTACCAATCAACAGTTTATGAAAGTCAAAATAATGAAGATCATTTTAGGTTTTCGGTCCCCAAATGCATGTAAAATTTTGACAAAATCAGTTAAATAGTTTTTGAGAAATAAACAAAAAAGGTAATTTGACCACTAAATTTGGACACCCTGCATCTCATAACGAAGCATTGGCCGGCATGGGATGGGTTCAATAGCATGCTTTAATTGTTTTCAGGAATCTCCAGTTTTCGTTTGTTGCAACCATAATGAATCACCCTGTATAGTTAGTTTATATTACTTGTCAGTTTATCTCGAATTTGACTCAAATGAAAAAGAAAACATATACAGGGAGGTCCATTAGTGTGTGGGCTCAAGACCTATAAGCGATAAAATAATTATTTACAAAACTTTTAGGCATTAATGAGATGTACAATCTAAAAAAAATATTTTCAATTATACAGGGTAGTTCACAAACGCGCAGCAGACCAAACTTGCTTTTTTTAAATGCGACATCCTATTTATATTTTAACATATTTTTTTTTCTCCAATTCACTGGATTTCATTGACCTCTGGTTTGTAATTTTTCAGGGTGGTCACATTTTCTAAATTGTATTTTTTTGGGAAAATGTTAAATGGGACACCCTATAAATCTGCTTAAAATCGAAAAAAGCCCCTTTCATATACTTTTTATTGATTATTATTATATTATGGCTAGCTATTTTTTCATAAAAAATTATAAAAACAAAAAAGAGCAAGTTTCCAACAAAAGTCGCAATTTTTTGTCATTTTAATTATATATTTTTTTCTATTTTGGACAATTTTAGTTTAAATATAATAAAATATTTAATAATTTTTTATGGGAAAATGTTTAGCCTTAAGCTCATGTAATAAAAAAAGAAAGAAAGGGAATTCAAACGGAACTGACACAAAAAATTGGTATGTTCTTGGTTTCTGCGTTAAATTTATGTGAAAATCAACCCTTATTTACATATACATATTTCATAAGCTGCTAGACCCTTATGCCATTTTTGTTGTATTTTAGAGCGGCATTAATTTATGTTACAATATACAGAGCGTCGCATTAAGAAAAAGCAAGTTTGATCTGCTGCGCGTTTGTGAACTACCCTGTATAATTGAAAACATTTTTATGTTCTATCGGTTATAAATCTTGAGATATCTTCCGCCCACACACTATTGGGCCACCCTGTATATCTTAAACACACATGAAAATAATAGAAAGAAATAATTACGCTATCTTAAGGTTTACTTAAATCTTAAATGGTTTTAATAATTTAATTAAAAAAAATATAATTAAAATAAACAAAAGATTAAAGTCATTAATTCAATTTTTGAAAACTACAAAAAAACATCAAAAATAAATTTAAATGTTAACCAAATTACAAAAATATAATTAAATATATAAAATAATAGACACGTACAGTGTCTGCTAAAGACTGACGTTTTTATTGTTAGGTATATATAATTTCAACTTAGTTAAAAAACATTTTTTTTTTCAATCTTGACTATGACCTAATTTAAGACTATACTCTCGTAGAGAGATAAGACCAGACATGACCACTCGAAAAACAGAGCTTGGTCTCAATTTTGATTTTGCTCAGTCTGATCTCGACATGTCGAGACGAGACGAACTTTAACTCTTCTATAACTATATTTTATATATTTATTAACTTCAAGTAGTTACTTACTCTATGGACGGTGGATCTGGTAATCCTTTATTAAAGCCAACTTTACCCAGTAACCAATAAGTGTCCATGGTGCCTTTACCTTTGATGTCCGTGGGTCCTCTATACTCAATGTGATATCCACCGGCTCGTTCTAGACGATTTTTTGTAGCTTCAGATAAGTGGATTCGCCATGCAGCTCCTAGCAAATACAAAAGTTCTTATTAATTAATAAATTAATCATATTTTTGATATCACGTTCCCGATTTTTGCTTATAGGTGCTCTAAATGTTTTTTTCACACTTTAATTTAATTTAAATAAGGTTAGTCGTAAGTAGGAAATTGATACGCATAACTAGTCGAACATTCTTTACCTGTAGATTCCATCCTTGACGCAGTATTTACCGTGTCTCCGAACAGACAATATCTGGGCATGGTGAGTCCCACTACGCCAGCGCAGCATGGACCAGAATGCAACCCAATACGTAGTCTCAATGGGGTTCCTGGTAAATGCCTAATGCAAAATTTACCACTTTCGTAAAGAAGGTCCAGTGCCATAGTTGCAATCTGAAAAATCAAAGGTACCTACTTAAAAAGTATTCAATAAACATAGTTGAATGAAAAATATCATTGAAAATATCATATTGAATAATTAGTTTTAATCCCTATCATTTTCCAAATTCTACATCCTCCCAGGGCCGGTACATTACAAAACAATACAATTATTAACATAAATGTTATATAACGTTTCAAAAGACAAAAGCATTACAATCAGAAAAAATAAACAAAGTTAAAATAAGAAAATGAATAAAAGCGTCCAGTCCACAATGTTGTTTCGGGAATGGACATTCCCATGATAAGTGGTGATTTCGAAATAGAAAGATCATAGGAATAGTGAACACATATTCATCAAGAATGTTAATTATTAAGGTCACATTGTGGAAGAAAACATTATTTTAGTGCTTAAACGTAAAAGTACATCAAAAGTTCGCGCACAGCATCAATGTTTTCGGAACAACAACTCATTTTGGACGACCTTCACGAAATTCGTCTTGGAGTGAACTACGACCACGATTGAATTCACCATACCATCGATAAACACTGGTCATTGATGGAGTTTCATCGCCAAAATTGAATTAAGTTCATCCATGCCCTGTTGCTGAGTTAATTCACTTTGAAAATTGTAAAAAATAATCGCCCGAAAAGTTCACGATTTAATTCCATTTTTGGGCGGAGATGAATCTTTTAAGTTACTGTAAACAACCCCGTATGTCAAAACGTTCTGAGTACCTATAACCTCAAAAATGTCCAACTTTACGATAGAGCTGTCAGTTACCAGATTGCAACACCAGGGTTGCCAAATCCCGAAATATAAAAGGCATCCTCGTATTAATTTCGAAATATCTTTCAGTTTAGTTGCATATAAGTATGCGCAAGAAACGTAAAAAATAGTTATTAAATTGTGGACATTTAAGCTTTGATGTTTTTTGGCTTTTCGTCTAATCAATAAAAATTTTTTTTCACAATGTGACCTTAATAATTATTAATATTCTTGGTGAACATGATGTGTTGTTCACTATTCCTATGATGCTTCTTTTTCGATATCACCACTGATGATGAGATATGGGATGCGGTTCTTTATTGATTTAATTATAAGAAGATTATATTGTGGAGTAGACGCTTTTATTAATATCACTATAACTCCTCGTTGTTATGGATAATTTCTTAAAAAAATAAGAATACTATTTATCTATTGTTACATATAAATGATTTGATAATTCGTGGTTTAGGTAATAAGATGGCGACTATATTAGTGCTTTTGGATTTTTCCAAGGCATTTGATTGCGTGGACCATGAGTTGTTGTGTGCCAAGCTTCATTACCTTGGTGATAAGGGTATTCTGTTTTTCAAAAATTACTTGTATGATCGGCAGCAGTATGTCAGAGTGAATGGGAGAGTGTCTGATGTAGCAAGGGTTGATTCTGCCACAAGGCTCTATTCTGGGTCCTCTTTTATATTTATGGTATACGTTTGATTTGGGGAATTGGGTGAGGTTTGGCATGAGTGATTTGTATGCGGATGATACACAACTTATTTCTACATTTGATCCATCTAACTATAGTGATGTTGAGGCAAATATAAATTCTGATTTATGCAATATATCGCAATACTGTAAGAAACATAGTTTGAAATTAAATGCCGGTAAAACTCAAGTCACGATCTATGCATCAGAAAATATTTTACACTTTTTAAAGAACTATATATCTCTGGAACTGGAAAGTCAACCTTTGCATTATGAATCCAGTGCTAAAAATTTGGGAATTAGATTTGACTGCAAAGTGAGATTTGATCAACAAATTAATAATTTAAATAAAAAGTCGTACCTAGCATTAAAAGTATTGTATGCCAACTGAAATATTCTGAATTTTAAAGTCCGTAAAAATTTATGTGAGTCATATATATTATCTTCAGTTTCATATGGTTTAATTTTGTACTATCCGGCACTAACGGTACTTGATAGAAATCGACTTCAAAAAATACAAAATAACTGCTGTCGTTTTGTATGTGGTTTGAAAAAATATGATCATGTCTGTCAAATTATTTGTATACTTATTCCTTTGTTTTTTTCAATTATCTATGCCAGCTTATTTAAAGGATAAACTTGTTTTCAGAGATGAGGTTCATAATGTGCCCTTGAGAAATAGAAATCTTCTTACTATGCCTCAGCATAAATCTGCATTATTTAAAAGAAGTTTCACGTACAATGCAGTAAAATACCAGAATGATTTTATAGTATATTTCTCAGTGCCACTTTTAGTAGACAGTTTTCGAAAAAGACTGAAAGATAATTTACACTCACAGTTGATTGACTAGGGATCTTTCAACTTTCAGTAGGTAGTTATTAAATTTAATTGTCTAGTTATACATATATATGGTTATTATTGATAAATTTTGTTTATTTTTGTCTTATTCGTAATTTAATTTGATATATGGGTGTTTCATTAGTTTTAATTAGGGTGTTTCTGTTTGAATAGTTTTCGTAATTAAATAAGAATTGGAATTTTTTTAGTTGTAGTTAAGAATATAAATATCATTGTTTCATATTAATACAATTCATATAGGTTATGTGTTTAGTTTTTATATTGTTTAAGTGGATAATGTTGAGTAGAGATATGCCATCAGAACCAGCTGCTTTGTTGTTTTTAAGTTGTAGTATAGCTTTGTCAACGTCTTGCTCTTGGGTTGGTCTATGTGGCGACAGATCCAGTGTTGCTTCATCGACCTTTGTGTTTGTGTAGTTCCTGAAAATGTTACTTTTACCGAGAACCAATTGACGTGCAATGCCTTAGAAGATGAGAGCCATCCCTGGTTTTGCAGTGGGTTGAGACTATGAGCAGAGGGGCCGTAAATGGCCTTACTGGTATGGAAGAAAGCTCTGGTGTTGGTGCTGTGACTGGTTGTTGCATTTCGATCGATTTCGCCGTCCACCACTGATTCTTCGTTGTATTTCAGACTTTGAAAGAGATTTGAAAGAGACGCTTTTTTGATGTTGAGTTGCGGCCATTTTGCCAGATGATGAATGCTTTCGCTTAGTGTTTAAGTATTCTACGAGTAAAAGGCACATAACAACACTTATTTATCAATATCAAGTTTCTTTTGAAAGCTCCAATCAACCAGGACATTAGAATGATTCTGCAATTAAAGACATTGCAATTTTTCGACCTTGGTCTTTAAGTGGGGTTTATAAAAATGAAAGCAACAAAACAAATAGGTACAAGAATTCATCTGTATATACCATATGGTAATAAGCAATTTATTCGTCACTGACACACTAGATTTGTCAACCAACATGTATCAATTAATCCTTGTGATATCTGTTAATGACGTACTGTATAAATGTACTCGTAATGAATTACACAACTTAGGAACGGACATTATACTGGACAAGATTGGTTGGAAACATTTAATTGACGTTGTTCACTAATGAATTTTCTACATTGTTATAACAAGGGTGAGAAATAGACACGTTGATTTAATTGATCAATATAATTCTAACCATGCAGCAATTATAATAATAGCTAAATTCGTAGAATTGATTTATTTATTGAGGAGAGGCAGGCCGAATTATAAACAAAATCTTGTGTGGTAAATACCGATCAAACTAAAAAAATAATATTCTCATTAAGCAATGCTCATCAGGTGGCCCTGTATAACACAATATTTTTCCCGTTTCAATTTCATTTCTAAAACAAAAAGGCCAAAATAGCACAATCTTATCGAATGATTTCTAACACATTACCTGCTCTGCATGATCGGCAATGCGAACCGGCAGTCCCCCAACCACCATATATGCATCCCCAATGGTCTCCACTTTGTATACGTTGTACGCATTTATTGTAGCATCGAAACACGTGTACAGATCGTTGAGCAAATCAACCACCTGGAAAGGAGTGGAGTGGGCCGATATGGTCGTGAATCCGACTATGTCGGAGAAATAGATGGTTACCTCTTCAAATTCTTCAGGGTCCACTGGCATGCCGAGTTTTAATTTTTCAGCCACATAACTGTTGAGAATAATAAATAGTGGGTTCACTAAAATAGTAAGGTTTAAATCAATATACAGAGTCTCTCAAAAGACACTAAGAAATGAAAATCAATTTAAAATAGTTCTGTTTTTTTCATTAATAGAAATGAATAATAAAGATATAAATCAAATCAAAAATCAAAATCAAAACTTGTAGAAATAATGATTTTTTATAAATGAAACCATGCTGACGTCTGCTCCACAAATTTTTTTATAATGTATATTTGCTGATAAGGAAACTTACATGTTTCGGAAGTTAAAATTAAAACTTGTAAATTTGATTTGTGGATAACTGGTCTTTAAAATGCTTGCTCTGTTTCGAGCACGTGTTTTAAAGACCGTAGTAGGCGAAATGGCACTTCACCAAAAATAAATAATAAAAACATAAAAATATATGCTAATATTTCTCAATTTATAGTCTTTATTTTTAGAGAGCTAAATGTATTTTAAAATTTATGAACATGAATCGCGGGCGCAACAGTTTTCTTCCGTTAAGAGAGAATACTACCGCATTAATCAAAAATAAACCACTGGCGCGAGAGGCTCTCCAGCCGCCAAATTGGACTGTATTGCAAGCAAAGGACGGATGGAAAAATAGCCCGAGTCGCGCGCCGACCTGCTTTTGTTTACGTTATATGCGACTCGCGGCAGCTTTTTATCAGGTGGAGTGCATTGCATGTGTGCGTGGATCTCCTTCACTTCGGACTTATATTAGAAGGATAAGTTGTTTACGTAGTTTTTGTTATTATTATTATTATTATAGTTATTTGGATGGTTTTCGTTTCTGTCTTATTCTGTCAAAGAAAATATGAGATTTTTAAAGATAACATTTCCTATAATCTCAAAATTGTTACGTGAGTATTCTTAAGTGGGGATGAATCAGAACATAAGATTTTAGCGAAACAACATGACCACTGAATCCAACCACGGTTGAATCCTGAAATCAGTAGCTAAAGTATGCAGCTATGGCCAAATTAAATTAGTCTGATGCGTAATGTCGGCATCTGACCTGTGTAGTATCGACATATATGGCGGTATGTCGAATTATATTGGCCACGGGCCGAATTCGCCGTCTGTCTGCAACAGATACCCTCACCGCCAAAATAATCGATCTATGCAAATTTTCGATAAATTTAGATTTACATTAATTTTAAAGTATATTTTAGACATGTTAATGCAGTCTATAATGTACAGGGTTGAACAAAAAGTTCTTTTTTGTCATAATTTTGAGACACTGTCTATAATATACAACATATCTGTATCTATAAAAGATTTATTATAATTCAGAATTGAAACATTCCGAGTTTTTTACAGAATTCTGCTAAAGACGTCAAAATTCCAAAAAACATTTTTTTGTATGACCCTTGTACGCTTTCGTACAATTTCAGTGTAGAAATTGTCACAAACATACAAAAATATATTGGATTTAAAAATTCCGGGATTTTTGTTTTTTCGCTATAACATTTTTATACTATTGTTACCGACTCGTTTGTGGGCTGTGAAGGTTTGATCACGTGACGCCGATCAATGCGCTAGCTGAAGATGGGTAATATTTTTAAATATGTGTTTATGTGTACTCTTAAACGCGTCATTCACAATTCTGTACCACCTTATTTGAGAACTAAGCTCGTGTCTCGTCAGACGATCCACACTATCAATCTGAGGAATCAAAATAAGCTCCCAATGCCCCTGTATAGGACAGCTATGTTTCTAAGAAGTTCCACTTATAATTCTGTAACTATGTTCACCTATTATCAACAATGTCTAGATTTACTGAATGTAACACCCTATAAGTTTCTGTGGTAAGATGGCAGAAGCATATATGTCAAAATTTTGCGATTTGTTGATTTTTATAACTTTATGTTCGTTCCAATGAGATATATAACAGGGCAAAATAACATATGCTACATTTATTTCTGTGTTGTGATATTTTATAGTGCCAAAAACAAATATGTCGAAATCACCGATTACTTACTTTGGCAATACCATATATGTCTTACACCGATTATTGCATACATATGCAGATATACTCGTATTATAAAGTGACATTAAAATTCAGAGTTAATTTCAAAGTTGCCAAAACTAAATATGCAGACATGTATGTATTATACTGCCTTCCATAAACTTAACGCTATAATTTCTTTAAGATGGCAGTTGTACGAGGATATATATGCAGTCATATTTGGTTTTGCCATCTTGCATCTGCATAGCATCTAATGCATTTCAAAGCCATATGCATAAAATATCAAAAATATGTAAAAAAGTTGCAAACCAACTTACTGCAAGTTTCGCCCCATTAAACTTCTTCCAATTCTACGGACAAATTGTAAAACACAATAGCAATTACTTCGACTACTGAATTTATAATTGAGTTCAAAACTTTAAACTGCTCTCCTCAAAAGTAGAAAAAACTGACATACATGGTTTTGCCATCTTTCCACAGGTTTAAGAACTGGTTAAAGGAACATTTACTTTCATGTCAATAAGATTTATTATTTTATTATTATTTTGAGATGTTTATATTATTTTGAACTATTTGTAGTTTACTTTATATTGTTTTATTTTGTTTGTTTTCTTCTTTTCTTTTTTTGTTTTGTATTGTTTACTTTGTGTAATGGGTTGGGTATGATTGGTCTTTGGCTAGACTTCGCCCATTTAAAAATAAAGGCTTTATTATTATTATTATACATTGATCGATGTTTGTTTCAAAGATAAATCTTGATTAGTCTATCATAATAAAATAATAATAAGCCTTTATTTCCCACAGGTAACACCCAATTAAAGGAAATTCGCAAATATGAAAAAAAAACTAACAAAAGTAATATAAACTAATGAATAGCAAACATTTCTCAGTGAATGCTGATGAATCACTTCCACTAATATCCCTGCTATACATAATTTTCTGACAAAAACTTAAAATTAATTAATAATAGATTAAGATTAAGGATCAATGAAATAAATATTCAATTAACTCAAAGCACAACTTACTACTTTTTTTTAAAAAAATATATACTCGTACATAAAAAATAAAATTTAAATAAAAACAATTGAGAAAAATAAATAAATATAGACATGAAATAAGGCAAGAAAGGGAAATGATAGAAAAAAAAAAGATGCAAATGATAACCATCTAACACAGAAGCAACAATCGCGGAATCAAATATTGGTAATATTTAAAAGCTGCTGAATGGACCACCATATCTGTATCTTTAGTTAAGTTTCGCTAAAAGACCTAGGTATCTTTTATTAAAAAAGAGATCTTTAGCGTTACAATAGGACCAAATTAATTTAGTCTAAAACACGTTTTTGAAAATTTATCGTTTCAAAGATACCTTTCATGCAACGCAAGCCTACACACCACTGGTCAAACGTATTAACCCCCTATTTGTTGAATTGGAAAACAAATTTATCCCAGGTTTAGAGGCCGCTTTGTCGAGCTCGTCTTGAAAGTGCCTAGGGATTAATACAAGTACAGGGTGTTCCAATTTCGTTGTAATCGCCGGGTTTCTCGTATATTATTGAAGATAGAAGATTTCCGTTTTCGCAATACCGTCCTACATTTTTGTCAAACTATCATTGGCATAAACAAAATTTGCAGAGAATTCTTTATTTCTGTGATACAGGGCGATTTTGAAAATATTGGATTTTCAGTCACCCCCTATCTCTCAGCTATCTGATGTCTTATCAGAAAGGTAAAAACGGGTACTAATAGAACTTTTTAGGTAGAATCCAGTAGTGAACTTAGAATTTTTCCCGGAGGTACTGTTTTTGAGTTATTACCCAAATTTATAATTGTTTTAATGAGATACCCTGTATATTTTAATGGCATTAAATTGCATTATTTTTTCTCTTTGCAGTGATATATAATAGTTGGTATTTTTGAAAACGCCAAAAAAATTTAAAATAATATAATTAACATCCCATTTTCGTAGTTGCATAAAAGAATTGTATTTCAAAAATCCAGGGAATACTATAAACACTATGTTATATATGTTAAAAGTATAATTATTTTCATCAAAATAAGCCTAATTTTCAAATAATGATTAATTTTATTAAAATATAATGAATTCAAATTTAGGACTATATTATTATTGCATTTGAAAATAGGTGGCTATGCTAAATCAAGAGACATGACTTTATTGTCAAATTAAATAAACAACTATTGACGTTTCCGTAAAATGTCTTAATTACAGTGGTTCAAACACTAGTTATTTTGTGATAATTTTACAGATTTCCTGAAAGCAAAAGCGAAAACGGGAATCTTCTATCTTCACTAATAACCGAGAAACCCTGCGATTACAACGAAATTGGGACACCCTGTACACATTTCTTTTTTATATCTCCGAAATCATATTCCTCATAAAAAATACCTATACTTACCACTGGATTCTATACAAAAATCTCTATCCGGGTCAGTTTTTATCTTCCCGTTAAGTTAAATGGTAACCGAGCTACGAAGGGGGTCGCAAAATGCAATATTTTCAATATCGCCCTGTAACTCGGAAACTAAGAGGGCTATAACCATTTTGTTTGTGGTATCTTTCGTTACATAATAAAGTAGCTAAGGTTTGCAAAAACCGCAAGGTTCTATCCTTAAAAATAACCGAGATATCCCGTAAAAACAACCAAAATGAGATATTCTACATAAAACTATTTTGTCATTAAAAATAACTGTAAATAAATTCACAAGATCCACCAACTTGGATGCGCTAACAAAACAATGTCTTCAATAATAAAAATTCATTCTGGAAATTATTATTATTATTATTATTATTTGAAATGTATGCATCTCCTCGAATATATTCCAATGCTTTTTGCAAAAAGTGGCAATAAAGGGGTACGCAAAAACTTTCTTAGCAGTGTAAAATACAAAAACGTATATGTTTGATATGGAGATAAAAGTTGGAAAAGGAAAATTTCTCTTGCGAGATTCAATCATTTGAATAATTTTGCAATTGTATGGGGAAAGTTAAATAAAAAGGGAAAGAGTGGCGACATAGGATCCAATCCAATTTGACTACCAATAACAGAGAAATAAACAAAATAACAAAACTATGCCATCTTTCAGACTAAATAGTTATTAAATGGCTGGCTTTTATTAGGCTCATATAGGGAACGTGACTCTGAGGTTGTCGCTCACCATGGGGTATGTATGGAGTGGCTGGGATTAAAATAGTATATTGTGCAACGAACATGAAATGACATATATTTCCTACGAGTATGATCGTTTGCAGCATGAGCCGCAGGCGAGTGCTGCAAATCATACGAGTAGGAAATGGTCATTTCATGTGAATTTCACACTATACTTTTTCTACGACTGTTTTAATGCTTGTGAATAAATTTAACATAATTTTTAGGAAAATATTTGTTTTTCGAAACTTACCCTTGTTAGCGTATAAGCCTAAATACAATAAATTGGAATTATTAAATTGACTAGGTGGTGTTAAACTATATTCACTATCACTGTTTATGTGTTTTGAAATTAGCGAAATACTTAATTATAATTATTATTAATTATAAATACCAAAAATGTCACGTTGCTATGGTGATTTTTCATGCCCGCCGCTACTTTTGTCATTACCAGGAAATTCTATCTATATATTATTACGCACGGGTAAATGATAAACAGCATTACAATGTACTACATTTTCAAATCTTGATTGAACATATAATAAAGGCTGTGTTTGGCGACATCTAGTTTTATCGTTGGTAGTACGCCGAGTGAACAACAGTTCCTATTTCGGCTGCCTGGGAGGTCTCTGACCCCATAAAGCAACTACCAACACATAGACGCGCCGATACTCTCTTAAGCGGGATCGCATATATTTGAAATGGGCTTGTTTAACAAAACAAGACTTAAAATCCGAGAGTTTGTCTGTCAACCACTATACTTTCACCAGACGGCCGTTTCGTCGATCCACGACTCATCTGATCGACGAAACGGCCGTCTGGTGAAAGTATATGGGTCAGAGACCTCCCAGGCAGCCGAAATAGGAACTGTTGTTCACTCGGCGTACTACCAACGATAAAACTAGATGTCGCCAAACACATCCTTTTACACATCTGTACCGTGTGTGGTATATACCACATTATTTACGAGAGTTTGGCTGTCAACTACTGACCGATCACCACTGATGAGTCGTGGATCGACGAAACGGCCGTCTGGTGAAAGTATAGTGGTTGACAGACAAACTCTCGGATTTTAAGTCTTGTTTTGTTAAACAAGCCCATTTCATATAATAAAGGCATTTAAAGACAGTCGTAGAAAAAATACTATAAAGTGAAATGACTTATATTTCCTACGAGTACGATCGTTTGCATGAGCCGCAGGCGAGTGCTGAAAATCATACATGTAGGAGGAAATGGTCATTTCATATGAGTTTCACACTATACTTTTTCTAATTTTTACAAAAATATTTGTTTTTCGAAGGTTACCTATACTTTTTCTGCCCAGTAATTATTTACTATTCAAAGAATATGAAACTAAATAACATGTGTTTATATTTTAAGGTTTTAAGTTTTGTGGATTTGTATGCCAATATGTTTATATAATTATATAATTATATAATTTAACTCGTTTTTTCTCAATCGACGGAATCCAGGGGGGAGGAATTCTTGCTTTGCCCTACCCCCCCTGCCGGCGCCCATGGCTAGAGACAGGTCGCTCCAGAAATATTCATAAACAGAAGATAAGCATAAAATGACGTTTTAAATGGAAACTTCATATCATTATGGGCTAGAATTATTCTACACCAGTATTCTAGCCTTTTTATAGTTTTCGTTTTAAATTAATTTGTATTGATAATAGCCTAGTGAGAATGCCTGACAGCTTCTGCGTTACGAGCTATAAGCCTTGATATATTAACATACATGGCCTGATATTTTGTTTGAAACGACCCCCGTATTCCCAATTTTTTTGGATTCATTCATTTTTTTGGACTCTTTCATTTTGTTTCAAATAGTCCTCTTCCTGAGAAATAATTTATATTCCCAGTTTTTTGGATTCTTTAATTTTTTTTTAGATTCTCTCATTTTTTTGGATTCTTTAATTGTGTATCTAAGAGTCCTCTTCCTGAGAAATAATTTGAGCCTAGTGAGAATGCCTGACCCCTTCTGGATTACGTGCTATAACCCTTGATATATTAACATACATGGCCTGACATTTTGTTTGACACGACCTCCGTAATCCCAGTTTTTTTTGGATTCTTTCATTTTTTTTCGAATAGTCCTCTTCCTGAGAAATAATTTGAGCCTAGTGAGTATGCCTGGCACCTTCTGGGGTACGAGCTATAACCCTTGATATATTAACATACATGGCCTGATATTTTGTTTGAAACGACCCCCGTATTCCGAGTTTTTTGGATTCTTTCATTTTTTTTCTAATAGTCCTCTTCCTGAGAAATAATTTGACTGCAAATAAACTGTTAACAGTCAAAAATCTAGAGAACTATAAAAAGGCTAGAATACTGATGTAGAATAATTCTAGCCCATAATTATATGAAGTTTCCATTTAAAACTATCCACTATGGATCACCCTGTAGAGCCTAAAATTTATTAGAAATACCTATAACCATTTATATAGCGTACGCAAATCAAATTCAATTTATCGAAATTCCAGTTAAATAATTAATTTGAATATTTTGATACGTATTATTTATACAGGGTGAGTCTAGCAACATGCGTCGGTTTACTGAATCAAAACTGTAGCTAATTCGATACTTTGTTCAATAAGGTCCTAGGTAGTTCTTATATGGCCACAATCTGCCAAATATTGCGAGAATACAGGGTGGCATCAAAAAGATATACATATCAAAGTGCCGGATTATTATTATTTATTTTATCCGGCTATTTGTTATTAATTATTTTTTATAGAGGGCAAGGGAATGCAAAACACCTTGTATTTAAGGGTGTTTCTTTTTAATGGTCCAACAATCTTCTTCTAAGTTATACAGAGTGTTCAAATTGTTTAAATCAATAAGTTAATAAAAAAGCTAGTTATCACCAACTGAAGTAGTTTTTCTTCAAATCAATTAGTTTAATTTTATATTTATAGTATAATTTTTAAAATTATTATATTCCGTAAATTATTATTATTGAATACTTTGATTGTTGTGGTTTTTGATTCTGTTTGATTGTAAAGCTAACTCATTGTTTTACTAAATATTTGTTAGTAATTTTTTATGTGTATGTCACTGGGTCCTTGCTGAGCTTGAACCTTTTGGCATTTTTTTTTTTGAAATAGGATTGTATGCATATTTTTAAAATTAGATTTTATGTTTAGCTCTTTATATTTTTTTTACTCAAATTATGCAAATAAATTCATTAATTATTTAATACAATTATTATTATTATTTACACATTTACTAAGGCCCAATAAGATAGGTTATGACATCTTTATTTTTAAGAAATTGTAAAATTGTAAAAATACCCCCTTATATCCATATTTAAAAAAAACATATATCATTGCGATGTTTTGCAAAATGTTCTACATACGACCTCATTGAAGAAAAAATCAATTCGCTGCAGTTTTCATTTTGATGCGTCTTGCTAGACTCACCCTGTATATTTAACTCGTATAACTTTAATTAATTCACTGTAATTACTATAGAACATGCAGCTTTTAACAAAATATATTATCAATTTAATTTAACATAACATTCATCGACTAAATTAAAAAAGTAAAAATTTTTCGGGTTTATTGAATATTCAAGGCAAATATTTGCAGTTTATTCAAAATCATAAAATGAAGTGGAAATATAGATACAATGGTTGTATTCTACCTAGGGCACGAATCATTTAAACAATTATTTCTATTTTTACCTTTTTCACCCTTAAGATATCTACCTAAAATCAACTGCTATGTAACAAGACAGCACGCCACTGGTATTATGGATACTAGTTGGGTTTTTTATATAGATATTTTCTCTTAGTTTGGGAGATATAATATTTTTGTAAATATCATACAACATCTGTAAGTAATAAACATAATATTATCTTGGTGCTTTTAACAAATGTTCCTAGAAGAATTGTTACCTACCTTTTTCTAATCGAAAATATTGAGTTTGTTTATGAGTTAGTCCAAAGATAAAAACATATATAAGAAAAGATAACCAGATGTTTTAAATACAGAGTGGTCATTCAAGATTCTCGAAACGCCTTCATGTAAATTAAATGTCGGACTTTTATTATTATATACAGAAGCTAGTAGTTGGGGAGTTAACAAGGTTTCCCATAACAAAGAATAAATATAAAGGGCACAGAAAATATAAATATGGGTTTTCATCCAGTTAGCTTTTCCGGAGATTAAGGAGGCATTATATAATCGTATTGTTCCTATCTTTACAAAGAGTAGTGTCTTGTTGTAAAAAATCTCCAACATAGGACATCTTAACAATTAACAACCGTTATTAAAGTCGACATAAAAATGTATCTAATTGCTGAATCTCTCACCTTGTAGATGTATCTTTATAGGGGTATATTGTAAAAATGGCCTTTTTTCTGTTTGGCTATTTTCAATCTAGGTACCTACTTCTCATGTATGTTAAGTGTTTTGGAAAGACAATAGGACTTTCAAGTTAGATTCGTTTTAGCCTTGGTAGAGTCTAGATGTGATTTCTAATTGTATCAAGTTTCTTAATAATAATCAAAAGTTCAAGTTCAGTAAGTTATTTCTTTTAATTGAAGGCCTTTTTGTTTCCAATCAATTTTTATAAAGATTAAAGCTGTTTATTTTAGTAATTGAAATAAATTCAGTTTTCAATTGTAATTAAAGTTTCGTATAGAAATTAATATAATTTTTCATAATATTATTAATTTACCGACTTTAAGTTGTACATTAATGAATAAGATTTTCTTCTAAATTTTCATTATCGTTTAATTGTTTTATTTTTTTTTTTATTTTTACATATTTATTTCTTTGTTGTTATTCATTTTCTTTATTAATTTTAATTATTAAATTAGTTGTTTTGAGCCCAAACCTATGCGTTTTATTTTTAATAAAGTTTTTGTTATGTTGGTGAACAGATGGGTCATTTAATTAATAATTTTCTTTTAAATAATAAGTGGGTGACCGACAGAGATCCAGAATTATAAAAGGTGAGAAATTTTACATTACTTTAATACAGATTAATAAAGTTGATATTCTTTGTTTGTTCTTCTTTAATTAAAACTTGAATTACAAGCCGCTCGTAAAGCTTGATTCGAACCCGTAACAATTTGAATAGCATATTGTGATTCATTCTGGAATGAGCTAAAAAATTAGTAGTCTTTCTGAACATAAATAATACCCGCTAATTCAAAATAGTTACAGCTATACTAAACGTTAACGTGTCCAATGAAACTACGGCCATGGTTACACCTTGGATAGAAACATGTCTAACCGTTCAGAGTATGAGAGAACGGGCAAAATCATTCACATGTGAAATAGTGTGAGCACACTTACCTTGGCAACATTCTGTTCAGTAACTGCTCAGTTTTCTTCTTTTCAATATCCAGCAGTTCCGTGCGTTCTCTAATCAACTCTTCCAAGTTATTTGAGTACTTTTCCAGCATTTGAAACATCGTATCAACAATATTTACTTTTCTACCATGGTTCAGCTTCTTGAACTGCTCGTGGACAGCATTAAAATCCGGCCTTAACTCTGCCTGAATAAATACAAAAAAGTGACCTTAATCATAATTTACTATCTCACATTGGAAAATTGCTAGACGGTTTTTATGTTCCAGCATACCTTTTTAAAAGTTTCAAGTTAGTGGTGCTGAAATTTTATGAGAATGCAAGAAATTTTATAACGTAATAATCATAAAAACCTGGATATGTAGTTTAAGTTTTCTATGGATACTTAAATTGTGAGTTCACTAGTTACCTAGTTTTTTTTTCCTGGAAAATATGCCAGCAATTCAGTTTTAATCAGTTGTACAGGGTGATTCAAATTAGAGAGCAACCATTAGGATCTCGTAAACTGTACGAGTTAGTTTATAGTATATGGCAAGTTGAGTCATTTTTTGAAGAGCAGTATGCCGTAAAAAGACTTGACAATACAACAAATAATTGTTTTTCTAAAATCATTACAAAATATTGACATTCTAATAGCGTTTTGATACCATTATAAACCTATATAAACTAAGAGAAAATATTCACTTACAGTGACTGAACTATGTAGTTGAATAAATACTACATATTATATTATATAGAAGCCAATGAAGAAGAAAAACGAACGTCTGTAAGTTGGAAAAAACATTAGCTTCAGGTGGGCATCGATCGAAGCCACGTCTCACGCTTTCCGGGCATTTGATTTTACAATAATTAAGCTACCGAAGCACAGGTGATAGTAGTGCATAACCGCGATTTCTATACCAATATCCTCTCCAACTCACAAACGCTATGCTGTATTGTGGTTCTGCTGCTGTCTCGACCTTCAGGTCGAAGGTATCAAAAGACACATACAAGGTCGCAGTGATTCTTCTATTGCATTTCCTGCACGTCGTATTGAATAAACTAAGAGAAAATATTCACTTAAAGTGACTCAACTATGTAGATGTATAAATACTACATATTACAAATATTATGTAGAAGCCAATGAAGAAGATAACGAACGTCTGTAAGTTGGAAAAAACCCACGTCTCATGCTTTCCGGGCATTTGCTTGACCATTAAGCTACCGAAGCACTGGTGGATTGGTTCTTGTGTACATACACAAAAACCAATCGGCCATAAATGAAAAAAAATCCCGATGCCAGCCAGTCGGAAAAGTAGATTTTCGATTTATATATTTTTTATTTATACTTAGTCTACCACTGACACCCACTATTGATAAACAAACAGTGGCGGCTTGTAGCAGTTTAATGTGGTGAAGCGTGCATCGTATGCTGTTTGGGCGAGATTCTTTTGGTAGGTGTTAAGGACTTGTGCAATTAAACGCTGGCAACTGTGTTTCTATGAAGGACGGCAGCCGGCCGTCAGATGGTTGTATCTCGTTGTATATTGGGTATATAAAATAAAATACTAAACTTTTGAACTGAAGTCATTTTTAGGATCCAGGGGTCATGAAATGAAGGACTGCATAAACATTTTTCAAAATTTCGGTTGTATCAATCTCCTGAATAGTTAGGTTTTTTTTTGAAAATCTACTAACATAGATACAAGCAATTTGAGCAAGTTCTATACTGCCATTCTGTGAATGAACGTTTCCTTGCTAATTTAAATATTATTACAAATAAAAATGTATTAATAACATGATTATATACAGAGAAAACTTTAAATGGAACTGTAATGTCTATTCTGTCTTTTAAATAATATTCACGATATAATAATGAGAATAATAAATCACTTTTATTGCAACAATTTTTTTTTTCTTGCGTTTGCGTGGAAGACCTTATTTTAAAGCACCCTTTACGAGCAAAGAAAAAACAAATTTGTGATTTCTACATACAGAGTTTTCCGATACAAACGTGAGTGTACTACTTTGAATGCAGTATTACAACTGGGATCCCCATTTTTTCACGCAGGGAAAGTATCCAGTTATCTCTGGATGACTCAAAAATGGTCCAACCATATCCACTACCTCTAAATGAGACAAAGGCCATCCATGTGAAACGTTTGGTGTTGAAGAAGCCACAAGATGAAAATTTAGAAACCCACCAATATGAATGCAAGATCTGATACTTTATTTATTTTAACGCTAAATGTATGTTTTGGAGTTTTCTTAAAGTTTTGTTGTGTATTGTATTGTATTTTTCTGAATGAAATAGTCTAAAAAAATAATATCGTATTTTATTAAGATCTTGGGACAAGAACAGTAAGTCCATATCCTTATATTAGATTTTTTGTAAAATTGTTAATTGAAATTATAATATTTTATTTCTTAAATATTCCATATCATATTCATAAACATCAGTATTAATTTGAGCTTATTCTGATTTGTCATTCAGAAAATAAACACTTTATTTAACTTTTCTCCGAAACTTAAAAAGTGGACTTATCTGGTTCATGCACCAAAGTCTTCAATATCAAATCATCTAATCGCATCAACAGCGTGTGATTTTTGTCTGTAGCTGTAACAAATAAAAATCAATAAAAAAAGTTATAGTTTTATACAAGACAGTACAGACTTTTATAGAATAATTACGAAGTTTCCCCTTACATCGCAATATGGGCCAGCCAGATACAAACTATAAAGTTCATGCAGTATAAGAAAAGTTATTTTAATTAAGCTCTTACATAGATCCGATCGTGAACTTTTATTCGTCTTCAAAGTTTTCAACTTTAGAGCTATATTAAATTTGTTTATCTCGCCATACTTTTAAAAATTTATGATTTTTGTCCAGAGCGGAAAATAATGTTGTTTTACCTTAAAATTTTTCCTGACATTAGTTCAATTAATTTTATTGGTAGGTCCGTTCATCATATAAACACATAAATTTGATTCCCAATGGTTTTTATCTCATCCCCTGCGTTCGTAGCCCCTTTAGTTTATACTCATTACCTATAGGGGTTGTATGTATGCATTGAAGGCGTTGTTATTATCAATAGATTGATTTTTAGTAGATTTTTAAAAAAAATCTAACTATACAGGACATCGATACAACCGAAATTTTCAAAACATTTTTCAGCAGTCCTTCATTTTATGAGCCCTGGATCCTAAAAATGACATCAGTTCAAAAGTTTATGTATCTATATATGGGATATAGAAAACTTTGCGGCACATTCTAGGCCGCATTTTTTGACCAGTCATGATGTTACATATCAAATGATAGAGCACTTAACTCTCTACAATGTTTATTTGGAGAGTTTTTTCATCGCTGGCATATTTAAGTCAATGTAAGTCAATATAAAGTAACAAAAAATAAAAAAACTATCATCACCCGCTACACCTGTGGTTATTTTTGGCACATAAACACCTGTGAAATAACAATAAGACCGTACTTACGTATGTATTAAAGTATAATGGGTATTTCAGTTAAAATAACTGTCAATATGACACTGTGGTTATATTTGGAGTATAAATAAAAAATATATAAATCGAAAATCTACTTTTCCGACTGGCTGCCATCAGGATTTTTTTATTTCCTTTAACTAATAAAACCGTCGCACAGAGAGGAGTAAAAAGGATCGTGGCACTTAATTTTAGTTAGCAAATAGAAAAAAAACATAAGCTGTGCCCTGTAGAAATTAGGAAATTTATTATCACTATAGAAATTGGTGCATAGATACGTTTTAAATATAAAACTAATTAAATTTAAATAATGGGTGTACGAAACATTTCATGATTTAGGTTCGTACCTATATCTCCCAGAATTATTTTTTTTGATATTATACACATTAATTAATTAACAGTATTATAAAAATTCATTTTATACAGTTTCCAAAGAATAGACACGGCGACACTCTCTGTAAAAAATCTGCCAAGCTCTAGCTCTAAGATTAATGAGACAATTTTAACACCATCATAATACTTTCTAATTTAATATCATAACCTAAATGTTTCTTTTTCATTATCCTTATATAAATTACATTCCCGCCATAAACTTGACAGTTATTAATACACATACCTATTATAATTAAGTAGATACGCCGAGATTTAACATGTACCTTAAAATATAGTGACTAAATACCTGTTCAGCCCAACATTGTCTCATGATATTTATGGCCTCCGGAGGAGCAGCACCTTTGCTAACTGACGGGCGAATTAACGGTGGCGGTTTCTTTACTTTTTCGATAATTTCTGAAAAAAATAAAAGGTTAACAATTATTATGCTATTATATTTTGACTAGATTAGCGAAAAATCCGAACAAAGATCATTCCGTGAAAATTTTAGTGGAATCACACATCTTAAGTGTGTGTTTTGGAGCAGAACTAAAATTTTTTGGGCGATACAAGTAGCTAGTACTTTCGAGGCGGCTTTTGAATTGAGTGAAAATAATCATGTCAGAAAGGTTAGTGCTCTTACAGCACAAAGTTAGGCAAGGAATAAGCAGATCACTGATTGAGATTCCTTATCCAAAATCAGATTAAGTCGCTAACAGGTCCACTGCGCTCTGCAACATTTGTGCTGGTACGACAACATTTAAATTCAGTAATCGACTTCTCTACAATTTGTCTCGATGGAGCACAGTTCGGATAATGTTTATGAAGCCATTGTTTGGTCTCCACTGTATTTTTTTTTCATCAAAAAACAATGCTTTATCAAAACTCGCAATTCACTTTTTTCCATTTTTTTTTCAATAACAAACGTTGCTTCACACAAAATGCTATAACTCACTAATCAATAGTCAGATTACTGTCAAATGTATACACGTATCGTTCGAAGGTTAGTACTAAATAAAAATCATATGGAAAAAAATCTAAAACGCCTTCTATGTGTGATCCTATGGCCTTTTTGGATGACCTAATACTAATAAAATTATTCCACATTTGTCTTAAAAAAGCATACAACCGTACTGCCTAATCAATTGGGTGCTTACAGGCAGCCCCTATAAATGTTCGTAGGTGGAGCCTTACCAAGCCAATCCAACCAACCATATGTGATTCCATGACAATTAAATTGATTTATACAATGCATTAATTTGAAACGAACTTCGTTTCTATGAGGGTTGAAAAAAAAATATCAAGTGTGGGCCATCAATTTGTAATTCCAATTTGATTTTGTATTAACCAGTTTATTTACTCTAATCTTGATCGAAAACAGGATAAAGGTCGGCACGGATTTCTGACAATCAAAACAAGTGTAAAATATGCCATGTGTTTTAACATACGTTTAAATAGCCACGAAGGGAAACATTTTTAAAATAGTTCCCAAATCGTCACTTTTTTCATTAAAGTTAAGTCATTAGAAAAGAAAACAGATTTGTGTGTTATTCTTATGGAATCTACTCACTTAAACAACATACCAACTTACAAGGGAAGGCTGCCAGACTGTTTTTCAAATTATCGCTACTATATATACATACTTATTATTCACGCAATACCGTAATTAATCCGAAATCTATTTACCCCGACACACGCTCAGATGCTTATTTAAACACACAATTAATTTTGCCAAGTTTATTTGATTTTATTTTTGCTAAAATAATTTGGTTATTTGTAAAACTAAGAAAAATTGCGGAAATCGCGGTTGCCACACTTTATTCCATCTATCATTATTGGCGTAAAACACCAAAATCAATCAATCAATCCGAATTCAATTTACATAGGTACCCAACACAAGTTAATTAACAACAAACTTAAATTAGCCAATCTTTCCCGGTAACTTAGTTTCAAATTCACTTTTATGAAAATATAAATATTATAAATGTATATATTCGAATTTTTGCTTGCATTATCAATGACGATATCGTTTTAATTAAATTACTCTACGAGAAAAATTCGCTTTTTACGTGCAATTCTGCTGTACAAATTTATTAGTGGTACATATAAAACAAATAAAATACATAATATTATTTTTTTACATAGCTCCCTTCATTAGATATGCATTTAGTAGATTCTGTTGTATTCAGTGAGTAGATGTGGAATGCACCTTGCTGATTAAGATTAAAATTAGGGGATTCTGATCCACTCCGACCTGATAGCCTACCGGGGGACACACCTGCCTTGAATTACTTGAACTGTGTCTCAAGTTACTCTCCATCAAGTTCTAGAGCTCTTATGAACATCAGTAGGTTTGCTGGATTCAGGGACAAGACCTCTCCATCTTGCACCATTTCATGCGTCAATTTTTTTTCATAAAATCTCCTCATCGAATTTTCTACTCTAACGCAATACTTCCGTTCTATACTAAGATATCAATGATAGAGTTTAGATACTTTATTCTAATTTTAACTAGGTACTGACGAAATGGCCAAATAATGAGCCTAATTATACATATTTTTTGTTGTTATTAAAACCCTGCTTGATATAATTTCAATAAGTCCAAACCAAACCCCGCAAATATCAAAAAGGGACACAACACGAATGATTTGTGTACCGTGGTAAGTCACTAGATCATTGGTTTCATTATTTTTAATCCATGCTCTCTCAAGTCACGGGACTCAGCACGTAAATGAGCAACCCGGCTTGTTATCTTTGAAATGCAGATGAAACAAGATTTTAATCGAAACAAAATTTTAATAATTATAATCATATGTATTTGTATTATTTTCATTATTTTCAATAAACTAATGTAACAAACTAACTACTGTATTCAAAAATTACACAAAAAAAAAATATTGCCAGAGCTGCGATTCGAACCCAGAATGCATGCGAAGCGCACGCTCGATCAAATTACTTTATTATATTCTATAAGAGTTATAGGTTCCAACTACCTAACTGGTGAAATTTTTAAACGCAATTGTCGCGAGATTTATGGGGGCAAATATCAAAAGTAACCTATCGCTATAAAGCAGATAAAAAATGCTTTAAAATGATGTATCGCTCGACCCCTACTGCTATTTGCAAATTTGGCGGTGGTGTCCACCCATCTAATAATAATAATAATAAATCGACTTTATTTCAATTCTCAGTTTACCGTCACAATATACTTATAGAAACCCAAGATCTGCATCAGGCGAAGTCTAGCCATTGGCTATTCTAACTTAACCCTACGCAAGATCTATCCTACCTCCAAAATACAATTTGCATTTGGAATATACAAATTAATCTTTTACTCTTCCTATATCTCACAGTAAACACTAAATAAGATTAAAATAAATCCTAAAAGCTCACCACATCTCTCAGCGAACCACCAACGTTCAAATTACACATCTAGATAATATGTTCACGTTATAGTGCTATATCAATGTCTCAAATAAATATTTTTTATATTTAAACTTGAATTTGTTGATATTGAATATTTTAAATTGCTCAGGAATGGAGTTATATAGGTTGATAGCATTATAGATAAAACTACGACAGAACATCGCAGTGCGGTGCTTAGGTACTGTATATTTATTTGTGAATCTTAAAGGTTGGGTATGAATCATGGACCTCTTAATAAATTTGTTTTTTAAATATTTGAATTAATTCTTATGATTTAATATTTTGTGAACAAAAGAGGCTAGATGATGACGTCTCCTATCAACCACACTAAGCCAACCCGTCTCCTTAATTCACAGGGCTAAAGCGATTTGAACCAAAAACTAGTGGGTTAATCTTAGGACTCCCCCAAAATTTAGCTCAATTGGTTAAAGTGTTTAGGCACTATCATGGTAGAATGCATACACACAGACAGACTTACATCTGGAAATGGTCTTAATCGTCTCAAGGAACTTCAGAATGGTTATATCCGTCTTTATCTCAAATATTTTTAGCACGTTCACAATACCTGTGCAGGAAAGTAAAATCATAAACTTAATTTAAGCTGTGTATCTAGCAAAAATCATTTAATATACCGTTTTCAGAATGAAGTCTAACTAAGTTTCTAGCATTAAAAAAGAGGGTACTCCATTTATATTAACAACTACCAGAGGATTAATTACGAAATTAAAAACCTCTTAACTATTCAATTTAAACATTTTTAAAATGCCTCAAACCATTTTTTTTTTATATTATTCCTCGATTTATCAATTGAATTCATGACGCACCTGGAAACTACTTGAAAATTCAGCACTCATTCATATTTGTTTCGAGCTTAACATTTTTATTCCTCTTAGCCGGCTCTTATTCTTTTCATTATTTTTTAGCGGAAAGCACGTATAAAACCAAAAGCAATTACAAAATAATAGAAATGTGGATGGTTCTTTGTTGACTTTATATATCCAAAACTCCACTATAATACCTAAGCATTTTTAATGTCTAGGGTGTCCCAAATAATCTACATGACTTAAAATAACATAATATTCCATCTTGTTTATTAAAATTAATATAATTACACTCCTGACTCGTATATAGAATATTTGTGGGCAGATATTAAGTCTTGAGATTTATAAATTTTATTTACGAAAATATTCCCCAAATAATTGAAACTAATTCATTGATTTTAATTCAGTTAAATTTGATTCGTCGATTTTATTTTCTATCAAAAAAACTGGCAACTGATTGACAAGCAACAACTCAAAAAAAAAACAAGGACAATTTAAATTATCGAAATATATAGCTATCTAAAACATATGACGCAATCTTCTCCCCCCATAGAGGAACCCTTCAACTTCATAAACAATCGTAATTCCAACCATACTTTAAAGCCCTATCATAAGCTTTTTCTTGTTCTAACCAAAATTCTGAACTCCTTTTTTGTTTTTATCGTGTATGCTCATAATTTTTACTTTCTTCTTCTATATTTCTATATATTCTTTATTTTTTTTATATCCGTCTTCATCATCTTTAACATTTTTACCTACCTCACCTTCTTTCTTTCTTCCTGCGGGGATTCAATTTCTGGAGGAAGTTTGGAGTTTTAAAAGCATTTTCTCCTATTACTTGTTCTTTTTCCCATCTCTTGCTTTTGAATCAAATACTTGAAAAAACATTAGCGGTTGATTCCAAAAGAATTTCTAGGTTGGCATTTTCTTGCCTAATACCTTCACTGTCAAGTTGGACTTGAGCTTCGTAACTATTCCAACCGATTTCAAATTCTGTATTTACTTCAACTATGGAAGGTTTCGCTATAGGTGAAGAAGGAACATCACTATAACCTTCTCTTTCTACACTTTTGAAACGTTGAAGTGTCTAGTGTAACATCTTCTTTCGAAAGTAAACCTATTTCAGATACCTATATCTTCAACCCGTTTAGACGTACTTAGTACTTAATGCTCTCATTTTTTCTGTATTTGCTGGCGTTGAACTTGTTATTGGAAATAATAATTTCACAAATAGACTGGTAGTTAAGCTCATATAATGGATCAATATCATTTTGTTTGGGAGGAGCGAGGAAAATTAAATACCTATCCAGGTGAAACCAAAGTACTGTTCACCAAGACCTTAAGAATTATTTACACGTAGAGCTAAACGACGTTATAATTCCTTTTTCTACTTCTGCAAAAAATTTGGGCATTTTATATGATACAGAAATGAGATAAGTTTTTTTAATTATATTTATTAAGGTCACACCCTAAATTTAATTAAAACAAAGTCCATCATTTCCTGAAGTAAAAGTTTAAGGCTTTTTTTTTCTTCCTCCTGCTTCTCCTGTATACAGGGTGGGCCAATTTCGAAAACGGAAACTTTAGAGGCAGACAAAGAACCACAAAATAATACGAGTATCATTTTGTATTATAAACTATAAAACTATTTTAGATATTTAAATGAAATTTGGCACGTTTGTTCGTGTATATTTTACTCAATAGCTATCTGCGTTAATTTTGATCACACAGTATAGTTTAAATTAGCAAAGTTTTAGCATTTTTTCTGAGTCGTCAGATGATGGTGTCAGAAATGACATAATATGTCAATCCAATGCCAAATTTTAACATATGATTCTTCTTCTCCTTGAAGTGCTTCTCCATTCAATGAAGATCGACATCAATTATGGCAAATTTGCCTCTGTCTCGGGCTCTAATTAGCAGGGAGTTTGAATCTAAGCCTGTCCAATCCCTTATTTTTTTCAGCCAAGAGCACTGTTTACGTCCAGGACCATGCTTTCTCTCAATCTTGCCTCCATAATCAGTACTTGTCCTGTCTCATGACATCTTTCGCTTTTTTATGATCTCGAGAATTGTTCAATCCATGTTCATCCGATGTAAGACCTCTTGATTGGTGATATGATCGGTCCATGGAATACGCAGCATTCTGCGATATACCCACATCTCAAATGCTTCCAGCTTGTTAATACCCAGGCCTCGACTCCATACAGTAGCGTGAAATACATATAGCATCTAACAAGGTTAAAGCTGATATTGAAATTGAGTGTTCCGACAGGAAATAGATTCCGCATTGTAATAAAATTGGCTCTCGCTTGCTCTATGCGTGATCTAATTTCTCTTAGGATTCAGGTCCAACTTCCCAGATATTTAAAGTTTGTGACGTGCTCTATAGGTAAACCGTATATATTTATGTTGAAGTAGTGGTTCGGATTGCGACTTATTTGCATGATCTTTGTTTTTGAGATATGAATCCTCAGTCCCATTTCGTCCCCAGAAGCCGATATGCTGGCGATTAGGCGTTGCAGCCCTTCAGGACTGTCTGCGATTATCACTTCCCATTGACCTTCAGACCCTCCTCTGCCTCGTCCAAAGCCTTTTGAAAAATGATTACTGAATACAAATGAAAGAGCATGGGACTAAGTAAACACCCTTGTCTGCCTCCACACCTTATAGGTGTTTTCCAGTTTGACAGATGCTACTTGCTGTTCATAAAGATTCTGTATGATTTTTAAATCCTGGGCATCGACACTTTTTCTTTCCAGCAGTTCTTATAGTGTGGTGTGATTAATCAAAAGCCCTTGTGTAATCTATGAAGCACAGATACATTTCCTTCCGTTGGTCTCTGCATTTTTGCAGCAGGATAGATAGTGTGAACAAGTCCTCCCTGATACCCATATGATTAGTTATTTTAAATGGAACATAATGTATTTTGTTTTCTGAATCGGTACAACTTTGTATTCTGAATTCAAATTGTATACTTTTTTGCAATAAAGTCTTTATTATTATTATTAAATATATATGCTTATACATTTTGGAGTAGCTGTAAGAGAATGGCTATATCGTCATCGATTGATTGGCCGACTAGGGAGAAATGACATGAACCATGACGTGGTTATTGGTATTGGAACAGTGGCCTGCCCACCTAGGACACTGAATCTTATGCGCTAAACTTTTACGTTTGGGCACTATTAACGATAAAGTCTACGCTAATCCCGTATTAACAAGGGACGATTTGATTTTAAGAATTCAGCAGGCCTGCAATGATATGCGGCGAATGAAAGGTGTCAAAAATGTATTGTGTAGTCCACCCAGATTTCGAGCAATTTTTGTGATTTTACCTTTCATTTTGTTATCGTTGTTGAAACCCACTAATTAAATTTCTTATTTTCGTTTTTGTTTAATTTTTTTTTTCGGGAATCAGTAGATACATTCATTTTATTACTTGCCAACGATGTGTCAAGCGAAAAACTAAAGTGACTCTTTTTGATTGATTGAACAACGATTCGAGAAATAATTTTTGGTTCTACAAAAATCAGTGGCGTACCATATTTTTCATTAAAATTGTGCGAAGATGTGTCCGTACACATTCATCTAAATACTCGTATATCAAGTAGTTTTAAAAATAATAATAAATTTGGAATTGCTGGTATCCCTGCTGTATCTTTGTAACAAAGCATTTTTCGAATACAGATTATAATACAAAATGATAGTATTTTGTGGTTCTGTCTCCCTCTTAAGTTTTCGCTTTCGAAACTAGATCACCCTGTATATGAGCTTGATTTTGCCTAGTAAGAGCCCCAATAGGTTTGTAAGTTATATTATTAGTTATGAAACAACCCACTACAACAAATTAAATCGAAATGTCGAATTCAATGCAATGAGTACTGCTTTAATATTTATTGTCGATGGATTATTCATGACAGTATATATCATAGTAGGAAATGCATGGTTCACGTGCATAATTTTGACATTTCAGAAAGCATAGTAATAACAACGAACATGAACGATATTTAATTCTGATTTAATTTTCATTCTAAAACGAAAATCAATTTTCCAAATTCGCTGTTTTCTTGTTGTTCTATAATAGAATAGAATATAATCGTCTTTATTTTTAACTCGGCGAAGGGCAGCAAAGCTGTTTTCTTAACCGAGCATGTATGTTTTACAATACAGCATAATTACTTTACTTAACAACTAAATAAACCAAAAAATTATAGAAAGTACACACAGCAATATTATAATATGTCAGATGCAAAAGAGTATTATTCATAACAATAAGCATTATCTACAGTAAACTACAACTAAAGCAAACTACAACTAACCCACTCCCATGTCAAATTAAAATGACATAAATGCACAAGAAAATTATCCCCATTATCCACTATTAACGTGCAACCGATCCTTTAACTTTTTTTTAAAAGAGCTGTAACTAAGGTTCAGGAATTGTCCTTTAATCTCTGAATTATTGTACACACTGGGAACCACGTAAGAGAAGGTGCGCTTAAACAGCGTAGTACGGTGGCGAGGTATGGTAAGCAGATTACAAAATCGCGTAGAACGATTATGGGTTGCACATCGAAAAGAAAGTTTTGTACGCAGATATGAGGGATTTCCAGTTTTGAGAAGCTTGTTTGTGTACGAAGCAAGCAATACGATATTTTAGTATGTTGTGCATGTTTAACCATCCCAGAGTAAACAATTTATCACTCACATGGTCTCTCATTCTAAGATCATTTATAAAACGTATGCATGATTCTGAATCCGCTGGATTCTATTTTTTGAATGAGTATCCAGGCAAGGACCATACATAATATGCATAATTGTATTGTGAGAGCACCAGAGATTCGCAAAGTTGTTTTTTTAATTTACCAGCTAAAACTTTCTTACTCCTATACAAATTTCTAAGTGATATCATAGACTTTTGCACTAAATTACCGACTTGCGGTTTAAATTATTTAAGGACACTATCAAAAACGACACCTAAATTCCTGGCTTCCCTTACCACAGGTAAGCCAACGTTATCCACAGAGAAAATCATATTTTGATAACAGCATTCCCGGTTTGGTCCGAAAAACATAACCAGTGGCCTAATGGGATCTGGAATTCAGGCTATTTTTACAATGGGGTTTTCACGGCATTATTTTGGCATTCTGTTTTAATCTCATGTTGTTGGTCTCCACAATTCCCCGAATTTAATAGAAACATATAATTGTTGATCTGAAACTATTTTCATTACCTTATTAGTGTTATTAGTATAAGGTGTTTTCTATAGAGGTATAGAACTTTAAGTTGGCAACACTTTTTTAACTGGCGGCCATTTTGTCAGCTATTAAGTGATTCATGTTTAGTTTGGTTTGGCATTTCAACATGAATAGACTGACGCCTGAACAACGCCTCCAAATTGTGCAAATTTATTTTGAAAATCATGGTTCTGTTCGAAATATATCGCGCACTACGTCCATTTTACGTTCAACATAATCGTGCATCAGAGCAATCAACTACATTAACTATGGAACGTTTTCGCACCACGTTTACACTAAATGATAATATGCAACCACAGAGACGGCGTCGTACAGTTTGTACAGAAGAAGTCATTGCTGCTGTAGAGCGTAGCGTAGAGGAAGACCCGAATCAGTCTATCCATCGTCCACAGGAATTGGATATGTATTCATCCACTCTATGGAAGATTTTGAGGAAGATCTTGGTTTGCTTGCTTACAAAATGCAACTCGTGCAACAATTGAAAGGACACGATCACCTAGCAAGGCGTAAATGGGCGCAAAACAAGATTGCCGTTGATCCCAATTTTCATAAGCGAATAAACAAAACTGCCGTATTTGGAGTGATGGTAATCCTCCAGTGTATGTTGAGACACCGTTACATCAAGAAAAACTGACTGTTTTTTGTGCTTTATGGGCTGGTGCAATCATTGCTCCGTACTTCTTTAAAAACGATGCTCGTCAGGACGTTACAGTCAATGGTGACCGCTATAGAGTCACGATTACTAACTTTTTCCTTCATCAGTTGAACAACCATGATGTGGTTTCAACAAGACGGCGGAACATGTCACACAGCTGGTGCCACAATTGAAATATTGAAGGAACCGGTTGGTAACCGCATAGTTTCACGTTTCGGACCCGTGAATTGGCCTGTAACAAGACACCACGCCACTGGTGTCATGGATACTAGTTGGGTGGTTTATAGATATTTTCTCTTAGTTTTATACCTAACATGTCTGAAAGTCTAATATTTTCGTAAATATTATACAACATTTGTAAGTAATAAATTTATTATCTTTGGTGCCTTACCAATTGTTCCTAAAAGAACTGATACCTAGAAAACAACCTTTTTCTAGACGAAAATATTGTGTTTGTTTATGAGTTAGTCCAAAGATAAATGCATATATTAGAAAAGATAACCAGATGTTTCAATTATAGGATGGTCAAAACATTCAACATTCTCGAAATGCCTTCAGCTAAATTAAATGTCAGACTATTCTTATATATACATAGGTAGTTGGGGAGTTAACAAGGTTTCCCATATCAAAGAACATATATAAAGGGTGCAGAAAACATGAACATGGGTTTTCATCCAGTTAGCTTTTCTGGAGATTAAGGAGTCATTATATAATCGTATTGTTCCTAACTTTACAAACGGTGGTGTCTTGTTGATCTTCTGAAAAATCTCCAACATATATACATTAAAAATGTATTTTATTTCTGAATGTCTCACCCTGTAGCTGTATCTTTATAGTATATTGTACAAATGGCCTTTTTTCTGATTGGCTATTTTCAATCTAGTACCTACTTCTCATGTATGTTAAGTGTTTTGGAAATACAATCGGATTTTCGAATTTAGATTCGTTTAATTTTATAAAGTAACATTAAATATTTTAATTTGTTTTTGGACTTTAGAGTATATTTTTTACAGTTGAGAATTATTTTCTAGTTTTGTTTTAAAGTATACCAGTATAAAGACTAAGTCCATTTCATTTTATTCTGAAGTAGTGAATTTGTATAAAGTTTCTTAATAATAATCGAAGTTAAAGTTTCAGTAAGTTCTTTGTTAATTCTTTTAATTGAAGGCCTTTTTGTTTCCAATCAATTTTTATAAAGACTAAGTTGTTTCTTTCAGTAATTGAAATAAATTCAGTTTTCAATTGTAATTAAAGTTTCGTATGGGAATTAATATATATTAATTTTCCTATTTGAAGTTGTAAAGTAATAACTAAGATTTTCTTTTAAATTTTCATTTTCTTTTAATTATTTTATTCTTTTTTTTTATTCATACATGTTTATTTCTTTATTAATTTTAATTATTAAATTAGTTGTTTTGAGTCCAAACCTTTGCGTTTTATTTCAAATAAAGTTTTCGTTATGTTGTTGACAGAAGGGTCATTTAATTAGTAATTTTCTTTTAAATAAAAAGAGATCCAGAATTATAAAAGGTGAGTAATTTTACATTACTTTAATACAGATTAATAACGTTGATATTCTTTGGTTGTTCCTCTTTAATTGAAACTGCTTGTAAAGCTTGATTCGAACCCGTAACAATTTGAATAGCATATTGGGATTCATTCTGGACTGAGCTATAAAATTAGTATTCTTTCTGAATGCAAATAATACCCGCTAATTCAAAATAGTTACAGGCCTCCAAGATCGTTGCGATTTAACGCCGCTAGATTATTTTCTGTGGGGATAGGTGAAGTGGCTAGTCGACGCCGATAAGCCCGAAACGATTCACCACTTATAGGGCAACATTCGCCGCGTTATTGCCGATATACTGCCACAAATGTTGGAAAAAGTCATCGAAAACTGGACCTCCAGATTAGACTACATCCGAGTCAGCCGTGGTCATATGCCAGAAGTCATTATAATTATAATGTCAAAGTAAATTTCATGTCAATTTAAAAAATTCTTCTTTGTTTTATTCCATTTCAAAGTTCTATAGCTCTATAAAAAACACCCTTTATTTCCATTTTGTGTATTGTAATTTTCAACATTTATTGCACTGAATTGTGTATAAGATAATATGTATATTAAGTTTTGGAACAATAAATGTATTATTATTATTTTAATTCCGCTGCTAAGCATTTTATTATAAGAGCTCTATTTATTACTAATTACTATTTGGGACAACAACAAAATGTCTCTAAAATAAGAGAGTGAATATTTATGTCAACGCAATTTAATTATTCTTGTACACAACCGTTCCTGGCAATGATGGTGATAGAGCTGCTTCCCCTATGAATATTTTATCTCTCGTTGAAATACTACGTCAACTGTGATATCTCTTGTGCCACAAAAGTTTCTGTGTGTACTCTCTGGCGCGGTAATTTTGCACATTCTTTATTTGAATTGCAGCTATTTGACAAATCCTGCTTTTGGAGAAATAAAAAGGAAAGTGAAATACTAAAATTGAAAAAGCGATATAGTGTTCTTATTTTATACCTGTAAAATGAACACGAGACAATGTAAACTGAAACAAAGCAGTCTATAGTAAGTTACGAATATGCAGGTATTACTAAAATGTGAAGGTTATAATTATCTAAATTCACTTTTCAAATACAGTCGACACTGTTTATAGTGGAACTGTATATAGTGAAAAACTGTTTACAGTGCAAATTTATTTTTCAAGAACAGAATATTTCAATAGAACTTTAATGTAAAAAGCCCTGCATATAGTGAATCTTTAAAATGAGTAGCACTCTATATCGGTGGTCGCCAACCTTCTCAATGTATTGAGCATCTTCGGTAATTGTAGAATGTACAGTGAGTTTTTTTTTTAGTTAGTAGTCTTCAGCTAACAACAGACAAATAGGCCCTCATGAAAACCTTTTCTTTAGTTTACTGATTATTTTGTATTCTGAAATATGTTGGGAACTACCAGAATTCTCTTCGCGAGCTACCAGAGTCTCTTCGCGAGCTACCAGTGGTTCGCGATCGACGGGTTGGTGACCATTGCTCTATATAATACAATGTTTACCGGATTTTATGTATACATTTTTATGCATCTATTGAGATCTTGGCCTTTTCTTTTGAAAATGTTCTTAGCGCGTTCATAACGCCTAATGGTAGGCAGTAAAGCAGGTATATTTCTGTGAGACTCTTGGGGAATTCCTAACCCATTTTATAGTCGAAGCCTCGTAAATCGCAAATTTAGGTTCAGTTGGTTTTTGTTTAAGAATCAAGTAAGATGTCCAATCGTGTGGGTGTTTGAGTTGCTGAAGATTAAAGTTTTGGAAGAAGTTGATAAAGGCTGCAAACAAAATGATGTTGCTGCAAAATTCGGTGTTTCCCCAAGTTGTGTATATAGTTAAAACTATCATCAAGAAAACTAATGTTCCAAGCAGTCGAAAACGAGTACGGGTGTGTTCTTACGAGGATGTAAATGAAGCAGTTTTCCGATGGTTTCAAGTGGCACGTACGCATCAAAACGTAAATATCGGGAAATTTAATAAAGCAAAAGGCTCTACAATTTGCTAAAGAATTTAACTGCGTTAATTTTCAAGCTAGTGAAGGCTGGTTGAGTCCCTGGAAGACTCGCAATGCGATTGTTTTCAAAACGGTGTCTGGCGAGGGTGCAAGCGTTAGTCAGGAGAACTGTGACATTTGGGCTAAAACTGTTTTAAAAAATTTAAGTATTGAAAAAGTACGAGCCAAAAAACGTTTTAAATTGTGATGAAACCGGTTTATTTTTTACATGTTTGGTAAATAAAACTTTCGCTTTTAAAAGTGATAAACGTTTTGGTGTTAAGACAAGTAAAGAAAGGGTAACACTTATGGTTGGAGCAAACATGGATGGCTCAGAAAAATTGAAATTTCTACTCATAGGTAAAAGCAAAAATCCCCGTTGTTTAAAAGGAGTTAAATCGTGTGGTGTTGTTGGAGACGCCTTGTAGACAATTTCTTTCACGTATCCACATAAAAACAAATCCGGAGGACTTAAATCCACCTGTTCTGAAAATTGGTATCCAAAAATTAACGAGTCTCGTGATGATAATGAGGGGGAGCTCCATCTAATTGAAACCACTTGGTTGTTATCCTGTTTAAAGCAATTTCTTCTAATAATACAGGAAGTTGGTGTAGAAGAATCCCTCAACAAAATTGGAGTCCTATTAAATATGGGTCCAATGTTCCACCCTACACATTAATGGACCACCTATTTTGATTGCTGATAATTCTGTATTCATGCGGATTTGAGTCAGAATAATAACGGTAGTTGTGTCTGTTCACGAGACCATTGTTGTGGAATGTACATTCGTCACTAAATAACACATTATCAAAAAATATTTCATGTGCTGCCACTTCATCTAACACCCAAATGCAAAATTCAAATCTATTGTCAAAATCATTTCCAGAAAGCTTTGACAAAGCCGAATCTTAAAAGCATGAAATCTATGTTTTCTAGGCACTCGTGAAATACTTGCCTGACTAATATTGGTGTTTTCGGATAACTGATTTTTACTAATATTAGGATTTTCGATAACTCTGATTCCATAGGCTACTGGATACATTAAAACGTTTATTTGAAAATGATGAAAATATGCATATGAGATGCTTTTCAAACTGTTACCCCACAAATGTTGACCAAGGTTAGCCGTAGTTTTCAAAAAAGAATATCGAAGTGTCTGGAAATGGATGGTCAACATTTCGAACACATCTCATGAATATTTTTATTTTATTAATTTGACATTTCTGATTCCATAGGCTACTAGAGACGGTTATTTAAAAAACACCAAATGGTGTACAAACCAATTATTTGGCGTTTTATGCCAAAACGCGGAGACTTAGCGATAGGACACTCTAAGACCATTCGACAGGCAATTAGTTAGTACATCGCTAGGTAAGTTCAGAAATATGACGTTCCTTTTATATTAATAAGTTTATAGCAACTTAAAGTTCTTTGAGTAGTTGAGTAGTTTTAATTTTTGGACATCCTGTATAAGATTCCAAGTTTATTACAATTAGAATACCAAACATGATCTATTATTACACTTTAGAGTTAATTTGGTCAACATGACTTAAATATTTCCTAAGTATTTGAAAGATGAAAATTATGCTAAATTTGGACAAAATTCAATTTATTTAAAAAACAAACGTTAAGGTTTAGGTATTATAAACCTTAATGAAACTGACACTTAGTTTGATCAGAGGATCTAAAAGTGAAATAATATACAGGGGATTCTATTTAAAAAAACATAACTTTGATACTTTTAGGTTACTTGGGCCACCCTGTATAATATGAAACCAATTTTAAAAAGTACCCATACTAGATGCCCACACGTCCAACAAATGAAACTTTGTCAAAGTCAAGTATAGTTTGGCCACAATATTCCGCGCCATAAATCGTGAATAACCCTGTATAGTGAAAAACTCTCTATAGTGCAATTTCGGTCTTTCACTGTATAGAGGTTCGACTGTATATACCACACAAATAAACGTCAGATTTTTGCATTTTTGTCCTGATTGCACAGATCTGTCACAAGCTATATTTATTAGTCATCAAAAGCAATACTTTTTAGTATTAACCATGTATTTTAAATGTTCAAAAGATTTATCTATTCTTTTATTTGCTAAAAACAAAAAAATAATCCATGACGATGATTTAAAATTCAAACCCTCTATTACACTACACTACAAAATTGGCATATACGAGTACATCAGTTCTATTAAGTGTTATTTATGTCTGTTTCAAAAAAAAGATTAAAAAATAATGTTCTGAACATTTAAAATACATGGTGTTTTAATAATAAAAAAATAAAGTTTGCTGAAACGGTAAATCAAAACATTTTTCGAGTAATTACGCCACCGAATTCTACGTAAATATACAGGGTACGCCAAACTCGATGGCCTATTAGAAGTTGCTGGAGAACTGAAAATGATATCGATCTGAAATTTTATTTGCGATAATATAACTATGTGAACTCTCTTTTAGTGATAACTTGACAGATGCGGTGTTGTAGCTGATACCAACTTTCAATGGAACACCCTGTATTTTATTACATTTTTCGATTCCCCATCAATGTTGTAGTATTTGAATTTAACAGTTTTCTATACCTATCTTCAACTGTTTTCGAATAAATAATGTATTTTGAATTTGTTTGGTCCAAAACAGGTCCCTGGAAAATATTCGCCATTTTGTCGATCGAATAGACAGAATCTTGAATTTTGGAAGGTAGTTCATCTAAAGAATATCAACTATACTGAGAGATTGACTCTTTTGGTTATAGGGTTGTTGCAAATTACTGTAGTATGCTCTACTACTAAAAATAGACATAAGTCAATTTTCTCAAATAGTACACCTTATAGATTATCAAATATTCTGAAATATAATCAACTGTAAGGTTTCTGAAATAAAAATAAGTTTGTATAAAAATTAGATTATTTTGCTAAACACACACAAATCGACTGGACATCGACGTTGACAAATATACTGTTTCATGGCTTGTCTAAATAAGGCCTCCCTTTTTACTCAAAAACTTCAAGTTCAAAACGAAAGATTGTTTGTCAAGATAGGATAACTTGGTAACAACAAGTACATACTAGTAACAGTTTTAGAATTCAATTAGTCTTTTCTCAATGATAAATAAAAGTCAGTCTCCACAAAAATAAATTTAATAGAAATTTCAAAAATATTGTCCAAACATGTTTCGGAACTCACACATCAGTGGCAAAAGGAGAAACTTACAACATCAATGTTAAATAAATCTCCACTGAGGCCATTTTTATAAAAAACTTTTTCTTTTTATGTGTATAATAGTATTTATATAATAATAATATTTTTATTCACCACCAATAATCTTTTACAAAATAATAAAATATAAAAACATTGAGTAATAAATATGTAAATAGTAGATACATCATATTCTAGTACAAAATAATACCTTGTTTTTGCTTAAGCAAGGCTTGTCTGCATAAAACAAGGCTTAAAATACACATTGAGAATTTTACCCTACAAAAAAGAAGAAATACATAACAATATAAAATTAAATGTCTAATTCATTGGCAGTCCTAATGAATTTACACCGATATTCTTAACTAAAAAAGGAGAAAAAGAGAAAAAAAAACAAAAAATAAAACAATTTCTTAATAATTACACATTTACACGATGAAAAAACTTTCGTCAATTAACCATAAACTTTAAACTGTCTTGTATATTTATCCATCCTGTCAATGTTGCGAAAAATTTTAAATGCAGTATACTTTATCAAATGCAATAAATCCAAAGAAAAGCAATAACAAAATAGCAAAGTATTCTTTATAATTATTGAAAGACCCAAATTATAAATACATAATTTGTTAATATATTTAGAAATTAAACTTTATTTATAAGCAAACAGCTAGTATGTTTGTGTTCAATTTAATATTTTATTCTATTGAACAAAAAAAAAATAGAAATACCTAGGTACTATTGCTTGTTTCTTCCCGAATTACTACAGAGCAGTCTGTTTGCGCCAGAGTCAGAAATAAATTTTAGACTAGGTAAATTTTCGTTTCTTAGAGTTTTGCTCACTACTTTCACTATTAACTGTTAGCTTGGGGGTGTGAGTATCTTGGCTTAGATCAACTTCGTCTGGCTCTCTATGTTCTCCATCACTTAATGGAGCAGTGTTACCTTCTCCTTCCAGAAGCTTCAGTTCATTTGCGGTATATGGTGTTTTTTCAATTATGAGCTGAGAACCTTTAATCTTTGCATTAAGATTTTGTTTTCTTGCCTCTTTTGAGTGTTTGAGTAAGATTTTTTGAATATTCCGATCTTCCTTTGACTGGTCATGTGAAATACTGATGCCACTACCTTTCAATTTCTTAGCGTTTTGAAACACACTTAGTTTTTTTTAAAATGAAATAAACTCAACTATAATTGGAGGCTTCGTAGATCCACCAACCATATATATATTATTGATGTCAGTTTCTAGTATAGTTATTCCCAGCAAAGAGTTCAGTTTGTCCAGTGTCTTGTTTAGTAAAAACTCTTTTTCTGCATGCAACCCGAAAATAATGATGTTGTTCTTTCTGTCCTTACGTTCTATAGAATTGCAACGATTTTTTATATCGTCCACGTCGTGTCTCACTTTAATTACACTTTCAGATATACCACTTAAGCAACTACGCAGTTCAGTACTGATTTCTTCCCGTAATTCTTTTTTGATAATTTCTGTTTGTTGTGCATTTGCCTTGGATATGATGTTGAACAGCCATTCTTCCTGTTGCTTGTTTAATTCTGACATGTTAATGAGAACTTTTTGTTGGCGCAATCAGCTCGCACCCTTTCAAAATGATTAAAACAAGTCCGATATTCGATGTTAATGTCTATAGTTAGATTTAGATTTTAATGTAATCACTAAATAAAACTTACAGATTTTTCTTTTTCTCAACAGAACACGTGTCACTGATTAATAAGCGTTTTTGTAGGACATTTTTTGGACACAACGTTAGAAATAATACAATTTATCTGAGCACACAAAACAGTGTCGCTTTCTTGGATGAGATGCGCATATAATAATAATAATAATAATAATAGTCTTTATTGACAACCAACAAATTAAATTACAACAAAAATAAATAAAAAAATTCTTATTTCTCTGTATACAAACAGAAAATCAAAAACTGGTGTCAAAAGGCGAGGTTTGGATTCAATTTCATAGGTAATAAAACCTGTGAAAAAGTTCCATTCTCGAGTGAGAATTCACTCTATACACCTAACCCTAACTAAAAAAAAAAAATATTCTTGAATAACAAAAACCGTTAAATTATTATCAGACTATAAATATAATGATAATCCATATTTGCAATAATAAAATTAACTACCACAAACATCAACAACTATCCACTAATTATAATTTTAATTAAATCGGTAATTTAACTTACTCTAAGGTATTTAAAACATACATACATACATTACATACACAAACATACATCAACATTTAGGAATAAAAAAAAAATAAAATTTGAAAACCTGACAAACGGGTATGACTCAGCGGTAAGATGGAGGCAGTACCCAGGTATGATGGCATTGATAGCAAAATTACAGCCCGAGAGGCTACTGAAATATATAGTTACCCTCCATCAGCATAATGCGTAATTTCTTGCTAAAACTTTTTTTATTCAGGGATTTTAATTCAACTGGAAGTGAATTGTACAATTTAAACACAGAATATGAAAACGATCTTTTGAAGAATGTCGTCCTATGTTGCGGCGCTGAAATGTAAGAGCGGAAACGGGTATTTCTACCATGAGTGTCACGATTGAATTTGATTTTACTAAACAAATATTCCGGCTTCTTTGTTACTATGACAGAGTGGAATAATGTGCAACTATGAAATAATCTTCTATCTCTCATAGAAAGCCATTTTGCTGTCTCTAACTTGTGCGATATCGGTTGCCTTTTTCTAATGCCATATGTCAGTCTTAAGCAGCTGTTTTGAATCTTTTGGATTCTAGTTGAATCGACTACAGTTATACACGGGTTATATAAAATATCTGCATAATTCAGATGACTGAGGACCAGAATGTCGCAAAGATATTTTTTCAAATTTGTGTTTAGTAGACGCCGAACCGAGTATATAGTTTTCAAATTAATGAACGCACATTTTAATTTCCTCGTTATATACGAACTAAACCTCAGCTCGGAGTCCAGGATAACTCCCAAATTTTCAATCTCCTCACAACACTCTATGTCCTGATCATTTATACTAAGTCTGAAATTGGCCTGTATATTTTTCCGAATTTTCGTTGGACCGAACAATATAAAACAGGATTTTTCCGGATTGATTAATAGAGCACGATCTACGGAGCTTTTGTATAGTAAATGTAAGTCTTTATTAATTGTGTCTCGTGCATTATCTGCGTCTAAGTGGGTAAATGATAAATATAGCTGTGTATCGTCTGCATAGAAATGGGATTGGCAGCTTTCTAAACATTTATATAGGTCTGATGTATATAACGTAAACAAAGTTGGAGATAATATTGAGCCTTGTGGTACCCCGCAAGTCAGAGGCAACCCTTTCGAAAAAACTTGTCCAATTTTAACCTGCTGAACCCTGTTTGTTAGGTAGCTTTCCATTAACCTAAGAGAACTATGTCCAAATCCTATGTGATTAAGCATCGCAGTAAGTAGTTGGTGGTCAATCCGGTCGAATGCTTTTGAATAGTCCAACAGTATAAGTGCAGTCATCTCACCTTTATCTTTTGCAGAAATAATATCATCCACCACCCCTAGTAATGCAGTTACACAGCTGTAGCCGCGTCTGAAACCTGACTGTCTCGCTGGTAGGATGCTACTACTCTCGACATATTCTTTGATTTGGACATTCATTACTGTTTCAAGTACTTTAGAAAGGGTTGGAAGTACACTTATCGGCCTTAAGTGCGCAAAGTCAGTGCAAATTTATTTCTTTGGTAAAGGGTGAATTACCGACCTTTTCCAGATTTCTGGAAAATATTTCTGTTCGATACAACAATTAATAATGTTCGATATAATAGGCAAGATGTGTGGTAAACAATAATTAATTAACGTTTTATTTAAGTTATCCACACCCTTACTGTCAGATTTTATAGAACTGAAATATTGTAAGATGTCAGCCTCACCAACCAGTTGAAATTCAAACTCAGCCGCATTCCGCCTAGTGTTCACCCTATAGAAGCTAAGTAGATCTTGATTAATATGAATGTTTTGGCACGATTTAACATAATATTCATTAAGAGTGTCAGGTTTATTCAGAGAATCTGGAATACTACTTTTACTTGATTTAAATGTAATATCTAAGTTTTTGAGTTCCCTCCATAATGACCTTTGGTCACCCTGTCTAATTCGAAATTGCAAAAATGCCTTCTTTTCCCTTTCAATAGAAGATTTTACATAATTTCTTAGTTGTTTGTAGTATGCCCAGTGATTTTGATTTTTACTCTTTTTATATCTAGTTAAAGCTTTATCCCTCAAACGTTGCATCATAATTATAGTATCAGTCAACCAAGGTGCTTTCTTTTTGGTCAGCCGGATTGTCTTTAGCGGTGCATGCCTATTAAAAACTTCAGTAATCAATTCATTCATTTTATGAACTTTTAAATCTATATCATTTGTATAAATTATTGATTCAAATGGTAGACATGTTAAGTCATCTTTAAAACTACTGTAATTGAAATGTTGGAAGCAGCGATAAGTTATGTATTTATTATATCTTTGACTATTTATGTTCTTAAGCGTGCAACCCACCAAGCAATGATCCGATATATGGTTTAAATTATTGACAAATACCTCTGTAATTTTGATTTCTGCTGAGCATATTATGATATCGATCAAGCTGATACTTGTATTGCTAACACGGGTAGGTTCCTGTACCAGTTGCCTTAAATTATGGGTGTTCAAAATACTATCAAAAAGCTCAGTTGATTTACTGAAATGAAGTAGATTCAAGTTAATGTCACCTGTACAGATAATATTGTCGCAATCCAAAGATACCAAATTAAGACAGTCGTCAAAATTCTGCAAGAAATTTAAACAGTTTGAGTGAGGGGGTCTATAGATAACTCCCAAACAGAATTTAAACTTTCCCAATACGACCGACAACCAAAGCTGTTCTGATTCACAAAAATTCAAAGACGTAATCTCAGAAGCCTTAGAAAATAGATTTTCCCTGATATAGATTGCCACTCCCCCTCCCCTTGTATCTCTGTCATTTCTGTATAGTCTATAGCCAGTCAATGCCACCCTGCTGTCCTGGATATTTCGTGACAGCCATGTTTCAGTAACCATAATTACGTCATACCCGCCATCAAAGACAATTTGTCTGAACTCTGCTATTTTCGGTAAAAGTGATCTTATATTTACACTTACAATCTTCATATCCGTATAATACAATCAAAGATACTCGAATAATAAAAATACAAGACTTGATGCTTAAAAATGCTCTATCAATATTTGTTCATGTAGATAATATGAATTTATAGGAAATATTTAAATTTTAAATTATTTTGATATTAACAAAAAAAAAACGAATACAAAAACTAGAACCTATTCACTACTGGCTTTTATTCGAATTACTTCTGAGTAGTCTACTTGCACCAGAGCTACCATTAGCATCGAGCTTCAATTTTGGACTGTAAAGACATTTCAATTTTCGTTTCTTCTGTACTTGTTCTTGATTTTCACTACTGTTAGTTGTTGTATTCAGCGTGTTTGAATCCTGATTTATTCCGACTGCGTCATTTAGTGATATTCCTTCGCCGCCAGTCGCACCAGTGTCAGTATCCTCCTCTAAAGCCCTTAATTCATCAACGGAATAGATATCCGAACCCACTATCAACTGAGAGCCTTTAATTTTTGCACTAAGATTCTGTCTTCGAGCTTCTTTTAAGTGTTTTACTAACGTTTTCTGTATACCTCGGTCTTCTTTCGATAAGTCGTTCGAAATGCTATAACTAACATCATTTATGTGTATAATATTATATAAATAATGTTGTAAGTTTCTCCTTTTGCCACTGATGATGGAACTAGTGTGAGTTCCGAAACATGTTTGGACAATATTTTTGAAATTTCTGTTAAATTTATTTTTGTGGAGACTGACTTTTAGTTATAGAATAGAATAGAATAGAAACGTCTTTATTTTTAACTCGGCAAAGGGCAGCAAAGCTGTTTTCTTAACCGAGCATGTATGTTTTACAATACATCATTATTCATAACACTAAGCATATAATAATACATTCATAACAATAAGCAAATAATAATAAAGTAAACTACAACTAAATCTAAAGAGACCCACTCCCCATATAAAATTAAAATGACATAAATATACTAGAAAATTAACCCCATTATCCACTATTAAAGAGCAATCGATCCTTTAACTTTTTTTTTAAAGAGCTGTAACTTAGGTTCAGGAACTGTTCTCCAATCTCTGAATCATTGTACACACTGAGAACTACGTAAGAGAAGGTGCGCTTATCATTGAGAATATACAACTCCACTTAAGAATGGACTATTTTTTCAAATTACAATTAGGCTTTGTTTATATCATGGTATCATAAGAACAAAGTCAAACCCTTAAGCATTCAAATGCAACCCATAATAATTTATACTGGTTACAACAGATGAAAAAAGCTAGGTAAATATACGAGTACTTTTGATATTAAAAAGCCACATACTAGAGAAAACCTTCAAAGAAGTTTCACCTAGTAGCAGTAAAAAGTAAAAACAGTTTTCCAGAAATATTGAGTCTTATTAATTAATATTTATCTATTTGTGGGGGCTTTGGCGTATACTTTGATTATATGTACCTATATGAAAAGATTTGCCGATCTCTTATGCCCATTTTCTGGTTTAGCCTGAAAAAAAAAACGTTATTTTCTGGCGAAAAAATTATTCAGGAATAGTGTATTTTCCGATTGATCGAAAAAAATACTTTTTCAGGTCGGTTTTGTTCCTTTTTCCGGCACACATGTGCAGGTCTACTTCTGCATAATTTTCAATCCTCCAAAGATTTGACATGCGATTACTGTTTTCCCATATGACGTCCAAAGGTGACTACCCTGTAGAATTACTTAAATTCATAAAGCAGCATAAATCAACCAATAAACCACAAAATATTTAGTGACGAAGCAGATGTGACTGTGCGGTAGTAAAATTTATGTTTCAGGAACTAGCAGAAAAAAAACGTATCCAATAGATTCAAATGTAACATAAGCTGCTGACATTACAATGTGCTGTAAAATCCCGTCGCTTGTGAAACGTGTGAAATCCAGTTGGATATGACTATCTATGTATTTTACTCAAACATTCTTTATTGCCTATATCTTTGGTTTTACTACTGGGCTTTTCCACATCAATTTCAATTAATTTCGGTCAAGTTGATAGGGAAGGACATAGGGAAAATCGATCTACTTATTTATGTGTGAGTTTATTTACCGGAAGCAATGAACAATAAAATTTACATCCATAAAACTAGTATCGACAGTAGCTACAATTTCCTGTTCTAGGGACAGATATCAAAAATATTTCATTTATTGCGTTTGTAAAGAATAAATTTCCAATATTTTGATTTAATACGAGGGTTGCCTTTTATATTTCGGGATTAGAGAACAAAAACAAATATTAATCATCGAAAATCACTTTCGCCACTCTAATTGAGGTATCTCCAAAACATACATTCTGAATGCAGTTCCCGCTTCTTCAGGTGTCGAAAAACGTTCACCTCTCAGTTCGTTTTTTACGTACGGGAATAAAAAGAAGTCATTCGGTGCCAAGTCAGGACTATACGGCGGATGACTCATCAAATCGATGTTTTGGGTACTCAAAAATGCAGTTCTTTGAGCCGATGTGTGAGAGCTCGCATTGTCGTGGTGAAGAGTGATCCGTCTTCGGCGGTTGGTTTTCCTGATTTCTTGGAAGACAACTGGCAAACAAATGATTGTATACCACTCAGAATTGACTGTTCTGCGTTGTTCTAGTGGTACGGTTGCAACATTTCCAATTTTTCCGAAAAAACAGGCGACCATTTGCTTGGAAGTGCTTCATGAGCGAACAACTTTTGTTAGATTTGGCTTATCCCCACCCACTGCTGTTTACTTTCGGGCTCATACGCGTAAATCCACGAATCCTCACCTGTCACGATGTCATAGACGTGTTTCGAAGCACCGCGATCGTATTTTTTGAGCATTTCTTTCGACCAACCGGCACGAGCCTCTTTTTGAGCGATTGACAAATTGTGTGGGATCCAACGCAACAACAAATTTTTTTGACAGTCAAATATTTATGCAATATTGAATGTATGCTGGTCCCACTAATGCCTAAGGTTGTCTCAATCTGTTGATAGATCACATGACGATCTTGCAATATCAGTTCGTGCACAGCATCAATGGTTTTCGGAACAACAACTGATTTTGGACGACCTTCACGAAATTCGTCTTGGAGTGAACTACGACCACGAATGAATTCACCATCCCATCGATAAACACTGGTCATTGATGGAGCTTCATCGCCAAAAATTGAATTAAGTTCATCCATGCACTGTTGCTGAGTTAATCGACGTCGAAAGTTGTAAAAAATAGCACGAAAATGTTCACGATTTAATTCTGGGCCGAGATGAATCATTTAAGTTACTGTAAACAACACAAATAGCGCTCGAATGTCAAAACGTTCTGAGTACGTATAACCTCAAAAATGTCCAACTTTACGATAGAGCTGTCAGTTGCCAGATTGCAACACTAGGGTTGCCAAATCCCCAAATATAAAAGGCAACTCTCGTATGTTATTTTTTGAATCTTGAAATTAATTTGTTTCATCTTATTCCAGAGAAGCGACCACCCGAACCATTTGATGGATTGGGAAAAGAGGGAAGAGCAACTACAAAAAGGAAAAAATTGATAGAGCAGCACTGCGGCGCTTGATGCTCTCCAATATATTTCTAGAAAACTTCAATCACGAAAGAGCGGAAGCCTCTTTGAATCTCAGCAAAAGCAACCTACGTATTCTTACAGGACATTTTTACATGACCCTCCCGAACAGCCGATGACACTATGCGTCGCCATCGCCAGTCAACAAAGCTAATGGATTTTAGCAGACCCCTGGAACTGTAACATGAAACAAGCTTCAAGGTCCTGAAGACAGGACACAACAGATATTCAGTCTCAGTGTCAATAGACACAACTATTTTAATATTTGTCATCTTATTTATTGGTGATATAATTAATAACCAAATCATATATGTCTTATGACTATTTTTCCATAATGCATCAAACAAACAGTGGCGGCTTGTCAAGGCAGGAGGCACTGCTCAGATTTGATTGAGGGACATTTTTATAATAGTAATTATTCTATATATCTACTATTATTTTTTTAATGTGAAAACTGCTCTAATTTTAGTTATTTGTTATATTAATCTCACATCTCACTACTACTACCGTACCACCCTGTGCTTAAAGAGTTTCAGTACCTATTAGGCGCATCAATGAAACGCCACTGCTCACAACAACAATATAGCAGTAATAATGTCATACCCATCCCGCATGTAGTTTAGAATGACCTGTATACCTCTACTGTTAACTTCAACCGCTCAGTCTAAACTAACCGCAGGCACTTAGTCACCTGCCTGCTTCCTATTAATATACACGCATATTACTGCATATGAGATTGTATTGGAGAATTTACAAAAATTCCCTAACAGCAGGAAATAAAATGTAGGGTGTATAAGTTTTCATACTAAATCAGATTTATCAAACAAGTATAAATTTTAGAGATGTCATGGGTTTTTGTATAATAATAGACAATAGACAGGTATTTTTATTGTTGCTATATAGCATAGGTACCTATGTATTTTATTTGTTTAGTGTCATAAATATGCCTCATTAATTTCTATAGAAGTATAATACTAGTGTAAGTCTATTTTAATAGACTAGAAAATGAACTAAGAGTAATATATTCCCCTGTTGAAATATTTAAAAGTTGCTCCAAATTATCTGATATTTTACAGTTTTTTGTTCATAATAATTTAGTTATTGCTTTGCCAGAAATTTTTAAATTATGTAATTTAATACTTTGTCTTCGAGTTGCTTCTGCGTCCGTGAAAAGAAGCTTTTCGTGTTTAAACCGAATAAAAACTTTTTTTCGCAATAAAATTGAGGAATCTCGTTTGAGCAACTTGGGTTTAATATCAATCGAAAGCGGCCTTTTGAGAGATTTACAGTTAGGTTCATAATTGACGAATTGAATTGATTTATAAAAACATTTAATTTTTCTATTCAAGTTAATATATAAATATAAGAAAATGTAAAGCGCATATCTTAAGTCGATATATTTTTGAACAAAAAAAAAAACAAAAACAAAAAAATAAAGATTTACCTTACGATTACCGCCTGTCTAATTAAATTACCGACGAGTCGCCACTGCAAACAAATATCAATTAAGAACGTAAAGGAGGGACTAATTGGACCAAGTTTAAATTACGTATAAACCAAGCATTATGTGAATATGTGTAAGTGCCTTAATGTTTTGAACTCCAATAAATAGTGAAAGACAACAAGATGTTTTTGGCGGCACCCACTTTGCACAGAGCTTTGGCATACCCGTGTGTGCATCACTTGTGCTGGTACAACCACGTTTAACTTCAGCAATCCACTTCTCTACCATTTGTCTCGATGGACCAGAGTTCGGATAATGTTTATCAAGCCATTGTTTGGTCCCAAGAAAGGAACAGAATAAAAAAATTGTAACAAGGTTCAAGAAAAATACAATACTAAAATATAGATTATGTTTAGCAATGTGGATGCTATGAAACTCCTGGTCCTGCAAATTGTTTTCAGCTGGTAACATTAGCTATAGTATTTTTAATTTTATCCACAAAAATGGTGGTTCTCCTTTGTGTTTGAAATAAGACAGACTACGTTTTAGGCTACATTATTTGATTATACGAGTATTTAGTATTTTCATATTTAGACTTTGCAGTATAATAATATATCAAATTCATACTACATAATAGTTACATCGTCATTTTTTGTGAAACAGATATATACTCGAAAATTACATTTACCTTCTGGAGTTAAGGCTAACATGCAGAAAGGCTCTCCACGCACAACAACTTCTTGTATGATTATTCCAAATGAGTACACGTCTCCAGGTTGCGTTCCTCGTTTGCGAAGATTAGAATGCCGTAACAACTCTGGTGCTGTCCATAATAATTCTGAAATCAAAAATGATATTTTGAGTTTTTTATAAGGTGTGCTGCCAAAACTCTGAACAAGATAGGGAATTAATGAATTACCACAGCCTTATTTAGACAAGCCAAGTAAATTTGACACCGTCGAATTTAAGTCTATTGTTTGTGTTTACATTGGAACATTTGTAACACGCGGTCTAATTAAATCAGTGCTTATTGAGCTTAATTAAAACAGTTTTTGTATAAGTTGCAATACCGTATAAAATGTTTGTTAATAAAATAAAGTGACTTGTTTGGACTCATTGGCCGGCGGTAAAAATGGCGGAATTCCTATAGGTATACTAATTGGTTCTATTTCTGGGTCGTGAACAGCCTTCTTTTTATAAAACTAGAAATGATAATTGTGTATAAATATATTGTCTATCTTTTGTGTATGTTGCAACACTGGATAACCTGTTCGTTAATAAAATAAAGTGCTTTGTTTATTACTCTTGTACCGGCACGGCATAGTGTATGTCGCATAACTAAGCATTGGTAGTGGCTTTGTACAAGGGTTTGAATTTATATACAGGGTGGTCCAACGAAAAGTTTGCACCTAGCTTTTCTCTTTTTTTTGTAGTCGAATGCGAAAATGCTCGGACACGTCGATTTTGCTTTTGAGGGGGACACATTTTAAACATATTTTTCGATCTGCGCCTTTAACCCCCTAGCGGGGGTGAGTAACAACCCTAAAATTTTAAATGGAAAGAGGGGTCTAATGACATATCATTTGAAAGGACACAAAATTGTCTTTCTAATGATACCCTATTTGTCGAATTTTACTAAAACAGTTAATACGAAAACGACTTTAAAGACATTAAGCCGATAATTTTGGTATTAATGAGAAATACAAATAAGTTTTAATTATTACGACTGAAAACAACTACAATCATTTCTAAATTATTTACTTTGAAGAAAAACGGGATTTCAAAAACACTATCTTATTTATCAGAACTAAATTCCTCACTAATCGTTTGCGTTTTTTGTTGAAATAAAAACTGCAGATACGTGTAGGAAAAGAATTTACACCGTTTATTTTAGTCTTTTCATTGATTCAGTTTGGTTGCTTCTCAAGTTATTTTACTTTTACCGTACAAAATGATTTATTCCATTCTAGAACGAGTTGAAATTGTTAAACTTTATTTTCAAAATAATAGTAGTGCTAGACTTACGGCTCGCTTATTTAATGAGAGACATCCCGATAAAAATGTGAATGATGTGTACGTTGGCAAGTTAGTTAAAAAGTTTGTAGATACCGGATCTGTCTGTAATGTAAAACACCAGCCGCAGAAACCGATCAGAAATGAAGCTGTGGAAGTCGCTGTTTTAGGGCATGTTGAAATGGATCATAGTCAAAGTACCCGTCAACTAGCTGAAGCCTCAGGTGTCTCCCGTTCGTCCATAATACGAATTTTAAAAGCGTACAAATTTCATCCGTACAAAATCAAATTAGTACAGGAACTAAATGAGGATGATCCTGATAGAAGGCTGCAATTTTGTGAAGCAATGAGCCAGCGTTTAATTGAAGATCCGCAATTATTATTTAACATTTGTTTTTCCGACGAATGCACATTTTATTTGAATGGAGCTGTAAATAGGCACAATTGCCGTTACTGGGATGACAGTAACCCACATTTATTCCGTGAGGTTCATACCCAGTATCCTCAAAAAATAAACGTCTGGTGTGGCATATTAGGAAATCATATTATAGGACCACTTTTTATTCCTGGAAATTTAACTGGTGAAGTGTACCTAAACATGCTTGAAGACACAATTGATCCTTTAATAACACAAATAATAGAAGATGACCAAAATCATACTGCTGATCGGCTTTATTTCCAGCAAGATGGAGCACCTCCGCACTATGTGGCTCCTGTAAGACAGTTCTTAGATGACCGGTTCCCTGGACGGTGGATTGGAAGGAGGGGCCCAATTGAATGGCCTGCCAGGTCACCGGATTTATCGCCTTTAGACTTTTTTCTTTGGGGGCACTTAAAAAATAAATGTTTTGCCACGAAGCCCGAGTCCATAGAAGATCTTCGCCAACGCATTACAGAAGAGTGCAGAAACATAACACCTGATATGCTACAAAATGTTAGAAATAGATTTGAACAAAATCTGTATTATTGTATGGAATCAAATGGGTCACATTTTCAACATTTGTTAATGTAACGTTTTAATAAATCAATTTAACAGCTTGTTTACTTTTTTTACAAAGCAATGTTAAAACTAACAAACATTGGAATGTACTAACGATTGCAGGTGTTTTCACTCGCAATAATTAAAACTTATTTGTATTTCTCATTAATACCAAAATTATCGGCTTAATGTCTTTAAAGTCGTTTTCGTATTAACTGTTTTAGTAAAATTCGACAAATAGGGTATCATTAGAAAGACAATTTTGTGTCCTTTCAAATGATATGTCATTAGACCCCTCTTTCCATTTAAAATTTTAGGGTTGTTACTCACCCCCGCTAGGGGGTTAAAGGCGCAGATCGAAAAATATGTTTAAAATGTGTCCCCCTCAAAAGCAAAATCGACGTGTCCGAGCATTTTCGCATTCGACTACAAAAAAAAGAGAAAAGCTAGGTGCAAACTTTTCGTTGGACCACCCTGTATAAGATAAATTCAGCTGGATTTTTTTGGTAAGTAATACCTGATTTTTTATTTCTGATTCTTGGTTCTTAGTCGATTTTAATATGCTTTCTGCGTGATGTATACCTGGATGTAAATCCAATTGTAATAGCGCATTAAAACAAGAGCAAAATGGCAAACTAATAGCAGTTTTTCTATTTCCTAAAGATGATAATTTAAAGCAGAAATGGTTACAGGGTATTCCTTGATCTAATTTTAACCCGTCAAAGACCGCGGTAGTTTGTTGCTAAACACTTTCCTGAAAGCCAAATAAAACGGGAAAATAATTTCCTTCTACCGGATGGAACATTAACAAAAATTCCCTATAAACCTAAACTTAAACCCCAATCGTGTCCTTCTATTTTTCTAAATTTGCCTAAATATTTGTCAAAAACAGTCCCAATCCCTAGAAAATCACACGAAGAACGAAAAAATGAACAAATTGAACGTTCCAAGGCAAAAAAATTAATTATTCATAATTTTTAATTGAAAGTTTTGAAAATTATCTTTTAAATTTAAGTAAAATTCATGTTTCTAATAACTGGAATATTAAAAAAAAATAAAATTCAGAATTTTATGTTACAAAATAAAATTACAAAAATAGTTTCCAAATATTTTCGTTAACGACCGCTCACCGCCCGAGTAAGACTAGAGTAGACTGGTTTAGTAACCGTATTGCGGTGTTTCCAATGTCTGTTCATGGCTTGTCTAAAAAAGGCTGTGGATGTACAAACCACAACTTTTAAATAATCATTAACAACTGAGTTGGAGATTAACAAATTGAGTAGTAAAAAAACTTAGAGCTACGAACAATGAAGATAATGATAATACAGCCGAAATCAACACGAGTTCTAAGTAAACAAATTTTCAAGTATTAAAAAATTATATTTAGGCGGAATAACAGACTAACAACTAACGATAAAAAATGCTAATTTATTTGTTCAATATATGACCCCCATTTTGTCTTAAGCACTTGTTTATCAACACATGTGTTACAACTCGTGCAATTTGGGCTAAAGGTAAAGTTTAGAATGATGTTCTGATTCTCTCATCCCTTATTGAATTAACTGGTGTGGAATACACTTTTTGGTTTATTGCACCCCCAACATAAAAATCTAGTTGTGATAGATCTGGAGATCTCACTGGCCAAGACCTGGTACCTAAACAACAAAAGTTTTGATGTTTGCTTTGACGTTTATGTTACTGCCGAAAATTTTTGTTATTTTCATGACTGACTAAATTAATTAATATTTGTATAAAAGCTAAATTAAACTAATCCTGATCTCAGCTTTCTTGTTTCATTTTCATAAATATCAAAATCGGTCAGATTGTATTTTGCCAATTATAGTTGGATTTCTTCACAACTCCAATAAACCCTATCAAATATCTAGAATACTTCAAAAACGACAACATCTAAACAACCTTCCATCAAAATCCGGAAATGAGAAAAAAGATATATCAAAACAACATTGATGTTCCCAAAATTTCTTATTGGCCACCTAACACAAAATAAAGTCAAGAATTTTATTAAATATTCGTTATTGAATAACTTTCCCACTCCTTTTATGTGCTAGGACTAAAATACAACAATTACATTAGCGGATTGTTCAAAATGTTAGCTAGAATGATCTTAATTAACCCCATCATAACTGTTATCTTACTTTGTCAAAGCATATTATTGTCGATGTTTATCAAGTCATGTAGAAATATATTTGATTTAAATAAATGTCAAGGAAACTCACTTCTAAAATGGTTGCCGTTTTTGCAAAAGATTGTTTGCCTACTATTTCTCCAAATACCATTTAAATTTTTATATATTGCACTACTGTTAGTTTTATTCCAAATGCCAACAAACAAGAAGAGATAAAAAACACATAAATTCAGCATGAAATGGTCAATAAAACGCCTAATTCGAAATAAAATGTGAAACCTTCTCGACTCTACGGATATATCTATTAGAGCTTTTTATCATCTAAACAATGATCCAGATGTAGTTAATGGTGGCGTATATTTTACAGCTTAGTGCTGTAATATCTGTAACTTTTAATTAAATCTGTATTTTTATTATCATTTTTCATACAGATATATATTTAAGCATAGATCAAAATGGCCAATAAAAATAATTTAGTTAAGGTCGTAAGGCTGTTTGATCAGTCATAATTCAGAGGGATAAGAGATGGCTAATAATAATGCACTTATTCTTATTCTTTAGCTGTTGTAAAAAATTATTTTTCTACGACTGCCTTTATTTTATTGTATGTTCAATCATAATTTGAAGATGTAGTACCTACATTGTAATTCTGTTTTTCATTATATTTAAAAATGCACGGGTAAATTTCCTGGTAATGACAAAAGTTGAATCGGTTATGAAAAATCACCATAGCAACGCCGACAATACAATTAAACCAAACTGACAGTTTAAATTAATTCGCTAATTTCGAGGATTTCAAAGCTATTGATATATAATTGAAAACAGTGACAGTGATAGGAAATATAGTTTAACACCGCCTAGTCAATTTAAAACTTTTAAGTCATCGTATTTAAGCTTACGCCAACAGAGCGAGTATAGGTAAGTTTCGAAATACAAATTAATATTTTCCTAAAAATTATTTTGTTTAATTTATTCAAAAGCATTAAAACAGTCGTATGATTTGCAGCACGAGCGGCAGGCGATCATACTTGTAGGAAATATATGTTATTTCATGTTTGTTACATAATAAAATTTTGAGCATAAAAAGAACCAAAATTATAGTCCTGAGCGTAGCAAATTAGAGGGGCCAAATTTTTGTCGCTGGAATATTTTACTTTTTGAGTTCATATTAATAAAAAAAATGTAGTTTGTTTAGGTCGTTTTTTTTTATATTTTGATAAAATGCTTAGGTTTTGAGTAAATTGTTGTTGTGTTTCATCATACATATTCCCAAATGATTTTAGCCCATTGTTTGGCACCTTTCAATGTTTCTATTCTTACGATCACCGAATATATAACATATAGAAGGGTCAGTCGCCGAAATTGTCAGCTCTGCTTTCGTGGTCATGGTTAGAGGTGTAACTTATAACTGGAAAGAGTCCGTAGCGTATTTTTTTGTTTATAAATTGACAGCATCTTCTGACGAAGCAACAGATATTTTATTCAAAACTGTGAGAAGACTAGCTGCCATTGGTATGAACTTGTAAAAAAATATCTCAACAAAAGATAATCCTTGTTGTTTCGTCGATGATAAGAATCTTGTTTATTTATTTGATGTGCTGCATTTATTAAAATCCACTAGAAATAATTTATTTTCATACATTTTTCATTTACCGGAAGGAAAAACAAACAAAACATGTATTGAAACCATGTACCAGCCCTCGTATAACAGACTTCTGCCGCTTAAATAATCATGTCCGCGCATAGGCCTCATAATTTCAAATTACCGAAAATAAAGTGCTTCGCCAATAAGTGAACCTTCTATGTCGTTATATGTTCGGTGGTTAATATATCATAAATATTGAGAGGTTCATGTAACTCTATGATTGAAATTAACACAATCTATCATAGATTTAAATTATTAACGAAACTCAAGTGAAATAAGCCGTAAGACGTAAAATATAAAATTAGTTATGCTCAACATTACATTTAAACGCAAATAAATTATTCTATCGCGTTAAGGCAAGAGGATGATATTTACATAGAAAGTAACGACTATTCAAAAAAACAAGCTAAATTTTTTATTCCGGCAGTGCCGTAGAGTTTACGGGATAAAAATGAAGTATCTATCCCTACGGTAGTATAGTCCTTCCATTCCTAATGTATAATATATAAATTTAATGATTCTACCGGAGCATCGAATTAAGCATTTATTTGATACATTTCTCCCTCGTATATAAGACGTATAATAAATCCTGCTTGTCAAAGGAAGCCGCCTTATAAGAAAAGTAACTACAGGGAGTGGCAAAACTATTGGGTTAATGATTAGAGTTTGCAAATAAATGTAATATGAATGAAACAAATAATTTTTGGCAACGTGTTATTTTCTCTAATCTAAATATAATCGGATGGACATCATATGGTATGGCGAAGAGTTAATGTGGAATTTACGAAGAAAATTTGTGTCCGATAGTAAAACACGGTGGCCGAATATTGTAACCATGATCTGTTCGATAGTTTTTCTTAGATTAATAAAATGTAAGAAGATCTATCAAATTAAATAATAATTTTTAATAAAGCCTCAAGTGGATGAAACTTTTTCCGTTACTGTATACAGTGACACGGCCACGCGATACGTTATGATGGTATACGACACGAGCGGAACGCGTTGGGAGTTTAAGCATAAATATTTATATGAGCAAAAATATTTATCATCAGTTAAGGTCTGAAAATGAAGTGAAGAATATACTTATTATCAAAAGAATGTTTGAATTAATTAAGATTCCGGTTTCTACTATTAATCTAGTTATTAGAAAAGGGGTTGTTGTAGATCACTATGTTAAAAGAAAACGGAAAAATCAAAAATTTAAAAACATTTACGATGCCTCAAAGGAATGTATTCGAAGAACAATTCATAATTTTTATAACAAAAATAAAGTCCCCACTTTGGAAATGATTTCGAATAAACTGAGCGAATACCCTAATTATAATTATCGATCTTTGGAAACTTTAAGAGGTATTTTATTAGAGTGCGGATTTAAATATATAGGAAAATTAATAACCGTTTATTAATAATGGAATCACGCCGTATTGTGGAAATGCGCGAGAAATATTTGCGTAAAATAAAAGAGTACCGCGAGTCAAAGAGTCCGTAATATATCTCGACGAGACGTGGTTTGATACGCATGATACTGTGAAGTACGGTTGGGTACACAAGACTCAAAATTGTACTTTAAATGCTCCATGTTCAAGGGGAAAACGGGTTATAATTCTACATGCGGGAAGTGGAGGTTCGTACCCAACGCACTGCTCTTGTCAGCCAAAAACATAAGACAGTCTTCTGCGGACTACCACGAAGACATGACCTCAAAATTGTTTGAAAAATGGTTTGCTGAACAGCTAGTACCTAATATTCGCCAAGTTTAGTTATCGTTATGGAAAATGCGTCTTATCATTCGCGAATGTTAAATAAAATACCTAATAATAATACAAAAAAGGAGGATATATTAAAGTTTATGATACAATTTTAAAAAAGAATACGTTATAGACCATATCTGCGAAACACACGGCCATAGTATATTTACGTTTACCTCCATATTACTGCATATTCAATCCGATAGGATTGGTTTGGGGCAGTCTAAAAGAACAGTTGAGAAAATGCAATCAGAATCCGACTTTAAGCGCTGTAATCCTAGAGAATATAAGAACCGTTATATCTGATTTAGACAAAACTGACATATGGAAAAATCGGTGGATCACATTTTTCCGGCCATAGACTCTGTTATTATTCAGCACAAAGGATCTTTAAAATAACGTAGGGCATCAAGGTATTGTTATGAAAAGTTAAAATGGTGCGCCTATGGGCGGCGGAGGTCGGCATGGACTTTACAAAGGAATATGGGGTTGTGGTTTTTTATAGCATTATATACTAAGATTGGAAACTCTGGTAATAGCGGAAAACAATTTTTTACTACTATCCTAACTCATGTACATTTGCCAGTCTTGCCATTTGGGGACTGATCAAACAGCCTTTTTAAAACCTCCATTTAGGCACGTAATATTTCAATAAAATTTAATTTTAAGTAGTTCAATTCCTACAAGGTTATTGAGTTGTTAGCAGCTAAATATAATACGGAAATTCACTAAAAAACTCTATATTTTGTGATTCAAAGTTTTACTACATTAACTGTTAACATAAATACAAATAAATTCTGGCATGTGGACTTGCTCTCTACCTTAATTCCGTTACACAGTGGTTTCTGCTAACTTCTGCAAAGGCCATAAATTTTAGATTTAGTCTCGCCCCACTGCAAACAATATAAGTAAGTCTTTATAGTAAAAAATGTGCTATTAATATACCGCCATTTTCGCAGTGGAACGTGAAAACTGCATGGATAATTTTACGCTTAACGGAATAACGCAATTCAAGGGGATTTTGAGGAGACAAAAATTATTTTTTTGGCAATTTCACAGCAATATATTCCTAATGGGAATAATTGTATGTAGGCAGCCATTGAACCTGGAACTTCTACCGGATCGAGCACGTTGTTTCAGATACGGACTCATGAAAACCGTTAATCGATATCAAAATAAGTTTCATAACTTTGAACTTGAACCTTTGCTGTTAATTTTACGAAGATTTCAATTAAGTTGACATAGGAATTTGTTATAATTTCAATTGAAAAACTTTTGTATATCTACTCTGATTGTTACAGATTAACTTCTTTAAACGAATAACGTTCTCAAAGAATATATTGCTGCATAGCAAGATCACTTTGAAAACATGCCGGTCAAAACAAACCTTATAAGATTGTAGGTTATGTCGTTCAGTAGTGAGTTAGGTGAAACTGATCATAATCCTGGGACCTTTGACTAGGAAACAGACGGGATGCATAACGCGCAACTACAACAATGCTATAGATTTGTGGCCGAAAAATCTTGTGTTGGTGACCGAGTGATATTCTGCGTTATTTTGTTTATCCTGTATGAAAGTTATTATAATTATTAAGTGTTTATAATGGTAATGTGTTCAGCTTTTGGTTGTAAAAGTCGTAACGACAAAAAGGAATCAGGAATATCATTCCATAGGTAAAACTATTGATGATCTCTTAGTATCAAATTCATAAATTAATAAATATTTCATTTTTAACGAAATAAACAACCTTAATTTGTTGCATTGACAAAAAAGTATTCATATAGGTACTACCGTTTTTAAAATATGTAAAACATGGTATGTTTATATTTTCATTCATGTTTTTCATATTAATCATCATAAATTTGCTTGATCAGCATAATGTTAACCAATCGAGGCCGCAAAATATTAATAAAACCGCAAAAAAATATTATTATTTTAGATTTCCGTTAAAAGATCCGGAGAAGCTGAATCTTTGCCTAAAAAATTTAAAAACTGCAAACTGGAAACCATAGAATTTGTTCAAAACATTTTACAGAAAGCATGTTTTATACAAGTGGTGACAAAAAATATTTGTTGTATGGGACAGTACGTGATAGTTTTATGGAATTACCCAGTTCAGCTAGATTGGTTAAGACCTCAAAATTGCGATTGAAACTAGTTTCGCAATTTCTGTTCCACTATGCTCAACAAAACGAACCAACAATATTCCCTACATATGATTTCAAGTGAAATGGCTAGTCTTTGAGTATATTTTATATTGTTTCAATTGATGTTTGTCGATATCTATATATAGTTCTAAATTATTATACCAGTTAACATGTGAATAATTCTAAACTAGAAGGTATTTATGTATCTTTATACATACATTATATGTGAACGTTGATACTGACGTAGACGTGTTCTTATTATGCTTACCTCTGGCTGTTTTGTTAGGTGATTGAATACCTTGCGCATCATAGAATGCTGGCAAACCATAGTCGGTGACTTTGAGGACCCATCGAGCGTCGATGACGCAATTTCTGGATGTTAGGTAGCCATGGATACGAATTTGTGTTGAATGGAGGTATTTCATGCCCTGCAAACCAGTATTTCTAATTATTTTATAACTTTATTACAAATATTTAAGTAATATGAATAACATGTTAGTATAGTGTATTTATTTTCTAGGCTCTAAAAATACGTTAAAAAGTAAAAATCAACCTTTGATCTACAAGATCTTTTTACTAAAGTAGAGAAACTTAGCTAGGGGGGCAGGGGGAATTTAGAGGCAATGACCGACGTTAAAATGTCCATGTCCGATAAGGAGTAAAAGTAGTAGGTATGTAGTGATTGTCCTAAAATCAAAATACCTACTTTAAATATTAATGACAGTAATAACAAACAAATTCCATTGGCCGATTGCAGTTAAATCCGAATGGTCCATGTAAAGTGGCATGTTTATATTACCCAATAGATAGATGTAAGGCCACATGTTGATTATGCAACGATTACGCATTGATTGTTGTTTAGTTTTAGTTGGCTGTTTTTGTTGAATGGATGGATCGACATTGGACATATAAAGATGTAGCTGCAGCATTCGACATCTCATGACTTCTTTTGCTATTGTATAAACAACGTGGGGTTTTCAAAGACATATGAGCTGCTTACAACAGTCGGATGCAGCACTGGTGTTTGCGAATCGACGTTTTTGACATTAACTATCAACAAACCTCAAAGAATGGCAATGATGGAGAGAAGGCAAAAAAACGGAATACGTAGATATTGATCTTCGAAAATTCAACAATATCGCAAATCGCTTACTACAACTACATTAAACTGATTTTTTATCTCCATGCTTTGCTTATTTTTGTTATTTTTTTAATGTTTGCTAAGATTATGTTTGTAAAGTTGATATTGTGAAATATATTTTTTTATGTTTGTTGTTTAAGAATAGCCAAATAAAATTTCTTTTAGTTTTCTTGCCACTTACAAATTTTTTGTTTACTTTTTTTTGTCATCTAAAAGTAGGCGACCCCGGCGGGATGGCGAAAATTGTATACCCAACTTCAAATTTCTGATGCGCGACCTCAAATTCCGTTCTAGCTACGGCACTGACGAACGTGATAAAACGTGTAATTTGTTAGTAACGATTTCCTTAAATATAACACAACACTGTAAAAAGAAATCGTGTAAAATTACAGCAAATTAAATTGGTTACCGGACGCCCATGACGATGGATGTGAAATCGCATCTCTAATGTAAATTGACAAAAGTGTGTAAAACATATCTACCAAAAAATCTGTAAAATTTGAGACTATTTCGTTGTATAGTTACAGTGTGTATGCGTGTGAACATATATGCCTTTCCATTAATATGTTAGTAAAAAAACTTTAACATTACACCATAAAATGTGATTGTGCTGTGTAATTACATTTTTGTTTTAAAACCACAGCACGATTATTGGAAAACGCCATTTACAGTTTTTGTGAATTGACATCGGCTAATCATTTTACTGGAAAATGTTCGCCAACGGTCATTGTAAGATTCCTGCAACTTCTCGTGTACTTTTACAGAAGCCACCGTTGGATTATTTAGTAGTACGCATGCATACAGGGTGATTCCTAAATTGATGAAGATATTAAAATAAATAACATTTTCAAATAACTTTTTTTTAAAATCTGAAAAATAAGTTACATTCATTTATTACAAAATTTGCCAAATAGGATCGTATTTGACATATTTTGTCTTGCCAACTTAAATAATATTATTAATAATATTTATGTTAGGTGTATTTTGTAATAATTTAAAGATGAATGCAACTCGCTTATTTTTCAAATTCTGGAAAAAAGTTATTTGAATATATGTTGTTTATTTTAACGTCTTCTGTAGCTCAAAAAGAAGTATCAACTTAAAAAGCACCATGTATAGTCGCGAATATCAATTTCCACTAAGTTGCTAATTTATCAATTTAAAGTAAAAAACCGGTACTTATCTGCCAATAATTAAAAACATGTTTATAGGAAAATAAATATAATTTTGACCTACAAATTTTAAGCCCTTAAAATATTTGTACTCAGTTGAGAAACACCCTGTAGAACTGAAACCTATATACCTAATAGCTTTCTTGGCTTTTGACATTGAAAAAAAATTAAATATAATAATTCTCCGACAAAACTGACTCTAAATAAAACTTTCTTCTTTGAGCACTAACAAAACACCATCGTCGCGTCGGTGATTTCTGTACCGTCTTTCTCCTAAATATAATAACTCTTTATTGTCTAACAGGTGACAACCCAATTACAAGACAAACTGCTATGAATATAATATTATATAGTAAATACAAATAATAATAACAAATTTACAAAAGTAATAAATTGAAGGTGACAGTAGCAAAAATACAAAACAAACATATAGGATCGTATGGATATATTTCACTGAGCAAGTACATGGAATCTATTGAATCATTTCCCTCAGAACATTCCTCAAATCACGCTTAAATCTGTTGGGATTCTCATTGAAGTAATTAATGCTAGTATAGATAGAATAAGTATTACAGAAGTTACATGCTTTGAAGATGGGAGCTTGTGTTTCATAATTTGCGTGCACCGGAGGTACTCTGAAGAGATAGGCACTTCTCGAATTGAACTGCGGAATATTAAACCGCAACATCTCCAACAATTGCGAACAGTCTATAAGACCATTAATCAGACCAAATATAAAACACTGAGAGGAAAAATGCCTACGCATCTCCAGCGATTGAAAATCAAATCTCTCCAATAGCAAACGATGGTCGTATCCCCGGGCAGGAAACCGACCATCAATCTTGAAGGCTAGTCGTTTGAGGAATTTTCGTTGAACATTTTCGAGAGAGTTAACATAAACTCCATATATTGGAGACCAAGCAATGGCAGCATATTCAAGCCTTGATCTTACCATTGCGTTGTACAACACTACAAGACAATCAGTATTGTTAAATGAGTTCGTGGTTCTAAAAATGAATCCCAGACATTTGAGCGCCCTTTTCTTTGTTTCGGAAACATGATAATTAAAAGTTAATTCGCTATCAATCAACACACCAAGATCTTTAATAACAGTGCATTTATCAAGTGCAGCGCCAGAGAGTCTGTAATTGTAAGAAACAGTGCGGCGTCTTCTTGTGTATGTTATATATTTGCATTTATCGACGTTTAAATAAAGCTTATTCACAGTACACCAATCCTCAAGCATATTCAGATCTCTCTGTAGTACATCACAGTCATCTTCGGAGTGAACAGCTCTGAATAGTTTAAGATCATCTGCGAAAAGTAAATAATTGCTAGAAAGGTGCGTTCCTATGTCATTAACGAATATTGCAAATAACAGGGGGGCTAGGTTACTACCTTGGGGAGCGCCACTTGTGGCCAAGTAAGAATGAGACTTAAAACCACTGTATTGCACGAAGTGCATACGTCGATTCAAATATGATTCAAAAAATGAAATTAAAGACTCCTGGAAGCCAAAGTGAAGCATCTTTCGTAGTAGCATATGATGGTCTATTTTATCGAATGCTTTAGAGAAGTCTGTATAGATTGTATCGACCTGAAGACCCTTGCCCATTATAGGATACACTTGTTGTAGGAAAGCGACAAGATTTGTGACAGTTGATCTCTTGTGGAAAAACCCGTGCTGCTGAGGTATTATACGATTCTTTATTTGGTTAAAGATCTTGTCATAAATAATCGATTCAAACACCTTTGAGAAATTTGATAAAATTGAATTGATAAAATTGAAATGGGTCGATAGTTTTCTATCCTATTAATGTCCCCGGATTTATGCACAGGACATACACGTGCCGTCTTCCAGAGGTCTGGAAACGTTTGACCTTGTAGGGATATATTAAAAATAATGTGTAAAGGCTGTGCCAAAACATCCGCACAGTCTTTTAGTATAAAAGCGGGGATTCTATCGACACCAGATGTCATTTTCGGTTTTAGTTTTTGTAGTGCTCGTCTAACCTCGTCCTCACTAATCAATCCAAGAGACACCAAGTCACCACCATCCTGTGATTCTATAGTGACGTCAGCATTTGATGGCATATAAACACTTTCGAAAAAAGTTGCAAAAGCATTGACTATTTCTTGTGGCTCAGAAATGTAAGCCTCCGTTGCAACCCTCATTGAACCCGGTATTCTGGACTTGCGTTTTTTGTTTTGAATGTACTTCCACAGGTGCTGTGGATCATTTTTAATTGAATTTTGAACCTCACTCAGATATTCACCATATGCGGTATTAATTTTTTGTTTCGCTTGTATTCTCAGCTGCTTAAACATATTAAGATAGTACTGAGACTCTGTTTCTTTCCATTTTTGCAGATATTTTGACTTATTTTTAATATCTTGAATGAGATGCTGCGGATACCAAAACGGATACGAATATTTTCTCACACGACCTGCGAAAGTGGGCACACATCTATCAAATATGGATTCCAATTCATCATGAAATCGACACACGGCCTCGTTTATATCATTGATGTTGTTTAAAAATGACCAATCACATGACAGAATTTCATCATATAACAGAACATAGTTTGCCTTTCTGAAATTATACTCTTTATATCCATGATTTAATTTAAAGTTCATACGTGGTACATCCGCCGCAGTTAGAAAAGACACTTGGAGGGTAGGGTGGTATGCATCCTCATTTACCAGAGCCAGCGCAGGCTGAACATCACAGATCAGACTCGACATTACAAGATCCAATAACCTGTTATATTGATTATATACAAAATTATATTGAGATAAGTTAAATAGTGACATAAACTCATTCACCGCCGCTAACTTAGAGCCTGAATTAGACGAATCTGAGACAAAATGGACATTAAAATCACCAACAATAATAATTTCAGAATTATACATGTTTGGCAAAGACTCAAAAAACTCAAAGATCTCCAAGTACTGCTCAGTATTACAATTAGGCTGTATATATACACAAAAAATTAAAACTATAGTGCTACCTAAACTAATCTTACATGCAACAATATCAACTGTAGGGGGCAGTTGCGCTGCGTTGGGATTGACGAGAAGTTCAGATTTGAGGTCAGATCTCACAGCAAGAAGCACGCCTCCACCCCTGGTTACATCCAGTGCCTCGAGATCTCGATCCTTACGGTAGACGATATATCTGTCATCCACTAGTTCAGATGAGTTAATGTCAGGTTGGAGCCATGTTTCAGTTATAGCAACAATGTGGTACTCACCGTCACTTAACGATTTATAAAAAGTTTCGGTTTTGGTGTTTAAACCTCTGACCATGTTGACATCATAGGTGGATCGACCCCTGTTAGACGTATCTGCTAGTTTAAATGATTCTGATTCAATTCCTCTGCCTGAACAATCCGCGGAACGCCTCTAATAAATTTTATTTTGATGTTTGTTTCTCCAGAATTCTTACGATCATCAAGAGTCTGCCTCACTGCTCTGTATAGTTGAGTCTGTTTCGGAGTTTTGTCATTGGTGATGGAGATGTGCTTTAATCTATGACTCGATTTAATCCTTGGAGTGAGCTTGAGGATCTCTGATACCACACTGGAGTCGCTCAGCCTGACTTTTATGGGACGTGGCTTTTGAGTTGTTCTTTGTTTTCCAAGACGGGTGACAGACACAATACATGTGGGATCCAAATTTTCATTCAATGTGTGTAATATTGTTTTTACATTATCCATTTCGTCACGATCTCCAGGTGTCTCAGGATGTCCATATATGATAATGTTCTTTTTACGTATTTCACGTTCGTGGATCTCTTGGAATACTTCAGTCTCTAGGTATTCATTGGACATTGATTTAGAGTCGTTGTTTTCTATGGTGTGAATACGCGATTTTAGATCATGAATTTCGAGCCGGAGGTGGTTGTTGATTTCAATCTGGTTGTTAAGTTTCTCAAGTATAGCCTCGTATCCCAGTTCCATGTGGTTCAATTTCTGCATTATATCTTCAAGGGTAACACGGCTGGCAGTTGATGGTAAGTCAGGTGCATTACTTATATTGGGTTGAGGAAGCGACATTGATTTTCTGGTGATTTGTGAACGTTGTACAGTTTGCCTTAGGCATGTGGGACATTTCCAACGGTCTCCATTCTCTTTTTTAAGCTCAATGTCATATTGTTTGACTTGAGTAACTGATAGCTCAACACATTTTATATGGTACCATTTATCGCAAGCGAAACATAAGATGGAATATTGTTTTTTGGTAATAGTTTGCGTACATGCCATACATAACCCACCAATCTCACGTTGAGACATTTTAAAACTTGATAAATCGCAATCGCACAATACTTGAATGAAAAACCCACAGACACTCAATAAGTATCTATATCACAAGTCCGACCCTGTCCATTAAATATGTAGCCGCTCGATTTATCTATTTATTTATCAATTTATCCTTATCTGATAGTACGTTAGATATATTTGTATATTTTTTTGTAGTAATTCGGAAAATAACGATATAGTTATTCGCGTTCAATAACTTTGTTACACAATTGTTCAGGTTTTGAAAATACTATGATCAGATTCGAAATTTTTTGCCGATTTTAATGATGCAAAATTCAAAATTTTTCACCAATGTATACACACACAAATTCAAGCAACAACACCAACAGTTCTTTTACTTTACTTTATTTTACTTTACTTCTGTACTGTATTTCAAACAAGGTATGATCCATTCAAACTCATTTTTCGGATACTAGAACATAAATCATTTTGTTAATTATATAAATTCCCCAGTTTATTTAATTGTAGCTACCTGCTACTAGTAAATGCAGAAGAACATTTTCTGTTTCCTTTACAAATACAAACTTCTTTTGTTCGCATTTCTTTGACTAAACTTTGAATAAGGCCATTTTTATTTTGCTAATTTTCTGAAACAACAGAACAGCTAGTACAGAGATTCGGTACCATAGAAAGTTTAAATCAAAAAAGTTACGTTTTCAGGATGTTAAATTTGAAAAAAGGAATGAATTTTAATTTTACTAAAATTATTAGTATTGAAAGAGCAATCATTTAACCAGCACGTTAACGTTATACCTGTTGAATTAATTATACTTATCTTTGTTTACTAGTGCTAGTAACGCGTGAATCCTTAGTATATGGGATTTAAAAGCAAAGTAATTTTTAAATAGCATCGAATTCTAATGTAATTTGGTACTTACTGCACTTATTATAATCTCCAGAAAAATGTAAATCGGCTAACAGGGGTGATACGAGTAGATAACGCACTTCAACACACCCAAACAAAAACTGGCCCGGCATGCCGACACCTGAAGCATGCATAACGGCATATGATGCAATGATTTCCAAAGATTACAGTAGCCCTCGATCTGATATCGCTTGAAATTTACTTTAAATTCACAGCAAAATGCAAATTAGCTGTGAAAACGCATTTTTGTCTGTAATATATATGTAAAGATAGATTATGATTTATTTTTAATGCAATTTTACCAATAATTCTAATTTCACAGATTGAATGTGGATTTTTACTGCACTTTTACATCTGAGTAGTTGTAATCATAGTGTAAATTTCCCCCGACTTTTTACAGTGAATAAATTTTCAAATAGCAGTAGGGGTCGTCAGTAATTTGATAAAGGGTTTTTGGCATTATTGATAGAGCATGAGCTGCGTATTCGGAAGGTTCTGGGTTCGAATCCCAGCTCTAGCAATATTTTGTTTTTCTAATTTTTGAATAACGTAGTTAATTTGTTACGTTAATTTATTGTAAATAATGAAAATAAGACAATTATAATAATTATTGAAATTCTGTTTCGTAACGCAGGTCATATATTTTTGTTTATATTAGATATATCTTGTCAGGAAAGTTTTGGGACGATTTTTATATTAAATAATAATAACACGATTTATCACTACACCAAAACACTTTTTTAATCTCACCGCGTTTTCCGCCAACTCTACCCAAGATTGTTAGCATCCTTAGGAGAAAATTAAAACTATATTTAACTTCTCTTATACTCGTATTATTAAGTCACGCTACTTTAAAGTTCACTGAATGTGCAATGTACTTCCATACATATGCCGTGTCACACATTTTCCGGTAAAATTTAATTAAAAAAGAAAGTGTAAAATCTCAAATTTAAATTGCTTGTTTAATCTGTCCGAATTCAAACCTGCACTTTAAGTTTAATTTTTCTAATTTCAAGTGAGCGTACTCTACAAGTTACCTACTTTCACATTATTATTCTGCTTTTGTAAAAGATTAAACTCAAGAGAAGAGAGAAACCTCAACCAGTTCATTTTGAATGAAATAGCAATTACGAGCTGGTCTGAGAGAAAATGAAAATGGTAAATCTACAAAAGCAGAAATTAAAAACAAATCAAAAAAGATCTTTGTTTTAAGAGTAGGAGGCACTGTGAACTACAGTTTTGCACCTGAACATTTACGTTTTACTTTCCCGCACAGGGGAAGTATTGTAAACGCGCTAAAAAAATGTTTGAGATAAATACGGATATAACCATTTTGAAGTTCCCTGAGACGATTAAGAGCATTTCCCGATGGAAGTCTGTGTGTCTGTATGTATTGTACCACGATAGCCAAACGCTTTAACCAATTGAGCTAAATTTTGGTATATGAGTTTGGGGCAGTCCTGGCATTAGATTTTGGTTGAAATCGCTTAAGCCCTGTGATAGGGGTGGACACCACAGCTAAATTTTCGTATATCAGTAAGGGTCGATAGGTAACTTTTGATATTTGCTCCCAAAATTCTCGTGAAAATAGCGTTTAAAATGTCAGAAGTTAGTTAGTTGGAACTTATAACAAATAAAATACAATATTTATTGGCAGGTCTCTATTGGGTAGGGCGTTCACTTCGCGTGCGAAATGTTACGTTTTCAAGTCCTAGCTGTGGCAATACTTTTTTTTTGTATAAAGTTTGTTACATTGGTTTATTGGAAATAATGAATATACCTACTATAATTATAATAATAATAATTATTAAAATAAAAAAAAATCGAAATATGATTTATTCCGATTATCTCCACACATTGGTTTCAAATAGCTTTTGTCACTTACTTTTGATGGTGAGGCAGTACCATCTCGAGCCAACATGTCTCGCTGGTTTTCTGCGGGTGCTCGGAAACCTCAATACTGTGCCTGACGTGATATATTTATAAAGATCGCTACATGGTTTATCGTGAAATTATTCACACTCTACTACATACTATATTGCTTAAACACTTAGCCGTCGAAGATAAGAAGTTAGAAAAATTGATCGCGTTTGTAAGGGCATTATGAGCTCGAAACAAACCAGTACTCCAAATACGATTTTATACCTAATTGAACCCAAGGATTATAGGACCATAACAGTTATTTGAATGTCCAAAACGGGATAATTTAGTCAAGAGAAAGCCATGATCAACCCTACCAAAGTAATTATAAATATCAAAAGTCTGTATTGATATCATCAGTAGACACGGAAAGAAGTGGTGAGCGGAATGCATCAAAAAATCCAAATCCCTTTCCCAAAGTGAATTGACATAGAACAATTCGTTATTCAAACGCTAATAAAATTGTGTGGGCCGTTTTTGAGGTTAGTTCACCAGGTCCATTGCTTTGACTATTGTAGTAGAGTAGCTAGACCACTTGGATGGTTATGGTTACCATTGCGCGCAGAAGTGAATGGTTATGGTTACCAATGCGCGAAGAAGTATATGGCTATGGTTACCATTGGTGAAGAATTGGATGGGTACGGTTACCATCGCGCGAAGAAGTAAACGTATACAGGGCGTCATATACAGTGTTTTATACAGGACGTTCCACATAGAACTGAAGACGTGGATGGTTATGTTTACCATAGCGAAGAATAAGTGCCTGACATCACAATGGGGTGCCATTATTGGGATGAGTGTAATGGTAAACTGAAATTGCATCCACATTTATAGATCTACAATGGGGTTTCACTTGTAGAGTGCCAAGTTCGCGGTTTAAACAGCATACACGCACCTAGAGTTTTTTTTTATGTAAAACACGTTTAGTGAATATCACTTTCAGTGTAGTATTTAGGTATCTAATCACCTTTAGTTTTTTGCAGTACGAGCCGCCACTGGCTATCAAACATATACTAACAGAGCAACCGATCTGAAAGTTGGTGTACACGCTAAGCAGAAGTAGTGTAATAGATAACCAGCAAAAGATCAGAGTACGCGGATTCCGTGCACTGTGGAATTCTATAACGACATGTCGTCTTCCATATTTCTTATTCCATGTACAGTTTTCTACTCGATTTGCCCCTTTTCCCGCCCAGCAACGAAAACAACACGTCGAGTGTTGTTGTTTCAATTTTTCCACACGACTCGTATCGATTTTTTTGTTTTTCTTTAGCGATCTAACTTCAATAAACTAGTTTTTTTTAGTGGAAATTTTATATGCATTATATTTTAAGGTTAGATGTATAGAGTGTGTTCTCCCTCGAGAATGGAACTTTTTCACAGTTTTTATTACTTATGAAATTGACTACAAACCTCGCCTTTTGACACCAATTTTTGTTTTTTGTTTGTTATACAGATAAAGAAGAATTTGTTTGTTTTTTTTGTAATTCAATTTGTTGGTTGTCAATAAAGACTATTATTCTTATTATTATTTATTTCAGTATTGCAATGGGTAGACGTTTAGATATTATTCATTTCTATTTTAAAAACTAGTAGGCTACTTAAGTGGTAAACTTCTAAAGACGTTATTGTGATTTAATAAGTCGTGTTTGCCTTATCTATAGACTAGAGCTTAAATTCGCTCTATAAGTATGAGTCTGTAATTTGTATTACCCCTTCACTGAATTGTTCACTCAGATGATTTTCACAAATTTCGATGGATACCTGCAAATGCCATTGACAGAATGCCATACGTGGAGAAAAGTCAGCAGGAATAAGTGCTTGAACGCGTTGGATGTGGTATGGTTATCACAAATTGTTCTTAGGAATATGCCAAACAGTACTATTACTTACATTTAAAACCTCAGCAACTTCTCGAGTAGAGGTACTTCGAGGAGTTGCTTCAGCCATTTTCAACACATCCTCTTCCAGCTCTACCGTTCTCGCTGTCTTTGCCCTTCCTGTTCCTCAACTTCGTTTTAGTAAATCAAGGCGTCGCGTCGATGCATGCTTTCGAATTTTTTTTCTGTCAGGGACCATACGCTGAGGAAATGTTTCAGTGTACAACCGCCTAGCTACTAATGCATTGCCATCAGCGAGTCCGTAAATGAAGTGCATGTCGGTCATCTCAGCATTTGTATAGCGATTCATGTTAATGGACTTCAACAAATTTGACGTATGCAAAATGATTGGCGCAATTATTCGCAAATATTGTAATAAAACGAACGGGCAATGGAATTTACTGTTGTCCAGCCCTGTGATTATGTCTGAGTTTTATGGTTTATATTAGTTTGGGAATATTATTTAGGTAGATTGTATACAAATATTTTAAACTCAGTCATAAAAATGTAAGGGTATATTTTCTGTTTATCTTGTCTTCCTTTGATATGGGTTTTACAACCTCTGTAAGTAATATAAGAATAATATATTGAGTGCTTATGATAAAGGATTTTATCTAGAAAGAGACCTTTTCTTTTGTCTAATATCCGTTGAAAAGTAATAAACACTCTGTAAAGATAAATAGGACTAGAAACAGATAGACCGTGTTTTTCTTATTCGAAGAATGACATGTTTGAAATAACCGTTGGCCTAGCATTTAAAATGCCTTTTTTCTGATTGGTTGATTTTCATTTTTATATTACCTTGCTATGTAACTTTTATGAGGCATGCTGGAAAGGAATAAGACTTTAATGTCAGAATGGTCCTAGCATTGGTTGAGTAAAGAAGTGTTTTCTCTAATTATAAATGTTAAATTAAATATTTTAATTTGTTTTTTTGAACTTAGTAAATTTTCAGTTAAGAATTATTTTCTAGTTTTTGTTTAAAGACTAAGTTCATTTCTCATTTTATTCTAAAATAGTGAAATGTATAAAGTTCCGTAAGTTTTGATATTGTTTAATTGAAGGCCTTTTTGTTTAATCAGTTTTTGTTATATAAAGTTTAAAGTTATTTCTTTTTCGTATGTTAAAGTCTCGTATAGGAATTAATATAATTAATCGAATTATATTAATTTTTCCTATTTTTTGAGTAGTACAAGTAATAAATACAATTTTCTTTTAAATTCTCATTATTGCTAAATTGTTTTAATCTTTCTCTTTCTTTTATTTATACATATTTATTTCTTTATTGTTATTAAATTTCTTTAATTAGTTTTAATTATTAAATTAGTTGTTTTTAGCCCGAAAATTATGTGTTTCATTTCTCATAAAGTTTTCGATAATTTATTGACAAAAAGGTCAACCAATTAAATATTTCTTTTTAATTAAAGTCGGTGACCGATAGTGATACAACACTATGATGGTAAGTAAATTTTGCATTACTTCAATACAGATTAATAAAGCTTATTTTAGTTAGTTGTTTGTTCATATAATAATTTGATTCTGTTATTATTCAAGTTGATATTCTTTGTTCGTTCTTCTTTATTTGAAACCGCTCGTAAAACATTGAATCGAACCCGTAACAAATTGAATAGCATATCGGGGTTCATTTGGATGGAACTATAACATTAGTATTCTTCTGAATGTATATAACACCCGCTAATTACAATACGGTTACAATATTCTTGTTATGTTGAAAATGTTTTAAATTGTTATCTCGTAAACGAAGCAACATACCAAAAAACAGACAAAAAAGTGGTAGTTGTAGTTGCTTTGTCGCAAGAAAATATCTAAATTAATTTACAGTCAGTGGCGTACAATATTGCCGCGGATTTTTGAAACACCCTGTATCATATATAAGACTTCATACTTATTTAATAGACATAACCTACAAATAGAGGTTCGACATGATCACAACCAAAGATAAATCTTTGATCATAACATACAAAATTAAAAAAAAAATAAAATCTAACTCTAAGTCAGAACGAAATATTTTTAGAATGAATCAAGGCGTGCACGGAATGGACTATTCGTGAGGTCCTGATTCTACATAATATAACAATCGACAATAGAATTAGGCATATAGAAAGCGACAGAACACAGAATCCGCCCTCCGATTTTTTACAGCTCATCCTCGTATAAACGATCTGGTAGAAGAACAACAATTTCTGAAACATGGTCATACACAATATAGAACCACTTAAAGAGTAAAATGTTTGAAAGATAAAATAGGATGAGAAAACCCCAATTTATTATGTCGGCTTGAGCCTATAAAATACTCGCACGAGAAGCCACAACAAATGGACCAAAAAAGGGAAAAAAAGTTTATCCACATCAAAATGCGTCGTCGCTCTTCTATTTTATCCATAATAACAACTGAAGTTGTTCGAGTGTAAAATTATTTTCCACACTTTCTACGTAAGTAGGAAAGGACTAAAACTTTTTTATAAAAAGCAGATTTTCAATCAAAATGTATTTGAGGGATGCTGTAAATTCTAAGCAATTTTAAAGATCCTTGAAAGGAATGTAAATAAGATGCTTTAAGGGGTTTAATTTAAATATAAAGGACAACATAAATATAACGTAATGTATGATTTCTAGAAGGAACTTTTTGAGTTTCCTACCTATAGGGAGAAGGGAATCATAATTTGTGGTAAATAGATATTGTGGGCATATTTGTTATCTGATAAAACTACCTGCAAGATATACTTCACCGTTTAATACCACACCACCGTACTATACAGGGTGTCCGAAAAAACATTCCCCACCCTTTGGCAGTAAAATCTACGACCCAAAATAAGACGAAAATCACTTATGTCAAAATTTCGAAAAATGTCTCCTTATGAAATTATGACCATTTAAAATATTGAAATTAGACAAATCTTTACCTTGGAATTAATAATTTAAATCTGGTCATCCTTGATAAAACAGCAATCAATCAGCACAACTTGCATTGTTGGAATTTCGAAATTCAGCACCAAATTAGAGAATCACATAAGCAAGCCCGCTGGAGCTTAAATGTGTGGCTTTGTCATAAGATAATAGAACCCCAGTTTCTACCTAGGTTACCAAACGCCGAAAACTATGCCAATTTTTGCGATAACAGATTACCAACACTTCTGGAAGAAGTTCCTTTAGTACAGCGGCCAAATATTGTATTTCAACATGATGGTGCACCTGTCCTCGAAATGTTTTAGTTATATTAAATCGACGTTTTCTCAACCAATGGATCGATCGTGGAGAACCTATTTCTTGGCCTCCTAGATCCCCAGATCTCAACACAATAGACTTTTGGCTTTGGAGTTCTCTGAAAAATACGCTTTACTATGTCCTACCCAACAGTGAAGATGATGTTATTGTTCGCATTTATGGAGCTTTAACACAAATTACAAACGAAGCAATAGACCATGTAGAAAACAATTATTGAATAAAATAGTGATGATTTCGAACACTTGCCTTTGTAAATTGGAATGTTTTTGTTTTATTATGTGTTTAGTTAATAAATAATTTGAATTTGAACATTTGATTTTATTTTCGAAAATTACTTCATTTGAATATTCAAAATGGTCATAATTTCATAAGGAGACAGTTTTCGAAATTTTGACATAAATGATTTTTGTCTGATTTTTGGTCATAGATTCTACCCTCAAAGGGTGGGGAATGTTTTTTAGGACACCCTGTATACTTTGAGTTAATGGGGTATAAGAATACAAATATTTGCACGCACATCAATCCAACAAAAAAACTGTCCTAACGATTTTGGTTACAAATTCAATCTCAAATATCTTTTCAAGTTTGGTACAGTAGCCACATTTCTTTTTAGCGTAATTTCATATTGGATTAACAACATGCAGGAATGAATTTGGTGTTATTCTTAGAGGGTGTCGTTGTCTCATGTGTTTAATTTATTTATATTATTTTTATTGCGTTTTGAAATAGATATTTCGATATTAGATCTAATTCGTTAATGTTTTTGTTTTTTAATTGTGAAAAATTTGTCAGATTTTGATATAAATGAAAACTATAAACTGAATTTGTGTCCGTAAATATAATGAATGAAAATAATTTCGTGTCATATCGGACAAAATGACTGGTTTTACCTACACAATGGATTTTGTTTAATTTAAGCAGGTCCTCAGTCTAATTCAGTGGAACCAGATCGAGGCATGGGTCGAAAGATACTGACGAATTCGTTTCGCTCTCAGAGTACCATAGTCGTTGCCCATCTACAATTTGGACAGGTCAAACATTAGAGCTACAACGAAGTGTCTCCGGTTGGCCATTTCGTGAACGTGTTGCACTAACTCAGCGGTACATCTCTCAGTGGACAATCCTCGCCTGCAACCATGCTGACAGTCAGTGATAATATTGGTCGATGTTAGAAATTTCTCTATTTTCTGTGCCAGGGACTTTCCAAAAATCGAAATAAGACTCAGTTCATAATAACATAATTCCATTCACTCGCTTCGAATCGAAACGAATCAACTGGCCACCACGTAGGCTAGATCTAAAGCCATTTATCACTTGTGCAACATATAAAGAGGGCTAAGTCGCAACCGACAATTAGAAACCACTAAAAGTTTATCACTCGTAAACTGCATTGTTTCCGTTAAGAATTTGTGTTTTCTTTCAGAATTGCATTCAATTATTTTGCAATTAAATTCTATGATTTGTAAGCAAAAGGAATCCAACAACGTTACCCTTCTAAGATGGAAGTTTTATTTTAGAAATATCATGCATTGATTGCTACTACTACACACCCTATAATTAAAAAAAGAACATTAATCTCAACAGACATAACTAGATAACGTTTAAATAAAAGTGTTCTAATTGCTTTAACAGCGATACAAAAAAACTGCGCTTGTGTTTTATTTGAAAGCCCAAGTATAAAACGCATTAAAGCTCTTTCTATCTCGAGAGATTCAAAAACAGTAAATAGTAATGCAATTAGTTGATTTGACGTTAGATGCTTTAATTAAGGACTTTCATTAAAATTATGTGCGACACTTCAACGATTAAATTATTCAGCGTTAATAATGACGAAAAGATTTCGTTATTTTGAAATACAAAAGTTTGAATATTAGCATCCTTTGAACTGCAAAATTATAAGATTAATGTTTCACATTTCACATATTATACCAATGTCGCTACCGTAGCTTTTTCCTTATAAAATTCACGCAATGAGAATTCTATTTTTTTTGTACGCATTCTTTTTGACATCGTAACAGTAATTGTTGTTGTATAAACTCGGTATAAAAAAAACACCATGCGACGACAGCAACAAAATCCAAAAAATTATGGCTAATAATCCCCTTGTAGATTCCTGTAGATTGTGTGCTATTTTGGTCGTGACTGAAGGGCATTTCCATTGTTAGTTCATCAGATAGAGTCTTGCGGATTTCTCAAACTTTTTCACTCGACCCCACCTCTATTATAGAAATTTTAGATGTGTGATTGCCTCCTTCTAGAGATTTAGAGATGCGGTTTGAAAAATACGAGGATTTTTCCTTTAAATTTCACAAAAAGAGTAAAACCTATAGACCAGTGGTGGCTTGTCCTATGAAGCAAGTGAAGCAACGCTTCACCTAAATAATCAGTAAAATTAATAATATTTAAGTATTTTATTTTATTTTGTTATTATTTTTCTCCATATAAAATTTAAACTATAAATTAATGTATACTAATTTTCAACCTGCTTTAGCATACAACTGTAATTTTGTATTTCGTCGTCATCTGAAGCGCAGGCTTTATCGTATACACCTATTTAACATACTTAATTTACATACCTATAGGCATTTCCCTCTTTTTTATTCGTGTAATAATAGTAAAACATTATGTATTTCGGTATCTCTCTCTTCCCTGTGTGCGACTGTTGACACTTGCACTTGCCAGTGCTTGTGTCCTATGACAATAGCCTATTTATTTATCATACATGTTCTTATGCAGATGAAGCGTGCCTCAAAGCATTTTCATCTATACTTCAGCAACAATGGACAAAACTGCCATCTGGCATATACCCACTATACAACCACCTATCGCTCTTCGTCTAAACATAGTTCCCAGCGTTTAATTGTACTAAGCATAGCATACGAATCTTGCCATTAAAAAAACACTATAAGAAGCACGCTTCATATAGATGCAGCAGATATTTAATGTAAAATAAGGTTATATGACAACGCTTGGCGAGTGTTTTGTACCTATATGTCGATTATTAATTTGATTATATCTTTCTCTATCACATAGTCGCAAATTTCTAGTGCAGTTGTGCTATACCTGTGCTAATATTATTTTTATTTACTTTTCGGGAAGCTTAAAGTTTTGATTTTTGATATTTTGAATACAAATTAGTCTTTCTATTTAGTTACCTACATATTTAATTTAAGTTTTAAAATCTAAAAAAGTAGCAAACAAATTAAAAAATATATATACGGTTATTAATTAGTAGGTACCTACCTATTTTTACAAAAATAAATGGGTAGGTACCGTAAAATATTGTTTTTTTAATAATATCATATATTATAATATCTCAAACTTTAATATGGAAGAAGCAAGTGGAAGTACTACACAGCAGCAGCGTAAATTATATTTATGCTGACATCAGGTAAGCGAAGTTATTATCAAAAATGATGTTTATTTTTTAATTTTAAAAGTTTTTTTAATCAACACTCCTTTTAAGAACAGAAAAATCTTGTTAAAAATATACAGACACACCTGCTCCAGATTTAAATAAATGTTTGATAAATATAAATAAAGGCAAAATGCATAAAAGCAGAGCTTTTAATAATCTGGTATGAGACGTATTATGATTTGCTAACAGGTAGCATAAAAGTAATTTGATTGACAGTTTCATAAAATGTGTTTTATTTAGTATTATGATGAAGTAGGTAAATATATTCTAGATAGTAATTACACTTTTTAAAGAAAACAATACTTAGGTTTAATATGAGACGACATACTCGACTCGAAAATAGATAATTAATAATGTAATAATGGATACCAACATGAATTACTTACTCTAACTAAATCTGTGAGCAAACTCAATCGAAAAGACCAATCTAGCTTGATGTCGTCTTGTTGAAGTACATCTTGCAAAGAACCTCGAGCGCAATATTCGGAAACAAGTGCAGCACGTGGTGGTTCCGCTAAACATCCGATCAAAGGATTTAAGTTTTCATGCCTGTAACAATATGAATATTATTAAATATCACATTGCCTTTTGGCAAAAATATTGCAGTAGACATTATTGATAACTAAAAACATGAGCAACGCTTAATCTAGGGTCTTTTAGTGTACTAGTACTAAGGAATGTTTACTCATGATTATTTGGATTACTGCAATCATGACAAAAATATTACAGTATTGTAACGTTTTTCGTGGTTCGTTGTGAGCTTTGTTTAAAACTAATTTATTTACACTCAATAAATAAACACTTAAACAAACTAATAACATTAATGCACTAAATGACTGCATTTATTTGTACAATTCATTTCTACTATTTATATGTCACAACACTGTTCTCAACTATTGACTGATTACTGTCTGTCCCCTATGCGTCTTCGTCTTTATATACACATGTCGCCTTCCACATCACACGAGAACGTTCTGGACCTTTCCAGTCTTCTTCCATTCTATTCGATGGCGGTCTACGACACAACCAGCTCGAGTTTAACTAGACACGTAGCGGTGTTGCCAACAGGTGTACATTTTCTTGTTCATTACAGTATGGTTTAGTACCCTTGAACACTTTTGAACAAGCGTTACCCATTATGGTTAGTTTACTAACGATATCCTTTTCTACAGTGTTTCTGAAAACTGATTCATGTGCTTCTTGGGGTATTCAAATAACTCAAACGTGTCCTCTGTCAGAAACTAAAGATTTTTACAATATACAGGGTGTATCAAATAGACGCGCAAATAATTAAGGGTGATTTAAAAAAAAAAAAAAGTTCCCGTAAACATACGCCTGGAAATACATTGTTTCCAAGATACAAGGTGCTAAAGTTTTTCTGTAAATATCAACTTTGGCAGCTCTATTGCTAGAAATAGGGAGCTTATATGGTCCTAACTACATCAAAATTATTAAGTACAGTTATTTAATGTTCGAGATATTTCGCTTGTACAATATGTTTTAATAAAAACTTCGTGCACTCGTTGGACAAATGCTCATTTATATTTGTTAGTTTCGATAAGTGGACTGGACTTATATTAACATTTGCATCTACATGCATTCATGTCTTATTTCTAACAGCTAACAGGAAATCGACTTATGTCAACAATGTCACTTATGAAATAACAAAAACTTTAAATTTAAGCAAAGGCGTAACGCCAGTGGCGTTAGAGGGACAACTAAATAAAAATTATTGACAAAAAAAATGTACGCCACTGACTGTAATTTAATTTTGATATTGGCTAAGACCCTTGTCCCGCGAAAACTACGCAACAGCGACGCAACAACGACCCGATGTCGCCAGCGTGTGTCTTTCGTGTTTCACTCATGGTGTATTTACACCATATACCCACCGATGCCCCAAAAAATAGACATCCAAGCTGTCTTGTTGCCGAGCGACTCGACAGGCAGTTCAAGCTGTGTATTTTGCGTTTAATGACAAAAAGGGAAAGGAATTTAAAGAAAAATTAGCAGATACTGTAGACAAATATACTTGATAAGTTAGCCGAATATTCTCGAAAAGATGTGACCGAAAAAGCTTGGGCAGCAGCAGTCAAAGAAGTGAAAGGGTAGTCCCACCATATCCTTTTCTTAGACTTCCTAGGGTTTTTTTAATTCGTAAGTACTAATACATGGCAATGCCATCGTCGTCTCACTGAACTGAATGTGGAAAACACATTGATTTGGAAGGACAACTCGCTGACAGTGTCATGTCGAGATCGTTTCGCTGTCGCGTCGCTCTTGCACAGCGTTGGCGGGACAAAGGCCTAACTGTTCTAATTTCGTGGCTGTACACGAGGTTTGAGAAAAAGAATTGGTATATTATAAAAATCTAAACGAACTTTAAAAATAAAAAAATAATGATAAATTTATATCGTTCCCATAAAATAATTATGCATTAATAGTTTTAGTAGAGATGCAAGATTCCCAAAAACGTCCAAACTAATTAATTTACAAAAAGTCATGATCACTTCTTTTATTTCTCTATCGTCCGGTTTTGGAAAATTCCCCCAAAACTATCGAAAGAAGTGTTTAAAATGATAATGATGATATTGGTCTTAATTTCAAAATTAACTTCCTACCTTAAACCATGAAGCAATAGCAGCACTTCCACAGTCTTTGCTTTTATTTCACAGGAGCCACCAATTGATGGAACTGGTTTCATTTGCACTAAATCTCCCTGAAAAAATAAATACGAACGAAATAATTAAATTGGTTATTGGTTTACTAATAGTAGTAGTAGTAGTATTATACAGGATGCGGCATCATAACTTCGAAGTGAGGGGAGACTGCTCTTATTCGGTAGGCGTGCATCTAAAGTTTTGTTCCCCATCCGGTCAGTCCCCACGATGCGTTGGGACAGTGAGCAATGTGCATTTACCGTCGAGGCGTTCTTTTCGAATGGACGTTCTGTGATCGCAACTCAGCGTGCCTTTCGAAATCGATTTAATATTGCCACAGTAGGGCCTGTGCCAGATCGAAAATCAATCGTTATATGGGTCGCTACATTCAGACAAAGCGGGTGTGTGACCAGACGATTAATTGGCCGTCGGCCCATTAGAACATCTGAGAACATTGAAGCTATTGGGATCCCCACGGCGTTCTGCCCGCAAACATGCGTCTGCCTTAAAACTTTCCGATCGTTCAATGAGGCGAATTCTTCACGATGATCTTCATTACCATCAGTACAAGTTGACTCTCCGAGCGTGACTTCAATTCTCAGAGGAACGCATTTCTCGAAAACGTTCCTGAGGACGCAAGTGTTTTTTAGTGATGACACCCACTTCCACGTGAGTGGATACTTCAACAAACAAAATATGCGTTACTAGGCTGACACCAACCCCCGCGAATTGCATCAGAGACCCCTGCACTCACCTAAAGTCACAGTGTGGTGTGCAATTTCTCCGGCTGGAGTAATTGGTCCCTGGGTTTTTGAAGAAAATGAGGAAACAGTGATGCTGCCTAACCACAAACAGTGACGGTGAATTATAACCGATATATAAACATGCTTTTTTCCCTCGACTTAACGAATTTTAGGGGACGTTTGATTTGAAAAGGGTATCAATGGCTGTTTTGAGGGAACACTTTCCGGGGTGCCTATCTCAATAAGGGGCGATTTGGAGTGGCCAGCTCGTTCCCCCGATTTGACCCCTTGTGATTGTTTCGTCCAAGAACCCTAGAAGATCTCAAAGCCAACATCCGGGCCGAAATGGTCAACATACCAGCTGCCAGTTTATCGACAATTGAGGGCGTCACCTGACATGATTTTTAAAACTGTTTGAACCAAAACTTATGTACCTACATTATCTAGAAAAATAATAAAAGATTCTAATCCATAAAATGTGTTTTATTGCGTTTTGCAATACGGAAGTTATGCTGCCGCACCCTGTATTTATACCTTTAGAGCAGTACACTAATGAATAAGTATTTCACAGTTTTATACTGTAAATATTTAGATTCCCAACAGCTACAAAATGGAAAATTTGATATAAACTACAATAGTATTGTATGGTCCAGTTCATGTTTTGTAAACAATGTTTAACTTTGCCTTTGTTCCATTATTTTATCATATCACCCTCCCAGCCAGTTACAAATATTAAAATAAGTTAAAATAATTACATTATTCTATTCAATATATTTTTTTTAACAATATTATATTCTAACAAAATTTACAGTGAAAAACATTTTTACTATTTTAACTAGAAATGAAAAGGAGAAAAAAATGGGTCTCGATTAAAATTTCATCAATGCTATTAATTTATTTTATCACAATTTCTAAATAATTAGTAAATAGAAATATTTATTTTCCACAAATGGTATGTTGGTATCTCAGAAGGGACAGGCACAGGAGTATTCGAGCCGACCACCAAAAACTCAGAATCAGTGGGAATATTCCCCAAGGTTTTGGAAATCGAAATTCACGCAATCTATAAATGCGACATTGTGATACACTCTGATAGCCGGGCGGACACATTATCGTGGAGTTCATAATATGTCATCAGCTGAAAAATGTTGTGGGAATGCCTAAGAGGTCTTAACGAACTTAGCAAGAATAACAGACTTTCCCTTGTTTGGATACCCGGACATTTTGGTATCTGGGGAAACGAAGAAGCCAATAAGTTAGCAAAAGAGATGTAGCGTTACTCACTAGACAAAATGGACTGTTGGCAAATCCTATGAAACTGAACTATAGAAACAGAACAGAAAACGTGGCATTAAGAACTTACTCAATCTGGCGTATTCAGCGGCTTCCCGGCTGGCCAGCGTTCTTCTTTTTTGTTTCCAAACCTAGTAATTATTCTCAAACCAATTCATATATCGTTCTAATACACATAGAATCTCACACACACAAGAAAATTAATAATTTTGTTTAAATTAATGTTAATACGGCAAAAGCGTTGACCGGAATGAATGTTTTTGACCGCATATAGATTAGAGCGGTAAATAGTAAAATCCATAAGGCCTTTACACACGTGAATATATTAAAGTTGAATGAAAAGATGGAACTGAATTTATGGATGAGAACATACTCCAAGAGTATCAAATTAATTAAATAAATAAATTTTATTTTTTTTTTGTTGTAAAATAGTCCATATTTACGAGAAGTATATATGATATGAACTATCTGGAGTCCACGTGTTTTTATTCCATAAATTTTAATTATTCTACAAAATAACCTATATAACCCAACAATAGGATGTCGGTAAATTCCAAATTAAAGAGAATACATTTAACAAATATCAACATACACAAAACGTTGGGGACGCATTGCTTTTTGATGAAAAAAAAAAAATACAGTAAAAATCAAACAATGGTTGATAAACACTATCCGAACTCTGCTCTATCGAGACCAATGGTAGAGATGTGATGTGCTGTACGTGGTCGTACCGGCACAAACGATGCAGATGGCGGCTGTATTTTGGGATGCGAACGGAATAATATTCAGCGACTACCTCCAAAAAGGAACCACCATCAACAGCGATTATTATTATGCAACCAAGACAATGCACCGTGTCAGAAATCGATGAAAACTATGGCAAAATTGAGTGAATTGGCGTTTTCAGATCTCAAGACAATGCTTGCTGGAAAGAAATTTAAGTCCAATGATGCAGTAATCGCTAAAACTGAGGCCTATTTTGACGAGAAAGAGAAATCGCACTATAAAAGTGGTATCGAAAAGTTGGAAAATCCCTATACTCGTTGTATTTCCCTGGAAGGCAACTATGTGGATTAATAAAATCGAGTTTTGTTAAAATTTTGTTTTTTTCTTACTTATCCTACGGACTTATTGACTGACGTTATATTCTAGGTTTAATGATAATGGTAGATTGCACACTAAATGCCGTCATGCGCATAGTGTGACCAGTTTTGGATGCCTTTGTATCATACCTTGTTTTGTTATACCATGCCTAGATATCATCAGTTCTCTTCAGGCAGGGAAAATAGATCTTGAACAATCTATCTACAATCAAACTTTTTAAATTTCTGATTAATTGTAATTTATTTTTTAGCACAGAAGTGATGTACAATATCTTATTAATTTGCTTTAAACAATGCACCACATTCTTAATTATAAAATTCAGGACTAATTGCACTCATTGTAAATGCCTCGACAGCAATTCAACTTTAATCTATTTGTACTTTGGAATACTTAAACGAGCGGAAAACTCATCATTTTCTAAAAGGACACAATTGCGTTTAAATAAGATTAAGTGTATCATATACTGTTCTATAACAAGCGGTATAGAATAAATACTCCAGGGATTAGTCGAAGTCGACGTTCTGTAACTTAAACCTTTATCTGTGGATTACAAAAACCACAGTTTATGAGGTATAGCTATAGCAAGTTAGTGTCAATATTGATATTCAGTAAGATTATAGAAAATTGAAAAGTCGGAATTTTCTATAGATATTGAATTCTAACTAAATTTAACATTTTTTTTTTTTAAGTAATCAATTATTTTGAATCATTTCAAGTAATATAATATTGTGTAATATATGGGTTGAAACTACTACAGCTTAGATTTCTATTTCATATCTTCACTAAGTATTTCTACAAAATATTAGAAATACCATTCTAAAATAAAATACAGTCGAATAAATAAGTGAATATAATGGGTGGGCAAATTTGAGGTTAGGAAGTAAATTGGATAAAAAACACACTTTTTTTTGACAAATTCAATTTTATTGACACCAATATAAAGTAGAAGTATGGGAATTAATAATGGAATATGATATAGGGCAAATGTCCACCTCTAACACTTGGGCAGAAGTCCACTCTTTTCAAAAAATTCTGAACCACATTTTGCAACAAAACTTCGCTTATCTCGTCAACGCAGCGCCGAATTTCATCTTTCAGAGCCTCAGTTGTTTGTAGTGTGTTCACTTAAACCCGGTCCTTCAAATGGCCCTAGAGAAAATAATCCAGTGGCGTTAAATCACAATTGACATCGCCAAATCGACAAATTACGAGACCGGGAAATTTCTCATGCACTAACTGAATTGTTTGGCCGGCAGTGTGGCGCCGTCTAGCTGAAACCAAAGGTCACTGATGTCAACATTAGCCAATTGTGGCGACAAAAAATCGGTTCACGGTGGCTGCGTTTCCTTGCTCATTTTCAAAAAAAATACGGGCCGATGATGCTGCCTAACCACAAACCGAACCATACGGTCACTTTCTAAATTTAAATTATGCACAGCGGTCTCAGAAAGAGCCTGATAACGAGGAAAAGCTGCTCGAATTTTACGAAGTGACACAGTAAAATTTTCACCATTTTGATAGTAAATTTTCACAATAAAAATTCTTTGTTCAAGAGTGTAGCGTTCTATGGTTAAAATTTCCCAATTTTTTACTAAATAAATGTCAAAAGATGACAGCTCAATTCTTTACATTTCATCATTTGACAGCTAATTTACTTCTTAACCTCAAATTTGGTCACCCGTTATGATCAGCACAAAAGTCACACTTTACGGCATTTATTTATTTTAGAGGGAATATCAATTTAAGATTGGTTTATACAGTTGCTAACTACCTACTCTTGGAACATTAGTAAACAATTTTGACTGTTATGTAATTTTTGTTTTTTGCGTATATATTTATTTACTATACGATATTTAGCACGAATTTTCTGTTGAACTTAAGCCCCCTCAGCAAATTTTTAAAGAAAGTTCCTGCAACCAGCATCATGTGGATCACACAGGGAACATAGTTCATACGCAACATTTAAACAATAGTAGATTGTGCAACGAACATGAAATGACATATTTCCTATGAGTATGGTCGTTTGCAGCATGAGCCGCAGGCGAGTGCTGCAAATCATACGAGTAGGAAATGGTCATTTCATGTGAGTTTCATACTATACTTTTTCTACGACTGTTTTAATACTTGAATAAATTAAACATAATTTTTAGGAAAATATTTGTTTTTCGAAACTTACCGCTGTTGTCGTAAGCCTAAATGCGATAAGTTAGAAGAAATTGACTAGGTGGTGTTAGACTATATTCACTATCACTGTTTTTGTGTTTTGATATTAGCGAAATACTTAATTATAATTATAATTAATTATAAATACGTAAACTGTAAATTTGGTGTGTTTGTATTGTCGGCGTGGCTATGGTGATTTTTTATGGCCGAGGCTACTTTTGTCATTACCAGGAAATTTACCCGTGCGTAATAAATATTTATATTACGGACAGGTAAATGAAAAACAGCATTACAATGTACTACAATATCAAATCATGATTGAACATATAATATTTTACAAAGGCATTTAAAAACAGTAGTAGAAAAAGTTGTTTTTGAGAACCTAAGAATTCCAACACATTTGAACACCATTTGCACTTTTCTGAGAACAATATTGCCGAAACACTATTTGCTCCAAGCGACAATGAGCTGGAAAATGCTGTCGATAGATTGATTGTCTGTTGAGAGGTGAAAATAGTGGTAATTATTAATACAATGAACTACGCAAACAAAGTTAGGCTAGTAAACGATTGGAAATAAATACCAGTTGTGAAGAAAACGTTTTAGGAATATTTAGTAACCGTCTTATCAGTCATTTGAAGACGTTCAACGTGCAGATGCGATTTAAAGGTGTTAGTCGAAAAATTCTCAAAATTAATGGTTTTATAACAACAAATATATTATAGAGGGTGCCCCACTTAAGATGGATACAAGCCCATAACTCTGTTACTTTTTGAGCGTTTTTTATCCTTTTTGGTAGGAAGATGTACTGTTACGAGATACACATTACGTTTTAATTGGGTGTAATTTTTTTTCGTTCAAGAGAAAACTACCTTTAGGACATAATTTATTTCAAATCTGATAAATTTACTCGAGTCTTTTTCATCCAAAATACTTAGGTTCTAATTTTGAGAAAAATTCATAGTGTCGTTAAAAATTTAAAATTTTAGAAAAACGTAATGCAGATTCCCCGACACCGCTGGATTCTCCGTATGAACTTTATAACAGTCTAATTATACTTTTTAAATAGTTACCATAATGGTGAAGACACGAGGGAAGTCAAAAAATTAAATATTCTCAGTCTCATTGTGTAATATTTTTTCACGGTACCAAAGATTAATGTTTAATCTTTGACGTTACTATTCTAGTCCAGAGAAAGGCTGTAATATTCTTGGGAGTTGATATCGACTCACTTTTTAACTGGTATGGGCGTATTGAAAGTATATCAAAAAAGCTTTGCAAGTGGTCTGTAAAATTTGTTTCCTTTTTGATATTGTACCTGACGAATAACAAGTATTATTGTTATTAATCAAGTTTAAGAACCCAGTCCATGGAAACAAAATGTTATGTTGTATCGTTTTATTAAGAAATAAGGAAAACGTTGAAACTACAAAAAATCATTAAAATAGGAATTAAAATGTGAACTAAAAATAATAACAACGAACTAAAAGTCAATATCTTCGACCAAGCCACCATAGTTTCTAATGCATTTTTCACAAATTTTTAATGATGCACACAAAATTAAAACTTAAGTATTTTGGATGACAAAGACTCGAGTAAAGTTATCAGATTTGAAATAAATTATGTCGTAAGGTAGTTTACTTTCGAACGAACAAAAATTAAATCCCATTAAAACGTACGCCAATGAGGTACCGCACTTTTTATCTCAACGAAAATGTGTATCTCGTAACCGTACACCGTCCTACCAAAAATGATCAAAAAAAGCTCAAAAAATAACAGAGTTATTCAGCCTTATGCTGTAAGGACATTGACTTGATGTCAATGTTGAAAAAATAATAATAATAATAGACTTTATTAAGATTACATAAAGAAAATATACATCTTAAAGGGCGAAGTCTAGCTGGTTCTTTTCTTTTGAGTAAAAAAAAAGGCCACTAATCAACATTAACCACTTAAACAATATAAAAACTAAACACATAACCTATATGAATTGTATTAATATAAAACAATGATATCTATATTCTTAACTACAAAAAATTTCAATTCTTATTTAGTTACGAAAACTATGCAAACAAAAACACCCTAATTAAAACTAATGAAACACCCTTATATCAAATTAAATTACGAATAAGACAAAAACAAAAACAAATCAACAAACAAATCATGACATAAAAGTATCGTTTGTCAGAAATTTCAATAAATATTGAGATTTTGTATGCTGTAATGTCCTCAGATCAATAATTGAAATTATTACATTTCAAAAAATTGAAAAAAGTCAAGTGGCCTTGTAAATTTCAATATTTGGTATGCACTAAAGCAAAAATTGAAAAATAATTCCAAGTCAAGATTGAAAAAAGTCAATATTCTTAACGTAAACTATAAACCACCACGGTAAGGAACTTGAAATGTGAGAAACAAATCACAAATCATTTGGTTTTACTTTCGCGGCTTGTTTTTTAGCTTGTGGATTTAATTTTGTTTATAGAACTGCTGTAAAATGAAAATCAGAGGTAAGTAGAGTGTAGGGTAGTATGTAAATTGAAAATAGGTACCTATCTAAACTTACAGAGTTATTCGTATTTAATATTATAGAGGCGACTTAAATTTGCAAAGACGACAGCTAAGGCAAAGATTATTGTGTACATTAATCTTTGACTAAGGAATAAAATTGATGCCTCATAACTACCCAAAACCACTTTCAAGGGAGTGTTCAGTCTCAAGAAAATTGGGACGTAAACCAAATGGGGCCACATATGAGGGACTCTGGAAGGGCAGCAGCTATCCACAAAGCTCTAAGGGTAAATATAATTGTGTATGTATATTCATAAAAGTAACCTTCAAATATTTTAGTTCTCTACAGCACTTAATTGTTTAGGAGAAGGTTCGTGCCAGAAAAAGGTTTAGGGCTACCTTTTTGGTATGCACCAAACTAAGATATCCATATAACTTATATTGAAAACCATTAGTTAAATACAGATAATAATTTATGTGTTGTGTGTAATTTCAAGTTGTAGTCAAGTGTCGATACAGCATAAATAAATTAAATAAATTTCAATATTGAAATGAAACTAAACATTTATTTAAATTATTTTAACATTGACATTGAAGTCAATGTTTTTATAGCATAAGCCTGATTGGCTTGTATCCACTTAAGTGAGACACCCTGTATATAATTCTGTTAGTGAAATAGAGTCACAAATAACGTACAAGGTACTGCAAAGTCGGATTAAGTGCATGCCGCTTTCAAGCTAGCATTTATAAAGCCATAAATAAAAATGTTTTAGTTGCAATTTCAATAGCAATTTTTAATACGTCGCGTCGTAGCAACAAAACGGTCCTCTGGTTCATAGCTACTGTTGAAAGAATCATTTTTCGTAGTGTTTTTTTTTTATTTTATTTTATTTTATTTCATTTTTTCATTTATATGAAAGGAAAACAGAATTGAGTCATATATAAGAGCCTATTTCGACTTTATCGTCTTTCGTAAATCTAGTAAATCTCTTTCATTGTACTTAAGTATAATAATACCGCTATAGACCATTTGATATGTCTATATTTCATTCACAAATTTTATTAGAGTTGGAATCATTCAATAAATTGAGGTACTTATCGATCAGTGGACTTGAAATCTGTAACTGTTTTGTGGTCGTGTATTGGAAATCTAAATTTAACTCTAACGGCAGTACTCGTCAAACTCAATGAAGTTCTAAACAGTTTATTTCCTTCCAAAGTGCTCGTTAAAATACTCAAAAATACTTTGGGTTCCACTAGTTAAATTGGACTGGCCGAAACTTGTCATTTACGTTCTCTTTATGGGTTGTTATTGTGTATTTATTTATCATTAATTATGTTTAGTGATAGTTTGAAGCAAAATGAAGTACGTAGATGATATGTTCTTTAGAGTTTTTATTTTTTGAGAAATGAAGATGCGGACAAGAGAAAACAAAAGAATACAAAGCTGCGAAATAAATTAGCTACGAGTATTAAGAAATTGTTTAAATAAAAACATAAATCTGAATTCAGAAGATTTGTTGGTAGACAGAAGAATCGCTTAATGAAATTATTTTAATTGCTTTCAGCTTTTGTACAACTGTTTTTTACAAATACTTGTATCCAGGTCAGTATAAAATATCTCAGAAAATAACGCTAGGTTGTATGTCCAATTTATAAAATCCGCAGAACTTGGCAATTTAGCCATCATCCAGTGAATTAATTATTTTTAAGTATGGCCCTACTGTTTAGCGCTGAATCCGAACCACGGTCATCGACTACCAGCTGCCAGCACCTACCACGGAAGCACCGTCCACCCATCTAATCACTCTCCGCGCCATCAGGTACTTGACTACCGTGCAGTGTTGTTCGCATGCTTTTTTTTTCGTACTAGATGGCGCGTCAATTTCGTACTAGATTTACAATTTTCGTACTACATTTCCAATTGTCGTACTAGATTTACAATTTCCTTAAATCTAATTAATCGAGTAATTGTAACCTTGCTTGTTTAATGTAATGAATCACTTTTTCTAAAAAAAAAAAAATCCTGATTCAGATGCAGACAGCTAAAGATTAAAGATGGTTATTAGATGAGATGACAGATGACAATAAAGCTTCACGTCGTATCTATTAGACATTTCGTCAGAATATTTGGTTTTCCTTGAGTTAGGGGATAAATATTGATTTCATTAAAAACGTACTGAAATATCGTTCCGGCGTATTAACGTATAAAGTCTCTCAAAACGTACTAAATATAATACGAAAAAGCACCTGGTAACAACACTGCTACCGTGATATCACCGAGAGGTGTTTGAACATAGGGTTTTAATTTTTTTCGAAAGACACTGAGAACCAGGTAAGTACATAAGGAATGGATATGTATTTTATATTTTTCTTGCTAACTTTGTTTTGTTGATTGTTATTGTAAAATTTGTAAATGCGTTTCTTAAAAATTTTGTTCACAAAATTTTTGGGGTAGTTGTTTTTGTTTATTGTATTTTTCACTTTATTAATACATTCCTCTCTATATTCTGGATCTGTCAATTTTATTACTCTATCAGCGAGACCAATAACCACACTTTTTTTCTGGGATATATGATGGTTTGAATTAAAGTTAGTATACCTATATGTACCAGACCATGTAGGTTTTGTATACCATTTGGTTTTTGGTTACAAATTGTTGTTTATTAATGTAAGATCTAAAAAATGTATTGTTTTTTGATTTTCTGTTGTAGTAGTGAATTGCAAGTTTGGATGGTATGAACGATGGAATGATTGTAGTTTCTAAATCCTCAAGCACCAACTGAGCAGTTGCACTTGAAATTGACGAGTCCATAGCAACTCCTTCAATTTGTTGGTAGTAATTATCTTCATACTGAAAATATGTTGATATTAAAGTCAGTTCGAGTGCTTCAAGAAAATGCTCCAATGGGACATCCGTGTGTTTCCCAATTTCAGATCACCGTTTTTCTACAATCTTTTTGGCAAGTTGAATTGGAATGTTGGTATACAAAGAAACGACATCATTTGGTAATTCGACGGAATGGAAATATGTTTAACTTTCTCTTTAAACTGCCAAGAAATGTTCCTTTTTATTTATAACATATTCCAAAATTCGTTTTAAATAGTCAGCTAATGGTTTTCTTGGAGATTGGACACATGATACAATAGGTCTCAGAGGTATATTATTCTTGTGCAGTTGATGAGTCCATAATTTTTTGGCGGCATGGCATTATTATATTTTAAGATTTTTTGCTGTTTTTGGAGAAATGTATGAATTACCTTCCCATTTTTTTATTAATTTAGTCCTTTTTGATTGGCATTTATTTGTCGGATTCATCCTTCAATAAACACATTTTTTCTTTAGACATATTTTTGTTCATAATTACTGTTTTATTGGTTTTAGAATTAAAATATCGTTATTATTTTTAATACAATTTTTTGTTGCTTGAATATATTTAATAAGTTTTTTTTCTTCTTTTGTTACATGCTTTTTGTTTTTATTTTTAAAACCCAAGAAAAGTAAACTGAAAAATTAGAATTACGATTCAAGAATAATAAAAAAATAAATATTGTTTATTTTAACATTATAATTATTATTATATGTATTATTCACAATATTCTATAATTATTGCCATATATATCTCCAATCCAATCCCATTTGAAACAATTTTAATAACACACCAACAGAATTTATATCTGAATTTCATTTAGTATTTATAAATGAACCTATTTTGCTTGCCAATCACAAATATGTGTCGAATCATTTCGGGTAATACCTAATATGGTAAAAACATTTTTCGTTATTGTTATTGTTATTTTATATTGCTAAGGGACATTAATTCCCGAACCGTTATATTTTTAAACTACATGACATAATTTTATCGCATACATAACACTATTGAAACATGATTTTAGACCGAAACTATTGACACTACGTAAACAAAAGAATCACTAAAATGTGGTGGCTTGTACACACAGATATTGACGAATTCTTTATTATTGTTCTTGAATTACGACCCCTTACCCCTTCATAAATTGATGTAGGGGTGGTGGATTATGAGAGCGTAGCGTTCAAGGTCCTTTATATCACGAATTTAGAAGAAATTTTTAGAAAGTAATTGCCTCTAGACCCCATTCTTATACACCATTTGCGAGCGAACTTAAATCCAAGATCAATTTAATGGCAAAAGGCTGCCACAATGCGCCGGAAGCCGTCCTAATTCACATGAAGGTTGAGCATCGGTCGATGCCTTGGAAACGCTGTAGCACTCGTAAAGTAAGTCCTCATGTTCACACGTTCTTCACACAATATTTTATTTGGTGGAGATGTTTCCTTATATAACAGTATTTTCTCAGAATTTCCCGTCAGGACCAACAAACAGTTACGCCTGCCTCCACTGCCTCATTGCACCTCAGAGTGAATTCATGTGGATTCAGAAAAATGTGAGCTAAAATAATATCAATATAATAACCTAACTTATTGTAACGAACAAGAGAATATGTACACCTGTTGGCAATACCGCGAGGCCTCTAGTTATACTTGAGCGGGTTGTGTAGACCGCGCATGGAATAAAATGGAAGAGACTAGAAACTTGGGTGGCCCAACAGTGGCGGCCCGTGAGTCCTGAGGGTTGTGAGCCAGTACAAAGATTTTTATAAAAAAATGTTGATTACCAATTACCAATATTATAATATTATGTACGTTATTTGCTGATTATTTGGGAACTATCAATAACGGAAGCCATATTTTGTTTTTGTTTTTTCATGATAAGTAATTTACATTGACATCCAATATGTGCAGCACTTTTGTCGTGAATAGCCAAACTACGAGCTAAATTTTTTATATCAGAATACCCATTTTTAGACTAAGTATTATTAGATACTGAAAACATGACACAAGGTCAACAAAACAATTTTTGTAACTCCGCGCTCCCAGCTAACCAATCAAACTTTTTGTACCAATCATTATTAAAACCCCTAGTTTTTCCTGCGGTGACAATATTTATTAAATATTTACTTAAATCTGGAATAGGTCTTGCTAATTCTTGAACGACGTATAGTTTATCGTCGTAGGCTATCGCTTTGAAAATGACCGCCGGTATATTTAATAATTGATTATATCCCCAGAATTTCGCATTTCTAAATCTACGTTTACTTGTACTACTGTCGGTGGTGGTGGTGGTATTTTTCATACTATTAACTATTCACTATCACTACACTAGCACAAAAAAATATGCTTCACTTTAAGAATCTTTACACGAAAAATTACTAAATACCTATTTATTTATTGTATTTATTGCCTGTCCCTAGTTTTCCTTAATTTATTACGATTATTATAAAGAAAAACCAGAAAGAAATAATGTTAATTTACAAAATAGGCATGTACTACCTATAATAATATTATAAGAAAAACATAAGAAAGCAATAGAAAACAGAAAGATGAATTAAACAAAGATCAAAGCTAATGTATGATCAATAGGTCAGAGCGACAGACGTGGATGTTTTGTTTCTATCACTCAATTTTCTGTATATCTAAAAACGCATGAAGAGGCACTGCTTCACTTTCCATCTTTGTTTCACACATTAATGTATTGCTGCAGTAATACCTACTATGCTAGACAGAATTGTGCAACTCCAATTGATATTAATGTGTTTCAAGTTTAACGTTGATAGAGCTAAATGGAATGTGTACTCTTAATAAATACTTTGAAAATAAAATACGTACATGAGTATGTTCGCCGACGGGCAGGGCATTGTTGCCTCATTGGATAGCGAGTATTAAATGGACGTATGATTTACATGACAGTTATTTTCATAATACTCGTATAAAACAAATCATCATGTGCGATGTGCGTAGGTATAATATCTGTGCGTCATTTTTTTAGTGTAAAAATATGTTAATTGGTTAAAAAGTTAGTGAGGCACTGCCTCACTTGCGTCATAAGACTAGCCGCACTTGTGGCCCAATCTCCTTTAGGGAAATGGCACCTATAATATGTACCATATTATAGGAATTTTATAAATATCGAAATAAAAATTTATATCATTTTTAGACGACGATGAATTAGCACAAAATACATTAAAATCTAGTTCCATACTAAACCTGACAAAATTCGATGTGTTTTCCAAAAGCGTCTTACGTCGAATTTGAGTCGCCCGTATGCAAACTCGAGTATAATATAAGCACTTTATGTATAATTGTACAGATACGGATAAACTTGAGGATAATCCAACGTTAGAAGTGCAAGTGTGTTAACTGAAATCGTAATTTATCACACGTTAGGGTTTGGTTATATTTATGTTGTTAAGTATTTAACAACATCATTGAAACAATTAATTACTGGCCAGATAAATTTTTGGTCACGAGTAATAATGGAATAATTATACAGGGTGGTCCAACGAAAAGTTTGCACCTAGCTTTTCTCTTTTTTTTGTAGTCGAATGCGAAAATGCTCGGACACGTCGATTTTGCTTTTGAGGGGGACACATTTTAAACATATTTTTCGATCTGCGCCTTTAACCCCCTAGCGGGGGTGAGTAACAACCCTAAAATTTTAAATGGAAAGAGGGGTCTAATGACATATCATTTGAAAGGACACAAAATTGTCTTTCTAATGATACCCTATTTGTCGAATTTTACTAAAACAGTTAATACGAAAACGACTTTAAAGACATTAAGCCGATAATTTTGGTATTAATGAGAAATACAAATAAGTTTTAATTATTGCGAGTGAAAACACCTGCAATCGTTAGTACATTCCAATGTTTGTTAGTTTTAACATTGCTTTGTAAAAAAAGTAAACAAGCTGTTAAATTGATTTATTAAAACGTTACATTAACAAATGTTGAAAATGTGACCCATTTGATTCCATACAATAATACAGATTTTGTTCAAATCTATTTCTAACATTTTGTAGCATATCAGGTGTTATGTTTCTGCACTCTTCTGTAATGCGTTGGCGAAGATCTTCTATGGACTCGGGCTTCGTGGCTTAACATTTATTTTTTAAGTGCCCCCAAAGAAAAAAGTCTAAAGGCGATAAATCCGGTGACCTGGCAGGCCATTCAATTGGGCCCCTCCTTCCAATCCACCGTCCAGGGAACCGGTCATCTAAGAACTGTCTTACAGGAGCCACATAGTGCGGAGGTGCTCCATCTTGCTGGAAATAAAGCCGATCAGCAGTATGATTTTGGTCATCTTCTATTATTTGTGTTATTAAAGGATCAATTGTGTCTTCAAGCATGTTTAGGTACACTTCACCAGTTAAATTTCCAGGAATAAAAAGTGGTCCTATAATATGATTTCCTAATATGCCACACCAGACGTTTATTTTTTGAGGATACTGGGTATGAACCTCACGGAATAAATGTGGGTTACTGTCATCCCAGTAACGGCAATTGTGCCTATTTACAGCTCCATTCAAATAAAATGTGCATTCGTCGGAAAAACAAATGTTAAATAATAATTGCGGATCTTCAATTAAACGCTGGCTCATTGCTTCACAAAATTGCAGCCTTCTATCAGGATCATCCTCATTTAGTTCCTGTACTAATTTGATTTTGTACGGATGAAATTTGTACGCTTTTAAAATTCGTATTATGGACGAACGGGAGACACCTGAGGCTTCAGCTAGTTGACGGGTACTTTGACTATGATCCATTTCAACATGCCCTAAAACAGCGACTTCCACAGCTTCATTTCTGATCGGTTTCTGCGGCTGGTGTTTTACATTACAGACAGATCCGGTATCTACAAACTTTTTAACTAACTTGCCAACGTACACATCATTCACATTTTTATCGGGATGTCTCTCATTAAATAAGCGAGCCGTAAGTCTAGCACTACTATTATTTTGAAAATAAAGTTTAACAATTTCAACTCGTTCTAGAATGGAATAAATCATTTTGTACGGTAAAAGTAAAATAACTTGAGAAGCAACCAAACTGAATCAATGAAAAGACTAAAATAAACGGTGTAAATTCTTTTCCTACACGTATCTGCAGTTTTTATTTCAACAAAAAACGTAAACGATTAGTGAGGAATTTAGTTCTGATAAATAAGATAGTGTTTTTGAAATCCCGTTTTTCTTCAAAGTAAATAATTTAGAAATGATTGTAGTTGTTTTCAGTCGTAATAATTAAAACTTATTTGTATTTCTCATTAATACCAAAATTATCGGCTTAATGTCTTTAAAGTCGTTTTCGTATTAACTGTTTTAGTAAAATTCGACAAATAGGGTATCATTAGAAAGACAATTTTGTGTCCTTTCAAATGATATGTCATTAGACCCCTCTTTCCATTTAAAATTTTAGGGTTGTTACTCACCCCCGCTAGGGGGTTAAAGGCGCAGATCGAAAAATATGTTTAAAATGTGTCCCCCTCAAAAGCAAAATCGACGTGTCCGAGCATTTTCGCATTCGACTACAAAAAAAAGAGAAAAGCTAGGTGCAAACTTTTCGTTGGACCACCCTGTATAATTATAAATTGCTGCAAAATATCCATACTCAAAGTGGAGTGCTGCTAAATATTCAAATCCAATAACATATGTACATATAATAAGCAAACATAAAAAAAAAATATCCAAAAAATGTTTTGATTGATTATGTAAATATCCCATACATGTCCTATTTTAATAAAATTAATTTTACATAAATTAAAGTTTCACATCCACGAAATAAATTTTAATTATTATTGATTTATTAATTTTATGCACAAAAAATGTTAACTTCATTTTAATGATCTCTTCTTCTCTTTAAATTAATTAAATAATTTAATTGTCTAGTTCTAATTAACGTTGATTGGTATTGTAATACGTTTTTTCTGCCGTTATTTCAATATTGGCTTAGGGCGAAACAAGTTAAAATCTTTCTTGGATAATTTTTGAAGTTGACTTATAATTTTAGATTATTTTATTTTTTAACAGATTATGCTAGTTCTTGAGTGTATCAGTATTTTGTAAACATGCGGATAAGTTTCTAATTTCCGAGTTTTTGTTAAATTCGGTTGTCTTAATCAGTGGCGGCCCGTCGAGGGAGGCTAAGCCTCCTCGGCAAATTCCTCTACTTTTAAGTTCTTTTACATGAATTTCTACTACATAATAATATGTAATAATAGTCTTTACCCACGACCACTACTGTAAATACTTAAAAACACACCGTCTCCGATCAATGTAAGATTCCTATTACGTACGGTAAAAAAATCGCACAGCTTGGTAAAAAAATCGTACAGTTTTCCTAGCAACCGCTTAGCAACGGTCAATACAAACAAACTTATTCAAAAACTGACATCATCTTAAATCAAATTTGTATGTGAGTGTAATATTATAAAGTGAAATTAGTTTGGTTACATAAAAAATGTCGAGTGGCAGTGAAATAGAAAATTTAACTCCACCCAATATTAGCGAAATAAAAACAACTTGTTACCGGCAAAACCTGAATATCGATACAAATTCACTTACCAAATGGAATGGAATGGAGATTAAAACACGACGTTAAATCATTTTCCGAGAATGTAATGATATTTCCAAGAACTATCAAAAGCGATGAAGCCTTCGTCACTTTGGTCATTTTACTCAATGTTAAAGGCCACAATTAATATAAATCACAATGTCGATATTGCAAACTACTCCAAATTACAAGCTCTCCTGAAGAGAAAATCGGACGGCTTTAAATCCAAAAAATCCAAGATTTTGATAAGCAATAATATAAACGATTTTCTAGAAAACGCACCAGATTATAAATATTTGTTTATGAAGGTAATATATTGAGCTCAATATAATGTTAGATGTGTAAATTTATTTAAAATCGTCTTTTAGGTTGCTCTTATAATTGGTATATGCGGTGCATGCAGGAAACAAGAGTTGCGTAATATAAAACCGTCAGGTATTCAAGTCAAAGGAAGAATTTAATTATTAGTATTCCCGATTCAAAAACTAAACGGCAACGTTCTTTTATGGTGTCAGAATTTTTTTTACCCCAAGGTTAAAAAATATATACATAAACTTTCGCTCTGCAGTAAACGCAGCTCCAAATTTACCTTTTTTTTTCTAAACTACGAGTATATAAACGGAAAATGTACCAAACAGTCTGTTGGTAGTAACAAGTTAGGAAAGATTCCAAAACACATAGCCATATATCTGGGATTACCAGAAGCAGCGACTTATACGGGACAATGTTTTCGACGCTCGTCCACGACTATTCTTGTTGACGCGGGTGGTGACTTATTAGATAGATAGATGTGAGTCTCGAACATTTTAGACCTATAAGTGTGCTGCCTACGCTTTCGAAGATGTTAGAGAGAATTATGGAAAGACAACTCCGTGAGTACTTTGACAAATGGTCGCTTATACCGGTAATGCAGTCTGGTTTTAGGCCCCAGCATGATTGCGTTTCTTCACTTTTAAATTTAACAGACGATATACTTCATGCGAGTGACAGGGGAAAACTAACAGTGCTTGTGCTCCTAGATTATTCTAAGGCATTTGATACGCTTAACCACAGAATGTTGCAATCTATTCTCCACTATGTCGGACTATCGCCAAGCTCATTAGACCTAATGTCTAACTATATTAAGGGCAGGCATCAGGCAGTGAACTGTCGAGGAAGTGTTTCGAATTATAAACCATTAGTTAGAGGTGTTCCACAAGGTTCTGTTTTATCACCTCTGCTCTTTACTGCTTACACATCTAATTTTCCGGCTGCCTTTGTTTCATGTGACCAACATTACTATGCTGACGATACACAGTTGTGTCTCTCCTTTCAGCCAAGCGATGCCTTACAGGCGGTATCGGCAATCAACGCGGACTTGCAGGCCTTGTCTGATTTTTCCAGGGACCATTGTTTGAAACTTAATCCTAATAAATCGGTTGCTATTGTGTTTGGACGGCGAAATGACAGATCTCAGTTTTTACGTGAATATCGGGCATCACTTGTCATTGAAGGTACTCCTTTGCAATTTAAGACTACCGTAAAGACCCTCGGATTGCTCTTGGACACAGAATTGAGATTTGTTGATCATGTGAATCGATGCACACGGATGGGATTTATGAATCTGAAATTGATTTATCAACATCGCCACGTTCTCACTAGAAAATTAAAAACAAAATTATGTGAAACTCTTGTTGAAAAGTTTAGAGTAAAATGTAACTTGTTGTTTACCCCTGTATAACAACAAATCCGCTCGAAATTTTAGAAGTTTCGATATGAAAAATTGATGACAATAAAACGGCGTGAAAATCGAAAAGAATTTGTCAAAATTGATGCAATACTACAAAAGTTATTTAGGATTGATTTTGAACAAAATTTTCGCGGGGCAGTGTATTATTATGCATTATCAATTTAACTTAAATTCGAGGGCATATTGCATTGTATTTGTGCTACTCATACATTTATGAAGTTTTTAACAGATTAGAATACGCACCGCCGCGCCGATTGCCCAACTAGTATTAATTGAAATGAATTATTGATTAGTAATTTTGTGATAGTTTGTCCAAAATACTGTTTGCTTCCATAAAACAATATTTTACACTATATTTCAGCAAAACCCTTGTCTCTAACCCATCGATGATTAAATCATTTATGCATGAACAGAAAATAATTTTAAAGTAAAATGAGCAATATCAAATCTGCCATTGGCAGAACACATCATAATCAACAAAATGAATGAAATTCAATTCGATATAACAAAGGCACAAAAACACCAAATATTTTTGACTAAAGCTGAAATCCAATAAAAAAAATAAATATAATTTGTAGACAGGTAAACAAAACATATAAAACATAAGAATAATAATTAATACGAGTACATACAGGTACATCGTCAAATAAATAAATCAATTAAGATACTTAAAGTCAATTAATTAAGTAAAAAATATTCTACAGTTCAATATACATTATACATATATAGAGGTTGTTAGTTAATAAGTGCGACAATCTGCATGAAAAAATTATGACAGTTTGCTATATAAACACATGTCCGCAAATGCTTCGTTTTCTGCTGAGATAAAGTTTTTCTTAAAAACTGAAAATTTATTGTAAGATGTTTTATGTTTTTGCACAAAGACGATGCCCCCTACGATAAAACAGCAAGAGAGATTTTTTATCACAAATTGAACGAGAAATTGCAAAATGATTTTTTATTTGAAAAATTCCAGTGGCGTGCCATTTTTTCCTTTAAAAATATTGAGATCATTACCCGTATGCGCGCCACTGTTGAACATAAAATTTTTTATTGCTTGCCAAAAAATGCGCAATAACTACCTCTTAAAACTCACTAAATTTCATTTGCATATCTCCACCGGTTTCAGAGCAATCAATAAATCTTCAGTTTTTAAGAAAAACTTTAACACCCCGTATCCCAAAAAACGAAGCATTTGCGGACATACGTTTATATAGCAAACTGTCATTATTTTTTCATGCAGAATTACCCCCTGAAGTTTGTCGCACTTATTTACTAACACCCTGTATACAAAAAACACAATACAAACTACTAACTACTATCCAGTGTGTGAATCGCTCAAAAATTAATGCACATTAAAAAAGGCATCTACTGCATAAAAAGCTTTTTCTAACAAATACGTCTTTAGAGCTTTACGGAATCCAGGAAGGGATGATAGCAATTTGATTTCCATTGGCAGATGGTTGTGCATTTTTTTTTGCATTGTATATAATCGAGCTTTTGATTAATTCGGAGGATGGGGCTGGCAGATAAAGATCATGTTCGGAGTTTCTAAGGAGATAGTTATGAAATGGTCTTTCAGAGACATCTGACAGGTGTTGGCGGATTAAGCATACCGATTCCAATATGAATAAGGAAGGTAGTGTTAGTATTTTAAATTTTCTGAAGAAGTGCAATATCAGAGAGTATCGAATAGCTCTTTTTTGTAATCTAAAAATACTCCCAAATTGCGTTGCACAGCATGTAACCCAGAATGGGAGCGCGTATCGAAGATGGGATTCGAAGAGTGAAAAGTAGACCGTTATGGAAGTTGACAAGTTAAGTTCTTTGGAAACTGATCTTAACGCAAAACAGGCAGAGCTTAATTTTTTTGATAACGCATCAATGTGCAATTTCCACTTCAGGGAGCTGTGAACAACAAGGCCCAGAAACTTCACAGAAGAAACGACGTCAATAGTGGAATTATTAAGTTCAAAAGACTGCAGCGCACCTTTATATGACACAGAATTAGTTTTCGCAGTGTTCAAGCACAACAGGTTAGAGTCCCACCAGTTTTAGATGATCTATTTATCAACACTATCCCAAAAGCACAAGGCTGTAATGAAGTAGTAGGAGTTCTGCTATTAACTTGGTCTAATTTAAACAATACTTTTTCTTTTTATTCTGTTGACGCTGTCTCGTTGAATAAGTTTTGCCTCTTAAATCGATCGGTTAAAACTACCTGTTACTCTAAATAAAACGGATATCCTTCAATAATTTCGAGTGTGCTAAGTAGTCGTGTAGTGATCAGTTGTAGCGATGGGAGATGTTGTGGAACTGAGAGTGATTAAACACTACAGGCAGCGTAACCAAACAAGTAAGTACTTTTGTTTACAGTTTGAATGATACCTCTAATATTGGTGTCCTATAAATATGATGAATATGCTTGTAAAAAAATTGTGAATTTGAGTATGAGGATAGGAGGCACCCCCCCCCTCCCCTAAAGCCGCCACTGTTCCAAGGGGTACTGTAATTGACATAATGGATACTGACGATGAGTTCAACGAGATCGAAAGCATGAAAATGATGACAAAGATGAATGGAATGTACCTTGCTTGAGAGGGGTCGCGGAAACTTTTGAAGCAAGTGGTCCTTCCACGTCTGAAAGGGACGAATTGCCATAAAAAAAAACTGTAAAGATTCAAAATAAAGGTCACGACAGCCCTTATTGGCAAGCAAAGCTGCGTGGATTACTTCAACAAAAATATGCCAATCAACTAGCTTCCAATTCAGATGATGAAAAACGAACCCTACCGTATTTTACTAGTCTTCCGAATTCAAACGTTGTGGTCATAATTTGGCTAGTGTGACAAAAAAAAAATGATTATGTGTGACCTGATATTGAAAGATGTGACTTCACTCAAATGCATTCAATATTGGATAAGAATTTTGCCGTCAAAAACATTTTTTGCGTTGGATAACCATTTCTTTAAATTTTCTCCTTCTAGTACTCAATTTCTACACATCCATACGTTGTACTGCAGCCTCCACAATGAATTTTGGCTTTTTCTGATTCGTTAGCCTTTTCAAAGACAAACAAAGTGTTAAAATTTCGTGAAAAAAATATTCAACCATGGTTTTCGATGTATTTTGATACGTAGAATTCAATTCTTAATTCAAATGAGTATGATAGGTATATTTCAATATTTTTTTTTAAACATGAATGATTCGTAAAAAATTAGGTTTTTTGCATTTAGGGAAAAAAATATTGCGGAATGCTACATTTTGAGTTTAGCATCGAAAAGTACGTAGGAAAAAGTTGATCTGGTCAAAAGTACAGACCACTTGCTTGTTTGTGGGCCTGTGTAATTATAAAATATACTAAATAGAAATCAATTACTACTTGTTTGTATAACTAAAATATGATTAAGAGTCACTGTACAAAGCAAGACGAAGGTTAAAGATTGGCTATTGCAGTTTAGCTTCTATTCACTGAATGAATATTTTATTGTATAATTGTTTACTTCATTAATGTTTTTGTAATAGTTTTTTGTTGATTTTATTTACACATAATTTACGGTAAATGTAGTACAGTGTTATTTATCATTTAAAACAGGCTAAGATTGGCTGTTATAGTTCAGCTTTTGCTCAATGAATCAATATTTTATTGTATAATTACTTATTTCATTAATGTTTTGTAATTGTTTTATTGTTGATTTTATATATATACAATTTATTGTTAAATGTAGTAAGAATAGTATTAAGTACTTATTGTTGTGACGCATTCTATGTACCAATGTTGGACCCTATGAATAAAGAGTTATATTATATTATTATAAATAAGAGGTAGTGTTACTCTCACTTTAGCAAAATAAACATTATATATAAGTATAGGTACTCATACATAAATTGTATTCGCTAAAAATCCTCATAAATAACTTGACTCTAACCCAACTCACATTATATCGCACCCTGGGATCGACAACGACTAGCTGTTTAGCCAAATTTGGACTGCTGTTTGTCCTTATGGGCGTGCGAGCAGATGCACCGCCACCTCCGCCGGCTCCCGACGCCTGCAGTAGGTCCGGTTTGTCCACTTCTGGCCCGCCAAACTCTTGCAGCTGTTGTAACCAACAGCATAGCATGGCCTCAATACCCTCATCAACCTGGAATTAACAGCAAAAAATTAATCTAAAAATCTATATGCCGATCTTTTTTTTCTATTGGGGGCATAATAATAATAATAATAATATTTATTTCCAAATTTCCAAATACAAATACAAATCAAAATATACATATAATATCAGAATGAGTGGAAACAAATATCTCCTTATAGATAAATATGAAATTTTCTAAAGAAATCAAAATGCTCGCATTTAGCAAAAACGCTGATGCGCTTGTCCGCTAAATACGCGCAAAAAGAATATCGCACTTATAAATAATATATTGTGTTATACAGCTCGTGTAGTTTCATATTAAAAAAGAGTACATTATAGCCACTCTAATTGACTTAAAAAATATCAAATATTAAATAAAGCGTTTTCTATAACTTATCAAAAAAATTCATAAAAAAAAAACATATTCTTATATTGAAAAAAAAAAAAAAAAACAATAACCCATGGAGACTTCAGCTTTTCGAATTATCGACCATTACAGAAAAAAAAAACACAGTTACATCAGTTCAACAAGGTAGGATTATTTTCCTTTAGCCAGCTTGATATTTTATACCTAAAAGACCCACGCGAGATACATAATCGTAGCTCATTTGGCAACAAATTGAACAGCTTATGTCCGACCACGAGAAACATTCTTTGTCCAATAGTTCTCCTTGCTCGGGGAACACGCACATTATGGAGTGATCTTTGCCTTGTTAAATGACGGTATTCCGGTAAATTCAAAAATAGTTTGTGTTTGTTTAGGTGTACTATAGAACATTTATAAAATATTTCCCTGATGGTCAGGACGCTACAATGTCCGAACAATCTGGCGGTAGGAAATCTAGTGTCCAATTTAAAAATTATCTTCAATTTCCACTTCTGTGTTAAGATCAATGGCTTTAAGTGTTCACTATAAGCTCCGCCCCACCCAATTATACCATAGGACAATAGAGACTGGACCAATGCATAATATAGGGATAAATTTTGTTTTTTTGTGAGAATGTGAGTAGTCTGTTTAAAAATATATATTAGCGATCGTAATTTTTTCGTCAGATTCTGAATGTGAATATTCCACTTCATATGGCTGTCCACCATTACGCCCAAATATTTAGCGCAATCTCTTCGTTGAATTTCCCAAGAGCGATTTCTTTGTGGCAGGTCAATTGTAATCTTACTGTTTGGTGGAACTTTAGTTTTATTGTTTGTAAAATTTACGTACGTCGTTTTGTCCAAGTGAATTGTAAGCAAGTTTTTATCAAACCAATGACAAATTTGTCGCAGACCGTCCTTCATTCTGCCCTCGACTTCCTCCCAATTTGTCCCTTCTACAAACAATGCAGTATCATCGGCGAAGGAAAATATATCTCCAGTACAATCCAATTGCAATAGACCATTTATATAAATGAGGAATAATATCGGACCAATCACTGTCCCCTGTGGAATTCCAAAGGACACTCTTTTGGAGCTACTATAGGCTTTATTTAGTTTGACCATCTGATTTCTGTTTGTTAGGTAGGATTTGAATAACTGTAGTGCGAGCCCCCTAATACCGACATTAAATAATTTCTCCGTCAATTTATTGTGACACACTGTGTCGAAAGCCTTGGCCAGGTCGATGAAAACTGTTGCACAAGGCTTACTCTCATCCAATGCTTCATAAATTCTTCGGACAAGAAACGCTATAGCGTCCGACGTACTTTTTCCTTCCGTAAACCCAAATTGCTTCTCTGATAAAATTAAATTCTTTCTTAGAAAATTAACGAGTCTCACCTTCAGAATTTTTTCGACTATTTTGCCAACATTCGAGAGCAGACTGATAGAACGGTAGTTTTCGATATTTTGTTTGTCCCCGGATTTGAATACAGGTATAATAATTGCTTCTTTAAAATGCTGCGGCCACTCGCCCTGAGAGATAATGAGATTAACAATGTACGCTATTGGTTCGCTTATTTCCGTCGCAATTGTCTTAAGCACTCTAACATCGATGCCGTCTATTCCAGCAGATGAGGTAATTTTTAGCTCGTTTATAAACTTTAACACTTCCTCTCTATCTGTACATCTCAAAAACATAGAATTCGGAACGTTCCTATTGTACTCCAAGTCGACTAGATTCTGACTCGACACAACATCCCTAATTTTTGCTGCCATTTTTTCACCTACAGTGCAATAATGATTATTGAAGGCATTTGCAATCTGGAAGTGATCTTCAGTGTTCTTACCTGAAGGAAGTGTAATTTCCTGAATTTCCGATTTCTGCGTTTGTTTATTTATTTTTTCACGGTAATAATTGTTTTTCGTTTTATGAATCAGCTTTTCTAGTTTATTTTTGTATGTTTTGTATTCTTGGTACTTATTTAATTCTTTAGTTTTCATCCAACTTTTATACAGTTTGTCTCTTTGATTTATTGATCTAATCAAACCAGCAGTTATCCATTCTTTCTTTTTATTCTTTACCCTGTATTTTATAACTTTTGAGCTCTGTTGAATCAAGTTATTAAGTATTTCTATAAGAGAATTTGTTGCCGTATCCACGTTATCGGTGTATACTCTCGTAAACATTTCTTGGTTCGCATTTAATTTTAGTTGATTGTAGTCAATTCTTTTAAATTCTACTTCTGTCGACCGAATGATGCCTTTTTTCATAGGGAAAACTAGTAGAGTCGGAAAATGGTCTGTAATTGGTGACTGTAGTATGACTGGGATTAGTTCACTAGTTAATACAGAATCTGATTTAAAGAATATATGATCAATGCAGGATCCCGCGTTATTTTGAATTCGTGTTATTTTATTTATTAGAGAAATGTAGCCATATTCATGTAAAGTGTTTTGATATTCGTTTGTATCCAAGGAGTCGTTTAATAAGTTTATGTTCATATCACCAATTAACAATTCTACATCACTCTTATTATTCTCCCTTAAGTATCTATTTAGACATTGTATAAATTCTATATTACTTATTGTAGGTGATTTGTAAATAGCTGTTATACCAATTGTTTTAGTACCATTTGTAACAACGACCCTTATACATTTTGAAGTGAATATTGGCTCAAAGCCGGCCTTATAATTGAGGTTGTGTCTTATATACAGCAGCACACCGTCATTCTTATTTATATCGCCCTGATTATATACCTTGTGGTAACCCTTCAATTCAAAAGTTCCCGATGGTGGTATCTGCCATGTTTCAGATAATATAATAATGTCGAAAGGTACCTGTAAATGTGAAATGTTTCGGAAATAAAATATCCATCATCAGCCCTATGCTGACAATTTTATAAATTTTTGGACGATAATTAGTGCAGAGAAACTTAGAGTTTAAACAAAATATTTCTCACGATAAGACATTACTTAATTATTTTACTGTACAAATCTTAAACCTGCAAGCAAACTAATGGTATTAATTTAATATGGCTGAGGTTGATGCCTATTGCTCGTATTATAGCAGCGAACTGTCATTAAAACTTCTCGAAATTATTAGTTAGAGTCCGTGGAGAAACTATGGTAGAAAGTTGCGAAGTGTAGAAGTTTCACATTACACTCTTATTTTAGCGTCATTGGAAACTAAGGAATTTGTGGAATTCTTAACTATACATTGTAAAGGGTGTCCCAAAATTAATGCAAGATTTGAATCAAATATTAAACACAGTGTTTAATATTTTAATTGTAAGTTTTTTATTGTATCATAAAGTACCTATAGATATTTATGGAATAACATAAGCACTCGTTTGTCGAAATTTTCCATGACCATTCTGCATAAATTTGGCTGAATTTCGTTGATGCAGCGTGGAATCTCCTCCTTTAATGCACGCGTGGTTGTGGGCTTGTTGACATAGACCTGTGATTTTAAATAACCCCGTAAAAAGAAATCTAATGGTGTTAAATCACACGATCGAGGGGGCCAAGTCTAATCACCGATACGGGAGAGTACACGACCTGGAAATGTCTCATGCAGTAATTGAAATGTTTCACGGGCTGTATGGCATGTGGCACTGTCTTTGTTGATGCATTTGTTTTTCGACAATCACATGTGGGTTTTCAGAACCCCAAAAGGTACAGTTTTGGCGATTAACAAACCCATCAAGGTGAAAATGTGCTTCGTCGCTTAGGATGATTTTGCTCGAAAAATCAGCATTTGTTGATGCTGAATGATCTATTCTGCAAACTCTCTTCGCTGTGCATGGTCATTAGGCTTCAGTTGTTGTGTTAATTGAATTCTGTAAGCATGGAGACACAGATCTTTAGTTAGTATACGCTGTAGAGAGCTTCTCGCAATTCTTGTCCACGACGCCGAATTGAGGTTCCTGGGTTGTCACCTCTCACGCACTGCTTCGATATTGACATTTGAATGGCTTGTTTTTGGACGACCAGTGTGCTTGGCGTCTACAACGGATCCTGTCTTCCGGAATTTTTCAATTAATCTCTTCACAGTTGACGAAGTTAAAACACTATTCCAACCTTATTTTAACAATAACAATCATCTTTATTTCAAAATTATGTTACAACATAAAATGAAATTACGTCAATTAGGTACACCACAACCACATAAGTACTACACTGATACAAACATTGTGTATTTTTAAATGGCAGGAAACATTGTTCATTTTTAAATGGCATCAAAATATTTAGTTTGTGTTCTACTTCAGTATTTAAGTCAAGTGCAACTCCTTTCGGTTTTGAAATTTTATTTTGTTTAGTTCTAAATAATATAGCATTAGTTTTTCCAGAGTTAATAATTAATTTATTTTGGGTGCACCATTGAGAAAGGTTAACATAGAAATATCTTAAGTCTCGCTGCAAGTGATTTATATTTTGACCTCCTATAAGAACATTAGTGTCATCAGCATAATTTACTATTGTCAGATTTTGTTCTTGTTTCAGATTATGTATGTCATTAAAATAAACCAGAAAAAGAATAGGGCCAAGAATGATGAAGTTATTCAATTTCATTTCATTTTTGGGTATTGATACTACTACTACTATGTGGCAGGAAGAATAAAAGTTAGAGATAAAATAAAGAAAATTTAGATTAATTATTGAGAAGAGAACATTGCTCGTTGAACAATTTGACGCATATTTTTAACCGAAACTTGGATATCGAGAAAGACCTAAAATTGTGAGGCAGTTTATTATATTCTGTTGCTATACGATATGAAAATGATTTCTTAAATAATGTGGTTCTGTGCATATAACATAGTACATCTTTTATATTTATAATCGCCGAATTTACGATACTCGTAGGAATCTCATCTACACCACTGCTATGCTTCTTCTTTATTAAGTTAGCGAGCTCTCTGATTTCGCGTTCATTTGTGTTTTAAATACATAGACATATTGTTTAGTTGTATTTTGTATGAAATATTCGAACTGCAGCCACCAAGCTTTGATTATTTGTGAAATATTGTTCAATAATGAACACACGTTAAACTATTCATTTTTACTAACCCTAAACTGTCAGCTGTCGATTTGTTTGGTTTTTAGGGTTGCCAACACGTTACTGCATAAATGGCGGCAAATTCAAATCTTGCGTTAAGTTTGGGGACACCCTTTATATAGTAGTAATCTACTTATTTCGGAATGGAATGTTTGACTTAATTTTGTTAATGATTTGTTTTCTTATTAAACCATTAATTGCAATGCTTTACACTGTATATTAGAGGGATAAACAAGCGCCATACTTAAATGTTAAGTCGTATTATGGTTATATTCTAGCAAATTAGGGCAAAACATAATAACGGGTGAAAATCCAATAATCCGCACTTCTCTTCGTACAGAAATAGATATTATATAATACACTGATGTATGGGAGCGCATATTAGCGTTTATGCTGTGAGCTGTTAAGGTAGGGACACATTATATTAACACATGACGTATTAACACGTGGTATAAAAATACTATCTATAATGTTATGTTAAGTAATAGACCCGCACTGATTAGAGTGATACGTCGTCAGATGCCGAAAACACGCCCGAACGCATGTTATCGGTATCAGCAAAGTCCAGATTTTTGTCAGAGTGTTATTGCGTGTTGCCGTAAAGGCAACTACAAGCAGACAATGGAAGAAAAGGTAACTAAAGGTAACTGAAGAGGTAGGAAAGTATGATTTTTCGTTTAATGTTCAAAATGTTCAAAGGATTATATAGAGACCAGTGAAAAACACAAGAGATTCGGGAGGAAATGGTAGAAAAAATAAATAAAAACACACTCTGGAAATATAGCTTCTCAAAAAATTTGTGTGTTGCCTTTTTAATTTTTCTGCTTTAATAAACTATAAAGCACGTCAAATTCATTTTTTGTCATCCTTATATACATTTTATTATTATTACTATTATTTTCATTGTCACCGGTCAGAGAACGTGATATGCACCGTAATCCTTTCTAAGCTCATTCACTTCATGAATTCAGTGTTCCCTGAAACAGTTGTTCAGCACAAACAATACGGCAGTAGCATGGGCGCCGAAAGTAATTAAATTAGGGGAGGGCAAGGCAAAAAATACTAAGTAAGCGAAACAAAAGTATTATGTATATAATATGTGGCAAAATACCTATACTTATACAGTCAATCCAACTGCTTTTGAAGTTTAATTTATATATTAAGTACTTAACATATTATATAATTAAAAAAAACGTAAGATAAACTGATCCTGATCGGTTATAACATAAATTGAACATAAGTCTAATCAGAAAATAGCAGTAGAATATTCCTTCGTTTTTGCGAAAATCGATCTATCACTTTTTTAATAACACGTCTTTGTTCTTATTTAAATGTTCTCTGTGTACGCTGAGAAGACATAATCCAGATAGTCTTTCTTCACTCATGACCTTAACCAAGTTTTCACCCGTCTTAAGGTACTAAACGATCTTTCAATAATTGTGACCGTTGTTGGAGATAAAGCCAAAAAAAATAGCAATTGCTTTTTTTTACTAGGGAAAAACTCACAATGTTTTTCCAATAGTAGCCCCGTCTTGCCCCCCCCCCTTCCGGCGGCCATGGGCAGTAGCAGCTACCATTCCGCATCCTCTTCATCGAATTGATCTAGCGCTCTTAATAACAATAATATCATTAATGATAATAATCAGTGATCTAATGAAAAGTTTTAAACATCACTGAGAAATACATACCTTCAAGTAAATTCTCCATATAATATGATCAAAGTAATAAACTAGGTACGATTAGACAACTACCTAGTTCTCTTTCTCAGAGTCTACTACTACATAAAGAACATGGGTCTGGCATATCGGATGGGTCGTATTCTGACGTACAGTGATAGCACGTGTTAACACGAAACGTGTCCTAAGCTCTAGTCTACAGTAAAAGCCCCTTTGATCCGGTCAGATCAGATGATTGTTCGGCTTTATTGAAACTTCATACGACACATCTGTTCTGTGCTACGATCCACAGTGAACCTTCAAATGCTTCTTTTAACGCGCTTTAGTTTTGAGCACTTGCTTACCGCACAATTTTTGATAGGAATATATAATATGCATTTTCTTTTAAAATAAATCCCATTATCATATAATAATCAACGTATACTTAAAGCTTCAATCTCCAGACTGACCCTCAATCAAATGTTTACGTTGCTTACAACGGTGTGCATTGTTTTTGGAGCAACCCTCTGTTATTAAACATTATTATGTCCATCAAATCGTATAACTTTTGCATCTTTAATTTCTTTTTTTTCCTGATTCAGATGAGTTAGTCAAGTGACTGCTACAACACAAATTGCACTCAAACTGATTTATCCAGCCTGCCTATATAACACGATTCAATAAATAAACGAATAAACTCTAGTCTAAAGATAAAACTGATAAAAATAAATTCACTTTGCTAATAAAATTTCCATAATAAAGTGAAAGTTACCGAACACAGCGAAAAAACTCCACAATCTCGATAACAGAAAAGTTTTTTTCCCCATCAGCATGGCATAGATATATGGAAAGCAAACAAAAACAAAAACACGAGGCAAGGTCGATTATATTTTAGACATTGCGTTTGTTACAAAAGGGTAGTTTTACCTTCCCGATTGCTCAAACCAAAGAGAAGAGGAACCTATAAAGGCCCGAATCGTAAACTTACTCGTATTGTAGTCGTACTGAAAAAAATCGAATATACAGGGCAAATTACGACTAATTAATATAGGATAACGTCTATGTAGATCAATTCAGGTTACCAATGTGAAAATTGTGCATATGATACAGAGTGCATCAAAAAAGTTGGGTTTTCCCGTGTATACAGGGTTATTCACGCCATACGATGCGGAATATTGTGGCTAAACTATTGCATTTCATTAAAGTTTTATCCATGGGTTCGATAAAAATAATGTATGGCTACATTTTAAAAATATTGTGAATCTATACAGGGTGTGCCAAATATAAGAAATGAACCATAGTTGTTTTTTAAATGGAATGCCCTATATATTAATATATTTTTAAATTCCCCGTTCAAAATAAACGTAACTTTCATTAAAGTACATCTCACCTAAACCTGACAGTTTTTAAAATATTTTCATTTTTATAAAAATATAGACCTAATTTCAATGCAAAAATTCACACCTATTCGTTTGTTCTTTTTAAGCCAGTGTGCCATACTAAATGGAACACCCAGTATATGAGGTCAACATTAGATGCACAAAGTAATTATCTGTTAAATAATAAAATACTTTACTATGGATAACTCTTGACGTTTTCGTGGAAAATGGACATATTCATAATATTAGGCGAATTTTTAATTGAACCTGTTAATTTCATGTAGACCATCCTGTATTTGATGAAGATTAAATTAATTATCTATTAATCATTATAAGGTTTTCCTATAGATATGTATATTTTTAAAAGCACATATAATATGTAGTAATAGGAAGAATTTTCAAAATTATAATATTTGGCAAGTCAGCCATGAGAATTTGACAAACCATATATTTAAACAATAACATAATAAATAAATACATTTTTAACTTAAATTAAATAACAAGATATACATAAATACTAATAAATTTTATAGTAAATGTTCAAATTGATTGGACTCTAGGCACATTTGAATCCTTTTCTTAAATCCTTCAACACCTTTAACCTCCTGTAACGCTTCTAAACGCATAGTTTATTTGCTCCTTCATCTCCTCTATTAGAAAAGTTTTCATTTTCGATGATTTTGTTCCTGCCCATGTACAAAATTCAACACGATTTAAAATCAATATTAAAAAGTTCTTGATGCAGTCGCACTGTGTTTGGGTGGTATCTTTCGTTAAACTGCCTTAACAGGCTCCCGAAGACCACTTTTTTGGGATGATTTTGCGCCGGAAACGTTTGAGTGTAAACTTGCGATGCGAGTAAAGCGTTTTTGGACCATTCTCCCAGAATAAAAATCGTGTCTATTCTTTCTCCTTTGGAATAGGTTTGCAGTTTTGATTAATTTAATTAAATCAAATATCACAGATAAAAAACTGTTTTATGAAAAATTCCCAACTCTTAGGTAAGAATTTTCAACAGATTATTTGACAATAAATATCAAATTAAAAAAATTATTCTGATTTCTCAAATTCTCATGGCTGACTTGATAAATATTATAATTTTGAAAATTCTTCCTATTATTACCAATATGTTTGCCTCTTCCATGCGAAATTAAAGATATACATATCTATAGGAAAACTTTACTTTTACTTTAATTTTTCATCAAATACAGGGTGGTGTACATGAAACAAAGAGATTCAATTAAAAATTATGAATATGTGCATTTTCACGAAAACGTCAAGAGTTATCCATAGGAAAGTATTATAATATTTGACAGATAATTAATTTGTGCATCTAATTTTGACCCCATATACCGGGTGTTCCATTTGAAATAAACAAGTTATTTAGAATTTAACTTTTCGTTCAGTGGGTATATTTATCAGCCCAGACTGGCTTAAAAAGAACAAACGAATAGGTGTGAATATTTTCATTTAAATTATGTCTATATTTTTATAAAAATTAAAATATTTAAAAAACTCTCAGGTTTAGGTGAGATGTACTTTTATGAAAGTTAGGTTTATTTTGAACGGGGAATCTAAAAATATATTTATATACAGCGCATTTCATTTAAAAAAACACAACTATGGTTCATTTCGTATATTTAAGACACCCTGTATAGATTTGCAATATTTTTAAAATGTAAATATGTTAAATAAATCATCTTTATCGAACCCATGGATAAAACTTTAAGGAAATGAAATAGAATAGCCACAATATTTCGTGTCGTATGGCATGCATAACCCTGTATACTATAAATACAGTTTTTGAAACTAATATAAGATTATGGCCTGAGAACACTTTAAAGGAATTGTTTAGAGGCTTTGTCGTTCAGGCAAATTAATTCAAAAAAATATATGAAACTTCATAAAAGAGTTTCTTTGGTACTTATAACATAGTATATTGAGCAACGAACATGAAATGACATATATATCATACGAGTAGGAAATGGTCATTTCATGTGAGTTTCACACTATACTTTTTGTACGACTGTTTTAATGCTACAAAATTTTTAGGAAAATATTTGTTTTTCGAAACCTATACTTGCCCTGTTATCACTGTTTTTCATGGTATTTTATAGCTTATGAAAATTTTAGTTCTTTGAGGTTAGGATTTGTTTATATCAAAGCCATGGCGTGCTCGCGGAGGTTAAAACCGGCCAGCGTGATCGATATTACCAGCTTGTGATCGATTTCACCCTCATTACCTCTGGATTTCACGTTATTCAGTTCATTGAAGACAGCATATAGCAAAGAATGCTATCTTTATTATGAAATCACATCATTATAATAAAATTGATTTGACTGACATTGTAGAGCTCTTTGCTAAGGCGTACCCTCCTATATGATCAATTTTAGCCGACCATAAGTGGATAATATCGATCAAGTTAGACTTTTTTTTGTTGGAAAAATCCAGGATTTTTTTTGTGTTGTGTATATAATAAAGTTTACGTTGATAAAAAAAGTAATTTTATTTTGTGTTAAGTATTGCCTTTATCTTACATTATCTCTTAAATGATCGCTATTCGACCAACTTCGCCTAGTGACTTATCAAGAAGCAGTATTTACCACATGTAAAATTTAAAATATTTTGCAAACTACTGCTAGCTTTAAATGTGTCCGCGATAAGTAGAAAAAATTAAATTTATTTCAAAAATTGACCATTTTTTCAACAAGTTGATTTGTGTCGAAAACGGAAAACTCTAGAGCTTATGACCAAGAGTAACTTTTTTGTGTCGAAAACATTGGCGGTATCTTAAAACCATACTTTTTCCAGTGGCGTAGAAATTGGGGAGAAAAACACCCACTACCCCTTCAAAATCTTCACCAATTATGAATTCAAAAAAAAACTTGCACAAAACATAGCTTATTATGAGTAGAAAAGCTGTTTTCCTTACGGTAAACGGTTCCGTAGATATTGGCAAAAAACGGACTTTTTTTTTTAATTTCAACCCTGTATCTTGGAAATGGTGCATTTTAGAGTTAATAGAAACGTTTTTTCATATTTTTGGACGAGCTCTCACATCCTAAATTCCTGCGCATATATTATGGGGGTATCTATGATTAGACAAGCTGAAAACAAATGAATTTTTAAAATTTCACGTACCCTTCTGCTGTCCGTTATTTGTGGAAAAACGAAATCCGTCGTTGTTAACAGCACTTTATACGGTGACTTTGTTGCATCTTTCTTCAGTAGCCGATATTTCGCAATGATCACAGCAATAGCTGCAAATATAGCCAAAAGTACGGTGCACGATACCACCCAATACACCCAAACACTTTGCACTACGTCACTATTTATCAACTCACACAAATCATCGTCACACTCGTCCCACTGTTTACTATGTTCCTTTAGCCATTCCTCCAAGTTTTCCTCAAACTTCACGACATCGTATTTCGTCGCATTTCCATGCCGAAACACTTTTAACAATTGCACGGAATTTGTTTGTGATATCAGAAGAAATCCGTTTTGCGGTTCACGTTCGATTTTCCCCAACGCTTTTAAAATATTACGCGACACGATTTCCTCCTCGGTGCCGATATCAACATCCACGTCGTCTTCGATAAACACCAACATATTTCTGTTGGTTATTGTGGCGTTATTGACACGTGGTTTATTGAAATATTGCTGCCATGAGGGTAGTGTGTACACGTCAAGAAATATAAATACGGTGTTTTGTTGGCGTTCCTTCAATATTTGGAAGATGATTTGACCCACGATATCTGGTGGCAAGCACAGTAGAATAGCTGAAAATATAATAGACGTATAGGTATTTTATTGAATAAAATATGAACATATAGGGTGAAGTGCTGGGTAGTGACCTCCTTTTTAAAGTATCTTATACAGGGAACTTTCAGAATTTAGATTTACCAAGCAATTGGTAGTCCTATTTTAGAAATAAACAAATACCATTCATTCTGGGAACGTGAAAATTTGGGTATGATAACAAGTTTGGGCAGTCTGTAATTTGCGATGTTATCTATTTGGCCATTCTTAAATATGAGATATACTTTAGCAGACTTCCAAATTCTTGAAAATATTTTTGTTTTAGCCGATAAATTGAACATATGAGACAATTTTGACCATTCATATCTTTTGTAATGACATATTTTGTTCTCAACTTCATAATGACACTTGGCTGCCGCTGGATAACGTATTAGACTAAACAACGAATCATTTTGAAATTTGTTTACTTCAATAGATCAATCTAATCTATACTTCTAAAATATTTTGGCATATTATGTGCCACTTTTGGTTGTACTGGAAATTGATACCAACTTTCTTATTTCAAATAGAACACCCTCTAGATAATTATATTTTTGGATTCCTTATCGATTTTGGAGTAGTTTGTCTTAACACTTCCCTATACCTATCTTCACCTGTTTTTAATAAATAATTTACTTTGAATTTTTTGGCCCAAAAAAAACAGGTCTCTGGAAAATATTCACTGTTTGGTCACCTGAATAGGCAGATTCTGGAAATTTTAACGGTAGATGAAGAATAACTTAGAAAAATCAACTATCTTGACAGATTAACCCATAAACTTACAGGGTGATTATAAACTACTGTATCGCTATCTACTAGTAAAAATAGGCATTAGTCAATATCATCCGCTAGTATATTATAAAATATTCAAATTCCGTTTCAAATGATATGCCATCTTCCCATCCCTAAATAGAAAAGTTTCCGAAATAAAAGCTAATTTCTAGAAAAATTGAATTATTTCGATATATTTTAATTAGGTAGCTATGAAACGTCAATAAACGTCATGAAACAATAAAGTTATAATAATTGACGTTTAATGCCTAACTATTAAATTATATTACATCTTGTCCGGAAAGTTTTGGGGCGACACAACCAATTTTTTTATACAGAGTGTTTCAGAAAGACATGACCAAATTGCTAGAGCTGATAGAACTGAGTGAGGCAAAGTAATACAAATCCCGCAATGTAAAATGTTACTTGAAAATCCTGATACCATTAGATGCAGGAAAAAAACTTACCATACACAATTTTGTAAATCCATTGGAAGTCGTTATTAAAGACCGTCAAACGTGGAAAATGGCGGGCAGAGGCTAGCAAAGCATACATCCGTATGGTATACTGACAGATCAAAACGAATATAAAGGAAAACTGGCATTGGGGTACCCGGGACAGATTTTCTGAATCCCGTGACAAGGGTCCCACAATATTCACGGCAGAAGAATGTTTACAGACAGGCATTCAGAAAAAGCACAATAATATTACGTCTGACAGTCAGGCCGCATTAAAAGCACTGAAGTCATACACCTGCACGTCAAGCTAGCATGCGAGTGCAAACAGTCCCTGAAGCAACTGGCAGGTCAACAGAACAAGATTAACCTGACCTGAGGGAAACCAATCGGCTAACGATCTTGCAAAAAGGGTGGCAACACTTCGTTCTGCCGTCCGGAAGCCATCTTTGGCATTACAAATAGGAATGTGATGGAGGAATTGCGAAAATGGACCAAGGAACAATTGAAGTCATACTTGAGGAATACTTCAGCCCTGAGACAATAAAAGAGGTTCATTAGGCCCTCAAAATCAAAACCCAAATTGCTAGATATAGGATAGACACGCTTTAAGGGTACCACCTCAAAAAGATGGGCCTGTCATTTTTTCGAATAATAATAGAGACTACCTAACACGTGTTCTGCGAATGCATGGCACTGTTCTACAAAAGGCTGAATACCTGGGAAGGGTGACTTTAACAGCCGACGAAGTTTGGGGTGAACTCTACATTAGAGTTATTCACAAAAAATCTTTTGAAGTTGAAGTGAAAAGAGGAAAATGGACCTAAACAACTCCACTACAATCTACAATCCCTAGTTTATTTAGCACAAAAACTTCTTATATACCTACTTATAGAATTGTCGTATGATTTCGGACTCAACAACAACTTTTCTTCAAAACTGATTATTAAAATTTGAATCGCTTTAATATTTCAACTTAATTCAATTCTAAATAATATGAAATGCTAATTTAACTTTGTCATTCATTTTCCAAATTTTTGGAAGTGGAAAGTATATAGTGATTAATATTTAAATAACATGAAATGCTTCTATACATTACCATGACTCAACGAATATGCAAATTATGAAGTGGGTTTCAATTTTACATGAAAACAAGGCAGGAGATAAATTTAGGTATAAATAAAATCCACACAGAACAACAGTATGTTCAAAAATCTGTGTATCATTAAGAAATTTGACCCTTAACAAAACAATTGAAAAAAAAAACATTCATACTGAAAATATTGCAAATTTAAATTGATTTCAAAACTTTGATGGTGATAGAAGAACATGCGAGGCATGTTTTTAAATTAGGTACCGTTTCGGAAATAAGCTGTTATAGCTCTGCGGTCGGCAATCGGCGCATGCACGCTGTGTACCGGTATCATTTGTTGTAATTATCAAGTCTCTAAAGTAAAAATCAAAAAAGTTATGAATTAAATAAATAAATAAAGCTCTTTATTTTCAACAGGTAACAAGACCCACTTACAGAAAATTCAAATTCATTTCTAGAATAAAATTACAATTTGAAACTTAAATAAAAAACAAAAACGACAAATTCACAATTATACAAATCAGTTAAAAATGCTAAATCTTATCAGTAAACAATTATAATTAAGTACAAGGTTTTAAACAAAAATAATCAACTAAAAAAATTAAACATTCATGTGGCTCAAAATACCAGACAGAGAATCCACACCAATATCCGACCCCGCACAATAGTCATTAAAAACGGAGCATATAAAATATACAGGGCTCTGCAGCAAAACATTGGATCTAGCAATGCTGAGATAAAAGGTGTTATCAGACCTCGACTCATTTCTAGAAATACGAAACCGAAGACAGCCAAGAAGAAACGCACAGTCGATTTTATTATGCAATAAATTATACAAAAACCTGACGGAAGAGACCATTCGCCATTAAAATTTAGCTTAGACATTGTGTAACGAGCGCCCTCTATGTTTTAAAGGAACGTGAGTATTCTTAATCGATTCTGCGACCCCAAAAACATTCATATGAAAAAATTGAGACCGTTATTTCTAATAATTCATAGTGAGCTACAAAAAATAGTACAAATAATACTTCTCGAAAAGGAAGGCCTCTTCGGCAAAAATTTATATTACAAGCTACACTTATTTTAAACAGTTCTGTCATCTCTAGCAATTTGACCATGTATTTGTGAAACACCCTGTATATTATATCATTATTATGGATGGAAGTAAAGTATAATTTTATTCTTTAAATTGTGTGTATCGTTATTTTAGTAACATTTTCTCTTCATATTCAGCTCTGTAATAATTTGTTGATGTATATAAAAGAAGGTATCTAAATGCTTTTCGTTTAATGATTGTTCGCCACTGATGATGGGACTGGTCTAGCCTTGAAACATGTACGGGATGGATTAACAATAATTATTATATTAAATTTGATTTTCAATACAGAATAATACTTTAGTTTTTCCTATAAATAGAACAAGTGTTCAAAATTGTTCTGAAAGCTAGTGTCTACTTGGGTCGTAGATTAACTAAATAGATAGGTACATCAGCGTTATAAATCTTAGTTAACAGTTAGAATTACAATGGATGTGTAATAGTGTAATAGCAATTTATGGTTCTAGAAGAGGTTATAGAATACAAAATAACCAATGTAGACCGGAACAATTTATTATCATTTTGATTATTATAGTTTGGTGTATACCTATTAACAGATAAACCGCTAAAATATCAGACTTAATAAATAGATTTGTTGTTCGTGTATGCTATTAGCTAGGTAGGTATTTATTAATTTTGCAATGTTTGTATAGAAGCATAGAGCTATAATATTTATTTATTTATATATTACTAACATACAAATACAAATTACCAACTAATAATAATAATTATTATGGGTTTATCTTGTCATTTAGAATGTATTAATTCATTATTGGTTTACAAAATGTACTGTATCCGAAGCGAACTTCATTAAATAATAAATAAAATAATAAAATATACAGGGTGTTCCGGGTGTATTATGACAAATTAATACCGGTGATAGAATAGCTAGTTTATTTTTCACAATAAGCCCATGAGGCTGCAGTGAAACCAGAGCCTCATGTCGAAAAGACCCTTACAAAAAAAATAGCCAATTTTAAGTAAAAGAGTTATACCGAGATATCGGGCATTCAAATTTACCCCCTGACGATCGTTTTTAGTGAAAATTGTCGAAACGATAAATAAAAAAAAATTTCATTTATTTATTGTTTCGACAATTTACATAAGAACCGGATACGAGTTGCAAAATCAGTTAAATTAGAGAAAAGTTGTACAATTTAAACAACTTTTAAAGTAAACTAACTTTAGCCATTTTCGAGAATTTTTAAAAAAACAACTTTGGTTTTTAATAATTACTTCTGACATTATTTTTACAGATGTAAAAAAATTGAATGCACTTTCTCAATGTTACTTTTTGAGGAGAAAAAGATAGAGTTTACAAATTTTCACTACGATGTTTTTTTTTTTTTTGGAGCTTGGTCTTTTTCAATACGGCCCTGGATTTTTTATTGTTAAATTTAAAGCCATTTTCAATTCAAAAATAAATGGTATATCACAAGTACTGTTTTAAACAAGTTTTCAATGTTTTTAGCTATTATTTAAAATTATTCAAGAAAATTCGTTATACGTGTGAAATACAGTGGCGAAGTGTCCATGTAACCACTGTTACCATTGGTAACAGTTAAAAATCTTGAAAATATATATTTTATGACTACTAACTGTAAAATAATTTTATTTATTTTGAAGAAAAATGTAGATCATTGAAAATGGAAGACCAACTTTAAATAATTTAAAAAAGGAATCAAAAAAAGTAGTTCGATATTTTTTATTTTATCCCACAGGCCTGGGTTAGTCTCAGCAATTTTTTACTCAAAAAAAATAATTTAAAAGAAACCTAAAATAAACAAAAAATTATATTTGAGAGGTTCAAAATAAACTCTTTTTTTAAAGATAACATTTTTCACAACTGGTTTTTGAAAAAGTCGCCTATTTTCCAATTGAAAATGGCTTTAAATTTAACAATAAAAAATCCAGGGCCAGCTCCTAAAAACATAATGAACTTTGGACAAATAGAAATGCTGTCCCATCCACTAAATAATTTTAATAAGTTATCCTCCTAATCAGTGAGGATGGGACAGCATTTTAAATTCCCAATCTATCCACAGGATTATGGACTACTTTACCAAAAACAATGGACTTTTTTTATAAACAATATACCAAAAATCCTGGTCAATAAAGACGATTCAATAAGCGCTCTGAGACAAAGGCAAAGGAATACAAATCCACCGATGTAAAATGTCACTTGAAAATGCTGATACCATTAGATGCAGGAAAAAAACTTACCATACACAATTTTGTAATTCCATGAGAAGTCGTTATTAAAAACCGCCAAACGTTGTAAATGGCGGCCAGAGGCTAGCAAAGAATACATCCGTATTGTATACTGACGGATCAAAACGAATAAATAGGAAAACTGGCATTGGGGTATATACGGGACAGATTTTCTGAATCGCTTGGCAAGAGTCCCACAATATTCACGGCAGAGCTCACAGCAATTTACCGCTGTGCTCAAGAATGTTTACAGAGCGGCATTCAGAAAAAGCACATTAATATTACGTCTGACAGCCAGGCCGCATTAAAAGCACTGAATTCATACACCTTCACGCCAAAGCTAGCATGCGAGTGCAAATAGTCCCGGAAGCAATTGGCAGGTCAACAGAACAAGATTAACCTGACCTGGATGCCAGGACACGAAAGCATAGACGGAAACGAAACGGCTGAGGATCTTGCAAAACGTTTGCTGTCCGGAACTCATCTTTGGCATTACAAATGGGCATGTGATGGAGGAATTGCGAATGGGCCAAGGAACAAAAGTCGTACTTGAGGAATACTCCAGCCCAAGAACCAACCATGCTTATATAAATAGATATAGGATAGACACGACTTAAGGGTACCACCTCAAAAAGATGGGCCTGTCATTTTTGCGAATAAGTAATAGACACCACCGAACACGTGTTCTAAGAATGCATGGCACTGTTCTGCAAAAGGCTGAAATACCTTGGAACACATAAAGTTTGGGGTGAACTCTAGATTAGAGTTATTTACAAAAATTCTTTTGAAGTTGAAGTGAAGAGAGGAAAATGGACCTAAACGACTACACTACAATCTACAATCCCTAGTTTATTTAGCACAAAAAGTTCTTATAAGTATACCTACTTAGAGAATTGTCGTATGATTTCGGACTAAACAACAGCTCTAATATTTCAACCTAATTCAATTCAAATAACTTTGTCATTCATATTCCAAATTTTTGCAAGTGGAAAATATGTAGTGATTAATATTTAAATCAGACGAAATGCTTCTATACGTTACCATGACTCAACGAATATGCAAATTATGAAGTGGGTTTCAATTTTACATGAAAATAAGGAAGGAGATAAATTTAGGTATAAATAAAATCCACATAGAACAACAGTATGTGTAGCATTAAGAAATTTGACCCTTAACAAAACAATTGAAAAAAACATTCATACTGAAAATATTGCAAATTTAAATCTATTGGCAAACCGCCATTACTGACCCATTCGACAGTCTTAAAGGTTGTTTACGAGTGTTTAAAATGCCTCCTTCGATCGAAAATGCGGTAGACTGGGCAATACGTTTTCTTAATACTAGAGGCAGCTGACATTCATCGTCAGATCTGTGAGGTTTACGAAGAAAACATTGAGAAATGTGATTTACGAAATTGTGTGAGAACGTTTGAACTACCGAAAGATATGCGCACGCCGGGTTCCGAAAATCCTGACGAAAATTCACAAAAACAAACGTTTAGCCCGTCCTCTCACATTCCTCGGTACAACCGGGGAAGTGACAAGTTGTTAGTCGAATTGTCACTGGCGACGACTTGGGTGGCCTACGTTACGCCAGCATCCAAACATCAATCCGTGGAATGGCGCCATTCAACATCACCCACAACAGTGAAGTTTAAGCAAACAATTTCTGCCCGAAAATTCATGTGTACCGTTTTTTTTGGAACAGGAAAAGTGTTTTGCTTGTAGAGTTTTTGCCTCCAGATAAAACAATAAATGCGGTATCCTATTGTGAGACGCTAAGAAATTTCCGCCGAGCAATCTAAAACAAAAGGCGTGGCATGCTGAGCACGTGTATCGCTTTGCTTCATTACAATGCCAGGCCTCACACAGCAAATCAAACTCAAAAACTGATCCGATCATTTGGCCAGGAACTAGTTGCTTATCCACCATATAGACCTGATCTTGCCCAGTGATTTATATTTGAAGAAGCATCTGGCAGGAAAACGCTACGACGACGGGACCGCTGTCAAAACGACAGTGTTGCAATTCAGGTGGCAGATTTCTTTGAGGATTTCAAAAGCTGATTGTACCGTATTCGCAATATTGACGGAAATTCTGTAGGAAATATTAATATTAACATAATTTTGGTAATATCATGCGACTCTGTTTTTTTTTATTCCAAAACGGTAGTTCATTGAGAGTGTCCTTGATACAAGGGCTAGTGCGAAATTGGTGGCTGTTTTCTGTTCGGTTTTATCGTGTATTTGATCCTTATTATGCGAAATATGTAATAATTTTTCCCAATCTTTGACAATTAGAAATAATTTTATTTATTGAGCAAATAAATTTATTCAAGGTAAAGTTGAACTTCATAAAAAGAAACTCATCAAAATTAAATTGTAAATTTGGAATTTAATAAAAACAACAACGATGTTATAGATTCAACAGATAAAAAACCAAAGAGACTTAGATTAATAATTAGGTATAACGCAAAAAATACAACTCAATTATATAAATAAAAGATTTTTATTGTTATCTCCCTGAAGACTCATTATTGTGATCCAAAGCAGCCACACAGAGCCCTTGACGTTTTCATTTAACTTTTTAATTCTGCGTATAACAATAAAGCGATTGCGGAGATGTGGGGAGAGTATAGTATATTATGATTGTTTGGAGAGACATTGGCACAACCAAACACAGCTGGAAAATTTTTTCCAATAGCTTTCTGACATCACATATCCGTATTAAAACAAAAAAAACAGAACCTCATTGTTATTTACAATATAAGGATAATTAATAATAATGGAAACTCAATGCTCACCAAAATATCTAAAAGCTTTTTCATGAACTGAAAGACACTTTCCTCAACTTAAACATTTTTACTGCGAAACTGAGAATGTAAATTGCTCTCCAGTTTAAATAGATTTAACCCGGCGACTGTGTGGTGGGGTATGACATACCCGAGTCATTTGAAAAAGCGCGCCATTTTGTAGTTCATCATTTTAAAATGCCCAGCACCTTAGTACCTTCCTACAGTTGTATAATCAGGTAAATGCAACAAATAAATGTTTACTGATATAACAGAAAGAGCCTACGTCGCTAAAGTCGTCTGGGGTGTCATATACCCCACCCACAGGAAATTAAAAAAGTTTTTTTGCCTTCATCACTGCTATATTTTGCGTAATTCTTGTAAAAATAGTATTTAAATTAGTTACTACTTTGTACAAATCTTATTCCTTTCAGTAATTTTGTGTTTTATTTTTCAAAATGTCTAAGAAAAAATATGTTAATTTGTTTACTGATATACGAAATTTGCTGATATTTAGTTTCTAACTATTAACTAATAAAGTGCAACCAATTACTTGGAGTTCTAATATTACAATCTGAAAATATACATATAAAATACAACACAAAGTATGTTTTTTTATTTTTTTTTCGTTTTATCTTACTGGGGTATGATATACCCCACCACACAAGTTTTCAAATTTTTGCAGCACACAGTCGTTAAATCATATAAGAATTATTTTGATCTTGTATTTCTGGAACCATCTTATAATTTTTAGGAAATAATTAAGAATATCTGTAATTATATGTTATGTTAATATTACCATTTTACACTGAATGTTCTTGTGAAGTTCTGTAAATGTATCAATTCCTTTTTTAATTTAAATCTAGATTCAAATTTTAGTAAAACTGTACCTGAAGAAGGCGAATAAGCCAAAACTTTGTGTATGACTAGAAATAAAAAAAAAGAAAAACCAATTTTATAAAGAACCTTACATCCCAAGAAAAAGAAAGAACTCTATGAATTATTGTTTTCAAGGGTTAAGGATTCATAAAAATGTATACCATTCTTTCCTTTTTATGACAGTGTTTGCAATTTTGTAAAAATTATGTTTGGTATTTGTGTATAATTGCGATATAATATATATTGAATTCTTTATTTTATTTTGTTATGTGAACGAAACGCTCTATATCCTCCTCCTGTATATTAAAAAATGATTGTGTCGCCTCAAAACTTTCCCGAAGGTTGAACTATCGATATCACCTCAATAATATATAGTGGAGTTCATTGCGGATGCTTTACCATTATAATTTAAAATATTATATCACCTGGCGAAATGTTGGCATCAAAGATTTAAAATCTAAAAAATACACTATTATTAATTTGTATTATTATAATTATAAAAATAATAACATTCTAAACTAACCCAACTATCTACCTAACTACTTTGGCCAAAAATTAGCAAAAAAAAATGCAAGACAGGCGCCGCACCCAAAGCCACACCGATTACCACTGAGCTAAGGGCGAGGGTAAAAGAAATAAAGCCAAATTGCATTAAAGTCGCCGTAACTTCTAAACGCAATTTTCTCGAGAATGATGGAGGCAAATATCAAAAGTAACCTATTGCTATAAAGCAGAGAAAAAAAGCTTTCAAATGATGTAACACTAGACACCTACTCCTATTTAAAAATTTGAGCGTTGTGCCCACCCCGTATCACAGGGCTGAAGCTATTTCAACCAAAAACTAATGGGTTCATCCTAGGACTCCCCCAAACTCATATGCCAATATTTAGCTCAATTGGTTAAAGCGTTTAGGCACTATCGTGGAAGAATAAATACAGACACACAGACTTGCATCTGGAAATTATCTTAATCGTCTTAGGGAACTTCCACATGCGGTTATATCCGTCTTTACCTCATTTTTTTAGCTCGTTCACAGTACTTTCCCTATGAGTCGGGAAAGTAATATTGATACTGAGGGAAAATTTGCTTAAGTTATTTTAGTAAAATCTAATGTACATACCTCTACATGGTACTCTATCCAAAATGCTTAACTTTTCTTCGATATATTGTCGAGAAGAATTTCTGAATAAGAAGAAGTGTCGTGGAACAATGTTCATGTCACGGAGTTGAACTTCTATTTCTTGTGTTAAATGTGGCCACCAACCTAAAGCTAGAAATTAGGAATTATTTAAATAATCATCAATATAAAATATAATTTAAATTCTACTATACATGTATAGTCCTTCCATTCCTAATGTATAATATATAAATTTAACGATTCTACCTGCCTCTTTACATTAGAAATGGGCATCGACTTCAGCGTTTTTCTGATACATTTCTCCCTCGTATATAAGACGTATAATAAATCATACTTGTCAAAGGAAGTCGCCTTATAAGAAAAGTCACTACAGGGACTGGCAAAACTATTGGGTTAATGATTAGAGTTTGCAAATAAATATAATATGAATGAAACAAATAATTTTTATTATAATTGGATGGACATCATATGGTATGCCGAAGACTTAATGTGGAATTTAAACAAGAAAATATGTGTCTGACAGTAAAACACGGTGGCAGAATATTGTAAACATGATCTGTTAAATAGTTTTTCTTAGCTTAATAAAATGTAATGTAATGAAATTACATAATAATTTTTAATAAAACCTTAAGTGGATGAAACTTTTTCCGTCACTGTATACAGTGACACGGCCACGCGATACGTTATGATGGTATACGACACGAGCGGAACACGTTGGGAGTTTAAGCATCAATATTTATATGAGCAAAAATATGTATCAGTTAAGGTCTGAAAATAATGAAGTGACGAATACACTTATTATAAAAAGAATGTTTGAATTAACTAAGATTCCGTATTCTACGATTAATCTAGTTATTAGAAAAGGGGTTGTTGTAGATCACTCAGTTAAAAGAAAACGGAAAAATCAAAAATTTAAAAATATTGACGATGCTCAAAGGAATGTATTCGAAGAACAATTCATAACTTTTATAAAGAAAATAAAGTGCCTACTTTGGAGGAATATTTGCGTAAAATAAAAGAGTACCGCGAGTCAAACAGAACGATAATATATCTTGACGAGACGTGGTTTGATACGCATGATACTGTGACGTACGGTTGGGTAGACATGACTCAAAATTGTACTTTAAATGCTCCATGTTCAAGGGGAAAACGGGTTATAATTCTACATGCGGGAAGTGAAAATGAGTTCGTACCCAACGCACTGCTCTTGTCAGCCAAAAACATAAGACAGTCTTCTGCGGACTACCACGAAGACATGACCGCAAATTTGTTTGGAAAATGGTTTGCTGAACAGCTAGTACCTAATATTCCCCCAAGTTCAGTTATCGTTATGGATAATGCATCTTATGATTCGGGAATGTTAAATAAAATACCTAATAATAATACAAAAAAGGAGGATATATTAAAGTTTATCATACAATTATTTTAAAAAAGAATACGTTATAGACCATATCTGCGAAACACACGGCCATAGTATATTTACGTTTACCTCCATATTACTGCATATTCAATCCGATAGAATTGGTTTGGGGCAGTCTAAAAGAAAAGTTGAGAAAATACAATCAGAATCCGACTTTAAACGCTGTAATCCTAGAGAATATACGAACCGTTATATCTGATTTAGACATATGGAAAAATCGGTGGATCCCATTTTTCCGATCACAGACCCTGTCATTATTCAGCATAAAGGATTTTTAAAATATCGTAGGGCATGTAGGTATTGTTATGAAAAGTTAAAATGGAATATGGGGTTGAGCTTTTTTATAGCATTATATACTAAGATTGGAAAGAGTATAACAAAAAAAAGTAATAAAGACAATGATAAAAATATGAAAAATGGGAATCAGCTTAATTTTTATATATTTTTTCACGGTAATTTATTTTTTATTTGTTGTTTTGTATTTGTTTTACTTTTAGGGTTAAGTGAGGAAGTATTAACTTCAACTTCGCCTTTTGTAAAACATTTTTATTTCGCAATAGAGTCTGTACTAATATTATTAAAAATCCATTCAAACAATGTTTTAGGGCGAATAATTTTTTGCTCATTCTCTACATAACTTTTCGTACAAATAATTTTGTGGTTACTATAATATATTAATTATTTGTATAATTATACAAATTTGTTTAAAAATGCCAAAAAACGTACTTAAAATGATTCTACACAAAAGTAAGATTTTACGGTAACTATTATATTAATACCTAATATTATTTATTTCGAGCCAAAATTCGATCACCTACCGCCAACCTCACTCGCATTTTCTATAAAACACAACCGGCCAAAATTAGCATATGCTATAAAGCAGGTTAATTTCTCAGACCAGAGTGTATAGAATTTTTAAAAGAAAAAAGTGAGTGTTAATTGCTGATATTTTCCGAAAAAGGATAACGCCGAAAAAGTTATCAGCTGCAACAGCCTAGAACAGGCTAATTAATGATGCGTGGCGTCTTCTAAATTAGCACAGCTTAGCCTCACTTCTTTGTCTAGTTGAACTGATGTGACAGGGTCAACTGGTGCTCGCAGTTGCTACTTAACTTCTCAGTTAATTATCAACTAATAAAAATGCTGATATTGACAAAAGTTGAAGTTAATGTCTCAGTAGAGGTACAACGTAATAAATCTGTCGATAGTATATTTTGATTCTTTAAATAATCAGCTATATGGTGGCAAAATCGTTATTGGCCGCTTGTAATAATAATAATAAAGGCCTTTAGTTTAAGCTCAGAGAAGGTCACCATAGCTGTTGATTTCACCAAGCATACAAAACGTTACAATACTAATCAAACATAACAACAAAATACAAATAATTTTTCTGTATACTTAACGAATTTATGCAACCTATCGTGAAAATTACAAAGAGAAGGGGACCCAAGAGGGATCCCTGTGATACACCTCCAATTGCACTATCTGACTACGATTACTCAAATAGGAGTGAAATAAGTTGACATTATCAGCATTGAAACCATAATACCTCAGTTTTGCACACATAAGGTCGATGATCCACAGTATCGAACGCCTTACTGTAATCAAGAAATGTCAAAGCAGTTACATCACCATTGTCCATATTGATAAGCAGATCAGCAACAACCTTAGCCAAAGCAGCAGCCGTACCATAACCTCTTCGAAATCCCGATTGGCATGGTGGAAAAAGTGAATTCGAGTTAAAATAAGCATAGACCTGCCCATAAAATAATCATTCAAATCCGAAAAGGTCATTCAGGAAAACCATACACTATATGCAGCTATACAGTATACTGTTTTGTTCAGCAGTTAAAAAAAATAAAAATATCGCTTACTTTAAATAATCCTATACCTATATCAAAATTGTTAGGTTAGGGGAAATGTTATAATAATATTGCTAGAAATAATCTCAGGAAAATTGAATATTATGTTTGTTTAGTATACTAAATGCAGATAGGTACATTGATTTTACATTAGATATATTATGTAATCCAATATACATATAGACTCGATATTCTGGAAAAATATTTGCCTGATGAAATATCATCAATGCTTTTAAAAGTCACAGGTTATTTCAAAAAAATGATAAATGGGGAAACAAACAATGTTGTATGCCTATTATTTTGGATTTTTAATAATGTTGGGATTTTGTCATAAAATGTTTGCTATATTTGAGACCTCATCTCGCAACGTAATAAATTTTAGGCAAGCGCACAATACACTGGGTTGTCCAAAAAAAAAATAGGATCAATCGAAGCAATTTGATAGAATATTACTTCGTGAAAATTAGCACAATTAGGTAACCCTTAACCGCAAAGAAAACTCTTTGGTAAAAGTTTTGAAAAAGGACATATCAAAAGCTCTGATTGGTTGTCAAATAATTTATAGTGCGCAGGTTACTGCGTCATAAGTGGGTAAGTTTGCACGGACGGGAATATAATCACCGACCGCCAACTCTAAAAATAAAATGCAATGCGTAGTAATGAATCAATCCTTGAAATTTTTACTGCACTTTCAGAAAATACTCAACTTAAAGAAATATATATCTCAAAACTATAAAAGTACAAACCATTCCCTAGAGAAATATTTAATTCTGTGTTATAGTAAATCGTCGTGTTTTTACACTGAGCTGAGTTTTATCTTTTACAAATCGGGCGACAGTTTCATCGGTTTCACCGCTTACTGTCTGAACTAATAATAATAATAAAAATAATATCAATAACTGTTCATACCAGTCTCTTTCAGTACATTTTAGTAATCTTTAGTCTTTTCAATAGCCTATTGTGGGCCCTATTCTTTTTGACACGCCCTGTATTATGTCAATAAAAAGCTTTTACTTACTTCCTGAAACAATGCCAACTGATTTCCATTTCATTTCCACAACAATTTTGGAAAACGCAATACTGATTTCATATACAGAACGCGGATACAAAAACGTGAAGGCATTTGATTTACTGACGTCTCTGGTTATCTGCAATAAAATGGAAATATTAGTAGTTAACTCCTACTCAATTTAGCAGCATGTATATTTTGCAGAACAGAATAAAGCAAAATATTACGGGATCTCTACATTTATATATTTTCTAGCTTTTGCTAAAAGCTTATTAGGGGATTTTTTTAACAAAATAGAGATGGAGGCAATTTTTCTTCTATACGAGTTGTCGTGGTCGGCATGATTTGAGAGTGCTCTTTGATTTAATGATCGGTATTTTGAGCTGTCCTTGTCTTCTATCTTAACTAGGACTTCACGTTCCTTCAACCGAACCAATTATTCGGTTCATTTCGGTCGCGGTCTGTGAGGTAGGTAGGTTGAAAATGAGTGGATCTGCACCGGCGATTACCGGGGGTCCATTGTGGCTCATATCTATTCATATTCGCTGGGTGAGCTTTAATTTAGACTCGCTGGTAGAAGGATTACTTCACCAAACATTTCGAATCTAATTCTAGCTACAGCCAGGCACAATCGGCACTCGGAACTTTCCAAGACACCCAACCTCGAGAGATTATGATTCAAACGACAGTGACCAGTATATAGTCCAACCAGGCAGCGCAGATGAGATCTACTCATATCTAACAACTCCCTGGCCCTTGATTTCGATGGGTTAATGAACTCCTTCGAATGTACCGAACCTGGATTGTTTTGCCAAAACTTCTGAACTTTCGGCGTCATCCAGGTATTAAGTATGTATTTGGCAGTGCTAAACGCTATGCCAGTTGCGGGTTCTGGTCCGATGAATTCTCTTTCAGCCCCTTCTCTTTCCAGAGAGTCGGCCATTTCATTCCCCTTTAAAGCAGAATGGCCAGGGATCAGATTACTGTTTCTCCCGATATTAGAGAGTCTGTTTTGACAATTCCACGCAGTTTGTGAGATTTCTAGATATTTTCGCCCCGAAAGCTAAGTTTGTATTGTATTGTGTCATTTGTTTATATTTTATACGTATCATGGTTATTTTTTATATATTTGCATAAGTTTACTTTTGTATTTGCTTTTCTTATTTTGTATTAATTAATTGGGCATTGCCCGTGAATAAATAAATAAATAGAATAATTAAAACTCAACATACCTCTGGACAATTCCACGTTGATAAACTTCTATTGAGGAATTTGGAAAGAAACAATGCGGCAGCACATAGGTCAGGTTTAAGGGATGCTATCACAGATTTAGATGAAGTAATGATTGCGTTTAGTAGATTTTCGTCACCGTGGCATATTTCTGAAAAGAAATGGATACATTTTCATATAATATATATTCATGATTTAATACTTATTTACCTAACAAGTGCGGAAAGTAGTAATTTTCCGCCCGCGACGATAGTTGACCGAACGACGCGCAGTGGAATTCGGTCATCCGTCAAGAAGAGACACTTTCCGCATGTGTTAGGTACAAATTTTTACCTAAGACCACTTCAAATTTCTCAAAACCAAAGACCGATCACCACTGATGAGTCGTGGATCGACGAAACGGCCGTCTGGTGAAAGTATAGTGGTTGACAGACAAACTCTCGGATTTTAAGTCTTGTTTTGTTAAACAAGCCCATTTCAAATATATGCGGTCCCGCTTAAGGGAGTATCGGCGCGTCTATGTGTTGGTAGTTGCTTTATGGGGTCAGAGACCTCCCAGGCAGCCGATATAGGAACTGTTGTTCACTCGGCGTACTACCAACGATAACTAGATGTCGCCAAACACATCATTTTACATCTCTGTACCGTGTGGGGTATATACCACATTATTTACGAGCGTTTGGCTGTCAACTACTGACCGATCACCACTGATGAGTCGTGGATCGACGAAACGGCCGTCTGGTGAAAGTATAGTGGTTGACAGACAAACTCGGATTTTAAGTCTTGTTTTGTTAAACAAGCCCATTTCAAAACCAAAGAGTTGGCTCAGGCAAAACTTATAAAAATAATTTAAATTACGTTCTTACTAGAGAAAAAGACCCAAAATAGTAATACACTAGCTTAAGTTTGTAGTTTAATACATTTGCAAATCGTGCGGAAAAGTGTTTTTAATATTGCTATAACGAAACTAAAGTCAGATACTTAGTGGTAGATTTATCACAAATATTAATAACTGTGTAGCCACATTAAAATAAGAAGTACTACTAATATTTTTCTCTTACAACACATTGATAATAACTGATATTATAATTATGACAAAAGACATATTTGACAAATGGGTCAATTGTTGTTACCCGAATTGTCAGTTTGACAGTTATAGCAATATTAAAAACAGTGTGGAAACGTACAAGTTTCCGCACTAAAAAAAATGCGTAAAAGTGCACTTTACCGCACGCTCGTACGAAAAATAAGAAACACTATAAATATATAGTAAGTAGCTCGGTTTTACATTTCAAAAACTAAAATTATATTTATTTATTTTCTATTTAAAATAAAATTCAAATATCAAATTTGTCGTACCTATTCAACAGAGTAAACTATTTTAAACACGTTTATCAGCTTATCGAGAATGGTCCATATTGAATGAATCCTTTACCATATTATGTTAAAGGAACTTAAATCAAAACTCAATTTTTGCAAAAACATTCCTACCGCTATGATAGCAAATTCATTCTTGCTTTGGTTGACAAAGACAGCACCTCTTCAAATGTTATATAAGAAACAGTTTTCACAATTTCGATAAGGTAGGTAGGTGAAATACGAGGAGCGCCTGAAAATGCAACATTTTCAATGTAGCCCTGTATCTTAAGAACTAAAATGGCTATGACAATTTTGATAACGGCAGCTTTAGTTTTACGAAAAAGTAGCACACTGGCGCCAAAACTGCAACTTTCTATATATCGTATAAAAATATCGATATAGCCCGCAAACGTGCCTTAAATGGGACACCCGGTACAAGCTGCTACTATCAGTAATTACATACTAATCCTCCGTCAAAGCTCGTTTCTCAATAAAGCTGTCAGTTGATTTCATGTTATATTAAGCTGTGTATGGCACACAGCCACAGAACTGAAAAATCGACCTATATAGGTATTAACGGCCCCACATTATATGATATTCTGTGTACCCTCCAGGCTACTAAACCTACATACAAACATGCATAAAGACGCTCGAATGAGCACTTTTGAAACTGATGAATGCTACTCCATATGCACAGAGCGTCGAATGTCAGGCCTGAAAAGGACCCTCGGGTCAACTTCGGAAAATCAATTTCCATGTTTTCCGCGTGTGTGGTATATGGAAGTGTAGAATAAAAAGTAAAAACAAAAAGCAACATCGTGGATCGACCGGCGTTCAACGTTCTGTTGACGGAATAGCTACAAAAATAAATTCAAATAGGTATGAATATGCACCAGTGGCGGCTTGTGGCAGTTTAATGGTGCGGGCGATCTCATCATATACACAAGTCAGAAAATTGTTTCCTGATATTTACTGATTTTAGAAAATTTGTGCCTAAGTAAATTGATTAAAATTAATGTGCCAAGATTAATGAAATTGTTTTAAATACCTGAAACTTTAAATCAGGTGAGAAAGTGCAATTTAAATAGTACTGAGTATTATAACTAAAAGGTTAAAAGTGGAAAAATCCAGTAAAATCGAATTTATAGATAAATATTATAACTTTTTGCTGATTTTATTTAAGTTCGTATACAGCCCGCACCAATTACCAATTAGCAGTTACAAATTGCCAAATACAAAGTTTTGTGATAGATGGTATAAATTATTATAGTTATATATTAATATATTGATAGAAGTTATAAGTTTTTGCCTGATATTTTGGAGACCAAAACAGGTGTATTTCATCAACGTATGTTTGGATATTTGCGAGGGCTGCTGTTGGACATTTTGAAAAATTGAAAATGGAAAGATTCAAATGTTGCAGAAGGGAACATGTTACTGTATACATGTGCGTTACATGTGGACATTTCTTTCACAAGGATTGTTCCTCTAAGTGGAAGGAAATGGGTCTTTTGGGAGGAAATAGGATCCATTGTTCGAGATTGTGTGCCAGGGAGGACAAACTGAAGCTTTGTGAGGAGATTATTGAAAATCAGAGGGTTCAGATTGGCGAATTGCAGAATGGTGTTGAGCAGAGGGATGCGTGCATTTCTAAAATGAGAAGAGAGTCGCAATTATTTTTGAATGACGCAGTTGATGTAGAGCAGTCCTACACTTCACAGATAGAAGCTTTAAATCAAACAATTCAATGCTTGGAGCGTAAACTGACTGAACTCAAGAAAAATGCTAGAAAGTCAGTTATGTCACATGCTGCAACACAGACCGATATTAAGACCTATAATAGAAATACACAAACTGATTTGGTGAAGAGCAGCGTAGCACGGGTTCAAACTGAGAGAATTATTGTGGCCTCTTGCAATACTCAGACCGATGAGCATCTTTCCGTTCAACAAGAAATATTGTCAACTGGGAGAGCTTCTGTAACATCATCAGGTAGATACAAGAAATCGCGTTCTGATATTGGGTGATGGACTGTTGGCGGATGTCGCAGATGTTATGAGTGGCGTTGCTGGAGATAGATATCGGATTTCCTCAGTAATTAAACAGAATGCAGGTCTCTGTGATGTCATCAAGAATATAAATAAATTAACCGAAGACTATGGACGAAATGACTATGTCATTGTTGGAGGTGGTGCCAGTGATGTGATCATGGGTAGGAGGTTGGACTGTGATACTCTGGATTTGTTAAGGGCAACCAGTTCTAAAACGAATCTTATAGTGCTCGCTGTCCCCGTTTATTCGACTGATTTTTATTTAAATAAACTGACTGATAATTTTAATATGTTTTATTATGATTACTTTAAAGATTTAATTATGACAAAAAGTGTTGTGTTTTCTCACATGAGCTCTATCATTAGTTGTAAATGTTTTTTAAATGGTGTATCTCCAAAATTGAAGAGACCTGGAAAGGTCAAAATTGCAATTCATCTTAAGAATATTTTATTTAATAGGATTAAGTTTTTTCGTTAATGGACGACATCATACTGTACAACTCAGTAAGAATATAACGAAAAACGATGGGGTGAGCAGTGTGGCAGGTGAATTTCGTGTTTTTCATCTCAATATAAGAAGTTTGCGCTCAAAGACCGTCGAACTTGACATATTGCTTATGCAGCTAAAGTTTCCGGATGTTGTTTGTCTGACAGAGACATGGTGTGATGCTGTCGAATTCAAGAGCTTAAAGCTAAACAATTATCAACTAGTTAGTTGGTTTTCGCGTTCTACAAGAGGAGGAGGAGTCTGCATCTTTGTGAAATTGAATTTGCTTTCTGATAGTAGAGATGTGTTCACAGTACAGGCTTCTGAAAATAGTTTCGAAGTTTGCTGCGCAAAGCTGAGGATTTATGATAGAAATTGTTATATTGCTTGCCTCTATCGACCACCACAAGCTAATCTAAATGAGTTCAAGGTAAAATTGGAAACATTTTTGGGCTCGCTCCGATTTCAGGATGGGGGTCTTTTGTTGTGTGGGGATTTCAACATAAATTTTGCAGAAAGGGGCGAAAGGAATGTTGTTGAGGTCTTGAATCTCTTTGATGGTTTTAATTTGTCACAATGTATTCATGACTTTACTCGTATACAGGGTGAATCAGGGACTATTATCGACAACATTTTCTCTAATTTCTGTGGTGACCTCACAGGGGCGCTTGTACAGAGTACGAACTTGTCTGACCATTCTTGTCAGATTGTGACTTACAGTATTTTAAAGCCTGTAAATGATAATAATGTTAGATTTATTGATAAGAGGTATTTTAATGATCTGTCTAATATTGACCTATTTAAGTATTATATATCTCACGAAACATGGGCTGATGTGCTAGGTGTTGTTGGTGTTGATGAGAAGTTTACGCAGTTTATTGAAAAGTTTCATAATATAGTAGATCTTTGTTTTCCTTTGAAATCTGTTAAGATAACAAATAAGATAACACGTCATTCTTGGGTGACAGATGACATAATAGCTGAGGGAGAGTTTCTCAGGGAATTGAACTATGAATACAAGATTCACAAAAATCAAAATATTAAAGAGCTGTATACAGTGCTATATAGGAAACATAAGAAACGAATAGTTGACGCCAAGAAAAATTTTAATAATTCACGTTACTATGCGTCGCATAATAGGTCCAAGGAATGTTGGAAGATAATTAGGGAAGAAGTCAACTTGGGTGATGATCATCGATACCCTTCTACATTTGTCGACAGAGATGGAAGGAAATATCCGTGTGGTCATCAAGCAGCGGAGAAATTTAACCAATATTTTCTTGACTCTATTGAAGATTTGGTCGCATCGAGTGATACAGCATTGAACCGTGAACTGCCGCCTTTTAACAACCAGTCTCTCTTCCTGCACCCTGTTCGTGAGTGGGAAGTACGCAAGATTTTACGCAGGATAACTCGAAAAAGTTCATGTGGCCCAGACGGTGTCCCCTGCTCTCTCTTGAGGCATGTGATCGAGAGTATTGCACATATTTTAACACATTTGATCAATCAATCTTTTCTTGATGGGAAATTTCCGCAAGACTTAAAATTGGCCAAGGTTGTACCCATTTTTAAAAAAAAGGATCCCCATAATATAGAGAATTATAGAGGCATTTCAATTTTATCTGTTTTCTCAAAAATTTTTGAAAATGCATTCTATGACCAACTCAATGGGTTTATAAATAAATATAATATACTTGGTCATAATCAATTTGGTTTTAGACAAGGTATGTCTACTCGGGATGCGATTATCCAATTCGTAAATAATGTGCTGAAAGGGCTGGAGGAAAAACAAAAGTGTTCGGGTTTATTTTTCGATTATTCTCGTGCGTTTGAGACCGTGAATCATGAGAGAATTTTATCCAAGCTTTACAATTATGGCATTCGGGGAACATCTTTAGATTGGATAACTTCCTATCTATCCGGAAGAATGCAGAAAGTGAGTCTCAATTGTGATTGTGCCACATTTGAGTCGCCAACTCTTGAGGTCAACGTTGGCGTTCCTCAGGGTAGTACACTGGGACCATTACTGTTCATATTATTTATTGCTGACATGCCTGCACAAGTGAAATCCGTTCGCAATATCACACTTTTTGCAGACGATACATCAGCAATGGTTTGTGCTGATAACATTAGCTGGTTGAGTGTTAAAGGAAACGAATGTCTGGAGGATATGCGAAGATATTGTACTGACAATGGTTTGGTGATGAACCTTGGGAAGACAAGTCATATCCACTTTTCTGCTAAGGAAGTCGACTATAGTGTGAGAATTCGGAGTGGTAATTGCAGCCTCGTCCAGAACAACACTGTAAAATTCTTGGGTGTTGAAGTCGATTCACTTTTAAGTTGGTACATGCATATTGAAACCGTTTCCAAGAAGCTCTGTAGACTATCATTTTTAATCTGGAAACTCAGAAGCTTCGTAACTCTTGATGTGTTGTTGTCATTTTATTTTGCGCATGTGCATTCTGTGCTGTCCTATTCGGTTGTAGTGTGGGGTAACTCGCGGCGCATAGACGAAATTCTGATATTACAAAAAAGAATCATTAGGACAATATCATTTAAATCAATGAGATTCTCATGTCGTCAACTATTTAAAGACTTAAAAATATTAACAATAACATCAATTTATATTTTGGAGTGTGTTTTTTATGTGTATTCAAACAAGGATAGATTTATAAGCACAGGACAATTGTCTGATTATGATCTGAGAGATAACTTAAATCTCAAACTACCTGTCCATAGACTCTCCCTTACGGCGAATAGTTCATTGGTAATGCCGTTAAAAATTTTTAATCATCTACCTCAGCATTTCAAATTGGTTCGTAGCCCGAAGCAGTTTAAAATGAATGTTAAAAACTGGTTATTGAGATATAGTTTTTATACACTGAATGAATATTTTACAATTTCTTGATTATATATTTTGTATTGTAAATTTACAATATTTGTCGTTTGTGAACTTTTATGTTATGTATTCTGTGAATTATAATTTATTGACGCATTCTTTGTACTGATGCTGTACCTGATGAATAAAGACTATGATTATGATTATGATTATGATTAATGTGGTGAAGCATAACATAAAATCAAGTCATATACTTAATAGGTAGTTAAAATTAATAGGGATAGCCCTACTTCGTCAACTGCATAAAATATAGGTTATGTTTATAACTAGGTACCTCACCTAAGTATTGTTTTCTTTAAATAGTGTAATTAGTATCTAGAATATATTTACCTACTTCATAATAATACTAATAATAATAATATATTATAGGTTTGTAGTTAATGAAAGTCTCAACTCCACAAAATCCATCAAATTTATTCACATCATCTGCCAAACATGTTTCGGTTAACAACCATCATCAGTGGCAATACGAATACAATATTCTTGTTAATGTTTCATTATAATCAAGTTGTATGAGAAAGAGAATCAAATTTAATAGTCTCTGCGGAAAACTATTTATTACTCAATTTTACAAAAATTAAATTAAGGTGAAGGGTTTTAAATTTCACCTGGTGATTATTGTTTCATCTTAGTTTTTGTTTTCATGAAGAAATTCATTTCAACCTCAAGCATGGCCGAAATTAAATTTAATTTCGGCCATGCTTGAGGTTGAAATGAATTTCTTCATGAAAACAAAAACTAAGATGAAACAATAATCACCAGGTGAAATTTAAAACCCTTCACCTTAATTTAATTTTTGTAAAATTGAGTAATAAATAGTTTTCCGCAGAGACTATTAAATTTGATTCTCTTTCTCATACAACTTGATTATAATGAAACATTAACAAGAATATTGTATTCGTATTGCCACTGATGATGGTTGTTAACCGAAACATGTTTGGCAGATGATGTGAATAAATTTGATGGATTTTGTGGAGTTGAGACTTTCATTAACTACAAACCTAAAATAAGCACTCCTCTAGAAATATGGACTATTTTTTCAATATAATAATATATATTTAATACAAAGCAAACACAATCGTCACCTCCACAAATTTGTGGAGGTGACGATTGTGTTTGCTTTGTATTAACTTAGCACTTCACTGAGAGTATGGACTACTTCTTCAAATTTAATATATATTTATTTAAGAAATTGCAGTACAAATTTTGAATTTCACAAGAATATGCTTAAAATAAATATATAGTAGAAATTCCCAACATAATAAAACATACTTAACTAAACCCTTTCTACTATTTGAGAATTACTAAGCTAAAAGCTTGTCAGCCATTCTCAAATAGTTCGAGCAATAGTTTATACTTTCATCCCTATAAAGACAACGATAAAGCAAAATAAACAAAGAAAAAAGAAAAAAACAGCAATTAATTAATACATAAACAAACACCCTTACTTATATAATATTACATACATGGCCAAGGCAGCAACTAAATAGGTAAACTACTAATAGTAGACAAATAAACAACTAAATAAAACACATTTTATGAAACTGTCAATCAAATTACTTTTATGCTACCTGTTAGCAAATCATAATACGTCTCATACCAGATATTATTAAAAGCTCTGCTTTTATGCATTTGCCTTTATTTATATTTATCAAACATTTATTTAAATCTAGAGCAGGTGTGTCTGTATATTTTTAACAAGACTTTTCTGTTCTTAAAAGGAGTGTTGATTAAAAAAAATTTACTTTAGGTAAAATTAAAAAATAAACATCATTTTTCATAATAACTTCGCTTACCTGATGTCAGCGTAAATATAATTTACGCTGCTGATGTGTAGTACTTCCACTTGCTTCTTCCATATTAAAGTATTAGATATTATAATATATTATATTATTAAAAATACAATATTTTACGGTACCTACCTATCCATTTATTTTTATAAAAATAGGTAGGTATCTACTAATTAATAACCGTATATATATTTTTTTAATTTGTTCACTACTTTTTTAGATTTTAAAACTTAAATTAAATATGTAGGTAACTAAATAGAAAGACTAATTTGTATTCAAAATATCAAAAATCAAAACTTTAAGCTTCCCGAGAAGTAAATAAAAATAATATTAGCACAGGTATAGCACAACTGTCCAGATTTGGACTGGGAGATCGTAATGAGCGAGGTGATCGCCTTGTACAATTTTGTCAAGAAAATAACTTTGTTGTGACAAATACCTTTTTTAAACTACCCAAGAGAAGACTATACACTTGGAAATCCCCAGCAGATGGACACAATGGGGCGATAGTCCGAAATCAAATAGATTACATTCTCATTAAAGAAAAGTATCGAAATGCGCTCAAATCTATCTATCTATCTATCATATCCCGGTGCGGATGTTGGGGTCAGACCATAATCCGCTAATTTCCTGCGTCCAGGTAAATCTTAAGCGAACTAGAAAGCCGCGTGGCACTGCAAGGTTAGACACGAAGAAACTTAAAGAGGAGACCATTAAAGAAGGTGTCCAACAAGCAATACATTCCAACCTTGCGAAAGTTAACCTTGAATCCGAAGACATTGACAATCAATGGGAATCCCTCAAAACCTGCATTCTTTCTTCCTGCCAAGAGTTACTAGCACCTTCTAAAAAGATAAATAAAGAATGGATTACTCAGGAAATTTTATTTCTGATGGACCAAAGAAGGAAATACAAGAACAACGAAACAAAATATAGGGAAACCCAGAAAAAGATAAGAACAAAAATAAGGGTAGCAAAAGAACATTTCTATGAAGAAAAATGCAAGGAAATAGAAGAGCTACAACGCAGATTTGACTTGTATAACCTACATAAGAAGATAAAAGAATTGGCAGGTCTCAGAAAAGGAAAGATTACTACAATCCTCTTAGATAAAAATGGGAAAACACTATCAAACACAGAAGACAAACTGAAGAGATGGCAGGAATATATAAAAGACCTTTTCGACGATGTGAGAAATATCACATCCGTAGCTAGGGTAGGACTGGAAGACACAGGTCCCGAAATCACGAAAGACGAAGTCACCCACACACTAAACAACATGAGCAACGGTAAATCTCCTGGTCCCGACGGAATTCCTATCGACATTCTTAAGATCATAAGTGATCAAGATTTGGATGTCGTGGTGAGACTCTTGAACAGCGTCTATGAGTCTGGAAAACTACCAAAAGAATGGCTCTCATCAGTCTTCATATGTTTACCGAAAAAATCGGGTGCAAATGAGTGCAGTGACCACCGTACCATAAGCCTCATGTCCCACACTTTGAAACTACTGTTAAAAATTATACTCAACCGCATCCACCAGAAACTCGATCTGGATATAAGTGACAGTCAGTTTGGCTTTCGCAAAGGATTAGGTACAAGAGAAGCACTATTCGCATTCAACGTAATAGTACAGCGATGCCTAGATGTTAATCAGGACGTATATGCCTGCTTCATCGACTATAATAAGGCGTTTGACAGGGTCCGCCACGACCAGTTGATGGAGATATTACAATGTAAAAACCTAGACCACCAAGACCTGCAAATCATCTCAAATCTCTATTACAACCAAAATGCCATCGTCAAAGTAGATCAACAAAATTCTGGCACCATCTCAATAAAGAGAGGTGTACGTCAAGGTTGTGTTCTGTGACCTATTTTGTTTAATGCCTACTCTGAAGAGATTCTAAAAAGGGCAATGGAAAATGACAGTGCAGGAATAAAAGGGAGTGTCTATAGTGGTTCTAAGATACGCTGATGATACCGTAATTTTAACGGAAAACCTGGAAGATCTACAAAGAATCACTTGATCGATATAGCGAAGAATACGGCCTTACACTCAACGTAAACAAAACAAAGTTCATGAAAATAACAAAGAAGGCCCAGACTAACAACGAACAGATAATCGTCAAAGGGGAACCCATCGAACAGGTAGAGAAGTATACTTATCTTGGAACAACAGTTACTTGTGATAACGACTACACGAAAGAAATAAAAGCACGCATAGAAATAGCAAGGTCCAATTTCAATAACATGAAAAGAGTTTTGTGCAATAGAGGTCTAAGCCTAAAACTGAGACTGAGACTAGTTAGATGTTATGTTTTTGCCACTCTTTATGGCGTCGAGAAATGGAATTTGAACACAGAAATAACCAAAAGACTAGAAGCTTTTGAAATGTGGGTGTACAGAAGAGTCTCATGGGTCGATCGGATAACTAACTTAGAAATACTTGAACGACTAAACATAGAAAGAGAGTTATTAATAACAATTAAAAGCAGAAAACTTCAGTATCTCGGCCATGTGACTCGTGGACCAAGATACGCCTTACATCAATTGATAATGCAGGGAAGGATCCAAGGTACAAGAAGCGTGGGTAGAAGAAGGATATCCTGGTTGAGAAACTTGAGAGAGTGGTTTGGATGTTCCTCGATAGAGCTTTTTAGAGCAGCTGCATCCAAAATAAGAATTGCCATGATGATCGCCAATCTTCGTCGCGGAGATGGCACCTAGAGAGAGAGAGAGCACAACTGTGACAGCACTAGAAATTTGCGACTGTGTGATAGAGATATATATAATCAAAATAATAATCGACATATATGTATAAAACAGTCGCCAAGCGTTGTCATATAACCTTATTTTACATTAAATCTCTGCTGCATGTATATGAAGCATGCTTCTTATAGTGTTTTTTTAATGGCAAGATTCGTATGCTATGCTTAGTACAATTAAACGCTGGCAACTATGTTTAGACGAAGAGCGATAGGTGGTTGTATATGCCAGATGGCAGTGTTGCCCATTGTTGCTGAATTATAGATGAAAATGCTTTGAGGCACGCTTCATCTGCATAAGAACGTGCATGATAAATAAATAGGCTATTGGCATAGGACACAAGCACTGGCAAGAGTGTCAACAGTTGCACACAGGAAAGAGAGAGAGACCGAAATAAATAATGTTTTACTATTATTACACGAATAAAAAAAGAGGGAAATACCTATAGGTATGTAAATTAAGTAAGTTAAATAGGTGTATACGATAAAGCCTGCTTCAGATGAAGACGAAATTCAAAATTACAGTTGTATGGTAAAGCAGGTTGAAAATTAGTATACATTAATTTATAGTTTAAATTTTATATGGAGAAAAATAATTACAAAATAAAATAAAATTAAATACTTAAATATTATTAATTTTTCTGATTATTTAGGTGAAGCGTTGCTTCACTTGCTTCATAGGACAAGCCGCCACTGATATACACTGTGTCCAACATAAGAATGGGATAGCATTGGAATCTTGGAAACGATAGAGGTTACAATGTCGGTTAAATAAGAGAAAAGTTGTACAATTTAAACACCTTTTAAATGGTATTTTCAAAAGTAAACTACGTATTTTTAAATACGGCCCTGGATTTTTTATTGGACTATCTTCTCGTTCGCTTATCACACTTCACGATTATGTTCACCGCACAAATATATGTTGCATCAGCCAGCAGTTAATATGTGCCAAAGAACCTTTATTACAGCAACAAGGGAAACTACTAAACATAAAATTGTACCTAATAGACTCTCCTGGCGCCTTCGGCAGAATTTAAAGTGTAATTAATTTGAAAAATAGTGTGGATTTCAATAATCGAAAATAAAAGTGCAATCTTCTCGAAATAAATTTAATGTAATAATTGTCAGTTTAGTTATTTTGTAGCCATACATGTTTCGATACTACCAGTGGCAAATAATGATTAAATGAAAAGCTTAGAGATAAAGAGGTTAAATAGGTTTAGAATATAAAAAAGTCTTTATATAAATATGGTGACAATTTCTAGATGTTTGGTCAATAAATTAAACTTGTTTCTTTATTTTTTTGTTTTAAAAGTCATTTAATAAGACTTGACGTTCCGACAATTTTTGTCTGTCTTTTTCAAAAATATATTGTTTTTCCTGCACAGCGAGGGCATTACTAAAACAACGTCAACTTAGGTATAATCACATCACATACAATAAAATAGACAACATAACATAATTAAAAAAGTCTTTATATTGAAGTAGTTAGTAGTTATACCTATAACTCCTTTGCAGACAAAATAGTGCATGTCCGAAAGGAGTTCAAGAAGATTTTGAAGGGGCTAAAATATAAAAAATATGTTATTATCAAAATATTGTAATAAAATTATTTAACAAATGAAACAGGAAAAATTAATGTGTATAGAACGTTCGCGGATTTTTCAAAAACGGTCGTCATAACAAAAAAAAAATTATACGGAGAACTTATTGTTAGGTCTTAATTTTATTTATTAAAATGAAATAGTCCGTCAAGATATACCCCTTATGATAACGTGATACCTACATCAAAAAATATTCCATTGTAAGTTGCATCTATGAAATGCATTTAATATCATATTCGGTTGAAAAAAATACCATTCTGAATATCCACGTCTAATAATGGGCTTCATTAAAAACTTTTCCAATGAAATAAAGTGAAGTAGTAGACTCGCTAATCATGCCTTTTGAATAGAAAAGCCATTGTTACACATGGATAATAACTTGAACATTGGCATGCGACATTGTTGGGAGTTGGGAGGCTTACTTGATGCAGTTAAAATGAACATTAATTTAAGAACTCTCGAAAATGCACACTAAATTATAAAAATGAAATTCAATCCCCTTCTTCCTGTGATACTCATTTGAATCATACGAATTTGCGTCGTTTTTTTTTTTAATTTGTACATCTCAAAAAGGTTATATTTATGGTCATTTATTACATCAACGAGCGATCCAATACCCACTTTTAGTACTCGTAAAATTATTGCTGACAGGGCCTAGCCTGGTGTGTTGCAGCCCCATTACCGTAGCGAGAATTCGGTTTGAAGGGGAGACGTTTTGAAATACCAGCGACGTTCAAGAGGTGGCTGATGAAATTTTCGGCCACATTTTTTGAATATTTAATAAACTTCACCATAATAATATCGGCCATCTAGCATTCCGTCCGAATAAAATGTATTTAATGTGACCACCGAAAATATAACGGGATCACATTGGCGGGGCCCTTTATTTTTGTTCAATCAAAGCCTCCCCAGCTGCAGCTGCAAGCAGTAAACGAATTTGAAAATACTCTTTAAACGACAGAAGTCTGTTGTACCAGGGCTACATTGAAACTTTAATATTTTGTAGACAAGACGAAATTTAAAAGTAATGAAACTAAAACGGTGTTTTTAATATTATGGAATTTATTAAGATGATAACATGATGATGATAAAAAGATTTTTTAAATGCTCTACAGAATTGAATTGGTGTTGGATTCCTGGCATTTCTAGTTTCGAATTTGGCCAAAAAATTTGTGCAGACAGTCTTGGTTTAAGTGTCTATCCCTGATTCTGAGACCCAATTTATTGTCATTTTCCACCCAAAAGTAAACTTACTTACTTTTCTCGCTAATTACTTTTAAATTTTTGAATCATGTTATCTATCATCTCCTGTAAAATAAACTGTTGCCCTCAAGGCAGGAATAGCTCTCCATATTTAAGTGTAAAGTAATAATTTTATGACCTTTTTGTCATTTATCTAAAATTTATATATATTTTTTTTTGTTTTAAACATCAGCAATTTATCGGGTTTTCTTCCTTTTTCTTCTATTTGAGGGCATTATTTATACGTACATATTTTATATTTCAAAGGCCAAATTTTTGTACGCAAATTAGTTGTTTTTTTTTTAGTTTTATTATAAAATTTAATTTGACCCCTTTTCTACTATTTGCGAACGCCTATGTAAGCAAAATTGTTATGCTGCATGTTATAGGTTATCTTATATCAAAGCTATATATAATTAGCCAATTTTTCGTTTTTCACCTTGCCTCTGTGAGCCAGTTCATTTATGTAACATTTTTTAGGTTATATTCTATCACATCAGATCAACTATGAAAAATCATTCCTTATTTCGAATAAGTTTAGGAAGTATATATTTTTTATTTTGACCCCTTTTACACTATTGACGAGCGCCTATGAAAACAAGTTATTTATAACACATTTTATATAATGTTTAAGAAATACGTTTTTTTCTAACCCTTTTACCCCATTTTACACTTTTTTCGAGTGTCAATGTGGTCTAATTGTTTAGGTTAAATATTTTAGGTTACATTTAATTAAACGCACAAAAAATTATTCAATATTTCGGATAAGTGTAAGAAGTTTGATTTTTTTTATTTTTGAACCCTCGATTTGATGCAGTTACGAATACTGACGTGATGAATAGTATGAAATCAATAAAGTCCAATTCTTATGGTGTAGATAATATAAATATAAAAATGTTAAGTCTAGTCATGCCCCACTGTGTAAGCGTTATAACAGACCTTTTTAATGACTCGTTGGGCTCTGGCATTTTTCCTGACATATGGAAAAGTGCCAACGTCATTCCAATTCCGAAAGTGGATTCACCCTCTTCTTACAATGAGCTTAGGCCAATCAACATTTTGCCGGCACTTTCGAAAATGTTTGAACGTCTTGTAAGCAATCAAATTCAGGATTATTTGCGGCTACATAATGTGCTACCTTCTGAGCAGTCAGGTTTTAGGAAAAAACATAGTACTAATACCGCCTTGTTAAAGGTAGTGGATGACTTATCAAGCGCCGTCGATAAATCTCAGTCTGTTGTCCTAATTTTATTGGATCAAAGTAAAGCCTTTGACCTTGTTAACTTTGAAATGCTTTTAGCGAAATTAAGATACTTGGGCTTCGATGATGCGTCTGTGAAGTGGTTCAGAAGTTATCTTTTTAATAGAAAACAGCGGGTTAAGCTAAAATCAAAAATTTCTAGCTTTGGTGAGACGTTGGGGGGAGTTCCTCAGGGCAGCATCCTTGGACCTCTACTTTTTTCAGTATTTACATTTGATATTGGATTTTTAATTCAAAAACTGAAGCTTCATATGTATGCGGATGATGTACAGTTATACTTTCCTTTTGAAATTAGTGAGACAGAAAATGCATTTGTGGATATTAACAATGATTTGGGGATGTTTTCTGGTTGGTGTAAAGACAACGGACTTAGAATTAACCCAAATAAAACGCTCGCCTTATGTATTGGCAATAAACGCAACAGTGATAGTATTAAATTAAATTATGGTGTGTCTGTTGATGACGTTGCTGTTCGATGGGTTTCAAGTGCTCGTAATCTTGGAGTTATTCTTGATGACGATCTCAAGTTTGAATCACACTGTTCTTCTGTATATAAAAATTGTTTTTTTAAGCTTAGGTCACTGCATCAATTGAAACATATTCTTGATGAGGGAACTAAATTGAAAATTGTTAAGTCACTTATTTATCCGCATATTGACTATTGTTCCCCAGTATATTATCGATCCTTAACTAACTTTAACCAGAACAAAATTCAAAGGATTCAAAACGCTTGTGTTAGATTTATTTGTAACGTCCCATATCGTGCTCATATCACACCTTTCTTAACTCAGCTTCATGAACCTAAGATAAATCTTAGGACTGAATATTTGTATGTGATGATGCTGTACAGAATTTATACTTCGAAGACTCCCAAATATCTTTATGAATTATTGAGACTACGATCGAGTGTACATGGTGTGAATATACGTTTTAACAATTTTACAATTCCGCAACATGCAAGTAGTAAATTTGAGGGCTGCTTCTCGTATGTTGCACCATCTTTATTGAACAAATACTATAACTTACTGAAACTGCCACCTATACAATTTCAAAATAATTTAAAAGCTATATTATTTAATTAAATCTTAACACGGTCTCAAAAAATTGGATATTTTGTTTTTTCTTTGTTTTCGATGTTTTTTTTTTTCTTTTTTAATGATTTTCTTTTTTTTTCTTTTTCTTCTTTATTATTGTGAATTTACAAATATAGGTAGAGTGGAAGAATGGCCATGAGCCAAATCTCTTGCCTTTTGCAGAAGTATGATATTTATATATTATGTTACTAAAATAATATTCATATTATGTTATTAAAATGTGGTACATATTGTATTTGTATTTTTTGGTACATATTTGTATTTTCTTTTGAATTTTATACTTGTGCAATAAACGGTTTATTTATTTATTTATTTATTTTAAACCCCTTGCCTACGCTCAATGTTAATTACCACCTATAAATATCCTGCAGGATTTTCGTACCAAATGTGGGTAAAATCCGTTAAGTGGTTTTTGAGTTATCAGGGATACAAATTTGTTCTGACCCTTTTATAGAATTTTAGACGCCTATGGTACATACAATATTTTTTTATTTTACCCCCTTTTCTACTATTTACGAACGCCTATGTAAATAAAAATTTAATGCTGCATTTTGTAGGTTATCTTATATCAAAGCTATAGCTATGTATTAGCCCTTTTTTTAGACTATTATCGAACGCCTGTGTGAAAAGTAGTTTAACATTTTAATAGAAAACTAACATTTTTATCAAAATCCTGAACACGATTAAGAAAAATATCCAATTAATTAAAAAGTGTTATTGTTACTTTTCTAAACATGCATGATTAACGAATTCATTTTTGTTTCCGCTATTAGCCTCCTGCATTGTTGCATTGTTATGAAAGCGCAATTTCTCATACTTCTCAAATCAAAATTCCAATTACATGGTTCAATAAGTTTTGCAATAACTTTCAGCTGCGAAACTTCGCGGATAAACAAATGGTTTTAATTAAAGCCAATGGCGGCCGCATTGAAGGAGACGAAGCGGTGAAATTGTAAAAATAATTTATTTCGCGGAATATTACCGAACATCTCATTAGATTTACTAAAGTGTGAAAATAACTTCGAAATTTGGTTCGTTTTAAGGATTTTGTGCGAAAGCTTACTAAACATGCAACTTAATTATGATTAATAATTAAAATGTTAGGTCTAATGTTAGGCTGGAAGTATTCACGTACATATACAGAGTGTTTCAAATCAAAAAGACGCGGCAATATATAAGGAAGTGATTTCTGATGTCATTTTATGAAAAAAGTTCCCATAAAGATACAAGGCGTTAAAGTTTTTAAAAAAATAAAAAACAAGACAAAGACGTATTATTAATTAAACTTTGACAAAAAATACTTTTTTAATAAAAAACGTTTAAGAACTTAACAACATAACAACAAATAAAGATAAATTTATAATAGTTGTTGAAAATGTCCACCTTCAACTTCGATGCAAGCATTAGCTCGCTTTATCATCGATTGCCGAACACGCTGAAATATTCCAGGAGTATGTCTTATTTGATTGAATGAATCCCGTGTGCGCTGACATAATTCGGCTTCAGTATTGACTGGAGTTTTATAAACTAGCGACTTTAAATGCCCCCAAAGGAAATAATCCAAAGTATTTGAATCTGGCGACCTGGGTAGCCATGACTGTGGACCCGCGCGACCAATCCACTGCCCTCCATAAGTTTGATCCAGAAATTCCCGTGCTACGATGCTAAGTGAGGTGGGGCCCCATCATGCATGAACCACATTGCTGCTCTATCTGCAAGTGGAACTTCTTCTAATAATCCCGTCAAAACAAATTCTAAAAAGTGTCGATATTCCTGGTCAGTTAATCTCGGGGGTAAAAAAACACTTCAAAAAATATGATTTTTAACATTAAACCGATCAAACTTACAATCATGACACACCTGTCAAATAACATTTTTTAAGAATTATTGTTTTTCCTGTCATGGCACTCTTACTTTTTGTGTTGTTTAACGACATGCATTTAAGTGGTTTTAATTTTTTTACTACTACAAATCTCAACGAATTTGGGTAAAACGTAATTCGCAATAATTCTGTAAAACTGATTTTTAAAATTATTCAGGGACATGCATTTAAGTGGTTTTAATTTTTTTTCTCATAAACGATGTAAGATACAAAAAAATATCAAGAGAGAAAAAAGTTGTATTTTTAATGGCTTAATAAAAAAATTATTTTTTTAATTTAAAAAAAGTCAGTGGCGCACATTTTTTTTGTTATTTTTATTCGTGAAACTGCCCCTTACAATGCCACTGGAAGTCATAATCAACAATCAATTGGTGCTAACTTAGCGTCTTATCATAGTCCATAATACTGCCAAATTTCAACAAAATGGGTCAACAGGTGTTGAGATATTAATAAATACCTAAATGTAAAAAAAAAAATTTTGACACCCTGTATCTTGAAAACTATGCATTTCTAGACACCTGCTTATATGAACTTTTTACCTTAAAATCACTCAAAGAATCACCCCCTGAAGTTTGGCCAGATACTTAATTAACATTAACATATATATACATTGACCATGGGAAATCGCTGGAAATAGTGTTTTAGTTCCTAATTATACCGCTAGGGGGCGTTATAGATACAGTAATGCGAAAAATGCATTTTTATTGAAAATTTCGCAATATAAGTTAAAAAAACAATACCACCACAGTAATGCTACTGAGATTCGGCATCTTTTTAGTGTATCACTCTTTATTGTGCGGTCTGAAATAAAGGCAGCAGGGAAGGACGAAATTTTACCTATGAAAATGTCTATGACTTTGGTTTGGCTTAACTGAATTTATCAATCTAATTTTTGTTTAAGAAGCGAAGCCTTGCTGATGAAGAAAAAAAATATTTCAAATCATAATTGTTTTTTTGGGCTAAGCTAGATGGCGCTATTTGCAATGCCTAAGGTTTTTTTGATTTTCCGCCACTGCATTTTGAATTCGCTCAATCATGCTCTCTCGCTTTTGTTATGCATTATACACTAAAACTGTGACAAAAATTACGACTAATCATATTCACTGCCTTATACAAAAACGTTGGCTAAACCGGCCTTAAATTGCTTGTAAACTCGGATGTTCATGACTATTTTACAAGAACAAGAAATAATTTTAGAGAAAAGAGCTCTGAAAGAACATTATTTCATAAAGGGCTTGTAAGGTGACACAAATTGGACATGTCTGTGAAGGACTGCACTACCATTGCTGTTTTTAAAAGAAAACTGACTTTGTCTCTAAAGGGGTTCAGTAGACTGTTAGTTTGTCATTTGTGTTTGTAATTATTTTATGTTCTGTGTTGTAATTGTGTTTTTATTTTTTTTAGTGTTTACAAATGTAATGATTCGCATTATTCAAAAGTTTTTCTAATTTTTTGCATTAGGTAGAAGTGTTAATTTAATTTATTTTTATCTTACTTCGAAATGTTAATGTTATTTTTAGTCGAATTATTCGCAAATATTTTCAATTATTATCTCGTAAGCGAAGCAATATATCAAAAAAATAGAAGAGATTTGCTTTATCTCAAGACAATATTGAAATTAATTTACAGTCAGTGGCGTACATTTTTTATGTCAATAATTTTTATTAAGTTGCCCCCCTAACGTCACTGGACTTAATAATTTTGATTTAGTTAGGGCCATAACGCTCCCTATTTCTAGCAACAACGCTGCCAAATTGCAAATAAATCGGTGAGGAAATATTAGACTTAATTAAAAGAAACCGTTATTTACAAAAAACTTTAACACCTTGTATCTTAGAAACAATGCATTTCTGGACGTATGTCTATGGGACTTTTGATTCATAAAATGACCTGAGAAATCTCCCCCTTATATAACGTACTTTTGAAACACCCTGTATATCTACTTGTTTTGTATCATTCAATAATTGATTATCCGCTAACCTTCTTTATTAATTCAATGGGACTGAAAGGTCTCTCGACTTCTATTGCTGAATATTTATTGCTTTATCTACTTTTAGATTTTAATTTAAATTTTCAGAAACAAATCCAGAATGCTAAGCTTAATGTTTAAAATATATAATATCTCATAAATAATTGAGGCAGACTTTTTTGTCAGTTTAGAGTTCAGCTGCAAATTTCATGCTGTGTGGCGACGTGCCATTTTCACTGACTTTCTATATCCACATACTTTTTGAACATTTGTTATGGAAACTTTATCACGAATGTTGTATATTAATATGTTGAGCGCAATATTAATTTCTGAAAATATAATGAATTCACCAACTTTGGCAAACTGAACAATAATAAATTATCTACTGAAGTAGCCGAGGTAGATTTTTGATCAGTAGCGGCGCTAACAAAACCTCTGAATCAACTAGAGGACACCACAGGGGAGGTTATTATAGGCGGTTTGGCCTCCCCTCATTTCGACCTCCATGGTTCGTTATAATGTTTTATTTGGAAAATTTCCCTTTGCTGCAATATCTAATATGAACTGCTTCCTATAAGAGTTCCTATCTATAGTAGATACCGCGCGAGTTATTATCTAAAACTAATGGGTAAGCAACTACCCTCTACTTTGCAGCATTGTATTTGCAGATATATACGAGTGGGAAGTGATTCTCTGCACACTTACCTGTCAATCAAATTTGTAAAAGCAACGGGCATGACAGACATAATTTATTAACATTTGAAAAACTACTTTAGATATTTAAATGAAATTTGGCAGGTTTGAATAGATAATTTAGATACATATTTTTGCGTAAAAATATTATTTTACTTCCAGCAGTGGAGTGCGTCTGGACACAACTTCGGGGGATTATAATGAGTAAAAACATGGCTTACGTTTTTGCCAAGTAAAAGGTAATTCTGAAAATTATTGCATCATTGCATCAACCGTTAGGGAGATTTTTTTTGTAGATTTGATTTTTTAGAAAAAGAAAAAAAGCATTTTTGACAGAATAACTTATAAAATAAACACATATGCTTATTTTTTTAAGAAAATAAGAGGAATAGAAAAGTACCGGACGAGATGGCTGAATATTGGTGTACATGGCTAAACTTTAAAATACAAACAACTCTTTCCTTTGATATGTTTTGAAAATTTTCGGAAAACATCTAGATTTTGAGAGATAAGGAGTCAAATAAGCAGTCACTTGACTCCTTATCTATATACCGGGTGGTCCAGTTTCGGAATCGGAAACTTTAGAGTCAGACAGAGAACGACAAAATACCACCCGTTACAAAAATACAGGGTGGCAAAATTTTTATACGAAATTCCAAATTTATTAATATTTTTAACACTAATTTAGATTTTTAAATGAAATTTGGCATATTTGGATAGACAATTTAGATACATCTTTTTACGTAAAAAATATTATGTTACTTTGGCGTGCGTACGCAGAAATCTTCGGGCAATTTCAATGAAAAAAGAATGCTACGCGACTGTTTTTTAATAAAATTTATTTCTGGAATCCTTGTTCAATTTACAACAACAAAAAAAGAGTAGTCACTTTTTTTCGTTCGACTCACGTCGTTTGCCAGTACAAAATTAAAATTCTTTAAGCAACTGGAATTAAGAAAATTTCAATCTGTCATGAAAAAAAAAACAACTACTGTCAGTGATTTTTATTTAATTATAATTTAATTTCGAATTATTGTTAAAATTGTTATTAGTCTGTGTAAGTATTAATCTGAAAAATGCTTTTGCTAACCACGAATTCGCAGATAGATATTCATTTTGGCTGCGGTTTTGTGATGGAAATGCAGAAAGGGCAGTTCGTGAATATCGTAGACGCAAATAGAAGAGTTCCAGAAACCGTCGATATAATATTCAGAATAATCGTATACTTCGTACTTTTAATAAGAATCCGAGGCTGGGATCTCCGAAGGCAGTAGAAGCTTTACATACATACTTACACAGACATGAATATCACCTAAAGCCTGTTCAGAATTTGCACCCTGGTGATGCTGAAAACAGAATAAGATTTGATCCTGACTTTTTACATAAAATTCTTCGAACAGGTGAGTCCTCTAGGATAACAAATTACCATAATATCCATTGTTGGGCATATCAGAATCCTCGTGAAATTCGGCCAAGATCATTTCAAAATTAATTTTCCGGATATGTTCTGCTGGACAACCTAGAGGATGTATCCATTAATTTAAGGCATGAGTTGGATACAACTGGATGGAGCTCCCCCGCATTGTGGAGTAACTGTAGGAAAATGGCTCAATAACAATTATTGTCAACGATGGAATAATGACGTGGTTAATGGTATTGGACCAGCCATCCAGGTCACCGGATCTTAATCCGCTACTCTTTTACGTTTGGAAAGTCTACGCTAATCACGTATTAACAAGTGAAGATTTCATTCAGCTAGCCTGCAATGATATACCGCGACATCCGCATGAAGTATCTGCTGCAATAAATGCGTTGGTGAGATGTCGAAAATATATTGAGATGGGTGGATTTCGAGCAAATTTTGTGAATTTACCTTTAATTTTCTTTCATTTTGTTATTGTTGTTGAAAGCCACTAATTGAACTAGGTAAACCAAACCAAACTTAGTGAACATAATAGCATGAGGATTAAATTAAATCAGTAGGTATTTTATTTTGTTAATGCAAACGGTGCATGTCAATCGAAAAAAAGTAAAGATCATTTTTTGGTTGCAAATTGAACAGTAATTGTAAAAAAATCAATGGCGTGCCATATTTTTCATTAAAATTGTGCGAAGATGTGTCTGTATGCACGCCACTAGTGGAAGTAAAATTATAAATTTTCTATCCAATGGTGCCAAATTTCATTTAAATATCTAAAGTAATTTTAAATATCTTAAATAAATTAAATTGAGTTTAACGGATTGTCCTTAATTTATCAAAAACAGAGGATTGACTACACTGAGAAGAGATTATGAAAGCAACAACACCAAATTAACATGTAAAAATTAAATCAAATATGGTTTTTCGAAAAAAATCGCCCAAATAGCTTAAGGTTTTCTTGACACACACTTACGGGCACACCATCACATATATTCAATCTTCAAATCCAATTTTTGACCTGATCGCAAAATACCTCCTTTCTCTACTATATACAGAGTGCGGCAGCATACATTCCTTATTTCAAAACGCAATAACACTTATTTTATGGATTAGAAGTTTTGATTATTTTTTAAATAATGTCACACCCGGTATATTGTAATAAAAATATTGCATCCGGTCAAACTAGCTATTTTACGCTGATTTAATAATTTATAAAAGTTCATCAAAGTTTATACAAGTTCATGACTTTAGCATCTGTATTGTACCTAATAGACTAATTACAAAGTCAGCAAAAAACGGTACGACCGATGCTAAGAATAGACAATTGCATTGGTATATATTCGAAAGAGTGGAGATAATCAAAGGTTATAAATTTTAACGGAACAGGAAAAACGGGGTCTTCTCTCCCAACTTCGGTGAAGTAAACTTCGGGTCCTAGAAGCGCGAATTCCCCCCGTTGGGTATAGTGTCTTAAGATTTATAGTTTATTTTAACTCGAATTAATATTATTCGTAGCTATATTGAATATTTATAATTTTAACAATTTTATTAACGCGAACGAAGTATCAGCTGTGTCGTCAAAAATGATTGTAATGTAAGTACGAAATTTTGATTATTATAATTGTTGATTTTTAAACTTGTCCTTTTTTGTTAAATTGATTTTCGTACATTTTCTAAATAATTAAATAAATAATAGTTAGTAAAATATATTTGACTTTCCTTTTTATTTTAAAATAGTTTTCTAAATCAAATCAAGTAATTATTAACTGAGAGACGTCGCTCAAATACAGACCGTCACTCGTTTACGAGGGAGAATCAATAAGATCCTCTTTCGTGAGCGTGATGTAAGTGGGCGATTCTCGAGTAGCTAAACAAGCCAAGCGAGTAACTAAATTAATTAACATAACTTATAAAACTCAAACCCTTCTTTAAACTCGATATAAAGATTCAACTCAGTAGAGCATGCTTACCTGAATCTTCAAATAGTAAAAGACATAAGGGAGGCGCTACCCTTAATTTCTAACTCTCAAATTGGGACTAGGTGAAGGCACCGTTCCTATAAAATCCATATTCTTATACTAATCTCTTTATTATTTGTGACAATAATGTAGGAATATAATATGTAAAGTTTTGCTTCAAACAGTTTAAAAAATCATGTCAGGTAGGTGACGCCCTCCAGTGTCGATACACTGAATAAGCCCATTTCTGGCATTTGTCATAACCCTTTCCAGCAAGGCGCTGGTATGTTAACGATTTTGGCCTGGATGTTGGCTTTGAGATCTTCTAGGGTTCTTGGACAATTGATATGAACAAGGGATTTCAAAAATCCCCGTAAAAAAAATCGCAAGATGTCAAATCGGGGGAACGAGCTGGCCACCCAAATCGCCCCTTATTGAGATTGGGCGCCCGGAAAGTATTCCATCAAAACAGCCATTGATGACCTTAAAGTGTGCGCCGTTTACATATCGGTTAGAATTCACTGTCACTGTTTCCTCATTTTCTTTGCAAAAACCAGGGACCAATTACCCCAGCCTAAGAAATTGCACACCACACTGTGACTTTAGGAAAGTGTAGGGGGCTTTGATGCAATTCGCGGGGTCAGCCCAATAACGCATATTTTGATTGTTGACGCATCCACTCACGTAGAAATGGGCTTCATCACTGAAAAAAACAATTGCGTACTTAGGAGCGTTTTCGAGAAATGCCTCACATGCGTTCCTCCGAGAATTGAAGTCACGCTCGGCGAGTTCTTGAACAATCGCCAACTGGTATGGTAATGAAGATCATCGTGAAGAATTCGCCTCACTGAACGATCGGAAAGTCTTAGGGCAAAACGCCGTGGGGATCGCAATATTGAGGCACTCACAGCTTTAATGTTTTCAGGTGTTCTAATGGGCCGACGAACTCCAATTCTTCGTCTCGTCACACTACCGCTTTGTCTGAACGTAGCGACCCATGTAACGACTGATTTCCGATCCTGCCGGGCAACGCATCGTGGCGACTAACCGGATGGGGAACAAAACTTTAGATGCACGCCTACCGAATAAGAGCAATCTCCCCCTCTTCGCTCTTTACAGCGCGCATTTCAAAAAAGGAAGTTATGATGCCGCACCCTGTACTTACTAGTATAGTTTGCGGGAGGTTTAAAGTTAATGAAATGGAAAGAAATTCAGAAAAACATTTTAGAAACTGCAACGAAAGCTGTCGAAAACTTGTTGCCCTTAAAAACAAGGGCAACTTACGATAACAAATATGGTATATTTTTGATGTGGAAGGATAAAAATGCAATTGATAATATTAACGAGACAGTTTTAGTGGTGTACTTCCAAGAAGTTGCAATTTATCCGTTTAATCTTGATTTTTAATGCATCGATTTGATTCCGGTTCATTACGTTGATACTTAATATGTATACCGGGTGTCTCACTAAAGATATCGACCGGCTGTATCTCAGATATTATTCGTTGTACAGCTTTCGGGAAAAAAGTGTACTTAAATTACATTAATATTTTTAGTTCAGGATTGTAATTCTTTAAAACTTTAAAAGTCGATATCCGATTGTCGTTATAGAGTAGTGAGTTTTTCGTTGATGATTTCCATGTATTTTTTGTAATGTCATTTGGAGAATAAAATAAATAAATAAATAATAATTACCTGGTTCCGTCAAAAACCTCATCGTCGTGACATTTCTTTTCTCCACCTCCATTTCGATATGTGTCAAATTCATTGATGGATAATAACATAGTTCGGAGATAATTGCCACTGTTTGAGTGGTGAGGAGGGTCGGACCTGGAACGGGAGCATAAATGCAGGCCAGCAACCCCAACAGCAGCAGTAGTGGCAGGCCTGCCATGGCAGGACGTTCAGCCCACCATCTTGTTGCCGTTAGTTGGAGATTTTATATTTAAAGTGTCGGCACGTAAGAGCGTCAAGTTGGTGTACACACATCTCTATTAACCTTCACCTTTCACGAGGACACAATGACCTTTATACTTTCTGTAAACAAATAGAAAAAGCTTCACAGTGAATTTTGTTTATTAAAAGTAAATAATTAATAAAATGATAAAAGCATTATTGCACTGGAATGAAATATCCCCTTAACAGGTTTAGGACCCAGTCAAATCCATTAATTGTTATCAAAATTAAGTAACTAGTTTCGGCCTAAGGCATCATGAGCCTGTATCAGTTAAGATCATCAAATTGGTCGTTGAAACTATTTTAATAATGGGAATAAACTTTTCGTTTCAGGCAAATTTCCCATAACATTTTTTAACCTCAAGTGTGGATTACTTTTATTTATTTAAAATTAATACTAGTAGAAATAATTTATTGTGCTATTTTAATTTTTTTAGTTTGACATAGGAAATGTATGATTTATTGATATATTTTACTATGAGTTTCGGGGAGTCCTAGGATGAACCCATTAGTTTTTTGTTGAAATCGCTTAAGCCCTGCGATAGGGGTGGTCGAGTGATGCCCATTTTAAAGCATTTTTTACCTGCTTCACAGCGATAGGTCACTTTTGAGATTTGCCCCCGTAATTCTCGAGAAAATTGCGTTTAAAATTTCACCAGTTACTTATACTCTTATAAGAATATATGTAGTAATTGAGTTAAACATTGATAGAGCGTTCGCTTCGCATGCAGAAGGTTATGGGTTCGAATCCCACAACATTTCTCACAACTTGCCCCATAGTGGGGTAACATGACGAACATATAGGGGCATTATATCTATAACACAGGCCAACAAAATGAAAAAAAAAATTTGGTGCCAGAAATCTAACATCTGATTTTAGATGTTTTTAATGTGCTGATTCCAAAAATGCCACCAGATTTTTTCTATCAGCTCTAGTTTTTGAGATACACGTTACAGGTTAAATGATATATTTTTTTCTGATAAAGGACAACAAATAAAGAGATAAATATGTACTTAATCGTCAAAATAGGAATTTCCCAGAATCTAATTAGCCAAATGGATACCTGGAATTGTCCCTGACCCAATGTTCCTATACTAGGAACTACTCAATACAATGCTCTTACTTACTTTTATACCTGTAATTGCCTATGACCCGATCCTTCTATACCTGCTTGGCTGTACTTGATTTAGTATATTACTGAGTTTTCCCAAGTAAAGTTGTGCTATCATTTTGTGTAAATTTTGGTCGTTTTGTAGTATCAAGACACTAAACTGAAACAATGGTATCCACAAGCAGACGTACCTGTGTAAATCATCCCGATGTTTTTTGTTATGTGTGTGGTGAATACACTTTGAAAGAGAGCAGAAAAAGGATTTCTGACTTTGTGAAAAGAGCTTATCTTGCCTATTTTGGCGTTCATTTAGGAGATCAAGATAAATCTTGGGCCCCACATTTCATATGTAAAACATGTGTTGAACATTTGCGACAGTGGACAACTGGAAAGAGGAAGTGCCTAAAGTTTGGTGTACCAATGGTTTGGAGAGAACCGCGGAACCATCATGACGACTGCTATTTTTGTCTCGTTAATATTAAAGGCATAAATAGAAACAATAGACACAAATGGACATATCCTGATCTAGATTCTGCAAGAAGGCCTGTAGTGCATTCGGAAGAAATACCCGTTCCATCATTCAGCAGTCTACCCAAACTGACAGAAGATGATACAGAAACATCAACGTCTGACGAAGTTAAAAGAATTCAATCAGAAAACGACAGCGATTTTGAAGCAGATTTAGCAACTCCGCAGTGTTTCAATCAAGAAGAACTAAACGATCTTATAAGAGACCTGAATCTCTCAAAGGAATCCGCTGAATTACTTGCATCCAGATTAAAAGAAAAAAATCTACTTTGTCGAGGTACTAATATTACATTTTATCGTAAAAGAGATAAGGATCTGCTGCCTTTTTTCACTCAGGAAAATGACTTGGTATTCTGTAACAATATAAAAGGGCTCTTAGAAAAAATGGGTTTGCCTGAATACACTCTAGATGATTGGCGCCTTTTTATTGACAGTTCAAAACGTAGTTTAAAATGTGTTCTTTTACATAACGGTAACAAATATGGCTCAATTCCTATTGGTCATTCTACTACCATGAAGGAAGAATATGAAACAATAGCATTAGTTTTGAGAAAAATTAAATACGAAGAACATCAGTGGTCAATTTGTGTTGATTTAAAAATGATTAACTTCCTCCTTGGACAGCAGAGTGGTTATACAAAATATCCTTGTTTTTTGTGCCTTTGGGACAGCAGAGCTAAAAATGAGCACTGGGTTAACAAAAATTGGCCTTCAAGAGATGTCATGATTCAAGGAATACAAAACGTGATCAACGAACCTTTGGTTTCAAGAGAAAAAATCTTACTTCCGCCCTTGCATATCAAGCTAGGCCTAATGAAGCAATTTGTGAAGGCCTTAAATCGAGATGGAAATTGTTTTGGGTATTTGTCACGTAAATTTCCTGGCATTAGCACGGAAAAACTAAAAGCTGGTATATTTGATGGTCCTCAAATAAGGCAACTTGTTAAAGATCCACAATTCACCACATCAATGAACGAGACTGAATCTAACGCTTGGAGTTCATTTGTTCAAGTAGTACAAAATTTTCTTGGCAATCATAAAGCAGACAATTACGTAGAATTAGTGGAAACTATGCTTTCAAATTTTAATATTCTCGGCTGTAACATGAGTATAAAAGTTCACTACCTCCACAGCCACCTAGATCGTTTTCCAGAAAACTTAGGTGATTGTAGTGAAGAACAGGGGGAAAGATTCCACCAGGATATTAAAACTATGGAAGATCGTTATCAAGGACGATGGGATAGCCACATGATGGCGGACTACTGCTGGAGCCTTCAGCGAGACTGCCCTAGTAAACTCCATTCTAGAAAATCGTATAAAAGAAAATTTTTATGTGATTAGTGACTAATGTAATTATGTAAATTAAGTTTTTGCAATAAATACTTAAATCCATGTGTCTTTGTTTTTTTTAACTGTCAATAGTAATATTATATATTATAACAGTTATAACGTAAATTATATACACAATTTTTTAAAAAATCTCAAAAACTAGATCTGATAGACAAAATCTGAGAACCTTTTTACATTCTGCATCCAAAAATTACTCAGGAACAGTTAAAAAATCGCAGGCACCAAAATGTGTGTTGGCCTGTGTAATGTATCACTTAAAATTGCAGCTTAACTATAGCACGCTATATCCCACAAAAAATATTAATACTGTAGTTCGCCGATCTTTCTGCCAAGTGGATAAAATGGCGTCCTAACCACCGCAAAGTCAACGTGATTAATCACTAACTATAAAAGGCGAGTTAGACACACTACAATAGAATTCATTTTTCTTCTTTAAATTGTCACTTTAAATAAGATTTACGTCTATTGAAAATGTATTTGACACCAAAATGTTAATGCAACACTTTTAGGTAACACGTCATTCAATTTGTACAACTGTTGAATAGTAGGTAGGTAATTAGGTAGTTAAGTATATATTTTTTGATCTTTACTTTTTAATGATTTTCCCAATGTCAGGTATTTTTTTTATTCGTCTCTACAACTTATATTGTTCCTATTTACTTAATATGTTTTAATTTATCAGTAAATTCTAAAATGAAAATATTTGTTTTATTTTGTCCTTTGTATTAAAAAAAATCGGTTGTGTCGCCCCAAAACGTTCCCGACAACAGGGGCGTAGTGACCAGTGTTCCACGGAACACGGGCCCGGTATCCTCAAGGGGCCCGGTCGGATGGGTCAGGAGTTGTACGTCAAATATTCCGATGACTTGTTTCATTTAGGAATTGTTTTAAGGGTGATTTATGTAAGATAAAATCAATTAAAGGCCTAATGGAATTTATATTAATTGAAAATTTCAGTTCCTGTAGTAGCTTCAGTGAAATTTTGACGGCTTGCTACATTTTCCTGAGTGTCCCTGTATCTGTAGCAACAGCCAATTACCAAGTTGAAATTGATAAAAAGTTTTCTTAGAATCACCATGGGACAGGAAAGGCTGTCGGGGTTGCCAATTGGGAGTGACCTTCGATCGGCGGCTGCAGTGTGCTGATCATTTGGAGTCCGTCAGTCGTAAACTGAACAGCCAGGCTTACGTGATTTACACTCTCAGAAGTCACATGAATACTGGCGCTCTACTTAATATTTATTACTCTTTCGTGTATGCTACTATTGCCTACAACATTATCGTCTGGGGACGATCGAGTGACATATCCAGGGTGTTCATCATCCAAAAAGGAATTTTACGCACTATGTTTCGCCTGCCCTACAATTTCTCGTGTAGGGAGACATTTAGACGATGGAGTTTACTCACGGTTGCTTGTATATACTTGCTTAAAATCCTGACGTATATTTTTAAAAACATCTGCAGGTTTCGGCGTAATAGCTCCTTGCACGACTATGCCACTAGGGGCAGAGAGAGGATGCTTTTATCTAGGCCTCGACATGAGTTTTTTAAAAAGTCACCAGATTACTCTGGACTACTTTATTTTAATATGTTGCCTGAATCTATTAGGAATTCGAGAAATATTCATCAATTTAGTAGAAATTTAAAGGAATTCCTTATACTACACTCTTTTTACAGTCTGAGCGAGTATGTTGAGCACTGCTCTTAATGATCCTTCTTTATTGTGTTTTGATGTCTTGTGTGGTGACGAACTGTTGTTTTTGTTTGACTGTCTTATTCTGACGTTGTATGTTTATGGTTTAATGTACATATACAGGTATTTTTGTGTATAAGTTTTACCTATAGGTTGATATCATTGAATTTGTGTTTAGTTTTTATATTGTTTTATTGTTTATTTACTTGACATGCCTATGTACTATTAGATTTTTGTACTAACTCAAGGCTAATAAAGTTATTATATTATTATTATTAATTCAGTCAATTGAGAACCTGAATGCTTGAAAAATAGACGTATCTTCCATAGTATCGACTTTTGCGAATATTAAGGCGAGCATTTTTTTTGAATTAAATCAGTTATATTATTATACTTAATAATTATATGTACAGGATAACTACAATTTAATAGTGCAAGACTATTTAACCCTGCAAGATAGACAGTTTGGTATTTAAATTCTCTTTTCTGTGTAGACAAATTCTTTTTAGCTTTTGATTTGTGAAAAATGCCAAATCCTATTTTCTTAAATATTTCGCAGCTGTTGATTTTCGAGAGAAAGTTTTAAATCAAAAGTTTAATAGTTCTAACTTCTAATATGTCTATAACATGGCACTTTCAAAATCAACACGTCTTAACGTTTCGTTTTGCAGATGCCACCATCAACTTTGTTTATTTCAAATACAGACCTGCGTTTTTATTTGTCACTACCTTTAAAATAAAGTATAACTCAAGTACGGTTTCTGACATTTCGATTCGATGATTTTTCCTTAATACGAAATGTGTTATATACTACATAATGTCCTTTAAAATACTTTATTTTCACTCAGCAAAAAATAATGCAGGTCTGTATCACGGAAAAATCATTGATGATGACTACTATCGAATCGAAACGTCGATATCATACTTGAGTCATACCTTATTTTAAGTAAACTTGGTGACAAACCATTTTAGAAAACAAGATTAAAAATGCAGGTCAGACTTAAAAAAAAAAAACAAAGTTGATATTGGCAGTTGTAAGGCAAAACGGCGGACGTTAATTTTGAAAGTGCCGTGTTGTAGACATATTAGAACCATTAAAGTCTTGATTTTAAAGTGTGTGTCGAAAATCAATAGTTTTCAAAATATTTAAGAAAATAAAATTCTGCGTTTTACACAAATCACCCTGTAGGTATTTCAGAAAATTAAAGTTTTGGAGGAAGTTGATAAAGGCTGCAAAAAAATTGATATTGCTGCAAAATTCAGTGTTTCTCCAAGTTGTGGGTTCAAGTGGCACGTAGGTACGCATCAAAACGTACCAATATCGGAAAATTTAATAAAGCAAAAGGCTCTACAATTTGCTAAAGAATTTAATTTAATTTTCAAGGTAGTGAAGGTTGCCTGGAAGACTCGCAATGCGATTGTTGTCTGGCGAGAGTGCAAGCGTTAGTCAGGAGAACTGTGACATTTGGAATGAAACTGTTTTAAAAAATGTATTGAAAAAGTTTGTGATAAGTCACTTACTAATTGCTTCATTTCATTTGACTGCTTTTTGAATAAATAAAAATTATCTCACAGTTGAATTAGCAAGTTTGTGTCCAACAGTTGCTTGTTCGTTCATTGCGATGGATAATATTGAATGTTTTGATGGTTTTGCCAAGTTATGTGGAATATACTCAATCATTTTCCTTAAGAAATAGAGTTTCTTGGTACTTACCTCTCTCTTTACATACGCAAAAACTAATATTTTCTATGAACTTATGTTTTCGAAGTGTCAAAATAAATAACTTAGACAAAAAAAACTACTTCAATTAAAAATACAAACAAAAAGTTATTTTTATTTTCAAGAATCAATTTGAGGGCCCTTGAGTATTTATAGTCTTTTTCAAAGCACACAAATAGTAACGAAAAATCTTACTTTTTTTTGGTAAAAAACTTTCGAAATAATATATTATATACGGAAATCACGCTTGAATTTTCCGGCAGACCGAATAAATCACCGCGTGCTTCTGCGAGATTTCACAACAAACTATCGGCAATCGGGACACAAATCGCAAGTATCGCTGTGGGAAGTGGCGCGAATCCTGGATGTGGACTACACGACAACAAGGATATAAAATGTATAGGTACGTGTCGACGGCGCCCTACGACGCTGCTCCTGCTGCTGCACACGCATCGATCTAGATCTCTGGGCATCTATTATAGACATACAGTTAGAAATTGATAGGAATGTAGTTCTTTCAAAGTAATTGTAACTGTCAAAGTTAATGAGGATGGAGATTCTTATATCAGTCGCAGTATTTTCAATGTTTGGAAGTAGACATTGCAAAGAGAGTGAGGCGAGAGATCGATTTTGCTGGCACTTCGAAAACAATTCAGAATGAATTAAGTTTCTCCCCAGTCCTCTTCACCTACTACCGTTTTTTTTTATTTTTTTTTTTGTATTAAATTATTGTGTGTTATACATTGAAGTAACGGGTGGACAAATTTCAGGTTAGGAAGTAAATTGGCTGTCAAATGATGAAATGTAAAGAATTGAGCTGTCATCTTTTGCCATTTATTTAGTAAAAAGAAAGAATTTTAATTGTGAAAATTTACTATCAAAATGGTGAAATTTTTACTGTGTCACTTCGTAAAATTCGAGCAGCTTTTCCTCGTAATCAGGCTCCTTCTGAGACCGCTGTGCGAAATTTAATCGCTAAATTCGATAGTCACGGAAAGTTGCTGACAATAGACCAAAACAATAGGATCGTAGTGGCCGTAGTGATGCAAACATAGCCGCTGTACAACAAAGTGTTGAGAATGATCCTGGAACAGCATCAACTCGTCCACGATTTGGCAATATCAATTGGCTACCTCGTTATTGACGACATTTGAAAGACCGGGTTTACGTGAACACACCACATCAACTGACGCTCTGAAAGATGAAATTCGGCGCTGCATTGACGAGATAAGCGAAGCTTTGTTGCAAAATATGGTACACATATTTGTGAAAAGAGCGGACGTCTGCCGACGTGCTAGAAGTGGACATTTGCCCGTCATCATATTCCATTTTTAAAAAGTAGTTCATTCTTGATTGGAGTAAATGTATCTAATTGGAAATGAAAGTCAATCCTCCACGAAACGAAACAAATATATTATCTACCAAACATGTTTCGGAGCTACAAGCTCCATCATCAGTGGTAATACAGTCAGTTACGAAAAACTACATTGCAATGTGCATATATCCAAGCATTCAAAGTTAACATAGTACACAATGCATTCGGGCCATTTCGTGAATTTTTTTGTATGTAAAACAATAAAACTATTAAATAAAGATAAAATATGTGGTTTTTATATGTGAGTTTTCTTTTTATAAATCATAATAACTAAAATTGAGGGGTCTTAATAACCTCGTAGTAGTATTAACAGTTACTAACTGTTACTACTGTACTGTTACTACTACTACTAACTGTTACTACTACTACGAGGTTATTAAGACCCCTCAATTTTAGTTATTATGATTTATAAAAAGAAAACTCACATATAAAAAACCACATATTTTGTCTTTATTTAATAGTTTTATTGTTTTACATAAAAAAAATTTCACGAAATGGCCCGAATGCATTGTGTACTATGTTAACTTTGAATGCTTGAATATATGCACATTGCAATGTAGTTTTTTCTGACTGTATTACCACTGATGATGGAGCTTGTAGCTCCGAAACATGTTTGGTAGATAATATATTTGTTTCGTTTCGTGGAGGATTGACTTTCATTTCCAATTATTAATTTCCATATATCTGCTTTATATTGTTGTCAATAAAACTGAATTTGTCAAAAAATAGTAATTTACGTAACTAGTCCGGAAAATTCTTTTTTTTTTTGGACGAATATACAAAAATCCAATACGATCCGTAGCCGTGTCCTGGAAGGCTGTGAGTCCAAAAAAACTATTTTCGGGCCTGTTGCGTACAATATTTTTTCGGCAACCGTGTAGAATAATAAATAAATCAATGAGACGACACATTTCTTTATTATACATGTCAATTCTTATTTGAATTAAACAGACAAGAAAATACATACATATTAACAGAACCATTTTAATCCTTATTTATATTAATATTTATATTAAAATTCGAGCAATTGCTAATATTGCAGGGATGCAAGTTGTTTGAAATGACAACAACGACGTGATTCTTCCCGGCCTAGTCCGGGAAGTAGGTACGTACTTCCCGGACTAGGATGCTACTTTCTCAAAGAAAACGCGTCCGGGAAGTGGGTACATCCCGGAGGGTTGCCGAAAAAAGTGTTTTCTCGCCAATTTACTTCCTAACCTCAAATTTGGCCACCCGTTAAATTCAAGTGAATAGGTAATTAAATTAATATTATTCAAATAATCAAATTAAACCTAACAATTTCTAATACTAAATGATTATAATCATCCTAATATTAACAATATGCACTGAGGATCTCCTGACAAGACGTTGACACAAATGCTGTAATATAATAATAAATATACAGGGTGAGTCTGGTAATATGTGTCGGTTTACTGAATTCAAATATGGCCACATTTCGCAAAACATTGCAAGTATACCGGATGGCCTAAAAAGAGGTCCATATCAAGGTTGTGTTTTTATAAATACCCTGTATTTAAAGAGGAATTTTGATTGTCCCTCAAAAATAAATGCGATTTGGTATAAGATGTCATATACCTATATCTTACGGTTTTCATTACGAGGGTTGCCTTTTATATTTCCAGATTTGGCAACCCTGGTGTTGCAATCTGGCAACTGACAGCTCTATCGTAAAGTTGGACATTTTTGAGGTTATACGTACTCAGAACGTTTTGACATACGAGCGCTATTTGTGATGTTTACAGTAACTTAAAAGATTCATCTCGGCCCAAAAATGGAATTAAATCGTGAACATTTTCGTGCGATTATTTTTTACAACTTTCGACGTGGATTAACTCAGCAACAGTGCATGGATGAACTTAATTCAATTTTTGGCGATGAAGGTCCATCAAGGACCAGTATTCATCGATGGTATGGTGAATTCAATCGTGGTCGTAGTTCACTCCAAGACGAATTTCGTGAAGGTCGTCCAAAATCAGTTGTTGTTCCGAAAACCATTGATGCTGTGCGCGAACTGATATTGCAAGTTCGTCATGTGAGCTATCAAGAGATTGAGACAACCTTAGGCATTAGTGGGACCAGCGTACATTCAATATTGCATAAACATTTGACTGTCAAAAAAATTTGTTCACGTTGGATCCCACACAATTTGTCAATCGCTCAAAAAAAGGATCGTGTCGATTGGTTGAAATAAATGGTCAAAAAATACGATCGCGGTGTTTCGAAACACATCTATGACATCGTGACAGGTGATGAATCGTGGATTTACGCGTATGAGCCCGAAAGTAAACAGCAGTCGACTGTATGGGTGTTTCAAGATGAGCCAAATCCAACAAAAGTTGTTCGCGCACGAAGCACTTCCAAGCAACAACAAATGGTCGGTTGCGGAAATCACTCTTCACAACGACAATGCGAGCTCTCACACATCGACTCAAACAACTGCATTTTTGAGCACCCAAAACATCAATTTGATGAGTCATCCGCCGTATAGTCCTGACTTGGCACCGAATGACTTCTTTTTATTCCCGTACGTAAAAAACAAACTGAGAGGTCAACGTTTTTCGACACCTGAAGAAGCGGTTGCTGCATTCAGAAGACATGTTTTGGAGATACCTTAATCAGAGTGGCAAAAGTACTTCGACAATTGATTCAAACGCATGCAAAAGTGTATTGATCTTCATGGGGAATATTTTTAAAAACAACAAAGTGATTTTCGATGCATAATATTTGTTTTTGTTCTCTAATCTCGAAATGTAAAAGGCAACCCTTGTAAAATTACCAATTTGTGAAAAATTGAGAAATTATGATTTCGGTGTACCTATACTAAATTGCAAGAGGAACTGTTTAGGATGATGATACCTAGCTCTCATATTAACTTTTTGGTGCAAACAGTCTTCTTTTAAGTTTTACAGGGTGTTCACAATCAGTCACACTAGTGCTGTAATGTATTCAAAAACGCACTAGCGCGGTAATATACGTCGTTATGGCATTGAAAATAGTGTCAAATCGTAACTATTACATGACAGTTGTTTATAAAATGATTTTTTCTACAAACGTGTTAAAACTGCAATGCGAGGTTTAGGTACTGGGTAACTAATACAAGGTAGCTCGACTCTATGTTTTCTTGAATTTTTAAGACAAAATCACAAATGTGACAGTCCTGTTGTGTTGTTTTTGTTTTATACATAATGAGTTTGAAAGTAATAATAATAGTAAAAGTAATACACATATTTTAACTATATAGTATTTATTGTTGATGTGATTTTAGAAAATGTTCAGACAATGGTCCCTCATCTGCATATCCAGCAATTTCTTGAGGAATAACTGCACTTTCTTCTACACTCGTACATGGTCTACACATACATTCTAACGGAGCTTTGGTAGTGACCTGAAATATAGTAAAACTATATTAATTTGGATTTTTAATAATTATAGGGATTTATCATTTTTATAATAATTATAATTGGGAATTAGGTAGGTACCTGTTCTAAACTAACCTAATTGAAATAAATTGAATCAATTAACAATTTTTGAAACACAGTAGGTATAGTTAAATAATACGTATTACCTGCAGTGGCGGCTATACAGGTGTAGTAGATGAAGTGCCACTTCACCAAAAATAAATAATAACAATACAAAAATATATTCTAATATTTTTCAATTTATAGTCTTTATTTATAATGTTCATCATAGATTTAAAGTCTAAAAAATACACTATTATTTATATTATTATAATTACCTATAACAATAATAATAAGTATTAAGTGTTGCCCTCGAGGCACGAATAGCTCTCCATACTTAAGTGTAAAAGTAATATTTCTGTGACCTTTTTTTTTCGTAAGACTCTTGGTGACAAGCTATACTTCTAAATGTTTTTTTTTTTTTAATTTTCATTTTAGACATCAGCTATTTTTTTATTTAAATTATTCCATATTTCTAATTATTTTGACCCCTTTTCCACTATTTACGAACGCCATTGTAAGCAATTTTTTATGATACATTTCGTAGGTTATATTCTATCAAAACTATAAATAACTAGTCAATATTTCTGCTATGTTTAGAAAATATGTTTTAAGTTTTTAACCTCTTTCTACACTATTCTCGAACGCCTATGGGCCTATTTTTCATGTTAAATATTTTAGGTTATATTCTAAAAGTTAATTAACACCTAGAAATATCCTGAAGTATTTTTGGTCCAAATTTCTTAAACATCTGTTAAGTGAATTTTGAGCTATCGTGGATAACACCAACGACTTAAAAGGCTAAATATATCATTTTTACAGTCTAATTTTTGTGATCCTATTTCAACTATTTATGAACGCCTAGGTCAAGTAGTTTCTTTATGCTGCATTTTGTAGATTGTCATATATCAAAACTATATAATTAGCCAATTTTGCAAGTATGTATTTGGGGAATATATACAATGTGTCCACGGATAGAGTTTGGAAGAGGAAAAACTTTTTTATTTGTCGATTTAGAAGAAAAAGTCATTCTTTATAAAAACGTCTGCTTGGGTCGAAACTACAATTTCAAATACCAAACTTACGATTACTATACAGGGTATATAAAAAAAAAACATTTTTAATGATTTTGATTTTTTGTTTTAATTTTATGGAAATATTTTCAAAACCGTGATTTATTGTGCAAAAAACACTAATAAACTTTTTTCTCAAAGTGGTTAATTTCATAGTTACTATTAAAATAATAAAATTAAAAAAACAAGAAAATCAAAATCATTAAAAATATTATTTTTGATATACCCTGTATAGTAATCGTAAATTTGGTATTTGAATTTGTAGGTTTGACACAAGCAGATGTTTTTATAAAGAATGACTTTTTCTTCTAAATCGACAAATAAAAAAGTTTTTCCTCTTCCAAAATCTATCCGTTTTTCATTTGGACCCCTTTTTACACTATTTGTGAACACCTGTGTAAACCAATTCTTCTTCTATGTGATTTTTTTAGGTTATTTTCTATGACAACTATGAAAAATTATTCCATATTTCGAATAAAGTTATTAGGAAATATTTTTTGTTTTCACCCCTTTCCATTATTTAAGAACGCCTATCTAAGCAAATTTTGTATGCTACATTTCATAAGTTATATTCTATACAGCGATAGAAAACTAGTCAATATTTCTGCAATGTTTAGGAAAGATTTTTTTTTTAGATTTTAACCCCTTTTTACACTTTTTTCTAACGCCAATATGATCTAATTTTTTTATGGTTAATGAGTTATGTTATACTCTATGAAACCAATGAAAAATTATTCAATATTTCGGATAAGTTTAAGAAGTATGACTTATTTTAAATTTTAAACCCCTTGCCTACGCTCAATAATTCCCATATGTTAATCAAACATGTATTACCGGTGAAATTAAGAAAAAATATATATTACCTACATATTATATGATATGGAGAGCTAAAAATAATAATTATAACATGATTAACTAACCCAACCTACCTAACTAATTTGGTCAAAAATTAGAAATAAAAAAAATCGCAAGAGCAGGACCTTCCGCACCCAAAACCCACTATACGGCAATACTACATATTTGTAGCATTTAAACCCAATTTTCTCGAGAATTATAGAGGCAAATATCAAAAGTAACCTATCAGTGTAAAGCAGATAAAAAATGTTTTCAAATGATATATCACTCGACCCCTACTGGTATTTGAAAATTTGGGGGTTGTGTTCACCGCTATCACAGGGTAAAAGCGATTTCCACCAAAAATAACCAATGGGTTCATCCTACAGCACCTCCAATCTCATATACTAAAATTTAGCTCAATTAGTGGAAGAGTACATACAAATACACAGAAGACAGACTTCCATCTGGAAATTGTCTTAATCGTTTCAGGGAACTTGGTTAAATGGTTATATCCATCTTTACCTCAATTTTTTTTAGCGCTTTCACAATACTTTCCGACTAGCACAGTTTAAAGGTGACTAGGTGATCAGGTTACATCAGTTCAGCTGATCTCAGTTGTAGAAGAATAACGCCTAACACCAAAATACATTATATTTAGTGATTTGATTCTCTGTTATTAATTTCGAAATAATCTCAAATAAAATCGGCCGTTAAAAATTGGGGAAATGTTAACAAATATATAAATAACCTCACTGCCTCGCTTTCATCAAATGTGTACAAGTGCAAACATTTTGACAACCAAAAGGTTTTCTGAACTGCTTGGAAATCGTCCAGCCATCAAAAGGAACACACTAACTAATAAAGAAACTTTTCTTTTTTCAATAAAACTCAAATCAGTTTATCTACAACTTTAAAAACATTTCCTAAAGAACAGCAAGTAACATTGTCCACTAATCTTTGACATTGTCAGTGTGTATCATAAAAAAAAAGAGGTGATGTCTTAGCATTGTCTTGTCATAAAGACAACTGTGTTAGAGTGGAACTTGCATATCTATGATATAGACACTCTGTGAGCCAAGATTGTCAAATGTTATATTGTCCAACATACCATAGTCGAATTCACGCCATTCACCGATTATAACCGCGGTTATGATGAGAGTTCATCACAACCGATTCAAACCGCTTCTAGCCCTTGTGAATGAGCGAGAAGTAATAGACAGTAGACAGTTGAAATGCTTTCATTTACGTAAACGAAAACGTGAAAGTTGACAGCTACGCGTGCGCACGTCGATGTTCTTTGCGTTTGGGTTTACGGCACTACTTGATCTCGCGTGCCCCACGTAGTTCCCGTTATCGCTTAACGCTACCCGAAGCTCCCCAATTTGGAATTCGATCCATACCGATCGTGTTCTATCATGTCATTTGTTTGGTTATTTTTTAGTTAAATCAAAATAATTCTAATTCGGTAGGTGCGTATTTTTGTAAACTATTAGCTCAATTATATCTTTACACTCACAAAATATTTATTAGTTATAATTCACAATAACAATAGTCCTCAAAATAAAAATGTAAGGTTAAGTCAACTCGTTAACGCGCCACGAATTGTTACACTTCAACTAGCTTTTTGAAGCATTCCGTAAACGTCTAGTATGTACGTTAACATACACGTAGCGTTTACGTTTGGTTTCAACTTCAAGTGTCTAATCAATTGTTGATGTGTTGATGTTATATCTATTTATTTAACATTTGTATTTTGTGATAGTCGTTAAGTAATGCGGTCACATAAATTATTTACGTAGCTTTATTACCTATAGAAAAGTTGAAAATGAATAAGAAGTCCAGATCGTCTACTTCAATTTTGTTCTATTCCTTCATAGTTATTTTTAACAACATAAAGACACTTTTCTTGTTCCATAATACCCACATAACAAAAATATAAAATAGAATACGAATAGAGGTTTAAATTTTCGAACGTACAAAGAAAATGGTCAAGAGTGAAACATTCACCAAGAGCAATAACAAAAACAGATTAGTAATTAACTTTTTTAAAATTAACTAGATATCCGAATGTGTCGATAATAACGCAGATAACGCAGTTCATCGGCGGGGTTACTATTGGTTAAACCGCAATGAATGACGTCATCAAGGCCAAGGGCTGTTTTCGTGACGTCATCATAGTGAAACCGGCAATAACCGGGGTTGCGTGAATGCAAAAAGTTAAACCGGTTGTAGTCGGTCATGGCGTGAATTCGACTCATTTGTATTTGTCATTTGTCAGTGCCATTGTGCCATTTGCCATTTCTGAATGTTTAGTTTTTACCAGAATAAATTGAATATTATTTGTGAAATTGATTTAATAAATCGTATATTTATTGAAGTGTTAATCGGTAAATCGAGATTTAAAGTTTAGTTATACTATGCTTAGTTTTGTTTATATTTATATCGATATTTAAGTCTTGATTTATTTGTATATGAGTTGAAATAAAGTACAGGTAAGTAAATTAAATTAGATGTAAGATCTGTAGTGAGTAAATACCTAGATAAATGCATTGATTTTTTACTATACGATATAACTAACCTTCAAAAATTTTCTCTCTCCTGGTTTTGCCTTTGGACAGAATAACGATACAGACGCTTCGCGTTCACCAGATTCCTGGCAACACATACATGATCTTTCCATTTGCCATACTTTACTACCAGATACCTAACACAGAATGATGATGCACTAATAAATTTAATTTGAAGCTATTTTGAAGTTAAATATTTATTGCTATGCAATTTTACCTTCATACAGTATTAAATATATGCATTATTTACTTGTATATAAGAGGCACACCGTCCTATGCATGCAAAGCTTGGTAAAGGTTTTGGAACACATCCTGGATACTGTAGCACATGTATTACTGGAGTTAAAGTACACTCATCACTACTGCTGGCTGCCTCAACAACTCCATTTCTACTAAGTAGTCTTGGGTCGATACACATGCTCGCTAATATAACTATTACCAAAAGGACCCATTTTTTAAGTATCCCTAAAACATGTACATAGATGTTTATAATATACTTAAAGGTTCTTTATATATAATGCAGATATTACCAGTTTCTAGGACTTCGGATATCATAGTCTTTGTGATACTATGCACGGTATAACACTGTGAGAAAAGCAAAGACTTTCCTCTTTTTATAAGTTTTCATCTCCAGATTTCACACAAAAACTTGTATATTTAAATGTTCTGTTATTATTATTTTCCTCTAGCTAGTGGAAAAATCATGTTGGTTTGCTGGGATTGAAAGGTCCCTTACTGTGTTTTAATGGCTTTAGGACCTAACAAGGTTTTAATGTAAATCAGTGGGATAAAAAAATGTTGAATTTTATTTTTTATTTATATAAATGGGAAAATGGGGGATTTTCATAAACATAGCTTTATATAGTTCTTTAGATACATTATTAAATTATTCATTGAAATATAATATGTCTAATTGGTAGGTATATATATATACAGGGTGATTCACGGTCGGTGGTAGTTTGCGGAAAGCGAAAAGTTGGTTCTGTATCTCAACATCGCAGATATACACTGTGTCCAAGATAAGAATGGGATAGCATTGGAAACAGTAGGAGTCAGAATGTCGGATAAATCAGAGAAGAGTTGTACAATTTAAACACATGTTAAATGGTGTTTTCAAAATGAAACTAACTTTAGCCGTTTCCGAGAATTTTTGAAAAAACGATTTTAGTTTTTATTTATTTCTGACATTATTTTTACAGATTTAAAAAAAAAATTAAAAGCACTTTCTCATTGTTACTTTTTGTAAGCCTACTAGATTTTTGAATTAATATAACAAAATTAGGTCTTAGTAAAACCTGTGAAAAATTCTAAGAAAAATGCTAAAATGAAGCAATTTGAGTACTGGCAACCTTAAACAAAATTCATGTAGAATTAAAATCTGCATCTTATCAAAGCACAATTTACAGGTTGTTCCATTTCAGAAAATGAAGTTATACTCATTTAAATGGCTATACATTTTGGTAACTAAAACGTTAATATGATATATGATAGAGTCACACTGTGTATATATATCATTATACTATGCATGGCAAACAAATTTAATGATATATGACTGATTTCGCTTACATCATGAGGGTTTATAATCTAAAATCAGCACACTTGCTAATCAAGTTTTTGAGAAGTGATTTACAACTTATTAAGTATAGTAGTTATTTAAAAAACACGGTAATTTTATTCACTACACTAAATATAGTACGTGTGACTAAATCCTCTGAATGTGATCTTTAGATTAAACAACGGTAGACAATATGCTTCATGGATTGTAAAAATACCAATCCGTCTAGGCTAGGGCGGAATATCAAGAGAATCAAGCGAACAGATTCTAAAGAACATGCAACATCTACCTTGTATCTTCTAAAAGCTAAGTATAAACGTTTAGTAGCCGAAAACCAGCGTTTAAAGAGAGAGATTGCTGACCTGGAGGGACGTGGAATATCAACAAATTTGACACCTCTAATGCAGGTAATTTTATAATTTTTCTCATGAATTGTCAGGTAATACATACCCGGTATTTCACGATTGATTGAGGTTAGGTCAATCTAATTTATGTATACTTCTTCAATATTTTCGATTATCCCGGAGGTCTATACCAACTTTTTTATTTTAATTATATTTCTTATTCAATTTGTAGTACTTTTTCTTTATAATATCTTTGTTGGATAAAGGAAAATCATCAAGTTTTGACAGAAGATAATATTCATTTTTTCACCTACATCAAGTTGTGTGTTTTTGACGTCCTCTGGCTGATGATGGGATCTAAGACATATGTCCTTTCGAGAATTGAATAAACAATTTGTGTATTTAATAACTTTGAAATATTCGAAAAACTCTGAGAAACTAAAAGGGGATCTCTATTTTGCAGTCACTACATGATTACAATGATATGAAAGATGTAACGCAAGAAGTGTTAGGATATTTGGCTAATACACAGAACGTAACTATTGTGGAGTTACATAAACGTTACGGATTACCATTGGAATAAATTTTTAGGTAAGTTAATGTGTTTTTTTAATAATCAATATTTAATGTGTGTCTCAAAGCATTTTGCAATGGTGTAGTTTGTAATCTTATTGGTTAAAAATGGTCCACTTATGTTTAACTGTATTATTCAGCCGTCATCTTTACCTTCTATTGAAGTTCCAATTAATATTTGCTCCAAGTGAGATAAAAAAGTAAATAAACAAACACATCTAATAAATATGCATTATTTTTCAAATAACTTATTACGTAGTTACTATCGTACTAACAGAATTTATTGTATCACTTTGTCATATGAATAATCATGATTTATGACCAAAAACAATTATAACATAGATGTTATGGTATCCAATTGACTTTTGATAGCGGAATTTTATTATAAAATCAGCAAGCTCTAATTGATAAGTTGATCATTTTAATTTAGTGTCAAAATAATATAGTTATATGGCTCAACATTATTAAAAGTGGTTTAATTTTTGATTTATGTATTGTAGTGCTTGGTCGCTGTCTTCGGTAAACTCCAACTCAAGGACGTGACAACTGTTGGGTCCAACACAATCGGACAAAGCCTTAGGTATTTTCTAAATAAAAATTTCGATTAAAGTTGTTTGTCGAATAAATAAATTTAACAGGGTTTTAATATAAGGTATGATAATGATTATGTTAATTTCCCGTTATACGATAGACAATAATATTATATGAGAATGATCTCCATCTATAACTCTTTACAATTAAGTACATTTTTCTTCTTGCTAGTATGTGGGAAGCAATCGATTATAAAATTAATTTTGCCACTATATAGTAATTTTCCATACAAACACAAAACATTTCCAGTTTCTCTTTAACGCATTTGGTAAAAATAATAATAAATATATACAATTCATTATTGGCGCATAGTTTTCCATCTTAAATATTAATATTGCGAAATAGATCCTCCAAAAGCCAAACTGTAAGTCTGAACTGATGTTCGTTAGCGTTAGTTTCTTGATATACCTATAGCGTGTTCCACAGACGCCACGGAATTCTATGGCCAAACTGTACACAATTTTCAATTCCCAATGCAAGAACATTATGTAGGTTTACTAAGACCACATTTTAAAAAGTTAAAATATACAGGGTGCTTCACAAAAAAAGATTAGCATATCAAAGTTTTGGTTTTTAATTAGAATGTCCTGTATTTTATTGCATTTTTGGATTGCGCATAAAAAATAAGACCTTTTATTAAGGTTCCCTATACCTAAATGCAAGGGTTGAGAAAAATATTAATTGTCATGAAATTAAACTGACTTTGCTTTTAAATAATTCATTAGTGTGTTAGTTCATATACCAATTTATTGATGAAATGTACTTTAGTGGTTGTTTTCATGCATTTTCAATTGGTTGAGCTTAATATTGAAACTTTAATTTGACTCATATCTTAAATGAGCCACACTGTATTTTTTTCCTCTTATCATGTAGCTGATTTTGTTGCTTTTCAAACCCTGTTAAGGTGTCTTAACCTAAATTTCAAAGTTTTGACGTTATTCAGAATTCATTTTATTTTGTCGTCAGAATGAAATTGACTGTATATTTTAAAATGTGGTCTTAGTAAACCTACATAATGTTCCTGCATTAGAAATTAAAAATTGTTAACAGTTTGGCAATAAAATTCATTGGCGTCTGTGGTGACTCACTACTGTTATCCTCACTATTTCACGTTGTCTTGCGGTTTTCCGCAACTGAAGAGACAAATCGAAGTCGAAACAACGAGTATCCTCTAAACCTGAGCAAAATGGGAAAGATATCCCTCCCGATTAAGGCTAGCGACCTTCCTATTTACGAATCTTTATGAGAGTTGGGCACTCTGATATGGCTATTGTGAGATAGCTGTAACCTAGTCAGTAGGAGCCTTGCACGATGTGCAAGAACTCGAACCAACATTATATATTAGGATAGAATTATAACTTTTAGGTGAAGCATAATTTTGTTAGAATTTTTATACTTAATTAACCTGCATCAGATTTTTTTGTTAACATTTTTCTTTCGTCTGAGTACGTAATTAAAAAGGAACGAAACTTGCAATATAATAATATTGTTGTCATTTCGCTTTGTGTGTAGTGCCATAAAATCAATTGTTTTTTATTTTTAATAATTGTACCAATATTATAAAAGGCTTTATTAAATACAGTTACATATACATTTTTAAAGATTTTATCAATTCACAGATCATTAATTTTTATTCTGACATTAAGCTTTTTATACAATTCACATTTTATTATTCCAAAGCAACAAAATATACTACTACTTATTATGAATGTATGCATTTATTTATTCATTTTAATATGTTGTACTTGTTTAGTGCAGAATGGTTATTAATTTTTAAAATATAATAATAAACATCATAACATTATTTAAATTCTAATTAAATCAATTATCGACTAAAATCACCACATTTAAAACATTTACAATCTGCTGGTTCACGTAATTTCACATCCATTGAATTGGACCCTTCGTTTGTTAGTCGAACACCGTCGGGTGAGTAACAGTGAGTAAGAGTTATCACTTTTTCTCTAATGAAACTCTCTCGGCAACAGTAACATTCCTGCAAAGTTGAATATTAACCATTAAACATTTTTTGAATACTGGTACTATTGATCGAGCTGCAAGCGAGCAACTGATTATTTAGAAAAACTTTTAATCCTAGACAAGTATAATATGCGCACTATGAGAAAAAAAATACAGAAAAGGTGGTAATTTAAATAACACCAACTCATTATTTTCTTATATCTAAAAATTTACGCCTTTATTACTTAAGCTCATCGTTGACATTAAAAAATCGTTTAAATCATGTCATTAGATACTTATTTTATTTAGTTAACCGCTGAACTGCTTGGGTTAATTATTATTATAGTAGGGACAAGTCAAAGTTAGTTTGTATAGAGCATGTAAATACTTGTTAACAATGAAGATCTTTATAAAAGGTTAAGATGTCTTCACAAAATACTATTTTGTGGAGCGGACGTGTTTAATTTTCGGATATATCTCGCTTCTCTTCTTAATGGATTATTTCAGAAAATAATAACAAAAGCTGTAACAAAAAAAATTAAACATTTCACCTTTAAAAATCCAGTTGGTGTTATTACAGATGGTTGCACCTGTGATTTACAGGAACCTTCACATTTATTTACTGAAATATCTCCACTGCATGTTCTTTGAAGTCGCCCAAGTTCATTAAATTCCTCTAAAAATTAACAACAATTTAGCAAAATTATTCAATTTATTTACTATAACTTCATTTCACTATGGACAATAATTAGCTTGTGCCCATTTAGACTTGAATCTTGTTGAATTGAAATTTCAATGTCTCAAGTAGGTACACACGAGTGTAAATACTAAACTAAACTAAAAAATGTGGCTGTAACATTCTGTAGGTTCTCATTACTAAAAATGTGCAAATATATAATTCACAGCCAACAATAGTTGAAAGTATTTTAAAACTACACTGGCTTTAATATAAAACACATTATATTTTAAAGGAAGTAGCTAGTACAATATCATAATTAAAAGTTGACGCGGTTTTTATTTTTTTAAATACAAATATTTTCAATGGAACTCGGAACGATATCTGTGGAAACTATTGACAGAAAACATAGTTTTAATTAATAATTTTAAGACAAAAATAGCTTTTTAATAATATATTTTAAGTATAATTTGAGATAGTTGCATTATTTTAATTGTTGTGTAAATTAAGGAAAATTGCGATAACCAATAAAAAGAATCGCTGATAATAATAATTAGATTTGTTAAATATTTTTATCTTGTATGAAAATCGTACCTTTTGTTAAATGAATTTCTGATGGCAGTGTTTCACAAGTTTCTTCGGACATATCGTTTAAACAATATACAATGTTGGTTACGAACAAAACATAAAGTAAAATTTTGTCCAACATAACTGCAGCCTGCTGCTAAAGAACGACTGAGAGCATCGCTCCCTCAGTTATAGCTTTTATAACTATGTGTAACGTACCCCCTGTTGGAAAAAGCTGCATGATATACTAGCATCTTTTTTTTTTCCATTTAATACATTTTAGTAGAAATAATAATGTAAGAATCATATCGTTAGATAGCTATTTTATAATGTTCTTAGGCTAATGGATTTGCGAGACCATCCTAATTAGCACTAATTTAATATATTTTAGTTTCGATCATTAGTATTGTTTATTGTTATGATTTTTAGTTGAGCACTATAACTAACACTTATAATAGCCTGTCACACGCTGTGAAGAACAAGCGAAATATTTTAGGTGTAGAGGTTTTTAGTAGCCATTATATTTAGTTCAAAGTAATGATTTTTATTTTTATAGGCACCACACAGAGTTCTATGTTAATCTCAGACACAATGTCGGACACATCTGAGGAGTCTGTCAAAGATCGAAATAGTGATAAAGAGGATAATAGTGTGTGTCGGGATTTTTTTCGTGGTATTTGTGATAGAAAGTTTTGTAAATATAAGCATGATTTTGAGAATAAAACGTTGAACTTCTGTCATGATTATCAGAATAATGTTTGTCCCAGGACTCATTGCAAGTAAGTAATAAGAACTTGTTAAATTATTTATCGTTGGACTTTGTAGTATATTTGGAGTAACATTATAAAAAATAATTTGGATATTAGTCCTTCTAACTTTTTAAAGTTATGGTTTCAATAAATAATTCCGACACCGTTCTATAAAAAAGTAGTTGAGAGTTGTGGCTACCAAAAAATTACATATTTTTGAATATAACTAACTTGTAGATTTATTCATTGTTCCCCCGAGGAGGTGGAAGAATACAAGCAAACGGGAGAAATGTCAAGTCAAATTTTGGCAGAAGCAACACGTAAAAATCAACTATTTGGTACCCAACCAATATGTAGTCAGTTCAAAAAGGGTCAGTGCAAACGAACACACTGTAAGTTTCGCCATCTGACCAGAATTCAGGAAGAAGCTGAAATAATGGAATTAATACAAAATCATACTCAAAGGAAACAAATGATTGGAGAATCCATAACTGCCAGTGTTGGAATGCCATGTAATGGTAAAATTAACTTCTTATACTAGTTTCAATATTTTAGTCTTAAAACTTCTAAAAGAATCTTGTCTCCAATTTTCACAAGCTAACATTTAAAAAGTTTTGTGGTTATAAATTATATAATTAACATTAATTCCAACAGTAGTTGTTGTCTGAAAATATTTCTGTCAAGTCGTTAGGAGGTGTTAAAACTTATTGAGAAGCGACCTTGCACAGTTGTTTGCAAAGACAGAAAATTGGCGCTTAGTTTCAAGATTATAACTCAAGAAGTTCTGATCATCAAGTGTCAGTACCAACATTTTCACTCGTGATAATTTTAAACATCAATCGTCGACGTTTTTCATCTTTGTAACGCTTATTGTACCACTCAAAAACATGCGAATTTGATACATATTCATTACCGTACACTTTTAGTAAAAGATGAATTGTACATGAAGATTCTATCATTTTTCCGGCAACAGCTATTGCTACGGTCAGAATTATTTGGAATCTCCTCTGAAGAAGCATCAGTCTTGTTATTTTATAGCAGCAACGTTAGATGTTTTGCCGAGTGTCTACTCAGACTCTCAATTAATAGTAATAATAAAGCCTTTATTTTTAAATGGGCGAAGTGTAGCCAAAGGCCAATCATACTTAACCCATTACACAAAGTAAACAATACAAAAGAAAAGGAGAAAATAAACAAAATAAAACAATACAAAGTAAACTGCAAATAATTCAAAATAATACAGGGTGAACTATCACTCAGTACAAAAATTTTAACTGGAGGTAGAGAAAAATACGATTTAACAGGCCTTTCAAAAAATTTCCAACATTTTTATTAAGGCTGAAAATAATTTTTTTGTAAATCATATTAAACGCCCTTTTTACGACGCCTATGGTAGGTGATTATGCCACATCAGCCAATCTGATCTGAGAAATTTGTGAGGAATTTCTGACACTTGCGAACGTGGTATACACATGCAAAGCGCATGCGGAGGTCAAGGATTAAAAGTAGCATAATATGGCTAGATGCTCGATACACAATACACATTGAGTTTGAATAAGATATTTTAACTCAAAATAAAAAGCATAATATGTGTGTTATAAACTTGGCAACACGTTAGGCTGCTGGTTAACAGATGATTAACGTCGAATTTCGTTATTAAGCTTGGGAGGTTATAGGTTATTAAGCTTTGATATTTTATTATGTTTGTGTTTACATTTTCTTTCCAACGAACGATTTAAGTAAATTAAACCGGCATTTTACATTTTAGTGTGTTTTCGGTAATCTTTAGTTAGTGTTTGTGTGTTCAAAATGCGAAAATATTGTTTTAGAAGTTTGCAAAAACGAAGAAATTATCTACAATTTGGAGTATTCCAGATTGATTGTTATTGATCAAGTATTACTTATAAGACAAAGCCAGGGCCGCTACAGCTGGCTATCACAGTTTAATATTTCGTTAAATTTAAAATAAACCGGCATCAGCGAATATTAACAAACTGTGCCGGCATGTAGTGTGCTTTTGGAAATATGTTGTGTTTTTAGTGTATTCAATAAGTATGCCAAAATATCGTTTTAGGAGTTTGTTGTTTGCAAAAACGAAGAATTAGTGTATAATTCTGCAGTAGTAAAGATGGATTTATTTATCAGGTATTATAATAATTATTATTTACAAAAATGTTCATTTTCACCTCTCTACAATTGGCAACGCCGCGGAATTTATGTCTACAGCTGATCGTAGGTTGAATGCCATCGTCAAAAATAATTCTCATAGGCGCCGATTTATCAGGGAAAAACGTGCATTTGCCCCATTTTGTAAACATCGAATAAAAATCCCGAAACAATTTTTTTATAGATTTTCATGCTTTCCTGAGCATGTGGTTAAAATTTTTGTACTAAGTGATAGTTCACCCTGTATAAACATCTGAAAATAAAAATAAAATAACAATGCAATAATAAATCTCATTAACATGAAAGTAAATGTTCCTTTAACCAGTTCTTAAACTTATAGGGTGTTACATTCAGTAAATCTAGAATCAATTATCAAACTATCAACCCACTTTGTTTCAATTTATCAAGTTTTCTTGGGTATTGGGACTAAATGACACTCAGTAATACTGAATTTTAAATTATATTGCAACGTTTTGTGCAATATGTGCACATCATCAGGATAAAAAACATAAAACCTCAATAAACTAAAAGTTGTATAAATAAAAATAAACATTCAACAAAAGGACGATGACCAAACAGACTAACATAACATTTTAAAAATCTAATACCTACCATAGAAAATCTGGTCAAATTCCCTAAAAATATTTTTAACATTGTTTGCGAACCTATAACAGCTAAATAAAACAAAATATAATGAAATTAATATCTACAATGTGGATGAGAGATGGGAACTCTCTCACCAATCTGATTATAAAAAAGTAAGTAGATAAAATAGATATTTTAAAACGAAAGTAACTCATAGGCGTATGTCAACTATTTTGTTATGTTTTAATTAAGTTAGTGTAAATGACACTCAAACCGTTAATGTCTCTCAGATTATTAATGGCATCAGGCTCCTTATTAATGTACACCATTTGCTTGAAGAGTCTCGATCTTTCTTTGTTTTGAATGCCCAATATTACATAGTGTTCATTATTTTTAGGGAATTTGACCAGATTTTCTATGGTAGGTATTAGACTCTGTGTCACTGTAATCTAATTTTTTAAAAATGTTATGTTAGTCTGTTTGGTCATCGTCCTTTTGTTGAATGTTTATTTTTATTTATACAACTTTTAGTTTATGGAGGTTTTATGTTTTTTAGCCTGATAATGTGCACATATTGCACGAAACGTTGCAATATAATTTAAAATTCAGTATTACTGAGTTTCATTTAGTCCCAATACCCAAGAAAACTTGATAAAGTAAATCTAGATATTGTCGATAGTAGTTGAACATTTTTACAGAATTATAAGTGAAACTTCTTAGAAACATGGCTGTCCTATACAGGGGCATTGTGAGCTTATTTTGGTTCCTCAGATGGAGAGTGTGGATCGTCGTGACGAAACACAAGCTTAGTCCTCAAATAAGGTGGTGCAGAAGTGTGAATGACGCGTTTAACACTACACATAAACAGATATTTAAAAATATTACCCATCTACATCCACCGCAATGATCGAAATGAGGGCGTCACGTGATCAAACTTTCTCAGCCAACACACCAGTCGGCAACAAGAGTTCTGAATCTTCTGAACTGTTGCAGAATTCAAAACATCCAAACACGGGTAGTAACATGTGATGTCATAGATACCAATGACTGACAGAGGGTTTTTTTCATTTTTGTTGTCAGGAATTTCCTACAAGCATATAGCAACTTCAACTGAATATAGCATTACTGAGTTACGTAAGACACATGATTTGCAAAACGTAGGCTTTCGTCAAAGTATAGTCCTAGGTTCTTAGCGGACTCGACAAAAGATATTCGAACCTGATTTATCCTTCCTTTTAATACCAAAAACCATAGTTTTCGACTTAGTCGGATTCAGTCATAAGTTGTGAGTGGTTGCATATTCGGAGATGGAGCTCAAGTCGCTATTAATTCTATCAGCAGCAGGCCCGGACTGCTCTGGGTCAAAATGATGATAAAGTTGTGTATCATCTGCAAAGAATTGCGCTTCGCAATGCTTAACAACATCAGGCAAATCAAACGTATATAATGGAAACAAAAGTGGAGCAAGAACGGAGCCCTGAGGCACTCCCGACTGTACATGCAATAATGAGGACTGAGAATCAACCCCAACCGGATGATGGCGATCACTTAAAAAGGAAGCGATAAATTCTGACGCTATTGAATCAAACCCTACATTTCGCAACCAGCAATCTATGATTAATTGTATCAAATGCTTTGGTAAAATCTAATAACACCAAGACACTCACTCGTCCACGGTCGTATGCACGAATTAAATTGTCGGTAAGGTTGCGGTGCCATAACCAGCTCGGAACCCCGACTGATGTATAGGAACAAGCTCAACCGATAGGAAATACATATCAATCTGCCGGTAGACTAGCTTCTCCAATACCTTGGAGAGGACCGACAATAAACTTATGGGTCGTAGATCGGTAAAAGAGGCCCCATTTTCTGCTTCCCTATACAAATTTCAGTTTTGCATCACATAGATGGATAAATGTCGCACGCGTATGGCGTAATTGTCGATTTTCTGCCAAGAGGATAAGACAAATTCAAAAACCAAATATATTTTTTACAGGGCTCTAACGATAATTATAATAAGATAATTTATTTGCAAAAAAAATATTCGTTGATAGTATTTACAAGTCAGATTCATGTAAACTATTTTGAAAAAAAAAATTACACGTTTGTAAATAATTATTAATGATTATCTGAATCATGTAGCATTTTCTTTAATGTGTAATACTTGAAGTCTATAGTATAATTAAATTTTTTCTCTGATATAGGTTTTCATAGACGTAACGGCGTGAGTTACGAGGAATATCAAGATATTGGTCCACCTTTTCCAAAAAGACGATTCTTGGGTGAGCCTGAGTCAGATATATTAGCTAACTCTGATATGCAAAATTTCGATGGTTCAAGATATATTTTTAAAGGATATTGTGCTGGAAACCCCCCACCTGCTGTTTTGAGCATGGCCGATGCAAGGTTAGCATAATAGTTTAATGATATTGCCATTTTGGTCAAAGAATAGACGTAATAATATATGTATCAGTTATAAATTAATATTGCTTGTATAGGTAAACACCTATACAAGCAATTTTAAAACTAGTGCAATGATTTTAAATGACAATTAAATTTAAAGGGAACAAAGATAGATTTAAATTGAAAAAGTGACGGAAAATTAAGTGATTTTTAATTTAAAGACAGACACTTATCCAAAAGCAGGATTTGAGACTGTCTATGTAGTTTGGGGAATTTTCAGCAGTAATATTGTGTTATTCTTTTGTTTAGAACAATGATGATGGAGGAAGAAAACCATCTTCTGCATAAACAGATTGCCCAATTAAAACGACAGGTAATAGTTATATTTGTTGTATGAAATGTCAGTTTTATTTTTATTTGTACCGTTTTAAATTTATTGATTTATTTTAGGTATCAGATCTAACAGCCACAAATGAATTTCTTCTCGATCAAAATGCTAATTTACGCATGTGCGGCAAACGAAATGGTACAGTGAATATGCCAGCTGTTACAATAACTAATACTAATACACCTCAACAAGTAATCAGAACGGTAACTGCAGCCAGTGTTGCGACAGTACCAGTATCATTGGCAACAGTGTCTACTTGTAACGCTGTATCAGGAAATCCGGTGTCGATAGCTGGTTGTCCAACAGTTAGTATTGCGTCGCCAGCCCAAATGTTGGCACCCAACCAACAGATATTAGGTAAGTAATGCGTAAATATAGAATATTCTTATTTCTTGGAGTATTTTAACATATAAATTTTGATTCAACAATTAAGTACCAAAATAGTGATATATTAATGTTTTTCAGTAACAACAAATCCAGCCCAACAATTAGCCCTTGCGACATCTTCCCAATTAACTTCCCAAGCCCAACATATGGCCAATCAACAATTAGCATTAGCCGCTAGTGCTCCTCAACAGCAACAGCTGACGTTAACCAACAATGCCCAACAGTTAAATCAACAATTAACGTCACAAGCTCAGCAATTGGCTAACCAACAGCTCACGTCGCAAGCCCAACAGTTGGCAAATCAACAACTCACGTCGCAAGCTCAACAGTTGGCAAATCAACAACTCACGTCGCAAGCTCATCAATTGGCCAATCAACAGCTCACATCGCAAGCTCAACAGTTAGCTTTGGCAAATACAAATCAACAACTGACTTCACAAACCCAACAATTAGTAGTGGCAAATACCACACAACAGTTGACTTCTCAAGCTCAGCAACTTGCGCTTGCTAATACGCCTCAACAATTGGCTGTCGCTAATATGCCTCAGCAGTTGGCATTGGCTAGCACGACTCAACAGCAGCTTACAACGCAAGCGCAACAGTTAGCTTTGGCCAGTACCAGTCAGCAGTTGTTGGCACAGCAGAATCAACAAATGGAACTTCATAGATCTGCGATTAATACATCTCAGACGCTTGCGATGTCGAATGCATCTCAGCCGATGGTGTCGTATCCGATTATGACACAACAGCACGCGATGACACATTAGCATAAAATTGTGTTTAATGTTCAGCTTGATGGAATTATGGAAAAAGACCACTTAAAGTGAAGTAAGACTAGAATGAATGGAGAATAGAACATTTAAATTAGTCTTCAAACAGTTAGCTTAAACATAAATGAAAGAATAACTGTTTAATGGTTATAATTCAGTAGGTTGATTGTTAAACTCAAGTCTAGTAATTATGCCAAAGTGATCAGTGTACTGTGGTGAAAATGTGCTCGACATCGAATTTTGTGTAGAATAAAATGTAAGAGAACTTAGTAGAGGTAAGGGGGTGTGAAGTTTTGCACGTAAATTGCCATTTTTATCATTTGGTTAAGTGGTAAAACGTGTAATGCGGGGTTGGAGATACATTATGCTGTAATTAAATTTATGATTTATAAATTCAAAGAAGCTGTATGGAGACTGATTAAATACAAAGCAAAAATAGTTCAAAATTTGATTAGTGATAGTTATTTAATCCGGAATTAAACACTAAAGGTGAAGTGTAACAGTGTGTTTTGAATAACATTTTAGAGACTGGAAGTATAATAGGATATCACCTGTTTTCCATGGATATTAATTTATTTTAGTTTGGAGATTGTATTTATGTGACGTAATTCTAAGTCAGGTATAGCGGAGTACGGTCAATGTAGGCAAGGGAAGTATTAATCCCCGACAATTAAATACGAAAAATTTAAGTATTATTGGTTGAAGAAAATTTGGCATAATTATGTTGCAGAGAAGCATCGCCTTCAATAAAAGTTACATTCACTGCAGGTCCGTCATGTAATTTACCACACGCGGTCAAACATATTCTACGGTAGCTTCGCGGCAGGCGATTCGTGTGGTGTTTGGTTATAAGAAATGTAGATTGGGAGTTGTGTAATATTTTTTTCTACGACTGTCTTTAAATGCCTTCATTATATTATGTTCAATCATAATTTGAAAATGCTGTTTTTCATTTCCCACTAGTTGCTGGTTTATACCATCCCGGTTAATGCTCATTACATGATCGTTGCATAATATTATAATACTATTATAGTGGAGGCCATTATATTAAACAATGGTAGGCCTAAGCTATCTTATCACGAAAATTAATCCTAAACCAATTTTGGGCTTTAAAATATGCTTCCCTTGTCACAAATTTCACCACATTGATCATGTTATACAGATATTGATCATGTTATACAGATATCGAAATTTTATTTATTTTTTTGAAATAGGGATTGAGTGTCTCATGTTACTCAGAAAATAGTACTACTTAAAATGTTTTCAATGTTGCATTGAAATAAGAGTGTTAATACACTGATTTTTATAACATTAATTTAATTTCGCTACCTGTAAGTTTTGAGGAATGAATAGTTTATTTAGTGTAGATGTAAATATATAAATTGAATTTTAAGATCGCAAAAGACATTTTTATTTCACTTATAAACCTGTTTTACCAGCTGTAGTAAAACCACAGATCTAGAAACTCGAGAGATATGTTGTTTTTTTATAGTTTTTGCACAAAAAAACACTCAAAATTCCTCAAAATCACCAACTAAAAGCAAATAAACACGATATATCTTGGATATATCGTTTTATTATACACAAAAATTAGTACCATCACCTAAGTTATATTTTGCTTTAATACGGTAAAAAATGTCCGTATCAAAATAATGTATTTTAAAACAATGCGGGAATCACAGCGGAAGTTTGGCATTATCGATATCTGCAAATAATGATGTTTGATCGCTTGAAAATGTAAACAGTTTTATCTCCCCCTTTTCTAGATCTTTGAGTAAAACATGTTTTTGTTCCCAAGCATGCTCACATGGTTAGCCAAATGTGTGTCCAGATTTGAATATGAAGTGAAGTTGATGTGGTAAAACCTATTTTATAAGGTCCTACTCATTGATTATACCATTTAAAATTCTTCGGAGCATGATGTTAGTTTGGGAACATATTTATACATCAGGAGAATTAAAATTTGTTTGGTTATGAATTGTTGAAAGTTTTTAATTGGTAGCCATAGGCAGGCGCGTACTGTGACAATTCCGGAGCCCGGGAAATACCCTTGCAAGGCCCCCCACGTCTTAAATTCGCTAAGAAGCTAAGTTAATCAGGTCGCGCATCTGAATGCATCTCTATCGATAGCACAGTTCGGAAACAATAGATAGTGCTATCGATTCTTTCGTATCCCTAGAACAGATCATGGAGCCTTGACCATTTTATGAGGGCCCACCAGCCTGGCCATACGCATAACAAATAATACCGGAAATTGATGAATCCACGTTGGTGTAGGTAAAAAATCAAGAACCAGACAGCTGTTTGAGATCAGGACATGCGATCTGCTTTATGTAACAGTAGATTGGTCGCTTATGAAAAGAGGATGAAACGTTGGAGCATTATATATACCTACTGTTACTGTCCAGATGTCGCTAGAATTATATTTTATACATTTGGTGCAGTAATTCTTTTACCAAGGAAGCAAAGAGAAATTTCCACCAGCAAAGCAATCCACTTCGTCAAAAAACTTGAATTGTTGGGTAAAATATAAATATGAGCCTATTAAACCATAATTGGGTCACATTTGTTTACTTCTCAAGACAGCCTTTCACCTGAATAGATTAGGTTCAAACATAAAATTATCTTATTGAGACGAAGAAAATCCCCATGTTGGCCAAATTTGCATTAACAATTTGGTCTGGAAGTTGGGCAGGTGAAGCATTTTTCACTGAAGACAGTGCACGCTATCGTAACATGTCAACAAAGATAGATGGCATGAATACAGCGTTCAAGGTTTCACGACTCATAAAACAGTTTGACTCCCAAGGAGTTATTGGAACACAAGAAAACCCATTATAAGTAGTATGTCGGACCTCTAATAGAATTTGGTTCCGACGTGTGAAGTTTTGTTAACGATGCAAAAATATCAATCAATTTTAAATCGAATTTATTTAAGGGAAAAAGCCTGTAATAATTTTAAGGGGTAATTGTGTTGGTTCAAATGTTACATCCTTTTTCTATAATACACCAATTAGTGAAATACGTGATTTTTGTTACAAATAAAAAAAAATACATAATATATATTTATTTTTAACAACAGTATAAACAATACAAGATAATATATTAATGTTATGCTTTAAGCAATTATTACATATTACAAATTAGCCAGAACCAGCAAATAACTTATTTTCAAAGAGCACTACAATACAACAATACTGTATTCATGGCGGAAGTTTTCTTGTGATAACATCAATTACCTGTTGAAAGTAATATTTTTAAATTTTGACTTTGCTTACTCTCCGTTATCGACCGCGCAATCCTAAACCAATGAGGACACAATCAAACAAGAAGAGGCTAGTTTAGATTTATATACTCAACAACTGTATATTTGTATACTTTTAAGACTGAAGATAACCTGTAAATAATTTTATTACCCATTGTGGAAATCAATACATGAAGATGACACTCATTTAAAAATTAACTTTAGTATTACATTGTTCTGAACATAAATTATCTGCCAATATCTTACAATAAATACTCTTATCACAATTCCACGAAATCAATGTATTGGGGATCAATATTTTTTCTTGAGTTCATTAAAACGCCTGGTCAAATCGTCAAAGTCGATGTCATCATTTTTGTCACTTGGAACGTCTGGCAAATTTGCACCGCTATTAGGTACTGACGGCAACTCCGGAAGATCAAAATTGTTGCCATCATTCATTTTTGTCCTTGGCATTGGCTTTGGTTTGTTATCTGAATTCTACGATCAAAATTTTTGATTAGAATAAAATAGGATTACAATCCTAAAGTGAATATCCTAAAAGCCATGAAACGTGCGATTTGCTAAAAATGGTCTTGTGTTTGAAGCTTCTAAACATATAGGTTATTTAGCAAATTTTAGATGAAAACTACAATGTAAGTTCGAACTATGTGGGAAACTAATATTAAATCAAAGTAACTCTTTATTAAAATTTTTGCATGATGATAATGAAATCCTAAATCAAAACTTAAAAGAGGCTGCATATGGTTAAATTATGAATAATATGTGCAAGAGTGAAGTACTTTTATTTTGAAATTCCGATATCCGAAAGTGGGTAAAAATTGAACAACGAAGAGTAACTTGTTTTCTTAAAGCTAAAAACACAAAATTCCCATATTATGGTGGTAAGATTAGTTGGAGGTGCCGTGTAGCTTATGTAGCATCTCAAATTCGAAATATTTCTTTACTATGGAATTATTGAAAAATGACTGCCAGATCTCTTAACACTGTTTGATTAGTTGCTGTTGCGCCATAAGCGAGTCTATTATCTGGCTAAGCTTCCATTTAATTGTTTTTAGGTAAAAATCACTTAAGATATACCTTAGGTGTAGATTATGCAATAATGAACCAGTGCAATTTGGTACAGATTACAAAAATACTAGACTGGATAGAAAAACAATATATGGGCAATAAATACAATAAGCTATTATGCTGCACTGATATCGAAGATCACTACATACATCAGACTGGCCCAGAAGAGAAAATTTATAACCAACAAAGGCGCAAATATAAAGAGAGAGAGGGAAGATACGAGTACTATAATTGACCGCGTTAATTATTAAATCTAAATAAAACTATATTATGCAAACAAATGAGAACAAACATTAGTTGATCTAATATGCTATAAAATTAAAAGCTTCACGCAATACGAGCATACCTCAATATTACCATCTTGCAATGTATCCTCAGAATTATTTATCTAAAATATAATTAGAAATTGTTTAGAAAAGTATAAATACACAGGCTGTTTCAAAACAAATGCAGAAAAATCGGTTGTATCGTCCCAAAACTTTGCCGGCAATATACATTGGGTTGGGTTGTTGGAAATTTTTTGAAAGGCGAGTCTGTGATATCTTATTTTTCTCTACCTCCAGTTAAAATCTTTGTACTGAGTGAGAGTTAACCCTGTTTAATATAAATATGATATAAACTGCGTAACGAAACAGAGTTTTAATAATTATTATTGTATTATTTTTATTAGTTCCAATTTATTTCTTAATAAAAAATTAAGATATAAAAAAAATTTCCAGCTGGATTCGAACCCCGGACCTTCCTCATGCAAAGCGCACGCTCTACCAATGACGACACTGACGCGTATCAAATTACTTTATTATATTATAATAAGAGATAGAGGTTCCAACGACCTAACTGGTGAAAATTTTAAACGCAATATTCTCGAGAACTAGGAAGGTAAATCTAGCGGTTGTGTCCACAGGGCTTAAGCGATTTCAACCAAAAACTAATGGGTTCATCCTAGGACTCCCCCAAACTCATATACCAAAAGGTCAATTGGTTGAAACGTTTAAGCGCTATCGTGGAAGAATACATAAAGACAGACAGACTTCCATCGGGAAATGGGCTTAATCGTCTCAGGGGACTTCAAAATGGTTATATCCTTCTTTACCTCAATTTTTTTTTAGCGCGTTCACAATAATACTTTCCCTATGGGTCGAAAAAGTAAAACGTTATAATTTGAAAATAACGGGTAATTTTCAAGATACATTATAAGGCCGTAATGGCAAAGATGGGGAAAGGAATTGTGAAAATTTGATGGAAATAATTCCTAATTTTTTGTCCTTTTCAAGTGTGAGACCGACCAAATAGATTTTTTTAATGATCTATTAAAAACAACAGTGTAATTTACTTCAACTCTTTCCACGTAATTGAGATTAAATGGCTTATGATAAACGTAATAGTTGCAGAATATTTTAGCTTTATCTCGATTTTTTTTTTCTAGTAACTGTCGTTCGGATTATTAGACCATCTAGTATACCACAGTAAACTGCCATGAAGACGGTACGCAATTTATCCCTCGTTTTTTGCTATCAAAAAAAAACTTTTTTCTGTCACCTGATGAAAATCAACCTTTTATTTTTAACAAGAATTTTTCGCGTGTTTTGAAACACACCAACATACTATTTGTAAAATACACTCACAGACAAGAATATTGCCATATTTTTATTTTTAATTATAAGGATTAATAATTGTTTTCAAAGTTATTTTGACTTACCTAATTTTGTTCTGCAAATCTGTTGCAAAACTTCATTATGTAATTTATTTGACTATAAGCACAAATAAGGGTTGATGGATTTTTTGTTTATGAAATATTTTTGTCTGTGAGTGTATAATAATGTACTATGCAAAATAAAGTGTATGACATGGCGCATTTCCAGTAGACCGTCGCATCAAAAACTTACATTGCTACGTATTTTTTAAGTCATAGGCCATTAAAGAAAACCTAATATTTTTCTAGTCAGTTCATTAATTTACATAGAAGATATTAGTAAAACAAAGTATTTTTTTTCGTAATATATGTAACTATAACTGTTTTCATTACTAGTGGGACTGCGCCATGCTAATCACTTTAAATTTTACCTTTTTTACGTCTGGATAGACCATGCTATAAGTTGGTAAACTACCATGATCCTACAAAGAATAAAATAAAATACATCCACTACAGAAAAATAAAGGCATTCAAGCAACTAAAAATGAAAAAACAAACACCTTCAGATCTTACATGAATAAAATACAAATTATTACTACGTACTGTGTAATCTGTGTTTGATTCTTTCTCATCACCGGGCGGAATGTTGTAAGCAAATGGTGGTGGAGCACTAGCACCCGCCTCAGCACCTTTGTCAGGCTGTAAATTAAAATTAAAAATGTTATTCCAAATACATTTTACAAAAGTAATCAATCTATATCTACGTTTTGCTTGCTAGCGGAACTGATACTTAAATAACAAGATGCTGGTGTTTCACTATACTGCCGAATAGTAAAAAACATGCCGAATACCGAAGCGACACGACTTGCTGAACTATAAATGTGTAAATAAATTCATGTGACTGATACGCTAAACTTTAAGATTAGACAACTCTAATCTGCATAATCATAAATATAGACTTAATAAATACCAAAACAACTTACTGGGTAACTAAATGCAATTGGATCAAACATATTTGGCAAAGGCGGCGGTTGAGGATAGCCAACAAACCCAGGTGGTTGGGGCATACCACCTCCTCCAAGATTATTTTTGCTGTCTGATAAATCGATCAACATTGCATCTGAACCTTAAAAATATTAATAAATAACAGTAAACTTCGGTAATAGAAGACATTGAACCTTTTTCTTGAGCCATCACTTGGGGATCCGGTTCATACGGAATGTTGAAGGATTTAGCTATTTCAATAACGTATTTTTCTACCAATAATTTTGGAGGATTTTGAATTGAAAGTTTGTGCTTTAATTTCTGACTTATAGTGTCAATAGATTCTATTCTGCATGCTTCAGCGTAACTAGGGCCATATTTTGCAGCTAACAGGTCACATATAACTTTCAACTCCTGCAAATAATATAATGGTTAATCATAAAAAAGCAATATACATACCTGGTACTCTGGTACCTACCTGTACGTCAGATTGTAATCTGGGAGCGACCCAAATAAGGCTAGAAACTGCTTCTGCGATACCTTCATCTAGTTCTTTCATGTTAGATATTAAACCAAATCGCGCTAATAATAGGTCACAATACATTTCTACAATTTCCAAAGCTTCCACTAAGTAATCCTCCCTAGCAATTTGCATAAATTTAATTGCAACTAAAACTTGATATTACTTAGGTAGGTACTTACCGAATAATATACTCAACTCTGATTTTTGCTCTTTCGGCTTTTCCAGCTGCAATGTAATCTGCAATTTCACGCCTAGATTTTTCAGTAAGTTCAGTTTTTTTCTTCTCGAGTAGTTTCAATCTTGTAATTGCTAGCCGCAAATTTGTCTTTAATTTTGTGTAATTAGGACTACTTGAAAACATGTTAGATGCAAAATAATAAAAAACAAGAATTTCTAAAACGAAAATATAAAATTGTGTAAATCTAACACAAAATATTTATATAAATTTAATGATGATTCATAATCTTTATGTACTCTAAAAATAAATTCTGACAATTTAAAATGTTATGTTTTTATTAGGTATTTGAACTTGTGAATATCGTTTATCACTCACAGTCTCACATCAGTTGAACTCTTTGTTGAAATTCTATTCCCTTATCACTTGTCAAAGGTTGAAATAGACAAAACGATTGTCTTTACAATGACTGACAACTCCTCAACTCCATTGTCTTTATACAAAAAGACAATGACATTGCTTTATAAACCTTACAAAGACAATGACAATATTCTATGAATGACAACACAAAATTATTTAAAATGAGAACTTCGCCCATTAATCCACAATATCAGCTATTTTCCCCTCATCTGTATAAACGGACGGTCTTTTTAAGTTATTTATTGGGAGTTAAGTGAGATCAGTGTTGTTCGCATGCTTTTTTTTTTCGTACTAGATGGCGCGTCAATTTCGTACTAGATTTACAATTGTCGTAGTACTAGATTTACAATTTCCTTAAATCTAAAAATCTTAAAATTGTAACCTTGCTTGTTTAATGTAATGAATCACTTTTTCTAAAAAAAAAAAAAAAAAAAAAAAAACCCGTTTGATGAATTATTTGTTAGGTTAAATGAGATCTTTCTTTCTTTGTTCTCTTATCTGACCTCTTCCTTCCTGATTCAAATGCACACAACAGACAGCTAAAGATGGTTAGATGAGATGACAGATAAGTTTCACTTCGTATCTATTAGCCATTTCGCAGAATATTTGGTTTTCCTTGAGTTAGGGGATAAATATTGATTTGATTAAAAACGTACTAAAATATCGTTCCGGCGTATTAACGTATAAAGTCTCTCAAAACGTACTAAATATAATACGAAAAAGCACCTGGGAACAACACTGAGTGAGATATTAACCTCAAAAAAGTACAGCATTTTGAAGTTCTGTTTAACAGTCAATCAAATTTATAAACACCTTTGTGTCTTCTGAAGTAATCCACCTCTGTGTTATTGCCTCAGAATAATATTTTTCTGAGATACATACATTGTTAGCTGTGCTACTACCTTAAAGTGATCGCACCGAAAGGTGTTTGAACATGTGCGCATATCCCGCCCCTTGTTGTGTTTTTCTTATTATTAGGCGCTATCATTGTCTTTTAAATACAATGGCGCGATCATAGAAGCAAATGTTATTTCTATGGGCGCTATCCTTCTGCAAACTCAGATCAGCTGGGCTAATGTGACATGACCACCACTCACCTCACTTGTTGGTGTAATTTCTCAGTTAACTGTCAATCAAAATTGTAAAATGTGTGTGACGGTGAGGAAGGAGGTGAGTGAAAACATAACCTCAAATTGACGTAAAAATAGTTAAATATTAGCGACTTAGAAAACATCTTTAAACTTTTCTATAATTTATTAATTTAAATTAACTTACGTGCATAATTAGGTAAGTAAAGGCTATAATAAACTTTTGTCCGCTATGCCACGAAATTATTTTTCAATTAAATTTTACAATCACTATTTTATTTAGACCATGCCTAAAGTACGTAGTACCACCGGAGCTCCCCGGAAACAAGGAGTCAACAAATCCAACCATTCTATGAATCCTGAGAGACCAAAAGATGGACTTAAAGGTGTCGCCCATCCTCGTACTAAAGGTACGATTAAAAGGCTACAAATGTATAGAAACTTTAAGGCTAAAAGAGATAAAACTGGAAAAATTCTTACCCCTGCACCTTTTCAGGTAAATTTAGTGTAAATTTTAGTATTGTTATGAATGATATATATACATTATTATAGGACCATTTCAGTAGGTACTTATTATTAGTACTAATAACTGCATCTTTTGTTTAATGTAATTGTTATTCTAACCCTTAACCATTGATTCTGGGCTTCTTTTTTGTTGATCAATCTAAATTTTTTAGGGTTGGCTCCCTTCTGGAACACAAGCAAGAGTTGAACCAAATCAAAAGTGGTTTGGTAATAGTCGTGTAATATCACAAAATGCTCTTCAAAAATTACAAAGTGAATTAGGAGCAGCTGTAAAAAGTTCCTATCATATGGTTATGAAACCCACTACTTTACCTATAACCCTTTTAAACGAGAAAGCGAAGAATTCTCGTGTCCATTTGCTGGATACGGAAAGTTTTGAAAGTGTGTTTGGTAAGAAAAAAAGTAGAAAACGCCCTGTGATAAACGTTAAAGGTTTAGAGGATATGGTAGAAAAAGTAGAACAAAGAGCAGGCGAATATAATAAGGACAATGATTCAAACATTGTTCGAGATGATGGTGGTATTCGTGATATGCCTCGAGATTGGGTTATGGCTGCTGGTCAGTCAAGGAGAATTTGGAATGAGCTTTATAAAGTCGTAGATTGTTCAGATGTACTTTTACAAGTATTAGACGCAAGAGATCCTATGGGAACGCGATCAGCATATTTAGAAAAATATTTAAGAACTGAAAAACCACATAAACACTTGATATTCATTCTAAACAAAGTTGATTTAGTACCCACATGGGTAACACAAAGGTGGGTAGCAATATTAAGTAAAGAGTACCCAACAATTGCATTTCATGCAAGTATTACACATCCATTTGGTAAAGGATCTCTTATCAACTTGCTGAGACAATTTGGTAAGTAATTTATAGTAGGTATTAGGTATTACCTTATAATAATATGTACAATCTTAATCGGTGTGCCTCTGGTTTTGACACAAAATTCTGTCCTAAAGTGTTAACAGATGACCATCAGTTAGTCATATTACGTAGGCTTCAAGTTACAGTATGATCAGGCGGTTATTTATATGTATAAGAGCTTTACTATACTGTTATGTATTTGGCTTCTAGCATTCTTTATGTGATCGTAACGGTATGTACGCGACAATAAGCTGTTTTTAAAATCATTATTTTTTGTCATTTAATTAACGTTCCCGTTATTACTGAGCATGCGCACAAGAAAGACATTAATGACCAAAAAGAATCTTTGAGAATCGTTTTTTCGAATATAATTTAATCACTGTAAAGCATCTATCTTAACTTTACTTTTAATCCGTTGGTCTTTTCTTGTATTTTAATTTTTGACCATATTATAGAATGTAACTTGATTTTATTTATGTATATTTTATTAGTAAAACATTAAAATCCAATAAAAACAATCAAATTACATGCTAATACCTAATATTTAGACAATTAAACCTGACAACTTCGACAGTAGAACGCGACGTTATTAACCCAACGGCAATTGACGTACCAATTTGTCCTGGGACCTATCAAGTTGTCAAACCATGTGCGCATGCCAGTTATGTAAACCCAAATTACGTGACAAAAGATTTCAAAACCTCCCTTATATCTACAAGATGAAACGAACTGCACGTAACAATATCTCTTACGTGGAATGCAACACAACTGCATTCTTTATTTTAAGATATTTTAAAACATGAAACAAGGCCTCCGAGGCTAAAACTCAATTAAAATTTTACAGAGATGCAATGCCTACCTGGCGCCAACTGTTTACTACTAGACCACTAAATCTAGTCATTTCTTTAAAGCTCCCTGTATTAAATTTTAAATATTACAAATAAAAATCGATAAAGTATAATATATTGTGCTTATTAAAGTCATAGAGATGTAATTTGTAGTTTAGTTGGTTAGAAAACCAGGTAGCAAGTCCTGTGTTCGATTCTTAACATGGTAAAAAACATATTTTTTTACTTCACATTAGTCTCCCGCAGCTCTGGCAAGAATATTGAGAATTTAAGTCAAGATCCAGGTCAATATGGGATTAGGAGCTTCCAACGTATCTTAACAACGATCTTGCAAAAGCCCTCCATTAATTTTGGTTCTTACGAACACTGGCAAATTTGGAAACATCTCTGTCGAACGAAGTTATGTAATAAACCTCTATTTGGGAGCATTATAACTTTACACCAAATTGGGATGGGCCGAAACTAGGCCTTTGTAAGACATTCATACAATTCCAGGTTCAGAATTCCCCTATCTGTCACCAAACGTAGTTTAAATGCTTTTAACTTCTGAACTAAAACCTACATTCTGACGACTGGTTTAGATTATAAACATTATTTAATACCGTATGCGTTTATTAAATTTTTAGCGAAGTTGCACATAGACAAGAAGCAAATATCTGTGGGCTTCATTGGTTATCCAAACGTCGGTAAATCATCAGTAATCAACACATTGCGTAGTAAAAAAGTATGTAAAGTTGCTCCGATAGCAGGTGAAACAAAAGTGTGGCAATACATAACACTTATGCGACGTATATATTTAATAGACTGTCCTGGTGTTGTATATCCATCAGCTGAAACTGATACCGAAAAAGTCTTAAAAGGTGTTGTTCGAGTTGAACTAGTTAATAATCCTGAAGATTATATTACTGTTGTATTAGAGAGAGTTAAAAAAGAATATATGGCAAAAACTTATAAAATTGTTGAATGGAACGATTCTGTGGATTTCTTGGAGAAACTGGCACAACGAACGGGAAAGTTATTGAAACAGGTAAATTCATTCAGTTGACGCCAACAGTATTGTAGTTAAACCTAAATTTCCTTTTCCTCGACAAGAGGATCAAAGTCCTCAAAGTATCCCAACTGCCGAATTGTAGATATTATTTCTTTCTTCGTTATACAAAGTAAGGAATGATATTTGAAATTGATTAAGTGTTATTTGATTCTAAACTTTACATTGTTTTTCTAATTATAGGGTGAGCCAGATATTTCTAGTGTAGCCAAAATGGTTTTGAACGATTGGCAACGAGGCAAGTTGCCATTCTTTGTTTGTCCACCAGGTTTTGAAACTCCACTACAACAAGACGAAGTTAAAACTAATGTTGTACAAGACCTTAGACAAATCAAAGTGGGTCTAGACTATGAAGGTGAAGATGTTAAAGATTTGGACCCCATCGAGAATGTGGAAAATGCCGTGAAAGAATATGATGAACGTAGTGAAGTTTCTTCTGAAATTACAGAGGCTTCAAAGACTCAAGATGACTTCAGTGAGACGGATGACGACTCAGACATTAGTGGTTTTTATTCAGATTTGGAGCCTGATACAAGTCGGGAATTTGCAGTTTCAGCTAGTGGTGAATTTGCAGTTGAATCGTTAACGCCGCCTAATAAGAAGAAGAGAACAATAGAGGTAGACAATGGTACAGAGAAAAAACTAACTAGTAAACAGAAACGAGCCCTTGAGAGGTCACAGAAACGTAAGAAAATTGGTAGTAATTTCTATGAGGTTACAAATGTTAAAAATAGGAATAGGAAGAAGAAGAATTAATTATATACATGTTAGTTTGAAGAAATTGATAAAATAAAACGGTTTTATAATAAATAGAGTATATTTTTTACAGTATATAATAAATAATATAATAAGTATAGTAAATGCATCAAAAATTAGGAATATCAGTTTTCAATCAAAAAAATCTCTCTTTAATAATATATAAAAAGAGATATTATTATGACCAATGATTGTAAATGTCTTAAAAGTCGTTATGTATGGTCCTATTGTAAATTATGTAAGTCTTTTTAACCGGTATACAGAGTGAGTCATGCCTATTCATCATTATAACTACATGGCTCGGGCATAAGCCATACAAGTTCATTATGATGACTTATCTCCGGTTGTACGTTTACATTTATGTTACAGAAAGCAGTTGAGACGAATCTGGTAGAGTAGATTCCATTATCCGTTGAATAAGTAATGTGAATTTCAACATGAATTTGTTGTAGCATACTGGTTTATTTCTCCATTTGACTCCCAAGTAGTAGAAAGGAATTCCTAAAATATAAATCAGTACTTTATTACAATGCCATATTTCCCTTGGCTTACAGTTTAGGGATAAGAACATGATATATCATTTGGAAGCAAATTTGATTGTATTTCAGAACATTGTTTTATTTAAGATACACTGCCCAGACAGATAAATAATCCAATTAAAGGGCGGGAAAGATTACAGTATATTCTTAATATCTAACACTAAATTTATTTTCTAAGAAATATATTCCTTATACAAGATAAAGTTGCATTAAAAATATCAATTTTCTCGAACACAGAGTTACAAGTATTGCACATAAATATAAAGGGGAATGCAACAACAAATTAGTACGCGGAACGGGAAAGTTATTATTACGTGTACGTAGATTTGGGACACAAAAAGGAATCAGTATTAAAAACTCTGGACCGGCAAGAAGTCCATTAATAATTTAAAAAGTAAAACTAGAGCGGAATACTCTCTAGATGGGTGTGTCAATATTAGTTATATACTCGTATATGATATACATAGGATTCCGTACAACAGATGCCTATTCCAGTTTAGATCTGACAAATGCGTTTAAATAAACAATGAGTGTCTAATTTGTCACAAACTCTCTCGAATTGCACATAATAAAACCCAGATATATATTATGGTAATGATTAGTAAAGCTCAGTTTACCCATCAAACCGAACCCCTTAATCTTTAAACTCATCACAAGTTTTTAGTGGACTATTATTTATAGAATATGAAAATTTTACAGGGTTTATTTTCCGTGTATAGGAAACACAAAAACATTTATCAATATTCAGATAAAGATTGTTCACACCACTCATACACAACATTTAAATCGTCCTGAAGATGAGAACAATCTTCAGTACTATTAATGATAGAATATACTTTGAAGTCGTCAGCATATATAAAGAGCTATTTGTCAAGCCACCAGAAATATAGTCGATAAAACAATGGTCCAAGGACAGAGCCCTGGGGAACACCAGATGAAACTCTAAAATTTGCAGATCTAAATCCTCGACATTCCACATACTGAAATCGATCATTCAGATCTGATCTCAAAAACAGCAGTATATTATAAGATAACCCACAACGACACATTTTACGCAGTAGAATACCATATTTGAATTATCAATAAAAAGAATATCAACTATTTTGATATGTATATTAATACAAGGTGTGCCATTTGAGAAAATTGACTTTTAGTAGTAGAGTATACTACAGTAATTTGCGACCACCCTGTAAACAAGTGCGTCAATCTCTCAAAATAGTTGATATTCTTAAGATGTTATTGAACTACCTTCCAAGATTCAAGATTAAGTATGTTTACTCAACTGACAAAATGGCGAATATTTTCCGAAGACCTGTTTTGGACCAAAAAATGCAAACTAAATTATTTAATCAAAAACAGTTGAAGTGTCAAACTAAAATACTCCAAAACTGATGGGGAATCCAAAAATATAATAATATATAGGGTGTTCCATTTGAAATAAGAAATTTGATGTCAACTTCCGGTATAACTGGAAGTCGTACAAATATGATAGATTGGGTTGACCTGAGTAATCACTTAAATTTCAAAACAATAGTACCTATGGTTTTCCCAAAACTTCTAAGGTACCATTGACCAGCAATCATCCTGTATAACGTATGTTCTATTACTTACCAGATACTGTAATGGCAATTCCAATAACCGTATTCCATGGTTGTTTCGGTATTGGAAACAAAATGAGGAATATGCAAGCTATCAAGAAGATTATTGGTATGGATGTGTGGATGCGAATAGGTCGTGGTAGATTCGGTTGAGTGTATCTTATTAATATCATACCGGCAACACTTGCTGCTACCGAAAACCATAACATTTGGCCATAGTAGTTGATTAATACGAACACATCGCTGATGAGAAGCATAGCTAATGCCCCCACACACTGTAAGTAAGAATAGGCATATCATATCCACATTTTCTTAGTGGAAGTTTTAGGTGCGCAAAACCTAAACTAAACGGGTAACATCTGTCACTTGTTTCTTTAAAAACTTACCGTGAAAATTAGGCTAGGTATTGGAGTTTTTCGTCTCACATGGATAAACGAAATGAATGCTGGTAAATGGCCTTCCTGCGATCCAGTTAAGAATAGTCTTGAAGCAGTAAATAGGACACCGTTCACACCACCAAATGTTGATAATGCGACAAATACTGGTACAAAAATAGATACCAAACCAGTATAACTTGAGAAAAGTTTTAGTCCAAATGCCTAAGTCAAAAAAAAAGAAAAGTTAAATGAATTGCACGTCAAATTCCAAAAATGTCTCTTAATAGCTACATGTTAAAAGAGTGGACATTCTCATCATTATAGTTGAATAATAATTTTGGAATTTAATGAAAATTAAGTTCAAATTGAAAGTAGTTTCGGATATCATTACTGTTACTGGTAAGTTTTATGAAAGTGTTGTGTAGGAATGTGTAAGAGATACAAATCATGCAGATTTTAAGTACACACTTAAAAATACAAAATATTTAAAAAATATATCAAATCCATAATCAACATTTTAATAAAATTAACAGTTTAAGTACAATTATTGTGTCCAATAAATTGAATCTCTGAGCAGTTCAACAATTTCCGTTATTTGTTATTACATTCCATATATACTTAAAATGTTTACTAAAAACTTTTAATAACCATCGAGATTATAATTATTATAGAGCATGTTTATTATTACACATAAATGTCCACCAATGACATTGAGTCTTAAAATATGTCTAGCAAATTGTGATTCTTCCTTGATAAATAAACCAAATGTTGGTTTTATTTCCAAACTTGGATTTTTTCTTTCATGTTTTACACTAATCTGTTTCGTCATGGAATACATATGCATGTTAACACAGGATCAGAGTATTATTTCTCATTTTTAAATGCTCTGTGTCAATTTAGTGTCGCTACTTCTAGCATTGCGTAATCACAGGACAGACGACCAGGATTATTTTTCAATTCACCTGTTAAACAAATATATGTCCCAAGATAATTCTCTTAAAACCATCCATTTCCGAAATGGCAGCACTAACTATGGCACCAGGAACTATCTTCCGCAATGAATTATCAAACAAGATCTAAGTCAGAACATCGTTTAATCAATAATATTTTATTTCTGTAACACCATAACACCCACATATGGTACGCTTTGTAGCACTTTTTATTATGAAAATCGACTTGTGACAGTTAGTCTTTAATTTGAAATAGTATGCTTTATCAAAAATGAATCGACCTTGTCTTTGGTTCAAAGTTCAGGATCATCCCTTAAACCATCTGCTTATAGATAGATATTGTAAAACTCAAAGTAAACAGATTTGTACACTTTTTGAATTATAAATATCAATAATTGATACAATCTTTTATGATATTCCGATGTTTAACAAAATATTTATTAAAAAGAAAATTACCAGCGCGACAGCTGCGGAACTTTCCATCTCCACTCCAGTCAACACGGCAAAATATGCTACATTTGCTAAAACGTATACAGCAGTTACAGTCGGTAAAGCTATCCAAATAGCCCTTGGCAAATTCCTACAACAAATAATAATTTATTTAATAAAAAATCTGATGTAATTAATGCATGTTAATGCTATTGATTGAAAATTTAGAATCGCGCTGCTTATAACCAGCGCTGAGTACTTAAAATACTTAGGTATTCATAACGTAAAAATTGATATGGTTGGCAGTTTCAGGTCTGAACATTCATTGGCTAAACGACATGTCCTAGGAATAAAATTTCCCCTGGCGTAATTTATCCGGTAATATGTCTCGTGAAACACATGAGTCGCCCTAACAGCTCTGGGAGGAACATGGAGCCCAATCTGTGAGAGCGAGGCAGATGAACGAATGAAATAATTTTGTAAAAAATGATAAGGTCTCTCACGCTCCTACGGGCTCCCAACGTCGTCAATCCCATCTCCTCCATCAGTGCATAATTGTAGACATGGTCAACATGTGGTGGGCGACAGAGCTTAAAATAAATAATTCTCAGGAAACGGTGCCGAATCCTCTCGATATGAGCCACATGACAGGCATAGAAGGGGCTTCGAATCGTAGACGCGTATTCGAGATGAGGTCTGATAAGCGATGTATATAACAATTTAAATGTGTTCACACTGCGAAAGTCTGCCGAGCAACGCCTGACGAAGCCCAACATTTGGAATGAACGCGATGCAGAACGCTGGATGTGATGACCGAAGCTCAAGTTGGCCTCCAAATAAATGCCAGGTCCCTAACCGTGGTCCATGAAGAAGAGGATTTCTAAAACGATTAAAATTGATACAAAAACACTTCAACACGTTTAAATCCATTGCGTTAATCTCGCACCAATGAACCAACAGAGTGATATCCTCCTGCAACTCCTATAACACTTGAGATCATCAGAGCAAACAGCCTGAATTCACTATATTACTATATAGAAAGCATTGCTCTATGTCGTTAATAAATAGGTTGAACAATAGTGGGATCCCTGGGGAACACCCGAAGTGACCTTCACCGGCCGAGAATGAAACTCATTAAGGCGAACAACCTGAGTCCTAGCTGACAGATAGCCCCTCAACCAGAAAAGCAGGGAATCCACCTTCAAGCTTATGAACGAGAAGCCCGTGGTTGACGCGATCAAAAGCCTTAGAAAAGTCGGTATATAATGTATGAACTTTATCATCGCTCTCCAACGCCCGCGACAAGAAGTCCGTAAACTCGAGAAGATTGAGGATCTACAGGGATTTACCGGATTGAAAACCAAATTGCTCATCTATAATAATGGAAAAACCCAAGGCCTCCGTCAGGTCTGTTATCAGAGACATTAATTTTTGCTGCCGGATTTGAAGATTAGAGTAATAAGTAATAGCGAACGAGATAATCTTGTATGTAATCCACTAATTTATAAGTTTTAAGCTATTCTACTATTATTGCTACCTAATTAAAACTTTTTTTAACATTTAAGTAATTCTTCTTCTGGGTAAATCCTGCGTCAAATTTATGCTAGCTAACGTTTATCTGATCATCATGTCAGTACGTTTCGATTTTTCAAAGTACTGATACTTAATATTAAGCTTTTATCATCGCTTTCCAATAAAAGCGTATTGTGATTTTATTAAAATGAAACCACCCACACGTTATTTGCTTTAACTACGTATTTTATTATGTTCTTGACATAAAAGCTTTTCACTGTAATGAATCTTTCTGCATCCCTAGCGAGTGAACACTCAACGATACCGATATAAAATAGAGTCAGCATACTTTCAGACAAACTAGGCCAATTCAGTTAGGTATTAAGCTCTCTTTTATATTACGGATATATAAATGGTTATGACAAGCAAAAAATTGAAAACTGAATAAAACTCTAATTACCTAGTTTTGTATAAAAAGACAATATTTTATTATACCAACAGGGAGGATTCAGTTAGATAAAACTACGAAATTTGGTAAAACTCTCTCTTTATTATTTAGAACTTGAGTCTCATATAATATAAGCATTTGTTTTGTGGAGATAATCATGGGCCAGGAAAACTATTTGTGAAATATCACTAAATCATTATGCATTTGAAACTAAAAGAAGACCAGTTATCGAGTAATACAGTGTGTAAATTGATTTACATAAACAAAAATTTCAGTTTAATTCCAAAAAAACTACTTCTGGAATTCAACTTTGATTTCTGCTTCATATTTGATGATCATGGACTATTTCTAGAACATTTTTCCGGAAGATAAAGTTATTTCAGTTCATAAAAAAAATTAATAGTGTTAGTGATATTTCTCTATATCACTTTTGTCTAAATTATTGATAGAAAAAAAAAAGTTTTTAAATACTTTTTTATAATAGTAAATAATATTATTAATTCTAAAGAAGTAGTCCATATTGAAGTGGAGTAGAATAATATATTCTTGAAATAAAAGTCAACCTCCACTTAATAAATTTAATAGAATTCTCTAAAAATCTTTACATTTACCAAACATGTTTCGCAGCACCAGGCCGCATCATCAGTGATTATTAAAATTACGAAAAGATATTTTATCATTATTGTTACAATTATTTAGTTACTAATTAGGAGAAATGCATTAATCCTGGAAAGAAGGATGCATTTAATATTTTAGTGTATTATAATAAGTATTAAATTTCAAACTCACCATTATATTACGTGAAAAAATTTTCTTCTGATAAATAAATCACATATTCTTATAAATCTATTAAAATTTTTGTTAAAACATTAAAATCTATTGTCAAAAAACTTTGTGTTACTCATAATTTGAGCTCATGATAAAATAGCTTTTCGTAATTTTGATAACCACTGATGATGCGGTCTGGTGCTGCGAAACATGTTTGGTAAATGTAAAAATTTTTGGAGAAATCTATTAAATTTATTAAGTGGAGGTCCACTTTTATTTCAACAAAATATTATTAATGATATTTTCGGTTTAGAGAGTTCTCGCTGCATTATTTCGCTTTTGATATATTGAGGCAGATACAGTGATTCATTCATTCATGCTAGTGGATAATTCTAAAGCTTGTGAATCATAAGCTAATTTAGGTTTTACGATACGCTGGTTTCTCAGACAGTGCTATAAACCAAGTTATTTAAGTAATAGGTTGCATTGTGTTGAAACACGCAATTAAATTTGTGAATTAGATAACGTTGTAACAAAACTCCCAGGGAGGGAAATGCGAGTTAACTTATGTGATTAAAAATGCTCTGATTTGGATGCAGTGTTGATTAAATCGAAACGTGCAAACAATATCTAACACCAAGACTTTCAATCTATTTTATAAAGTTAGATTATTTATATAAATTACCTATGTGGCTGTTAAATATTGTTTTCAGTAAATAATACAAACAAGCTTTATTATTATATTAATTCCCTAAAATAAATCCAGGTATACCTATACAAAAAACATATAGATAGGAGTAGGTAAAGTAAAAGATAGTGAACAACAAATGATGCCAGTGGTGTTGCACTAGGCCAAATTCGGAAGCGGTAAGATATATACAAAATAGGTATATATGTATATATAATATGAACCTGTTACTTTATTTTATTTATTTATTCACGGACAAAGTCCATTTATACAGCATACAATATAATATAACAAATATAATTCCATGTAATACTACACAAATTCAACAATTTTACAAAACCTAAGAAACTTTAAATTACACAATAAGTAGACAATTTAAACATAATTCAAGTTATACTAAAGCTATTCGCAAGACCCACGCCAGGAATAAAAGGAAAACCATGATCGTCAACGCACTAGGCATCGATCGACTTACGCAAAACTGCTGTCACGACGCTCACATTTCAAACGGCGAATAAATTCACCTATAGGCGCAAAGAAATCAACGCTTATGCAAGAATTCGCCATCCTGGTCACTCTAGGGACAAAATTATTTCCTCCGTAATTTGTACGGTGAAATTCCTCATGGAAAAGGTGAGAGTATCTATTGTTCCTAGACGGTACATGAAAATGAATATTGGACAACAAATAAGAAGACGATACCATATTGTTCAAAAGCTTATAAAGTATTAATAGATCTCTGACGACCCTGCGATCACTCAATGTCGTAAGCCCCAGCTCGCTCATCATTGTTCCATAATCGAACACAAAATCGATAGGACGCGGACGACCAAGCTTAAAGTGAACATACCTATGGAAACGCCGCTGAACGCTCTCAACTCGGGCAGAATGGCAACCGTATGACGGGGTCCAAACCGCCGAGGCATACACCAAATGTGGTCTGATGAGCGTCGTGAACAAAATTCTAATAGTATTCACATTACTGAAACCAACCGAGCAACGCTTTATGAAGCCCAACACTTTCAGAGACCTGGAAGTCGAGTGCCTGATGTGATCCACAAAGCTCAAGGAAGTGTCCAGGTAAACTCCCAGATGCTTGACCGAAGATTTGTATTTTAGGACTGAATGGTCGACAAAATATTCATACAAAAGAGGTCTCCTGGTTCGGTTGAAATTTACGCAAAAGCACTTAGAAACATTTAAAGTCATACCATGCAACTCACACCAATGCACAAATCTCACAACATCCTCCTGCAGAAGATGACAATCTGTGGGACCTCCGATACGCCGGTAACACTTCAGGTCGTCGGCGAAGAGCCTGAATTCACTGTGAATGAAACACTGCTTGATATCATTTATAAATATGTTAAACAACAATGGCCCGAGGTGAGAACCCTGGGGAACACCAGAAGAAACCGAAATAGGGTCAGAAAGGAAATCACTGAAACGGACTATCTGAGTTCTGCCAGTCAGGTAGCTCTCCAACCATCTCAACAAAGGTGCCGACATGCCAATACACTCCAGCTTGTGAATAAGGAGCCGGTGATTCACGCAGTCGAAGGCCTTGGAAAAATCGGTGTAGATTGCATGAACCTGGTAACCGCCCTCCAAGGCCCGTGACAAATAATGTGTGTATTCCAGAAGATTAAGCTCAGTAGACCGACCGGACTGGAAACCGAACTGTTCATCAATTATAATCGGCTTAAATATAGTTGTTAGATATCTTGTTATTAAACTCTCGAAAAGCTTAGGAATGGAGTTGAGAATACAAACCGGACGGTAATTTGATACGTCACCTCTGTTACCAGATTTGAAAATAGGGGTGATAAAACTCGACTTCCATGCAACCGGAAAGTGGCCCGAACGAAGAGATAAGTTGAAAATAATTTGAAGGGGTATAGCTAGAGAGAAACGACACTTATTTAGGAACAATGGAGGAATCCCATCCGGACCCGCGGACTTCCTTATATTCATTTTACTGAGCACATCGAAAACCTCCGAGACGGAGACACTGTACTCAGAAACACTCACAAACTCCTCATCAAGGTCATCGACGATCAAATCCACATTCTTATCGTTATAAACCGACTGGAAATATGCCGCAAACAGATCAGCACTCGCCTGACCCCCGTCAACGGAATCATCTCCCCAAGACATACATGAAGGAAACTCGGCAGACCCTCTCTTTGAATTTATGAATCTCCAGAAAGCCCCAATATTTGCAGGTATTTCATCCTCAATACAGGATGTATATGTTACAACGTAGATATCGTGTGAGATACCTCAGGGCTCGGTTCTGATTCCAATGTTCTCTCTATATACGTGAAATATTTGCAAATGCCTTAATATGGGTTCAAATTATGAAAGTGCCGACCATAGACCACTAGGTATCAACCCAAACGAAACTGGATATATTTCTGTTGTAGTTACATTATGTAAGTCCATTTTTATAGTCTATTGATATATACAGGGTGATAGACAAAGAAAAAAGTTTTAAAGTTAAAAACTGTAGAACCGTGAAGTTTGACTTTGAGCTTTGGTTATTGTCTGGACGGGTGACGCTGAAGTAAATTTGTGTAGAATAAAGCCAGGCCCCATGTTCTCCTAATGCGGATTTCCAATATTTCGATGAAATGTGTCTGGGTTTAAATTGAGTGGTTCCCATCTGATAGAATTTTACTTTCAAATGTATAACTACCTGTTTAATTTAAAAATGTATCTACATATATGTGATATTAAAAAAAAAACACATTTGATTACCCCAGTTTGTCGAATATGATCTATTATTAAAATGCATTGTATTTTGAATAAAATTTCAATCAAATTTAAAAAAAAAATCTTAGGTTAAAATTGTGAATGCGACTAACACAATTATGGTTGCTTACTTGTATGGATCTTGTAGTTCTTCCGTAACGAAATTAAGATAATTCCATCCGCCAAAGGCAAAAAGTCCCGAATAGAAGCCAAGTGACAAATCGCTGATTTTCACTTCTCCTTCGAATGCGCCTTGGAAATTTTCAGTATTACCTAAGAAACGATACAATTAATTAGATACAAGTATAAATAATTACTTTTAAAAAGAAGAGGTACTGTTGAAACCAGCCCCTTCCCATAACAGAGACTCAGGCGTTTCATTACGAGCTTTGAAAGTCTATTTGACAGTTAGACAATTCTTCTTAATGAGGAAGTCAATGGCTTTGCTATGAGAAAGTATTTTCGTGCCGTTCAAGTGTACAGAGAAGTGAATGGCCAGAACTACGTATGAGGACTCAGGACTTTGTGACTTATTTATCAACCATATCAGACTATTACTTAGTCTATTAAAAAAAAACTGTTGTTGATAGTAGTTGCTGAAAGACGAAACGTCGGAGGTTAAAGCTAAAGTCAGAATCTTGTAGAGAAATGAGACGTAAACAATTTTCTAATTTAAACCGTATCCCGGAAATAAATAGTTTTAAAACTATTTGACAAAATCTAATTCGGCGTTTTTCACAAATCACCCTGTATCTCAGAAACTAAGAAGAATATGACAACATAGTAAACGGATCCTGAATAGAGACCAAAAAACCTAACTTTTTTCTAATTTAACCGACCTTGTACCTCTTAAGGTTTCTGTGATAGCAATAGTGGTATCACTTGAAACGGACACCCTGTATATACCCAACTAACAATTCGACATTCTTAAAGAACTAATATATTTTATAATTATTTTATTGCCGCTTAGTAAAAACTTTTTTGTTTTTTAAAGGTTCGTTTGGTGATAAAACTGCTGTGTTAAACTTTTCTGTGAGAAAAACTGTTTTAAGAACGTTTTTACAGCAAAATAATAAAATAGTTATAAAATATGATATCGTAACAGTTTTATAAACGTTTATAAAATATTTTTTATAGGACGAATTTGTTCCGAATGATAATTGGTTTTAAAAGCATTTTGTAAAAGTACTAGTCTGGATTAACTTGTTCCTTTAAAAACAATTATAAAATTATTCTGTTAAAGTACGTTTCGTAATAATAAAATAGTTTTTTTATTGTCGTTATTAAGAGCGATTTGTTTGCTGCAGCAAATTTGTGCGCAAATTAATAATTACAAAATTGTTTTTTAGTTATTTTATTAAAAACAATAAAAAGATAAATATGTTGCCAATGCAAATTTTATAAAATTAAAATGCTGTCATAAACATTATACCTAGAACTAATGTATAACATAGTCTTATTTATTTTCAACTGATATTTATTGTTATATCATACACAGGTTTAAAATGTCCAAACGAAAAGCAGTTGTGCATTTAATAGAAAATTAATTACAATATTATAAATTATCAAAGGGAAAACATTAGTGACTATAATAAAGAGTAGCAAACTGTAATGGAATCTAATCAAATTAATGACAATTTATAAGACATCAAATATTTTGAAGACTGATAAATTCTCAGGAGGAATTATTACTAGATGGTGAGCGGGTAGCCGAAATAGAGAATTGGTGATCAATATCATGCTTCAAGCACAAGTGAGCTAGAAAAAAATGCAAAACTAAGAGAAAACATGCGAACATGGGCAGTATCAAATAATGTTCCGCATTTTTCCCAAAAGAAGCTTTTTGCTATACTCAATAAACACATGCCAAATTTTCTACCTCAAGATCCTCGAACTCTCTTAAAGACACTTAACAAACCGTCTTAATAACGGCAGTTATAAGTTATAACATACATAACATAAACAAAGGGCTCAATTTAGGTTATGTTTAAATTACTCCCGTAAAAGCTAATAAGAGAGTAACTATAAACGCATTTTGTTTTATAAGAATCCATCAAAAGCTTTTATAAAACATATGTTAAAGTTTGTTTTGTAAAACTCTGTTTACTATTTTATTATTATTCCAATATTGAGACGATGCGACACACGGCGGCGACTCAGACAAGCATCAAAGTATCAAACACGAATACTTCAAGTAGACAGGACTAGACTTGATTAATTTCTATACATTTTATCTTATATATTTTTTGCAGCACCTTTTAATTAAATTTTGATTTTTTAGAGCATTTATCTCCAAGCTTGTTTTAGTTTGTTTTACTATTAATTTATTTTAAATTAACGGCAAACGATTACTAAATACATAAAACTTCAAGAAAAATACTTGTAATTAGCTTCATTATTCATTATCAAGCTTAGTGAAATATATTTTTTTTACTCCATAACTGGTTTATAAAAAATTCTTCACGTTTACATAAAACATATACATAAGTGTATCATTCTTAACTGTGTCGTACTATACCAACTTATATTTTGGCTAGTATCCATATTATGATAGATATAAAAGAATCATATCATTCTTCTGCTATCAAAGGGGTTTCAGGTAATATTAATTTTATATTACATTTTATTTGCACTTAAAATATTATGAGATTTATGTTTTTTTAATGAATACGCCCCTGTATAAAACAATTCTGCAGTTATCTTGTAATAGCTATCTAAAGAGCATACTCGTCTGGGTTGAGATAATTTTGTTTTATAAGCATCGTATAAGGAAGAAGCCATTTTTGGTTTCTTTAAATTGTTAGCCATGTTGACCAAACTTTTAAAATTAATATTTTTTATAATTTGTAAAATTATCTTAGCTAATAAAGTATACAGAATCAGTCATTACATAATGAAGGATCTCCCAAAAGATTATTTTCAACAATAAGTGACAATAAAAAAATTTTTTTATATAATTTATAAAATCTAAATTCATTAATTTACATAATTCGCGAGGCGCATTAAAATTTTAGTAATAATATACAATATATTTAACAGTAAATTTTGTTTCGCAGCCAAATCTGCTCATGGATGAATTTTATCTGACTTATTTTATTATTCATTATTGGGTAGGTATTATAGCGTTTTATATTATTTTTACCTCCATGATTGTTCAGATTTTATTAATGTGTACCAACAACAATGCATAATAATTATAAAATAATTTTGTGTAAAAAGGTATTTTAAAAAACGTTTATATCCTTTAACAGTTTTATAGTAGTTCTACAAATATGTCGTTTTGTTCTAGTAACAGAGCTATAATAAAACTGTTTTATAACAGTTTTATTTGATTTTTATTAGATATTTATAAACGTTCTAAAAACTATTGTATAATAGCAACAAGCAACATTTATAGAACCGTTAACGAGTCGATTTGTTTTATAAATCTGCGCCTTTTTCGTGTTTATAAGGCGCGTAAGAACGTTGTGAAAATGTTTATAAAACAATGGGTGTTTTATAAAATATATTTTATAAACGTTCTTACAGCAATTAAAAAAGTTAAATTGTTAGTTGGGTATATAGTTACAAGATACAATAGGATCTGGCAACACTGCATTTTCGAACATATTATATTTAAAACATAGTTTCAAGTGTCCTAGGCAGCACGCATCCGCAGTTTCAGACTCATATGACTTTTCAATCTCGAGAAACTTCTATTAGGCCATTTTCTTTGGTGGACCTTGTATATCTCAATTATTATAACATTAACCCAATTAAAGTCGTCCCAATTTTTCCGCTCTCACCATGTTAAACAATTGCTTTAAAGAGTAAGAACACTATAACGGAAATATAAAGAATAAAACGGAAACAAGGCCGGCAAATGAAAATTAAGAAACATTATTTACTGAGAGATAATAACCATAAATAAAGGGATAATATTATTTAATTGTAGCAGACCACAGTTGTTATACAAGATTAATGTTGCTATTTTAACAGCCTAGCAATTTCACTTTTATTTTTATTCGCTAATTCAGTTATTGCCATTTATCCAAGTCATTCATTCGCATTGAAACCTATTTAAATGTTTGTCTATTAAAAACATGTTTAAGCTGCAGAAAAAGTAAATTTAAAGGGAGGAAAAGTTGCATTTTATACTCAAATAAAAATCGCTCGTAAATTCTGTTTCTTATGTGACAGTTTAAGTAGTAGAAACTAATCTAATTAAATACAAAGTATACATACACCACTGATTATTGATTGATTATGAAAAATGATTATTAGTAATTGATTGGCGCAAACCGCGTTTTTTCGGCAATTCTTTTAAACTTTTCTGACAACACTTTTTGTAGCAGTTTTTTGAGAAGAATACACTGATACAATGAGTTTTTATACAGGGTGTTTCCTTTTTTAGATACGGCGTGTAAATTAGTTTTACTTTCCCGCACAGGGACGTATTGTGAACGCGCTAAAAAAAATGAGATAAAGACGGATATAACCATTTTGAGGTTCCCTGAGACGATTAAGACCATTTCCAGATGGAAGTCTGTCTGTCTGTGTGTATATATGTGTGTCTGTTAATAATAATAATAATATTTAATGTGTAACAGGCTTGCGCCCAATTACAAGACAAGTTTTACATTAGCATAAGTTAATAATATATACATATCAAACAAAATATCAAACAAATTTAATATGACAATCAAGTATCCACAGATCTCAAATATTCAGATAGTTTGCATTTGAACAATTATAGTTTACAGCTGAAAAAGTTAACATGTCTGTGCAAGGCGCTCAAACTGTCGCACAATATGCAGGCTCTGGTTACAGGGGCTTTATCTTCATAATTGTACATACACCGATGTCAGGCAGTCAACACTACGGAATCCTGAGGTCGACCTCAAGACAAATCCCAGTGTCTTAAGTGTGGCCTGAGAAATATCTATAATGTGTTGGTTGAATGAAAGTGTAAAATCAACCACAACACCGAGGTCCTTTGTCACCGAGCATCTTTCCAAAGATGTACCGTTAATTTCATAATTATGTTCATGGGGTGCCAGTCCTCTATAAAATGTCATGCACTTGCATTTCGATATTCAAGGGTAAGCAGTTGACAGTGCACCACCGATGAAGGACATTTAAGTCCTCAGGACCGCATATAATTCGAAATAACTTTAAATCATCTGCAAACAGAAGGGAATCACTTGAAATATCCGAGACAATGTCGTTCACGAATATAGGAAAAATCAACGGAGCAACAGCAACAGAGAACCGGCGAGATCTAAAACCGTTATATTGGACGAACTGGCTCCTGTTAGAGAGACAGGAAGCAAAAAAACTCACCAACCTATCACTAAAACCAATCTTGTACATCTTAAAATTTATTATGTTATGATCCAGACGATCAAAAGCCTTTGAAAAGTCGGTATAAATAGTGTCAACCTGTTTGCCCTGACCGAGAGCCGGGATTGTAGTTTGTAGAAATTCCACCAAGTTTGTTACGGTTGAACGCTTGTAGAAGAATCCGTGTTGTTGTATGATGATACGGTTTTTTATTTGGTGAAATATTTTGTCTTGAAGTATCATTTCGAATACTTTTGAAAAGTTAGACAAAATGGAAATCGGGTGATAGTTGATATTACCAACGAAAAATAATTTCGTGGCATAGCAGACAAAATTACTGGTGTTACCTACACAAGGGATTTTGTTTAATTTAGCAGGGCCTGAGTCTAATTCAGTAGAACCAAACCGAGGCATGTGTCGACAAACACTGACGACTTCATTTCGCTCTTATTATGAGCTCGTCAGAGTACCATAGTCGTTGCCCATCTACAATATCGGCCTACATTTAGGCACAGTGAGATATACAACAGTAGATATATGTAAACCGTACCATCTACATACATAGCAATGCATATCCCACCTTACATCAGTGGCGGTTGGTCGGGGTAGGCAAGGTAGGCACCGCCTACCTTTAAAACTTCGCCCTAAATTAAATACTCAATTTATTATTATTGACTCCATAATTAAAAAAAAATAATATTGATTCTTATATTAATTTAATTTATTTCATTTTCTACCTTAAACCTTTAAAACATCCCCTTTAATTCAATAATTATCTGTAGGTATAATATAACTACCGCAAAATAGATTTTCCGCTGGTGCTATAACCCACTACCGAGACTTCGCATTTTTACAGGCAACTGTTATCGTCGCCTACACCGTATACTCGTATACACTGTATACTCATATACTTATGTACATATCAAAAGTTTTGCGCCACCGGTCACCGGGTAATAGTATGCACTACCAAACACGGCCTAAAATACATGTTTTGCTCAAAATTGTTGTACTTTTTCTTGAATATATTTAAATAGATATACAGAAAAGACTGGTGGTGATTGAGAACTTTTATATAATACCTATTGAAATATTATGAGTGCTATTGCGTAGGAACGCGTTTACGGTGAGCTTAGGCACCTACCCCGGCCGCCTTCTATCTATTGTAGATAGGCAAGTATACTATTTGCACGAATTTCGATTTGTACGTTAGGTATTTTTATTTACTGTTTTTGTTTTGTTACATTAACTGTTACTAGGGCGCCCCTTTTTCAGGCTTGCAACTACTGCAATCGTCTGACTATCCATGAGAATATTAATTACTTTAATGCATCACTCAATTCATTTAAGCGTGACCTGCGCGGGTACTTACAAGCTAATGATATTGATATTATTTAGGTAGTTATTTCAGTAGCCATTTTATACCTTTGTTACTTTTATTAGTTTTATTTTCAATCACCTATGTCATTGTATCATAATACATATTTTTGTTTTGTCTTGTGATTGAGTAGTTATACCTGTTAGACAATAAAGAGATTATTATTATTATTACGTTTGAACTATTTGTTCGTTTGTTGTTTAAATACTAGTGTCAAAGATTAATGTACACACATTAATCTTTGCTAGTGTCATTGATTAAAAAGTGTATTTAATAATAATAGTAATAATATTTTGACTAGAACAAGTAAAGATTATTTAGTGGTTGTGCTGCACAACTTGTTGCGGTAGCGATAAGTAGTAATTAGGTAGTAATATTAATGTTTATTCAATACAAACAATTTTGTATTTGATTATGTATTGGATTTCGTAGAGTAGTGAATGGGTCATAAATTTAAAAATAAAAAAAATAAGATTTACCTTACGAAACCCGTAATTTAGCGTGTTCTTTTTTACCTTGATAATTTTCTACTTTTCATCTAAGGCGCTTGACCTTGTAAATCTAAATATTCTGGCTGCGGCGCCATTTTCTTCATGTCCATTTTTTATTTAGTGCCTACCTAATAAAATTACCCACGAGCCGCCACTGCCATACATACCCTAAATTAAACAAAATCCCTTATGTAGGTAACACCAGTAATTTTGTCTGCTATGCCACGAAATTATTTTTCATTTTATTATAGAAATGCATTCTATAGTTTTGCATTATTTCGCATCAACGACGACCGAACGCTTGGTGACCACCGTCCGAAGCGTTGCTGATACCCAAATATTTTGGGTGATGCTAGCAGAAGGATAAATGGTCTCCTGCTAACGTTTTGTGTTTACACTATTTTTATTTTCTATTTCTACGACTGGTGTTACCTATACATTGGATTGTTTCGGCCTCTGTATGGTGGGATATGCATTATTCATGGCCACCTGATTTATCCTCACTTAATCGTAATTTAAAAGCCAAATATATCCCAAAATGTAAAAGTAAAATATATCATATATTATATTTTTAGGAAGGGCATTTAATGCTCTTTCAAATTTGAAGATAATATATATGGTGTCCCATAATAAAAATTCATTGCACCCTTCTCAAAAAACTGCTACAAAAAAGTGTTTTAACAGATCCATTATCTCTTAAAATCCAAAGGTTAGAGAGGTTTAAAACGCCCTCTAGCGCCTAAACTAGAATATATATCAAAACGCGGTTTGCGCCCATCAATTACCAATAAAATTTGAGCATCGAAACTGAGGTCCACTTTTTTATACCTATCTCTTAAAATAAGGGGTGTTCCCATTTAAAAGTGTCCAATTTGGCCCACCCTGTACATGAGAAAGCTTATAGTTACGATGTATTATAATATATACCTCTCCTATACTACTGTTAATGAATCAAATGCACAACCAAAACGATCTTACCTTCAGAAATATGATAAACTCCTGCCAAAATAATTACAACGAGTGCGAGGAGCTTAGCATAGGTGAAGATACTTTGAATTCTCATTGCCCACCGGGTGCTCAAACAATTGATCGCAGTCAGAAGGCCTTAAAAATAGAGCAGATTGTAATAGTATCTTCACAATTTATAACTAAATATTTACTTACATAAACATACTGCCGCCAAAAGTCTGATTGCGTTATCAGGTGGTCTACATTCAGGGAAAAACGGTTTGGCTGCATACTCAGCAAAAGTCAATGCGACAATAGCTTGAGTAGTTGGTCGGATAATCAATATCGCCATCCATAATCGCAAGAATCCAGCCAACGGACCAAAGGCAACGTAAATATATGCATAATCACCCCCAGAACGTGTTATTGACGTTCCTAGCTCAGCATAACACAGAGCACCAAGAGTTGAAAATAATCCAGATAATATCCAAACGATTAGAGAAACGCCAACAGAATGTGTTGAGCTGTAAACACCAGTTGGAGAAACGAAAATTCCACTTCCTGAAAAATAGAATTTAATGAGTTAATTAAAAGATTAAAAAAGTAAAAATGCACCCACGTAATGAGTTTTGTCTAATACGAATTCGCCGTCTAGTGGATATCAATTAGGTGCGCAAGAGTCTCAGAACAATTTACAATCAAACATACTACCCCAAAACCATTATTGATTCTTGTACTTTTTAGGTATGTATAATTTCTGATTGAAGATTTCGTATAGGATAGAAGACACAAATGAGAACCTTCAATTTCTTAATTAAATGCGACGTTTCGCAGCCTTTACTGCCGCAGTTAAGTCTAGTTGAACATGTTACATTTAATAAACCTAAATCAGCATGGGTTTTTCACCGGGAGGTCCACTGCCACTAATCTTGCAACTTTTATTGCATATCTTCAGAACAGACTCCAATATGTATATTATAATGGCTATACGTCAGAAAGGTATTGGGCTTGCTCAGGCGTTCCGCAGGGATCCAATTTGGGTCCACTGGTTTTTTCTATTTTTATAAACGATCTAATTGACTCTGTGTAAAGCGGCTTTTTTTTGCCGACGATCTTAAGTTGTTCGCCCCTATTACTTCTCACGTAGACTGTCTTCGGTTGCAGGACGATCTGAGGGCTGTTGGACATTGGTGTAACGTTAATAAACTATCGCTTAACGAGAATAAATGCAAATGTATGGCATTCACTAGAAGGAAGAATATTATAAATTTTCGCTACACGGTTGGTGTGACCGCACTGGCTAGGTGTCTGACTGCTGCTGACCTGGGCGTGCTTTTCGACTCGAGTCTATCATTTGTGCCTCATGTGGCTGCTAGGACTGGTGAAGCTATGAAATCCTACGGTTTTATCGTGAGAAGCTGTAGGAGTTTTCATAGTATTGATGCGTTGAAAGTTTTGTATAACTCTTTTGTGCGTTCGAAGCTCGAATATTGCTCCTTGATTTGGTATCCGATCTATCAGATTCATGTGCGGTATGTTGAGAGTATCCAAAGAAAGTTTTTGAAATACCTTTCATTTAAGGCAGACGGTATTTATCCTGATCGAGGGATTGAATATTCGTTGTTGCTGAACAGGTTCGAATTCAAGAGTTTGGAGTTTAGAAGGCAAGTTTTTTTTCTCTCAAATTTTTGTATGATCTTTTACATAATAGAACCGCCTGTTCTGAACTCCTGGCTGAAATAAATTTAAACGTGCCCAGGCTGGGCGCCCGCAATCCTTTAACCTTCTACTCTCAGCGGCCTTGCACTTACCTCTATACAAAATCGCCCGTATATGTCATGTGTAATAATTTTAATTTGATTTGCGCTGACTGATATTTTTAATTGTTCAAAGGAAGCACTTATGAGGGCTGCTCTGACTGTTATTGGTGCTTCGTAGTTTCTCTTTTTTTTCTTGTTAATTGTTTATTTAGTGTAGATCACTCATGTTTTATTTTTAATGGAATACTTATTGTGTTTATGTATAATATTTTGGTTTTGCTTCTTTATTTTTTGTGAAATTACCTATTGTATGATAATTTTGCTCTGTTAAGGGAGAAATCTGTTGAGCAATAAAGGCTATTATTATTATATACAAAACAACATTTAAACTTGGTTTAATGTTATGTTTTGTTTATTATTATTAAAGACAATAACACTTGGGGAAAGGTTTTAAGTGAAAAAAAAAATTAGGCATCTTAAAATTAACTGTAATAATTCTGATTAGTGTTTACAAAAACACGCTTGAGGCTATCTCGTACGCGCTTTATGAATTCTTACTACGTGTCAGCAGCCTAAAGATGTACAGGGTGTCCTATGGTGACGACCCATCAGAATATTTCAGAGACTACGTTGAATTGAATTTCAAACATATCGATATCTGTATTGTCCAATATGATCTAATCAAATAACATATTAGCACTAGTGCGGTAATATACGTCATTATGACACTGACAATAGTGTCAAATTGTAGCTATTAGGTGACAGTTGTAGATAGAGATTATTATATTATTATTATAAACAAAAATTATTATTTAGTTGTAGTTGACTAGAATGTTGTTTATCTTTGTTGCTATGGTCTCCGGTACCTAGTGTTGTCAGCCAATATTAACAATACGTTGAATTGAAATATATATATATTTTTACTTTCCCGCATAGGGAAAGTATTGTGAACGCACTAAAAAAAATTGAGATAAAGACGGAAATAATCATTTTGAAGTTCCCTAAGACGATTAAGACCATTTCCAGATGGAAGTCTGTCTGTCTGTGTGTATGTATGTTTGTCTGTATGTATTCTACCACGAAAGCGCCCAAACGCTTTAACCAATTAAACAAAATTTTGGCATATGAGTTTGGGGCAGTCCTAGGATGAAGCCATTAGATTTTGGTTGAAATAGCTTAAGCCCTATGATATGGGTGGACACCACCGCTAAATTTTCATATATCAGTAGGGGTCGAGTGATACACATCATTTTAAAGCATTTCTTATCTGCTTTACACACCATAATTCTCGAGAAAATTGCACAGAAAATAATACAATTATAATTATTATTATTAAAATTCTGTTTCGTTACGCAGGTCATATATTTTTAATTATATACATAACCGATTTTTTTATATAACATTTTCTGATATACTGTTAATAATACCAAAGATTAATCTACACAATAGATAGTCAGCGTATATGGGAAGTAAAACAAAAATTGAAACTGTCTCGACACGAGCTACATCTATTAGAAAAACATGCAACCATGGAAATTATGGAAATTGTAGATGGCGTTATATGTATTGTGTTGAAATAAAATAATCATATGGGCAATGTTAGACAAGGACGAGTATACTTTCCCCTACGAGGTGGGAGTTTGTTTTTATATTATAGGTATCATATATGTACTACTGTGCAGCAGTGTTTTTTGTTTAAAATTATATGGTATACGTATACCTATCTACGCAAAGATTAATGTGTATGGACGAAAATAAAAGAAATTACTATAATAGTATAAATAATAATTTTAAATGACTAAAATAATATTATTTTAGTCATTTAATTTTAAATTTCGGATATAAGGATGCATCAAAAAGTTATATTTAAATTAACGAAATTTGGCGTTATAGATAGGACTTCCGGTTATTACCTGATTCAGTTTTAAGGATCAAACTCAAACAGCAGATTCAACTTGTCGTTAACATTATGAAAAAATAAATATCAGAGGCGGGTAAATTAAAGGGGACATACAGGCGTGAAATGCTACCCTAACTTTTTTATGCACATTTTTTGCGTGTGTTTCAATTCGGAGATGTAAAATCTAACAAATTATATACGTAATAAATGTATCCTTCTGTGATATTGATAGAAAGTCATCGTTATCGCGTAATATCGATTTTAAGAAATGTTAATATTAAAAAGGCTGTGCTTTTTACAAGTTGCTGAAGTAAATAAGGTTTGAAATTTCCAGCATGACAATAATTATTTAAAAAAATACGGTTTCGAAATGCAGGATGTAAAAAATTAGAATTTTTAATCTGTTTTTAATGAAAATTTAAATCTATTGAGAAATATGGTTCAGGGTTTTTGTGAAATGTATTTTACTCCAAAGATTCTACTCATCGATTATAACCGAATTAATTTACTCAAAAATATCTATACTAGTAAAATAACACAATTATCACAATTAGGTTCAAATTCTGCAACGCCGAATTGAAAAAAAAACTTACAGTCTCCCTAATATTGGTTTTTGTGCAATGATCATAAAACTTTAAAAAACTAACGATTTATGTAGATTGTATTGTTAACACGTTTCGTAAAAAGCTTTAAAAACCCACCAACAGGGTGTTAAAAGTATCACGACAATAACTTTTTTCATGTTTTAACAAGTACAATCGTCTGCTTCAGATTGATCCTTAAAAACTGAATAACAGTTTCTCTATATAAAAAAATAAAACTCGTAAATATCATCCCCAAACATTTAATTTGATTACAATTACATAACACCATATTTGAAAGTAAATAAAAAAAAACAGCATTACCTAGTTTGACAGATTTGCAAATTGCAAATCAAAGTATCTATGTATACAGGGTGTTGCATAAGTACTTGTACAAACTTTAAAGGGTGATTCTTTGACTAATTTTAAGATACAAATTTCATATGTACATGGGTCCGCTACGGCTTGGTTTTCGAGATACAGGTAGTTCAAAAAGAATATTATATTTAGGATTATATGCTTGTTCAATAGCATCGCAATTTGGTGCAATTCGGGATACAGGTGTATTGATGACACCAGAGCTGTCAAAAGAACTAATAAAAAATACGAAAAATAACAAAATACAAATATCATTCAAAAGACAACAATGCACATAATAGTCGGTACCAAGCCAAATAGGTAGTAGGTAAATATAGATTTATTTTGTTTCGGGCTTGGGCTTGGCACCGACTTATTCTAATCAAAACTACCCACCAAACGGATACATTTAATTTTACGCAGATGCTCAAAATGTTAACTTTCTTTCATTAATAGAGACCTGTGAAGTGAGCTTACCTCTTACGCCCACGTATTAAGTACTAAGTTTCAGTTATCATTTATAATTTTTTATTTTCCAAGGAAGCGAAACGAGATATTTAAAACGGCATTGCGCCGCCCTCATGTATACCTCCGGGGGCGGCATCGAAAATCGCTACACGTCACAAACTTGTAAATGCTTAGAACTACCCCTATATCAAATTTCTATTTTCTATCTTTTTTGTTTCATACCCAAAGCCCTATTCCTACCGAACTTATTATTTACCCGAAGAAACATTAAAAAGAAGTAAAATTTAAGTACCTAGACTATTATAATAGGTATACCTAATATAATATAGGTAGCACTGATAATTTTTTTATTATAGGTATTATAAGATCTACAACAATCTTGTTACATCTTTGCCACATTGTCTACGTGAAATATTTAGTCAAAAGTATGTTTCTATCTAAAAGCTTTTCATTTAACGATTGTTCGCCACTGATCATGGGACTGGTCTAGTCTTGAAACATGTATGACATGGATTAAATATTATTATATTAAATTTAATTCATAGAGATTAGGCTTTTATTTCAATACTGTACTTGTAATAAATCACCCTGTGTGTTTCTTTTACCGACGAATTGGCAACAGCACGACACACACCACATTCGCTTGTTTTTTTTTCTACCCTCCCTGCGTATCCCCTCCAGATTAATACAGAATTTCATCAATTTCTCTCTCTGACAATACAGCATTGCCGGTGCATATCTGTTGCAAATGATCTAAATAATTGTTATACGTTGCGTTTTGTTTTTGATATTAATAAACTACAAAACGGTTTCTGGCTGTGACAATACTGCTCTATGCTTTACACGCTAGTCTACGCCACGTAGTGGCAGGCATACTTAGAGATGTTCTGATTTTAATGCATTGGGCTGACTATCTATTGTGTAGATTAATCTTTGATAATACTAATAAACAGTTGTAGATAAAACTTTGTACGTAACACGTAGGAATCATCAACGCACTTATGTGAATACACGTGTGCGTTAATAATGTCCATATCCCACTAATTACATAAATAACTATTATTGTCTAACAGGTTATAACCCAATTACAAGACAATTTGACTAAATACATAATACCGTGCCTTAAACAATAATTATTAATTTATACTATAATGGTATGCAATAATTATTAACAATTCAATAAATAATAATTTAAATACTTAACTAAAAATTCAAAACAAATATATATATATATATATATAACAATATAACAAGAAGAAAGCGAAAAGAAAAGAACGCGAGCGACCTCAAATGCCCTGCGGAGGTTAAAACAATATAATATTTAGTTTTCTTTTATTGAGCCTTATTTCTTCAATATTTATATTTTAAACTTCTTGGGATGAGGCTCACAAATTACAACACAGGTTAAATAACGACTTGTTATTTATGTCAAAACATTTTGTTAAAAAACAACGTTTCGGCAACGCACATCTGTTGCCTTCTTCAGGTAATATTCATACTAAAAATAACAATAAAAACAATTTACACATGAACAGGAACAAACAATTTTCATAAAAGTTACATGACATTATTCTTATGCAAGCAAAAAAACTTATTGTATATTTCTTTTTTTTTTTCCTAGTTTTTTACAGTCCTATTATTATAATTTTGTATTGCTATGCTTAATCCCAACGTAATTTTCTATCAATTTCTCTTTAATTTTTGAAATTATATAGGTACAAAAAGAAATCTTTTCCCATTAATTATCACAAAAAATGTGTTGTCCACATAATGATGTATATTAGTATAACATTTTCGAAAATTTTTAACGATCAACCGTATGTTTTATTGCGGTAAAATATTTTTTTTTTCCACATGCTTAAAGCTTAATAACAATTGTAACACTTCTGTGTAAGATTTATTAATGCCACTGAAGATGGAACTGTAGTTCCGAAACATGTTTAGTTTAGTTTAGTTTAGTTTATTTGCCACATATTTGTATAAAAAAAATAACAATTGTAGTATGTCAAATATCAAAACAAAAGTACAAACAATTAAACACAGAAAGATAAAGTTTACAATACACTAACAGAAAAAAAAGAGAAAAACACAACGCACACGTACCTATCCTAGATAATATTACAATAGCTAAAATGTATGTACAGTATGCATGTACTCCCCAATGGAGTAAAAGGCGTGCGCCAGCAACACACGTTTTATTTTATTTTTAAACAACCTTGCATCAGCTATTATCTGTATATAATTAGGCAGAGCATTAAATAGAGAAACTTGCAACGAATTTCTCTCGCACTTTCTGAGTCTATAGCGAGGCGGGCGCACAGAACCCTGAATGCTTGTAGGATAGCGATGAAAGCTTCCATTTGTAGGCATCGTATGCCTTATCCTATGTATCTCAATAAGTTGGTGATAAATATATAGCGAAGGTAGAGGCATAATACCCAATTTCATGAAGATGGGCTTACAGTGGTCCCTAAAACCAGCTCCGTCCAGAATTCGAACCACCCTTTTTTGAGAAATAAAAATGCTAGCAGCAGAGGACGCATTTCCCCACAATAGGACCCCATATGAAATGTGAGAATGAAAAAGGGAAAAATACACAGACAGTAATGATTCTCTAGCCAAATATTGTTTTAGTCTGCGAATAACAAATATACTAGTAGACAGTTTTCTGTTCAGGTCAGATATATGTTGGCACCAGCTGATAGAATCATCCAACGTGATTCCTAACAGCTTAGCTGAACTGCCATCAGTCACGCTCTGGTTACTTGAAAAAAGCAAGTGCTGTGTCTTATTAGCATTAAGTTTAAGGTTGTTGTTTGAGAACCAATCTTCAACCTTTCTCTCACTCTGCATAGTCCCGGTCTTCAGTGCATCCACGCCTCCCGCTCTATTTATTAAAGTTACGTCATCCGCAAAAAAGACCCCCGCGGCCGGGCTCAGATGATGATATAAATCGTTGATGTAAACGATAAACAGCAATGGGCCAATGGCTAAACCAATCGGGAAAAATAATAGATAGCACACATTCTATGATAATTTGTTAAAAAATATACAGGGTGGGGGTTGAAATTTGAAAGGCGGCATTATAAAAAAAATTACACTGCAATTTTAAGACATTTTTACAGCTGAACATTATAGTCTTTGGTACAAAAAACTATCATTACTAGTTTAAGAATTAAGGCCTCATCAAATCAGTTTGGGACACACTGTATTCAAGTAAAAAATATAAATCTTTCAATTCTATGTTTCAAAATTGTATTGTTAAAAAATAGTGTGCCTTAAAAATGTTTTAAAATTTTTGTTTTTATACTTATTGTGTCGGTTAAGGTAAAAGAAAAAACATGCAAGAAATTTGATAGAAATCTATACACCTACTGAAAATGCAAATTTGAACAGTGGCGGTTGGTCCATAAGGGCACGTGGGCAGAATTCCCTATAAAATTTTGCACTTGAAAATTTGAATCGAAGATGGACCTGTCTATGCTATAATCACTATTCCGTCTATTCATGGTAATGAAACAGAACGTAGGTCTTAGTACATATTACGATGCTCTTGGACACAACATTTTTTTGCTATCGCGTGCGAAAAACAGAGATAGCCATGCAACGCTACGCTATACGCTTGCCTCTATTGTTTTCTTTGCTATCGCGTGCGAAAAACAGAGACAGCAATGCATCGCTACGCTATACGCTAGTAACAGTAGAAATTGAACGCATATGTGACGACGTCATATCTGGGGTGCTGCCCTACCCATCAGTCGTGTGGTGTTGTTTTTGTTTTCGCGAGCGCTTTTTGAGTATTATAAAGTTAATGTTTTGATTTTGAGCAATTACAATAGTAAAGATGAATTCGTTGCAATATATGAATGTAAATAATGTTAAATTAACATTTGAGGATCGAATTACTATAAAAAAAGTTTTGATGGACACCTGACTGTTGCAAATTTATTTGAAACTGAAAAATTTGGTGAATATCGAACCGGCTTTCCAAATGAAGATATTAAAACTGTGTGGAACTTATTTTCTAACGTAAATTACTTAAAATTCAAAAATGAACTCTCGATCATATACGAACGGGACGATTTTCTGAAACACAGTGGGGCTGTGCCTCTGTTACAAATGTTTATCCAAAACAATTTAACATCAACATTTAGTGAATCTGTGGAATTGCTGACTGTTTTGTGTACTGTCCCTATGACGACTGTCGAAAGCGAAATATACCCTCAAACGGATCAAAACATTTTTAAGAAACACTATGGGCCAGGAAAGGTTGTGCGCGTTAGCAATGCTATCTATTGAAAAAAAATTTGAGACGTCCATTTCAAATTTTAATGATCAAGTCATCAACCACTTTGCTGTTCAGAAAGCTAGGAGGATGGACTTCACTTAAAAACAGTTTAAATGGTCATGGTGAGATTAGCAAAATGTTATTATCTAACTACTCTAACTACTTAAAAAAACTATCATTTTAATTCTTTATTTTGAAAAATTGTATTTTTATTATTATTTATTGCCTTATTTCCACCTTGTTGTGCCCCACCTCTTTCAGACCTCACGAGCCGCCACTGAATTTGAATATTATAGGCGAAAATCAATCACCGAAACGTTGTTTAATGTTGAAACTTAATCAATAAATAAATAAAAAATATATTCATTTTAAAACTTTGACCCAAAGAAAATCTGATAAAAAACTTATTAGTTACTTTTTGAAATATTTATTTTTGTTCTATTTAACTAGTACCGTAATATCTCATGAAATCTCGGGCATTGATCTTATATAATATCTTATAAACCAATCTCTTTTACACAAAGCTATGTTATAGTCATTATCTATTCTATTTTGGTTTAAAAAACAAGCAATAGCAATACAAGATATTTACTTATGTAATTTAAGTTCGATCGTTTTACAGGTTACCTATCTCCTTTGTATGCATAGAAAGATTGAAGGTGTATATCGAGAAATATCCCAAACTTGCATACGTATTTTATTGTGAAACAACCTGTATATTTTTGAACAAAAAACGCTCATAATTATTATTATTCTAGAAAGCTGCAACTTAATAATATCAATGTGACACTATTCTATTCTCACGATTATAGAATGTCGCATGCGACATTATCAAATGTGGACACAAATATGAAAAAGTAAATTCTTGAATGGCGCATACGACATTTTGCGGTCGACATAATGTCGTGTGGTCCAATTGAGGTGACATTTCAATGTCGCACGAAAGAATTGTCGGAATCTAACGCTTTATGGTTTGTAAATTAGTATTTAAAATTCATTTTGTTATTATTTTAAAATGGGAGAATCCCTACGTAGATATTGGAAGAAAGATAGAAAATGTTCTTACCAATGTAGAACAACCTATTCTTCATAATCTGAAACTGCAAGCAGGAAGACGGATCGGATGTAGAATTGCGTTATAAATAGTTATCAATAACTAAAGTGTAGAATGTTAGAATTTGATAAAATAATTAAGAATACCATTGGTTTTTTTGTATTCAGTTGGATTATAATAGTTTATTAAGTACCAATTTTATATAATTATAACATAAATAATTTTAAAATTGTACTGCATTAACACATACCTTATAACGTATCTGAAAACATTAAAATATTAAATTAAAACTTATTCGTATGTGTAAGCTAAAGCTTCAAAAGCTTTATTTTGTCTGTCTAAAAGAATAAGTTTTCGTTCTCGGTATGATTTTACAAATTCAAATCTTTCCTTTTCCTTTTCAAATTCAAATTTCTTTTTTTCAAAAACCAGTCGATCTGCTGCGATGTTTCCCAATCTTGTCGCAGCTTTAGCTGAGTTTAGTAAGCGATTTTCGGGTATTCATTAATTCCTAATAATTTTAAAATATTTTATAAATATTATCTTCTATCTATATATTTATATTTTTTATATTCTAAATTAACACTTACCAAATTCTCACGCAACAAGAATATCGAAATTTATAATATAAAACCAAAATAATAGGTATCTTTATTTGATTTAAGGCGGGTTTAGCCAACTAATAATGTATAATTATAGTGCATAATGGATAATTTTTAAAACATGACACATGTACCTGTTTATACAACGAATAGTGTATAATTCGTAATTTTCGCGCCGCATGCCTGGAATGTAGATATCATAAACACTTACATAACCTCAATTTTTAATACGAATCTTAATTGTTGAACACGTTTTTTGATACCGACTTGAAAATAAATATAATGAGCATTGAGGAAGGTACAATTTGGTACAAATCAAACAGTAAAAGGTTAACCTGCTGTCAAGTCAGTTGTCACTAAAAGTTATGAGTTGTATAAATGTTACCGGAAATGTATGAAATACGGCATTGTAAGTATAGAATTCCTATGAAATGTATACAATGCCTGTAGTCGTCAGGAAATGTGTGAAATAAGTTGTATTATACACATTTCCTAGGGATTGTATACATTTCCTTAACACCTTAGGCAATGTGTTAAATTTCTACTATCTTAATTCACAACGGCGCACAAGGGTGCGATAGAGGGGCTGACTAGTTAGACTCGTCTGGGCAGGGATTCAAAAAGTGTCTTTGAAAAACAGGATGTGAAGCATCAAGATGCTTGTGCTTAAACAGTAAAATGTTGTGTACCTCCAAGTGTCACTCCAGTTTACCGGAGTGACAAGCATCTTGATGCAAAAATAAATAGGTTCTTGCATTTCAAAATTAAGGAACGCAATTTTAAATATTATTTGTTATTTTAATTTTCAGGGTTTAAGATTTTTAATTAAAAAATGTTGTTTGTTTTTTATTCAAGAATGATATAGATACATTATTTTGATTTTATGTTAATTTAATTAAAATTATTTATTTTCAGTTGATAATAGCATTTGTTTTAATTTTTTCATTTTGTTTTAATACGGACACCCTCCCCCGGGTGCAAATTTCATTTTGGTATATCCACTTTCTAGTAGCATTTAGGAATTGTTGACAATGCCGAGGAATTCTATACATTCCCTAGGTAATGTATGTAATATATAGGTTTTAACAATTTATTTAACACATTTCCTAAGTCAACCCGGCATTTTATACATTTCCTAGGAATTCTATACAATGCCTTGTTTTAACACATTGTCGGTAACATAAACACCTATATTTTGTTATGCATTATCGATTATGAACTATGTATTAAGCATTATTCTTTATGCATTATGCACTATCCATTATTAGTTGGCTAAAACCGCCTTTAAATTAACAGAACAGCGCGATGTCACAATGACATTTATGTAACAAACAAGTACGTCAAATAAATCATATTTACACAGTTGTCACTTATTTGTATGCGGGAATATGTCGTATGTGAGATTTTCATGCGTGATTCGATAATCGTATGAAGATCTATTCTGTCTCTACCCGCGCCAGGTTATTATTATTTTTGTTTTCAGTGTAATGAGAAAGTATAGCCATAACATGTATCTCGAAATGGATTTCCCATGTTTGGTTTCGCGTCGCTCATTATAAATATATATACAAAAAGATCGTTGATATGTTTATTTTGTATCTTATACCTATTGAATATTAAGTTTAGTATCGCCAAAAATCTAGTATTTTCAACTTACCAATAATACTTCCAACGATAATCGCTACTCCATTCATAAGCGTAATCTTGCGTTTCAACACCACTCTTCCTTCATCAGGATTTTCACAATTAATATTACCATTTAAACTTATTTCTTCTTCATTACCCATCTTATTTATTTTTTTTTTACTTAAAAACTGATTTAAATGTTTTCAAACGCAAATTTTCAGCTCACATTATTAATAATTACATGCTATTTACTACTTGAAATTAATCACAATAACAACAGAATAAATTATTAGATAATTACAAACACATGTGCAGTCAAATATTTCCAAGTCGTTAAAACTTAATAGGTAACTAAATAAGGTATAATAACCATAGGTATATCTAGCTGATACTGATTAAAAACTGCCAGTAAATATTATTTCACAACTCAGAAGTTATTGCCAAACATATATATCTCATCTTGCGATATATTTCCATGTAAAAGAATGATGTAATTTTAAAAAAACTCAACAGGTAAGCATGAATTTTTACATTAGAATAATTCTTTTATTATAATTTATTATAACAAAATAATATAATAAAAAATGTAAACAATTTGACCTTTAATAACATTTAGTTTCAATTATTTATATGAAATTAACATAAGTGAACTGAAAGAGTATATTTATTAGAAAATCGGGTTTACGCGAAAGCAAGCCCACAAGCAAATGTGATTTTTACAAATTCTGTATACAATACGCGTTGCGCAAACAAGTGGGGTTGAAACATTTAACAACCATGCGTACATGTGGAACGAAATCGATCGTGTTGAATAATAGGTGAGTCTATTACGGTTTGTGAATGGGTTGGCAGAGTTGTACATACACTAGAAGATTTATTAGATTAGACACCAAATAACCGTTCGCGCATGTGACAATTTTACATCCATGTTTCTATTATTTTCTATGTTTATTGTACAACCGGATGGACTTTAATAAAATAATAACGAAAAATGATTCATATACAATAACGTAATAACACGCTAAACTCTAAGCTAAGTTATCGAGAAATTTCAGTTAATTAAACAAAGTTGCCCTCGAAAATGGTTATCCATAGAAAATTATTACTATTTTTACATCCATACCATAAAATATGACAAAATTCCTTAACAGACTTAACAATAGTTAATTAATATGTAAGTGTAATTGTGTAAACAACACACCACCAATCAAAATATACCTACTCCATGAAAAAATAATGTATTTATTTATTTACTAACACTTAAAAGAGCGATATGCGATATTAAAACCCATTAGTCGCCAACGTTGCGTAAACGAAACACTTTTTTTCAATATGCCAGTTGCCTCGAGGCACAAATAGCTCTAAAATGTATACATATTTTTTTGTTTTAGACATCAGCTATTTTTTTAAAGTATCGGGTTTTGTTCCTTTTTCTTCTCTTTGGAGGCACTATTGATACGTACATATTTTATATTTAAGATCTTCTAGGCCAAGTTCTTGTACGCAAAATAGTTATTTTTTTTAGTTTTATTATAAAATTTATTTTGCCCCCTTTTTTACTATTTACGAAGGCCTGTGTAAACAAAATTATTATGCTACATGTTCTAGGTTATCTTATAATTAGCCAATTTCTCTGTTATATTTGGGAATTTTTTTTTTTCGTTTTTGACCCTTTTTACAATATTTCCGAACGCCTGTGTGAATCAGTTCATTTAAGTAACATTTTTTAAGTTATATTCTATCACAACTATGAAACTAATAGTCTCCATATATTATATATTACATATATGATATGGAGAGCTAAAAAATGGTTTTTTGTTGCTACAATTTTTTCAAAACACAACAAAGACTATATTTAAAAAAATAAGTCTATACACCCAAGAAATTTATTTTGTGCGAATTCATAAACACGCAACATTTTGAGATTTATCATTTCATCTATTCGTCTGACAGAGAAACGGATGAGATATTTGAAAATATGGATTTTTTACTATATTATTTAATTATCTATTTATGTATTTATTATCATTTATTGTTGAGACATATAGGTAGTTGTTAAAAGCGTTCGTAATTAATTGTTACAAAGAAGTTCTATTTGCATACCAGAAACTGATTTTAGCAGACGGCAGATTTTTTCGGTCTATGCAGGCAAAGATTCAACTTGTATGCAAGTCGATGTCTACAGGTGCAAATTTAATTTATTGGCGCCACTATAAATCCATGCATAATGTGTAAACTCACTATAAAACTACCTAATGTGTGTGTGTGGTGGTACTGTGCCAAATCTTTGTTATTAAAAAATACATTTTTTTTAAAACTTTCACTCCCTCTGTATTCAAATTGAAAGCAGGAAGACAATATTTGTAGAGGAGAAATCATTTTCGTTATTCAATAGGAATATTATATAGTTTCACGTTGTATATAACACATATTCTGTTACACCCTGTATAACTGCATGTTAGTTTATAACAAGTTATAAACTGAATCAAGTTTTTAAAGTTAAATCTCGAGTGTGTATTATTAAGTATAATAACTGCAGGATAATTTCGTATAGACACTTTACCTAATACGTCTGTGTATGGACAGCTAAATACACATAGCATAAACAACACCGTTAACAATAATTATTATTACCAGCTCCTTCCTAAACAAAAAGGTGTCTTCAGTAGGCAAAGAGAATTGTTGTTGTATTTTAAAATTGGATCTTTATGCATTTAGGAATTTTTTTTTATGATTAATAATAAACACTACGATGCAAATCTACAAGATTTATTTTCCGTGAGAAATGAAGGCCTTACAACATTCTTGTCTATATTATACAGGCTGATCAAACTCATTTCGGCACCAAGTATTGCCAAAGATAATTGGTATTGCTAACTTCTTTATTATTGAAGCTAAGAGGTTGGTTAATTTAGTCGACTTGTAGCATTATTTCCGCTGATTAGCGCAACTGAACATTGCGTTCGTGATTTATTTAAAAAAATCGGTTGGTTCGCCCCAAAACAAAAATATGATTTAAAACAGTGGTCGCCAACCTTCTGAATGTATTGAGCACCTTCGGTAATTGTAGAATGTACAGTAAGCTACTTTTTTTTTGAATGCACAGTGTTTTTGGGACCTTGGTGTGGTATAGGACGCTATCATACAGGACCTAATCAAGACCTCAGAAATTATCCTTAATGACCGTTTAGGTGTATGTCGTTTGGCATGAAAATATCCCTTCATTATATCATTGTCCTGCGTAAATTTCACGACCCCATTATTAGGAAAACAGATGTCAATTTTTTGGGGCCTTTGTTTGGTATAGGAAGCTATCATACAGGACCTAATCAAGACCTAAGAAACTATCCTTAATGACCGTTCCGCATCATGTCGTTTGGCATGCAAATAGCCCTTCATAATATCATTGTCCTGCGTAAATATCACGACCCCATTATTAGGGAACCAGATTTCATTTTTTTGGGGCCTTGGTTTGGTATAGGACGCTATCATACTGAACCTAATCAAGACCTAAGAAAATATCCTTAATGACCGTTCCGAAGAATGTCGTTTGGCATGCAAATAGCCCTTCATACATTTTCCTGCGTAAATTTCACGACCCCATTATGAGGAAAACAGATTTCAATTTTTTGGGACCTTGGTTGGGTATAGGACGCTATCATACAGGACCTAATCAAGACCTAAGAAACTATCCTTAATGACCGTTCCGAAGAATGTCGTTTGGCATGCAAATAGCCCTTCATACATTTTCCTGCGTAAATTTCACGACCCCATTATGAGGAAAACAGATTTCAATTTTTTGGGACCTTGGTTGGGTATAGGACGCTATCATACAGGACCTAATCAAGACCTAAGAAACTATCCTTAATGACCGTTCCGAAGAATGTCGTTTGGCATGCAAATAGCCCTTCATAATATCATTGTCCTGCGTAAATTTCACAACCCCATTATTAGGAAAACAGATTTCAATTTTTTGGGGCCTTGGTTTGGTATAGGACGCTATCATACAGGACCTCATCAAGACCTAAGAAACTATCCTTAATGACCGTTTCGAAGAATGTCGTTTGGCATGCAAATAGCCCTTCATAATATCATTGTCCTGCGTAAATTTCACGACCCTATTATTGGGAAAACAGATTTCAATTTTTTGGGGCCTTGGTGTGGTTTTAGGACGCTCTTATACAGGGCCTAATCAAGACCTAAGAACCTATCCTTAATGACCGTTCCGGAGAATGTCGTTTGGAATGCAAATAGCACTTCATAATATCATTGTCCTGCGTAAATTTCACGACCCCATTATTAGGGAACCAGATTTCAATTTTTTGAGGCCTTGGTTTGGTATAGGACGCTATCATACAGGACCTAATCAAGACCTAAGAAACTATCCTTAATGAGGAATCCTCCGCATGTCGTTTAGCATGTAGATAGCCCTTCATAATATGATTGTCCTGCGTAAATATCACGACCCCATTATTAGGTAACCAGATTTCAATTTTTTGGGGCCTTGGTTTGGTATAGGACGCTATCATACAGGACCTAATCAAGATCTAACAAACTATCCTTAATGAGGAATCCTCCGCATATCGTTTGGCATGTAGATAGATATGTTAGGACCTACGTACCAGAAATCTCGTCGCGAACTACCAGAATTCTCTTCGCGAGCTACCAGAGCCTCGCGATTGACGGGTTGGCGACCACTGATCTAAAATATATGACCTGCGTAACGAAACATAATTTTAATAATTATTATTTTATTATTATTATAATTCTATTACTTTTATTATTCCAATAAACTAACCTAACAAACTCACTACTTTATTCAAAAATTAGAAATAAAAAAAAGTTGCCAGTGATGGGATTCGAACACAGGCCAAATTTTCAAATAGCAGTAGGGGTCGAGTGATAAATAATTTTAAAGCATTAGGCTACTTTTGTTATTCGCCCCCATAATTCTCGACAAAATTACGTTTAAAATTTTTGGCGTCATTGAGAGAGCGTGCGCTTCGCATGCTGAAGCTTCTGGGTTCGAATCCCAGCTCTGGCAATATTTTTTTTTTCTAATTTTTGAATAAAGTAGTTAGTTTGTTTCGTTAGTTTATTAGAAATAATGATAATAATACAATTATAATAATAATTATTATTAAAATTCTGTTTCGTTACGTAGATCATTTTTGATTATATTATATATTGTCGGGAAAGTTTTGGAGCGACACAACCGATTTTTTTGCATTATTTGTAGTGACATCAGGGTTGTAGTATAAAACTCTTCCCCATCCTATAATCCCGTATGTTAGCAAAGATTGAACAAGAGCGTAGTAAGTCATGGTCTTTTGGTTTGGTACTTTAACAGGTGAACACTATCTAGACTTTTTTAAGACCATATTGGAGGAGTTTTTTTTTATTATTTCAATTTATCTGATCGCCAGAAAGTGTTTTTCCAACAAGACGGTGCTCCTCATCCACATAATCCTCGAAACGTTGATAATTTTTCTTGACATTACACCCATGGATTTTTATTTCTGGTTTTTTTTGGAAGAACGAAGTATATCAAAATGGTTATGATAATGTAGATCTTCAGAGAGCGATAACGAATATCATACGTAGTATCGATGGACGTAGATACCGTTTGAAAGGCTACAAGAAAAGTTTGCCCAAAAATTCATTGAACATGAAGGGGATGTATTCGAACATTTAATGTAAACTTTGGATATAATGTAACAATAAACCATAAGACAATCCATTTGTATAAATTTGTTTTTACTTTAAGTTCATGGCAACCTAGACGAAAAGTGAAATAGACTTTTGTTTAAGGATACAATTCATAATATCCTCATTAGTTCGCAATAATTATTGATTAGCGTACAAATATACAGGATGTCCTACTAAAAAAACACATTTTTTTAAATAAATTACGCACGCAAATGTTCAATTCAAAAATACTAATACTACAAGTTCACTAATTTAACCGACCTCGTAGGTTCAATAATAAAGAAAATAACAAAAGTGCCGACTTGAATTTGAGCAGTCTGTATAGATAGTTTAAGTACAAGCTGAGGTCAAATGCAGGTTTTTTCAATAATGGAAAAATTATTTTATCTAGTGCTAACAAGATTAATTTAAATCACAATTTACGGTGAACCATAGCATAGCATAACATCCTTTCACCGCATTTATAATTTTTTCGATAAATAAATGTTTAAAAAATTTTCAGAGTAGTTTTTTCTGTAAAGGGTCGTTTTTGATGCATCGAAGATCACAATAAAGTAATCACACATTTAAAAAACATCTTTTAATGTATAATAACGCAACTAATAAATATTTTTTGACCCATATTAACAATGGCTTATACCGATCGTAATTATACCATAAACGAACAGGTTGATATGTTGGTGTTGTTCGGAATTTGTTAAGAAAATTGTTCCAAATGTACGGTTTCTTTTTAATCATGTTCCGATTAGCTGACCCACCAAATGTGTAAAGAACACTGCGAGAGACGGGCAGTAATAATATATCAAAAAATTAATTATTGTGATCGCTACAGCGAGCGTAACGTTCACATTTTGGAAAAGGAAAAAAAATATTTTTGGTAAAATTTGAAAAATATAATTCAGCCATGTTTCAAGAATTGTGATGTTTTCATTCATATTAAAAATCACATACTTATTACCGTTGTGATTTGTCATCTAAACTCAAGTTGAGAACAATCCAAATTTTTAGAAATCAAATTAATATAAATAAATGTGAAACGTGTGGCGCCATCAGATCGAGGCGATCTATTAAATTTGGTTCAAAAGTGTATGAGATTGAATGTCAATAGAAATTTCTTTATGAATCAAATGAGTGTTAAAGAATGATATACACATTTCTATGCAGATAACAACCCAACCCACATGACACCAAATAATCCAATTTCTACAAAGAATTTAGTATTTAATATACTAAATTCTTTGTAGAAATTGGATTCTACCTAATGGATTGCAATAATTTAGAATAATTTCAATCGATCGGTTCCATTTCAATATTTTTTATATACAAACAATATTTAACCTGAACTGGAAAGTTTCCTAAAAGATGCATTGTATTGGATTGGAAAAAAATCACTTATGTCGCCCTAAAACTTTTCGGACCAGATATAATATAATCAAAAATATATGACCTGCGTGACGAAACAGAACTTTAATACTTATTATTATTATATTTGTATTATAACTAACGTAACAAACTGACTACTTTATTCAAAAATGACAAAAAAATAAATTGCCAGAGCTGGGATTCGAACCCATAAGCTTCCGCAGGTGAAGCACACGCTCTATCAATAACGCCATAATAATAATATTTTATTTCAATTAAATAATTTACATTCTCACTTACATTTGAAAATAACAAAATAAATATTAGAGTGAAATTTTTTTCTTACAATACTTGTCAGTATATATCATATTAATATGTATACATGAGTCACATTTGCAAAAGTTTCTAGTGAAACTTGTCCGCAGTTATCATCACATTATACTCCCTAATATAGTGTTATTATGACAATCAGCGTTTTTATAATGATAGTATTACCTTTATTCTTAGTTGTTTATTTTCACACTCTTTTTTACTAACTTGAATAAAATAAAAATAAAAAAAAAACAGGAAAAACTGAAAAACCAAAATCAGTATGGTTTTTCAGTTTTTCCTGTTTTTTTTTTTGATTTTTATTTTATTCAAGTTAGTAAAAAAGAGTGTGAAACCTCAGACAAAAATCAAAACAAACTTTCCTTTTTTTTTTTCTCTCAAACAAAATACTCCCCTTTACATCAGAACCAATAAGTTATCTTAATAAAATTACTTTACCAAATTACTGTATTATATTTGTATTATATTCTAATAAGAGTTATAGGTTCCACCTAACTAACTGGTGAAATTTTAAGCGTAAAATTTCGCAGTTGTGTCCACCTCTATCACAAGGCTAAAACGATTTCAACCAAAAACTAATGGGTTCATCCTAGGAGTTTAGCTCGACTGGTTAAAGCCTTTGGTCTTAATCGTCTCTGGGAACTTCAAATTGATTATTAATAATAATTGATTATAAAATATCATACACCTGGGTAACGATATGTTTTCATCAAAGATTTAAAAATCTAAAAAATACACTATTATTTATATTATGATAATTATAAAAATAATAATAATAACATTCTAAACTAACTACTTCATTCCAAAATTTGAAGTAAAAATAATAATTAGTACATGCGAAACTAACCCAACTACCTACCTAACTACTTATTTATTATATAAATAAAAGACGTCTGCTCCACAAAATCCAAATATATATATACGTCCAATAAATTGGTTAACATTTACCAGACATGTTTCGGAAACAATAAATGTTCCATCATCAGTGGTACATTATAAATCTTTCGAAATGCGAGAGGCCGAACATTTATATATGCTAAAAAGTTCAAATTATCAATAACAAATAGTATGGAGCTACAACTATTACACCTTACCATTTTATGGAAAAATTTTTATATTAAGGGGTTAGATTTGAATAAAAAATACATTAATTATAATACGTTAAGGAACACAGAGTTAACTGGTTGTATGTGATTTTCTTTTTAAAAATCATGATTCTTGAGACTAGGAAAGTATTTAATTTTATTACAAACAAATTCAATCATTGATTGAACTTTTTAGCATATATAAATGTTCGGTCTCTCGCATTTCAAAAGATTTATAATGTACCACTGATGATGGAACATTTATTGTTTCCGAAACATGTCTGGTGAACCAATTTATAGAAGATTGGACGTATATATATTTGGATTTTGTGGAGCAGACGTCTTTTATTTATATATTGATCCCGCTCCACGTTGAATATGGATTACTTTAGAAAATATTTATTATCAACAAAAATTATCAATAAAAAAAAATTTCAAGAGCAGGGATCGAACCCAGGACATTCCGCAGCCAAAGCCACGCCATTACCACAGAGCTACCGCCGACGCTAAAATAAATAAAACCAAATTGCATTAAAGTCAGCGGTGGTCGTAATACATATTTGTAACTTTGAAACGCAATTTTCTCAAGAATGTTGGAGGCAAATATCAAAATACCTATTGCTGAAGAGCAGATAAAAAATGCTTTCAACTGATGTATCACTCACACCTACTGCTTTAAGAATTTCACCACTGTCATAGGGTTTTTTTTTCCTTGTGGTCCCCCACCGCCAGGTCCATTTTTAATAAACCCCCCAGACGGTCACCCATCCAACTTGTAGCCGCGCTCCACAGATCTGCACTTCGACGGTCGTCACTGTATGATCCCGTCTAGGCTACCCGGCCCGGCTCTGTCATAGGGTTAAAGCGATTGCAACCAATAACTAATGGGTTCATCCTAGGACTCCCCCAAACTCATATACCAAAATTTAGCTCAATTGGTTGAAGCGTTTAGGCGCTATCGTAGAAGAATATATACAGACACAGACTTACATCTCGAAATGGTCTCAATCGTATCAAGGGACTTCAAAATGGTTATCATCTCAATTTTCTTTAGCGCGTTTACAATCCTTTGCCTATGGGTCAGGAAAGTAATAAGGCTTAAAATCCTCTAACAAAGACAGACATTTTCGCAAATTCTATATCAGAACATGATTAAGTTGAAATAGCTTCTTCTTCTTAGGACGCCGTCTCCCTACGAAGGTTGGCGATCCAAATGGCTATTGTTGTGCGGGAAACCGCAGCTCTGAAAATTTCTATGGACGTCTGTCCGAACCATCTACGTAAGTCCCTCAGCCATGAATTTTGTCTACGGCCGACTGACCGTTTTCCTTCGATCTTTCCTTCTATTATCAGGCGGAGAATCTCATATCGTTCGCCTCTCATGATATGTCCTAGGTACTGCAGCTTTCTCTCCTTGATTGTCGTGAGGAGTTCTTTGTGTTTACCCATTTGCTGCATAACCTCTATGTTTGTCTTATGTGCCGTCCAAGAAACTCGCAGCATTCGTCTGTAGGCGTACATTTCGAACGCATCGATTCTCTTTTCTATGGTTGCATCAATGGTCCAGCTCTCACATCCGTATAGAAGGACAGGGAAGATGTAGCAGCGAAGCAATCTAATCCGGAGGTCCAGGCTGAGGTCTGGGTTTGCCAGAAGTGTCCTCATGTTATTCAGAATTTTCGTGCTTGCGCAATTCTTGATCTAATTTCGGTCTTTGAGTCGCATTGCTGGCTGACGAGTACCCCCAAGTATTTTATAGATGACACTTGTGTAATGTGTTCTCTGTTGATCATTAGAGTAACGGGTCTTGGTGATTTTGAGAATACAATCAGTTTGATCTTGGATGTATTCATATAAAGCCCAAAGTTCTCACTATACTCCACAATAAGGTTCATAAGGGATTGAAGTTCTGTTATACTGCTGACTATTACGACGGTATCATCTGCGTATCTAAGGTTACTTATATTGATTCCATTGATCTTTATGCCTGCAGTTGAATTTTCGAGAGCTTCGATGAATATTGCCTCAGAGTAGAGATTAAACAGTAGTGGGGACAGTACACAACCCTGTCGCACGCCCCTTCTTATTGCTATTTCTTCTGATGTGGACCCTTCGATTTTGACTGTTGCTGTTTGTGTGCCAATAAAGTTCAGTAATGATCTTTAGATCTTGAGCATCGATCCCGGTTGATTTTAGGATGTTGATCATTTTTTGATGGGACACACAATCAAAAGCTTTTTTATAATCAATAAAGCACGCGAATACATCGACGTTCATGTCCCTACATCTCTGAGTTAGCACATTCAAAGAGAAAAGAGCCTCTCGGGTACCCGTTCCATTCCTAAAGCCAAATTGCGAGCGATCAATTACGGACTCACACTTTTTGTATATGCGGTTATGAATGATCCGCAAGAATATCTTCAAGGCGTGGGACATCAAACTGATCATGCGGTATTCGTCACATTATATATTATTATTATATTCTAACAAATTATTTGAGATTAAATTAAAAAATTGTAACAAATATAACCCTTTTTTGTTTGTAAATATCTTTATCAAAATAATTTTCAATTTTGGATGAACAATTATTAATTAAATTATTGTGAAAACATGAATAGATGCGACGCGGGAGACAAAAACACCAGATCTCAAAATAAAACAACATATACATATATATAGTCAAATATAACGGAGATGTCTCTTGATTGTGTAAGTTTTAGTTTCACATTAACTTTAAACGTGTTTACATAAGCAGTTTCTCTAATTTGTTAAATAAAAACTCGTTATTAACATCAAAACTACAGAACAACCATAATCGGTAAGAAAAATGTTGATACTTAAGTTAATTGAAAGAAATGTTTAAAAAACAGCATCAATACAAAAAAAAAACATAAGTTTAGATTACTCATGTTTTTTGTGAATCATGTAATTTACAATTATGCATCGTTCTACACGGTTTATCGTTTTTCAAATTTTATTTTGAGTAATTTTATTGAACTTTACAAAATATTTTAGAGGAATTAACTCAAATGCCTAAAATTCTAATCTATTTTAAGTAGGAAACATTATATTGTCCTAATTTAGTGTTTAACGTGATTAAAATTAGAAAATTACATGATGTATTTCGAACATGGCCGGTCCGGACATATTGTTTTTGAATGTTATCCAATTACATTTCTATTTTTATGCAATGGCATTATTATATTATTTTTCTCACACAAATTATGTGACATTCTTGTGTATTTCCAAATTAGACAAATTGAGAGAGTATGGATGTTAAGTGTTGCCTGGAAAATATGCGAGAGAAAACGCGACGACCTGTCAGGAATCGACGATATAACAGGTTTGATAAGGTTTTTTTGCGCGTGTGAATAGATTGTTGTTATATTGGGAAACTACTTGTATGTTTTACTAACAATACTACAATGATGTTTATATGTTGTTTGAACTTAATAGAATAGCCTTAACATAGTTTTGTAAGACATACCTAGTTTTCTTTGCATTGGTTGACTTTATTAGAAAAATAATATACAGTTATCAATCAGTAATTGCTAGAAATCCAGGTGTTGTTTTTTTTTTTTTAATTTCAACATAGCATTTTATAACTTTACACTATTGTAAATCTAAATAACAAATGTACTCTTACGATGGGTGTACGAGCATTTTTTTTTTCAAATTTGTGTGTTCTTTTTGCATTATTCAATCCGATGATTACAAAATATCTTGAGATTTTATTATTAAACAATATACAGTGTCAAACAGAAAGTGCGCATCATATGGGCCTTTTTTTTCCTTAGCATTTTTTTAAACTTTGATTTATGCCATGTGGTTTTGTTTTAAAAGGCCAAATGACATGTATATGAGCAGTCACGTGACTTTCCTGTCCTGTCAAAATTGACATTTTTTTCTGAAATTTTAAAAAAATTGCCTTATTTTTTAAAATGTCAAAATATGTTAAAGGAAAAGTTGTTTGTATTTTAACTTTTTACCCATGAACCAATTTTTTATTTTTTTCTTTTTTTTTTTCAAAAATAAGGGTATTCGGATTAATAATTTTTACCGATTTTTGATTAACTAGATTTATATTTGCGTCGAATCAAAAGAGAAACACTACAAAAAATTCTTGTAATTTTCTTTTAATTGAAACTTGAAATTCAGCAAATATTTTACTATAAAAACAGACTCATGGGCACTGCGCTACAAGTGGGTGGTTAGGGTTAGTATGAGAGTTGGTGTATTGGAAGAAAATAATAGTGTATTATTTAGATTTTAACTTTTTGATGAAAACATTTCGTTACCCAGCTGATATCATATTTCAGGTTATGATGCATCGGCAATGAACTCCACTATAAATTATTGAAACGATATCAATAGCTCAACATTCGGGAAAATTTTGGGGTAACATAACCGATATGTATTGTAATAAAACAGTTTTTAATTTTCCAAAAAATGTTATGGTTAAACTCAAAATTTTAGCGGCACGAATTAAGCTTCGCTTTGCTTATTATTCTTAGTTTACTAGGTGGTGCAAGTTATTATTTGGATAAGCGCAGCTTAGCTTAAATTTCGATAGGTGCAAACGGCCCTTAATCATACCAAAGCAAAAAATGTACTTAGGTATTAAAAATAAAGCGATTTTTTATTCTCAGATCTGTATTTCTGTTAAGGTTGAAGAAAATGCGTGCGTGTCAATAAAATAATCAGTTTGCAATATTTGTATCTCCTTCCTGTTTTGAGAGATATGAAAAATAAACAAATCAATAATGTGAGAGGAATAGTATTAGATTAAATAAATTCAATTTTGTGTTAAGAATAAATAATTTATTGGTAAAATCCCATATGAATTACTGAAGATTCACTATTTCAAAAGCAAATGATTAAAAAAAATAAATATGACATTTTCCTCTTTTTTTTAGACGAGCTTATGGCGAGGAGAAACGGCCACCCAAAAGACTTTTTACACCTGAGATCAAACGATTTTTAAAAGACTGGTTAGTACGTCGACGAGATAATCCATATCCAAACCGAGATGAAAAGAAAATGCTGTCTGCTCAGACTGGTCTAACATATATACAGGTAACTAAAAAATAAGGAATAGAAGAAAATAAACACATCGACAAAATATTTCTGTATAAATCCTGTGGCGTTTGTGACCAACTGGAATTATACGAGGTTGTGCAGCAGTAGAGGTCGCGAATGATACATCATTTAAAGCATTTTCTACCTGCTTTACAGCGATAGGTCACTTTTGATATTTGCCCCCATAATTCTGGAGAAAATCGGGTTTAAAATGTCACCATTTAAGTAGTTATAACTCTTATTCTTATTATAATATAATAAACTAATTTGAAAAAGGGTTTTTGGCGTCATTGATAGAGCGTGCGCTTGCCATGCGGAAGGTTCTGTGTTCGATTCCCAGCAATGGTAATATTTTTTTTAGTTAGTTTGTTTATTGGAAATAATGAAAATAATACAATTATAATGATTATTAAAATTCTGTGTTACTTAAATAATGTTTTAAATATTTTAGGTTTGTAATTGGTTTGCAAATTGGCGTCGGAAACTGAAAAACGTCGGTAGAGAACCGCAACGTAAAACATGGGGCGACCTAATCAAAACATACAATACCCAAGTGCAGGGTAACGTGGAACACTTTAGCATCTGTTCAGAAGACAGTATATGGGACGAATTGGAGACAGAAGAATTCAATTCGGTAGAACCTTATCATAATGATGATAACCACATTTTGTATAATAACAACGACATACACAATCAATGTTTTTATGTTAGTTCAACAACAACTATTGAAAATCCATTTTCGCAAACAAGAAATTCGCAGTATAATATGGAACAATGTGATAATAATAACCCAATTTCTGATGAATGTAAGACTTCAATGATTTCCAAGTGGTTGGAGAGTGCAGCCAACTTTAAACCAAGTGAGGAGAGCTTTTTGGACTGGACACTTTTACATAAAAATGGTGGCAATCAAAAAAAGAAGGCTGGTAAAAAAGTTGACAATAACCTGTATCTATTACATGGGCGTGAAGAACTAGATGCTGCGGAAGCTTTAACAACTTTAGCGAACTGCAATAAGAGATACTGACACGTTCTTGTTGTCTATGGTGACACATTTTCAAATGCTCAATTATTTAAACATAATAAATCGAAACGTATCAGCCAGAAATGTGGCATATATTCACCATTGATGATAATATACATAATTCCATTAGAATACTCGAGGAAGAGTCGTAATCAATTATTATATCTGGAAAAATTAGTGAGTCACTACACGTTTTACTTTCCCGCGCAGATTTTGGTTGAAATCGCTTAAACCCTCTGATAGGGGTGGACACAACCACTAAATTTTCATATATCAGTAGGGGTCGAGTGATACATCATTTCAAAGAAAGCATTTTTTATCTATTTTACAGCGTAAACAAAAGGTCACTTTTGATATTTGCCCCCATAATTCTCGAGAAAATAGCGTTTAAAATGTCACCAGTGAGTTAGTTGGAACGTATATATTTATATAACAAATAAAATAGAATATTTATTATGGTCCCTGTTGGGTTATTGGTAGGGTAGTTTAATATATAGTTACTGCACCTCGTGTCGGAACGTTTGATATCTCTACTGACCCTTCAGTTCTCTATAGTTATTATTCGATGGTAGGGCGTTCGCTTCGCATTCGGAAGGTAACGTGTTCGAGTCTTAGCTCTGCCAATACTTTTTTCTTATTTCTAATTTTTGAATAAAGTAGTTAGTTTGTTACGTTAGTTTATTGGAATACGTTACGCAGGTCATATATTTTTGATTATATTATAACTAACTCGGGAAAGTTTTGCGGTGACACAACCGATTTTTTCAATAATTATTATAAACATTTAAAAATGTTTCATTACTTAAATTAGTTACGGAAAACCATACAGGTGTACTTCGAATAGGGCACACTAATTTATCAAAACGGTGATCTATACTGCATACTGTTATCTCTACCTCTTTCCAATCAGTAAATGCATAACTGTATTCCAGTCAGAGCTGAGATACTGAATACTCTCAATGCTTAAAATATACTCAACCACAAAAAAACCGCACCTAAATTGTTATAACAGTTTTGTTTTTATTTATATTTCATGAGTTTTTTCCTGTGGACGATAGATCCGACTCATTAGGATTGTGCTGCACTTTTTCCTGATGAAATTTTGTTTGCTTGAATGTTTATATACAAGGGTGTAGTCAAAATGATGTTTTACTTGGAAATTTAAAAGATCCTGTGGAACAAAGATGCAAAAGATCCTTGTTGCAACATGATTTACGATCAAGCTGGATATGTTTCGAGAATTTTGTTTGTTAAAGCATCTGGCTATCTCGTTTCTTTTACGAGCTACGCATTTCTAAATGAAACACTGCATTTTTCATACCATAAGACGGTTAAAGGAAGCGAGGCTTAATTCCCGCAGACCTTCTGTAACGCCTCAATTGCTTCCTCTTCATTGTCAGATTCGATTAAGGTAAGGCAGCATGTTAATTGGACAGAAATAGTGGCTAAACGTATTGTTGCGCATGTCGTGAGTTTTTGGACAAAGTTGGAATTCGGAGGTTGATATGGTCCTACTGCAGCCCAGATCTCTACTCAATTGAGCATTTTTGGGATAAATAAAAAATATGCTCAGGTGAGGATTAAATGATGAATATGAAGCTATTCCTCATGTTGGAACTTTTAAACTTCCGACTAAAACCATCATTTTGACTTACTCTGGTATACAGTGTGTCCCCGGGTTCTGTGGACAACTCTTGTAAAAGACAAAAAAAAATCTAGTTGGAATTTAAGCTCCTGGGGTCCAGGCCCTGCTTGGTTTGAACGTAATTTGAGACGTGATCTTAGTTTCGAGAAATCATGGATGGCTTTCAAATCAAAAAACGTTTCTTGTCCCCCGTCAACTATCCTTTTCAGACGAGATACGCGAAAATGTCATTTGAACTCGAAAATTTTTGTCGTTTACAAGAGTCGTCCACACAATCCAGGGACACACTGTTTAAGCACTCAAGCAACCAAAATGTCATTAGGACAAAGTGCAGCTCAATCCTAATCAACCGATCTATCGTCCAGTGAAAAAAATCATGGAATAAAATAAAAAGTTTATGCCATATGAGAACTGTTAGAACAAATAGGTGTCGTTTTTTTGTCGGTTAATTTATTTACTTGTACACAAAGCACTTAATTACAAGGTACCTACTTACGTACCGAAAAAAAGCTTAAATTTATGAGTATTTGCTAAAGGACTTGTACTTAGTACTTACGTTGCCTGAGGAAAATACTTCAGTACTAACAAGTGTTTACTCAATATATTCTATAACATGTGTGTTGTGGAGCGAATTCGCTAAAACTCATTCATGGGTACCTCGTTCGCAGTTATTTAAAATTCCAAACATTCATCATTCAAAAGAACCCTTTCAGAATAATAATAAATTGCACTGAGAGAATGAAAAAATCTAAATTTTTTTTGTTCAAAAAAGTTTGATAAAACTTGGTATAAATACAAACTTATATTTATGGAACCTAACGTTTCGGTAACCAATCTACTGCCGTCATCAGAGGCGAAAAAAACAATCTTTATTCAGTAGTTGCAAATAATTCTTAGGGTTGATAATTTTCGCGTAAATGTCAAAACCCTGTTCTTGTAGATTGAATTCAGGAATGAGTTGTGGCATTTCAGTGCTCACCCATTATACCGCTTCAACTTCTGTAATGCTTTTCTACTACAATATATATATTTGTCAAAAAATTACAATAATTTGTAGACATATAATAATTGCAAAATTAGAAACAAAACATAAGAATAATATTAATACAATCGTCAAATGATACAGTGACCAAAGAACCGTTTGGTATATGTGATGTGTTTGGAACAATACTATAACAACAATTTCTACATTTTGTGACATATCAATGACAGTTTCAAATGTCATAATGACAGTTGGGGATGCTTTCGATTTTTTTTTAAATGGAAAGAGGGATGAGTGATACCTCATTTTAAATGTCTTTTTATGCTCCAAGCACTCTCCAATTGTGGAAACATTTGATTCCGTATTTCTTACCTAACAAACATTTATTTTACAAAATAAACCACAATGTTATATATTGTTACTCGTGGTTTGTTCAGAAATAACTATTATTTCGGCTAAGACCTGGACTTTCAAATCGCCCCCAATTTTTGGCTTCCCAGAGTTTGGAACATCGATAACTGAACCAGTTTCTTGAAATTTTGATACCAGTTTCATCAAATATTTCCTGTATGGATCCTGGATAACGTTCATTACACATACGAACAACAGCGTGATCATTTCGATTAGCTTCACCAAGTATAATAATCGCTTCAGATTTATCACGTAGTAGACGAGCCATTTTAAATATTAGAACAAAAATATTGACATAAACTATATTCTGACACAAATAACAATAACAATTACTCAATAGATTATTTATTAGCCAGGAGGTCAATGGTGCACATTTTGCTGGTGTGATTTACGCCGATTTATTTTGTAAAATAAAACTTTACAATTAATGAATTACTGCTTGTTAGATGAAAAATACTGAATCAAAGGTTTTCAAAATTGGAGAATGTTTTGAGCATAAAAAGATCTTTAAAATGAGGTATCATTCGACCCCCATTTACAACAAATAATAAAGCGTACCCAGGTGTCATTATGACATTTAGCGCTGTCATTGATATGTCAAAAAATGCAGAACTTGTTCTTATAGTATTGTTGAACTCGGATATAGTATATTAGAATATTTACTAGATTGATAAAGGGAGAATTGTGTGCAAATGGTAGAGTTATTGCTCAATATTTAATTAAAAAATATATTGGAAAAATAAAGACAGCTTGTTTTAAAAGACTGCCTTTAAATTGAGATAATAGGTACTTATCGCAAAGATTATTATTCTTTGCTTATAGTTTAGTTCTAAATTTGATGTAAATCAAAATTATCAAATATGTATAAATATATTAAATTAATGACGTTAAAATAACTGTGACAATATAGATTATAATGAACCAATGGCTTGTGATTGTTGATTTTTTTTTTAATAAAATGTTTTTCTTTCTAATATATTTTCGTTTCATTGCGGTGGGCACAACTTCCCATTTAGCACCAAAATATTAATTATTAATCCACCAATTAGTGGCGTCGTCGTTATAACGACCGTCTTCAAAACTGAGTTGCATATTTTTGGAAATCTTTTGATTTAATGAAATTTAATAATGTAAATAAGCCTTATCGAAGTCATTCAATGTTAAAAAAACAGATAAAAATGCTAGACCAATTGAGAATACAGAAAGAAGTGGTCAAAAAGCGCTAATAATGCCAAAACAATGACAACATCGGGATTTTTGTTTTATAAATCGGGACAACTCGGGATTGGTCAGTTCAAATACGAACCGTCCCATTATTAGCCCGACGCCTGGTAACCCTAGTAACAAATAAAGAATATACAGGGTGTTTCAAAAAGACACGGCAATATTTAAGGGAGTGATTGGGGCAGTTGAAACAGCTTACCATGTAATATGTGTGTGCTATTTTTGGGCATGCGCTGATTGCGCCAGCAGATATTGACACCCAACATATAACTCAACTCCACAATTTAGTTAACTTTCAAATAAACTGCTGGAATTTATAGATATGCCTTTGGTTAGTTTTAGGCGTGAGTTGAGGCGCAGACTTTTTCCATAGCACTGGACAAGTAGTATGTGGCGTGTTCTTTCTTTCTTTTTAGTTTATGATTTATTTTGGAATGAGTGGAAGAGTGGCATATGCCAAATCTCATTTCCTTTGTGTTGATAGCCTGAGGACTGAACTTAACTGTACTAGATTATGTAAAATATTGTAAAATTTATTGTTTGCTTTCATTTGGTTATTTTGCACAATAAAGCATTTATTATAAAGCATTGTTCCCAAGATGCAAGGGTTTTTTTTTGTAAATAACGGTGTTTTTTAATTACGACAAGTATCTCCTTACAGATTTTGAAATTTTGCAGCTTTGTTGCTAGAAATAGGCAACTTATATGGCTCTAACTAGATCAAAATTATTAAGTCCCGTGGCGTTAGGGGGGCGTTCGGCATATAAATATTTGGCAATATCCACATCATGAAAAATAAACCCCTAACCTAAAAAAACTGTCAAAAAATGTATATTTTACGCGTTGTCTATGCCAGGCCGTAGGCAATCTTTGTTTACGCATAGATGCTCTTCCCTGGTTTTAGGTATTATTAGACAGTAAGTTTTGTTCTTGCCAATTAGACGCTTCTGTTGGTGTGATCGTGTGTGCTATAATACAATTTTGTTTTTTTTTATCGACGCTCTTGAATGTGGATGGATATAGGTGCGATAATATTTACGTTTTCAAATTAAACAAAAATGTTTATAATTTAATCAACATGTTCTATTGTATCATAATTAATAATAGATAATTCACATCATGCTTTATCGTGTAATACACAATCAATGACGGCTCTCAGCTCATTAAACGAAGAAGTTTAAACATAATTTGGCAAATTCCCCACACACACAAAGGTGAACTGAAAACTACAAAAAAACTCTCCAGTATCACTTAAACGTGATAATAAGGGATGTCATACTTAACATTCATTTTAATATGATAGACATTACCTTCGACAAGTCGCCACTGCAATCAATTAAATAAATAAATGTTTCCAACCTAATCAGCCTCATCTTGATGATCTTCAGTACTCCAAAGCTTCACCGTATTAACAGAAGCTGTTAATACAATATCTTTTTTAGGATGAACATCCAGGGAGTGAAGTACTTTACTTCGTGTATGCTCCAAACATCCTTTTACTTCAGCACTAACTAGATCCCATATCCAAAGTGCACCATCTGTAGACCCTGACATAACGAAATTGTCGCTGGTGATTATAGAGCTCTCTATATTTAGGTTACCAGATTTGTGACCCACGTACCTATAAACACATTTCTGTATGCATTACAAAATATATCAAATGTTCATGTACAGCTTGATAATAAGCTAATTTGAAATAAAAGACTGAATTGAGGTTTTATTCATTGAAATTCTTCTAATTCGACACTGCAAATTAGCCGAATTTTGAGGTTATGTATTGAAAGACAAGTTTTACCACTTCACCAACATACTTTTTTAAATCTAAATAAAGCCCGCACTCGATATAAAAACATAAAATTACAGAAAACTGGGAGGAATACAGGGTGTCAATGGAGACTGATCGCTTTAACAGATCTTTCTTATAGGATCGTATTCAACAAAACAGTTCTAAGAATAATTGGAAGATATTAAGAGATATGAATATTTATGGCAAAGGGTGAACAAGTATACTTCAACATTTGGAGGATCTTGGCATAATAAATGAATATTTTGTGAACATCCCTATTGGGCAACCTGCTGCTGAGACAATAAATTTTTACTCGTCTAACCGTGATCCAAAATGGTTGAGATAGAAAATATAGCCAAAGCCTTAGACTCAATAAAGTGGGACATGATGGTGTAAGTCTTGACATGCTACGTTGTAGCTGTCCCTGTTTTGTCCGTGATCCTTCACATCATCAATTATTGAAAAAAGTATGTACCCTAAAATCTGGAGAAATAGTTTTCGTCAGATTTCAAGACTTCAGATCCGATTATAGCTGTTGCACTGCCCTGCTTAATGTCACAGATGATCTATTTACGGCTACTGATCAGGGTAAAATGACGTGTTTAGTACTGCTGCATTACAGTAAAGCATTTGATAGGCTTGATCATAGTTTATTGATTGCTGTTATGAGGTATATTGGTTTTAACGGTCCATCCACCGCCCTAATTAAAAACTATTTGACTAAGCGTAGTCAAATGGTTTCCCATAGAGGAAAGCTATCGCAGATAGAAATATTGATGAGTGGCGTGCTGCACAGAATACAGTCCATTCTGTCCCCAATTTTGTTTCCTTTATATACGTCCCAGTTTACCGAATTCTTACAATTTTGTAAGGCTCACATGTACGCGGATGATACTCGGATATATCTATCGTTTGCACCAAATGCGGTAGAGGAAAGTGTTGACAGGACATTTCAGAAATTATGAAAGCATTTCAATCTTATGGGAAGATTTTGCTGTTTGGTAATAAAACCCATAAAGAGATTAAAGTGCACTGGCTCTGTAAAAAACCTGGGGATCGTACTGAATACCGAATAGAGGTTTACGAAGCATTGCGCCTTTGCATGAGGATGGGTTTTACTAATTTAAAAGCAATATACTGTTGTAGGAGAGTAGGTTAGCTGGCAAACAAAAAAACTTTTATGTGGCAGTTTAGTACTTTCACATTTTAATTATGGCGATGTCATATACGGTCCTAGTTTAACTAAAATTGGTAAGGATAGGATTCAGTTGATGCGCTAAGATTAATGAAATCGGATGGTTAAGAATTCACTAATTTTGTTTACTCAAATCATTAGAAGAAAAAAGGCGGGATACTTATATGAAAGATTCAAGTTCCGCATGATATCAATATCTACCGCTACACTCAACATCAATGTTTGAGCGGTCATTTTCCTATACGGTTTCAAAATATTACAACGCCCTACCCGAGAATATCTGTCAGACACCTAATAGAACATATTAATTTGTAAACAAATTATAAAACATTTTTCAGATTGGTTTAAGGTAAAATATAAGTTAAATTTAGGTTAAGTTAGGAAGCACTGCTTCAACCTCGCAGATAAATATATATTACTTACTCGCCTAACATTTCTCCAGTGTTTTTGTCTAATAGCCTTACAGTATTATCAGCTGAACTAACTAGGATACATTGTCCATCATGTGAAAAACTCACACAAGTGATTGGAGCTAAAACAAAAAAAGTGATTTAAAAGAGGTTCGATCATGTCATGTCTACAAAAACTCCACTTCCCAAATCGGAGAAATGGACACAAGGTTAGGTGGTTTATCCCGAAGACATACTGGTATTATAACAATGCATTTTTTTTTCGTAAATGTGTGGTAGACAATATGCCATTGGGTCGGACTTCATTGCTGTCAGGGGTCGTGTGATTGCTGATGTGCAGCAGCATTACAACGTTAAAAAATCTCACACACAGACGTATTGCAACGATGTATGAAATTCTAAATGGGTGGGTTTGTTTATCACGCAGATAGAGATCGTAAAAATCGTTTTTGCACTTTCTCTATAGAATGTATATGCGTAACAGCTCTCCGCATCCACACAACCGATGCATATTCAAGATGTTGTCTAACAAGTGCAAAATATACACTCTTGATGGTAGAAACTTTGACATATCTCGGATAAAGTCCCAACGCCGGTGTAAGCCTTTGCACTCACAACCTAATAATGATCATTAAACCTTAGATCTGATCGGAAAACAACTCCCAAGTCCCTAATACTAGTTTTTCGTTCAAAGTAATACATATCGAATAGTTTATCTATATATATATATATATACAGGGTGTTTCATTAATATTGCAAAAAAATTTAGGATGAGTTTCCTTGCTTAAAAATAAGAAAAAAAGTTCATGTGAACCTGTGTCCGAAAATGCTTTGTTTCGAAGATACAGGGTGTTAAAATTTTATTTATTTTGTGTAAATTATTTAAAGCGCACAGTAACTGATTGCGCAAAAGTAAATGTTCACTTTTTTCATCGAGTGTGCTATGATTTGTCATGGCAATAGAAAGCAAATAACAAATGACAACTGAAAAAAAAAACATTTTAATGCATCTCATATTGACATTGATTAGTCAAGTATTTAATTATTAAGTTGGTTAAGCTTTTCAAAATGAATTACACAAATAGTGAAATGTGCGATATGCATTTCGTTTATGGCCTGGCCAACGGTAATTCATTAGCAGCTAGACGTCTTTATGAAGAAAAATACCCTAATCGTGTCATCCCGTATCATACGATGTTTTCTCGTCTCCATCAACGTCTTCATGAAAATGGAAGTTTTCAAAAACAAACCGCTGAAAACGGGAGGCCCCGCACAGCAGCAACTCCACAGGTAGAAGAACATGTGCTTCATCAGATTGAAGAAACTCCTACAACAAGTACCAGAAAGATTGCTTTAAATATGAATCGTGCTTTAAACGTAAATGTAAGTGCTTCAACAGTTTTCAGAATTTTAAAGAACAATCTCTTATACCCTTATCACATCCAGCGTGTACAGGCACTCTTACCCACAGATTTTCCCCTAAGAGTAGATTTTTGTCGATGGATGCAACAAAAACTTGGAGAAAATCCACATTTTTTAGGACGAATATTATTCACCGATGAGGCAAATTTCTCCAGAGAAGCCATAATTAATTTCCACAACAATCATGTATGGGCAGGTGAAAACCCACATGCAATTTTAGAAGGCCGTCAACACCAGTTTTCACTTAACGTTTGGGTGGGGATTATTGAAGACCATTTGATAGGCCCATATTTTTTACAACCGAGGCTTACTGGAGAAGTTTATCGTCGTTTTCTTGAAGATGTATTACCCATACTTTTAGAAGATGTCCCACTACAATTGAGATTGCAAATGTATTTCATGCACGATGGCGCTCCTCCACATTTCAGTTTAGTTGCGCGGGAATATTTAAATACTGTGTATCCAAATCGTTGGATCGGTCGAGGAGGAGCACAACCCTGGCCCCCGAGGTCTCCGGACCTAAATTCATTGGATTTTTTCCTTTGGGGTCACCTTAAACATTTGGTTTATACGACCCCAATAGAAACTGTGGAGGAATTAAGAAACCGCATCATTGCATCCTGTGAAACAATTAGACACACACCCGGAATATTTGAACGCGTTCGCCAATCAATGCGTCGTAGGATAGATGCTTGTATTACAGTTGGGGGTTCACATTTTGAACAACTCTTGTAATTTAAACAAAGGACTTTTTAATGAGATTGTCATTTCTTAAATATTTTTCTTACAAAATTGTTAATGTCAGTTATTGTTATTATTGTTATTATTATTTTAGTAGCTGACTGTTTCACAGCATTTTTGTTAAACGTTCGTTTTTTTAAACGCCCTTATGATTAATATTGATAAATAAAAAAAGATAATAATAAAACCTTTGCGTTTTTGCCTTTTCCAGAAAAATCGTTATTGTATTATTATGTTTCGAAAATTTAAGACAAATAACTATTGCTAAATCTTTTGTGACAAAATGCGTTTAAATTTATTACTTACAATAAATAACAATTAACCTTAAAACACTTTTCTAAGATAAAAGAAAATTTATAATACATAAATATTACCTTTTAAAATTACAGGCATTGACTTTTTCAAATCTAAATACCTCGAGAACGGTTGCTCGTAGCGACTTCTACCAAGTATGCATGTTTTGCGGAAAAACTGATAGATAAATCCATTTTTATTCTTAGAAATAAAAAGAAGTACGATTAAAAAAGTTATGACTCTTTAAATAGGTGAAAACATATGTAGGTGGCGCCACCTACAAGAAAACGCCAAACTAATATCAAAATTAAATTTCTCATGTCAAAAAACCCCTACATACTAATTTTTATTAAAATATTCCAATTATGTCAAAAGTTATTTACAAAAACCAAAAAAATAAATAAAATTTTAACACCCTGTATCTTCGAAACAAAGCATTTTCGGACACAGGTTCACATGAACTTTTTTTCTTATTTTTAAGCAAGGAAACTCATCCTAAATTTTTTTGCAATATTAATGAAACAGGGTGTATATATATAATACAAAGAAATATATATATATATCCTAGAGCCGCAGCTACATGCATAGTTGAAAATGTACTTAGATACTTATAAGTAAATTACCTCCAACAAAATCTGAATCGCAGGAACCGTTTCGCAAATCATATCTTCTCACAGAACAATCAACAGATCCTGTTAAAATCTCGTGTTCAGAAACTTTTACAGATGATATACAATCTTTAGCGTCTTTTAAGGTTTGGATGGGAAGTTGTGATCTGGATCTGACATCCCAACACATAACTGTATTATCTAAGCTACCTAAAATATGTACAAATCCTTTTATATTTTGAAGATTTGTAAAATATACAATCTGCGAAAAGTATATTAATCTAAAAATAAAGTTGGCCCAACCTGACACAACGATGGTTGACTCTTCGTTAAATTTCACAGAGGCAACACTAGCAGCGTGTCCTCGGAATCTGCGTAAAACTTTTGCAGTAGATACATCCCATAATATCACAGATTTGTCAGATGAACCTGAAGCTATTTGACTACTATCACAAGAACTGCATGCATCTAGAACTTCATTGCCATGGCCACCGTAAGTTTTCAATAATAAACTGCGATACGGATTCCAAAGTTTAATTTTTTTATCTGAGCCACAAGTTAAACAATAGGAACCATCGACTGAAAAATAATTCCAAATAAAAGCCGTGTTATTTTTTTTTGTTTAGATTCAAACAAATTTAAAAAAAAATTGTAATTACAAATAATTATTACCATTAAATCGTACAGTTCTTACGGCTCCTTGATTGCAATCTATCGAATTCAAACAGTGTAAATCCATAGTCATTGCCTTTATTCTTTATTCATACTTTTCCCATTTATCTCATGAGAATATAATCACAAATCAAAGAAATTTCATTGATTAGGTATTTTTTAAGTACGAATTAAAGCATAAATTACTTTCCACCGTTTATTGATAGAAATTAAACCATAGCATTAGAGGTTAGAGAGTCAGAATCATACATTTTTTTTTCTTCTTCTTTCTCTGCTTGACCTAGCTAACAGTACAGCTGTATTAGCTGTGCTAACAGCTTATCGCCAGCTGATCAATAAACATGTTTTGTGATCACAATCACAGATCATTGCCTGGGTCGAATGTGGAATAATTCATAAACATTCACATATCTCCGGAATAAATACATATCACAATATCGCGTTGTTTTATGTCACAAATCATTGTTTGCACTCACCTCACTTTATTTTGAGTTACTTTTACCAGTGTCTTCATAAGGATATAGGTATAATGACAATATTTTATTATGGAATTCAATATTCCACCCATTCCACAGTTGACTGTAAATATATTTAGTTATAACATATTTGCTTGACTGTATAGTAGTAGCATTATCACAGTATACAATAACTGTGGCATTATATTTTATAAAAATAAAATTTAACCTCAAAATGATAATGCAGAGTTTTAAAAGTTATCATTCTACAACTCAGATCAGTTGGGGCGGGAGATGCCCACATCTTCAAGCACCTGTCGATGCAATGATGGTAGTGAAGTACCTTGTCGCGTGGATAGTGATTGGATGGGTGGACGCCGGACGGTGCTTCCGGCCGAGTCGCGAAGGCTTGCCTATGTTATTTATAAAGACAATGCTTAATATTATGCCTAGTAGTTATTGACTACATTGTCGTGGGTCGTGGGTGTTGGCGGATGGCAGTCGAGGACCGTGGTTCGGATTCCACGCTAAACTGTAGGACGTAGGACACACTTACGCTGGTTGAATGTCCATTATGACAAGATTCCAATAAGAAAGAAGAAAAACAGAAAATAAATATTTATTTTTTTTAGGTTAATTTAAAATGTTCTTAAGCAATTTATGCAATGTTTTTCTCATTTTTTTAGTATTCGCAGCGTAAGCATTATATTATTAGTATGAAAAAGTATTACACATTACTAGAATGTAAATTATTTAACTGTGATTTGATTAAGTACCTATAAAGAAGAATGAAAATCACCTAAAAAAGATCGTAAAATGTAAGTCATTGGACCCACAACTTCAACAGTTTATTACTTCTGATGTATTTGTGCAAAGTTTGTTGAGATAGATAAGTAGATAAAATATACGTTAAATGGAAAAGAAATGTAAATAATGTAGGTATTCAACGAATTATGTAACTATACTTGTAAATCGAACGAATTATATAAAAAATCATCTAAATTAGATGATAATTGATTGAAAGAACGAAAATCGTCAAGTTAAATATTTAATTCGCAGAGCTAGGACATTTGGATTACTTGTTTTGGTTCTATCATTGGAACCTTTCTCCTGCTTTAAGAGAAATTAGTTTTATTAAGATCTAAAAGAGTTATATTGAATAGTTCAAACCAAGGCCTTTGTGTTTTTATTAAAACAGCTCCATACTGATTACTCTGGAAAAAGCTGCAAAATCCTGTTACTTAAATATCTTTCACATATTTTAGATTAGATCCTCTAAGCTTGGATGATTTCATTTGCATAACAGGTGCATAGGGATTAATTATTTTGACCGAATTGTTTACATTGTTGTTTACATGTATATATTATATACTTTTGACGTAAATATTCAAAATATAATCAAAACTGTAGTTTCAATAATTGCCAGACTTTATTTCTTTTTCACTATTTTCAACAAATATTTTTTATCATGTTTTAACAGATAATTTTCTTTATTTAAGAGGTAAATATATATCATTATTTTCCCTTCCTAATCTTGGGCTGTATACTGATGTTGACTGTCTTCCTAGGCGTGGTATGAACGGTGGTAATGGGTTTTCTGAGTCACTGCTTTCTACATTGTCCAAAAACTCCAAAACTTCCTCACCAGATTCTCTGCCCAGTCGCGGAATAATGCCAGATAATGGATAAACTTTACCTGAAAATAGTTACAGAAGAATCGGTTACATATGTCTGTCAATAATTATTGATATTTAATTTTTAGCATGCTACTAAAGATCTGATATTGCCAACAACAAACATGAACAAATTATGGAAATGCACTTTGAAAAAATTTTCTACTTCGTGAATCCTTTCACTCTATTGTCACATTCGTCCCAGTAGGTATTTGCACAGTATGTCGTTTTGTTTCTTATTCTATGGCATTTGTAACTATTAGTTATTAGAATAATTTTGTAAGATGGCCTTTGCAAGTCGGATGAAATAATACGGAATGGTTTTTATTTTACGAAAAACGGCATTTTTAATAGACAGAATTCCTATCTCTATGCTTGTTTTTGTTAATTTGAAAGATATCAAAATACCACAGCAATGCTGGTGCAAATTGTTCAGTCACTGGTTGGACAGCTTTTGACGGCAGAAATTTGCGCAAATCATTATTTTGACGATTTGAATCAACTTAGATTCTAGCGTCTACCGAGCAGGATGAAGTTCCCACTCACTAACCTTACAGCATAAGAAGTGGGTGGACACAAAACGATCGGTCATGTTGCCGTAACACCTATCTGAGTCGAATACGGTAAGAACGATGGGGAGTCGTCTATGTCTATACTCCTCACACACATTTTTTTTTTAGCTGGGGTGTATAGTGTTGCCAAGACCAAGGTGGTTGTATTCTCCAAGGTACCAAGACGGACGATCCTTCAAATTAACAACCAGGTCGTGGAACAAGTGCCGTCTATTAAATATCTTGGAGCCTTCGTCAACGAGAACAGTGACTCAAAAATGGAAATCAGATCAACGATAGAACAGGCCAGAAGGACATTCATCTCCATGAAGAACCTCTTCACTCGTAGACAGTTAAACCTACAGGTCCGCATACGTATATTGCGTTGCTATATCTTCCCAGTGCTACTTTGTGGCTCCGAGAGCTGGACAATTTTGAGATGTACTTGTATCGCCGTATAATGCGAATATCCTGGGTGGACAGGATAACCAACGAGGAAGTACTGAGGAGAATAGGTAAAGGTAAAGAGCTGTTGACAACCATCAAAGAACGAAAGCTCCAGTACATCGGGCACGTTATGAGGAGGGAGCGGTACGAGCTCTTCCGACTCGTCATTGAAGGAAAGATCGAGGGCAGAACTCATGGCTAAAGGACCTGCGTGGATGGTTCGGACGGACATCTATAGAGATTTTCAGAGGTGAGGTGCGGTTTCACGTTACATTATAGCTAGTTGGATCGCCAACCTTCGTGGCGAGGGACGCCATCTCCCCACGTAGGAAGAAGAAGTACAGTGTACAATTATAGAGTTAACGTCATTGGAGCCATGGTACTATTTACAATGCGAGCATAATGAATATATCCTAAAACCAATGGCGAGAGATGCCCACATGTTCAAACATCTCTCGGTGCGAGCACGGTAGTTAAGCACCTGTTGGCGCGGAGAGTGATTGGATGGGTGGACGGTGCTTTCGGCCGAGTCGGTAGACTGTCCATGACAAGTAGTTATAGACTACATAGTCGTGGGTGCTGGTGGCTGGCAGGCGACGACCGTGGTTCGGATTCCACGCTAAACTGTAGGTCCAAACTTACTACACAATAAATAACTAACAAAGATTGCTGTATTACCTTAGTTGTAAAGACCAATAATAGAGAAAAAAACGTAATTAATTAAATAAGACACAATTCTAGGACACTAGCACATGAGAAACTTCATACCAAACTATATAAATGTAAGGATTTTGAAATTGAAAAGACCTGACATCGATCTACATACATGATAGCCGTAATCACAAGTGCAATCCTTACCTTTTTTGATAGCGACGAGAGTCATCGGGACTTCTCCAGTGTAACCTCTCTGTCCATTGCAATCGTACCTAACGCTGTCTTCATTTTTTTCATGGACATGATTATTTCTCTTTCTTCTACCCAGTCGAGGACCAAACCATAATGGCGAATAATCTTTATTGTTGGTGTTACCATCTAAACCTCTTTCCTCTGTTTGCTGACTAAGCTGTTGCATGTATAAGAATACCGATAGAAATAAAGCACAGTTTAATATCGTTATTTTTGACATGATTGCCTACAAAGAAGATAAGTGATTAATTAACCACATAAGTAAACGCAATTCCAAAAAGGTATGTTATTGCTAACAATTTTTGGTATGTGGACTTACTTATTCGTTAAAGTTGAATATCAGAAGAATACAAACAATTCGTTTTTATTGAAACTATAGAACTTAAAGTTTTCAGTTAGTTGCGTTTAGATCATCGGAAGCGAGTGGTCAAACTGAACATTGAAAAAGAAATTTTGCAAATTTATACTGGAACGTAATCAGTTTGCACCAGAAATTCTATGGAATTGTTAGCTTTTATCCATTCATGGTGAAAGACGAGAAAAAACTATTTGTCTAATGACTATAGAAAGTACGTAGTGATTTTGATGAGATAAAGATATCAAAGATTTGAAATATAGTGCAAATGCTTCACAGCTATTTAAAATGCCGTAGCCAGTATGTGCAAACTAACAGAGGTATTTCTATATTGAGCAAAATCTATTCAGAAGTTCCGCAAGACTCTATTTTGGGTCTTCTATTGTTCTCTAAGTATACCATAACTCTTGAAATGAATATTGTGAAAGTTACATGTACGCTGATGATAGTCAACTGAGATTTTCATTTTTGGTTGATGATGTTGTCAATACCAACCAAAAAATAAATTTCGATATGAAGTCCCTAGACCTGTGGTCTGATAAACATCAACTAACAATAAATGCTACAAAAACACAAGTCATGTTTTTTGGTAAAAATATACTAAATATATACTATTGAGTACTTTATTTTTCATTTTCAGTTTTAATTATCTTATGAGAATGTGGTCGAACATTTTATCAATGTTTTCTCCTATATTTTGAGGGATAATACTCAACAATTTGGAGAGGATTTTTCTAGAAAAATATATATAGATAAGAAATATCTGATCAATTTTTTAGACAGATATTGTACATTATCGCATTTAAATCAGATAATTGAATTGAATACCAGTTGTTACTATTATATTAAATCAGGTCTATTAAATTTCCTAATACCTAAATAGTTTAGATCGCAACTGAGAGAATGAAAAAGAAATCTACGTGTTATTGTTTGGTGCAAAATCGCTACCCCAAGGGATGAAAAACAAAATTCCAAAAGGAGTTTTGTTTTGAACTTAATGTGTACGTCACGAAATTCATTTAAAATGTGCCCCGTTGAGATTCGTAAATCCATGTAACACATCTCACAGTGGTAGAAAATAAGGCAGAAATAGAAATAGTAGAACATATTATTCAAAGTCAATATTCACTATTTTTCATAGTTGTCGACCAATTAGTAGCTTAAAAATAACAAATGATTTCTGCAATCGCTGTAAATTTATATGGATTATCAAATGCGTTATTGATCAATACTTGAATAAACTACTATGAAAAAACACACGTGGTTTGCCACCAATTTATTAAAAAAAATGTTTTTAATTATAGGGGATTGTTTCGGAGTTTCAAACTTTGATCTCTGCCTTCACAATATAAGGATAAGGCTGATGATGGAGTTGAAACTCCGAAACATGTCCCTATAATTAACAAGTTTTTTTTTATAAATTGGTGGATATGACGTGTGTTTTATCATTGCAATTGATATTACACTCCACTTCCACTGCATCCCATGGATTACTATTTTAATATGAATCTAGATCTAGAGGTTACTTGTGCGCGTTGGAGACCACATAATTTGGCAATTGCTCAAAAAAGGCTACTGTCAATTGGTAAAAAGAGACATTTAATCGTGGTGCGTCAAAAGACGAGTATAAAATAATTACGAAGCATGGATCTATGCGTATGGAAATTAAAGGATGATCTAATTCGCACAAAAAGCACTTCGATTCTGAATGGTACCCAACCGCTTCTTACCAGAAGTAGCATTATCTTACCACAATGCAACCTCTCATACATCGAGTGAAACAACAGGCGTTTAGAGCGCTTAAAACATCGAATTGATAGGTCGTTTTCCATCTCAGTTGTGATTTAGCCTCAATAACTCTTTAGTTTGGTTAGGTCTTTACATTTGTTTATATTTAATCTTGGGTAACAATAGGAAGCGAAAACAGTATGCTACATTTGAATTACCTATTTCATACAGGGTATCCGTAAAGTAAAGCTTAATGAAAATAATATAATTGTTATAGTTGCGTTTTGTTTCCGATATTAATAAACTACAAAAAAGTTTCTGGCTGTGACAATACTGCTTTTTCGTATACACGGCTATGGTAGTCGCCTAGTGGCTGGTATATTTAGAAATGTTCTGATTTTAATACATTGGGCTGACAATCTATTGTGTGCATTAATATTTGCGTAAAGTAACGGAACGGGCGATTATTGTCATAATGGTTCATTAGTGGAATGCTCGTCTGGAAAGGGCTAGTCGAGGGTTGCCTTTTATATTTCGGGATTAGAGAACAAAAACAAAAGTTAATCATCGAAAATCACTTTATTGTTTTTCAAAATATTCGCCATGAAGATCTATACACTTTTGCATGCGTTTGAACCAATTGTCGAAGCACTTTTGCCACTCTGATTGAGCTACCGCTTCTTCAGTTGTCGAAAAACGTTGACCTCTCAGTTTGGTTTTTACGTACGGGAATAAAAAGAAGTCATTCGGTGCCAAGTCAGGACTATACGGCGGGTGCTCAAAAATGCAGTTGTTTGAGCCGATGTCTGAGAGCTCGCATTGTCGTAGTGAAGAGTGATTAAGCGATTAATTTTTTGAGCATTTCTTTTGACCAATCGACACGAGCCTTTTTTTGAGCGATTGACAAATTGTGTGGGATCACCCATACAGTCGACTGCTGTTTACTTTCGGACCTGTCACGATGTCATAGACGTGTTTCGAAGCACCGCATGAAACGCAAACAAATTACTGAATATACGTTATGGCCACAAGAACAAATAAAAACAACATATGGAGTTGTTGCTTGGTGGACGAAATCTTTATAAGGGGATTGTGGGGGACTTTTCCCTCCTAATTATAATACTCGGTTTCATGAGATGCAAAGCGCGGACTATTGCTGGTTTTTCTGATGGCTCAAAGACAAACTCAGGTTTATAGAAGCAGATCCAAGACAAATGTCTGTCACAATGTCTGGGTTTCCACGCTACCCTATTCCAGGCAGAAGTTCTGTGTGCCCAGGAACTCGAGCAGGAGTACTGTGCGCAAAGGTCAATAAAAATCTTCTCCGATAGCTAAGCGGCCATAAAAGGCCTAAACTCATCAAGATTCACATCAAGAACACTGGAATTTTCAAAACAGAGTCTCTAATATCGGGAGAAACAATAATCTGACTCTGGTCTGGATCCATGGCTACTCTGGTGTAAAGGGGAATGAAATGGCCGACTTTCTGGCAAGAGAAGGGGCTGAAAGAGAATTTATCGGACCAGAACCCGCAACTGGCATATTTTTCAGCATTGTCAAATATATACTTAATACCTGGATGACGACAAAAGTTCAGAACTCTTGGCAAAATTATCCAGGTTTAGTAGATTCAAGGGCCAGGGAGTTGTGGGTATGATTAGATCTCAGCTACGCTGCCTGGTTGGACTGTAGGTCATTTGAACCAATATCTCGCGAGGTTCGAGTGCCGACTCTGTTTGGAGGATGATGAGACGGCGGAAAAAGGACTATCTTCTTGGCCAGCGGTAGCTAGACCTAAATTCGCAATATTTGGTGAAGCGACTCCAAAACAAAGCTCATCCAGCAAAATAATCGACTTCATTAAGGAGTTGCTGCTAAATAAGTATGAGCCATAATAGACCCTTGGTGGTAGCAGCGGAGGGTCCAGCGCAGACCCACTCACATTGAACCTACCTACCTTCACTGGTTTAAGAGGTCCTTACTTGTGTTCATCATAATAAAAATTTTATTATGTTATACGGAATATTAAAACTTATTAACGAAAAACCGATTTTCAACGTAGCTCTTTAGGGGCCTATATCTTCTTAAGGAGGGCCTGCAGGAACAAGGATGCTAGGATCTTATCATCTTACGTTTTCATGTTCAGGACGTTTCGGAATTAATAGTAAAACATTAATTAATTTCTACCAATTTATTTATTTTTTCCACACAGACGTTCATGACACTGCAAATGTAAAATAGAGAGAGATTCATTATATTCTGAAAATAAAATTAATAAATTAAAATTGCTCATCCCACGTTGAAAAATCATCTGGTGGCACTTCGGCGTTATTCTTATATTTATTATAGAAGTAGCTAGTATCTGTAATACTAGATAAGCAAATGGTTAACGGTGGTGACATCTGTAAACTTCTCAGTTGATCCCAATCAAATCGTGAATACCATGGGTGAGTCTGAACATCTTTAATACCATCTGGAATATGAATAATTGTAATTTAGGTGATGCTCAGACTCTTAGAGTGTTTGTAATAAATATAGTAAAATTTTAAGTAAGTGTAGGTACTTATATGGTTAATATTTCATATTGAATTCTCTTCTCTAGGGAGATATTTATGGAAAACAATAAGAAATTTAGGTATACTCTAATAAAAAATGTCATTATTTGCCTGACAACTTAAATAATCCAGGATCCATCAATAAACATTTTTTACAGAGTTCCATTTCTTATTCAATTTTATAATTTTAATTTATGCGATCATTTTGATGAACTCTTCAGTTTTCCCCTTAGACGAGGATATACTGTTCTAAAATATGTAAATAGTATTAAATGTAAATCTTTTTAACTCTTGTATATTAACATCGACTTTTCCTGATTGTTGGAAAATTTCTAGTTTTTCCCTTGCCTAAGAATGATGTACTGGACTCTCACCTTTGGCTAAATTGTTGAAGAAAATTATGGTTTCCCAAATTTTAAGGTTCATTAGAGGAAATCACATTTTACGTGAAAGGTAGTCGGGATTTAGGGAGTGTCATAGTCGTACAACAGCCCTGCTTGATCTGGTTGATGACGTTTTTCCTGGATTATTCAAAAGCTTTCGATAAGGTAAATCACCAGAATTCTCAGAGTCAGAAAAATATCTGTTTAACAGAAAACAGTTTATGGAGACCAGTATGGAGGAACGTGTCTTGTGTGGAGTCCCACAGGGTTCAGTACTTGCGACACTTTTCTGTCTTTACACGGCAAACATATACAAAAGTCTGCAACATTGTATCATTTATGAGTATGCAGACGACAGACAACGAAGATATGCATTTGATTTCCCGGATATCTATAACGCGCTGATTCCAATAAATGAAGATCTACATGCTCTAGCCTCTAGCGCAATGCTTTACCAAACATCACATGATTATAAACCCAATAAAATATTCGTATATGGTTTTTTGAAAACATAAACATTTGACGGAACAACAGTTGAATATTGAGATGAGTAATAGTAGTCTAATACCCTCGAAAAGGGTCGTTAAAAATTAGAGACTTATTTTATTCGAATTTGCGTTTCAGTGATCATATTAATAAATGATTGAGCAATGCTTACGTAAGTCTGAAAATGTTGTATCCCCATAGACTGTCTCTTAAAATTAACTTTACCGACTCTCTTGTTTTGATTCATTTTAATTATGCAGAAGTAATCTTTGGACCTTGCCTAACGATAGTGGATGAAATAAGAATTCAGCGTATAATAAAATGTTGTTTGAGATATATTTTTGGATTTTTGGAATACGGAAATGCGATCCTATTTCCTATAAGCTCAAGGATGTTAAATGGTTGAACATGGACTATAGAAGAAAACTACATTATGTTTACCTTTTAGGCAACCCAATCTTTCATCCGGATTGGGTTTACATAATTTCTTAACGATATTTCTGGCTTTAGGTGACACATGATATGGGAAAAGTGCGAAGTCAATGCCTTTCAAAATTTTCTTATACGTTTTCAAATCATTAGGACCCTGTGATACACTATCATAAGTTTCTAAAAATGGTGTCTTCCCTACTAGTAACTCAAAAATTAATACTCCCAGTGCCCAATAATCCACAGCTTTGGTTTGACCTGAAATTTAATAAAATTAGGTTATAATTCAATTTATATAAGCGGTTAAGTAAAGCAAATACTGCTGAGCATGGGCTATAGGTATATTGCGCAAAATCCAATAATTTATTTATCTTATATTGATCTTTATAATGTCTGGGTTCCCACGCTACCGTAATTCAGGCAGAAGTTCTAGCCATGGTTCTATGTACGCACCTGCTTAAGAGGAGCACTGAAATTGTGAAAACAGTCTTTCAAATATCGGTGAAAACAATAATCTTTCTTTATTCTTTATTTTTCAGACAGAAAAACAAATCAAAAATACAATACTTTATGAAATAAAGTACATAAATAATACAACATATATATAAGTAAACAAATTATACAGAAAAAACATAAAACTGGTTACAAAGGAATCAACACAATTAAAATTATGAGTGTTGCATCATAGTAGCAAACTCATGCAGGCTATAGAATGCATTATTAGCTAAGAGTAGTTTTAGTTTCTTTCTCCGAATGACAACCCATAATATCCTCGGGAAGGAAATGGTAATAACAAAGATTTGTGTACAAAAAAAGAAAAACCAAAATCTTAATTAATCCTATCCAGAATACCTAGGTGACTTCTTAAAAAATCCGTGTTTGGGAAGAGGTAGCTAAGTATAATTGGTCTCTTCCCTTAGCAAAATATTCATGATTGTTCCTAGATGTAGTTGCACGATTCCTATTCTTAATTGTGTAGGAAAGCAATATATATAGGTAAATAGGTGGAACTATGAGTAACTGATCGTACTTAAAAAGATCCCCGCAGCTGGCCTTGTAAGGAATGTTAAAAATACACCTGATTGTACGCTTCTGAAGTATGAGAACCCCGTCGATCTTTATACCTCTGCCCCAAACCACTGGAGATCGCTGAGTAAATCAAACCATAATATATCGATAGTAAGACCTGCAAATTCATGAAGCTCTTTAAGTAACTTAAAGCATATATATTTTTTCTCAGCTCGGAATCCACGAACACCCCCAACAATTTGGCCGATCGTCAGAAGACAATCAAGAAGGTTTAAAAGTTATATTGAGTTCAAGGGATTTATATTTATTAAACTTCAATACTAGTGTTTTATTGTAGTTAATATTCATCCTATTCTGACACCATTCCTCAAACTCACGAAATGTGACATTAATTTTATATCTTAGTGCGTCCGGGTCTTTATCGGACAATAGGATTGTCGTGTCATCAGCATATACATGTAAAGAAGACCATGGAAGGTAGTTGACAAAGAGAAAAAAAGCAAAGGACCGATTATGCTCCCCTGAGGTGTACCCAAATCTGTGTCCATGAAATTCGACACGACAGACTCAATTTTAACTGCAATTTTTCTGTGGCTTAATTAAGAATATCTCCAATCATTTATTGGTCCATGGATCCTACCCATGCTCTCTAATTTAATTTGAGATGTCAAACAAACAAATTTGAGAGGTCAAACAAAAGTGCAACTACATATGAACCGTTATCAGTCAGGTCATGTACATGCTGGATGAATTCGCAAGTACACGTTTTCGTAGAGAAACCCTGCCTAAAACTATGATGGCACCCACATATCATAGGCCTTGAAGAAACAGAGAACGACTCTGGTCTGTATCCCTGGGCCACGACGCTGGTTTAAAGGAGCAATGAATTGGCAAGAGAGTCGTTTTGAAAATTCATAATGGCATAAGGGCCTGTATTATGTTTTCGATTTTCGCCCAGCTTTACCTAGAATTAGATTTGCAACATTTGGTGCTGCTCGGTGAAATATAAATAGGTATGACCCTTGTTTGGTCGCAGTGCAGGGTCCGGGCGAACCCATTCATTTTGAACCTACCTACCTATTTTGGATCTTGGAATAAACGAAAACATTCTGTGCCCGTCTCCTGCTTGGGATTAGCAAATGATTAGAGAAATATTTACTTCGACCTCGGCTTTCGAATGAACTCTATTAAGAACTGGTTAGCAACCTTTAGAAAAGTGAGATCAATTTATTATTTTTCTTCGTCCGATATTTAGAGCCACTTTGCTAGCCAATCTGATGTATCAGCTGTTTGCATTTCTAGTAGTTCTATTGAAAGGAAGGTTTTGATCCAAATATCTGTACGAAAATTTGTTTTATTTAAATCAGAAAAGCTTCTGACGAAGAATTACAGCTCGCATTAACTCCTAACTATTTCCTTATAGTCTTCAAGCATCAGTTTATTTCCAAACGAATGGATTTAAATAATCAAATCGTGAGACCATGAGAAAGATGTAAAACTAAATGACATAGTTGTTGTAGATCATTATATATCGAGGAATAATAATTGGCCGCTTAGTAACATTGAAAAAATGTATTTAGAGTAAAACAGTTTTGCACGAATTGCAGATGTAAAACCCAATATTTTTTTGTTAGTTTTCAGAGTAGTTGATGTTTCAATTACCTTATTACCTAACTCTGATGAAAATAATGGCAATACCGGCAACTCTGAGATAATAGAAAGTTTTCTTTACCCTGCAAGTGCGAAGTCAAAACCGTAAGTTATAAAAGAGTGGGAGTGGGTACATGGATTTCAGATGTAGTCTGTAGCTACAAAAATAATGTTGATTAAAATACACTGTAAATGGAAAGATTAAGCTCACCTTTGCCTTGTATTATTTCTGGTGCTACATATTCAGCTGTACCAACAAATGTTTGGGATATTTGATCATGTGTAAGTTTCTTAGCAAAACCGAAATCTGTCAATTTAACATATCCGTTTGAGTCTACCATGATATTTTCAGGTTTTAAATCTCTGTAGACGATGTCATTACTGTGGAGGTAACCCAAAGCTTCCAGAATACAACCTGCAACATGAAATAAATACATTTTTAATATTTCGAGGGTACGATGAAAAGTTTTCGGATTGATGAAACATTTTTATGACTTTATTATCTTTAACTTCAAGGACATGATATGGCATCTTAAAGCATTTCACTTTTTCTTTCAAATTATAATGTAACATACAGGGTGGAAAAAATGACATGTTACTAGTTAGTTATATTACTGTAATTTGCGAACACCCTGTAATTGAGTGAGCCAACCGGTGAACGCAGTTAAATTTTTAAAGCATCGTTAAATTAGCAAATTTCATAAATAATCCTATGTCTCGTGGTCCATAAACGTCTAACCTGACCGTGAATCACCGTCTACAAGTATGATATATAGGGTGTTTCAGAAAGACATGGAAAGAACTACAAACGAGGATTCAGTTGCCTTAATGGATAATCCTTAATAATGTATTCTCTAGGAAATCGGATTCGATTATGCATTCGTGAATTTTGAGCACCTAATGAAAACTTTAAAGTTTAAATACTAATTTTATAAATCTTTACATGTTCAGTTATTTTAGTTTTAGTGTAATATGAATTTTTTATTTTTGTCTGTATTTTTATATATTAATAAACTTAAAATATCTTGGAAACGGTACATCCAAGCGTTTTTTTCGAAGAGTACGTTTTTGTTGGGTAATAAACGAGCTATCATTTTTTGCAATTACCAAGTCTCTAAAGTAAACATAAAAAAAGGTATGAAAGAAAATTTAGCTTAGACATTATGTGACTAGCGCCCTCTATGTTTTAAAGGAACACGAGTATTTTTAATCGATTCACACCAAAAACATACATATGAATAAATTGAGACGGTTATTTCTAATAATTCATAGTCAGTTAGAAAATATTTCGAAAAGGAAAGCTCGTTCGGCAAAAATTTATATAACAAGCTCCACTTACTTATTTTAAGCAGTTCTATCACCTCTAACAATTTGGCTATGTCTTTCTGAAACACCCTGTATAAGTATACATACAAAAGATGTAGTTACCTATTATTTGTAATTTGATAAGTACTGTAGAGTAGTAAAATATCCACATATATATTTATTTGTGGTTGCTATAATCACAGTATAATAAATAATACAGTATTCTGACTTTCCGCTTGCGAGCCGTCCTGCGCATTTCGTCGCGCATGCCGCCATTATGGGTTACAACGTCACAATAATCACATAGACGTAGATAAATACCGTTCACTCCTGTGTTCAATATATAGTTCATTGTCGGCGTGTACGAGATAAATAAATATTGTGTTTAAATCTAATTCTGTGTTTTGTCTTTTTGGTATAGTGTTCGTGAGAATTAAAAGGATTTTATTTTTATTAACGTATCTTATGATTAATACAATGAACAATCAGGGAGGACATGTGTGTGCTGCAAAATGTTGTCCCAATAAGCGGTACACTTGCTCTAAACTAAAAATAAAGATGAATACTAGATAATTTTACGTTTATAACAACTGTTTGTATAACCGTAAAATTTATATAACGAAATGGCAGTATCTAATATGTTTTTAAACTAAATGAAAGTAAAACATAAACACAAGTTGTCTCGTGGCGAGATAGCATGATAACGCAATCAGCTAGGGGTTATATTATTGACAATATATATATGGCCCTTGTTTGACTAAAATTGCTGAGAACAGGATTCCGTTGATGCAGAGTTCAGGCACACGGCTTGTATGTGGAATTCGTAAGGGTGAAAGAGGCTAGCAATAAGATTAAGGAAATCGGCTGGTTAAGAATGAAACAACGTCGGATTTTCATTCACTAATTTTGATTAATAAAAATCATCAGATGGAAACAGGCGGAATACTTATATGAAAGATTGAAGTTCCGGGGATCGGTGTATGATGTGAGTATTCCTCATAAAACTGTCATTACGCCACCGCTAGACTCAACATCAATCTTTGAGCGGTCATTTTCCTATACGGTTTCAAAATATTACAACGCTCTACCGGAGAATATAAAAAGTTTACAGGGGTTTTCGTTTAAGAGCGCTGTCTGACACGTAATAGAACAAATTGTACTTAATATGGCCAGCAATGTAAAACTATGTTCAGATAGTATAATATATATAATAGTATAATATAAGTTACGTTTAGGTTAAGTTAGGAAGCACTGCTGTCTTTTTTTACTAATAAAGTCTTTATTATTGTTGTGTTTATTATTATTATTATTAAAAATCACCCAATCATGTCAACATTTAACTGATACCACCACTCAAGGCTGTTTTCAATCACTATGACACACCACAAATATTTCTGAAATTGACAGCAATATTATTATGTACTTAAATATTTTTACAAAAATGAAAATACAGTACTGTGGTTAGAAACCGAAAACTATAATTATTCTTAGTCAGGACCTGACTTGTAACCCAAAATGGCGGCGTCATACATCACAATTTAGTTTAGTTTAGTGCCAACGTAGACTCGGAATGCTGTGCTATAATCATAGTAAATTGAGATGTCAGATAAATATATATAATTTTGTAATTTGTCAATATATTTTTATATTTAAAAAATAGTCATTATTATTTAAATACACCAGTACATTAAGGCTCCTAGGGATAAACGTTTCTTCAGAAGTTTCAAAATGTCATTCATATTGATTATTGATATTTTTTTAAATTAAATAACAGATAGGTACTTAAATAATTTAAACATTTTCTGAATTCCGACGTTTCATAAATGAATACAATAAACACTACGTTTTAATTAATCTTATTGTTACCTATATCTAATAGATTATCAGACAGTACCAATATCGTGATGTACCTACGTTATTTTAACAAAGAGTCTTATCTCTAAGTGTTGAGGCTATTAAAATCAAATCAATATCAAACTTGACAACTCAAGTATTAGTTAAACAATGCAAATTAGTTTATCGTGTTAGATATTATTATCGCGGAATTTACAACATTTACATTAGGAGATAAAATTAATATTGGAACACCAATCAAACTCTATAAAAACAAAAGTATATTATGTTTTCTCAAAAACGACTACATGTATATTGTCGCCACACAAAATTGTCAAGATCTGTTTTGTTGATCACATTTCATGCTCTGATACTGAGCCATGTCTCTTATGTCGTACTTGCCTGGGGGCACGCACCTGTCTCATCTCGTATTTTTGCGCTCCAACGGCGAGCTTTGAGAGTTGTTGCTGGCTTATCATATCGGGCCCACTCGACTGCAGGAATTCGTTTCATGTACTTGGAGTTTTGACCCAGCCCTGTATATATATGCTTAAATGTCTGAAATATGGTAAACTACACTCCAATATGTACACGCCACATTCGGCTGTTTATCAGTACTCCACTAGGAATAATGAGAACTTCGTACTGGACACACATCGAATAGATAAAGCAAGATTTTCTCTGGATTACCACGCACCTAGATTATTTAATGCTTTGCCTCGCATGTGACAGAGCTTCCGCCTAAATTGTTTCTCGAGAAGATGAAACCACTTTTTATCAGAAAGTCATTTTATTCTATGGAAGAATATTTGGAGTTTGACTTCTCAGAAAGAAACGAGATCTAAACTTTTTATTCATATATTTTGTGTGTACTTGTAAATTTTATTTTTTACATATTGTGTATTTGTTTTTGTAAATACTTTGTGGTGTTATATTTTGACATTTTTAATTTTTATGACGAGTGTAAGCATTTATGTACTAACACAAAAAATAAATAAATAAATAAATAAATACCAATATTTAAATTATATCCAAATTACAAAAGTTGTAAAACACAGTTAAAACACGTATTCAGCCTAGCGACTGTCAAGCGATTAAGGGATAACGGATATACAGGGTGTTTCAAAAAGATGCGGCAATATTTAAGGGGATGGTTTCTCAGGTAATTTTATGAAAAAAAGTTCCCATAAACATATGTTCGGAAATGCATTGTTTCCAAGATACAGGGTGTTACAAGTTTTTTTTTGTAAATAACGTTTTTTTTTTAAATAAGTCTAATATCTCCTTGCCTATTTCTTTGAAATTTGGCAGCGTGTTTGCTAGAAATAGGGAGCCTATATGGCCCTAACTAGATTAAAATTATGAAGTCCAAAGTTACATATATCCCATTTCCTACCTGCATAGAATTTAACTGCATCCTCTTCAAAATAAGAGTTTTTCTGTTTTCGCAACATACTCCATAAATCACCACCCAAACACGGCTCCAAAAGGAAGTAAATATACTTTGCATCTTTATATGTTCGATACAAATGCACAATAAAAGGATTGTCACATAACATCTGCATCTGTTTTTCATTGTAAATTTGTTTCTGTAAACATTCTGTGCTAATTTCGTGTTTCTTAATGTATTTTAATGCGAACACCATTTCAGGATTCTTATTGTGTTGGACTAGCTCTACTCGACCAAATCCACCAATGCCAAGTGTTCTTAATATGGTGAAGTTCTTCAAATCTAGGAACAGAACAAGAATTAATTAAAGGTTAGAACTGGGTATATAAGCGAACTGTCTTTTTTTTAGTTGTGCATACTGAGACATAAGAGTTCAACCCCTTCTGAATTATTTCTTAAAAGTAAAAACACGCATATTTTGATACCACTATTACTGCCTCAAAGTTTTAGAACTCTCATGTCTCGTTATTTTAAAAAAATTCAAAAACCTATTTTTCCTGCCTACTTTACGGCTCGATATAATTGCAGTTTGTTTCCAAAGCCTTTATGACGGTTTCGAATTTTTTATATTAGTTTTTTCTACAAATTTACTTATCATTTTTTAACGTATAAAGATAGCAAATTGTTTTCTTTACAAAACTTGCTCAGAAAAATTAGCTCTTTTGAACTATGCAGAAATATATTTTTCTATAACATTTTCTCATAACAGACCTGGAACATCGAGTACATTAATTACCTATTGATTTTAAAATTACAATTTTATTTTGTAATTGAAGTGAGAAAGATCTTAGTAAGTTATATTTGACACTTACCATGAGTTAATTCCATAACACTGTTCTTTCTCACAAATCGTTTTACATGAACTAAATGATCATAGTCTCTAAAATTATTCATAAAGTTTTTCCGACATAATCGTCCAACAACACATTCTGTTTCGGTGGTTACAGTACATGTATGTTTATACGGTTGAATCAAAGCTTTATCACCAAAGAATGCTCCTCTTTCAACTACTTTAACTTCATCAGAACTTTTCGTTTTTACAACAGCTTTACCAGATAAAAGTATATAAAATTTATCGTCATCTGTGTCTTCTATGATCACTTTAGTAAATTGCTTGTATTCTTTTAAATTCATTAAATTCGCTAGCCGATAGAGCTTGTCTCTATCTAGGATTGAAAATGTTGGTACTTTTGTCAACACAGTTAAAAGTTTATCTTGGAGTTCCTTTTCTGCATTAATTATTAACTGTTTAAGTAAGCAGCAGTCCAACACCCATACGCTTCCGTCATCCAGAGCCTTTACCTTTTGAAAAAATGACTTATTTGTGAAACGTTTAGCAAAAACATTCTGTATTATCACTAATAAATTCGTGTCCTGTTTGTTTAAATTTCTCTAAAATCATTATGGCCCTAAGGCTTCAATATTTGGAGACCCCTGATATATAAAGTCGCTGTTCTTTATTATTCTTTTTGATATGTAATAAATATCCAATCAAATTGATGAGTTTTCGACCTGATAGAGAAAAACATTTTGTGAGGATTTAAATTTTTTTTCTTCAAAACATCGCCATCAAGATCAATCCAATCATTATAATAATTTTCATAGTGCGATTCGTCAAGCTCCTCATGCGGAAGACTTCCTTGTTGTCCTCAAATTTTTTTACCTCCAAGCCGTTTGTTAAGTTTAGGAAGGAGTGTAATGTGTTACCCAAGTTACATTTACGCAAAAATTCGCTGCGATTTCTATTATATCGAGATTCGCGGGTAAAGGAGATGGGATAAGGTCGACTTTAATTAAGTTGGGATCTTGTACTATACTCACTTTACGTTCCCTTTTGCAATTGTGTAAAAATGCAGTTACTCCGAATACACGATTATCGCTGAAAACTTGTAAAACCTTTCCATTACTAGATATCTCGAATGTGCCCCTTTTCGAGATAAAAAACTGTTCACCAAAATCACCTTCTTTCATAAGTATGTCATCTTTATTGACATTTTTTATATACATACAATCAACACATGTCTGTAGATATTTATCTTTTAGTATTTGGTAAAGTAGTTCATTTTTCTGTAACGCTGATATAATTGTTTTTTCATCTCTAATAACAAAATTCATTATTTACGAAACAATCACAATAGATCTGGAAGGGAATTCATTTTAAATTGATGATAAGAGGAAACAATCATGAACCAAGTACCAAGGACACATTCATGTTGAACATACTCGAAAGTTCGAATAGGTAAAGTCTGTTTGCTTTGTATATACCGGGTGTTTCACTAAGGCTATCTACCGCTTGTATCTTGGAAATTATTGAGCTTACAGCTTTCGGGGAAAAAAATATGGCCATGAGAAATTGGCCAAAATAGTTTTTAACTTTCAATACCTACCACTAGAGGGCGCATTTTTAAGAAGAAAACTAGAAACTCCCTTTATTTTAGGAGGTCCGTCTAAATATTAAGGAAGTTGTAGATTATTAAAAGTAAGATTCGAAAATGTAACCTAATGCCTATACTAGTCGATTTGAGTTTTTTTTTTAAATATTGCTGTTTATAGTTTTCTGTAGGTACATATTTTTATACCTGTTTACGTTGATTATAGGTCAAGTTGACCCATAGTCATTTTTAGGTCTATTTTTTTATTTTTTTTTTTGTAAAAGAGATATTTTTTTGCTCACAAAAATCAATATTAAAAAATAAAATTATTAAGTATAACATTCATTATATTGAAGTATTGCACTAATAAGATTTTTAGGCTACAAAAATGTTAAAATATTATAAAATGAAAAAACTTTGTATTTGCTTTCAATCTATAAATCTTAGGGATATAAAAAATATAATAAAACTCCAATCATATCGAATAATAAAAACACTGACAAAGTATTTGAAAATATTATTTTCCTACTACAAACAGTTTCTGCAAATATTTCAAGCAAATTAATTACATATGACTTATTGGGTGCTATGTTAGAGCATTTAAAACGCATTTTTCTCTTTGTAAATCATTTCAGAAATTAAAATAAATGATGAAAAATTGAGTATTTGGTTTTAATAATCCTTGCAGATGCTATTTGGTATTTATTTCAGATACCATCTTGGTATCTGCGTTGATTAAAACCAAATACTCAATTTTTCATCATTTATTTTCATTTCTGAAATGATTTACAAAAACAAGTCTGGCTAAATTTGAACATTTATATATATACAAATCTTATAAAAATAAAAAAAAAAACAAAAAAATCAAAATTATTAAAAATGATATTTTTGATATACCCTGTATAGTAATCGTAAATTTGGTATTTGAAATTGTGGTTTCGACACAAGCAGACGTTTTTATAAAGAATGACTTTTTCTTCTAAATCTACAAATAAAAAAGTTTTTCCTCTTCCAAACTCTATCCGTGGACATATTGTACATATATACCTAAAGATATTTTGTGGTTCAGTCGTTTTTGATTTATAAATAAAACCCGCTCCTCGTCGTCATGGATTATTTCAGAAAATTATTCTTTTTGTATCTGCGTAAGTATTAAATAATTCAAATGGTTTGTCAATCCACTTTTAAAAATATTGATTTTAATAATAAAATATTTACGATTTTGAAATCCCCGAAAAGGCATACACGGAAATGTTTTTTAAAATAAAAGGAACTGCCTGAATGGGAAATTTTATGACAGAGGTAAACAAAACAATTCATTAATTAATGATTCTCCCACGGTAAATGAAAATGATGTGTACCTACATTCATGGGCGTAGCCAAAATTGTATTCAGGAGGGAAAGAAATAATTTACCATTAGGATAACAAATAGTTGCCTAATCTAATCTAACCAATTATATCGTTATATAAATATTACGTATAATCAGTCGAAAAAAATCCTAAAACTTTTAAGGTCATCCTGTTCTCAATTTCCTCGCTGTATGTAGGCCCTGCTTGTGTCCATTTATTTAGTTATTTTAATTGGCAGTACTTGGTTTGTTGATTGTTAATGCAGACGCATTTGAATATAAAAATTAAATTAAAAAAAAGTGGATAAAAATTTGTGAAATATTGTAGAACATTTGATTAGGAACTTACTCCAAACTTTTTTTCACCAACTGTCCAAAAATGTTATCCTGGTTAGGTTGAATAACAGGTGATATCACACCTAATCTCCTACCACATTTTCTATCATCGTTCTCTGAGCTATTTGAAGTGATTTGTGGTTTAATAAAAATCTTTAGTTTCATTTTTCTACACTTTTCTTTGCCTATACACAACGTCTGTCTGTAATGATTGAAATTAGATTAGTCAATAACAACAAATCATAATTTTCACTCTTTCTGTTTTATATATATATGTATATTTATGTACACGTATAATTTCCAAGGTAGTATTGATAAATATTAGAGTGAACAATTCCGTTATCAAACTCCTAGATTGTTGTTGTTTTTTATAATAATCATTGATACCATTATTGGATATACAACAGGTCACTAAAATTGTCTCACATACAGTGCATTCATTTTATCTCATCTCATCTGAAGTAGATACGATTTTCGGCAAAAATTTCCAAACCATTGTTGGTTGAATTTTATGTACTACCGTTTCACCCGAATTAATAAGTTCAAATGTCATCCTCTGTCATACGACAGCGTAGAAGGGCCATACAAAATATTTTTTTCAGAATTCTGATTTATTTTGCATAATTTTGTAAAAAAACTCCGAATTTTTTATCAATCTGACTTTTTTGCAGAATTATGTAAAAAAACTCAGAATTTTCAATTCTTACTTTGTTTACAATATTATAGACTGATTATGTTGACCTGTGCCATCACTTACATATTCAAAACAATCGTAAGGTTACTTGCTTCTAATGTACCATCGACCCGCAATGACCCTGTATATTATGTTGTAAATTTTTTATTTTTGTTTGTTTCTTTCGTATCCCTTAAGAATATGTATGGATTTATTCTAAAATTATCTGTCTAATGTTAAGTTTTTTATTTTACCTAGTAACTTAAAATAAATAATAGTATTTTAAATTAAGAGATTATAAAATAAAATTACGCATTAATATGCGTAAGAAACGTAAAAAAACGGTTGTCACCCAATAATAGTAATAATTGTATTATTTGCATTATTTCCAATAAACTAACGTAACAAACTATAACCACTTTAGTCAAAAATTAGAGGAAAAAAAATTATTACCAGAGCTGGGATTCGAACCCATAACCTTCCGAATACGAAGCGAAGGCTCCAACAACGAGGCCACGGTATATACTCGTATTGTATTTTAAATGTAATATATGTATATACGTTCCAACTCCCTAACTGCTTTAAACGCAATTTTCTCGAGAATTAAGGGGGCAAAGTGACCTATCGCTATAAAGCACATAAAAATGCTTTAAAATGATGTCTCACTCGACCCCTACTGATATATTTTCATTAATCTGAGTTTAACTGGTTTTGGTTGAAAGAATTTTTTATCATTCATCATCATTTTTTTACAGAATTCTGCAAAAAAAGTCAGAAATCATTACGTTCTTTGTGCTAGACAAGGGCCGGATGAAACGTTTCCTTGGAAACGAATTGGAAGGAAAGTTGACCAAGATTGGCCGCCACGATCTCCAGATTTAACGCCACTGGATTTACTTCTTTTTGTTCAACGTGTTTTTGCTCAAAATCGTTATCCTGTGTGACAAGTTGTAAAATGAAAGCACTGTATAGGCTACATAAAATAGAATTATTATAATTATAAATCGAACTCAAACAGTTATGTATTTAAATGGTGAATTTGTTCTATACGAATATGTGAAATATGTATGGAAAGATTTTTACCTACTTAGCTTAGCAGCTTGCCGTTAATTTTTATGGTGATCTTGCTAAAAACTTCCAGAATAATTTATATAATTATTAAACAATACTTATTTATTATTATAAGAGTGTGACACTTGAGTTTTTTTTTTTGCAAACAATGAAATGTTTTTAATTAAACTAACTAATCACGTTGTTTATGTTTTACCAAAAACTTGAACTGAATTGACGTAAAAAACATTCTACTCATTACTTTCGGAAACATTTAAAAATTCTTCTCATTGGAAATATTTAAACAAATAACATTAATTTAATTTGGGTTACGGGGCTGGGAAGAAAACTAAGCTTTTCCTGAACATCAATACATTAACGACTACCGAGTAACATCACTTAGATCTAATACTTTTGTACCACATGTAAGTACAAATAGTTGACTGTAAAATATTAATTTTCAAGAACAACAAATATCGACTTTACAACAGTTTAGAGAGCCGCTAGTTTGTAAACCTCTGTCGCCACAAATTTTTAAACAAATTGAAAAAGTAATCCATACCTACTTAACCTGGGAGTGCAAAACTAAATGCAATAAAACCACCACCCTCACTTCCACAAATTGTTTATTTAATTCTCAAAAGTGTTTCATGTTCATGTTTCTGAATATCTTAGAACCCACCAACAGCCAAAATCGTCAAATTAATAAATATAAAAAAACATGCTTTTAGAATTAAATAAACAATTTGTGGGGGACGGTGTTGCTTTTATTATATTACGAAATGTTCCTACATAAAAAATGTTGGTATTAACTCCTGAATTCTATTTTTGAAATGTTATTCTATATAAAGTAAAATATTTATTAGTTTTCTGATACAAATAATAACGAAATCAATGTAATTTAATTAAATCTAGAAGTTTACAGTTAATCCTTGTATATAAATTATTTTTCGAGCTAAACATATGAATTCAATTATCATAACAGCACTAAACTAAATACTTAACAATCGCTATTGCGCATATTGTTAATAAGTTGTATAATTTTAAAATAAATATTTTTGACTTAATAAAATCAGGTAAAATATTAATTAAACATGTTAATAAATAAAGTAATATTTTATTATTGTTAAAATCAGGAATTTAGCACTATATAAGTATGCAAACGTATGTCTATATAAAAGTAGATGGTGTAAACAGTATCAAAAGAATCCCCCTCAGATTATATAGGTCAAATAGTATAAGAAAACCCGAATAAAATGCTTTTCAAAGCCAGTTATAAAAGGCTCAATATTGTAGGTATATATAGCAGCTTCCGCGATAATTCGTTGACTCCTTAAGTACAATAAAATTTAAATGATACCCTTAGTCGTAACACCTCATAAAAATCGGCTATCTGTCGGATGGTAACATTTCTTTATAACTAGCTTCATAATTATTAATAATTGAATAATATCTATACATATTATATAGAAAATCCAATGAAGGAAACGAACGTCTGTAAGGAGGGGACATTGGTATAATAGTATCGCGTTTATGCACTAATATCACCAGTGCTTCGGTAGCTTAATGGTAAAAGCAAATGCCCGGAAAGCCTGAGACGTGGGTTCGATTCCCACCTGATGCGAATGTTTTTTCCAACTTACAGACGTTCGTTTTCTGCATTGGATTTTCTATATAATATATATAGTTATTACATTGTCTTTAAAAGTTTATAAAGACAATGGTTATTATTAACTCACTTTAACCGAATATTTTCTCTCTCTGTATTATTATAATATTTTAATAGGAATAAATACATATGCTAGGTATTTGTTGACAATATCAAGTGAATGGCCTCTATTATAGATAGAACCGCATGTCTACACAAGAAAGGATTATCAGAATGGAAAGTTAATACTAATGGTTTCATTTCATTTTATTGCACTTAAGGAGTTTACCAAAACGAATACTGAACAAGAATCTGCTGGAACTCGCACGAGGTGTCGCGTGGGTCTTGAAATCGGAAATCCTAGAAATGATATGATAAAAGAATGCTTGATTGTACTTAGTAGCCGAAGAAATATGTCCCGAAAGGTAAATTTATTTAAAAGTGTCAGTTTGTCAGCAAACACCGTGGCTCGGAGTTTGCAAGACATCCCAGAAAATATATCATCTCCACTGTCTGACAACAATGGACATCTTGAGTGGTTTTCTCTAGTCTTGAATGAGTCAACGGATGTGCCAGATACTGCTCAGGTGTGATTTTTATTCGTCGAGTAGATAAAAGCTATGAACTTCTTGACATTGATAGCATTCACGGCACGACAACCGGGGCAGATATTTTAAGGGAGTTGAAAATGTCATGAATAAAAGGAACTCTCGATAGAAAAACTTGAAATCTATCACAAGTGATGGAGGCAGAAATATTTGTGGTAAAAATAAACGAGTGGTTCCACTTGTGTAAAAGGCTGTAAAAACGATGGTAGTTTAAAACCATTAGTCTTACATTGTATCAACATCATCAATCATCAACACAACGGCCAAAAGTTGTGGCAAAATATAATACATACATGGGAGGGATAGATCAAATGGATTAAAATATTGGGTGCTATCGCATTGGAATCAGGGGCAAGAAATGGTACTGGTCATTATTACATATACATGGATGCTAGATGCAGAATAGATGGATATTGTATAAAAATCAAGATCAGAAAAAGTATTGCATTATATTTATGAAGTAGTCCATTTTTCTGTGGAGTCTCAATTTAATGAAAGGAAATAATACTATACCTACCGTCTTCTCCACTAAATCTCAATATATATTTTCACAGATCTGATCCTAATCATAATTTGCTTGTTACAACAGACATGTTTCGGCCATATATATGGTCATCTTCAGTGTTAATATATCGAAGTTACATTGTATCATATATTGAAGCTATAATAAATTAATAATCTTAACATTATATAATTTGGTTTTCTTAATTACTTATTATTATAATATAATTATATAATGTTAACATTAATTTATAATAGCTTCAATATATGATACAATGTAACTTCGATATATAAACACTGAAGATGACCATATATATGGCCGAAACATGTCTGTTGTAACAAGCATATTAAGGATTAGGATCCGATCAGATCTGTGAAAATATATATTGAGATTTAGTGATGAAGACAGTATAGTATTATTTCCTCTCATTAGATTGCATTAGTTGCCAATGTGTACTTGCGTAGGTACGTTGAGATATAAGGAGACGCTATAAGCATTATTTTACATTGTACAGAAACGGGTGCATTGGGTGGGGCGTAAGCGCATACCAATATGGCGAATTCTCCAGAGACGGACTAACTATTTTTGTTGACGTTTTTGTTTTTAATTTGCAGCTTGGGTTTATACTTTATTTTGAAATATTATGCAGTGTACAAAATACTTAAATATAGGTAATTATTGATATTTGATACCTAAATCCAGGAATAAAAGACGTTAGTACTTTATAAATTATATATTAATACCCCTTAAACAAAACAATTTTATTTAAATGTTGCGCTATGCTTATCCACTTTATTCTTACTTAAATAATACATCCTGGTATTAACATATTTAGTCGCAATAGATTTGATCAGTAAATGTATATGGTTATCAAACACTGATTTGATCAAAACCGTGCACAATTAGGAAAAATATTACTATTTACAAATTCCTTTAAAACAAGGTTTATTATGAATCCTGCGGACAACTTTTCATTAGTAGCTACTACAAGATTTTTTATGATCTTTTCGGATTGGAAGCAAACGTCTAAAACATCTTTTGAAGGAATTTGTAAATCCTTTTTTTGTCTTCATTTTAATAAAAGAATAACACTTTTTAATGCATCTCGACATTCTCTGCAAATAATTTGCTTCTTTAAACGAAAAACAACAAATCCAGCAATATAAACAATAATGAATTTCGAAAATTCAGAAAATGGTCCAGGAAGATAATCATGATCTGGATAAATTATATTTGTGTACATTTCTCGTTGGTATCCAATTAATTCGAGACACATATTCTGTCCAGATATGTCTACGAGCAGGATCTTTAGGAAATCTAAAAACCAGAATATGTTTTTAACACACATTTAGGGGTCTTTTTTGCTAGAAAGTGATGAAAAAGTAGAGAGTTTGAGAGTAGAAATCAAGTAAAGGAATTTGTAAAAAAAATAAACTACAATGCACGTATCAATTGTTCAGTGCAGAAAGAGAATGCTACCAGACTCCTATAATAATGTGTTTTAATAAGTTCGCCTAAAAAAAACCCTAAATACGTCCATGTACAATGTTTACAATATTTGGTACATACCTATGAAACGTTATTTCTGATATTTTCTGGTCGATTTCACTTCTACTACTGCAACTACGCACAGCACAGGACACCATTATAGTATATTGTCAAATAACCGTCCAAAAAAACACGAAAAACTTAAATAAACTTGTAAAATACTCGTAAATAACACTATAAACTTGAAAGCACGACAAATGATATATATCGTATACCAATATGGCGTACCTGCACCCGCTTTTGGCCACGTTAGAGCGTCTCCCTCCACCTCAATGCGTAGGTATCAAGTTCGCCCTAAAGGAGCTGGAAGATATGTGGCTTCGATGGACTCCTCAGCTACCCGAGTTTCAGATAATACTCACTTTGTTCAGCACACAGACCATAAAAAAGAAGGTACGCGGGCAGTAAATACAAGTCCATTAGAACAATATGCGGTGCAATGTATTGATTGATTGTGTCTAGCCATTCCATTATCGACGGCATAATGTGATATTGCTATATTATAAAATAATATTTACTTTCCAATATTACACTCCAAATGACTGCCGAAACCTTTTTGATTCCTTATTATAAAACACTTTGACCTCACAAGCTCCTAGCGTTGCCATATGGCAACAGCCTATACACTGTGTCCAAGATAAGAATGGGATCGCATTGGGATCTTGGAAACGGTTAAATTAGATGTACAATTTAAACACCTTTCAAATGGTGTTTTCTATAAATATATGAATAATTTTAAATAACAGCTAAAAACACTGAAAACTTGTTCAAACCATTACGTGTGATATACCACCTAATTTTGAATTGAAAATTACTTTAAATTTAACAATTAAAAATCCATATTTACAAAACAAAGTTGATAATGGTTATTGAAAATCGAAACGTCGTAGTGAAAATTTGTAAACGCTATCTTACTCTTCTCAAAAAGTACTTTTCATTTTTTATATCTGTAAAAATAACGTCAGAAATAAATAGAAATGAAAAAAATAGTTTTTTAAAAAATTCTCGAAAACGTTACTTTACTTTTGAAAACACCATTTAAAAGGTGTTTAAATTGTACAACATTTCTCTTTAACCGACATTGTAACTCCTACCATTTCCAAGATTCCAATGCTATCCCATTCTTATATTTATTTTATTTCAAAAAGTACAATTCGGATATTTTTTGGAAAATGTATTTTCGTTTCAGGAAGTCATTTTTGATAGTTATTTAAGAAAAAATAAGTTTTAAGCTTAGATAGATAAGTTAAGTTTGCTGTGTCGTCATTTATTATGTCGTTAAGTTTTACCTTGCAAGTAAATAAAACCATGTGATTATCATTATGTTTTCTTCTGCAACTTATCACAGCAATAGTAAGAATATTAAGACATTGGCTGCCGCGGGACAGATTGATGACACCAGTCTTAAGCTATCGCGGGCCGGATTGATGGCACTGGCGGGCAGAATTTTGCCGCGGGCCGTAGTTAGGAGACCCCTGCAATAAGATATACAATTTTGGGTCAAAAAAATTTAATAGAACAGTATTTTTCAAATAATTTTAATGCATCCATATAAACCAGGTTCAAAACGTTGCTTTAATAGTAATAAATGCACTAAATTACAAATAACTTATAAATTACTAATTACATAATAAATCTGTAATAATTAAAATGGCCAATGAAGTTTTTGCCGTTTACTAGCCCCATCATCATTTTATACGATATTATTATATAAAAAGATAGTCGTATATTCTAGAACCATAGTTATATTTTAGAAGCAACCAATAAAATTTAAATAAAATTATATAAATCACATAATTAATAAAACTATTTTATAACTAATAATTACAATATTAGGTTGTATACTGCTGCGCGTTACTAAGCAATTGTTGTGCTGATCGCGCAGCTATTCTGGGATCAACTATTAATTCTGGTGCTCCTAAATTGTTTTGAGGCACATTGCCAGCTTGAGGGTAACTTAACGCAGCTAAATTCGTCGTGGAGGGATCCACAGTGTACATTGGGACTGGTGCCAAGTTTGCCTCTGTTGAGACTGTAGCAAATTGTTGTTGAGATTGGTACTGTGGAACTGTCATTGGCATTTGAGATTGTAGCGGGACTAACGGGACATTAGGTATAGTTTGCTGTGTGAATAAGTTATGTTGAGTATTAAATGGTGGATTCGGATTCAGTCCTGAAGAACTAATGTCATATAGCGGCACACTAGGAGCTGGGGGAATATTCGACATAACACCGTGTGGACTCGTCATTGGAGTAATTGAAACATGTCCGGGAACATTTGCAGAAGGTAAACTAGCCTGTGGAATGATCGGTGGTGTGGGTAAGTTTGCAAACGTAGTTAATTGGGTGGGAACTGTTTGCGATACTGGAACAATTTGTTCAAGAGATGCTGGAACTTGATTAGACGTAGATGATGAAAGAACGTATTGTGGCAAATTAGCTGGAGGTTGTATATTTGTATTTACTATTGAAGATTGCGTGTTAATACTATCAGGCACATTCGAAACATTGGTGCTGCTTAATGTTTGGCTATTCGTAACCGTTGTACTAGATGATGTACTACCCGTTGTTGTAGCCTGTAATGTATTATAAATCGTTGTTGTTGGCGGTGGAACGTCTTCTGGATTACCCAATCTAATGGGAATTCTGTGCAAGTATCCATAACCAATACCACAACCTAACAGACCCGCACCACCCCATTTGGAGTTAGGCGTAATGGTAACTTCACGACAAGAGTCATCGTCGCAGTTATATACATATAGTTTCAAATTTACACCATCATGGCTTTCAATTAAATTAAATAAATCTTCACTTTCATGTAAAATAGAATCTGAATTAATGATGTAATCTGAAAATGCACGTAATCCAGCGAGATCGGCAGGTGATTGTGGATGGACTTCGAGGATATGCCACACATTGTCTTTGGCCACTTCGAATGAGCAAAATCGGATGCTAATACCCAATAACCCTTGGCCACCCCATGTCTCACTTGGCTCCACAGTTATACTGCGTACACTTTGTGTCTTACAGCTGTAGATTACTACTGGCAGTTGTTTACCTATTAGAAAAGAAGAATAGTATTTATTAGTTTATTATATCTGTAATTATACGATATTTTATAATTACAGTCAGGGTCTAAATATTTACGATATTTTAATAGTTTATACGACTCTGGCAAGGCAATACAATATTAAAAAATCTATAATTTTGTTAGTAATGCTTGAATACTATGTTTCAAAAACAATCAGGTAGTTTATGTTAGTGAAAACCAGCCTTCATTAGTTGGAATTTAATACACAAATAGATTTTAACAAGTATGACAAAATAACAAACGCCATGCGTATTCTTGAAATGATTTTACAAAAGTAGGTACTTGTAATTTACTACCTATGAATTCAACAAAATTGCACTGGACATATTACATACGTTACATATTATACCTACATGTAATTTTATTACAATAAAGTCATTATTATTATTGTTTGTTGTCTACTAAACTTTAAATCCCTTGTTTATTGTACGTTTCAAAATATATGTATGTACGTTGGTGTTGTTCACATCAGATCGTATGTTAGGTAAAGGTAAGTATTACGTCATCTTATCCTGCTTAGAACCTTTTAATAATAATAGCATAGGCTAATAAATAATAGAGTGATATATTATTTACCACACTTGAATATATGCTGCAGTTTTGCCGTTGGTATTTAGCCCCTTCTCCGACCCTCTCTCGTCTAGAATTCTGGTCGACCAGGATTTCTGAGCATTTGCTACACTACACAGTCGACCAAGTAAGCGTAAGGAATTAAACAACAGCAAAACAAGTTTTAACGCGTTCGCTACTCTCCTTTTCTTCGGGCTTCCACCCCGTATTTGTATAGTTTTTTTGTGCTGGCCCTACAGGTCGTAAAATCGGCGGCACGCAATGTAACAGAGGATTTACTTAGAGTGCGGGGACTGATATATTATTTAATAGACTATGATAATAGTTCTGTTTTTATAAACCGGCCCCCATCGTTCAAAAAATAGCATAAAGTGTCACTTGAAATTAGATATAATATGTAGTACGTATGGGAATATTTATCTGAATATTCAAAATTCAAACATTACGCAATTTTGATGTATATCCTCGCAGAGTACCCATCTCATTTACACTATTAATCATTTAGAAACAGCAAACATCATCAAACCGCAGAATCTTATTTAATATACTATTTAATGTTTATTACCAATTCCATTTTTTAATATAACCCTTAGCGTTCCGTCATCTTTATCAAGTCTTGTACCATTAATAGCTACAATAAAATCGAAGAAGGGTTGTAATCCAGCTTTTGATCCCGGTGAATTTTCTTGTACCTAAAATTTCCCACAATCCAAATTATCACACCTTTATTAAAAGTTTATAATCTACATGTATTTAAATCTGAGTCAGCAGGTTAATGTTTCTTCACAAAAACACTAAATTACAGCTTACGAACCCTTAATATATGATAGCCTTCAGTTCCTCCACCTGGAATATCTTTACTTTCACTGCCACCCATTTTTTACACAATTTTAGAAAAAAATACGTGGCATTTTAATAAAATTTTCATAAAAATTGTATTGGGACCATAACAAAACTTTGTGACAATTTTAAACGAAAACGTCACATTCGATGACGTGCCCAATTCCTCTTGCCAACAGGCCTTTTCCATAATATTGAAATCAAATCAACTGGATCAAGACAATAGATTCGTTCCAACAATCATGTTTTGACATCGAAAGTAATTTATGGCAAAGTTTAATGATGCTGCCACCTCATTCTTGTTAGAATATCATGTACACCCATTGTCTTAAAGACAACGTACAACTAATGAAAAAGAATACAAAAGGTTAAGATTATCATTAGGCGTTTTCGTCCAACTCGGTAACAACTCTAATAGTAATTTTCACTGACCCCTCTAATTCACACGTTCCTTTTACATAATTTATGTGATCGTAGTTCCGCCGTTGCACAGAGAGAGCTCTAACTTCAATTCCTATAGCCATCTTCACATTGGTTGTAGACAGATGATCTAAATTCTAAATATGAAACAGCTGTTTCAATCAAAACGCAAACAAAAACGTTAATCATCATAACTTGAAAAGGTTATCATGTAATAATTTTTTGTCTACTTTTAAAATCTAGTGCTCACAAGATGGATGTAGTGTGTTGAACAAAACGATATTAAGATGACTTATAAAAGTTGTTAAATCTCGTGAAAGAACATCGCTAAACCATAATATTTAGATGAAATTAATAGTGAAAAGTGACATTCCTTTGTTAGGTATTCAAGTTTAAAATAAATAGAGTTACTTTACCTACTCTATTTTTATCACGTAACAATTTTTTTCTTAAACGAAATTACGTCGAAATTCGTTTAGCAGCATGTTTACGCAGTATTCTCAACAAAAAGGTAAAAATTGTTTTTATTTTTATTTTCAGTGTCATTCTCAGCTGCTTTTTGTTATGTTTTGATTCCAAGAATTTTATAAAAATGTATTTCCACGTGTTTTTGTTTGTAAAATTTATATATTACGCTGTATAATAATATTCGTTTAGTTTTGCATTAGTACTTATAATAACATTGCGACCTTTACTAAGTATATGTATACCTAATTTAACTAGTATAAAACCTAGTATACCTTCCTACTTATATTAAATCTGCATGTTTATTTAACTTCTTTCTTCAATAAATACGAAATGCTTATCTAATTTTTGGTATGGTACCTACTTCATATGTTCTAAAGTCAGGTAGAAAAAAATAAATTAAGAAACCCTAAGATTTGAGAAATGTTTTGATAATTAATTGTGTACCTATCTTCAATCCACCTCAAACCATGTCGTCTAAGTAAACATAGTTTACATTAAGTACCTATTAGTATATTTTTTCGTTATAAATTTAAATACGTAATTTTATTTGCGTTTAAAGTTTAGAATTATAGTTGATATAGAGAACAGCAGAAATACTTTAGTTTGTACACCAACACCAGAAAGGTGAAAGATATAGACAAAGACCTACGATAGTTGGGCCGGATGCTGCAGTTTATTTATTGGCATTTTGAGGATATTATACTTATATATCTATAAAATATATTTTACAAATTCTCGATGCGATTTCTAGTCTTACTATCAAACTATTTCTCGAACTCAGGTCTCATAAAACAAAGACTAGAGTGTAGATTCAGGTTTAGGAACTTTGGAATCATATCAACTATAAAATGGTAGGTCACTTAATATGTGTAGTTTTTATAGGTATATACTTGTTTCTCGGTCCTATTTAGAAAGGATCATTATTAACAAAGAAAAAGTTGAATTCTTGTATGGCGAGTTATTCGTGCCTCAAGGGCACCAGTTATTTTTTTTTATTAACCCTTTCTAAAAAATTAATATTTGCTCCTTTTTCAAATGAAATCAAACAAATTAAAATAGCTACTCCATATTACTAAGAAATCGGTTCTTTCGCCCCAAAACTTTCCCGACATGATATTTCAAAATAAAAAATATATGACCTGCGTAACGAAAGAGAATTATAATTGTATTATTTTCATTATTTCCAATAAAATAACGTAACAAACTAACTATTTTATTCAAAAATTAAAAAAGAAACATTGTCAGAGCTGGGATGCGAACCCATAACCTTCCGCATGCGAAGGGAACGCTCTACCAATGTGTTAAAGTACTCAATTACTTTATATTACATTCTTATAAGAATATAGATTCTAACTACCTAACTGGTGAAATTTTAAACGCAATTTTCTCGAAATTTATAGGGGCAAATATCAAAAGTGATCTATGATAAATTATGTAGCACTCGACCCCTACTGCTATTTGAACATTTATTTTTTAACACGTTTGTGTCCACCCCTATCACAGGTCTTGAGCGATTTCAACCAAAAACTAATGTAATGGGTTCATCCTAGGACTGCAAACACATACACAGACAGGCTTCCACCTGTAAATGGTCTCAATCGTCTCAGGTCCGGTTCTTGCTTACCGCGGGGGAGAGTTTAGGTAAAACATAAAATTCAATAAACATTTAAATGCACTTCTACAAATATGTAAGGTATTAGATTAGACAAGCGTAAAACATATCTCTAGTCTCTACACATACGGGATCCCTCAAGTCATATGGTCATAAGCTTTCCAAGACCAAAGTTTATTTCAGGGTTTTTTCTATTTATTTTTTCCTCTCCTGTAGGTGTCAGCAATAAAGTCTGTGACCTTCACCTCCCCCGACTATGGTGGTACTCGTACCCCCCACTTGCCTAGTTATACGCTTATGCGTTGGGTGTCTTTATGTATATTGACCATTTTATTGCAACCCTACTACCCTACTCGTTGAATCTAAACGATCTTCTTTACAGCGTATACAATAAGTTTAGACACTAGGTAAAAATCCCTAAAATATATAAGAATTTTTTTCTTTGTCATGTTAGTTACCACGTTGTTGTAACAGGTATGTCCTAACATTTATATATTGATAAAATAATATACCTATATCACTCGAAATGATAACAATTAATTTATTTTTAATCATTTGTTTTACATTGTTTACACAATAATTAGAATTGTAGATACTTTGTATTGTAACCACTTTGTTGTTCTGCCAATAATTTATCTCTGTTGTCATTTTAAAAGTTTGACCACGTTTTTCTTTGTTTTCTGTTTATTATTGTTTTAACGAATATTTGAGATGAAACAGAGATGTACCATTATTACAATTTACAGAATAAGGATATTATTTTAACAGAAATTATTAATATGGTGCCATTTATTACAATGTTAAATCTTTGTTTTATAATTTTTTTATTATTTGTAGCTTTTGCCAAATATAACAAATATCTTTCACTGAAACTAATCAATTTTAACGTGGAGTTGAATATATTTTTATCGTGTTGAATCTATTGAATAACACACTTATTTCAAGTTCGTGGGAGATGAAAACGATCTGGTCATGTTGGTGTTTAATTTTTGTTTTCCTATGTAAATATACTGATTTTCTTTTTCTTTCCCGACCCAGGGAAAGTATTGTGAATGCGCTAAAAAAATTATAGTCTCCTGAGAGGACTAAAACCATTTCCAGAACCTGTTTGGTTACTCAGGCCATATATTTTAGATTCATTATTTTATTAATATTAATTATTAGCATTCCAAATCAAAATAAATAAATAATCATTTATTGCCTAACACGCTTGAGCCCAATTACAAGACAAAAATTACATAGTTTCAATTAATATCAAATAAATCTAACAAACTACAAAAGTACCAGAATGCTTAATTATTCATAATACAAAATAACCAGATGAAGGAGTACCTATGGGCCATATAACAACACCACAGGTCTTAATAACTATTTAAAACATAAAAGTAGAACCCAAATAACAATATTGATGTTTAATAAAAATTTCCCATGCATCTCCGCAGTCAGGAATCTGCCAATTTTTTATGTAAATTAAATGTATTCGTCAACTTACAAGCTCTAGTAAATTACAATTTCCAATCAAATACAAAATACCATTACAAAACACAATATATGTCCACAGCATTACATCAAATGTTATACAAATACAAACGAATGAAAGACAATTTAGATAGGTCCTGATCGTAGTAACCCAGGAAATAATCACTTAATATATTTAATAATATATTATTGTCCATCATATTAAAAAAATGAGATAATTAAAAACTTTAATAATAATTACAATTAATACAAATCATAGGTTAGCTAAATTAAGTAGGTTTTGCTCCAACATAACCACAAAACATACCCCTTTATGTTTTGTGAACATAACTGCGCATACGCTGATTCTTACCAGACGGATAAATGCGTTAACAAGAAGTTTGAACTGTCTGGTAGCAAGATTTAACTATCGTGTAAATGTTACCTGACTATTGATAAAGAGTTTACCCATCAGATAGATTTTAACTGTCAGTTAACTAACTTAACCGAGCATTGATAAACCGGCCATGAATCATATATGTATCGCTCAAAGCCGTATGCGCAACGGAATAAAGGGAGATAGAGAAACCGCCATTTTGATGTAGTACTGCAACATGATCAAAGGACACATAAAATTAATATAATATGGTGTTGTAAAAATATTAGAATAATCTAACATTTTTCTGTATCATTATGAATTATGTATCTTAAATGAGGCAACATTGGCTTAACCCACATAATATTTGACATTTATATACCAGATACCAGGTTACCTCCATATTATAATCCTAATATTACGCTATAAGCTGTATTATTATATTATACGCAGAGTTTATGGTGATATTATACAATAAATGACGTATTTTATACCAATTATATTATTATAATAACTTTTCTATAGTAAGCTCATTAAGTACTTTTTAAGACTCCTCTGTAGTAGAACATCAAAATGGCCGCGCTCTATATTCCCCATTTTTTCCCTCTCAGTTGGTTAAATTGATCTTTAAATAATTGGATATTAGTAAAAAATGATTTAAAAATCAATTTAACCATCATGATACATAAAAAGAAAATAAAATTACAGAATAATGTTGCGTGATTTAGTTTATTGAGACAAACCATAAGAACATTTTTTCCCATAAGGGTGACCTCGATGGAAATTTTCTGGAGGAAAATCCTTACCTAAGAGTTGGGAATTTTTCATAAAACAGTTTTTTATCTGTGACATTTGATTTAATTCAATTAATCAAACATGTGATCCTATTCCAAAGGAGAAAGAATAGACATGATTTTTATTCTGGGAGAATGGTCCACAAACGCTTTACTGGCATCGCGAGTTCACGCTCAAAGGTTCCTGGCGCAAAATCATCCTCAAAAAGCGGTCTTCGAGAGACTGTTAAGGCAACTGCATCAAGAACTTTTCAATATTGATTTTAAATCGTGCTGAATTTTGTACATGGGTAGGAACAAAATCATCGAAAATGAAAACTTTTTTAATAGAGGAGATGAAGGAGCAAATAAACGTTTAGAAGCGTTACACCAGCTTAAAGTTGTTGAAGGATTTAAGAAAAGGATTCAAATGTGCCTAGAGTCCAATCATTTTGAACATTTATTATAAAATTTATCAGTACTTATGTATATCTTGTTATTTAATTTAAGTTAAAAATGTATTTATTTATTATGTTATTGTTTAAATATATGGTTTGTCAAATTCTCATGGCTGACTTGACAAATATTATAATTTTGAAAAATTCTTCCTATTACTACCAATATGTGCTTTTTCCATGCCAAATTATATCTATAGGAAAACTTTATAGTGATTAATAGATAATTAATATAATCATAATCAAATATAGGGTGGTCTACATGAAATTAACAGGTTCAATTAAAAATTCGCCTAATTATATGAATATGTGCATTTTCCACGAAAACGTCAAGGGTTATCCATAGGAAAGTATTATAATATTTGACAGATAATTACTTTGTGCATCTAATTTTAACATCATATACTGGGTGTTCCATTTGAAATAAACAAGTTATTTAGACTTAAAACTTTACGTTCATATAACTTATATTATTGGACACCCTATATTTAGTATTGGGGATTTTTTAGATTTGCCGTAACAAGTGATGAGTGGGTATATTTATCAGCCCAGACTGGCTTAAAAAGAACCAACAAATAGGTGTGAATTTTTTCATTCAAACTATGTCTATATTTTTACAAAAAATAGAATATTTAAAAAACTGTCAGGTTTAGATGAGATGTACTTTAATGAAAGTTAGGTTTATTTTGAACGGGGAATCTAAAAATACAACTATGGTTCATTTCTTATATTTGGGACACCCTGTATAGATTCACAATATTTTTAAAATTTAGCCATAAATCATTTTTATCGAAGCCAAGAATAAAACTTTTAAGAAATTAAATAGTTTAGCCACACTATTCCGTGTCGTATGGCGTGAATAACCCTGTATATATATGTTCAAATTAGGCTTCAAACCATGTCAGACATGTTTCGAGACCATATCTCTCATCATCATCATTATTAACACTTGATGTTCCTTAGTTTATTTTTTGCCTGATTTTTCCATAGGATGTATGTAAAAATGTTTGATTTGAAAAGATTCGTTGTAACTAGTACACGGCACTGATGATGAGAGATATGGTCTCAAAACATGTCTGACATGGTTTTAAGCTTAATTGGTACATATAATATTCTGATAAGCAATAAAACATTGAACAACATTCAACTCATCGTTTTGTAAAAAAGGGGGTTATGTTTTTTTATATAGACATTGAAATTATACATTTTTCTATTGTTATAAGAGTAAATATTACCACGACAGTCTATTACTCTGGTCTGGATGTGACATACCACATTTAAGTCTAGAGTTTGTACTCTTTAAATTGCATGGTTACAATACTGTCTATCCCTGTCTTCAGATCAATGACAGCAAGACTAATATTGTTTTTTTTTACAATTATTAAACAATACATTTATTTTACAGAATAACTAAAATCGGCTTCCCACAACCATGAATTACGTTACCCTTCCAGATGCCCATGATCAAGAGGAGCAGGCAATCGTATATCACGTAGCCGGCCCCGCTCGATCCAGATGGAGTCACATAGACGATCTAGACTCATTTTTCAGTAGAGTCTACCACTACCATCAAAGTCATGGGTTCGTCTGTATTCTACTCAATCAATTCGCTACATTACATAAGTACGTGTTTATCATGTGTTTCACTACATATATGATCTATGGAATTCAATATGATAAAATGTTCTCGCCACCACCTGGAGAAAAGACCTCATTGTTGAGTGTTATGTTACCAGTCAGTGAATGTATTGCGAATTTTGGATTAGTAATGTGGGTGTTGGTTGTGCTTGCAGTTCTGTTACTTATTTGGAAGGTAAGGATAGGTAATATCAATTAAATTCTATTTTGAATGTGATGTTATTTTTGTGCGATGCGTCTAGATATTTTACTGTTAGTTAAAAAATATATACAAATTAAGAAAGTGAATTTAGATTCTTTCGATGCAATTTGAAGCTATTTTAGTATTTATTTAGAAAAATCGTGCTTTTAGTCAATGTCTGTCGCGGTATTAGATAGTGGAGTAGTTGTTTTGCCTTGTTCTTTAAATTTATACGTAAAAATTTCGAAAAAATCTAAATTCATTTTCCTAATTCCTAATCCTAATAACAGTAAAATAGTTAAATTCTGGCATCTCTCTTTTAATTGCAATAAAATCAGAAACACTTTATTTTATTAACAAACAGTTTATCTGGTGTTGTAACTTACAGAAAATTTAAACGATGTATTTATACACACTTATCACTACTAGTTTTATTCACGATACAAAAATAGGTACCAATTAGTATCCCCATTCTTACCAACGTCAAAGAGTCCAAACAAATTACTTTATTTTATTAACTAGCATTTTATTTGGTATTGTAAGTTACACAAAATTTAGACGATATATTTATACACACTTATCACTACTAGTTTTAATTAAGCTCAATAAGCACTGATTTAAGTAGACAATGTAATAATGTAAACACACACATCGACTGGTTCTCAACGTTGTCAAATTTACTTGTTCATTGCTTGTCTAAAGAAGGCTGTGATTGTTACCTCTCGCATGATGCCGAGGATCTAAAATATTCACAAAAAAGGCACTAGGTTTTAGTTAAACACATATTACAGCAATATTTACAAATTGTGTTTATATAGGCGAAGTCTAGCATAAATGATAGGTACTCATCTCAACCTTAATTTAAACAGTAATTTTAAACTTATACAAACTTATTGAGCAGTGAAAACCAAGTGAAATTTAACTATTAATTATATCACAAGAAGATGTTTTTGGCGACATCTAGTGTGAACAGGCTATATACCCTGTGAAACACAGTTCACAAACGATGGCCGTACGAGAAGCAAAAACTCCCATCATATCCTTCTCGTTCGGCCATCGTTTGTGACCTGTGTTTCACCGGGTATATCGCCTGATCACACTAGATGTCGCCAAAAACATTTTGTTGTCATACATCTCTAGTGCTAGTATAAGCTCTTTGTGAATGTTGGAAATTTGGGTCACACTGCCTGCCGATCACCACTGATGAGTTGTGAAAGAACGAAACGGCCCATCTGGTGAAAGCATGGTAGTGCGAAACAAATTTCCAACATAACATAAAGTCTTGTTACATTATTAATTATATGTTAGAACGTACTTATATTATTTGTTATTAGAAATACTTATTATTCATTATAACTAAAACATCTTATTATTATTCATGAAAAGTGTGTGTGTGTATGCATGTACATTTTGTCGCTCCGTCTAATACAACCAAATTCGGTTACTTTAACTTTACCAAAAAACATAAATTTGGTATCAAATTGTTCGAAAAATTGAGCGCTTGTCGTTGATTATAAAGTTTGATCCGTATTAATTCGTTAGTGTGTTATATTTGTGTAAATAAGATCCTTTATTTAATTGAATATAAGTAAATATAAATATTTATCAGTTTTGTATTGGTACCTATCGGATTTTTTGTGCGACGCGACGTTCGGTTTGTGACTGTACAGGGTTAGTCAGAGCTTTGTAGCGCATTTTCAACTATGCCGTCGATGCTGTTGTGTGCGTGTTGCGAAAGATCATATGATCAGATTCTTATGGTACGTTGTTGTATATGCAAGAAATACTTTAAAAACACATGTGTGGACTTAAGCTCCAATGAGGTGAGAGCCCTGAATGCTAATAAGGGCTATGATTGGTCTTGTGTAGCATGCCGTGCTGTGGCTGGCGATTTTAGGGGTTTGAAGGCACTCATCATTCAGCTTCAAGATGAGATCACTAATCTGAGAGCGGAATTCTCCAGTCGCGATCAGCAACCACTTGCAGCCTCTGATAAATTATTCGAGGATGTAGTACAGGAAATTCAGGAAAGAAATGCGCGTTCTGGTAATATAGTTTTTTTTAATGTTCCTGAACAAGATCAACAGCGTCCTACGCAGGAACGAGAAGCTAAGGATGTTGATGTAGTGAAGGATATAATGCAGAGCATGAGTGTTTCTATCGACCAGCAAAACTTTAAGCCTTTTCGATTGGGAAAATTTGTGCAGGGTAAGAACAGACCTTTAAAATTATCGCTGGGTAATTCTAGGCAGGTGTCTGACGTTATCAAGAAGGCAAAGATCTTGAGGAATACACGTTATAGAATGGTCAATGTTTCTTATGATCGTACGAAAAGGCAACAGTTGTATTATAAATCTGTCAAGGACGAATTGCAGCAACGCCAGGCGAACGGTGAAGAGAATCTTAGGATACGATACGTGGGTGGGACTCCTAGAGTTGTAGTAAGTAATAATAATTTAAACTAGACGGGCTCAGCAGTACCGATCGAATAGAGACTCTCACGTGTTATTATCAAAATGTTAGAGGGCTTCGTACAAAGACTCATGATTTTTTTGCGACTGTTAGTGAATGTGAGTATGATTTTGTGGCATTAACTGAAACTTTCCTTAATTCAGGCGTGTCGAGTGGTGAAATTTTTCCGGATTATTATTGTGTTTTTCGCAAAGATAGAAAATTTGATTTAGTTAATAAGGTTGATGGGGGTGGTGTAATTTTGGCAGTTAGAAACTCAGTTAGGGTGCAGGTTGTTGATACAACCGATATTGATGAATCATTTCCAAATATTGATTTACTATGCTGTAAATGTACTTGGCCTAATGTTTGTTTGAATATATTAGTAGTTTATATTCCACCATCGGTAGCGTTTGAATCATTTGAATCATTCTTTGAGTCTCTTGAGCAGCTGCAGGATTTGCATGCAAATAAATTCTTAATTGTCGGAGACTTTAATGTTACCAATTACTCTTTATTAGACAATAATGATCGGGAGACAAACGTTATTAATGGTTTTCTAAATGTAATGAACTGTTCTCAGTTTAATAAAATCTTGAATGAAATGGGTAGATTACTAGATTTAGTATTGTCAAATGTTTGTTGTAATATTAATAGGGATAGTCAGCCGTTGATAAGAGAAGACATTTTATATCACCCTGCACTATATATACAGCTCGATGATTTGAAATTTAATGAAAAACCATTTTTAACAAACGTTAATAGAAAACTGTACAATTTTAAAAGAGCTGATTATCCAAAATTATATAATGATTTACTTGAATTTGACTGGCAGTTTTTGAATAACTTTAGCAATACGGACGACGCTGTTGATGTATTTTATAATAGATTGTACAATGTTATCGAGGACAGTGTGCCTCTTTGTAAAACGTTCAGGCGTCAGTATCCTCATTGGTATAGCTCCGAAATTATCACAAATATAAAATGTAAGGCTAAATTTCATAAAGCTTTCAAGCGTACCGGTTTGCAGTATTACTATGCTGAGTTTAGTAGACTGAGAGGTATGATCAAACAACAAATAAAAGCTGCTTATGTTACTCATATCAGAAAGGTCGAGCAGAACATAAAATCAGACCCAAGTAAGTTTTGGTCATTTGTGGGCACTCGTAGTAAGGCTACTCGTATACCAGGGGTCATGAAGTGTGGTGATAATGATCTAAGTGATCAGCGGGCGATTGTCAACAGTTTTGCTCAGTATTTTGAGAGTGTGTTTGTGAGTCATGATGAAGACATGATAGATTTGCTACTGCCTCGAATCGATTTTGCGTCCCAGATATTTATTGGTAATATCACTGAGGAAGATATTATTTTGGCTTCTCGAAAGCTTAAAAACAAGTTTACAGCAGGACCAGATGCTATTCCATCATTTTTGGTAAAAGATTGTGCTTATGTTTTGGCGCGACCACTATGTATGCTTTATAATCTTATTCTCAAATCAGAAGTATTCCCTACTAAATGGAGGAAGGCCAAAGTATGTCCTGTCTTTAAGAGTGGTGATCGAAACTCGGTATCGAATTATAGACCAATTTCAATATTATCTAATTTTTCAAAGCTATTTGAAATTGTTATATATAATCGCATTTTTCCTCAAGTGAGAAATCAAATAACGCACATGCAACATGGCTTTATGCCGCAGCGGTCGACTGTCACAAATTTGGCTGTATTTTCGCAGTTTGTTTGTGATGAGTTGGATAGATGTGGTCAGGTGGATGCAGTTTACACGGACTTTGCCAAGGCGTTTGATCGAATAAGTCATGTTGTGTTGCTGAAGAAGTTGGAGGGTTTTGGTTTTGGACCGAGTTTAGTATCACTTTTTGCCTCATATTTGTCTGAAAGATATCAATATGTATCATTGTATGGTTTCGACTCACATTGTTATAAGGCTGTCTCGGGAGTACCACAGGGGTCCAATTTAGGTCCTCTTTTATTTTTAATTTTTATCAACGATTTGGCTCTGGAGTTGACATGTTCGGGTCTCTTTTTCGCCGACGATCTTAAGATTTTTAAGTCTGTAAACAGTGCTCAGGACTGTGAAAGTTTACAGCTTTGTCTGGATGCCATAAGACTTTGGTGTGCTGCGAACCGTTTGTATTTGAACCCCGACAAATGTAAGGTAGTTACATATACGCGGAAGAAAACGCCTCTGTATTATGATTATTGTATTGATGACATATCGATTACACGTTATGATTCTACGAATGACTTAGGAGTATTGTTTGATTCTAAATTTTCTTTTAATGACCATATTCGTTCAAATGTAAGCGATGCTCTAAGAATTTATGGCTTTGTTGTTAGATGCTCCAAACCCTTTGCTGACTTAAATATTTTGATGATTTTATACTATGCCTATGTTCGCTCGAAATTGGAATATTGTTCAGTTGTATGGTGTCCCTACTATATATCTTATAAATTACTTATTGAGAGAGTCCAACGAAGATTTTTGAAGTTTTTGTGTTTTCGGGAGGATGGAACTTATCCTGACCAAGGTGTAAATTATTCGTTGTTGACCACTCGTTTTAACGTTTCCAGTTTGGATTTGCGACGGGGCCTAGCACTAATTGTATTTTTATTCAAATTATTAAATAACAAAATCTGTTGTAGTAGTCTCCTTGAGCGGGTTAGTTTTTGGGTGCCACGTGAAAATGCCAGAAATAACTTGCTTTTTTATAACATTAGAGCTAGAACTAATATTCAATGTAGATCTCCTGTATTTAATATGTGTGATGTATTTAACCGCATATCTAGTGTTTCTGATATCAATCATGATTCACTTGGTAGTATGGTTTCGGCTGCTGTACCAATCTTGAGAAGGCATGCATTGTGAGTGTGAATTTGATTTAATTGATTATTTTTATTATTATTTTTAAGCATAAAAGTGTGAGTTTTTATTTACCTTTATTAAGGCGCTATTATATTCAGTTGGCTATGTATTTTTCAGTGATTGCGACGCAAATGTTTGTTTATGTATGTGTATGCACATTATGATTATTTAAGATATTGTTGCTCTGTAAATGGTAATACTGTTGAGCAATAAAGCATTATTATTATTATTATTATTATCTCTTGGAACATGGCGGTGTGGTATCTCGGAAGCAAAGATTAATCTACACAATAGATAGTCAGCCCAATGCATTAAAATCAGAACATCTCTAAGTATGCCTGCCACTACGTGGCGTAGACTAGCGTGTAAAGCATAGAGCAGTATTGTCACAGCCAGAAACCGTTTTGTAGTTTATTAATATCAAAAACAAAACGCAACGTATAACAATTATTTAGATCATTTGCAACAGATATGCACCGGCAATGCTGTATTGTCAGAGAGAGAAATTGATGAAATTCTGTATTAATCTGGAGGGGATACGCAGGGAGGGTAGAAAAAAAAAACAAGCGAATGTGGTGTGTGTCGTGCTGTTGCCAATTCGTCGGTAAAAGAAACACACAGGGTGATTTATTACAAGTACAGTATTGAAATAAAAGCCTAATCTCTATGAATTAAATTTAATATAATAATATTTAATCCATGTCATACATGTTTCAAGACTAGACCAGTCCCATGATCAGTGGCGAACAATCGTTAAATGAAAAGCTTTTAGATAGAAACATACTTTTGACTAAATATTTCACGTAGACAATGTGGCAAAGATGTAACAAGATTGTTGTAGATCTTATAATACCTATAATAAAAAAATTATCAGTGCTACCTATATTATATTAGGTATACCTATTATAATAGTCTGTCTATTCATCAGGTATAAGTTCCACTTTATCGGTTTAGGTACTTAAATTTTACTTCTTTTTAATGTTTCTTCGGGTAAATAATAAGTTCGGTAGGAATAGGGCTTTGGGTATGAAACAAAAAAGATAGAAAATAGAAATTTGATATAGGGGTAGTTCTAAGCATTTACAACTTTGTGACGTGTAGCGATTTTCGATGCCGCCCCCGGAGGTATACATGAGGGCGGCGCAATGCCGTTTTAAATATCTCGTTTCGCTTTCTTGGAAAATAAAAAATTATAACTGATAACTGAAACTTAGTACTTAATACGTGGGCGTAAGAGGTAAGCTCACTTCACAGGTCTCTATTAATGAAAGAAAGTTAACATTTTGAGCATCTGCGTAAAATTAAATGTATCCGTTTGGTGGGTAGTTTTGATTACAATAAGTCGGTGCCAAGCCCAAGCCCGAAACAAAATAAATCTATATTTACCTACTACCTATTTGGCTTGGTACCGACTATTATGTGCATTGTTGTCTTTTGAATGATATTTGTATTTTGTTATTTTTCGTATTTTTTATTAGTTCTTTTGACAGCTCTGGTGTCATCAATACACCTGTATCCCGAATTGCACCAAATTGCGATGCTATTGAACAAGCATATAATCCTAAATATAATATTCTTTTTGAACTACCTGTATCTCGAAAACCAAGCCGTAGCGGACCCATGTACATATGAAATTTGTATCTTAAAATTAGTCAAAGAATCACCCTTTAAAGTTTGTACAAGTACTTATGCAACACCCTGTATACATAGATACTTTGATTTGCAATTTGCAAATCTGTCAAACTAGGTAATGCTGTTTTTTTTTATTTACTTTCAAATATGGTGTTATGTAATTGTAATCAAATTAAATGTTTGGGGATGATATTTACGAGTTTTATTTTTTTATATAGAGAAACTGTTATTCAGTTTTTAAGGATCAATCTGAAGCAGACGATTGTACTTGTTAAAACATGAAAAAAGTTATTGTCGTGATACTTTTAACACCCTGTTGGTGGGTTTTTAAAGCTTTTTACGAAACGTGTTAACAATACAATCTACATAAATCGTTAGTTTTTTAAAGTTTTATGATCATTGCACAAAAACCAATATTAGGGAGACTGTAAGTTTTTTTTCAATTCGGCGTTGCAGAATTTGAACCTAATTGTGATAATTGTGTTATTTTACTAGTATAGATATTTTTGAGTAAATTAATTCGGTTATAATCGATGAGTAGAATCTTTGGAGTAAAATACATTTCACAAAAACCCTGAACCATATTTCTCAATAGATTTAAATTTTCATTAAAAACAGATTAAAAATTCTAATTTTTTACATCCTGCATTTCGAAACCGTATTTTTTTAAATAATTATTGTCATGCTGGAAATTTCAAACCTTATTTACTTCAGCAACTTGTAAAAAGCACAGCCTTTTTAATATTAACATTTCTTAAAATCGATATTACGCGATAACGATGACTTTCTATCAATATCACAGAAGGATACATTTATTACGTATATAATTTGTTAGATTTTACATCTCCGAATTGAAACACACGCAAAAAATGTGCATAAAAAAGTTAGGGTAGCATTTCACGCCTGTATGCCCCTTTAATTTACCCGATTTATTTTTTCATAATGTTAACGACAAGTTGAATCTGCTGTTAAGGATCAAACTCAAAAGTTTGATCCTTAAAACTGAATCAGGTAATAACCGGAAGTCCTATCTATAACGCCAAATTTCGTTAATTTAAATATAACTTTTTGATGCATCCTTATATCCGAAATTTAAAATTAAATGACTAAAATAATATTATTTTAGTCATTTAAAATTATTGTCTAAAACATTTAATAAACCAGCCCTGTATATTTATACTATTATAGTAATTTCTTTTATTTTCGTCCATACACATTAATCTTTGCGTAGATAGGTATACGTATACCATATAATTTTAAACAAAAAACACTGCTGCACAGTAGTACATATATGATACCAATAATATAAAAACAAACTCCCACCTCGTAGGGGAAAGTATACTCGTCCTTGTCTAACATTGCCCATATGATTATTTTATTTCAACACAATACATATAACGCCATCTACAATTTCCATGGTTGCATGTTTTTCTAATAGATGTAGCTCGTGTCGAGACAGTTTCAATTTTTGTTTTATTTCCCATATACGCTGACTATCTATTGTGTAGATTAATCTTTGTCGGAAGTGTGGTATCTCGGCATGATATTTAACATTTGTCTCAATACGCAACCATTTCAGTTCGTTAATTTTGCAGGAAACACGATCAAACTGACGTCTGAGACTAAAAAAACACCTACAATACGTATTTTGAATTTTTTCAAGTCGATTTTGCGTGAATTGTCTAGGCAAGGGAAGTAGCAAATGTTGTAGTTCGCATAATTGATAGGACTGGAGATTCGCACAGTTTTTTTCCTTCATTAAAGTTTATCAAACTTATATTAGAGTATAGTAGTGTTAATTCCATGAAGCACTTTTTAACAATCACAGCTTCACATCATAAACAATGCCCAAATTTCTCGCATTATTTCCATGTACCACGGGTGGGAGCTCGCCATACCGTGACTGTTGGCACTGCTAGGACTAATGTTTTTTTTGCGGAGTCCCGTTTACTATATGTGCCATGTCTTTAACCGGGTCTGTCACCATATTGACATTCATGCGTCGCCTATGACTATACTCATAGATGCCACCCTTAACAGTAACGATTAGTTTTTCTTTGTGCGTCAGCTTGAGTGTGCATAGGCATTTTCATTTAGTTTTGTAACACTTATGGTGTAACTTCTTTATGAAGTTACGTTATGAGTTGTCTAATATGGTATCTATATTGTTTTATTTTGAGTTATTTTCTGTTTTTTTTTGTTAATATTTTTTTTTTACATTTAATTAATTGATAATTAATTTGCATTTGATTAACAAATGTACATATATTTGAAATGATGGGCGATTTGCCCTTTTTATTCAAAATTATTTAACACTGAAAATATATTATTATTTTTTTGACTAATTAATGCAACCATTTTTTATTTTATTGTTTTAGTTTTTAAATTTTCATCTAATTTTATTAACTGTCACTGTGCACTGAGTTTTACCGGCTATATTGTTTTGTTTTGTCCTTGACACTGTTTTGTTGATAAGGTTTGTGACTGATGATGAAAGCAGCGGCTTTCGAAACTTCACTTTCACTTAGAGTGATTTTTGGAGAATAAATTTGTGGAGATGACGGCTTGTTTGCTTTGTTTTAATACATTGCACTCCACTGAGAGAATGGACTACTTCAAGTTTGATAATTAATTAATTATTTATTGTTATTGGATTGATATTTTTTCCTATTTTTTGTTTCGATTCTTTTTTATTATCTTGTATAATGAATTGATTTTCCTGTAATTGGGTGTATCCTGTTGGAAATAAAGACTTATTATTATTATATTTCATGCAATACCGTTCGGTTTCAATTCTGAATCAATTGAGCTTTGAAAAATTTTCGGGCAAAAATCTTCAAGATTTTAGCGCAAATTATGCCTGTAGGTGCATAATGACTATCCGCGACGAACCCCCCTTTTAACACACGACCAGCCTCCGCCACTCTGGATGGATCAAATTGAAAAGAGACCTGCGAGTCTGTGGTATACAGTAGGAAAAGAATAGGTCCCCATTTAAGGTTAACAAGACGAAAAGAATTCGGGGATTTGTCTGTCAAATAATATCTAGTATTTGGTAACAAATATATCCAGTGAACAGGGGACGCTTTGTGCTATTTAAGATTTTTACGTTTAGTAAGACTTTTAATTGGAGAATTTGCTAGAGCATTGATCAAGATGGATCTAAGGAATTGCCGTCTAGTAAAAATGTTGTGTTTGACATCCATTTATCGTGCATGAAAGACTTCGCTGGTTAGTTCCATATTTGTGAATTCCTCAGAATCAAGAAGTTTTATTTATAAAGTACAATGTCAATTGAAAAATAAAAACTGCAAACCTAGCAATACAAATTTAACCTACAATAATTTTAGATATCCTTACAACACTAAAAAAAAATCGGTTGTGTCGCCCCAAAACTTTCCCGACAAGATATAATGTCATCTGAAATATATGACCTGCGTAACGAAACAGAGTTTTTAAGTATAATTCTATTATTTTTATTATTTCCAATAAACCACCTAACAAACTCACTACTTTATTCCGCATGCAAACCGCCCGCTCTATCAATAACCCGAAAACCACTTATAAAATTACTTTATTTTATTATATTAAAAGTTATAGGTTCCAACTACCTAACTGGTGAAATTCTAAACGCAATTTTCTTGAGAATTATGGAAGCAAATATCAAAAGGAACCTATCGCTGTAACAGTGTTTCCAATTCGGGTGTAATTACACCGTTTTGGGATATTTTGAGGTCACTGTATGTAATTTTCTAATATCAAATTATTTGGGATAATTTGGTATAATTTGGCCGACTATGTTTTTAGTGATCTCAATTGTCAAATTGTTTTTGCTTCTTCTTTTATTTTGGGATATGATATGACCGCCAGTCTGCGTGGCGCCTGTGACATCTCTTCTTCTAGTATGGCTTCCTACCTGCTACTGGCTATACTATAGAGGCAAAATGCAAAACAGCCACAATTTCGGCGTGTTTTTTTTTGGGATATGTTCGGTCTCAAGTGTTGGGAACACTGCGCTGTAAAGCAGATAAAAAATGCTTTCAAATGATGTATCACTCGACCCGTCTGCTATTTGAAAATTTGGCGGTTGTGTCCACCCCTATCACAGGGCTAAGACGATTTCAACCAAAAACTAATGGGTTCATCCTAGGGGTTCCCCAAACTCATACACCAAAATTGGTTAAAGCGTTCGTGGAAGAATACACACACAGCAGACAGACTTCTATCTGGAAATGGTCTTAATCGTCTCAAGGAACTTCAAAGTGGTCATATCCGTCTTTATATCAATTTTTTTCTAGCGGATTCACAATACTTTCCCTGTGTGGGAAAGTAATATGTTAACGGTTTCAAAATGCACTACTTCGAGTTCCATTTCCATCGTTGCTATTGTGTTTTTGATATTTTATATAAAATATAAGAAAAGCACATCATGAACTTCTTTTTTCTTCACACCATTTCCCCAGTGAGCAATTACTAGCTAGCAAAATTTATTTTGAGATATGAAATAATTTGCCAACCTTTGTGTGTATGCTATTGCACTGAAAAGGTTTTTACTTTTTTCGAAATTTTGTAAAACTATTTCTTTGAAGCTCTGTCGAATATATAGAGAGTGGGCTCCAAATTTTTGTAAAATTTTGTTCAAAATTGTGAATTATTTACATTTTTCTCTGATATCTGTAATGTCCGTTATCGAGTAATATCGGTGTTAAGTTTGATTTCTTTCGTATTTATCATAAAAAGTATTATTTTTGTAGAAATTATATTTTCCAATGCTTCAAACTTCATTATATACTAAATCCCCCAAAAATATGTGTACGACTGAACACCCTTTTGTCCCATCTCTTAAAAGTTCCATTAAAACTTTTAAGCATTCATAAATGAAGCAAATAAAAGGCTCCAACCATCGAATTCGGGACATCATGTGCAAGGTTTTAAATCCTTGATCCAAAAGCTGACCAAGGTCGCTGTTAATTCCTTCTGCTCTTGCCTTAAAAAATCTATTATTGTTAAAGACCGTATGATGACCAAATTGAACAATTGACTCTAAAGGAACAACCTGAAGAGAATGATAGCCCAAAATGTTGATCTATAAGGCCGAAGAAGTTAATTAGAAAGGATGCTCCTGATAATTTAATATTGAATGTAATTGATCTATGATTACTTAATTTGTGACATAAATCTTCAACGAATTATGAAAACATTGTACTAAACCTGATATTTTTTTTTCTATTTTCAGATATTGCATAAAGGATACAAACTCGTTCAGGCCTGGGACATAAAAAAATTTTATAATACAGTTTTAAAAATTCAAGACCAAGATCTCGACAACAAAACATGGGGTGAAATAATGATAAAATTAAAGCAGGCGCAAAAAGATATTCAAATGTGTGTTCATAAGCGAGAATTGACGGAGCTGGATATATACCATCGAATTTTGAGGCAGGAAAATTATTTCGTTGCCATGGTTAATAAAGGGTTATTACCACCACGGATTCAGGTTCCATTTTTAGGAGAAATAGTGTATCTAACTCAGGGATTGAAAACAAATTTGCAGTTATTGTTCTTTTCAACACCGTGGTCATTATTTGAAAACTCGTGGCATTTGAGGGACGAATACAAACGAACTCTGAGTCGTGATGAAAATGCAGCACAGTTACGCTCACACATAATGTGGCTGGCGATTATAAATTTCCTGTTGTCACCTTTGGTGTTAGTCTATCAAGTTCTGTTTTATTTCTTCACGTATTTCGAGACAATACGGCGGGAACCGGGTTCGTTTGGTGTGCGCTACTGGTCACTCTATGCGTTATACTACTTTAGGCATTTCAATGAATTGGATCACGAATTGCATGTGAGATTGTCGAAAGCCTATAAACCAGCAGCGAAGTATTTATCCGCATTCAGTTCGCCGGTTGGTGCCATCATAGCCGATCATGTGATATTTGTATGTAGTGCTGTGTTAAGCGTAGCTGTCATATTATCCTTCTATGACAATGACGTATTTTATATAGATGGATTGTTCACATTGTTAGCAGTATTATCAGCCATAATAGCAGTTTGTCGTTCTATGATCCCAGACCAATCTATCATTTATAATCCGGAAACGTTATTGTCTGCAGTAGTCTTATGTACGCATTACTTGCCTGGTGAATGGCAAAATAACGCACATACTGCGAAAGTGAGATCAGAATTTCAACAGTTGTTCCAGTTTCGGGCTTCTGGACTTTTGGAGGAATTGTTTGCACCTATATTGACACCGTATTTTTTAATGAGCAGCATATATCCCAGAGCATTGGATATCGTAGATTTTTTCAGGTATGTAACTCAGAACTTAATTATAAAAGGCATTCAGACCTTCGTGCCAATTAAAACTTTTATTGTAGTGATATAATTATTAACTTATAAAATTAATTTGTGTCGGTAAATTTAAATGAAAAATAATTTCGTGGCAGAGCGGACAAAATGACGGATTTTACCCACACAAGGGATTTTTTTAAAATTTATCAGGGCCTCAGTCTAATTGAGTAGAACAGACCGAGGCATGGGACGACAGATACTGACGAATTCGTTTCGCTCTTATTATGAGCTAGTCAGAGTACCATAGGCGTTGCCCATCTACTGTGATTAGATGCAGGCAGATATTGTAGATGGGCAACGACTATGGTACTCTGACGGGCTCATAATAAGAGCGAAATGAATTCGTCAGTATATGTCGACCCATGCCTCGGTGTGGTTCTTATGAATTAGACTGAGGCCCTGCTAAATTAAACAAAATCCCTTGTGTAGGTAAAACCAGTCATTTTGTCCGCCCTGCCACGAAATTATTTTTCATAATTATTAACGTTATTCAGAAATAGTCGGTGTTATACAGGCTGATCAAACTCAAGTCGGCACTTATTGCTAACTTCTTATTGCTGTAAAAAAATACATTTTTTGAAATAAATCACGAACGTAATGTTCAATTTTTTTTCTGTTACCACCACGTTACTCAGCGGGAAAATTCTACAGGTTCACTAATTTAACCGGCTTCGTCGTAGTTTGAATAATATAGAAGTTAACAATAGTGGCGACTTGAGTTTGATCAGCCTGTATAAGGAGCTGCCTGTACATGCACTTGTATCGATTTGGATCTTATGTGTTAATATAACTAGGGCTATAAAAAGTATTAATATAACTAAGTGTAAATTAGGGATCTCTGATGCACTGCGACTTAAAGACCTTGCCTCTCTGCCATGATGCACTTGAAGTTTGTTTCAAGTTACCGCCCCATCCAGTTTCAGGGCCCCGATGTACTCCATTAACTTGGTTAGTTTTTGGGATTGTACCATCTAGAATGATTTCGTGTCCTAAGCATTCTTTGCGTTGGTTGCCGATAGCAACATCTTCTGTTATCACGCGTCGGGAGGGTTTTGTATTAGCTTTTCGCTATGTTTCCTGTGTGTATCTAAATCCGAGAAACTCTGTTCTCGCCCAAGATAGATCGATATATAAGTATTCCCATACCATTTCTGAGACGCCTGGCTATCAAAGTTGATGGAATATTGTACATCCGATTGTTCTTCTCTAGGTTGTATTGTACGCATTCACCAATTGCATGAACTTTCGCATGGAAAACGCTGCGGTAGGTCCCCATTGGTATTTGGTATTTGGTTCAAGATCCAAATTTTACTTTTCTATATGTCTGCACACCATCAAAGCTTTTGTTGCTAACGCTTATTTCAATATGTTTATTCCAACGAAGTTTATTATCCATAATTGGTTCATCTTAAATTTCTCTACAAGATGTTGACTTTAGATTTAACCTCGGATGTTTCGTCTTTCAGCAACTACAACAACTTTGATTTTTTAAATACGGACCTGAATCTTTCATTTCCTTTTCTTAAAGCGTTTGTCATTCCCTTTAAAATAAGATATCAGTCAGGCATGTCTGTCGATGTTTTGATATGAAAATAACTATCATCAACATTTTCCTTAGTACCGACCTGACTTATTTCTTTGTTCATTTAAATCACAGTATTTCTTATTGAATATTTTATGTACTTCTCGGTTTTACTAACATAAAGTTAACAAAAATTGTTAAAACTACACCTATTTTAAAAATTATTTAATACATCTAAAAAATGCAAGAAAAAAGCCTCTTAAAATGTTGAAAATATTTTGTATTAAAAAAAAAACAAAGTTAATGGTAGTTGCCGAAATACGAAACGTCGGAGGTTAAATCTAAAGTCAGCATCTTGTAGAGAAATTCAACCTGAATAACTTTCTAATTTCCGTATCCCGGAAATAAATAGCTTAGGAACTATTCGCCAACATCTAATTCGGCGTTTTTCACAAATCAACCTGTAGCTCCGAAACTACGAAGAATTTGACCACATGGTAAACGGATCCTGAATAGGGATCAAAAAACGCAACTTTTCTCTAATTTAACTGACCTCATATCTCTTAGATAGTTTAGTCTGTGTTGTTATTTGTCTATTGCCAAGCTTTAGATGGGCGCATATTGCTTCTTGGGGCGTATCACGAGTGGTTCTGATGGTGGTGGTTTTGTTACTCACTGTTATCTCAGCTGTCCTCATGGTATGGGATCATTCCTACTTTTGGTATAAAGGTTTTCGTTATGTTTTGCTGCTAATTGGTCTAAAAGGTTTTGTTCGCGAGCTAGAGGCACATTGATACCTCTTTTATTAAAACCTGGTGCCACTGAAAATTAATTTTCCCTTCATAATATTGGTGAACCATTGATCGCTTGATGATTTATAACAAATATTCACTTTAGTTAAAATGTTTTATTAGATTTTTGATTTTTCTTTCTTGAACCTTCTTTTTTTATTAGTTTTGACTTGTTTTTCTTGGGGATGAGGTTCAACCAATTAAGCCATATATTTATACAAAATTGTTTGGTTTTGATATAGTAACCAAACCTTACTCCACGATGTATAGGTACAGCTAATATTGTGTGTATCTTAGCTGTGGTATAGGTACGAAAAAATATTAGTTGCTAGGCAACTTACTAGTTGCCTAGCAAGGAAATATTATTACGCACGGATAAAATTTCCTGGTAATGACAAAAGTAGCGGCAGGCATGAAAAATCACCATAGCAACGCCGAAAATACAAACACCAAATTGACAGTTTTGGTATTTATAATTAATAATAATTATAATTAAGTATTTCGATAATTTCAAAACACATAAACAGTGATAGTGAATGTAGTTTAACACCACCTAGTCAATTTAATACTTCTAATTTATCGTATTTAGGCTTATACGTTAACAGGGGTATGTTTCGAAAATCAAATATTTTCCTAAAAATTATGTTAAATTTATTCAAAAGCATTAAAACAGTCGTAGAAAAAGTATAGTGTGAAACTCACATGAAATGACCATTTCCTACTCGTATGATTTGCAGCACTCGCCTGCGGCTCATGCTGCAAACCATCATACTCGTAGGAAATATATGTCATTTCATGTTCGTTGCACAATATACTAATTTAATGTCTTGTGTTGTCGTCAAAATCAAAAACATTTTTTGGTTCCTGAAGAAGATAGCTAAGTATATCGGAACGTTGAAAAGATAATAAAATAAAAAGGAAAAAAACGACATGAAATAAACAATTTTAAATACATATCGGGTGTCCCACCGGGAAGGGATTCGATCGATTATGGAGAAACTACACCGTGGAACATACTGAAAATCTGGTGTAGTACTTAGGTCGACGGGACCAATTCGGCTAAAATGTTTTCGAGAATCTAGTACTTCCAGTTATACCGGAAATGAGTGTCAACTTCCTTATTTCAAATACGACCCTATATAAATTATATATTTTTTGGATTATCCTTGTAATTCTAAACATATTCCGTTATACCTATCGCCAACCGTTTTCGAAATATTTGAAATTTTATGTCAAAAATGACGTTTTCAGAATGAAGAATAATATCAATATTTTATTATATAGAAGCTTTAATAATTTAATTTGTTAGAATATCCTAGGAGATATAGACCTAATTTGATGATTTTTTACCCTGTAATAATATTTATTAAAAAATATACGTAGGCGCCTAAAGTAGGTCTATATCTCCTAGGATATTCTAACAAATTAAATTATTAGAGCTTCCATATAATGACATAAAATTTCAAATATTTCGAAAACGGCTGGCGATAGGTATAACATAATATGCATGAAATATGTTTAGAATTACAAGGAGAACCCAAAAGATATATAATTTATATAGAGTCCTATTTGAAATAAGGAAGTACTAGATTCGTGAAAACATTTTAGCCGAATTGGTCCCGTCGACCTAAGTACTACACGAGATTTTCAGAGTCTTCCATTGTAGTTTCTCCATAATCGATGGAATCCCTTCCCGGTGGGACATCCGGTATATAGTTTAATTGGTTGAACCTCATCACCAAGAAAACAAAGTCAAAACTAATTATATTTTTGTTCATAATTTTTTGCAAAATTTCTTCTTTCATATATGCAGAAGTATAACGGACGTGTAATTTCAGGAGTTTTACCGTGGCAGTGATTGGAGTGGGAGATGTATGCAGCTTTGCCCAAATGGATGTTCGGAAAAATGGCGATCCATCTTTCTGGGACCAAATATCGGTAGAATCTGGTGAGGTAGCTGAGCAATACGCCCAATGTAGAGATGGTAAAATCGAATTATCTCTCATGCACTTTTCGCACAACAATCCAGAATGGCAGGCTCCATTAGATACTCAGCAAGAGTTTGTTGAAAAGATCATGACATCTGGTGGTAGTGGCCTTTTCCAACCCAGTAGTGCCCATACTATGAGCATATTCGACGCAGAATCTGACTTTGATTTCGATGCAATACAAATGACGCGAAATCGACGTGAGTCGGTAATGTCTTCGGGTACTGCTATGCCGGCAGATTACTTTGTGAGTGCACAAAATATGCGCGCTAGTACCATGGTGTTGCACAAGAGACATTTTGAGAATAATATGCGTTCGGCGGAAGAGTATGCGGCTCTATGACCAACAAACACACATTGATCTAGTCAAAATTATTTAGGTAATTGTAATAAATTGTGCGTTTTGTGATCTAATAGTAATAATAAACAAATGGTCTATGGTTGTATATTTTATCATTGTTTCGGAACGAAAATCAACAGGGTGTCCGAGACAAAGTGGACTAAAGAAGGGCGTACACAAAATCTGTGTATTTTGGTTAGTACATTTTAGATTTAGGGACTATACTATACTATACATTTTTATATACGTAGTTTAAATTGTTCTGTGGCGCGGAATACAAATCCAGCAGATCTGTTTTCTGCGGTAATTCTCCAATGTTTATTTCTTTGTAAATTATGTATTTTGGTTTCTATGGAACTAAGTCTATAAATCCCTCATTAAAGTTGTTTAAATTATAAACACTAATGAGATTTTTCGAAAATAACTTTTTTTTTGTTTTGGTTTAGGTGCAACTTTCGTTTAGCTGAATTAGTTATGTAAGATTTTTGTGTATGAATACGGTGGCGTTTTGTTATTTCAAATGTTAAAATTAAGATATGCACTGTGCAAGTGACGGCCATTCTTCATACTCAACCATCCCACCTCCTTCCGTTGAAGTGATCATATTTAGTTATGCCAAATACTAGGAGCAGACAGCTGTGCTGTAATTGCTGTATTCTACCGCAATCATAACTCGTAAGGCAAGAATTATAGACGGAATCACAAACATTAAAGTGAGACAAAACATGGGAATCACATAATTGAAAAAAAATTGAAATTGCTACATTTCCGCAGGAAAATGTTTGTGATTTGCTATTTAAAGGCACTCCCATATACTAACTACACAAACATTTTTTATATTAGTGATTTCGGCTAAACCAAAGTTTACCCTTGGTTTATACAATATTTTAAACCCATGAGCATCAATGTCTCATATTTAACGCTTCTGAGTTTGCTCAATTTCGGACATCCTGTTTATATTTGTTGTGCATTATTACTGTGGAATAAGTTACTGCCCATTATATTTTGGTACAACTTAGGCAAAAGTAAATATATAATCATAATCTTTATTTTCAACATACACACAATAGCAATGTTTGATATAAAATAAATCCTTAATATAATTGTTGTTCCCCCTGAAACCTGTTAAAAATGCTTGTGCGTGGTTTCGAGCGTCAGATTTCGAATTATTCCAAATTTAACAAAAATATATACTTTTTATACAGAAAACATACATTCGTTCGCTATGTCTTTTTTGTTAGTAAGAGTGGTTTGATTTATTTTAATTTCATTCATTGTTTTCCATTAATGTAGTTGTGATTTCATTTACATCATTAGTCGCATATATTATCCCAGTTGATGACATACTGATATACTTGGTGCAATTTTTGTTTATTAAGTTTTTTTTACGACTGTCTACATGCCTTTATAATCTGTTCAATCATAATTTGAAAATGTAGTACATTGTAATGCTGTTTTTCATTTGCCACTAGTTGCCCAGTAACTAGTTGGAAATATTTAAAAATGCACGGGTAAATTTCCTGGTAATGACGAAAGTAGCATCGGTTATGAAAAATCACCACATCAACGCCGACAATACAAACAAACCAAATTGATAGTTTAAATTATTTGGAACATTTCAAAGCTATTTATACTTATAATGAAACCCAGTGATGGTGAATATAGTTTAACACCACCTAGTCAATTTGATACTTTTAGCTCATCGTATTTAGGCGTACGCCAACAGGGCGAGTATAGGTAACTTTCGAAAAACAAATATTTTCCCAAAAATTATGATGTTTAGTTTATTCAAAAGCACACTTTTGAAGTATGTATATTAAAACAGTGGTAGAAAAAGTATAGTGTGAATCTCGCATGAAATGACCATTTCCTACTGGTATGATTTGCAGCATGAGCAATTAATACAATAATAGGAAAATGGTCGGTAATATTCACCCTTATAAGACAAAAGGATTTACAGTTAGTTTTTATTATTAAACTATCACGTTTTATAATGATTACCTAGATACCTAATATAGGAATATTTTCTGTAATAACTTACTAGTGCCTAAGTTGCAAAACTGAATTAAGTGCAATAACATTTAAGTAGAGCCTCTTCAGTTTATATGGTATCGGTTGAAAAATATATTATGTACGGACGTAAGTGAGAAAACTAAATGATATTTTAATTTTACATGTTGTACCTGGAACTATTTTTTTTCTTATTGAATACACTGTGACATAAATAATGACACCTGCCAATAAAGTTCACTAGGTTTAGTGTATTATAATGTATATATTTATATATACTTAGTACCTAATCAATAATATTGTTTTATTTTGCAATATGTTGTAGTGAATTATGTATTTAAGGTTTCTATCTAGAGCTATTTTTTATTTATTTAGGTATTTAAGAGGATAAGTAATTTTAGGAAATATTAATGTACACAACATTAATCTTTGATTTTAGATATTAATAAATATAGTTATAGATTAATAATACATTTTTTATAAACTTAAAATATTTGTTGTTTTAATTGTGATGTTATAATATAAGAGCCTAAAATAAGCGGGTTGTGTTATTAATTTTCAACTCTACATTGAAATAAAACAGCACTTTCGCAATTAAAAGAAATTACAGAAGTAATTATGCCACAAAATTATTTAATCTTTATTGTGTTACGAGATATTCTTGAAGCAGTTATTCCAGTTGTTTGTTGGTACAGTCAAAATTGCATTTCTCAAGGAGTCAACTGAAACCTTTGATGTCCGTTCTTGATTTTCATAAAATCAAGTGCGAGTTGTGTGAGAATTTGCATTGTCTTTGTGATGGGGGTTGGTTTTTCGGAGCTAATCGTTGAATTCAGGAAAACCAATGGTTGTATGGCAATCGGGAGTGATAGTTCATTTATTTTGCAGATACTACTGCTTTTAAGTCAAACGTCCCCAACATATTGTTGGAGGCATTTTGATAATGCATATTTTGCGGCTTTTCTTCCCTTGGGAACACCACTGGGTTGAAACGATCTAGTTTCTTTACTCTTGCTTCTTTCTTATCTTTGCACATGATCTGTTCCCAAGATTAAAACTGCATTAAAGGGAAAAAGATTTGTCCATTCAAAAAGGCCATAGGATGACACATAGATGGCGTTATTATAATTTTTTCCACATGATTTTTATTTAGTACTAACCTTCAAAGGATACGTGTATAAATTTGACAGCAATCTGACTATATTGATTCGTGAGTTATAGCAACGTTTGTTATTGAAAAAAAAAATGGAAAAAAGTGAATTTCGAGTTTTGATAAAGCATTGCTGTTTGATGAAAAACAAAATACAGGGGAAACCAAACAATGGCTTGATAAACATTATCCGATCTCTGCACCATCGAGACAAATGGTAGAGAAGTGGATTGCTGAATTTAAACGTGGTCGTCGTACCAGCACAAATGATACAGAGAGCAGTGGATGCCCAAATGAGGCTGCTATTCCAGAAAAAGTCAAAAAAATTCACAAATTTATGAACGATCGCAAATTGAAGGTGCACGAGTTAGCTGACATTGTAAAGATATCAGATGGTGGTGTTTTTACCATTTTACACGAACATTTGGGTATGCGAAAGCTCTGTGCAAAGTGGGTGAGCTCACAGGCGACCAAAAACAACGAATTGATGCTTCAGAGGAGTGTTTGGCCCTGTTAAACCGCAAGAAAATGGAATTCTATCGTCGATATGTGACAATGGGTGAAACATGGCTTCACTATTACACACCAGAATCCAAAAGACAGCTGGTCGACAGCAATCGACGAAACGAATCCAAAGAGGAGAGTGTTTTTTGTGTGTATCCCTTTCGTGTTTTTGTTGGATGGTTCGTGATTTTGTGTAGGCTTAAGTATTATAGTTAATTAATTTAATATTTAATAATTTTTCTATTTTTTTGTCTTTTACTATTTGTTTACCGAAATGAACCAGTATATTCGAGATTATAACTTTGAACCCCGTCATACTGACATAGTGGAAGTTGAAAGATGTCTTGCAATATTCCACGAAAAACTGTATAAAAACATTTTTCATATTAACATTAGAAGTATAAATAAAAATTTCGATGAGCTTAGAGTATTTTTGTCTCAATTTCAGGCTGATTTTGATATATTGGTTTTGACGGAAACATGGATAATTGAAGATCCAAATATTTTTAACCTTATTGGTTACGATATTATATATAATACTGGTCTGTACAATCAGAATGACGGGGTTGTGGTGTTTGCTAAATGTGATTTGAATGTTGAACATGAAATAGTCCAGATGGGAGCATGTTCATCTATCAAATTGAGTTTTGAGTGTAACTCCCTCGAGTTTGTGATCATAGTAATCTATCGATCACCGTCATCTAATATCGATGATTTTCTGAGCGGATTGGATCGTTGTCTTCAAAATGTAAGCCTGGAGACAAAAGACTATGGCATACTCATTGGTGACACAAACATAAATCTAATGGACCTTGATAGCTATTCTACTCTGGGGTATCTTAGTATTTTGAGTGAACATAACTTTCAATCTTTAATTAATAACTACACCCGAGTTGCAGGCAATAGTAAGACTTGTATTGACCACGCTTTCCTAAAATTAAAACATAAAAGTAATTTTTGATGACTGACTGAATCAAATGCTTTTTTCAGATCTAGAAATATACATAGTGCTGGCTTACTATTTTCTAACGATTTGTGAACTCTGGTAACCAACTCATTAATTGCATCTTGAGCACAATTATTTTCTTTAAATCCAAATTGCATCTTAGATATCAAGTCATATCTATTGGTGTATTGTGACTCGTTTATGAAGAATCTTCTCAAAGATTTTGGCAAAATTAGATATTAGAGAGATTGGACGATAATTAGTTACCAGGGTTTTATCTCCATTCTTAAATAAGGGTTTTACAATAGCGCATTTAAAAACATCCGGACATACTCCACTAAAAAAAGCATTATTAATTATATGTACGAGAGGTCCACTAACACACTCTCCAATCTGCTTAATCAATTCTGAATTTATCTTATCAAAACCAGGTGCTTTGCCGTTTTTTAAAGTAGAAATCACATAAAGGACCTCTTCTTCATTTGTAGGTCTCAAAAAGAATGTGGAAGAGACCTTGTCAGTCACAGCCGGAAAAGTAGTTTCTGGAATATTGTCAGAAAGTCTTCGGCCAATTGAAGTACCTTGGATTTTCTTTCCCCATCTTCGCTGGGACACTCATATAGACAAGGTTACTCAAACTATAAGATCCCTATTCCATAGATTTAAACGCTCCAAAGCTGTACTAACTAACAGTACAATATTTAAAATCATTATACCACGCTCTTGTAGAATCCAGAATAAATTATGGGATTTTGGCATGGGGGAGTGCAGTGGTCGCCCATATAAAAAAATTGGAAACTGCACAAAAATATATTTTAAAAATCATACTTAATAAAAGCCGACTATACCCAACAAGTCAACTGTTTTCTGAAGCAGGAGTGTTTGATATTAGGAAGCTTTTTTTCCTTTCCGCTGGCCTTCACCAACACAGAACCAAACATTTGCTGGAGCCAATTCAGCATGACTATCATACACGAACTAGACAGGATTCATACAGAACTCCTTTCTCGTCTAAATCAATAGGTCAGAGACACTATATGTATTTGGCCCCACGGTTTTACAATCTCTTACCTCCGGAGGTCAGATCCAAGCCCGCTTTGAAGAGTTTTAAGGCATCTGTAAAGGAATACATGTGTGGCAAGACTCGAGAGTAGTTATCGGTTTTCTTTGATTCTGTGAATCATTTTGGGTTTTTTTTTTCTTTATATACTCAAATCATTTCAGTCTTAGTCTTTTTCGTTGTGTAGTATGTGGTGAAATTTTTGTTTGTTGTGCTGGTACTGCGGCCTGGTAAATATGTTAAGCTCACGGACAATCTTTATAAAGATTTTGTGAGTTAGACATGTTTATTTTGCTGATTAATTTAACATTGTTATTGTACCTAGTAAATTTTGTTGTTAACCGTTTTGAGGGCTTTATGTAATATTGTTATAATTGTTTTATTTTGGCAAAATAAACGTTGTTGTTATTATTATTATTAAAGCGAACAAAGACGCAACAGTCTGCCGGTAAGGTGAAAGCGGCTGTATTTTGGGATGCGAACGGAATAATATTCCTCGACTACCTCCAAAACGGAACCAGCAGTCCGTTTAAGCCCCGTGAAAGAAAATACGGCTTGCCTCAATAATAACAACCTTTATTATAATAATAATCTTTACATAGATACACAGCTTATAGAGGAAGAGTTTTGTTTTATGATATCTTACCGATAATATAAAGTTGATTAATGAATAATAAATAAATTCAATATAAAACAAAAAAAAATCTCTTATTAATATGTTGGGTAACAAAAAAAAATTAAAAATTAACTAATTCAATAATAATTTAGTTTTCTAAGCTGGAATTATTTAGTAATTTTTACCATACTTAATACTTTTATTTGTAAAATATTTATGACACATTTATTTATCAATCAGTGTTCCTCTAACTTTCTTAAAATCAGATGTCTTATTTTGTTCCTGTTTGCGTTTATTCATGCCTTTTCTTTCCAATTGTTTTTCAATTATTCGGGCATTGTTTGCATAACTGTCAGCAATTTCTCTCTGAAAGTGAAAAAAGATTTAAAAAAACTGAAAAATAATTCTATAAAATAATAGCAAACATCCAATAATATTTTCATTAGGAGCCATATAACAAATATACACATAGTTTCCGAATAATCCATTGCTCAGTTTGTAGTGAGAGACTTGACCACCTAATTTAAAATGTTATTTCAAAAACAATACTTACTGCTTCAATTTCATCTTCTTCTTCATCAATTGTCGAAACAGTCACTGAACTAAATTTACCCATATTCTTTGTATGTTTAGTCACCATAACTTTCCTAGGTTTTTCTACTGCTACTTGGTTGTATATGTCGGTGATGGGACCTTCATTTGTAGAGGTAATTAGTGATCCTCTAACAATAAAGTTCACAGGACTTTGTGGTTCATGTTTGTAGTATAATAGTAATCCACATTTTTTGCATTTAAGTCTGTACTGTCTTTCTATGCCTTCTGGTCGTTTAAGGTATACAGTTTCGTCGGCATCGCACGTAATTTTGTGAGCATGATTAGTACCATCCAAGACTCGAGCACCATCTCGTTTGCGAAGTGGTAATTTTTCGATAGAACAATCTGAAAATGTACACAAATACAAAAAAAAACTTAAAAGATCGAAATTTAAAATTTGACTTACCTAAAATTAAGGTCATTTGACCACATAAACAATAATATATATGTAAAGGTTTTTCATCGCCATATTCTTCTTGATCCTTTGTATCTGAGCAAGCAATACTTCTAGAAACTACTTTAGGCATAATTGCTTAATGGCCTTTTACTTATAAACTAGAGATAATTTACTTACTTTTTGTAAATACGTAAGTTGAAAAATTGTAAATACAAATAAGAAAACCAATCAATTGTTTATATTTTCTTGTCTAAAATCAGGCAGACATAACCCCACATCTTCTTCTTTTCTTTTGGTCACCTGCTTCATTAAGCATTCGGCCAGAACCATAGAAATCTTATATTATATATGTACTCTAGAATGCTAATTAAAAAAAGTATAACGGGTATGCAAAGTTTTCACGAACTACGCATGCTCCTCAGTAACTTATTTTCAGTACAGAGCTGCCATATTTAAAACTATTTTGTCGTTCGCCTTACAGAATTTATGCGACATATCTGTTTTATAAATAAATCCATAGGTTGCGTCATACGAAACTGCTTGACAAAATCAAATAATTAAATGTTATCGGTAAAATTGCATACTGTTTAGTTTTCAGCAATATGAACGAAACATTTTTTTCCAAATCTTATTAAATTTAGGAGATTTCGCAACAGCGTCTGTTTTCGCAAATGACGTTTCTCGTAGTGGGAATATCTGTCAGAGTCGGCTTCACAACAATTCAGATAGGTTTTATAATTGAGTTATGGTTTTATTCGTGGTATATTTTAATTGTTGATAGATATACCTATTTGAGATTAAAATTGTTTTTAATATTTGTTATTTTGGTTTTAGTTCGTTTATTTAACAAACAATGAGGTGTATAGTGTTGTGATGTAAAAATGAAGGTCTCATTCCTGGTATTAAATATTTTCAGTAACATTTAAAATAAAATAATGTGAGCATTTAAAATCAATTACTATCAAAAAATAGACTTCCCATAATACCTTCCATGTAAGAAATAAAAGACACAGATAGACAAGAAAATATAAATAGCAGCTATATAAACAAATTAAAAATTATTAAATTATTCGACCTAATTAACACTGTGTAATTTTTTCTTGTTACTCTACGCGTATTGCCTGCGTCACTTGTATCCTTATCAGCCTTACGCTTACGATCTAGGAAAATAATATTTTGAGAACTATTGTTTTAAATTTATCAAACACTATATTTTTAGATGCTATGGACTCCGATTTACTGAAATTTTCAACAGAATCCTGCGCACAATCGAATAATTATTGTTTTTTATTAGCACGCCACTGTACAGTATCATTGAGGTATTCGATAGTTTTACACAATAAATACGCTTACTGAAACGTATGACAATTGCTAAAAAAATTTACCAATAAGAACAATTCAGGATGGTTTAGGTGCTTAAAAGTTGAAAAAATATGGAAAAAATCGATATAAGGCTTTTTTTGCAGAAGATCATTGATTGAAAAGGTACGGAAGCGCTAAAGGCTCAAAGCATTTTTTCTCCTATGTCAAACGTTTGAGAAAAAAAGTCAAACGTTTGAGATAAAAAGTCAAACGTTTGAGATAAAAACTCAAACGTTGAGATAAAATGCCCTTGAATTTAAGGTGCCTACTTGTCATGGAAGTTACGAAGATTTCAAGACCAACATGAATTTTGGAATTGCTAATTGTAAAAGCTTCGGTTTTGCGTAAATTTGGATTATAAAGATTTCCTTTACAAATTACTACTCGTAGGTTAATTTTGTTTGAATATAATTTTATTTTGTATTTTTCTCCAACTTTTTTTTAAGAATTACCAGACGTTGTTTTGTAAGAATAATTTGTTTTAGTTTAGGCACAAATTTGTCACTTTTGTTTATATTCGTTTTATAAATAAACCAATGTCAATTAGTTTTTTTTTATTTATTAATGTAACTGTGCATGAATAATCTATAATAATGTTAAAATTTCATTACGTATTTCTTTGTAAAGGCTGATCGCATCCATTGGATCAGTAGGTTTGTCACTCCTCTAAAACAATTTTTCAGAAATCGAATACGTCATAGTCACTACAATGGTAGTCTAAGAGGACACATTCTTCTTCGCAGGTCTGTAGATGCTCTTCTTGTATCACTATAAGGTGTTGACCCTTGAATTATGTATCTGTGGAAAATTGAGCATAACATTTGGACGTCTTGAAGGGCACTTGCTGTGTCGATTTTTCCTGATCAAATGCGTATTCCATTCTAGGACAACGTTATCTAATTCCTCCTAAAATCAGAATGTTCATGAACGATATGCGAATATTCAAGAGTATAATTACTCAGCTCATTTTATGGAAAAAAGTTCATATAAACTTAGTTTCGAAAAAACAGTCTTTCTAAGATAGAGGGTTTTCAAATTAAAGAAAAAAAAAACGCTTTTTAAAACATCTCGAATATTTCAGCCAACTTTCTTGAAATTTGGCAGCGTCATATGTAGCAGTTAACCATAACTAGATAACATTTTTTAAGTCCAGTGTCATCAGGGTATTTTTTTTCGAAAAAGAAAACGCACACTACTGAAATTTTTTGATGTTTTATTTTAATTCAATTTTAAAAAATAAAAATAAAACATTTTTATCCCTTGAATTATTTTTCTTTTAGTTTTTGAGAAAAAAAGAATCACTAGATGGATGTTTATATAAACTTTTTTTTCCCATAAAATGACTCGCGCTAAGAAAATTAAGGCAGAACTCGCGCGTGAGCATTTCTCTCACTATTTATTATTGTGTATTTTTTTATTGTGACAAGACAACATTACACTCAAATAATTACGCATAATTTTTAAAGAAGTGCTGCATCTTTTTTTGGATTTTGGGTTTTTTCTTCTTGGCCAAAATCCACAAAATCCAGCTTGATCTTCCGTTACCCGTTTCGGGTTCAGGAATGCCTACCAGTTCTCTACTTCGCAGTCTCCTGTTGAATGGCATACATATTACTGAAGCTCGCTATACTAAGTGTGGTTTCATTAACTGGTTTCACCCTCAGAATCATTCGACGATTCTCAATAATTTCTGTATTGTCTTTATATATTTGGGAATACAAACGCCTGAACTCGTGCAATGAGAGCAAACCTGCACTTGATCAACAAACTTCATATTATATCGCAGAAAAAGTACTGAATTTTGCATTTAACTAATCAGGGGGCGCAACGTGAACACAAAGTTAGCTAATGAACGAGGTAGGCTCATTCAGTGTCTATATCGTGAAATCTTGCGATTTTAGCCAAAGCGTGATAGGAATGCTCATAGCGCGAGTTAACTGTGAAAACAAATTCGTCCAGTATTGACCACAATGTTTTCGTAAAATAGACCAACATGACCCGATTCTTTGATTATTATCGCTGGTTCCATAAGTAAAGGGTGGCATAGGGCAAGTGTCAGTTATTTATTATTATTATTCGTACTGCAGTTTCATGAAAGTAAATCTTCCACGGAACCATTCTCCGTGCCCATGTCTGCCCTTACAGTTCGACGGATATTTTTCAGATATCTTACAGTTTCTACATAATATCCTGCTATTACCTTTGGATCATTGTTAGTGCTAGATGCTTTTAACCACAAAATTTTTCGGGAATATCCATCTATGCATCCACTGATGCATATTCCATACGGCTTTAACTTATCATATTCGTCCATGTGCCACAGAAAGTTAGGCCCCTTATTAAAATATTGTCTTCCCGAAAAGTTTTGTGGTTAAAAGCATCTAGCACTAACCATGATCCAAAGGTAATAGCAGGATATTATGTAGAAACTGTAAGATATCTGAAAGATATCCCTCGAACTGTAAGGGCAGACATGGGCACGGAGAATGGTTCCGTGGAAGATTTACTTTCATGAAACTGTAGTACCTCGAATAACTGACACTTGCCCTATGCCACCCTTTACTTATGGAACCACACACCTTTTACTTAAAAGACAAACTGTTTCTTGGGTAATGATGATTCCACTTACACTTACACAAGTGCATCCATTTATACCCATGCAATTTTCCAGATATCAGAAGTTGTGATTGTGATTTAAAAAACTTATTACATCGTTGATGGAGTTAAGGTTTTTTCGACGGTAAAGATTTAAGTGTTGCAAATATCTTTTCAAGGAAGACTTAAGTAAGAACCATGTTTCGTAAGAAACAATAAAATTTCGTCTTGTTTGAAACCCAAATGGAACAAATCTGTGATACAGTTTTCCAAATAGTTATTCATGTTTTCTAAGTGATATTAAAAAAGCTAATGCTATGTTTTACCAGTGAACGAATTACGACTAAACTACTTACTATTGACCGCTGATGTTTGACATTTTATCTCAAACGTTTCACTGTTTATCTCAAACGTTTGACTTTTTATCTCAAACGTTTGAGTTTTTATCTCAGACGTTTGACTTTTTTTCTCAAACGTTTGACTTTTTATCTCAAACGTTTGACTTTTTTGAGCCTTCAGCGCTTCCGTATTTTCTGAACGAGGATATCTCTGAAACTATTTTTTCGAGAGAAATTCCATCACGCAAACCGCATTTTGATAACTTAAATATACTTCAGGAAATACAGGAAATTCAAAATTCACACTTTTTGGAGGTTATCTCGGTTAATTTGTAAGACATCAAAAAGGTAAATACTGTATCTGTTAGTGTGAGATATAGGAAATTTATTTCATTATTAGATTCAATTTCGGCAATAAATTGGAGTTTAGGATGGTAGGAATTTAAAGCGGCGTGCGCAAATAATGCGACGAAACGTCGTAATGTAAGCTTTTGTCGTGGAAATAAAAATGAAATATTCTTATTTCCTAAAGTAATTTATATTATTATGTACGAACCTATTCCCCAATGTAAGAAGAAGGTTCAAAAATACGAAAATATAGGTAGTGATTGACAAAATTGTTTGTTGTTAAAATGATTGAAATTAGTCAATCTTATATATTTTGGTTTGTCGTAGAAAGAAATAAGATTTAGTTATATGAATTATTGCTGTTTTTATCAAAAAATACTGGATTTTTATGTAATATTAACATATATAATTGTTGTCTCAACAAATGCTTTTGAACAATAATAACCGATGGTTAATATTACGAACGATTATTTTTTCTGTGATTATTGTTGTATTATGACAAACAGAAAAGGAAGAAGTATAATTCATTAACCCGAACAAGAATTAAGGCAACAGAAATAAGGTAAATGTACGAAATTCAGACACTGCACCAAATTCGGACACTTCTTAGTTTTACTCATAAAATAAGAAATTTATTCGAAACTCCACGATTTGAAAGTATGAAGTGCCATTTTAGTATTTTTTTTGATACTTCGATGTATGCGTGGATGTGATAAACTTAACAGCGTGACTGTCCTAGCTTGGCGAAATTGAGACTGTGCGGCGAATGCCGTTTTCTTATAAGAAACCCTATTTTCGTGTGACTTTCAAGGAAGTTGAATTATTAATTAAATTTAAGAAAACGTTTTTTTTTTTTATGTATTTGAATGAGTTGTTAACTGCTTTAATTTCAATGATAAACGAGATATTTCTATTCTATCCTTAAATTGGTCCCTGTCTTGATACTGACACAATGGTTCGCCTGCAGCGTGTTCAGAATTCCTGTATGAGATTTATTTTTGGAATTAAAAAATATGAACATATATCCCTTAAACTTGTGAATTTAAAGTGGCTTAATATGAGAAACAGGTAATATATATTACGCTCTCTGTCTCTATCATAAAATAATCTTGTATAAAACACCACCTTACTTGTTTAATAAAATAGAGTTTCGTACAGATGTGTATCATATTAACGTTCGATCTCGTGGTCTCATAACTCCTCCAATCCATAGGGCAGTTCTATTTCAGAGGGGATTCTCATATGATGTTTCGAAACAATACAATTCCTTACCGGCAAATCTGAAGTTGATGAAATTAGCTGAGTTTCGATGCTCTGTTTGTCGGTATTTATATGAACAGCAGAATATGTAACGTTTACTTGTTGTGGTGCTCATAGCTCATAGTGCATTGTATGCTATTTATTTTGTCTTTTTTTTTATATTTCTTAAATTTAAATTTTTTTGGTTTATTTCAAGGAGCACATTTAGTGCATAAAATTTAGGAATTTAGTATAATGCTTGAAATTGTGTTAGGCTATGTCAGGGTTAAGTGGTAGAGCACCTTGTGGTGAACTTCCCCTGATTTTCCAATTTATATTATAATTTAGATTATATTTTGTTTACTTATTATATATATATATAGATAACTTAGTGTCTTGGGTTAATCAGCAAATATTTTTGATTAAAACTTTTTTACGTTATGCCAAGCTTTCGATATATTTTTATATCTTCTTCGGGGCTACAAATATAAAAGTAAGCTAAGTATAAATATATATAAAATTTAAAAATATGTTTACCTTAGTATACGCGGCAAGTTTTACATTAGTAAAAATAATATAAATTGTAAATTAAAGAACATTATTATATAAATTTTTGTCAACTTTGTAAAATAATAATTAACATTTAACATTTTGGAGTTAATTGAATTTTTTTGTGATTGACACTGACATGTTTATTCAAAAATATTTTGTTTAGTTAATTTGTGGTAAATTGTTTTTTAAGTGAAATGTCAAGTTTTATAATTAGGTTAGAAAGTAGATTCAAAAGAAATATTACTGTCATCATGGGTGTTATTATTAATAGTAAATAAATATGAATATATATTACTGATTTCATTAGAGTCTTTCTTTTTGTTTAACGTATTTTCGGTATTATACGTTTCAAACATTTCAATGAAAAGTCTTTTATTTTGATTTTGTTTACAGGCAAGGATTTTTACATTATTTAAGTCTGGAAAATGATTTGTATTGATACAATGTTCAGCCAATGCACAAGTTTTTTTGTTAAGTCGAATATCACTTTTATGTTGGGTAATTCTATCTTTAAAAACTCGGGAAGTTTGTCCGATATATACTTGGTTACAGTCTGAACATGGTATATTATAAACTACGTTAGATTTTTTTAAAATGGAGTCTTGATCTTTAGTTTTTGTATATAAATTGTTAATCGTTTTTGTTGACTTGCTGACAATTTTTAAATTTGGAAGATCTTTTTTTATAATTTTAGTTATTTTTGGGGTTATAAATTTTATATTTGGAAAAGAAATATAAGAAATTTCGTTATTAATATTAGAATCATGATTGTTTCTAACTTGAACATTTGTATTCTGATTTTCTGGTGTATTATATAATAATTTTTGTAGTAGTTTTCGTGGATATGAATTATCGAGTAGAATATTAAACAATTTTTTGTAGTTCTCTTCTTTGAATTGAGGATGACAAATTTTATAATATAAAAATATATCGAAAGCTTGGCATAACGTAGTTTTAATCAAAAATATTTGCTGATTAACCCAAGACACTAAGTTATCTATTAACTAGTCAGCAAAGACTACCACTCAACTTATATATATATATATATATATATATATATATATATCATATTTTGTAGTATATTGAATTGGAAAATAAAGTTATTTATTATAATTATTATTATTAAATAAATAAACTGTCAGAATTATGGTCAAATGAAATATTAGTTTCTTAATTCGGACATGTCGTGTCCGAATTATGTACATATTTCAGTATTTATATATTTACATTTTATATCTCATTTCAATCGTAATATAGTTATAGGTTACTTTTATCTTTTCATAGGGTGTCATAATTAAGTACATCTGTACATTTCGATATTCAGGCTGGATGACGGGTGAAAGTTCCTTTCAATATGTTTCAAATATTTTCTATCCATGGGCATTAAAAATAGATTCTAGTAAACTCGTAACTAAAGAATTTATTACAGAAAAAGCAGAAATTGCTGCCGAAAATCAACAAATTCCTCATGCTAAATTCACGTTGGAACGTTTAGAAAATCTTATTGAGAGCAGCAAAATTAGAGAGTTTAGTATATATCTTTCAGTGTTTAGGAGCAGTACCAGATGAATTTTTAGGTATATATTTTATGGAAAAAACTAAAACATGTGGAAAACAGATAAAAATATAGAAGATTTACATATTGAGGAAAATAGCATACAGGAAGGAGCTCTTGTCTTGGAAACATATTGGTTAGGCGACTATATGTTAAATACAACGAATGACGACATTGAAATTGTTGAATTTTTACCAAACGAGTTGGAAGACACAGGAACAAAGGAATTTGAATGAACTTAGTAGAACAAAAGATTGACCAAATAGAGAGAGTGTATAATGCCGATATCTCCAAAACGAAACTAGTAATAGAAAAATAAAAACTGGTACAACCAGAAGCAGAAAATGCAGACTTAAGTGAACAAATAACAGCAAAGATGTTGGAAGCAAAATCGAAAACCCAGCCGGGTCTGAAAATATACAGATTGACAATAAAGATTCAATCGTAGTAGAGTTTAAAGCACGACAAGTAGAGACAATAAGAGAGGTAGACAATAATCGAGGTAGAGATTGAGACGAAATGTGCAAAAGAAAATGATAAATCGATTGAATTAGGACCAAAAGGAGAGAACTTATTAGAAATGAAAATAAAAAAGATAAATACTGCGGCAAAAATTATAATCAGCCAGGATTGCAATGAAGCATTAGCTGTAAAAGAAAATCTAATTACAGACATACGAATTCAGAACAGAATAATGAGGAAACTAGTACAGAAGAAAATACAATTTTGTCACAAAAGCCCAGTAGTTTAACAGTGGCTCAAAAGACAAACAATGTGGAAACTGAAATCCGTAAGTCCTACTAAAAACGATCAAGTTAGGTACCTAATAGTAATAAGTTGCCATTTTTAGTACCTGCTTGTTAAAAACTATTTTATTCTGGCCAGAAAAAAGAAACCCAGAAAAGAAGAAAAGTAATTTTATTAAAGTTCCTAGCACTACGCGTTAAGAACAGTGGGGAACCTTTTTTCAATAAGGAAAAACAAGAACAGGAGAAAAACGAAAAAGAAACTAGAAAAAGGTTGCACCAAGAAAAAATGAAAGAAAACTCGCGAAAACGACAAAAAAAGAACAATGCGGTTACTGAAACAAAAACCAACACTAAAGTAAATCTCGATGAAGACGATAACAGGAAGTATAACTCTCCCTCATTATATTCGGGAATACCAAACATCGACAGACAATTCTTAACAGACAACTATGTTATTGCAAATTACGAAGAGATGAAATTGCCAGGGATAGTAGAAGAAATAAATAGCAATGAGGTCTTTGTAAGTGGTATGACTCCAAGTGGGAACAATTGGAAGTGGCCGAATAAAGATGTTCTTCGGTACAAATTTGAAGATATATCTGAAAAAATTGAAGAGTCTGTCCTCATGAACAATAACAAGTGTATATTTGGTATGTTTGTTGACCCTCAAAATGAAAAAATATATGAATGAATACATCTTTGGGCAGTTTTTTTTTTAATTTTAGTATGATTTTACGTAGTGTCAGAAATACAGGCAAGGCATGTCTGAATTAAAGACTATGTCCACTTTATGTACCATATTGTGTTAGTTTTACGTACCTTAAATGCATACCAGTGTCTGAATTATATTCATAGTACATAAATCAATATTTATTTTTTTTATCAAAAACTCTAGATAGATATTGTTATTTTGTTTATAAAAATAAGTTAAGTTTATTCAGAAAAAGTGAACTTCAAGAGAATTTCCTCAAGATCTCTATAGCCGCTCGCAAACTTCGTAACTTCTTTATTGTGTTCATCGATTCTAACAGAAAACCAGCACCTTTCTCGTAACAAACTCTACAACTTTGTTCTGAGCCTGGTAAGGCTATAGACCCTAGATTTCGGAAGAAGGTCTTGTCAATACCAGATTTTTTATTTTTTGAATATTAATATTGTAATCAACATAATCTTTTTAAAACCATATTTGTAAAAAAACATGTTTTAAAAAAAATGTTGGCTTACCTAGATACTAAATTTATATAATTTCATTAAAACATTAGGTATAGGTATGTATATAATTTGCCACAAGTTTCAAACTATCGTGCATTAAATTTTCCGATTTACATTTAATTCGCAACAAAAACATCACCGACTCCAAATTACCCAACAGTGAGTTCTCCCTCTTGAAAAAATAGTTACGCCTCTGCTGCATCATAAAAAACGTTTTCATTATTATTTAGAATTACATCAACATATAACGCATATATTCCTCATAATATGCGGGCCGACAGGCTAACAAGGGCGATAATTAATGTATACACGTGGGACACCAAATAGACACGCCTATGGGACGTCTCTTATGGAAGCCGGCCCCATATTGTAGGACTGCTGTATAGTGGAATTAATGTGCTAGCCCCAGGTAGATACAACCGTTTACCGCGGCGCGTTTAAACAACTTCTATGTTGTAAACGGCGAGATACCGACGGAATACCTAATCAGTAATAAAAATAGTATAACGAATACCTACACCTAGATACGCGAATTGGTATGCAAATAATGTCATTCTTGAATTAAAATGAATTCCGGGAACGAAACTGACCATTGTATGACGCCTTATTCAAGCTTAATTGAATTGTTTTTTTAGCAGTGTGAAACATTTTAATTAAATTCTAGTTAATTAAAACACTTGTTTAGTTTTTCATAATATTGTGTTGTTTGTTTCGGATGTTCAAGAAAATTCACTCAACAATTTATATTGGCACCTGTCATATAGATATCTGTAGATTATAGGTATGTGAAAGAGGTAGATATTTATTTAGATATTATATTAACATAACAAAATTCGACTATCGATGACCAAACACAGAAAACAACATTTTTATAAATACCTATACTGAACACATAAAATGTATTCAATATATAAAGTTGATTTGAAGAACCCTGTATATTCTAAGAAAGCATTCTTAAAATAAGAAAGTTTCATCAATTTAACACATTATAGAGTCAATTTCAAAATATGATTGTGATATACAGGGTCCACCAAATAAGGTGACCTGTTAGAGGTTTCTTGAGATTGAAAAGTATCATAGCAATTTGAAATTGCGGATATGTGGATATGGTGCTCTAAACTCTGTTTTAAATATATTTTCGAAAATGCAGTGTTGGCATATGCCATTGTATCAGACATTATGTTTGTTTTTTGAACGTCCTGTAAGTATAGAAGATGTAGGAATTTGGCAACAAATAAGTATGAATAAAAACCCACTTTTTACCGTAAATGACATAACTAGAATTTGAATATTCTGTTGGTTATTGCTATTATAGAGTGCTCTATCAGAATATTACATGAAATTGTTACTTACAGGGTATTTACAAAAACAATGCGATTTGAGCAGAACATAAAAGGACAGGTTATGCGAAATTTTCAAATGGAACCTGTATTTTTATAATAATAATAATAATCGTCTTTATTAACAAAAGTGTGTGATATTGAAATACAGTTTGCTAACGAAAAGTTTGCCAAAACTTTATTAATGCTGTGTACTAAGGACCAGATTTGTCCTAAACTTTTCAAACTAGAATTTCTCGAAAACGTTTAAGTTTTTCGAGAAAAAACAAGTATGCCTTTTTTATATTAGAAAACTTTATTTTATCACATTTTTGACACAAATGGAATAAAAGTCACAAGAAAAAAAAGTTTTTTTTATTCAATTTCATGTCAGTTTACGAAATTTAACTTGGAGAATAAATATGCGACATTTGATTAATTCATCTTTACTCGTTTCGAAAATATTTCAAAAAATTGTCCTCAGGCAGTCATCTTTATTTTTGTAAATAAGGGCTTTTCGAACAAATTACAATTTAGGTTTTTTTCATGATTAGAAGTCCCCAATTCTCTCACAAATTTTGGCCAGCTTTTTTAGAAACACCTTGTATAGGTACTGTTAATAATACTAATAAACAGTTGTAGAGAAAATTTTGTACGTAACACGGGGGATAGGAATTTTCACCACACTTAGGTGAATTACACTATTCGGCCTACGGCCTCGTCGTCATGCAATTCGCTCACAAATTTTGACCACTTATTTTAGAACCACCTTGTATAATGCTGTGGAGTGTCGAGGAATATGCAGCAATTCCAGATGGCCCAGATTAATACCACAGATTTAAATCTGTGTTAATACTATGAAAATCTGCCCTCCGTACTAAACACTCCTTTAAATACACAGGATGAGATGTTTTTAACAGTTTTTGTACAAAACTAGCCAGATGTACGGTAAACCTTATTACATGCATTCTGAATTCTCTGAGCACGCACCTGATCGCACTGTCTTAAAGATGGCCAATAAACAAAGTCCGCATAAGCGAATTGCGAAAGAACCAAATGCAACATCTTTCTTAATTTAAAATTTAAGAAGTGTCGATTTGAATACAATAATTTTAATGAAAGGTAAGCACTCTAGATCTTCTTAGCTATGTGTGGCTCAAAAGAAAACCGATCGTCAAAAATAACTCCTAAATTTTTTGCATGACTTACAAGCTGAATCATACTGTTCTTTATTTTTATTTGGAAATTCCGTTTAATTATTTCGATCTTGCGTTTATTTTCAAACATCAACATTTTAGTTTTAGTGGCATTCAATTTTAAATCGTGAGCTTCGGACAACTCATGAATCTTTTCCAAGTAAATCTCAATTCCATCATGTAACTCCTTACTTTCCTCAAAGTTATAATGACACAACAATATGCATGTTAATAACCACTTTCCAACTGATTTAAGATGTCTGACGTGTACAAAATGAAAAGCAAAGGACCCAAGATTGAACCCTGAGGCACTCCAGCCTCCATTCTCGATGGACCTGAAAGTTGACCATTACAAAAAACCCTCTGACTGCGGCTGTTTAAATAACTCTCAATCAATTATCACAAATTACCTTCAAAACCCATATATTTCAATCTTGCACAGAGAATCCTATATGGTTAATGCAGTCGAACGCTTTAGAATAGTCAAGAACCTATTAAATTACTAATACTCGATCGATCAAGAGACGTAACTATATTATTTAGGAGATCAACCAGTGCAGAGGATGTACTATGGTACTGTCTAAACTCAGACTGACGAATAGGAATAAGGTTATGTATTGAAGTATATTCTATTATTTGAATATAAATAATCCATTCGAAAATCTTTGATAAAGCCGGTAGAACACTTATTGATCGAAGATCTAAAATCTGATCATACACACATCGACTGGTCGGTGTTGCCAAATTTACTTGTCTAAAGAAGTTTTCACTGTATAAATCGTAGGAGGACGTAGGACGTAAGTAGATCTATCAAAGGACCTAATCAATTAGCTGATAGAATTAACATTTCATTATAAAAATGTTGATAATTTAGATAATTAGTATTCATGCTTATCATAATAATGACCCTGTATGGTATAAAATTGAATTTTTTATGCAACTAATAACTGAGTAATTATATTTAAAGAGATAAAAAATAATACCTGCACATGTAGGTAATAGCATACTAAATAGTTACAGGTAGGTAATATGTACCTAATTATTTTGATTATTACAATTTGTTTAAATATTTTAAATATTAGAATATTGTCATAATTTTTATAGATAAAATATACATTTTACTTACATTTTAAAAAATAATAACTCATTTTCAATATCGTTCAGCGCTTATCGTTTTAGTACCGGTCGGTCGTTTCTTGTGGCAGAAAATTTGCAACGCGCTATATGAATTTTAGATTTCTACCTTTTCAAACAACGATTAAATAAATGAAAATTAGTTATCCACCAACCAATTTAAATATACCTATTTCTATTTTAACTTGTTTAATTGTTTGTTGTTTAATTAATGGAATGGTTAGCATGGAATGAGTGTAAGTAATGAAATTATCGAAATTAAGATAAAATATTTGTGTGTGTTAATTCTGACAAGAGGCCAGTAAAAAAAAGATAAACTATTAGATACCTAATAATTGTTTAATTTCTTGCCCTAATAATATTTATTCGTGGTGGAATCTTAGGGAATTTTAGCATTTTATACCTATACCAGCGAATATTAAGTAATATTTAAACTGTGCCTATACTAAACATTAATCTTTGCTTATACTATATACCGGGTGTCCCACCGGGAAGGGATTTGATCGATTATGGAGAAACTACACTGTGGAACAATCTGAAAATCTGGTGTGGTAGTTAGGTCGACGGGACAATTTCCGGTTATACCGGAAATGGGTGTCAACTTCCTTATTTCAAATACGACCCTATATAAATTATATTTTTTTTTGGATTCTCCTTGTAATTCTAAACATATTTCATACATAATATGTTATACCTATCGCCAGCCGTTTTCGAAATATTTGAAATTTTATGTCAAAAATGACGTTTTCAGCATAAAGAATAATAACAATTTTTTATTATAATTTAATAAGTTAATTTGTTAGAATATCCTAGGAGATATAGATCTACTTTAGGCGCGTACGTATATTTTTTTAGTAAATATTAATACAGGGTATTTGAAAAAAAGGGTAAAAGATCAAATTGAAAAAAGTGTCCAAATTGAAAATTTTTAAATGGCAACCCCCCATTTTATATATTTTTTTGCATCAAAAATATGGGCAAGTTTATGAAAGTGTGTCTATCACAAAATCTGATAGTTTTCAAAATATTGGCAATTTTACATTGTTCTATTACAATAGTGATATGAATTTGAAATTTAATTGATTTTAGTTTTTCATAATATAGTGTTGTTTGTTTCGGATGTTCAAGAAAACTCACTCAACAATTTATATTGGCACCTGTCATATAGATATCTGTAGATTATAGGTATGTGAAAGAGTTAGATATTTATTTAGATATTATATTAACATAACAAAGTTCGACTATCGATGACCAAACACAGAAAACAACATTTTTATAAATACCTATACTGAACACAAAAAATGTATTCAATATATAAAGTTGATTTGAAGAACCCTGTATATTCTAAGAAAGCATTCTTAAAATAAGAATCAATTTAACACATTATAGAGTCAATTTCAAAATATGATTGTGATAGACAGGGGCCACCAAATAAGGTGACCTGTTAGAGGTTTCTTGAGATTGAAAAGTATCATAGCAATTTGAAATTGCGGATATGTGGATATGGTGCTCTAAACTCTGTTTTAAATATATTTTCGAAAATGCAGTGTTGCCATATGCCATTGTATCAGACATTATATTTGTTTTTTGGCAATTTTACATTGTTCTATTACAATAGTGATATGAATTTGAAATTTAATTGATTTTAGTTGGCCATGATGGCTTTAGATAGCAAATAAATATGACACGTGCCAAAAATAATCAACAATTATGACAAATTGTAGACATTAATTAGTAGTAATAATCATGGCGGGCGTATAAACTATACTAACGCATACTATCTAAATTTGTTTATTATTTATGGATAATGGGACAGAGTGATGTCACAAACGTGTGATATATTTGCTGCCAGGTACCCAGAAAAACACAGGCCATCACCAAAAGTTGTTAAACGGATAATAGATAATTTCAAAAATTTCGGGTCCGTAAAGACAAAAATAAAACGAAGGAAACCTATTTGTGACGATGAACCTGTAGAAATAGCTATACTGTGGTACTTCACGGCATATCCTACGACATCTCTGAGAAAATTTGCAGTGGAGCCTGGATTTTCTAAAAGCGATCGATTATTATATCTGGGAGACGACCAAAAATGAAGTGTAAAGCAGGTATTTGACCACTAAAGAGGACTGTATGCAAAGAGTTCGGAATGCATTTGTCAATTTGAGTCAACCATCTATTCGGCGGGCAACACATGCACAATTAATTTTGAGATGTGAAAAGTGTTGAGAAGTTCAAGGTAAAAATTTTGAATATTTGTTAAAGTAATTTTTTTTATGAGTGGACCTTAGATAAGTTTGTATCATACGTTCACGTTATTAGTTAATCAAATTCTTCACAGACTCGAAACTTTCGAAATGATGTATTATTAGTTTAACAACTTTTGGTGATCGTTTATATTTTTCTGGGTATTTGGTAGCAAATGTTATCACACGTTCTTGTTATCACTCTGTTGCATTATCCATAAATAATAAACAAATTTAGATAGTATTCGTTAGTATATTTTATACGCCCGCCATGATTATTAATTGTTGATTATTTTTGTCAAGTGTCATATTTAGTTGCTATCTAAAGCCAACATGGCCAACTAAAATCAATTAAATTTCAAATTCATTGTAATAGAAAAATGTAAAATTGCTAATATTTTGAAAACTATCAGTTTTTGGGATAGACATCCTTTCATAAACTTGCCCCTATTTTTGATGCAAAAAAATATATAAAATGGGGGGTTGCCATTTAAAAATTTTGAATTTTGACACTTTTTTCAATTTGATTTTTTACCCTTTTTTTCAAATACCTGTATTAATATTTACTAAAAAAATATACGTAGGCGCCTAAAGTAGGTCTATATCACCCAGGATATTCTAACAAATTATATTATTAAAGCTTCCATACAATAAAAAATTGTTATTATTCTTTATTCTGAAAACGTCATTTTTGATGTAAAATTTCAAATATTTCGAAAACGGCTGGCGATAGGTACAACATAGTATGCATGAAATATGTTTAGAATTACAAGGAGAATCCAAAAAAAATATAACTTATATAAAAGGTCGTATTTGAAATAAGGAAGTTGACACCCATTTCCGGTATAACCGGAAGGGCTAGATTCTTGAAAACATTTTACTACATCAGATTTTGAGATTGTTCTACCGGGTAATTTCTCCATAATCGATCGAATCCCTTCCCGTTGGGACACCGGGTATATACTACTTATAAATAACTATGATTTTTTAATTTTTAATTTGGTTTATAGAATTAGTTAGATACAAATACTGTTTTATGTAAACGTTTATTCCATTTTCTGTTTAAGTTTTAATTAATACATTTTTCCTTAATAATATATAGATATATAATTTGTGCATTGACTTCAATGCATTTCTCCATTTCTAATTTATTTCTTTTTGAGAATGGCATCCAACCAGGTTTCTTGAGAAAAAAAAATTTTTTTCTCGCCTCAGTTTTTGGAAAACTGAAAATTGGTATGAAAATACGGTATAAATTAACATTAACAAGCGCTGCAAAATGATAATAATATTACACATATTTTATATATAAATATATTATATATACATATATTTATGTAGATTTCGAAAACAACACATTGTCTGTGTTTACCTGACACTAGGAAAATTTCCAAATTTTATTTAAAGGAAGCATTATGAATACGTCTATGCATCTATTACCTTACCTAAGTTGTTTACAATTTTAAATAATAAAATATTAAATTTTACATAAAACGATGAAATTTCCTAAGTAGACTGTTCCTAAATATTGGTTTAACATCAAGTCTGTAGGATAAGTAATAAATTTTCCAACGTTTCGATACCACTTTTATAGTACGATTTCTCTTTCTCGTGAAAATAAGCCCCAGTTTTAGTTATAACTTCATTATTGGACTTAATTTTCATTCCAGCAAGCATTCTATTGAGATCTGAAAAGAGGAAAAAGTCGCTTTTCATCGATTTGTGACACGGTGCATTTTCTTTGTGAAACAACACTTTCTTCTTCTGCAAATGTCAGCTAGCTCGTGCACCTTCAATTTGTGATTGTTCATAACCAATTTGTGAATTTTTCTGACGTTTTCTGGAATAAAAGCCTTATTTGGGCGTCCACTGCGCTCTGCATCATTTGTGCTGGTACGACCACGTTTAAATTCAGCAATCCACTTCTCTACCATTTGTATCGATGGAGCAGAGTTCGGACAATGTTTATCAAGCCATTGTTTGGTTTCCAGTGTATTTGTTTTCATCAAAAAGCAATGCTTTATCAAAACTCAAAATTCACTTTTTTTAATTTTTTTTCAATAACTAAAGTTGCTTCACACAAAATGCTATAACTCACGAATCAAAAGTCAGATGGCTGTCAAATTTATACACGTATAGTTTGAAGGTTAGTACTAAATAAAAATCATATTGAAAAAATTCTAGTAAGACCGTCTATGTGCCATCGTATGGCCTTTTTGAATGATCTAATATGTCAAATACTTACTGATGTAATGTTATTTTATGGTTTTTCGTGGTTTTCGTTTGACATCGTCGGCAAGCCACACAGCAACCAATGTTCAAAGCTAAAACTACCTTCAAATGACACAAACTATATAAAGTATATTATAATGTTTAACTGTGACGATAATTTGTGTAAACAAAGATACAGTTGGAAATATTAAAAGTGCCAAACAGAATGTGGCACCAAAACAATGGTATTTCAAAATGGCGACTGTGACGTCATATCCGTCGCATGCATCAGAATGGTTAAAATTCGTTTGTCTCCTTCCTTCCCTCTTTATATTTTAATGATTATACTCTATTAAACCAATGAAGAATTATTCAATATTTCAGGATGTACCTATGACTTCTTGTAATTTTTAAACCCCTTGCCTACGCTCTATGCTTCACAGTTAATAAAGCAGGTGTTTCCGGTGAAATTAAAAAAAAAATCATGAATCTAATAATGATATGGAGAGTTAAAAATAATAATAATTATAACATGATAAACTAACTCAACTACCTACTAACTACTTTGGTAAAAAATTTATTTCTTTTGTAATCCACACACAATACAGTTACAAAACATATTTATATACAAAATATTTACAAAGAGGCCAGGACACATATCAGTTTAGCTTAGAGAGCTCGACAGGATGCGTCCACTGGTTTCCCTTAAGGGCAGGCAGCCCCTTTTTTCAACCAACCTCATTGCTTATGGATACTCATAGGGTCAGGCCAGCTGCCGGTAGTCCTTCTCCAGCTTAGTCCAAGTAATCGGAGCGAATCGCACATGAAAAAGTGAACATAGTTAGCCGCCAGGTTGTTGATGCGGGAAAAATGCGTTAAAAAACCGCTCAAAAAAAAAAGCGAAAGTCGTCAAATGACACTGGCTTGACAAATTAGCGTCCAGTAAGTGATGTCAATGCTTTGAGTCCGTGGTGAGTTCCGGATGAATGTCTGTGAAATTGTAACATACCGCTGTAAACCAGATAAAAATGCTTTCAAATGATATATCACTCGACCCTTACTGCTATCACAGGCTAAAGCGATTTAAAGAAAAATATCTGAATAGAATTAGCCGATACTTGTTGGAAATTCATTATAACTGCATAAAATAAAACAACTTTAGTTTTAAATATTTCCAAACTTTTATAATATACAAATTTATATTTCAAAATCACACGACATGTTTCGTCCACACAGTGGCTTTATCAAGTGTAACTTAAGACTAAAATACAAAATATTTATATGGTTTATACAGGTAATAAAATATAGTAAAAGTGTAACAAAATGAAAACTAATAACTAGGTCACAGGTGCATAAAAACTACCTAGGGTTACAAAAATTAAAAGAGGTTTAACAAAGGGGAATTATTTAAATCTGTTTGGCTATTGAGTAATTTGTTAGAATATTTAAGTTTGTTTATTTCTAATGATTCTAAAAGATCCAGCTTTTTACTTTTGTTTTCTATATGAATAATTTTGAAATTATCGTTAAAATTATGATTATGTTCTAAAAGATGGTTAGAATAATTAGAATTGTCTTTTTTCTTGATATAACTTAAGTAGTGTTCCTTAATTCTTTTAGAAAAACTTCGACCTGTCTGTCCTATGTAAACCCGATCGCAGTCTCCACACGTCAGTTCATACACTCCAGATTTTTCTCTCTTATCTATTTTTGATTTTGAATTTTTGATAATTTTTCCTATTGTATTGTTGGTTTTAAAAGCTATTTTTATATTATGTTGGTTAAAAAATTTTGAAATATAGGAACAATTATGGCCTGAGTAGGTAATTAAGCCATAATTTTGGGGATCTTTTGGGGTTTGAGGGAAAACAGTGTTGATTATTTTTTTGTAATTGATTTTGTTTAGTATTTTTTCTACTATTGTCGGTTGATAACCATTGTTTACTGCTATTTGTTTAATTATATTAAGTTCTTTCTTGAAGTTAACTTTATTTAATGGAATATTAACAAGTCTATGGATCATACTGTGGAATGCGGCTAGTTTATGTTGGATAGGATGATTGGATGTATTATGTATAATTGTGTCTGTATGTGTAGGTTTAGCTTAAATATTATGAACCCTCAAGCTCCAAAACTTTATTCACTACTGAAGCTTCATAAAAATGGTTGTCCTGTAAGACCTGTCGTCTCATTCTACACGTCTCCCTCATATAAAGTTTCTCAAAGACTGACAAAAATTATCGTAGATATCACTAAATTTTCACCTAAATATGCCATAAAAAACTCTTTTGAATTATCTCGGAAAATACAAAATATTACATTACCTAGCAATGCTAAACTTATATCATTTGATGTCACTAACCTCTTTCCAAGTGTACCTATAAACGAAATTACACCTCTCATAGAAAACCTACTAAATTCCAATAAAACTAATTGCATAGTTAAACAAGATATTTTAACAGCCTTAGAAACATGCTTAAACCAAAATTATTTTGAATTCAACCAAAACATTTACAGCAGTACCAATGGTTTGATAATGGGCAATCCTTTGAGTCCCCTATTAGCAGAAATTTTTATGAACAATCTTGAACTTAAAATAGAACAACACCCTCTCTTTAAGAACTTTCTCTATTGGTATAGATACGTAGATGATGTACTTGCTTGTTTTGTAGGAACTGATAGACAACTTACCCAGTTTTTTGAATTTATCAACAATCAGCACCCTAACATAAAATTTACAATAGAACAAGAAATGAACAACTCTATCTATTTTCTTGATTTAACAATCACTAAAGTAAGTAACAGACACTCGTTTTCGATTTTTCATAAACCTACAGATACAGACACAATTATACATAATACATCCAATCATCCTATCCAACATAAACTAGCCGCATTCCACAGTATGATCCATAGACTTGTTAATATTCCATTAAATAAAGTTAACTTCAAGAAAGAACTTAATATAATTAAACAAATAGCAGTAAACAATGGTTATCAACCGACAATAGTAGAAAAAATACTAAACAAAATCAATTACAAAAAAATAATCAACACTGTTTTCCCTCAAACCCCAAAAGATCCCCAAAATTATGGCTTAATTACCTACTCAGGCCATAATTGTTCCTATATTTCAAAATTTTTTAACCAACATAATATAAAAATAGCTTTTAAAACCAACAATACAATAGGAAAAATTATCAAAAATTCAAAATCAAAAATAGATAAAGAGAGAAAAATCTGGAGTGTATGAACTGACGTGTGGAGACTGCGATCGGGTTTACATAGGACAGACAGGTCGAAGTTTTTATAAAAGAATTAAGGAACACTACTTAAGTTATATCAAGAAAAAAGACAATTCTAATTATTCTAACCATCTTTTAGAACATAATCATAATTTTAACGATAATTTCAAAATTATTCATATAGAAAACAAAAGTAAAAAGCTGGATCTTTTAGAATCATTAGAAATAAACAAACTTAAATATTCTAACAAATTACTCAATAGCCAAACAGATTTAAATAATTCCCCTTTGTTAAACCTCTTTTAATTTTTGTAACCCTAGGTAGTTTTTATGCACCTGTGACCTAGTTATTAGTTTTCATTTTGTTACACTTTTACTATATTTTATTACCTGTATAAACCATATAAATATTTTGTATTTTAGTCTTAAGTTACACTTGATAAAGCCACTGTGTGGACGAAACATGTCGTGTGATTTTGAAATATAAATTTGTATATTATAAAAGTTTGGAAATATTTAAAACTAAAGTTGTTTTATTTTATGCAGTTAAAGAAAAATATGTTGAGATGCACCTTGGGCTGAGTTCACCTTAGAGTCTAGAACCATGCATTGTGTTATATCTGTCTATATTTTGTCAAAACTTTCGGTTTGTTTTTCTATTGTAAGGATTAAATGACATTATTGTTTTTCTTATGTAGTTCGTAGCGTATGGTATTATTAGTATCCTTGGTACCAGTGTTTTTAGCACTGTTTAGAGGACTCAAAATGTATTGTAGTATTTTTGTTAGAAAGAATAAATTATTTTGTTTTAAAAAAAAAACAAAAACTAATGGGGTCATCCTAGGACTTCCCCAAACCCACATACCATAATTTAGCTCAATTGGTTGAAGCGTTTAGGCGCTATCGTGGAAGAATACATACAGACAGACAGACTTCCCCCTGGAAATGGTCTTAATCGTTTCAGGGAAATTCAAAATGGTTATATCTGTCTTTATCTTAATTTTTTTTAGCGCGTTCACAATACTTTCATCAAAGATTAATGTACTAATCTTTGCTTTCATTATGGGTCGAGAAAGTAAAAACCAACAACATACAACGTTAAACAATTAAAATTTTTCTTGTTGGACGTTAGTTCGTTGAAGGTTCTAATTTATAAATCAATACGAAGTTTCAACTGGAAGTTTTTCATTGCATGTAATTGACAAACCTCTTTGAGAACATGGAGAAATTTATGGAATTAATGACATTTATAGTGAAAACGATCATACTCGTAGGAAATATATGTCATTTCATGTTCGTTGCACAATATACTATTAAAATGAACAACAGTAATTATTCAATTGAAGTTCTTATGAAATTATTTATTTAATACGGAAAATGTGGTCACATTATTGCGAAAACTTGCAGAAAATTTAACCAGTTGTATCCTGCATTGTCAACAATGAACCAGAGGCAGTTTTAATTTATTATAGCTCAATTTTAAAAGCGCCTCCAACAGTATCAAATGAATACCATATTATTAACATTTTGGCATATTTTTCTACATATCCAGAAGCTTCCTTTCGTAATGCAGTAAAAGATTTGGGTATACCGTATGTTTCAGATCAACTGATTTTGAAAAATCACAAAAATACAGGCGATTTAAATCAACAAACTCCCAATTACCACATTGCTGATGCTGATTACTTTTCATTAAATATTTTTTGTGGTTACAATGTAAAAATAAAGCCAATAAACTTAAATCACTTTAAGTAATGTACCTACTTTCCATATTTCTACTTTTAGTATGTAAGCATTCTATTATGTTGTTGGATTGTATCTAAGAAATTTGTAGCGCATCTGTTGTGTTTTCTCCTCATATTAAAGTCAGGAAAACTATAACCTCCCTGTTTATTATTTGGGTATTTCCTTACTATTTAAAATTCTCAATATTAAATCATCCTGTCGCATTAACAATAAAAGTAACTGCGCGAATCATGGTATTAACATTTATATCAACTATAAACACTAAAAATAATTTGCAATAATCTGAATAAAGTTTGCTTTTTACTCTTTGATGAAGGAAGCAAGCTGGTTAGAACCCCATAAAGTTTTTTAATTTACGTTTAAATTTATCCAACTTTTTTCACATAAAAGCAAAACCTTCTAAGGTCCAGTTGTAAAATCCTGGTTCAATTCTTGAACTAGGTGTAACTGCTTTGCCAACCATTCTTGCTATCATCGTGGTCAAGTAGATGAACTTAGTTCAAAAGTTAAACCGAGATTGTGCAAGTACATTGTGCAAGTACATTTGTTTTGAGGATTAACGCTAATCCTCAAAACAAATGTTCTTCAACTAATAACTATCATTAATTAACAAATAAGTTTATTTTGAAATATGAGCACCCATATAATAAGGCATAATTTAAAAAGTTTAGATTTTTTTGCCGTTAGAAATTAGTGTTTTTGCCTCTCAAATTCAAGTTTTCGACAGCTAAGAACTTAAATTAATAAATTTAATTTGTAGAAGTGAAACCCACCTGTTTTACTTCCCATTTATCAATCTATCATTTAGTAAATTAGTAGTTCGAGAATATAATGATTTATTTAAGTCATCAATTAAAATAGCTGTTATATTCAGGTTATAACTAGGTACGTACCTAATATAATTAGAATCTTGAAATGTTTATTCTACTAATAAATTTTTGCTTTATATATACAGGGTGTGCGTGGAAGAGGAGAAAATTCTTTATGTTTTATTTTACGACAACTCAATTTACAGTATAAAAATTTTCGATCAGATGTACAGGGTGTAATTAAATTAGGAAAAATAGAAATTGCCTGAAGAGAGAAGAACTATTAATTATTATTTTTATCAGAAATGTTATAAAACAAAGTTATTTATAAACTAACATAAAGTCTAAATACAAATTTGAAATGAAAACCGAATAATTAAAATTATACACACTGTGGGACAATCTGAAGATCTGGTGTAGTACTTAGATCAATGGGTCAATTCGGCTAAAATGTTTTCAAGAATGTAGTACGTCCGGTTATACCGAAAGTGGGTGTCAACTTCCTTATTTCAAACGCGACCCTATGTAAATTATATTTTTCTTGGATTCTCTTTATAATTCTAAACATATTTCATGCATAATATGTTATACCTATCGCCAACCGTTTTCGAAATGTTTCAAATTTTATCTCAAAAATGACGTTTGCAGATTAAATATTAATTACAATTTTTTATTAGATGGAAGCTTTAATAATTCAATTTGTTGGGATATTGTAGTAGTTATAGACCTACTTTAGGTTATTTTTAAATAAAGATTAAAACAGGGTATTTGAAAAAAAGGTATAAAATCAAATTGAAATAACTGTCAAAATTAAAAATTTTTGATTGGCAACCCTCAATTTTTATATTTTTTTTGCATCAAAAAGAAGAATAAATAAAGTATTATGATATATAAAAGGAAACTGAAAATATGAAAGGTCTCATATTTTTGAAAATATGATCGCATCTTCCTTTTATATTCTTTTTTCTTTGTGTTCAATCTTTCATTTCTTTTATATTCATTAATTTATTTGTGTAGATGTGTAAAATTAAAATTATGGTTTCTGTTACTAGTTTTATCTTTTTTTTTGTAGGATTATTAATTAGTTTATTATTAGTAGCTTATTTATTTAGTTATATTGTCTTGTAATTGGGTCTGTAACATGTGACAATAAAGAATATTATTAATATTATACCTATTATTTAAGTCTAATTAATTTTACCACAGTTTACAATAAAATTTAAATGTTAATTTTATAATATAAACTTAAAAAAAAATCTACACACGTGTAATTCGGACTGTTTTATGTAAATTTAATATTTCTGATCCTTATATAACCCACTGATGATATCTGCTTATATCGAAACATGTATAGTACGTTATTAATCCATTCAACATACTAGAAGGACAATAATTGTTCTGTTTGAATCAAACAGACAAAAATACCTACTAAAAGTGGTATACACCTAAATAATTTGTCTATAGAAACATGCGATGTTGGTAAGATAACAGATGTACCTGAGGAAGGCTAATAATGCCGAAACGTTGTACGATGACGTGAAATAAAAATCTTTCAAAAGAAAAAAATCGCTTTTAAATAAGTACCTTATATCCCAAGAAAGGAAAATAATAAAAAAATTGTAACAAGGTTCCAGAAAAGTACAATAATAAAATATAATAATATATTATTTAACGAGCGTATAATGTAGGCTATATTATATGAGCCACAGACGAGTTTCATTTAGCCATTATACTTTATCTACGACTATTCATTTAAACAATAAATTTTAATGATTTGAATAAAACGACGTCTACTCCACAAAATGATCTATATGTATACGTTAAAACTTTATTTTAAATGCCAGACATGTTTCGGACTACACCTCCATCATCAGTGGCTTAAGGAACGTTATATAGTATTGTCAGATGTGAGGGTCGTACTTCATACAAATGTTAATAGAGAGTTGTACATTGATTTAAACGTTTATACATATCACCTTGTTGGAAATAAATTGAGTTGTTAAATTAATAAAAATATAGTTAAATGGTTGGAAATTTGTCAATATTTTTTTTTTAATTTATTTTAACATTTAATATAGTTAAATGGTTGGAAATTTGTCAGTAATTTTTTTTTGTTAAAATAAATTAAAAAAAAAATATTGACAAATTTCCAACCATTTAACTATATTTTTATTAATTTAACAACTCAATTTATTTGCAACAAGGTGATATGTATAAACGTTTAAATCAATGTAAAACTCTCTATTAACATTTGTATGAAGTACGACCCTCACATCTGACAATACTATATAAGGGTCCTTAAGCCACTGATGATGGACGTGTAGTCCGAAACATGTCTGGCATTTAAAACAAGGTTTTAACGTATACATATAGATCATTTTGTGGAGTAGACGTCGTTTTATTCAAATCATACTATTCACTCCTCGCTAGATGGATTACTTCAGAAAAAAAAATTAAATTTTAAATTTCCAAAAAATATTTATTGAATTATGAAGAAATTTTACAATTATTAGTAAATTAACAAAACGTATGTTATTTTAAATGTAACAAGTCTTATTATTTATGTAAGTACAAGGTTAATTATTAAAATTTATGGTGTCAGGATTTGTTGTAGACTTTATATTAACATCAGTGCAGGGCCGTAGCTAGAACGGAATTTGAGGTCAGGCATCAGAAATTTGAAGTAGGGTATACAATTTTCGCCATCCCGTCGGGGTCGACAAATTTACGATGAACGTCTAGAAATAATTTGTAAGTGGCAAGAAAAATTTTGTAATTTTATTTAAACACGATATAACAATATTTGAGTAGTTAGCAAGCTCTCTATACAATAAATTTATGTAAATGTTGGTATCTATTTCATTAACAAAATGAGTTTACTAATGAGTTAACGCATAATTAAACTCAATTATAATACTTAATATTTGCAATTAAGATATTTTCTTATCTAAAACAAACTGCGATTGTTACCTTTATTAGGCAAAATGCATTGCAAGGCGTAATATAATCGGGAAATTATAAATTAAGTCTTATTTGTGTAAAATAGTACCTTATTTATTATCATAGTAGATACTTAATAATATCTTCTAATGAGTATAGTAGTTTACGACATATTTACACTAATTGTGTGTTTGAAGCCGATCGATGTGACTGTGGAAACGAAAAAAAGTTTGAGTTGTTATTTAAAGCTTTTTATGGATTGCTTGTATGGAGAAAGTCTTTTTTTCTCTTATTAATTAATAATAATAATAATAAAAAGAAAAAATAACCTACCTTTTAGATGTTTCTATCCTTCGGACAATAACATTATCACAAAATACAATAAAAAAATGACAAAATATACACCCCAAGAAATAAAAATAATGTGGCATCAAAAGGAAGTCATAATCATACCTCTAATAATATCAATAAATGGTCTAATTCCATCGTCTCTACTTTGTAACCTAAAAACAATAGGGATAAAAGAATCCATACACAAGGAAGCTCAGGAAGCCGTGCTACTCAACACTTTCCTAAACATATAATACCTTGACATTATCTTGACTCTTTTGTAGTCCGATAATGTCTTAACTCCCAGGAGACCTGCGTATAAAAAAATAATAATAATAATAAACGACTTTATTTAAATATTCACTACATACCCTAGTAATATAAATCTAATTAATGAGGCGACAGTTTAGTTATAGCTACTCTTACACTTAACCTCACGAACAGAAAATAAAAAAACCAGACAATATGTATGCAATGCAAAATCAAACAACAATTTGTACTAGTTACTTACCTACTCACTAAACAAAAAACAAATAAAAATAAAAAAAAAGAAGTATTTCAAATTCTTATAAATTATATATATGATGGAACGCCAACCAACAGAATTGAATACAATACAGTAAAACATGCCAAGGAGGATCGAAAAGTTGTACAAATAGTAAGTGGCTTGTTCCAAATATTGCAAACGAAAGTGCATGCCCTGTTCGGTTATTCCATACATTATTGTCCAAAAAACAATCTGTGGCTAATAGACTACGTCTGAAGCCAAATCTTAAAAAAAAATATTGTCCAAAAGGGGGAAAAATATTACTTCCAGTCACCTATTCTTGAGACCAAATCGTTTCTGGAAATCCGAAAGTGACACATGGTTTGACAATATACCGGTAGGCAATAAACACAATTAATATGTGGACCAAATCATCCGCGCAAGCTATTGGTTTGGACACTCAGTGTAAAAAGATCCAATGATTCGAACAGATCAACTGCAGTTAGCCATTTGGCAAAGAAAGGAATTCCTGAACAGCAATTAATAAAAATAACAGGACATAGCAGCTCTAATTCAATTAAACCGTACTTGAATATTAACCAAGAACGCCATGGTGAAATAATCAACACCATGCGAGGAATTTCTTCAACAATGGAAATTAACAATCCGTCAACTTCAGCAAACTCTTCTTCCAATTTAACATTTACCAATTGTACTTTTCACAACTATAGTTTTAAATAAAAATGAATAATATTTGTTTGATTAAAACTAATACATTTTGTATTGAAAATTATTAAACGTCAGATTGACAATCAAATTTTGGATATCTACAAAGTAAAAAATTATCTTATCGAATATTCCTCGGACCTTGATAAATACTAAAAATTTTGTCATAGAGACTCCTTCAAGCGAGTTGCTCAAGTATAATAGCCCTCGGCCTGCGGCCTTGGGCTATTATCAAGCAACACGCTTTCGGCATTCTCTATGACAAAATTATCTCGGTATTATCAAGACCCTAGGGGTATTATAGCTGATAATTTGGGTAAAATATCTTAAGTTTTCATTGTTTAAAATATTCATTTATTAACATTTAAATGTTAAAAATGTAAAAAATATATTTATTCCAGTGGCGTAAAAAATAGGGGGTTAAAAGTGTCTCTAACCCCTATCGCATGCCACTGGTTTACTGTGATAGAGCGTTTTCGGTCGAATATAGAAACACCCTGTATATACACTTTTGAACTTAAGTTTTTTGGGTTCAGGGGTCATTAAATGAAAAAAGGCATAAAAATTTGTCAAAAGTTCGATTGTGTCCGACTCCTGAATATATTTAGATTTTTTTTTTTTTAAATCTACAAAAAAAATATCTTAAGTTTTCATTGTTTAAAATATTCATTTATTAACATTTAAATGTTAATAAACCCTAAAAACTTAAGTTCAAAAGTGTATATACAGGGTGTTTCTATATTCGACCGAAAACGCTCTATCACAGTAAACCAGTGGCATGCGATAGGGGTTAGAGACACTTTTAACCTCCTATTTTTTACGCCACTGGAATAAATATATTTTTTTAAAATTGCCTGTTAATTTTAGCTTAAAAAAGTAATAACTTTTGAGCGTCTAAAGTGAACAGTTTTGCAGAAATTTGCCTCTAAACAAAAGTCTGCAAGTAAAGGTTCCTACTTTCAACTGTTACGCACCCTTTACTTGCAAACAAATTTTGCAAATTCTTGCAAAACTGTTCACTTTAGACCCATAAAAAGTTATTACTTTTTATAATTAACAGGGAATAAAAAAAAATTAGAAAGATATATTTATTCCAGTGGCGTAAAAAATAGAGGGATAAAAATTGTCACTAACCCCTAACTGGTTAATATTTTTAGAAATATTGTTTATGTCAAAATATGACTCAAGAATTGAATTATGGCAAATTTCGATTTGAAGGTCTTCGTCGTTCATTCCGTCAAATTGACAGGACAAACGATAATGACGTATGGCCAAGTGACAATTCTTGGAAACCGAAACGTAGGACGATCGAGAGAAGCAAGCTGCGGCCTGCTAAATTAGAACAGCGTTGCCTCACATTTCGCAGCCATTCTAATCTCCCGCCTTTTAGTAGTGTGCGGTATGGAAACGTGTCGTACTGTATATAAGAAGTTGCTAATATAGGAAATAAAAGAAATAATTACAAAACAAGGTAATGCTCTACTACTCTATTCAACACAGTTTTGTCTATTTTCAGATACACGAATTCGATGTTGGCCTATAAGCACGACTGATTGGGAATGGATGATGCTATCAATATATTAGTTGATAAGATGGACCTTTCAACGAGTAGTAACGGAAGTAGAGAGAAATCTAGTCACTCTCAGGATATTTGTAATATGCGCATGGCTAAATCAGTGTTTTCTATAAGAAATTTAGTTGACTTGGGTGATCCAGCTTTAACCAGCGATGAGTGCAATCATTGTAGTTCCAGCGGTAAGTCATTTTTACATTTCTGTGATTAATTGAGAATAATGAATTTGTATGACTTGTTGCGGTCGGATTTAGTACTAATTACCACTTACTTATTAGCAAATATTACACTTAATATTTTTCTTGAACCTTATTATTTAGTTTTTTACTAGTCGATTTTCTTGGGAATGAGGTTCAGATGAAACTAGTTTTTTGAAATAAATATTATACCTATATTTATTTCATGTCACATTTTTTTCCGTACAACTTTTCGACAATATTACGTTGTCTTCTTCAGGCAACAGAATCTTCTTTTTTTTTTATAATAATTTCTAGAAAATATTAAATATTTCACTAACATAAAACAAAAACATGTATTCAACAATAGTATATTAAGTATTGAGAACAGTAAGTGTAGTTTACCGATCGACGACAATGTTTGGCGACTGAGCGAAGCGAAGTCGCCAAAATTGGAGAAGATCGGTAAACTACTTACTGTTTGAGATGCTTATACTATTTTTTGTACGATCGAAATAGCTGAAATTGCAATTTTATTATTTTTAATAATTAATATTTTCAATTAAATACAAATTCAGGTTAGCTGAATACCCTCTACAAAGTTGCAGTTGAACGTTGTCATGGAACTAATTGTTATTGTTATGATTGTTATCGTATTTTTTATGTCATGTATTTGTCAAAACTTATTTAAATAAGTATTATTATTGAAAATGAGTGACTTTGAATGTGAATCTCTTGATGAAGCATGGAATGTTGGAATAGCCGCTATAATTCCAGAGAAGGGTATGAAAATGCTTATAAAAGTTCATACCTAATGCCGTTTAATATACAATTTAAAAATCAAAATAATGACGTCAGCATAAATGCGCAATGATATACCGTCGTGAATTTACTTACCGTTCTCTGGGGGGCTTTATTTGAAATCGGTGCAACTTTCCGTGTACGCAAATGACGTCATTTGCGATTACAAAATGGTGCACGGCTTATTTGAAATGCACTGCGAGCGATATGAATTTGTACCACTCGCAACTTTTGCGCATGGGGGTATACCGATCGCAAGTCAACTTTCGTACACGCAATGCATGACAAGACGTCAGTTTATTTTATTTTTGACATTTCACATCAAATAAATTTTAATTTTGATTATCGCGTGGTGGATCTTTTAATAATTTTGTTAGTTTAAAAGTTCTTTTTTGAGTTATTTCAGTTGGTTTATGTTTTAAATATGAATTTTAAAAATTTAATTGATAATAATGTATTGCCTGGTCTTGAAGTGGCGGGATGTTAATTGGAATGGGTTTTTCAGTAAAATAATGAAAACATTAATCTGTATAAGGTATTCGATAAGAGAGTCTGTTGAAGTTTCCTTTGTAGTAGGATTTCTTGATACAACTGAAAAACTTTCATTTCGTATGTCGAGAAAACGTTACTTAAATTTATTGTGTATAATTTGAAGATAATCTAATGCTAGGAAGTCAGGAAGTAAAAAGTCACATTATTCTCAACAGTTTATTTTTAGCTATATATAGGTATATTAAATTATACACAATGATAATAATAAATATGTACATAATTACTACGTTGAGTATTAAATAAATTACTAATAAAAACAATCCCGAAAAAGCAATATCAATTTAAAAAATTCTAACCTTAAAACATCAAACCAATAACAAATATATGTCATCGAAAACATAGAATAAGAAAGCTACGTAGTTTTCTCATTCTATGTCGAAATTTCATAAAATCCAAACACTTGATTGGTTGATCTCTACAAAGATAACTGGCAACGTAGCGAGTGAGTGCATCTTATGCATGCACGCAAGTAGGGATGCACACGTTTAATCGCAATTTCAAATAAAGCTATTCGCCCAAAACAAGTTGCGCATACGAACAAATTAACGCAACTTTGCATGCACGTAAATATTTGCGATCGATTCAAATAAAGCCCCCCTGAACGGTAAATGAATTACTTACCGTCGTGTTTGGGTTGTCAGCCAGTAAATGTCACTTACTGTCATAAAGACAGACACGGTAAACAATCAAAAAAGGTCGGTCGTACAAAAAACTTTTTAAAACACAGGTAACCAACAAAACAATTCACGAGCTTTACAATTAAAATCATAGTACTTTAAACTAACTAAACCCTAAGTGTCATTGCGATACATATAATGTTCTAGCTATAGCGCATTGTTAGAGTTAGTACTTAGGAAAATGTCGCAAGTTGTGAGAAAGCTCATCAAATAAGATCTCTAAGTGACATGTTGCGAGACTGAGACATGGGGTTAAATTTCAAAGACGTCAATTAAAAAAAATATGTATGAAGAATAGTGTTTGCTATCTCCTGCGTGAAGACCAGCTATTGACTTTATGTTAGAATGTTCGAAGATGAAGTTCGAACCAAAAAAAGTCATCCCTTCTAAATGTGCCTCTAAAAAGATGGTCGCGATATTTTACTTACAAGCAGGTCATATAGCAACAAATTCTCTGCAAGATCAAAGAACTGTTACTGTACCAAACCTCAACGAAGTGTCATTTCACACCAAGACAATCCAAATTTTCACTAAACCCTCAAGAATTTTTAAAGCAACAAAAAACCTTAAATTTTCATAATCATGAATGAAAAGCAGCTTCCGGAGTTGATGTACGTACTACTCTTTTTGGACTCTAATTCCTTCTTTTATTCGTCTTTTGAAGCACCAAATGAATTTTTCCTTCACTCTGTTTAACCAATCGACATGAGCTTTTTTTGAGCTATTGTTAAATTATACGCTAACAAATTTTTTTGGTGTCCTAATATTCATGGATTATTTAATATATTGTTCACGATAAGTTATAGGGCGACTGGCATTACAGCTGATATTGGACGTCTCTCATGAAATTCGTCCAGGAGCAAACAACGACCACGAAAATGTTCACAATTTAATTCCATTTGTTGGCCGAGTTGGATTTTACAAATCATTGTAAATACAAATAGCACTGAATAACACAACGCTCTGAGTAAATATACGATGATGTTCGATATAATGTACAGGGTGAGCAAAACTCGATGTCCCAGCTCTGTTATGAAAAAATTAAAAACGATATAAAGATTCGGAAAAGAGGTTCTTAAATAGGATCAAGTAAGCTCCATTTTAACCCATATTTCATTTTGTTTCCAAGTTTGAAAACTGAAGTAAACGACGTCATCAACTTTTTTTTTCAGAAATATACCCATATTTTTGCATAGTTCAAAAGAGCTAATTTTTCTAAACAACTTTTGTAAAGAAAAAAATGGGCTATCTTCATTCGTTAAAAAATTATAAGCAAATTTGTAGAAAAAACTAATATGAAAAATTCTCAAACATCACAACTTTTACACAAGTAGGCTTTGGAAACAAACTGCAATTATATCTGTCAATACTTAAATTTGATATTCAGTCAAGAGAGAAGATACGTATTTTCCATCGGTTGTTAATAATAATTACTTATTAAACACTACAAAAACAGATGATATTATTTAATAGTAGGTAACTATTATTACCACAGAATTAAACATAGTACTACTATAGCTTAATACTAATTAATTATAGGAAATCAATCACTACAACAAATTTTCAATGTGACCACCTCCTAGTTGTCAACGCTTATCTAATCTCCTCCTTACTTCTCTTCCTGAGGCCTTACATTACATTTCTCTTGAGAGTTCATTGCATGCATTTCTAATTTTTTCCTTTAAATGTTCTAAGTTATGCGTTAGCAATTCTTGCTTGGAGCGCCGCCCCCGTCATGCTGGAAAAACATATTTGCTCGTAACTGCAATGGCATATTTTCGAGAAACACAGAAAGTTGCTCTTGAAGAAATTGCAAATATCCTTCACTGCTTAAAACACCTTCGTAAAATTATGGAGCAATTAAATGCCCGTTAATAATACGACACCAAAGTTAATGCCAAAATGTCCTTCGTTTTCCATCGGATTGACAAATAACATGTCAATTTTTCGTTAAAACTATTTGTCAACCATTAGTTTTATTATTGACACATATAATTGAAGTTTGTTTCCAAAGCCTACTTGTTTAAAAGTTGCGAAAGTTGCGAATTTTTGATAATAGTTTTTCCTACAAATTTGTTTTTAATTTTTTAACGAATGAAGATAGCAAATCTTTTTCTTTACAAAAGTTGCTTAGAAAAATTAGCTCTTTTGAACTGTATAAAATATATGGTTCTGGAAAAAAAAAAGTTGACGTCATTTACTTTAGTTGCCAAATTTGGAAACAAAATCAAATGTGCGTTAAAATGGAGCTTACTTAATTCTATTTAAGAATCTTTTTTCAGAATTTTTCTATCGTTTTTCATTTTCTCATAACAGAGCTGGGACATCAAGTTTTGCTCATCCTGTACCTACTTTTCGTATAATACCGATATTAGGCATTTCCATTAGAATTCGTAGACAAAGGCAAATGATGCAGGGTGTTTAGGACAACCGTTAACTCCGGAGATACTACGGGTCAAATAATGATGATTATCCCAAACTTGCCTTATCCAAATGTTGATGGTTTAGGAAATACAGGGTGATCAAAGTTATTATTTTGTTTGTTTTTTTTTTAACCAGTATTATCGTGCTTCTTGGGCTATGATCTTCAAAATTGGCAGCTTTATGTTTTTTTAAGAATTTTTTGATTCTTGGGGTTTTAGGTTCTCAAAAACACAATATTCTGATAAGGCATGTTTATTATGCTGTCAATATAAACCATATTTTACATCCAGGGCGACGTTTCGGTGCCTTTATTTGCACCTTCATCAGGCTTTCCAAATTTATCTTCCATGTTTGGTCACAAAGTCACACAGAAACAAAAATTTATATGAACAAAAGGACGACATTTTCATGTTTAAAATATATAATTTTACAATTTAAACCTAAAACCCCAAGAATCAAAACATTCTTATATATAAATAAGAAGGTTCAAGAATAAGGAAAGAAAAATTTATGTTTCTTGGTATGAGAAAAATGAATATGTTAATTTTTTTACGTTGCTCATAGGGAGCGCTAGTTACAACAAATTGCTATGATAACTTATGTCATAACTTTTCACCCTGTATGTCTAATGCTAAATAGGTTTTAAAATCTGAACGAGCAGCGTTTGTTTTCGTGAAAAGTTAATTCTTGTTATTTCCGTTCCGTTTTCAAGAAAAAACGATTTAATGCAGATTATTTGCTTATTACCCTCTCTAAGCGGTTCACTTTATTTGAATTTTCATCAACAAAATTCATTGCTTGAAGAAGTACCACTTAATTTACCCACAGTGTGCAACATCTTTCCCCATCGTTGGCCACTTAGAAGTCCTGACTTAAATCCTCTGGATTTTTCGATTTGGTCACGGATGAAAGACCTGGCGAAGAATACAATCGGCTGCCGATGAAATCCGAGGCAATCAAGTAGCTGTTTGCAGATCGTGTGTCTCTTAGAAAACGGATTACATTAAGTGTCCAAATGAATGGTTTTGTTTTTCTTGTACATTTTCAAGTTTAATGATTTTTTAACAAACCCTTACCTAGTTTTCTTTCTTCGATGAAAATATAACTTGCTTGCATTAAATCAATTTTTCTTCAAAATAGATTATAATATCGAAAATAAACAAGAATTAACTTTTCACGCAAAAAGGCTGCTCTTTCCGATTTTAAACCTATTTGAGATAGTGAAATGCCTTGGTGAAATGAAAAGATGTAAGAAATTATAAAAAAAAAGAAGATTCTGTTGCCTGAACAAGACAACGCAATGTTGTCGAAACGTACGGAAAAAAATGTGACATGAAATAAATATACAATATTTATTTCAAAAAACTAGTTTCATCTGAACCTTATTCCCAAGAAAATCGACTAGTAAAAAACTAAATAATAAGGTTCAGGAAAACTTTCAAGAAAAATTAGATATACAGGGTGAATGACATAATTTATCATAGCATTTGGTTGTAAGTAGCGGCCCATATGACATGAGCAACGTAAAAAATAACATATTCATTTTTCTCATACCAAAAAAACATAAAGCTGCCAATTTGGAGGCGATAGCACCACAATACGGAAAAAAACCTAAATAAAATAATATCTTTGATCACCCTGTATTTCTTAAACCATCAACAGGTAATGGTTGTCCCATTGTTAATGAAACACCTTGTATACAACTTCATTGTTCGTAAATTTCTTTCCACAAATAAATAATAGAATAGAAGACTAAGACAAGGAAAGAAGAGGACGCGTAACACGAACGAAAAAGTGAAGCACTTTGTCACCACTCAACTGCTTCCAGTGGTGTATCGGAAACACTTGGATTAAATACGTATAACTCTATACTACAAACACGGCGTAATTGAAACTAACATATTTTAAAATTAAAGTGGCTTTTTTGTGGCGAAACGAATATTATGCAGTATGACTAATATTTTTTATAGATACCATATGAACTAATATTAAGCATAATAATAAATAATAAAATAAATATATTAACATGTTTATACAGGGTGGTCCAACGAAAAGTTTGCACCTAGCTTTTCTCTTTTTTTTGTAGTCGAATGCGAAAATGCTCGGACACGTCGATTTTGCTTTTGAGGGGGACACATTTTAAACATATTTTTCGATCTGCGCCTTTAACCCCCTAGCGGGGGTGAGTAACAACCCTAAAATTTTAAATGGAAAGAGGGGTCTAATGACATATCATTTGAAAGGACACAAAATTGTCTTTCTAATGATACCCTATTTGTCGAATTTTACTAAAACAGTTAATACGAAAACGACTTTAAAGACATTAAGCCGATAATTTTGGTATTAATGAGAAATACAAATAAGTTTTAATTATTGCGAGTGAAAACACCTGCAATCGTTAGTACATTCCAATGTTTGTTAGTTTTAACATTGCTTTGTAAAAAAAGTAAACAAGCTGTTAAATTGATTTATTAAAACGTTACATTAACAAATGTTGAAAATGTGACCCATTTGATTCCATACAATAATACAGATTTTGTTCAAATCTATTTCTAACATTTTGTAGCATATCAGGTGTTATGTTTCTGCACTCTTCTGTAATGCGTTGGCGAAGATCTTCTATGGACTCGGGCTTCGTGGCAAAACATTTATTTTTTAAGTGCCCCCAAAGAAAAAAGTCTAAAGGCGATAAATCCGGTGACCTGGCAGGCCATTCAATTGGGCCCCTCCTTCCAATCCACCGTCCAGGGAACCGGTCATCTAAGAACTGTCTTACAGGAGCCACATAGTGCGGAGGTGCTCCATCTTGCTGGAAATAAAGCCGATCAGCAGTATGATTTTGGTCATCTTCTATTATTTGTGTTATTAAAGGATCAATTGTGTCTTCAAGCATGTTTAGGTACACTTCACCAGTTAAATTTCCAGGAATAAAAAGTGGTCCTATAATATGATTTCCTAATATGCCACACCAGACGTTTATTTTTTGAGGATACTGGGTATGAACCTCACGGAATAAATGTGGGTTACTGTCATCCCAGTAACGGCAATTGTGCCTATTTACAGCTCCATTCAAATAAAATGTGCATTCGTCGGAAAAACAAATGTTAAATAATAATTGCGGATCTTCAATTAAACGCTGGCTCATTGCTTCACAAAATTGCAGCCTTCTATCAGGATCATCCTCATTTAGTTCCTGTACTAATTTGATTTTGTACGGATGAAATTTGTACGCTTTTAAAATTCGTATTATGGACGAACGGGAGACACCTGAGGCTTCAGCTAGTTGACGGGTACTTTGACTATGATCCATTTCAACATGCCCTAAAACAGCGACTTCCACAGCTTCATTTCTGATCGGTTTCTGCGGCTGGTGTTTTACATTACAGACAGATCCGGTATCTACAAACTTTTTAACTAACTTGCCAACGTACACATCATTCACATTTTTATCGGGATGTCTCTCATTAAATAAGCGAGCCGTAAGTCTAGCACTACTATTATTTTGAAAATAAAGTTTAACAATTTCAACTCGTTCTAGAATGGAATAAATCATTTTGTACGGTAAAAGTAAAATAACTTGAGAAGCAACCAAACTGAATCAATGAAAAGACTAAAATAAACGGTGTAAATTCTTTTCCTACACGTATCTGCAGTTTTTATTTCAACAAAAAACGCAAACGATTAGTGAGGAATTTAGTTCTGATAAATAAGATAGTGTTTTTGAAATCCCGTTTTTCTTCAAAGTAAATAATTTAGAAATGATTGTAGTTGTTTTCAGTCGTAATAATTAAAACTTATTTGTATTTCTCATTAATACCAAAATTATCGGCTTAATGTCTTTAAAGTCGTTTTCGTATTAACTGTTTTAGTAAAATTCGACAAATAGGGTATCATTAGAAAGACAATTTTGTGTCCTTTCAAATGATATGTCATTAGACCCCTCTTTCCATTTAAAATTTTAGGGTTGTTACTCACCCCCGCTAGGGGGTTAAAGGCGCAGATCGAAAAATATGTTTAAAATGTGTCCCCCTCAAAAGCAAAATCGACGTGTCCGAGCATTTTCGCATTCGACTACAAAAAAAAGAGAAAAGCTAGGTGCAAACTTTTCGTTGGACCACCCTGTATATTATTGGGTAGCATTGGAAAGGAAATACGGTTTTATACAAATAACTTTGTTATGGTTTAAAAAACATAAAAAACCAATACAAAATTCAGAATGACTTACAGACAAAACCAAAACACCGATCGTTTTACAAATATTATTGGTTTTTGAATAAAATTGGTTTTGTAAAATGGATCTAAAACTTCAGATTTCTTTTTTGATATAAAATGTATCCTATATTTAAATATTTTACCACAGCAGATTCTATAAGAAAATATATATGATTATTAATTGAACTTAAAACATGTTGTTGCAATACTTTAAAAAAAATTTGTTTATACAAACAAACATTATTTTGGTCTTAATTTTTCGATAAAATTAATTGTTGGATATTTATGTTCATTAACACGCAAAAAATGCTCAGATATTTTACATAAGGTCATTAGATGCTTATTGAACACCCGATTTTTTTTAGGTTTACTTGGGTTTTTCATTGGAAACCTTAAGGTAAAAAATATATATGTAGATAATTGGTAATAATTTACGAAAATGCAATGAATAATTGAATATAGTTTAGACCACAAAAATAATAGTAACGAATGTACACCACCACTGCGTAACTACAGATTTTTATCCCTAGCTGACCAATATAATTACAAAATCATAAATGAACACTACAAAATAAGTGTTTCAATTTTCACCTGTGAAACTTAATTCCTTGCTATTTTCTCTCAGATCAACTGTTGCACTTGAAACTTGAACATCCAACCATTTTAAAATGCATTTGAGATATATTTTTAATTATTATTTAATTCACAAAACATAAAATACTTATGATAGACACCAACAAAGTTTGTCTCCACGCCAAAATTATTTTGCCTCAAAATCGTTTTCTATCAGGTACATAGACCGACAACGACTGAACAAGGCATACAAATGTGACCCAAACTATTACCTGTGCTATTTGATAACCTCCACTGATTTTGACCGCCGGTATTTCAATTGTAGATAAATATTGTCTATTGTACCTGTAACTTCTGGTCTCAATGTATTTTTTAGGCATATGTGCAATGCATTTTTTGTTATGGACTGGACTGTTACTTGTCCTCTCTCTTTCCTTGTCTAAGATTGAAGAAAACGAAAATACCTACTAAAAATAGTATACACCAAAATAATGATCTATAGAAACATGTTGGTAAGAAAAGAGATGTACCTGAGGAAGGCTAATGAGTCGAAACGTTGTACGTTGACGGGAGATAAAGAAATATGTAATAATAATAGAGTAAGTGACTTGTAATATCGAAGCTCACTTTGTGTAGCTCAGCTAGCGCAACATGACTTTTGTATATCTACTGTAGCAAGACAACTTTCGTCAATTTCCGCATTGTTTTTACTCCGATTGGTTGTTTTAACTATTCTAAAATTGAATAATTGTAGTATTCTCCAGTCATAGAAACACAACAATGTTTGTTTTTTCTTGGTAGAAGGTATCTTTTTTCAATGATGTGATGATGCCCAGATTGGGTCGAGGTTGTGACTGGAGTTGGTGTAGTGATTTGTAAATGATTACTTACTTATTTGTAAATTGAGAAAGTTTGAGTCATCTCCCCCATATGAATTCATTTCGAAGAATTCAAACTAATTAACCTGATATTTTCCTAGTAAAACAAATGATTAGTTTTTTTATTTGACATCATAGCATAGTATTATGCTACAAAGAAGCTGAATGCTGAATACGTTTTTTGGAAAATCATAACATCGCTCCAATACATCTACATATAATTACATTTTCTACTATGTTATACAACAAGCAAATCAACAAAGAGCGAGAATGAGAGAAAAAAAAGGAGTTTAAATTTAATTTCACGCATAATGAGATTGAAAAATAAATAACCTATCGGCTTATTATGTTGTGTAAACAGATACTAATGGAAGCACCTTTATTCAGCATTCTAAAAAAAAAAGAATAACGAAAAAAATTATTATAGTATTATATGATGTTGAGGATCTAACGGTAGCCAGCAGGAGCTATTTTATTTAACCAAATTGTAATCGAGATTTCAAATTGTGAAATTAATGCCTTCATGATGATGTGGTGGTTATTAATTTTTAGTATAGAGTGGTCTCCATTTTTTCTAAGTATTCAAATACTCTGTGCATGTTTTTTAAAGTAATTTTATATTTATTAAATTAGTTGGAAAAGCTACACATATACCGTATATACAAGGTGGCCCATTAGTGTGTGGGTCGAGGAAGTCTCAAGATCTATAAGCGACAGACAAAAAAATCCGTTACAAAACTTTGAGGCACTGAAGAGATGTACAACCCCAAAAAGTTTTCAATTATACAAAATAGTTCGAAAACGCGCAGCAGACCAAACTTGCTTTTTCTTAATACACTCATTAGAGTTTTTTTTTTGTGACGGGAAAACAGTTTGATATATTATCTCTGTTGACAGGTAATAAAACGTCACTTTTTATCAACTTACTTTTTTCCCAGACACATAGTTAATTGAATTTTAGGGAATTTTATTATACAAAACTTACATTTTCTTCATATATCAAAACTGGCAATAATTTGTGACGCTACTTTTGCTGCTTCTTCGGACTCCGGTGGAGTGATATTTTATTACTGAAAGGTTTTTAAAAGTTTAAATTTCACTTGGAGAATTTTCTGACTTGTAATATTTTTTCAATAATAAATCGATGTTTTTCCCGTCACAGAAAAAAATAGTGTATTATACACGGGAAAAATATTAGATTTTAGCTCTCGAGCTAAGATCTAGTACTTTTTTCCCTTGTATAATAAATAACTATTTTTCGACAATTTAAGTTTAAATAGAATAAAATATTCGTGTATACCTTCTTGTTTAGTTGTTATCAAAAGAAATAAGTATTTTTGCATTTAATTTGAACTTAGATTTTATTTATATCAGCAATTTTTTCTTTTCTTTTTTAAATATTTTTTTATAAAAAAAACGGTTAGCCTTAAGTTCATGAAATATGATATCAATAAAAAGTATGGGAAAGGGACTTCCCGAATTTAAACAGATATACAGGGTGTCCCATTTAACGTTTTCCTATAAAATAACAATTTACAAAATGTGAAAACTCTGAAATACCACAAATTATATTTCAATAAAATCTAGTAAAACGGAGAAAAGGAGGGAGTTCAAATGATCACCCGAAACCATTACGATTCAAACAAAAAATAGAAGTGCTTGAACAGAGTAGAAGTGGAGGAAAAAATTTTGGAAACCGTTTTCCCTAAATCTACAATAAGTGCTCGAAGGTTACCATTAAGAACTGGTATTTCCTATGCATCTGCATTTAGAGTATTAAATGCATCCTTGCTTACTACTTCAGATAAGTGCAACATTTATTACCAGAGGATTGGCCATGGAAAATGTACCCTCATAACTTAGAAGTGATATGTTTTTTATGCATGATCGGGGGGTCACTATCCCCTTCCATTCACTTTAATAGAACAGCGCGACTGTGGTTAAATATTCAATACCTCTACACTTTTCAAAATAAATGTCACGTTTTAAGTTTACCTAGATATTATGAGCGTTTTATGTATTCGAGAGAATGGCGGGCATTTTGAGCAGGTGTTATGCTCTAATTTTTTATTACGGTTTAATATTGTTATTTATGTTTTTTTGAGTTTATAAATAATCATATTGTTGCTTTATTATTTTTTAAGTTTTATCAAAATATTATTTACGTTTGACTCTTTGGTTTTTTTCTGAACATTTCATGCATGTTATGTGATGTGGTCTACAGAAGATAATGTGTTTTGGACAATTTAGAAAGTTTGAAAACCGTTAACTTTCGAACCTTTTAACAAATATTTAAAATGAATCAAGGGTTTAAAATTTTGACGAATTTATTTAAAAAACTGACACAAAAATGCGTCCCGCATGTTACTCATCTGAATGAAATAGGAAAATTCTAAAAAATCAGCGGAATTCACTACAAAAAACTAAGCTAAAATTTCAACTTTCATTAGGATACCTTTGATAGTTTATAAGAAATTGGCACAGACGATTTTTGAGGGTCACTTTCTAGGGGCTGTAACTCCCTGGGGGTGCATTTTAGGACAAAGTTTTATTAAGTAAACTACACTTATTTTTGGATTTGCCGTGTATATCTAATTCAAGCGGATTTCGAAACTGTAAAAGTGAGGAGTCAAGAAAATTAAATAAATATAGAATCATTCAATAAGTCCGTAGGATAAGTAAGAAAAAAATAAAATTTTGACAAAATTCTATTCTATTATTCAACATAGTTGCCTTCGAGTATAGCGATTTTCCACCTTTTCCATACCACTTTTAAAGTACGATTTCTCTTTCTCGTCAAAATAGGGATCAGTTTCAGTGATTACTTCTTCATTCGACTTACATTTCTTTCCAGCAGGCATTCTCTAGAGAGTTGAAAACAGGAAAAAGTCGCTGGGGGCTAAATCTGGAGAATACGGTGGGTGGGTAAGCAATTTGAAGCCCAATTCATTCAATGTTGCCATAGTTTTCATCGATTTGTGACACGGTGAATTGTCTTGGTGAAACAACACTTCTTTCTTTTGCAAATATGGCCGTTTCTTTGCGATTTCAGCTTTCAAAAAAGTGAATAGTAATGGTCGCTGTTGCTGGTGGTTCCTTTTTGGAGGTAGTCGAGGAGTATTAGTCGGTAACCATATAAATGTCTCTGGTGTTTCATATGAAATATAAACTAGCTAGTTTTTGATAACGGCAACTTCCCAAGGCTAAAAATAATTTAAATCGATGTCAAGAAAGCGTAAGATGCCAAAAATCCTACTTCTTTTTTCCATAAACGGCTACTGTACCATCGACCGTGAATCACGTTTAATATATGCAATTGAATTGCACACGATATAGATTTAACTTTTAACTGCGCTTTTAAAACCTCAATAATTCAGAAATAACACCAGAATGAATTATTATTATGCATGTTTCTATCACATAGTCGCCTCAATGTTGAAAAATGTAACGCAAAATTTAACGATGTATGTTAATTATTAAATATAAATTATTATAATATCTAAATATTATAGACTTTGCATAATTAGATATGCATATGGCCTTGTAATTAACAAAAATTATCAAACAAAAAATTAAGTTACCTCATTTTTAAATGCAATAAATTGGAGACACGTAAAAACTATTTATTAAGCTAATTGCAAACATATAATTAATAACTTTTGTGTATTTTTAGTTTTAAATATCCTTCTGATAAGGAAAAAACAAAAGAAAATAATTATATTATGTATTTAATTGTCTCCAAGATTATAATTATTACTATCAGTGGACGACATTGCCCGTATTGGAAAAATAAACGCAAAAACCTAAATTTTTTATACGTAAAATTCTTCAGGAACTAAACAATAAAATATAAAACATAATCAGCATTTTAGACAACAAAACAATAAAATTTATTAAAAATGGCTTTAGTTAACGATTAAAAACAACAAATTATGCCATTATGAAACACAAATAATATCAAGTTGATAGGTAAGGGAATCAGCGATTATCATTTGTTTCTTTTCTCTGTAAAAAATTTGAGAACATCTATGAAACATCCATGCAGTAAATGCATAAAATAAAAATAAATAAACTGGTGCCTCTAAGGCATGAATACCTTTTCATACAGCAATATATATTTATGTTTATATTTGTTAATAAGGACCAGGGGCGCAAATTAATTTCGGACGCCCTGTATGCAGTAATTGTAGATCACCGCCGCGCCGTTAATATTGCCACAAAGAAATTTACCTTTTTCCATTTAATTTAGCAAATATAATTTTTTTAAAGTTTGACCCTTTTCTATACCCTTCACCTGCACCCTATGAGTCCAAAAATGTAATCAGTTCATTACCATGTTCCTTAGTATTTTTGTACCAAATTTATTATTATAATATAATTAAGTTATATTTAGAAGTGAAATAACTGTACAGGGTGGGCAATTTTTGATGTTTTTATACGGTACAGCCTAAACCGTAATAGATAGAGCGAAACTAAGTGACACGTCACGTCCGATTTTTTGGAGCATAGTTTAATGCCGTAATCGGAGCGCGGCTAACTTGATTAGTTTTTTTATACAGGGCGATTTTCATTTTTTGTCATTTTCTTTTTGCCTTTATATTTCGGTTGTTATTAGATTTACAGGAAAAGTGTTTTTATAAAAGTTAGAGATAATTTAATGCTTAATGCAGTGGCGTATCAAGAATTGTTCAAGATATTGCTATGAACTTTGTTTTCTTAAATGGGACACCCTATATATTAAAGCGTCAGTGGATTCCAAATTTCATTCCCTTAATAACCATGTATGACAAGTAGCTACATATTTAGTAAAAGTTAATAAAAATAAATAAAAACCATATTTTATGCATCTTTGCAAATAAAATAAAAATTTACTAAGTAGGCTTGTTTCAAAATGTTTAATGATGTTAATTGTTTCAATGTTTTATTCAACACAAGAAAAATGCTAATTTTGCAACTGCAACTTGCTGCAACTGATACCCAGAAACAACACAGCGTTATAGAAAAATATTTGGAAGGTTAAAAGAAAACCTTATTAATTATGGATTATTTACAAAATTCACACCTAAAACGTATGATTAAACATATTCAGAAGAAATAGGTGTTAATGTTATTGCAGCTGAAATTGATAATCTGACAATTTTAAGTGTGATAAAAAAAAATTAAACTAAACCGATCTTAAAGTAAATGTGTATTATTTCGAATACACATATCACACCTCTTATCAATACTTCTAATGGCATTAAAACATGAATGTTTGAAACTGAATTTATACATTGTCTGAAATTTTCTTTTAAATACTTCAATAGTATGACTTTTAGTTTTGTAAACTTTAACTTTTAGATGTCCGCATAAAAAAAATCACGTGGTCTTATATCTGGAGAACGAGCGGGCCACCTAATTGGACCTTTAGTGCTTGTCCAATTATTACCAAAATAATATTTCTCTTAAATTTGTATTGTTATGCGGTGGTGGGCCATCTTGCTGGAAAAACACATTTCTTCGTTCTGCCAGTGGAATATTGTCTAAATAATTCGAAATTATTTGTTCACGAACAATTTCGTTATAACGATTGCTCGTAAGATTTTCTTCAAATACCTTGTAGGCTAAAATTCCGCTAGAGTTTATTGCGCACCAAACATTAAAACCAAATCGACCTTGATGATGGAAAGTAGCAACACGATGAAGATTGCTATCAGACCACCAGTGTTCGTTATGTCGATTAAATATCCCAGCACTACTTGTGAGTCTCATCTGTCCAAATAACATTTGCAAAAAAATTATTTGGATTTTCTCTCACATTGGCTCGATACAAATTGCAAAATTCCCAACACCGGACTGGATCATTTGGTTATAAATGCTGGGTTTTACGAATTGCGGAAGGTCGGAACTTATGCTTTTTTAAAATATTGAGCACCCGGCGACGGGATATGCCACCTTCTATTTCAATTTGTCTGCTCGAAATTGTCGAATTATCAATACCAGCTGCAGTGACATTAACATTCACTTTCTGCATCTGCGCAATTATAGGTTTTAGGTCTAGGTTGTGTAAATAATCCATAATTAATGAGGTTATCTTTTAACCTTCCAAATATGTTTCTATTCTTTCTGGGTATCGATTGTAGTAGGTTTCAGATGCAGCATTAGCATCATTATTACACTGAATAAAGCATTGCAACATATCAAATTTTTCGAAATTTTCAACATTTCAGTTCCGTAATAAACTGTTAATTAACGAATGCTTTAATTACTGAATGCTGGCAATAATAATTATCATTTGACAAATACATTAATAAATGACAGTATATATAATCTGTTATTTGACTTGATTTGATTAGGGAATTGTTTTCAATAAGACACAAGCCTACTTAAAATTTATTTTATTTGAAATATAATATGGTTTTTATTTATTTTTATACTTTACTTATTACTTGTCATACATGGTTGTAAAGGTAATGAAATTTGGAATCTACAGACGCTTTAATATATAGGGTGTCCCATTTAAGAAATCAAAGTTGATAGCGATATCTTGAACAATTGGCCTTCGAAAAAAATTATCGATACGCCATTGCATTAAGCACCGAATTATCTCTAACTTTTATAAAAACACTTTTCCCGTAACTCTAAAAACAACCGAAATATAACGGAAAAAATAGCCCTGTATAAAAAAAACTAATCAAGTTAGCCGCGCTCCGATTACGGCATTAAACTAAGCTCAAACAAAAACGAACGTGACGTGTGACTTAGTTTCGCTCTATCTATTACGGTTTAGGCTGTACCGTATAAAAACTTCAGTTATTCTAAAGTTTACATTATTTTACCAAAAAATTAAAATGACATATTATTCTCGCAAGAAGTTTTTGGCGTCTTTGTGTTTAGAAAAGTGTGTAAAATGTTAACCAGTAACATGCTTTAATGTAACTGGTTTCAGTTATTTATCAAAAAATTAAAATGACATATTTCCGCAAGACATTCTTGGCGTGCTCGTGTTTAGAAAAGTCTCTAGAATGTAAACCAGTAAGATGTTTTTATGTAACTGGTTCCTAAAGTTTTCATTAGTTTATCAAAAAATTAAACTTACATATTTCCGCAAGAAGTCTTTGTTGATTATTTTTGACAAGTGTCATATTTATTAGCTTTCTCAAGCCATCATGGCCAACTTAAATCAATTAAATTTCAAATTCTTATCACTATTGTAATAGAAAAATGTAAAATTATCAATATTTTGAAAACTATCACTATTTGGGATAGACACCCTTTCATAAACTTGCTCTTATTTTTTATGTAAAAAAATATATAAAATGGGTTGCCATTTAAAAATTTAGAATTTTGACACTTTTTTCAATTTACTTTTATCCTTTTTTCAAACACCCTGTATTAATATTTACTAAAAAAATATACGTTGGCGCCTAAAGTAGGTCTATATCTCCTAGGATATTCTAACAAATTAAATTATTAAAGCTTATAATATAATAAAAAATTGTTAGTATGCTTTATTCTGAAAACGTCGTTTTTGACATAAAATTTCACATATTTCGAAAACGGCTGGCGTTGGGTATATTATGCATGAAATATAATTAGAATTACAAGGAAAATCCAACAAAAAAATATAATTTATATAGGGTCGTATTTGAAATGAGGAAGTTGACACCCATTTCTGGTATAACCGGAAGTACTAGGTTCTTGAGAACATTTTAGCCGAATTGGTCCCGTCGATCTACGGAGGACACCAGATTGTTTCACAGTGTAGTTTCTCCATAATCGATCGAATCCCTTCCCTGTGGCACACCCGGTATAAAAGTGGTTTCAGCTAAAAAAAAATCACTCAAAATTCCTTAATTAATGAATTCCAGTGATAAAACGCTGCATGCATTTAGTCAAGAAAGTTTTGTAAAGTTTTGTTTGAATAAAAGAAAATATAACAAATGTTATGTGGAAGAACAACCAAAACGAGTTAGTAGCTTAGAATGAGCCACATACCGACAAGCAACTAGGTATTTGGGTATATTGTCTATTTAAAATAGGTTATCGATATTACCAAAATTACCAACATATTATGAAAATAGCCCAACATTTTAAACATGTTTATTTTACGAGAAATCGAAAGCTGCAATATCTCGTATTGAAACATAACCTCACTTCGTTGAGATATGAATTTATAACCTATTATTTATTGCCGCCAATAATTCTACTTTTAAGCAGGTACAAATTTTCAAGTCTAGAAACCAACCTATATACCTACACATCATTTCCTTTAAAATATCTGCACCAACACTCTGGCCCTAAAGCACAACAATGATTCCATATATTATATCTTTTGTTTTATTTTAATTATACTTTTAATAAACCTAATAAACGCTCATCCATCGGTGCTTTTAATATATCAATTAAAAAAAGTTCGAAAACAATCTGTTTCTCCATATCCAAAGATGGCGGCCAAATAAATCTTTTTACTTAGTTCAAAGTTAAGTTTAGCCGCCGTATGCGCTCGTAAACTAATTGGCGTTTATCCCCAGGCACAGTTCTTGTTTGGCTTTTGCTTGATTATAATTTATTAGCAATGGGGGTTAAAAATGAATAAGAATAATAATCATGTAATACATATATGCGGATGTATGTGAAGTACATAAAATGTAAGTTGTTTCCGTTGAAAATTAACTTACTGCACTAAGAATTATAATGCTGACAACGGTGTCTTGTTTTAACGGCGGAGACTTTTTGCACCAATATATTAATACAAAGTTTGTCCGAAAAAAATAAAAAATATTAGAAATAGGTATAGAAAATTGTTCCCATTTTAAAAAAATAGACGATCTCACGTGAACTCATACAGGGTGTCCCACCGGAACCTGCATCGATCTGTATATGAAAAGCTCTACATAGGAGAATTTTGAAAATTTGACAGTGTAACTATGTCGGCGGGAGCAGATTGTTTAAAACAGTTGTAAGTTAATTTTTTAGTTCTTTAAAATCAAAAACCTCAATCAATAAAAAGAGTAACTTAATATATGAAATACCGTGCAAATCTACTGGATGGGAGGCAGTATACATTGGCCAAACACCACAGTACACAAATACGATAAAAAAATAAAACTGCCTTAACAAATCACAACAAATGATCATATATTTGATTACGATAATACCAAAATCTTAAAAAGTGAAACAAATTCGAAAAAGAGGGAATTCCTGGAAATGGTGTATATTCACAAAAGTAAAAACGGTATAAATGATAAAAAAGATATTGATAATTTGAGCAAGGTATACCCAGGAATTCTATGAATCGATTTGTCTATTACAGATTTATTTTAAAACTAGTTGAAATAGACATGAATTGTTTTAATATAAACGATTTTAATTATGTTATTATATTATGTGATGTACAGGTACCAAAGTTGACGTTGTTTTAGTAATGCCCACGCTGTGCAGGTATGTTCTGTGTACAATGTGAAAGTTTGTGGAACTGTTGCCTAATTTTATTGTAGGAAAAAAAATATTTTTGAAAAGGACAGAAAAAAATTGTCGAAACGTCAAGTTTTATTAAATGACTTTTAAAACAAACAAATAAAGAAACAAGTTTAATTTATTGACCAAAAATCAAGAAATCGTCACCATATTTATACAGAAGAAAGGGCCAAAGAGACTTTCAAGAAAAACTGTATATTATTACTGTTATGGACTATAAGTAAATTTTGTGTTCCTTAATCTAACCGATTTTGACATACTTATTTAAGGTGTTATGTCAAAAATTACATTTGCACGCTCTAAAATAATTATGAATTTTTCATATCTGGAAATGGAAATTTAAATGTTTCTAGTATACAAAGTGAGTATAAAGTGTGGAAACCCCTGGATATTTCCGAAAATAATCGTTATTTTGAAAAAATGTTTTAAAGAGAAGTTATTTGGTATAATTTTTGACACAACCTGTTTTTATATAACGCTAACAGCTTTTAACTTTTCTTTAAATTTTTTTTTAAAATATGAGGTTTCCACACTTTGTACTCACGCTGTATATTGGTACAATTTTAAGAAATCTCTTATACTGTAATTTGTAAGTAAAAGATTTACGAGTTTTTAATGCTAACAAATTTAATTCTATCCTAACTAGGATGTACCGCCTTGTATATTTTCCTAATGATCTTTTCTAAATTGATTTAAGTTATGGTAGTAAAAATTCTAAATAGCCTCATTAAGAGGCATATACAATATATAAACGAGCCCTTTTTGTATTATCATAATATAATTTTATGGATATCTATTATGATGAGGGCGTTCCTATACATACCTATTAAGTATTATAACTAATGATTATGAAACGTCTTGAATACAGAAATGGTTAAAATGTATTAATGCTTATACAGGGTGTCAATTTAAAAACTTACAATGGCTATATCTTATGAACCAAACAAAATATCAAAAATTGCTTGGAACATCTTCTCTAATACCGAGTGGGATCTAAAATTATGCACTAACTAATTTATTCTCGTCTTGAGACCATTTATTATTATCAGCCTAAATATTTGTGTAGTGTAGTACAATTTCATAAATTTTCTTTCAGTGTCATTATGACATATTTCTCATCCTCATTTGAGTGTCATTATGGCCTTCATAATAGCACTTCGTTCTCAGTTTCATTATGAACTAATAATAGAAAACTGACAAAAACAAAGTTATAGTTACTACTTTTACTTATTATTATTCTTGCGCTAAGCCTTCGATATGCGAAGGGCACCCTCAGAATCAGAATTACTCATTATTAATATACTTTTTGTATTAATTGAATGTAAATCACAACATTGAGCACAGATAATGGCGTTGTCAAAGTGAAAAAAATTGCAACAAACAAGAAACGGGGTTACTATAGCACGGACTAATTATTTACGAAACCGTTCCTGACTTTTCGAATCGAATCTAAACAAAGAAAATCTATTTGAACTGTCGTAGATTAAATGTTGAATGATACACATTCGATATGAATTCTTGTTAAGGAAACTTGTGTAAATAAAGTTTACACACGTTTCATTATGCTGCTCATATCGAAGTAAGTAATATCATAAGAGCATCTAATTTTGTTATTGTAATTTTTGGTGACAACAGCTGTCAAGTTTTGCCGCATGTAAACTCGAAAAAACTGCTGAAAGCTGCTGTCATACAGTTTTTCATTCTAGAAACCATTTGTAATTCAAAATTGAACTGAATTTGGATTAAACTTGAAACACTAAATGGATGGCGATTAGTAAGAACCAAGTTGAAGGAGGTATAGATACTTCAGGTACAGAACCAATGAATCGAACGCGTCCAAATCTACAAATATCTGGGATGTCAGGTCAACGAGAGCTGGGATAATATGCAGGAGATTCGTGCCCGAATTGAACAGGTCAGAACATCGTTTGTGAAAATTAGGTAAGTGTTGTGGTGTCCGAAGTCTATCGCTCTTCGTTCGCACTCGAGTGCTACGTTGCTATGTATTCAGCATTCTTTACTATGGAATTGAGGCGTGGACTCTGACAGACGCCATCTGCAAAAAGCTAGAGGCTTTCGAATCAACGGATATTAAGAATCTTCTGGACGGACAGAGTGCTCAATGAAGACGTGCTTAGGAGAATGTCAAAAGATCTCGAGGTCATGTTCACACTTAAAAAGCTAAATTTAGAATACTACGGACACATACTTAAGAATGCCAAGTACGAACTTCCCATTGATTGATTATTGCCAACGTTGGAAAAGAACAAGACACTTGAAGAAGAAGAATTCATAATTGTGCGTTTGTGTTTGGTGGAATTGGGGTCGAGTGATACATCATTTGAAAGCATTTTTATCTGCTTTGCAGCGATAGGTTACTTTTGATATTTGCCTCCATAATTCTCGAGAAAATTGCGTTTAAAATTTCACCAGCTGGGTAGTTCTTAATAGAATATAATAAAGTGATTTAATAAGGGTTTTTGGGGTTATTCATAAAGCGTGCGCTTTCCATGCGGAAGGTCCTGGGTTCGAATCTCAGCTCTGGCAATTTTTTTTTATTTCTAATTTTTGAATAAAGTAGTGAGTTTGTTAAAAAAATAATATAATAATAATAATTAGTAAAAATCTGTTTCGTTACTCACGTCATATATTTTTGATTATATTATATCTTGTCGGATAGCGACACAACAGATTTTTTCTTATTTTCTTTAGCAACATTAAAATACGATGATGTTATATACGCATATTGACACGTTATACAACTCATCACAGTGGAACTGAAGTGATATTATTCATATGTTGAGGTAATAGTATAAACACTTTCCTGGTCGACTATGGAATATGATGGGCGGAGCACCAGCCGAGGCCAGCAACCATAAAAGTCCGGGAATGTGCTACCGAAGAAATCACAAGAAAAATACGATTTGACCTATAATCGTTTCCTGGACTATTGCCTTAAAAAACATACGACTTCCCGCTCCGAAAACGTTGTTATTGTGTATCTTGCAGAATTATCGACCTCGATGACAGCATCTACTTTGGGGTCAAGTTATTCAATGCTAAGAGCAACTCTTAATGCCAAAGAAGATATCGATATTTCAAGATACCAAAAATTACGAGCTTTCTTAAAGCGACAGTCGGACGGCTATAAAGCGAACAAGTCAAAAGTTCTATCTAGATACAGCAGTTTATTATTGAAGCACCAGATGACATCTATTTGATAACGTAAGGTAAAGCGTGAAACAAATTTGAGTTCTTTTTGTTATTACTTTTCGATTGCTTTAATATTTGGTATTGCTGGGGCATGCCGACGCACGTGACGAACTGTACAAACTGAGTTTAAAGTGATATAGAAGATTTGGGGTCCAAGCTTTTAAATAGTATTTCATACAATAAAACTAAAAAGTCGAGATCGTTTGTGATAAATGAGACATACATGAAACTTTCTAGGAAATATTTTGCATTAAAGCCAAATGATTTGGAACATCGATTTATCAATGCAAAAAGAAATTTCATCGAATTTAAACATGCATTTTACAATAACCTGACGCAATTATAAAATAAATAAGATATCATTAGAAATATCCCATAATAATAATGGCCATATATAGGTACCTACCCATACAATACCATGCATATGGTATGGCGTGCCAAGGGTAGTTCAATCGCGTGTACCCCTTAATAAAATAAATCTAATTCGTAAAACCTCTGCTTATATATGCATAAAACAAATTTTGAAGGAGTTTTTAGAATCAAAGCATTTTAATCGCAAACAAGGAAAACCTAATAAAATTAGGTATATATTCAGTTTATTAAACTGACTTTATTGGTGGGAAACATGCGATTTTGCCCTTCTTTTTGCTGTTAGAAGGTTCAATTAAATATGTGGCCTTATTTGTTTCATTTCTGCTATATCGCGTCGCGTAATTGCAAAATATACTAGGTATATTACACATAGTGGCTCTCTCTAATTTTAATCATAATTAAAGCAAGTAATCTGTACTCAAAGTGGAGTGGTTGTTTTATTTGAACGTTGTTTATACTACCGGTCTGTAAAGTAGATAAAGAAGAAAGATGCTAGTTTCGTGGCAATATACTACAACTTTTCTCAGAAACGCAATTTACGGCGACCACCTTATAGGTAGTGGAGCTGTTCCAGGTAAAATAGACTGCGGTAGAAGTTATAGAATTTTTAATGTCAGTTGAAATCGTCAAAAAAACTTTCGGCGGCATACAGCTATCAGTTTGGAGGCATGGGCGTATCATTATTTTAACGAAAATAAAAGCAAATTTATGTATACGTGTTTGAATAATTTTTTTGTGATCGGATTTCATAATCCCCAAATCATCTCGATCGGATTGAAAATAAAGTGGTAAGGCGGCAAACTGAGAACAGTATGTCCATGAGTTAGGCAAATTTGGTTTATTGCATATTATTTTTTGAAATTAAATGATTTTATTGTATCAAGTAATTCTTTCTTTGTCAACTTTGTTTTAGGAATAGTCAATTATTGTCATCAAATTAATAATATCTTGTTTTTTGGTATTGGTATTAGGAATTTTAATGGACTATCTGGAATGATAAGATGCCGTTGTTCAGCCATCCATTTTTCCATTTCCAAATAATTGAGCATTATTATCTTCATGATGATGATTCGCTTATACTTTTAGCAGATAATAACAACGCATTCCGAACCAATCCGCTTGTGCCACCTGCATGAAATATGATGACGCGTTTACCTCTAGATGATATGGAGTGTCTAAACAGCATTTATTGTATTATCTACCCAACCATATGTCAACAACGCGAGTATCAACCTACGTCTCGTCTAAATAAACTATATAACTACCTGAGCATCTTTAATCTTTTCTAAGCATTCTTCCCGCAATTCTACTATCCTTCTTGATTCCATTGCAGCCATTCTATTGTCAATTTTTCATATTTAAATCCGCAGTATCTTAGTATTTCCCGCAGTGTGGCCAAGCAATAATTATATTGACCGTAGTTTCTAAGTTTTTTTCGAACCATATCTAAAGTAGGCACCTGACTTTGTTTATAAAAACTATAAGTACACAATTTTTCTAATGAAGTTCCTTCGTCATCAATTTGTCCAATACGTTTTCTTTTTACACTAGGTCAATTACATTTCCCTTTCTAATCACTCGAAAAATTGATGATACTGATAATTTAGTCAGCTTTTTATTTTTTTTTACAGATATTTAAATCACATTCTTCTACATGTTCGTTTTTAAGGCACTCATACATATTTAAAATTATTCGTTGACACTGCACAACATGTAAATCTTTATTTTTAAATTCTACACTACAGTTTAAATTATCATATTCGAATGGTCTCCAAAACGCCATATTGCAACTGTTAAAAACAATTAAAATGAAACAAAGAAATACTTCTTTAACTGCAACACTGGAAATAAATATATCTCTGATCGAGTACCACAATCCAAGAGCTAATAATAATAAAATATTAAGCCGAGATAATAAAAATGGTAATACGCCCAGAGTGCATAATGTGGCATGTTTAAAATACACATTGTGATTAAGGAACTACTTGATCACCTATAGATCTGACGGATTGGATTTGTTTTATTCTCTGTCATCGTTTGTATCTCGGTGTTTTACAAATATGCAGAAACGCTCATCAAGTGAAGTCTCAATAACAACATGCTATTAACATATGAAATGCCCTGGTTTTGGTCAGTACCTGGTAGAAGCGTAATTTTCAAGTAACATTAAAAAAAGAATACTAAAGATTGGAAAGATTTTCATTTTCTAGAATTTTTCTAAATATCTTAGATTATCGCCATATTTGCGATGTGAGTGTGAGTAGTAGTTGCGGTGTATGTGCGAGGATGTTGTTGGACAGTTATCGTCGTGGTTCCGGGATAACTGGCTGCACTTGAACTTATCAAAAACTTGTTTTGTTCGTTTTCGTTCTGCCAGTTATCTACTAATGATTTTGATGTAGCAGATTTTTCTTGAATAGTTTTAAATAACAGCTAAAAACACTGAAAACTTGTTTAAACCATTACATGTGATATACCACCTATTTTTGATTAAAAATGGCTTTAAATTTAACAATAAAAACTCCAGGGTTCGTATTGAAAAAGCCAAGTTTAGTTCTCATCCACTCCATACCCCGCATGATTAGTGAGTGAGAACCTCAGAGTTATATGCTCTAAGCAGACGCAACGACCCGAGTACGATTTCCTTCTGCATCCTGCCATATATTATGGCTAGCAGGCATCACACAACCACACATTGTCGTGGGTACATCCGACGGCGGTCATAGAGGAGATCCTGATACTTCGTTTGTTTCTCGTTCTCCTTAACAAAAATGATCGTCGCCGGAACCGAGAACTCTATGGCGAAGATCTTTTTGTTCGCCTTGTCAAGGAGAACGATGTCAGGCTAATTCGGTATTCCAATCCTAAGCGTAGGCTTTGGACAGTTCCAATAAATGGTACATGCCTCATTACCTATTACGGACGGAAGATCTGCTGGAGCTTACGACAGCACAGGGGTTTAATTAATACCGTCCGAGTGTCGTACATGGAAAAACAGCACCCGTAATTCCGCATCATGATGATGAATATAACCAGAGACACCATATGTTGGACAACAAATGCATTAGGCAGAATGGCAAGCCCCACATTGGATTGTAGGGACCTCAAGGCCCATAACGCGACTACAGTATGCTAAGGTGTTTAGTACCAAATCCTGACAGGCAATAATGAAAGCCTCGGTCGACCATATTTATTGCAGCCACTTTATTCTTACCCGACAACTCTGATGACCAGATTTGTCAAAGCCGCCGCACATACTCACCTAGGCGGAATCTTGTATATGTGGCTTTGAGCCACTCCCAGGTACATGTACGTCCTCCAGGCGGGCGTAGAAATGTTTAAGACGCTTTCATCCACTAACTGCACTTCCACTCCGTGTTCAGCTAGGCTATCCCAAAAGTCCATACCAACGTCATGCGTATACTGCACCCTTATTATTGTTCTTTAAATCTTTTTCCCCGGAAGCATACAGGTCATCCATATAAAATTGGTGACCGACCTTATGCCCCGGGCTGAGGGTGTGCCGCAAAAGTATCCGCGTATGTTTCGCATGGCAACTAACAGTGTAGAGATACAAAACAGAAGGGGACTAAGAGAATCTCTTTGGAGGACGCTCCCTCTGAAGAAGAGCACTCCAGTTAAGACCCGCGTGTCACCCGATGTTATGGCAAAACGAGTCCTCCAGAGAGTTCTCCGTTCTATGCATCTCACTACCGGTATTGGTATCGGCCCGTCAACAAGGTGGTCAGTTGTTGATCACTGGTTGGGTCAAAAGCCTCCCGATAGTCGATCCAGGCCATCGAGAGATTCCGCTTAAACTGCACAGAATCCTGCGTGAATGTTCGATCTAACGCAACGATAGGCATTCACGACAGCCAGGAACATCCCCCTTTGACCAACGAAACACAGGATCAATCGTGTTCAGTATCTGTTATTGGCTTTTAGTTCTTTGGATCCGACAAATCCCCGTTCTTTGTGAGTAGTGCTGTCCACCCCTCGACAAATCACGTCGGAATTTGCTGGCATCCACTTATCCACGCACCGAAAATGCGGACCAAATGAAAATGGATACTATGGAATTTTTCCACCAGTAGGTATCAATTCCATCCGGTTCTGGGGCAGCAAAGTTCTTGGTGCCCACTAAAGCACCTCGAACTTCCTCAGTAGTTATCGGATCGCACGTTTGTTCTAATTGAGGAAACCCCCGGAGGAAGTTTCCCAACTGTGCTAAAATAAGGCTTTTGAAATGGATACAGACACAAAATATAATACTTGTTGTTATTGTTTTTTAGCGACTTGTTTCTAATCAACTGCTATTAAAAATTAGTATAAATTGTTAATCTAATTCTAAGTGACAAACCAGAATGGTTTTTTTTTGTGCCACGCGAAAGACAGTAATTTTTTTAAGGAATTTTCGGTACCTTGAAATTTTCAGCTAGATGTTTTGTAACAAAACTTTAATTTAATAACTATCAAATATCGCAAAAGAAATGATAAATAAATAAAATATATTTGTCAAAAAATTAAAAATAATTTGTAGGAATAGGCATCAACAAACAAAACATATAAAACATAAGAATAATAACTAATACATACAGGTACATCGTGAAATAAATAAATAAATCAATTAAGATACTTAAAGTAAATTAATTAAGTAAATATTCTACAGTTCAATATATATATATATACAAAACACGCAATACAAACTACTAACTACTATCCAGTGTGTGAATCGCTCAAAAATTAATGACCATTAAAAAAGTCACCTACTGTATAAAAAGCTTTTTCTAACAAATACGTTTTTAGAGCTTTACGGAATCGAGGAAGGGATTATAGCAATTTGATTTCCATTGGCAGATGGTTGTGCATTTTTTTTTGCATTGTATAGGATCGAGCTTTTGATTAATTAGGAGGATGGGGCTGGCAGATAAAAATCATGGTCAGCGTTTCTAAGCAGATAGTTATGAAATGGTCTTTCAGAGACATCTGACAGGTGTTTCCGGATTAAGCAGACCGATTCCAATATGAATAAGGAAGGTAGTGTTAGTATTTTAAATTTTCTGAAGAAGTCCCGGCAATGGGCTCTATAGTGCAATGTCAGAGAGTACCGAATAGCTCTTTTTTGTAATCTAAAAATACGCCCAAATTGCGTTGCACAGCATGTACCCCAGAACGGGAGGGCGTATCGAAGATGGGATTCGAAGAGTGAAAATTAGACTGTTATGGAAGTTGACAAGTTAAGTTCTTTGGAAACTGATCTTAACGCAAAACAGGCAGAGCTTAATTTTTTTTGATATCGCATCAATGTGCAACTTCCACTTCAGGGAGCTGTCAACAACAAGGCCCAGAAACTTCACAGAAGAAACGACGTCAATAGTGGAATTATTAAGTTCAAAAGGCTGCAGCGCACCTTTATATGAATGTTATTTTGTGAATCTGGAATTACTGTTAATTAACGATAATTGTGTAAAGTACTCAACTCGTGCTTCATGCTGAAATTTTTTGTGCTACTTACGCACATTATGAAAATATTAGGTAATGTGGTATCATTTTCATAAGTAGGTATTGTTGTTTTGATCCTGCATTACCAATATTCGTTGTCTAAATTTTCTTCACCCTATATAACACACCGTGTAATTAGATTATTTCATCTCTTTTCATCAACCTAATTGACGCTCTATGGAGTGCAGGCAACTCCTGTTTTGCGTTTCTACCAATTTACGAGAACAATCAGGGACTTTATTAAAACGTATACCCACCGAAAAGTGGACAACAAAAGAGTGTGGCCAATATTATACAATGTATATTGCCAGATTATAAGGTAATAAAAGACACCTTATAATAGCCTCCGGATGACTTGGTAGGTTTTTTGTGTTTTAAATGTAATAGTAACTGGGTTCGGGTATTTTTTATTTTAAACACGAAGACGAGCATAAAAAATGGAATAACTCCGGATCATTTTTTTCTCTATTTCTCTTCTGTTTTTGATATGCCAGAACGGAACTAATTTTTATACGTGCGACCGAACATCCAATTTGGCTGTAACTAAAATTTAGTAAAAACAAGTTACATTATTGTTTGTATTTTAAAAACTTTTTAACACAACAGCATGTGGATCTACAGGCTCTGCTGCTAAATATGCACCACATCGCTACACATGTTTGTTTTTATTGGAACAACAATTTATAAGCTATTCAGTAATAAATAATGGAATACTTGCATATTATTCAACAAGCATTAGAATTGAGGCAAGTAACTCGTGAGAATAATAGTCATTATATAACAGGTCATTCAATAAGTCCGTAAAGGATAAGTAAGAAACAAACAAAATTTTGACAAAACTCGATTTTATTATTCAACATAGTTGCCTTAGAGGGCAATACAACGAGTATAGCGATTTTCCAACTTTTCGGTACCACTTTTATCGTACGATTCCTATTTCTCGTCAAAATAGGCCTCAGTTTCAACGATTACTTCTACTATCATTGGACTTACATCTCTTTCCAACAAGCATTCTCTTGAGGTCTGAAAACAGGACAAACTCACTGGGGACTAAATCTGGAGAATACGGTGGGTGGGTAAACAATTCGAGGCCCATTTTATTCAATTTTGCCATAGTTTTCATCGATTTGTGTCTTGGTGAAATAACACTTTTTTTTGTTTTGCAAATGTGGCTGTTTCTTTGCGATTTCAGCCTTCACTCGATCCAAATCTGCACAGTAATAGTCGCTGTTGATGGTAGTTCCTTTTTGGAGGTAGTCGATGAATATTATTCCATTTGCATCACAAAATACAGACGTCCTCACCTCACCGGCCGACTGTTGCGTCTTTGCTCGCTTTGGATTCGGTTCATCGATTTCTGTCCACTCAGCTGACTGTCTTTTTGGATTTGTGTGTAATAATGAAGCCTTGTTTCATCCATTGTCACATATCGACGATACAATTCCACTTTATTGCGCCAAACACTCCTCTGAAGCATCAACTCGTTGGTGTTTTGGTCGACTGTGAGCTCAAGCGGCACCCAGTTTGCACAGAGCTTTCGCATACCCAAATATTCGTATAAAATGGTAAAAACATTACAATATGATATCTTTACAAGGTCAGCTAGCTCGTGCACCTTCAATTTGCGATCGTTCATAACCAATTTATGATTTTTTTTTGACGTTTTCTGGTATAACAGCCTCACTTCCACTGCGTTCTGGTGGTGGTACCAGGCGCGGTCCCAGGATTTTGTTGAAGGGGGGGCGCAAAATATAAAAGTATTTCCCATATAGTTGAAAGTGATCTAGGTATCTGTAAATGTAAATAATACACTAACAGACTGATAATAATATATTAAATAATAACGATAAAATAAAAAATAATAAACTTAACTCAACCTAATGATTAAACTTCTATGTTACGGCTAAAGCTTATGTAAACTATCCTGCGAGTTTAGAAACTGGTTGTGCAAGGGTAAGTTAGTTTATATACTATCCAGCTAGTTTATATAACAATCCAGCTAATTTACAAATTAACAAAGTAAGCATTTTAACCCCAACATATACATTTACAAAACAAAATCAAGTTTTCGTTTTTGCATAGCAAATCTATCAATAATGCGCTCTACATCTAGGGTGATTGCCCCAGTGAATGAACAGTTTAGACACCTTCGGTCTTAAAATATCATAGAGAAAATATATAAAATTCTTTGAAATGTGAATTTGTTTTTCAGCGGTCTTGTTTAGGATTTCTAATTTCGCTTAAATTAACAAACACAACATACAGAATAAAGAAAGAATAGTTATATATTTTTATTTCTACAATAACACAACATCTAGTAAATGAACATCTAATTCTAATAAATAAACATCAAATTTCCAGTAAATGAACAAACGATAGTTTCAGGTGATTTGATCTTTTCCTTTCGACCATTTGCATTTCCCTTTTTCGCATTTTTCCATAACACTAATTATAAATTCTCCTCTATTGTCAAAACCTGGATAGATATTTTTATTATACACAACAAATACGTAATCATGCATTTTAAATTCATTTTGATTAGAAATTTGCTGTTTCAAATTAGCTAACGGTAGTCACTATCAGAATCTCGTTCCTAATCTTTTTCATTTTAGTATTTATTACATTTGTTTTGGTTACCTTTGGGTTTTTTTCCTTTTCTTTTGTTTTTTATAGCTTCTCTCTTCCGTTTTAAATTTATTTTTTTCAATTCTTCTCTTTTTTTGCTTCAACATGCGTCTCTGTTTCTGTCTTTTTTCCTGTTCCTTTACCTTGGTCCGCTTTTCTTCCTCTTTCGTCAAATGGTATTCCCTCCATAGGCATTAAAAATCCTTGTTGGATCTTCCATGACATCTTCACATGATTCGTCTTTTACAAAGGTTTTGAAATCTTCAAAACCAGTTGCGAATAGAGGCTTCTGTGACACTAGCTCTTGCCTTAGAAATAACTTCTGTGTTGCGTTTGCAAATTTCGGGATTTTGCTGAAGAAACAATTTTAGGCATTTCTTTCCAGGTCGGCCATCCGTAAATAGGACTTTTCGTTCAGTCTTTTTCATTACTTGTTGAATTGCGTCTAGGACATCGCTTTGGTGCTTTGGAAATCCAATTTTCGCTTTGCAAAGTATCCACTGAGCAACCCTCTTTTCTTCATCTTTGGTCAAAGCGCTTGAAGGACCCCTCTTCCTTTCTAGTGGAACCTTACCACGGACTATAACTAAGAGTACTCTTTGGTATATTATATAATTTCGAAGGTTCTTTTAAAGTTGTTTGGTTGTTTTTTATGGAATGAATAGCTTTTTCTAGTATTTCTTGCGTTTATTTAAAACGTTGATATCGTTTTTTATTCATGACCGTAAAAAAGAACAATAATCCAGTAAACGAACAGCAATTGAGCCAGTTAATGGACAAGACAAAATAGTGTTCATATACTGGAGTAGGGTATTATACAACATAAATCAAATAAATGGTAAACGTATTATGAGAAACCTAATAAAAAACATATGAATGTGAACTAATTTTAGAATCCAGTGAATAAACATATCGTTCATTTACTGGATTTTTATGTAGTTGGTGATCCAGTAGATGAACAAATTATAAAAATATTGTTAGGGACAAATTTGTGCAAGCTAGGTTCAAATTAGCAAACCTTAAGATATTATAATAATTATGGGCCAATTATACTTTTACTTAATTATAATGTTAACGATAAAAATCGCGCATTAACAAAATTTTGTGTTGTTCACTTGCCTTAATATTTTACTACTTCAAAACCAAGCCCCGAAACGCCCAATACATAGCAAAGCCTGACGACAACATAACCTTTAATGTTAGTAATGATCACTAGAGAAATACCTTAAGAGTATTTGTTGCGGGAGATTTAAAACCAACTGGATTTCTTATTATATTTAAAAAACAACAAAGTGTTCATGTATTGGTGACTGTTCAAGCATTCACCCTAAATCAATATTTCGGTGAATACATAAAAGCGCAAGACCATTAAGTCGGTCTTGTGCTACTGTAGAACGCAGATAACTTTTTAAAACTCTTAACGTAGAAAGACTACGTTTGTTTACTCCCTAAAATTATCGCATGGGGAAGCGCCCGTGCCCTCCCCCCTGGGTCCGTCACTGGGTGGTACGACGGACGACCACTTCTCTACCATTTGTCTCGATGGAGCAGAGTTCGGATAATGTTTATCAAGCCATTGTTTGGTTTCCACTGTATTTTTATTTCATCAAAAAGCAATGCTTTATCAAAACTCGAAATTTAATTTTTTTCATATTTTTTTTCTATAACAAAGTTGCTCCACACAAAATGCTATAACTCACGAATCAGGCGCTTCACTTTGGTAGCGGAGGAGCCACCCCATACTAAGGCCGCGTATGTCAGAATAGGTCTTAGGAATGTCTTGAAGAGCTGCATTTTATTTGGGGTGACTAGTATACTATACGGCGATTTATCAACGGGTAGAGATTACCCATTGCACCGTAGATTTTTTGAATTGCTTTAGTAATTTGGGGACATGCCAAGCGCTCGCTCTATCAATAACTTTTTTATTATAATATTCTTATAAGAGTTATACGTTCCAACTACCTAACTGGTGAAAATTTAAACGCAATTTTCTCAAGAATTATGGAGGCAAATATTAAAAGTAACCTATCGCTGCAAAGCATAAAAAATGCTTTCAAATGATGTAATACTCGACCCCTACTGCGATTTGAAAATTTGGGGGTTGTGTCCCACCCTATCACAGGACTAAAGCGATTTCAACCAAATACTAATGGGTTTATCCTAGAACTCCACACTGACACACAGACTTCCATCTGGAAATGGTCTTAATCGTTTCAGGGAACTTCAAAATGGTTGTATCAGACTCTATCTCTCTTTTTTTTTTAGCGCGTATTCAATACTTTCCCTGTGCGGGAAAGTAAAAAGCAAATAACCAAACTTAGTGCCTTGACGACCGGTGTAAAGAATTTTTAAGCGCGTATTGTTCGCTGAAGTGTATTATGCTGGTACATATTTTAAGTCCGATGCAAAAAATATTATTAAATAAATTCTGTAAAGTGTAAAAAGAACAATTTTCAAGGTCTTCAACCCAAAAAATTACAAACGTAAAAACTGAAGACAGAGACAAAACGAATTTCTTCCTTTCCAAGATCAAGTTGAAACACAGACCTCACACACAATAATGGTTTTGGTTAAGAAGTGTAAAATTAACAAAGAACTATATACAATAAATACATGGAATAAAGTCTTTATTTTGTTAAATACTATGATTTTAAATTAACTTTTTACGCACATTTCGTTCATCTTTTCCTTTCTATCATTCCGTCTCACTCTATTCTTTTCTTCGGTATAAGCAATCAATTAATTTTTTTCCACTTTGATTCGGAATTGATTCCACTCCTGTTTCTGCTGTATATATCATGGCATCAGAGCGGTTTTGATTTTTGATTTGTTTACCCAGTGAATTAAACAATTCTTTTCTTTTCAATGCGATACACATCGACACGTAGTACTTCAGGCATGGTTACACTCATGAAATCGAGTTTATAAATAAAATTAGATCGGTGTTTGTCATGGATTTAGTTTTTTATCAAAACGGACGAACATTTAAATTATACATAATGTTTTTACTTTAAAGGATATTATGGTTTTTCTTGTTATAATGTTGTAGAGGAAATAGCGGCGAGTCATTGTCATTTAAAACCCAAATAATTATAAACCACACTACGCGGTACTATTGCTTGTTGAAAAACTAATCAAAAATTAAGAAATTTCATAAATCCTTCGATTTCATAAAAAAAGTACGAGTGATGATGAACTATTTGAAGCAATACCAGGTTCTCTTTTTTAATACTATAGAATTCCCAAAAATTATATTATTGAATTATTAGTCCGAGACAGCCTCAAACGTGTTTGTAGGTTACCTACCGCAGCACTTAATAAAATTATTTTACCGACCCATAGGAAAAGTATTGTTTGTGAACGCTTTAAAAAAATTGAGATAAAGACGGATATAACCAGTTTGAATTTCCCTGAGACGATTAAGACCATTTCCAGATGGAAGTCTGACTGTCTATGTATCAGTATGTTTTCTTCCACGATAGCGCCTAAATGCTCCCACCAATTGAGGTACATTCTGGTATATGAGAAATCGTTTTAGCGCTGTTATAGGGATGGACACAACCCCCAAATTTTCAAATAGCAGTAGGGGTTAACTACTGCTTTACTGCGATAGGTTACTTTTGTTATCTAAAACTCCGCTGGTTCCGCCTTTGGTACTAGATCAATTTGAAGAAATCGTCCACAAAATTATTTATTATAAAACACACTCAAGTGGGGCTATTGGCCAGACATGTTTCGGATATAACGTCTCATCTTCAGTGACGCAAATCTTAGATTCGGAACTAAGTTATCTATCTAGCTCTAAGTCAATATACGATTTGGCTCCAATTATATTTTTCTTATGGAATAGGTAGGTAGGTTGTTTTGAATTAAATGCTAGATTAGATAAGATATCTTAGAAAATTCTAATGCCAGAATTATATTAAGATAATAATTTTCATGGAGCAATTTGTAGAGTTAGACACATTTTATTTCCTAGATTTAGGGTCAATACACTTTTGCATGCATTAATTTTCAAGGCACTTTTGCCACTTTAAATGAGGTGGTTCCGAAACATGTGATATGAAAAAAACCACAGTTTCCAACTCTATTTCGGTATATGTATTTAGATATACAACCCAACACACGCTCAAGTATGCATTACGCTAACACATTAGTTAGACCGTCGGTTGAACCACACTGAAAAAAATTCTAAAAATGAACCCTAATAAATAATTATTTGGCTTTGATTTGTTTATCTCAAACAAAATTTATTTGACTCAAATAAACAGTGTTTGTCCAGAATAAATAGATCTATTTGATTTTTAAAAAATATTTATTTGGCCTCGGGTGCTTTGGCAGAAATAAATATTTATTTCATTTAAATAACAGATGAAAGTTAATTCCTGGTTATTTGAAACAAGTCCACCGTTATTTGTATCAAATAAATAATAATAAAATGAGCCGACGCGCATGGCTGTTGGGGATTCAACTCCATAGCGCACGCAATTTAGTTTAGTATTAGTCCAATGTAGAAGGTGTTTTTTATTGTGTTAGTTATGACGTATACCTATATACTATATAATAAATAAATAAATGAATGAATGAATCGTTATTATAGTGGTGTGGAACCTAGGGCACTTATATGACCGCTTTTCGTATGTAAGTGCCTAAATGATATAAGTTAATTATAATTAAAACGGTGACAAAAAAATCTTAAAATGCTTGAGTACTAATGCATGATTGTTTATTTCACATAAGTATGTGTATAGATACCTAAACCTAATATTATAATAAGATCCTTTTTTTACATTATCGTAGTGAATTGATAAAATAAGGGTAGTAGATATACGTGGATAATGTGTAAATGATCTTGAAACTGAGATTTTATTTAACAGTAATTTAATACAAAGATGGCGGCTTGTTTATATTTAGGGACCAACAAGAAAGTCACCCAATGAAATATTTATTCAGTTGAAACAAATATTTGTCTGAAAGATATTCACGGGCGTTTATGTCAAACGCGAAATCAACTAAGCGTATAAGGTATACCTATATAAATAAACATTTTTTTGTTTTAAATATATGATTTGTTCTATCGAAATAAATATGATCGGGCAAAATCTGATAGTTTGCTTCCAATAAATACGTTGTTTGTTACAAAGAAATATTAATTTCTTCAAACATGCTTTTTCTAAAAATTAATTTGCAAATATTATTATTAATAAAACCAGAAACTGTTTGGATCAATTGTTCAAAAAACACCTACACACGTAATATTTTTGGGGATTATTTGATTTTTAACACCCTGTAGATCTGATTTAAAATAGATATATATTATTATTTTTAAAGAGCACATTATTTAGTTGTAGTCAAAATTGTTTGGGTAATAGGTTCATTCTTTATAAAAGTCCATACAAAAATTTGAAATCAGATCTACAGGGTGTTCAAAATCAAACAATCTCTAAATTATTAAGTGTGTAGGTGTTTTTTGAACAATTCATCCAAACAGTTTTATTAACAAAAATATTTGTAAATTAATTTCTAGAAAAAAACATGTTTGAAGAAATAAATATTTATTTGTAACAAAAAAAGTATTTATTGGCAGCAACCTATCAAATTTTCCAGAAACAATTATTTGTTTGGATAGAATAAATCACATTTTAATATAAAACAAAAATGTTTATTCAGAATAAACAAATATTTATTTGTTCCAAGTAGCAGCACCTTTGATCCAAGTACATGGAGTATTTCTCTAAATATCTCTAGTTAGTTGAAGCAAACCACAGATTATACCATAGTTCCACCTCAGTCAAAATCTCATTTAAGTTGTAGTAGTCACAAAAGATTTTAACTTTTTTTAAAAACTCAGCAAATGGTCAAGCAAAAAATATATTAGGGTATAATGAAAGCAACTCGCGTAGGCTGTCAGATTCGCATTAGAGAATCGCTGTCTTAAAGACATTATCGATGAATCCAGATACGGAATTATGAGAGATCTTACCAGAACCTGCTGGAGAATTTGCACGAAGCGTATGTCGATTTGTAACTCTCGGCATTTTAAAGTCCGTATTAATGTCCTCGGTAATTTTTCGGCTTCTTTTATTATGTTTAGGCTCGTCATTAACATTTTCCCGGCGTGTTGTTAAAAGGTTTGTAATTCTTTTTAGATTATTCAAACATAATAAGTTTAAACTTTTTGACTGCAAAACATTTACAACTAGTTGCAAGAATGCAGAATATTTTGCTATTAAGCAGGCACTAACAGTAAACTCAGAATTTGAAGCAGCACAATGCATTTGAAAAGCAGCTTTTCTCGTAGCTGCATTGCAATGTGTTGAGAGCGTTTTAAATCTGCCACGATTTTTACATAATGCTCCCTAAAAATGGCGATGCTTCTGTCACAGTTGTGATAATACCACAGTTTAATATACAGTTACTTCACCTCGTGTCGGCATGTTTGATATTCATGTCTATAAAGCAATTCGCCGCGCTTATAGTTATAGTATAGTATCTTATCGTATATATTGTCACACAAAAATAAACTTTTAAGAATATGAAAATCAATTTAATGGAAAAAGAATAAGTATTAAAAATTATTAATCCTCCACCATGTCACACAAAAATATGAGAAAGTATAAGAAAATATCAATTATTTGGCAACGGCGTCTTCACCATTGTCACAATAAGATTAGAAAGTATAACTTTGTTAAAATAAATATTGTATATCGAGAAGGGGTTGATATTTATTGATTGAATTCTTCGGGTTTTAATTTAGTTACTCGCTTGGCTTGTTAAGCTACTTGGGAATCGCCCACTTACATCACGCTCACGAAAGAGGATGTTAATGATTCTCCCTCGTAAACGAGTGACGGTCTGTATTTGAGCGGCGTCTCTCAGTTAATAGTTCCTTGATTTGATTTATAAAACTATATTAAAATAAAATTGAAAGTCAAATGCATTTTACTAACTATTATTTATTTAATTATTTAAAGAATGTACAAATATCAATTTAATAAAAAAGGACAAGTCTCAAAAATCAACAATTATAATAATTAAAAATTTGGTACTTACATTACATTATAATCATCGCCGACACAGCTGATCTTTCTTTCACGTTAATAAAATATTTAATATTTATAATTATTAAAATGAAAACTCTAAACGCGTTAAATAAACTATAAAGCGTAAGACACTACTCAACGGAGGAGATTAGTGCTTCTAGAACCCGAAGTTTGGAGAGAAGACCCCAAAAAAAAACACCGAGAGAGTTTTGTGGTTAGAGAACCTGGCAGAGCATTCGGACACATATATGATCCAACGCGGTGAGACTTCATAGTCCGAGCCGATAAGTCTCCAACCACTCTCTTCAAACTTTACTACACCGAAGTGCAAATAAAAATCCCCCGTAACTTCCTGTTACAATAATATTTATAACTTTACTATTTTCCACTCTTACGAATATAGACCAAACAAATTGTCTATTCTTAGCGTCGGTCGTACCGTTTTTCTAGAAAAATATTAATCAGCAATTTTCTTGTCTATTCCTATATTAGAGTCATGAACTTTGATGAACTTTTATAAATTATTAAATCAGCGTAAAATAGCTAGTTCGACCGGATGCAATATTTTTATTACAATATACCGGGTGTGACAATATAGATATATTATATATAGTAGCGGGCCAGAAATGTGGCTGGAAATGCGACGAGTCGATGCCGTTTTCAGAGTCTACTGAACCTTCTTCTCTATAGTTATTATTCGATGCTTCTGTAGCGGGTCTCACAGAACATCGACACGTTTGGAACGAATTTTCGCTGAAGTGGGAATTCTCGGAAAAATCTTATTATTTCTTTTATTGTGGCCACTGCTAACTGGTTTAAATCGTTCACTACTCCATTGTTTGTGGCTAACACAATGAAAATACAACCCGCGTGTACTTTTCCCGAATAATTTAAACTGTCATGCGATTATATTCGTCTTACTCACGAAATCGAGCTTTTTAGGATGCGAATATATCTGACATAGGCCTGTTAAGAGGTTAAGGAAGTAAGTAGGGTAGGATCATTTGAATTTAAATTTTTTGTTGTTACATAATTTTATTCTTTTTTTAATAGGGTTCGTCTAGGGGGGGCAAGCGCTCCACCCTGCCCCACCCTGCCCCTCCCTGGCTACGCTAACGAGTATAGCAGACCTAGGCGATCATCTCGCGTCGACTGATCTAAGAGCATTATAATCGCTGGATGAATCAACTGATTCTGTGTTGTATTTCGCGTTAAAAAAATTAGTTTTGAATACGAGGACGATGAAAAACTTATAGAAATGGTGGCTAAACTGTGCCACATTAAGTCGAAAGAATCCCCTAAATTTAATATCAAATATCACCATTCATCAGGTGTCCTCTTCACTAAAAGATTATAACAACCTTCTTTTACTCCTTTTTTGAACATATGGCGTGATGGTCATTTTGTCTTTATTTCCGAGTAATTATTTCTTCTAGTCGCAGCTCTCAGTCGCCCCGAAGAATCTGTAATAATAACATAGAGAGTCCAGTAGTTTTGATCAGTGACCGGTATAAATCCGAATTTCAACCGATATTAAAAATATTATGCACGGTACAAGTTATATTTTCATAATTTATTCTTTACACATATTTAAACAAAGGTAGAGTTAATGAACAGTTGATAATTTTATTTTATGGTATATCTACTTAATTACACACTTGTACTACCAACATAAAACCATTAAGTATCCACTCAATTTCCTTTTGTCTCTAATTACCTTGCCTCAAACCTAATAAATAATCAACAAAATACTGCATTTACCTATGTCAAAAGTCATAAATTTTCTTCTATTTAGATAGTGGAACATAGCGGTATATCTCGGTATTAATGTCGAAAAGAGCATATTTAAGCGCCACTCAAGTCAAATAAGATAGGTAATATAGGGCCACTAAAACAGCAAGCGATTCTTCAGTATGAGGTCCAAATGGATATGAAATATTATAACGTCTTTCTGTAGATATATATTTTTTCATATTATCATATGTGTTTATTGGATTAAAGTGCATGGATGCTGGTTATTCAAAGCATATAACTATTATACAATTGATTTAACTTATCGTTTTGTTTTTTAATCATTCCACTAACCTCAAGGTATTTAAATTGCCTTTCAAATATTGGTTTAATTCTACCCGTAAATAAAAGTTGTATTGCTTATTGATAAAGGTTTTGATTTGATAATGAGAGTTATTCATCGTTCATGTTTTTACATTTTGTGAACATCCCGTGATTCTGCCAATTCTGTCATTTGTAGGGTTCAGGGGTCATGCAATAAAGGACTGAATAAAAATTTTTGAAAATTCTATTTTCGCGATCTCTTGAATATATAGATTTTTTTTTAAAATCTACTAAAACTATTTTAGAAGATGATTTGATGTTGGAGAACACGTTTGAGCGAACGATTTGGGTGTTTGTATACAGGGTTAACTATCACTCAGTACAAAAAAATTAACCACGTGCTCAGGGCAGCATGAAAAACTATAAAAAAATTGTTTCAGAATTTTTATTCGATGTTTAAAAAATACGGCAAACTCACGATTTTCCCGGGTAAATCGGCGTCTAGGACAATCACTTTTCAAGATGCCCTTCTAACATACGAACAGCTGTAGGAATTATTTTCACCAATTGTAGAGACGATGAAAATGGACATTTTTGTTAATAACACTAATAACGAAAGATTGCCAAAAGCACACTAAAATGTCCGTTTATTTTACTTAAATCGAAATTTAACGAAATATTAAACTATGAGCTTGCTGCTATTACCCGGGACCCGTATACCACCTCCGTAATTTCGATTTAAGTAAGATAAATGGACATTTTCTGTGCTTTTGGAAATCTTTTGTTATATTAGTGTTAGTGTATTCAATATGCGAAAATATCGTTTTAAGAGTTTGTAGTTTGCAAAAATGAAGAAGTAATGTACAATTTGCAAGATGGACTTGTGCATACCTATGTGTGTGTTTTTGTTACCCTCTGTGTTTTTCCTGATGAAGAGGACTGACACCTCGCATTAAACAAGAAGAGTGAATGAGGGAAACCAAGCGGTCCCCAGGAAGTTCAAAAATCATTGTATGTTTTAAAGAAAACATAGTGCAACACTCATTTGTTTACTTTAAATGCGTGGTAAATCGATACACGTGGCAACATGGTGATGTATCATAATCTTTAACCTAATGGGTATTTTAAATTTCCGTCGGCAGGCGGTCATAGGCGTCGTAAAAAAGGGGGTTTAATTATGATTTACAAACAAAAATATTTTCAGCCTTAAAAAAAAGGTTGCAAATTTATTGAAAGACGATTCTGTTAGATATTATTTTGTTCTACCTCCAGATAAGTTTTTCATCATCATTACACTGACTTTAGTAAAAATAGATCATCCAAAATAGTAGAGAAATAATGGGTTCGAAAAAAAAACTGTCAGTGATGCCAAACTTTTTACTTAGTTATAGAAGTTCTATTAAATCATTAGGTATATTGAAATAGCATAAACCGTTATATAACCGCACAATGCATGATTGCTTGACATAATGAAAGAAAAATTGCAGAAACAGATAAAATTTCATCGAAGATCTTCATTTGCAGCGTGAACTGCTTGACTACTCATTCGTTTTGCAACTAAACGACTCTTTTTATAATTTAGGCTAAAAATAAAACTTGAAGGAATATTTTTGTCTTTCATAAACATAGGCGTAACCATAGGGGGTTTTATTTATTTTTATTCCATAAACATTATATATAACTGATTACAATTTTAAACAATTATTGTATTAAGTTAATTAAGTTCTGATGTAGCCTAAAAACGTATTTGAAAGTGTCTTGGACTCCGTTTTAGGTATTGGTAGTTCCAGCCTACCTAGTATGCGGATGAAGAGTTGACTGATAAAATAGGCGTTATCGTTCAACTCAGATCAGCGGGACTGATGTGACATGATTAACTGCTACTGGCCTAACCTGCATTATTTTATAAAAGCAAAGATAACTATCAATCAAATCATAAATGGAACGTGGAACACATGAGTGAGGAAAAACGCTTGTTTTCATCTGATACTAAAATTAGACTAGAATTTGTGTGATATGATCAAATTAATGCGTTAATGTAGTTTAAATAAATCTTGAAAAATAAATTAGTCAACACCTCCAAGGTGCTTGTTGTCCGGTGAGATTAGCGCACTGAAAAAATCTGAATCAAAAATGGCTTCACCACTCTTCTGAAACATCTGTTTAGTGTAGTTATTGTGCGCATGAATGTGTTTAGCCCGTATTTTTGAAATTGTGTGATCTACACAGCTCGTGGGACTGTTGATTCGTTGCAAACAAATTTTCCTGAATGTGTAATATGCGGAAAGATAAATGACAACGGCCACCGAAAGGCGTAGGTCTATATAAAAAACGGAACGCCAGATGTTGATGAAAATTTCTTTCATCTGTGATATTTGATGTTTCTACACTGAATACTGGTATTTCATTGCTAATTTCAACCAATCAGAATTGAATTATGCGATAATTGCTAATAATTTTTTTTGCAATATTTCAAACTGTTTCCATACAATGTATTAATTTCATTAATATAACGCCATTGACACACCAAAAAAGGCAGTTAAACTTTCTTCTCGTAATGCAATTCTAAATGATTTATAAAAAGAAAATAATAAGAAAAGTGGAACTCAAATAAATGAGTAATTTGAATGTTGAGTAATTTCGTTTGAAATACTTACTTGGTTCTGTGAATGACTGTAGGGTTCAGGCATACGCTGACGACACGCAGATTTATATTGACTTTAATATAAATAATTATGTTGCTGCTTCCAATATCATTAACAATGAATTGGCTGTGATTTCTGAGCTGTCACGTAAGCATAATCTTCTTTTGAATCCTAATAAATCGTATGTTTTCTTTTTGGCAATAAGAATCACAAACAATAATTTTTAACACATAATTTTAATGTTGATATTGGTAATGTTCTTCTTCCTGTTGTGAACTCAGCAAGGAATCTGGGTGTTATTTTGGACTCTGATCTCAGATTTCGTGATTAATTTAAAAAAATTATGCAAACCTCTTTTGGATGTATATTCCAATCGTCATATTCTCAGCCGGAACTTGCGTAAGAAAGTCTCAGAGACTTTAGTATTATCATAGAATAATAACTATAGATAAGAAGGGTCAGTAGACGCTAAAAACGGTATCGACTCGTTGCAATCCCAGCCACATTCGGGCCCGCTACTATGTTATACTATATCTATATATACTATAAGATACTATACTATAACTATAGCAGCGGCGAATTGCTTTGAAGACAGAGAGATAAAACGTTCCGACACGAAGTGAAGTAACTGTATATTAAACTGTGGTATTATCACACTTCACATACGCTGATTTCATCCATGGACCTTGTCTGGATAACTCAGATCTAAAGCGGATTCAAGTTGTTCAGAACTCTTATTCTCGCTTTACTTACAGCTTGAGAAAGTTTGATCACATTTCACACACATTTGTTGATTTGAATTGGCGGAACATGAAAAATCGCTGGATACTTCATTTATTAAATTTTACACTCAAATTGATTTATTCTACTAACTGCCCTGTCTCTATCCGCAACAAGATACCTACAGTTTCGATCGGAGATTCACTCTCGTAATATCAGATACCCTGAGAGGATTTCTGTGCCGCGTCATCGCATTGCCCTATTTAAAAGATCTTTCACGTGCATTGCTGCGAAATTCTTTAGCTCTTTGCCTAATGAACTGTTAAGCCTAAGTGCTACTAAACTTAAAGTACCATTTAAGAAATACTTACCCTATGATCAACTCTGTAATGTGTTGTAAATGATTGACACTGTGTGATTATCGCCTTTTATGATTTTAAATATAATTTTTGTGTTGTGTATGGTATGATGTTGAGTGCTCATCCCATTCCAGACTTTTGCATTTTTTACAATTGCCTTTGCGGTGCTCTGGTTAAGTAGAAGAGCTATTTAAAGCTAGACTTCGCCAGCGGTATGGCAGAAATGTGCAGATTTATGTTATGATTCTAATTGAAATCTTTTATATTATGTAATTTGTTTTGATTTAATAAAGGCCATTTATTATTATTATTATTTTTATTAGTATTATATTATAAGGGAAAATGTTATAATTTCATTATGGGGAAATTGTATGTATTTTTATAGTTTAAATGAATTACATACTTATGTCTGAAGTGTATATTAAAAACAGTAGAGGAGCTAAAAACACAATGCAATAAGCTTTTCGTAAAATTACTAACCACTGAGGATGGAGCCTGGTGCTCCGAAACATGTTTGGTTTTAAAGAATTCATGGAGAAATCTATTAAAGTTGTTTCGTGGAGGTCGACTTTTATTTCATGAATAGTAATAAATAATGTATGTGCACTATTTTGTCTATATTATGGTGTATTATGAGTGCTTGAAAAATGGTAACTTCGCCGATCGGAAAAGTGTTTCCCGTACTGTTATTTTTTTCGTTGCTAACAACAACTTAAAATACAAAAGCTCTTGGAATGTCAATATTTTGTAATGATTTAAGTAAAAAATATTTTTAAAGAGTTTAATTTTAAGTATAATGATGCAAATACCAAGTTAATGACATTTTGGGGACGTTTACCACGACTAACGTCAAACCTCCATCGAACATGCTGTTGTATTCACAGAAATTTTCATTCAGTTAGAACGTTTTAAATGTAAATAAGCAATATAAACATTCCACACTCGAAAACAGGGAAAATGAAAGAACACAGTAAAATTTAACTAAATTTCGGTAGATACCTGAAACAAAAAAGATTCAAAGATAAATTGCTTCCGAAAGTAATCAAAAGTCGCCAACAGATAAAATCTCAAGTTTCGTATTATCTACAATAAAGTGAATGCGTCAAAGAGAAGTGATTCACAAACGGAACATCCTAATTTAATAGTAATTTTGTAGGTGGTTTTTATGCAGTGAGGGTGGTCGGGAGTCTTCTGCTTTACAAAAGAATGAAATAAGTCTGAGAGGTAATTAGTAGGTAGTAGAGTGCGGAGATATAATGATAGTTGATGACAATTTCATGAGATAGCGGTAGATTTTAAATTATAGAAATGAATTGTGTTTAGATAACTTTATAATAAGAGACAATTGTAGTAATCTTCATGAAATGAACAACGAGAATTAAATAGGTGTAGCTTTGGCTATTTGAAATTGACCATTCTATATGGGAATACAGATTTTTTTTGTTGATTGAAAAAGGCAATAATATATGTCACCCCTTGCTGCTGAGTCGTTTTTAACCAATTTAAATGAATTACATACACCGCATAAACTATAAGTATATTTATTATGCAAGGTGTTTCTAAAATAGGTGTGAGCGAATTGTGAACGTCTAATAATGAAAAAAACCTAAATAGTAATTTTTCGAAAACTCCTTATTTACAAAGATGACTGCCTGAGGATGATTTTTTGAAATATTTTCGAAACGAGTAAAGATGAATTAATCAAATGTAGCATATTTATTCACCTAGTTAAATGTCGTAAACTGCCATGAAATTGAATAAAAATGGATGACCATTGGTGGGAAACGGGGGACCCTTGCCTTAATTATAACCCAACTTTTAAACCATTTGTGTCAGAAATGTGATAAAATAGGGTTTTCTACATAAAAAAGGCATACTTGTTTTTTCTCAAAAATCTTAAAGGTTTTCGAGAAATTCGAGTTTGAAAATTATAGGACAAAACTGGTCCTTAGTACACAGCATTAATAAAATTTCGGCAAACTTTTCGTTAGCAGACTGTATATTTCAATATCAAAATAAACTCAAGAAAGAGATGGATGCTGCATATACTGAGATTTTCAAACTTGAATTTCTCGAAACCCTTTAAGTTTGTTTTTATGTAGAAAACTTTTCCTTTTTTTAATCAATTTCATGTCAGTTTACGACATTTAATTAGGTGAATAAATATGCTAGATTTGATTAATTCATCTTTACTCGTTTCGAAAATATTTCTTTGTAAATAAGGACTTTTCGAAAAATTACAAATTAGGTTTTTTTCATTATTCGGACACAAATTTTGACCACCTATTTTAGAAACACCTTGTATATTTTAAAACAAAATATAACAGAAACGTTACCGGTATCCAATACAAATAAATGATGCCCTTGACAGTTAATTTTGTATTTGTTTTCGTTAACAATGAAACGTTCTAAACAATCCACGGATGCTCTAAAACTCCTAAACCAGCAATACCCGATAAACAAGGACAAATTTTGATTCATGACGTCATCACAGGAAGATGGCGCGTGGAGACTACACACCGATAGAACAAGGATCAGGAACTAAGTTTGGCAATAATTTGTGACCTCGCCACAGCGAAGTATGCGACTTGTTTTGATATATAGAAAATTCTAATTTATTTGTGTTTGTTTTTAATGCGTGCTTGTGAAAATATTGTTTTCTCAGTTTATGTTTAAGTTTTATTTATAAATGATCAACTTTTGTGATATTCTTGAGTTGTGATACATTTTTTAAAACAGTGCCATGCCGGCAAGTCGTGCAATTTTCAAAAATGGACTAAAAGTACCTGTGTTTCGTTTTCTAACGGATCCTGCGATGTCCAATAAAGGGTTAAGCGCTATTTTACCCCAACCTAGTCCAGAAAGGTGTGTGAGTTACATTGTTCAAAGAATATACAGGGTGTTTCATAATATGTAAGAGGCATTTACAGAGGTGATAGGACATCTAAAATGTTCCTATTAATATATGGTCCAAACCCCTTTGTGTACAAGATAAATGGTGTCAATGTTCTAATTTTTGTTTTCGTTTTTTAAAATTTTCTCCAAGAATTTGTAAATCAGTAAATTAGACAACACATTAAAATTTTGTTTCCTTAGCCTATTGTGAAAAAAAGAAAATACTTGGTATTGCAAAAGTAGTCATCGGCAGTAAGTCCAATTTTTGTCGAACAACGAGCATTTTTCGACAAAAAGAGTGAGAGACAAACAAGTTTTCAAATTGAATGGAAAATACAAATTTCTTATTATTTAAGATCAGAGGCGTTATACGAAAAAGTTTGGGGCAATAAGAAGTATTGAACCAATCATGAATGACGTTTTTTATTCACAACTATAACTTATTCTCGATTAAATTAAAATACCAAGAAACTTACGATAATAAAATTATCTTTAGAGAGCTATTTGTTGAGGACACCAGTTTATTTCTAATTTGTTTCCTTTTTTTTTAATAATCTTTATGGATATAAGAGTGTCTTAACAGAATCCACTAGTTTTATAGCCATATTTATGTTTTAAATTTTAATAATGAAAGCGATAAAGACCACCTTTTAAAATTTAAAACAATAATATTACTGCTATAAAACTAGTGAATTCAGATAAGACACTTTGTACACTCATTATGTTTGGAGATATGAGAAATTTTTACACAAAACAAGATTCAGAAGTCTCGAAATGTCACAAAAAGAGAAAGGAAATTAATTGTTAAATTTAACAATGCTCAATAAAGTTCTAAGAAATTCGAAAATACCCAATATTATCCAAAACAAGAAACGATTTTATTAGTTCTAATCTCAAATTCCAAAGGAAATTTAAATACTCATAATCAAATTAAAAAAAATCCTATCTCAAAATAATTCGGAGATATCATAAATCCGGTCAACGTCTTCTTTACAGTTAACATGTTGATCAACCAGAAGAGAAAGTTTAATTTATCCAAAAAATTCCTGATCCAATTAATATTTTCACATTGTTGGAATTTTTTATCATTTCGAGTTTTTTTACCGAATTGTGTAAAAAAAGTCAGAATTGAAAAATTCCGAGTTTTTTAACAGAATTCTGAAAAAATATTTTTTCTACGACCGTCTTTAAATGCCTTTATGATATCTTCAATCATTATTTGAAAATGTAGTACATTGTACTGCTGCTGGAAATATTTAAAAATGCACGGTTAAATTTCCTGTTAATAACAAAAGTAGCATCGGTTATACGAGTATATCACCATAGCAACGCCGACAATACAATTAAACCAAATTAACCGAATTAAGGCATGGCAATGTTCCCCTTTCTTTTGAAAGTCGAAACTAATTTTGATGAAGATTTTCGCAGTATTATGGTTCACGTAGAGGACGGCGGGTTATAGTTGCAGCTATGGAAGGATGTCTCCAATCTTTGCATGAAGAAAAGAGAAAGATTTCTGTATTAAAGTTGAAACATTTAAGGGAGATTTGCAATTCTTAAAGTGTACCAGACCACTGTCGGCTCTTTTTTTACGAGTCTGCTGAGTGATGAATTTATTTGCTATCTAACGCCATCATGGCCAACTAATATCAATTAAATTTCAAATTCATATCACTATTGTAATAGAAAAATGGAAAATTGTCAATATTTTGAAAACTACCATTTTTTGGGATAGACATCCTTTCATAAACTTGCCCTTATTTTTTATGCAAAAAATATAGAATGGGGGGTTGCAATTTAAAAATTTTGAATTTTGACACTTTTTTCAATTTGATTTTTTACCCTTTTTTTAAATACACTTAATATTTACTAAAAAAATATACGTAGGCGCCTAAAATAGGTCTATATCTCCTAGGATATTCTAACAAATTAAATTATTAAAGCTTCCATTTAATAAAAAATTGTTATTATTATTTATTCTGAAAACGTCATCTTTGACATAAAATATCAAATATTTCGAAAACGGCTGGCGATAGGTATAACACATTATGCATGAAATATGTTTAGAATTACAAGGAGAATCCAAAAAATTTATAATTTATATAGGGTCGTATGTAAGTACTAGATTCTTGAAAACCGAATTGGTCCCGTCGACGTAAGTACTACACCAGATTTTCAGATTATTCCACATTGTAGTTTCTCCATAATCGATCGAATCGCTTCCCCGTGGGACACCCGGTATGTCATGTTCGTTGCACAATATAGGTACTATTGTATGGCCCTTTCTACGCTTTCGTGTAGAGTGTAAATGAACATTTATTATGTGTTTATTTCAAATTTCCAATTGCTATTCCATAAATTAAGTAAGTTAAGATCCATTCTGGACTATATTGGAGGTAGGTACTGTACTTGTTACGAAAAAGTTGGATAAAATTATACTAAGAGCTACATATACAATTATTAGAACACAGAATAGAAACCAATTAAATATTACCTATATACCGTATTGTATAATAATATTGTGTAATTACATAGTATTTTTTAAATACTTTAACGATATATTATAGGTTATTGAGTTTTAATACCTATATGCATACCAGGTAATGGCAATGAATCCTAATAAAATTGCAATTTATATTTCTTAGTATGAGCAACATTAATAATAGTAATAATAACATAATCATTTATACAATAGTTAAAAATATACATCTCGCACATTGATTACAGTGGTGTAACCTAGCAAAACAGTGTATTGGGAATATTATTTGACCTCACAAGTGCATTTGATACCATAGATACCTTTGTTGGACAATTAATTGTTAAAATAGGAAACTCTTTCTCTAAAAAATATAACATTGACATAGGTACCCCTCAGGGAAGTGTCTTGGGACCCTTGATATTTTTGCTCTATGTGAATGATCTACTGAATGAGATAAATTATACTGGAAAGGTTTACATGTTTGCGGATGATACGTCAATAGTTATTAAGCATACAGGAATTAAAAAACAATACTAATAATATACTAAATACTTTTAGTCGATGGTACTTGAAAACCAAATTAATTATAAAAGTAGAAATAACATCTTGTATTATGTTTAGAACTTAAATTCGACTTAAATTTACACCTAAACGCACATCCTATAAAAATAACTGAAACATCAAAATTCGTGGGTTTGATGTTGATGAGAATATTATAGGTCAACTGTGTTCGGCGCTTAGCGCGTCCTTTGCTGTGTCGGTCCTTGGGAATTCTCTTTTGTGTGTTTCTTGCATACTCCAGATTTTCGTATGGTGTTATTGCGTGGGGTCAGAGTGTGGATATACAACGTGTGTTTGTTCTGCAGAAGGGAATTGTACGAATTATTTTTAATTTAAAACATTTGGAATCTTGTAGATAAACGATTAGAACAAATAAGATATTCACTCTCTCATGTGTGTATATATATAAAATAGGATTTCATATGTTTCGAATGAGGAGTGAGTTAAAAAGACCTACTCACAACTATACTTGACCAGAAATAGAGACAACATTTACATCGATAAATATAACCCTACAATGTTCAGGAAGTCGTAGGTTCTTACGTTTTTAATAAAATACCTGATCAAATAAATGTATTTTTAAAAGAAATCTTAAAAATTATTACATTGACAAGTGTTACTATAGTTTGTCAGAGTTTTTCAATTCTTCAGTGCTTGTGTTTGTTTTTTTTTCTTCTTTTTTTGTGCATATTGTTTATAATGACAGGTTATATACATTTAAATATTGTTCTGTGTTCTTTATATGGATTGTCGGTTTTTGTTTATTCGTTTATTGAATTGCAATCAAAAGTTGTATTGTGTGTAATGAATAAATAAATAAAAATAAAATAAAATAAAAAAAGATTACGAGACACATTAAGAGAAACATTTTGAACCGATATATACTAGACTGTCCCCCTGTTTGAGTTATTAAGTTCACACTTAGCCTCAAATTATTGTTAACTTTAAGTCGATAGATAAACTTGCTGTTGGCGTTAAAGATGTATTTCCATCTACATTTCTAAACTTATATTTTTCATAATAATTGTTATATAGAATAACATTAAAAATAAGTTGTATAACTTCATCTAAACAATAATGATTTTTATACCTCAACGCAACGTCTATTAGTCTTGTGAAACTTAAAGTCGCACAATATACATGATGCTTCATAGTTGATCTTACCTTGAGTTTTGAGAAAATTACTCAGGTTCTTAAAGAATATCTCATGAAAATCAACGAAGGTTTCAAAGCTATATTTATATAATGAAAAACAGTGACAGTGCATATAGTTTAAAACCACCTAGTAAATTTAATACTTCTAACTCATTGTATTTAGGTTTACGTAAACAGGGCGAATATAGGTAAGTTTCGAAAAACAAACATTTACCTAAAAATTATGTTTAATTTATTCAAAAACATTAAAACAGTCGTAGAAAAAGTGTGAAACTCACATGAAATGACCATTTCCTCCTCGTATGATGAAACGATTATACTCGTAGGAAATATATGTTATTTCATGTTCGTTGCACAATATACTATTGTCAAATTTTTCTATTATTTTCATGAGCTGAACTGACTTGATATTATGTGGTCACAGTTTATTCAGACCCACTCATTTTTATCCTAACTATGTACTTTACTTGAGGAACACTGAGAAAGTTGTATGTAGTTCGATAATAAGCTATTAACATAATATTCTGCCCACAGTTTAAAAGTTGTATGTGCTACCAATGCTTTTATCAACCTCATTGATATTACTATTACAATATCTATTAATACAATTATATGAGCCATTATATCCAACTTCTATAATACATACAGCATTAACATAAAATATATTAGCCTCGCCACTATACTCGAATACCACCAAAATAAACAAAAAACCGACCACACAATACCAAAAGCGGTAATACAATTTTATTTTCCACAATAACCTCCTAATGATGTTAGTATAATACCAATTAGACGGTGTTGGTTGTTAAGGCAGACTTTCCATAATTTGTTACTGAATGATAATAATATTGTTGTTGTTATTATATAGTAGCTGATTTTTATCTCACTTGATTCTTTTTTTCAAATGTGTTTTGGGACACACGGAATAGGGTCATTAGTAAAGTTTATAAGAATTTTGTACCTACCATGTGGATATCGAAAAATGAGTGATAGTTGTTCAGAGGAGATATGTAATGAAAACAGTGCTTTAATTTTAAAAGTTGCCACGCAGAACAACTCGTCATCTAAAGTAGACACAACTTTCGACAAAAACACGTCGATTTTGTTTTTGAAGAGGAACTTCTTAAACCTTTTTATCTTCAATTTTGGAAAAGTCTCAACTATCTTGAGACATTGACGCAGTTGACTACAGGGTAGTCGCAAATCACTGTAGTATGCTCTAGTACTAAAAATAGGCATAAGACAATTTTCTGAAATGGCACACCTTGTATATTATCATATATTCTGAAATACAAACAAGTTTGTATAATAATAATAATGCTTTATTTCCCTATATAGCAATGGTTATTGGCATCGTCACATTCAGTATGTACATAAATAAAAATACAATATAAACAAACAAAATACTCAAACAATAAATGCGTGTGTAAATAGTACAAATTCAAAACAGTAAAACAAAGTACTTAAAAGTCACTTAAAACTTCAATAAATAGTCTAAAGGGGCAAAATTCCAATACTACAACAACAATCAACAGACTATAATATAACTTAAGATTAACAAAGCACTAGAGTGTAAAAAATTCACCCAAAATTTGTAGGTGAGATAGTCAGAATAGTCATATGGGACAATCTCAAGAAGTTGTTTTTTCACTTCAACTTTAAATTTATTGTTGTTCGCAATATCTTTTATCTGACGAGGGAGGTGATTATAGAACCTAACGGCCATAACCTGAAACTGTCGATCTGTTCAGACACACAGTATGGATATCGAAAGCAGTTTATACTTATCCAGAAAACTATAGCCTATTATTAAAAGCAAGCTCTAGTGGTATAAAAATTGTAAACTTTTATGGATGCATGTCGTGGTTTTTTAAAACCTTTTGAATAGAGGTGTATGTTACCCCCTAAATCTGCCTTTGCACTTCTGATGGAAGTTTGAGGAAAAGCGTTAAAATAACCTAAAACATTGATTATGTTGTCTTCATCTGAAGTCACAGGCATCGGTAAATATAGTTTCGCTTTCAGTTTTGAACCCATAATTCATAAAATTATTTTGTACACGTGCAAACTTTCTCTTGGTCATTGGTTTTAAATCAGGATACATTTCATAAAACTTTCTGCTTGTTCTTGTTAAAATTTTTCCACATTGCCTATGAACAAACTATCTACAGAGTATTATTTTTAAATTACAACTATAACAAATCAAACTCAAACAAATATACAAAGTATTAATTTAAATCATAACATTCTCCCCCTCGTAATCTCTTCGTGATTACTATCTTCTAAGTAGCGTATGGGGCATATCTTTGTCACTGGTCTTCGATAAACACCTATATTGGTTTTCACATCTACGATTCTTACAACACCATTTTTGTCTGGATAAATATTTTCAATTTTACCAAGCGGCCAATTATTCCTCGGTAACTGATGATCCATGAGTACAACTACATCATTTTTTTGTTTTTTTTTTTTAATTGTTATTTTCTTTCTCGTATTTTATATAAAACAATTCACTATTAATTTTCAGGGTAATAGCACGGTAGGTAATAGTATAATATATGAATCGCATAACACTTATTTTATATGCATTGGTTAGTGTTTGGTGGTTATGGCTGTCGTTGATTGTATTTATAATAGATATTTTTGTTTTTGTTCTTGTAAATTTTACATTGTACACAAACATTTTGCTGTAAATTTGTAAAAAAATTTTATAAGCAAATAAATTGAATTGAATCATTTAGGTTTACATTTTTCTCATGGTTTAACCATTTATTGATATCTTGTCTTTTGTCTTGTAATATTGGATAATCGTTATCTAATTCTACTATATTTCTATCTAATTCTGTACATACCGATGATCCTATTTGACTGAGCTGCATTTGTAGTTCTAATTATATAATTTCTTTTTCCTTTTTATAAAGTGCCTTTTGTTGTAACCTTTCACGTTCTATCCGTTCTTTTTCTTGTTGTTTTTCTCGTTCTATACGTTCTTTTTGTTGTTGTTTTTCTCGTTCTATACGTTCTTTTTCTTGTTCTATGCGTTCTTTTTCCAAAACTGCTAGCTTTTGCTTTGCTTCCAATTTTAATAGTTGTACTAGTCGTGAAGACATTTCAGATCGTTTGCTGTTTGATTTCGTAACACTTTTGGCTTCACATTCTTCTGTTCTATTCGAAAATCCTTTTAATTCTTCTATATTATTTAAACTATTAATTTTTTGTGAAGTTTCATCTTGAATATTTTTGTCTGACATATTTGTCACTTTTTTATAATTTTTTAAATTTTCACTATAAAACAACTTATAAACTTTTTTTCCAAGTAGGACTGTTTCTAATGCTCAAGGACCAAATGTTATTGCTGTATTGAAACTGTGATATTTTCTATTAAATACTGCCGTTTTTTTACTATTTTTGTCAATCTATTTTATTTTGACAATCTCACTATTCAAACTATTAACAATCCTTCTATCAAACAAACTATCTACAGAGTATTATTTTTAAATTACAACTATAACAAATCAAACTCAAACAAATATACAAAGTCTTAATTTAAATCATAACACAGGTATATTTAACATAACTGAAAGTCTTGTTACTTTATGTAACAAGCAATTCGTAAATATAGGTATGTTTGCCTAGATCAGCTTAGTTATAGTTGAGGAATTTATGGTTAAGCGTTGTACAGTCATTTCTTGGACAACCTGTAAATTGCAGTTCTCAATCATATAATTTTTGTAAAATCAATTAAGGTTTTAGCAAAAAGAGCATGATGTTTAAAAGGACGCAAGTATAAGGTAAGCTATAAGCAATTTCTTGCAATATGATCGTATTTTATACACTCAGCAATACGCATGTAATTTAATGTAGATATTTTATAATTTGAATGACATCATAATTCTGTCTACATGAAATACATAAATCATATGGGGAACTAATCCAAAAATTAGTTCCCTATACAGAATGTAATTAAATAATAATGCTTATTCACTAAAAAAATCTAATTTATAACAATTAGTGTATGACAAAATGAATTATAGTATATCCATTAAAATTTCTAGCCTTATTTGAATTGTTGATACCTGATGAAACTAAATTAAAACAATTAACTTTTTTTCCAATTATTTCCATTATTTATAGATGTTGGAGATGATTTTATTATTATTATTTTTTAAATGTATTGTCAGAATTTCTACCTGTGGCATGGCGCTAAGAGATCGTGTAAAATCCAATTTGTTTTTTCATTTCTTTTGTACGCTCTTTTTCTGTAGAGCGATACCTTTCCATTAGGTAAACTAATAAAATTCAACACATAAAATATGTTGACATGAAAAGGTTACAGATAATTAAATAGCATTTGTTATGGGTTTAGAATACAATTTAGTTATTTATACCTAATTAAAGTTGTTTTGAACACATTTTTTAGAAGTTTAGTTTATCTGCAAATATTTTACATGCGAAAACATATCTGAAATATAATATTTTAATATATTCAATTAGTCCATAAGTATTTTTATTATAGGATGCTCGTGAAATAGGAATAAACCATATTTCTTCAGATTAACAAAAAAAAATTATTTTTAGATTATTTTTATTGGAGTTTTTAATTTTTATTTTCAAAAATATACTAAACAACGTTTCATTACTGTTTAACTTCCTTAGGTTTACACATTACACACACACTTAACGCAAGATTTTAATTAACTAGAAAACACAGTTTTTCGTCTTTTGATTGAATCATAAAGTATATAGGATAGGGTAATTTATGGAAGAACACATCGGGCAAATGGCCCCACGGCTTTGCATACACATACGCACTTGTTTTTCGATATTTTGCATGACCATTCTGCATAAATGTGGCTGAATTTCGTTGATGCAGCGTTGAATCTTCTCCTTTAATGCACGTGTGGTTGTGAGCTTGTTGCCGTGGACCTGTGGTTTTAAATAACCCCATAAAAATAAATCTTATGGTGTTAAATCACACGATCTAGGGGGCCAATTCTGATCACTGAAACGAAAGCGTACTCGACCTGGAAATATCTCATGCAGTAATTGTAGTGTTTCAGGGGCTGTATGGCATGTAGCACCGTTTTATTGAAACCACATATTGGCCACATCAATATCATCCAATTTCCGCCAAAAAGATTGTTATCATGTCGCGATATCGAGCACCAGTAACAGTAACTGCTTGACCAGCCTCATTTTCAGAAAAGTATGGTCCAATAATTATGCTTCCAGCCCAAAATCCACACCAAACAATGACACGTTGTGGATGCATTTGTTTTTTGACAATCACATGTGGGTTCTCAGAATCCCAAAAGCGGCAGTTTTGGCGATTAACAAACCCATGTGCTTCGTCGCTTAGCATGAATTTGCTCGAAAAATCAGGATCCGTTTGTTGATGCTGAATAATCCATTCTGCAAACTTTCTTCGCTGTGCATGGGATTAGGCTTCAGTTGTTGTGTTAATTGAATTTTGTAAGCATGGAGACACAGATCTTTAGTGAGAATAGGCTGTAGAGAGCTTCTTGCAATTTACCTTTTTTGTCCATGACGCCGAATTGAGGTTCCTGGATTGGCACCGACACTCTCACGCACTGCTTCGATATTGACATTTGAACGGCTTGTTTTTGGTCAACCAGTGTGTTTGGTGTCTCCAACAGATCCTGTTGTAAGGAATTTTTTAATTAGGCTCTTCACAGTTGATGAAGTTTACATATTTTGTATGAAATTGTCGAACTGCGGCCGCCAAGCTTTCACTATTTTCGAAATATTGTTCAATAACGAAGACACGTTGTTCTATCGTGTAACGCTCCATTTTTATTAACCCAAAACGGTCAGCTGTTGATTTGTTTTGTTTTTAAGGTTGCCAACACTTTACTGCATAAATGGCAGCAAAATCAAATCATGCGTTAATTTAGGGACACACTTTAGATTCATATTGGGCAAAACGGAAAAACATTTAGAATAATCACATTGAGAATAATATATATATGACGTTGGTGTGGTGTATTGTATCGCATTATAAACCACATCAACGTATTCGAATTTTTGACTATTTCAAAATAAAATTTATAGTTCAGGAATAAAACAGAAAATTACGAAACTAACATTGGTATTTTTTTTTCTTTTTTCGGCAAAGAATTAAATTCCTTACATATAATATAAATAGGTTTAGGCATATATTCCAATATTCTAACTAACCCCTATAGCACAGTTTAATATACACTTACTTCACCTCGTGTCGGCACCTTTGTTATCTCTGTCTTAAAGGCAATTCGCCGCCGCTTATAGTTATAGTATAGTATATATAGATATAGTATATATAGTAGCGGGCCAGAATGTGGCTGGAATTGCGACGAGTTGATGCCGTTTTTAGCGTCTACTGACCCTTCTTATCTATAGTTATTATTCTATGCCTATAGCGTATCCACTGATCTCATGTCTAAAGTCATTAATTATGTTTCTCTCAGCGCAGAAGCTGCCTAAATATTTTGATACGTATTCCAAGCTCGAACATCCAAAAATATCATATAGGCGAGTTTTTACGTTTATGAGCTTTTAAAGTTTGACAGTTTATGCAACATGTTGTCCATAAATTTTTGACAATCTTTGCAAGAATTAATTTTTTAGTTGCTCGAAATCCGGTATGTAAATTTTTAAAAATAGAAAACCGGAACGCTTTGTAAATGTAAGTTTGTTCATCTGAGAAAGAAATTTCACTATAAAGTGATTACAGAAAAATATATATTTTTTCTTTTTTTGATGTTATATTTTAATTTTTAATTAATGATAGAATTTCTGGATCATCAAATTCAACTTGATTATAGCAAAATTATTGTATACGCGTGAGAGAGTATCAGCATCCTTTTATGCACCTAATATGATAATTAAATTGTGCAATAAATTCAAAATAAAAAAATTAACAGGGAGTGTTTTTTGTCAGAGATTGAAGTGTCGACATGGGAGATCTATGATCTGTAAAAACTGAAAATTCTGTGGGTTCGTATGTATACACGTAGTATTAATTCTCATCAAAAGATTTTAAATAAGAAGTACCTACTATTTGTTGTTGAAAGCTCGGTTGAAAGACAATCTATATATTATTTAAAAAAACATAATATAAAAAAATATGATAAATAAATATAAAATCATATCGAAATAAATAAACAAAAAATTAAATGATGTCAATACGACACATCATTCAGGCATTACGACTCAACTAAAACTGATATCTATATAAATATTATGTCGAAGTACTGCATAAAATATACTAAATATAATTTTGAAAATTATGATTCTCAAACAATTTTAATAATATTAATAATAATAGTACAACAATATTTAATAATAGAAAAAAAAAGAACTACAAAATGGGCTGAATGGCGTAAAAACTGATATAGAAATTTAGCCCCAGCTAAAATAACACAGCTAAAATAACGTTTTCAAAGTACCATCAATGTACAGTAAAAGTAAAAAAAAAAACAAACAAAAAATCATATTGTGAAGCTCACAAAATTGAACTCTAAAGTCCAATTAACATAATAACAACATAAAATATGTATCTACAAATTCAAAGTGGATTCAATAAATAAGTGTTCACGAATTTTTCTTAAAGGAATAAACATTTAACTTTTTTAAGTAATCAGGTATGCTATTATAGTTTTGTAAATTTGAAAAGAAAATGATCGCTCAAAAATGGCAGGTCTGTGGCTTGGGGGAGATAGTAGATAATGTATTTATGTTATGTACATCCGATCGGAACTTATTTTTATTGTACAGATATGTGGGTTGTCTAGTCATAAGAATTGTATGAAATAAAACCGCTGAATGTAAATGCCTCCAGTCGTTCATGGAGAGCCATTTGGTACTTAATAGTTTATGGGTTACAGGTTCGTACTTCCTAATCCCAAAAATGTACCTCAAACATGATTTTTGAACGCGTTGGATACGATTTTTATCAATATTTAGCAAATAGAGGCCATAAACAACGTCACAAAAATTAAAATTACTCAAAAGTTTTAAGAGTAGTAATGTCAATTTACGACCCGCACTTGGTTTTTTGTGTAACATTTTAATAACAGGGAAAATAATATTACAAGAAATTTGGCGCTCTGAGATTGGATGGGATGATGAAATACCTACAAATTTATATGGATAAAATGTCTGAAAGATTTAGCACCAAAACTTGAAATACCTCGATGTTACGGGTATGAATTAGGTCAATCAAACGAAATTCAGTTACAACCAGAGTGTCAGTAAGTCTAGCTTTAAGTTCAACAGAGAGTACGTATCTATGTGGATAAAGCATTTTCAATGAGGCATATGACTTTGAAATGCATTTAGAGATGTGATCATTGAATCGCAATTCCGAATCCAAGACTACGCCTAAACTTCTGACCTTGTCTGTAATTTGCAGTGACACATCATTGAGCTTAATTTTCATACGATTTCTTACACATTGTTTATTTTTACCAAAAAACAAGACTTGTGCTTTTGGAAACATTTATTGTTAATTGATGTTTATCAGACCACAGGGCTAAGGAATTCAAATCGGAATTTATTTTCCGGTTGGCATTGACAGCATCATCAACTTGAAATTAAAATCTCAGTCGACTATCATCAGCGTACATGTAACTTTCACAATTTGTAAGACTTGATCGAAGAGTTAGGGTATACAAGGAGAATAATAAAGGGCGCAAAATAGAGCCTTGAGGAACTCCTAAATAAATTTTACTTGATATAGAAATATCTCTGCTAGTCTGGACATATTGACAACGGGAATTTAATTAGCTGTCAAGCATTTGCACTGCTTTTTATGAAAATCCACTATATTTCAAAATCGCTAGTAGAATCTTATGATTGATTTTGTCAAATTAAATGTTTTAAACATTTTATAAATATAATAATAAATAATTCTGGGATCTACTTCCAAAATGATACAAAAAATCATAGTTTAGAAAAATTAATAAAGTGTAGGTATACAATACACATAAAATTTAAACATGAGGACGCCTATGGCATCGCATCAAAACCACAGTGTACAAAAGAAAATCGTCGCTAATTTAATGTGATTATTTTCGTTTATGTTTCCTATTCGAAAAGACATATATATATATACGTCGTTATTATTGATGGGTATAATAAAATAAAACAATACAATAAGAAAATACATAATAAAAAAAAACAAAGCAACATCTTGCACGTGAGAATCGGGATTGATTTTGAATTGGATGATAAGTACTTTATAGCAATAATTCAGTGGTTATTAGCTATACCAAACAGCAATCACCATTTCCACGTAGGTATACCCACATTAGTATATTTAATGTATGGGTAGAAATGGTTACCTAAATGGTACAAATTGTTCTCTAAATTATGAATAATAAGTAGGATCTAAAGTTATGAGGAGCACATCTAAAATACGGACACTTTTATTTGTTGATTTATATTCCTCAGATGCAATAATCTTTTTGGTTGTTGTATACTAGGAACATAATAATACATAACAAAATTATTTAAATTTTCTATAAAAAATGTATTTTTTATGTGGAAAAGGTATTATGTAGTGGGGTGTGAGTCAATGGTGTACCCTGAGTATATACTGTGGTGTAGGTGTGACTAGACCACATCCCTCTTAAGTCAAGCCATGAACAGTTAATGCGGCAACACCGCAATACCGTAAACCAGTCTACTGTACATACTCGGCCGGTGAGCGGTCGCAACGATAATATTTGGAAACTATTTTGTAATCGTATTTTAGAATTCTATATTTTATTTTTTTTTTTAATATGCCAATTATTAGAAACATTAACTGTACTTAAATTTAGGTATGGAGGCAATTAGTTTCATGATTTTTTTTTTATTTAACCAGAAATACCTGGTCTGTCTGTCTGTATCCACGATAACTCAACAACCACTTAACATATTGTAACCAAATTTGGCACAAATACCGATAATATTGACTAGTTATTTATAGCTTTGATAGAATTGCAACAGATACACTTAAAATCCTACTCCTGTCCTGTGCTTTATTTAAATACCCCTAAATAAATTGTTGATTTTGTACTCGTATAATACTAAAATATTATATTTTTATAAATATCCAATAGATGGTTCAGAGAGTGTTAACTGAGAAAGATATTTGTTGTTTAAATATTTTATCTATAATACCTACATTTCTAAGATCATATTATATTTTAACGATTGAATATAATTTGTTGTATTCTTTAGTCCATACACACTGTACACTATTGGCAAACTTCTTTAGTTATATAATTATTAATTTGAACTGTATAGAAAGCTTAGGGGCAGGTAAGATATTATTTGAGGTATTTTGTTATTGTTTATAGACTAATGTAAACTAAATGATTTTACTGTTTGTAGGAGTTACAATATTTATAAAAGTTTGGCTCGGTAAAACATTATTCAATCGCCCGAACACCATCCCTGAAAGAGATTCTGTCACAGAATATTACCTATTAAATGTCTCATAAAAAACTTGCTTACATAAGCGTTTGTAAAGAGGGGTCAAAAAGAAAATCCTTTATAAACTTATTCGACATATGGAATAATTTTAACTAGTTCTGATAGAATATAACCTAAAAATATCACATAGGTGTTCATAAATAGTGTAAAAAGGGGCAAAAAAAATAGGTATATTCCCCAAACATACCAGAAAAAATTGGCTAATTATACATTGTTTTGATATAAGATAACCTACACAATGCAGCATAAAAAACTTGCGTTCATAAATAGAAAAAAAAAGTTAAAAAAATTAGACTGTCAAAATATGTTTAGCATTTTAAGTAGTTGAATTGAATACAATTAGCCGTATATCATTTTTTGATTAGAACTGTATTAATAAAATAAGTAAATTGATTTCTAACATCATTACTGTTATGATTTGTAATATATATTTATAAACAACACTAGTAGGAAATAGTTTAACGGCTTGGTGTTTTCTAGATATTCAGAAAATGCTTTGCATCTAAATACAAAAAAGCCTTATTGAGATGCGTCTTTTTGATATCTTATGACCGTTTCTTCCTTATGATTAATTTGCATTCAGACATTCATAGCACTGTCCACATTAGTCAATATTCTTAAGCAAAATTAGAATTTTGTTGTTTAAAAAATGTCTAAGTTTAAAAGTTTCAAATAAAAAAACTCTAACTGATACACAAAGTTCAATATTTATATTATTATTTTAATAAAATACTGTGTGGTTATTACATTGTATGTTTCCGGCTCCGGCAATGAATGAGACAAAAATAGTACCTGTTACCGTATAATTATATTGAAACATGCTTTTCAATTAATATTCACGTTTCATTGGATTTTCCGTTATTAAATAATTTAATTGCAACTTAAGTAATTACGAGGAATTTATATAGATAAAACGGATTGATTATTGAAGTTTATTATTTAAGCTAGTCACAGTTTGTTGTAAATCCAAATCAAGTTAACAATCGTATACGATTCGTAATTGCAAATGTCATGAGAATAAATGTGTCAACATTATTCAACTATTATTGCACAGATTTAGAAGTAAATAATAATATTCACTCCTCGATAGTTGGATTACTTCAGAAAATAAGAATAATATTAATTTACCATGGATTCCATTTTCTCATTCGTGAAGAGATCACAAATAATCTAAAATTTACAAAGTCAGTCACAATAGACAAAACAAGGGGTTCTTTGAAGTTAAGATTCACTTAAACGGTTAACCCTCCGTTAGTGTGGTGGGGTCCGAATAAAACGAAATATCACCTTCGATAACTGTTTCACTAGTTATCCCCTAATGATAAACGTTTTAAAAAACTGGGCAACTGTAGTGGGCCGAGAAATAGTGTCGAATCCGGATAACAATACAGGTTTTTGTTGGCACTCATTACATAAAAAAAATACCCGTAATGTGACACTAGTTTGTGAATTTCCTAGAAATATACCTCTTACATGAACATTAGTATTTTATTTCCAAAGCTTTTTGGTTTTTGATTGTTTTGTTTAGTTCTAATGACTATAGACAAAACAAATATGTATTATAAGTACAAAAATTAACACGCCTTAGTTGAACTTTTTCAGTTTTTGTAGTGGGGTCTGTGTGACCACTACACCAGTAATGTAACTTTTTGCACCACACTACCGAAAGGGTGAAGGATAGTTAGAAGTGGTAGGTGAAACACATAATAATTTATTTTGTGTTCACGTTGTTTTGCAGTTAATCTTGGTGATAACTGTTTCTTATTTTATCAAGTGCTCTTATTTCTAAACTATTTTTAAAGTTGTCCATCGAGGTTAGCAATCATTATTCGTTTTTATAACTAGTTTTATTCTTTGGATAACTCTAGGTTGATTTTTTTTAGATAAAACTCTATTTTTGGGTGGATACTTAGACTGAGTTTATCTAAAATTTTTTTTGGATTTCATATTTCATGTCCTTTGGACTAAATCTCTGTGAAAAAAATAAATTGATTTTGTCTGGTCAACAACGATATTATGTTATGTAGATTGTAATAAATTCGTGAACATTTTTAAACATTACATCAAAAAGTTTATTTATTTTTGTTTTTTTATTAACTTACAAGTGATTATATTTAAGAAAATATTCACCATATTTCTTTGAAATGTTTACTTTACTTTAAGTATAGAATTTGAACAAGTCATATAGGTATTGGTATGAAACGCACCTGTATCGTTTATTTGATTTTAGTGTTTAGTAGAGTAAAATATACCCACTCTGTACAAACTATTAGGCTCTCGTTTCCGAATCAAAGAAGGCGCAAAGTAAACCGCAAGTTCATTATACCTCGAAACGGTTCATTCTTCTTTTCTTTAGTTCTTATAAGTATAATATATACATATAGATACTGAGTTACAACATCAACATTTTGAATCCAGCTTTTTTCTTTTTCCTCGTTCAAGTATATCTTTGATTCGTTTACATTTTACTCATCACTTATCGAGCGTACGTATACCTTGTTACGGATTGAAAAACAAATCCAATTACACCGACATAAAACAAAGAAGCTTTCCATACAGGATGCAAATCATTTGTATGTAGTGTACGAGCACTATAATTACAATATAAACTATACTACAATTCTAATTGAAGTGTTTTGTATAAATTACTTACTTAATAGAGTTTGTTGTTGTTGAGTGTCATCTTCCATGCAAAGATATTCAACCGCATGTGTCACAAAATTTAATCTGTCTCCATTGTTTGCTGATCTTTTCATGGATAATTTTGAACAATCATTTATAGGTATTTAATAATATTGAATATAACCACAAAATAAGTTATTTCTATCGTTATGTAGACGATATTATATGCTTGTGGACTGGTACAACTACAGAATTGGACAATTTTGTTTCTTATCTAAATAGTTGCCACAGAAAAATTAAATTTACTTTAGAAATCCAAAATGGAAATAATTCTTTGAATTTCTTGGATTTAACTATTACCAACATTAATAATAAACATCACCTTGGTATTTATAGAAAATCTGCTCACCCAGGTACCATAATTGACAATAAATCAAACCACTCTTGGAACCACAAATTAGCTGATTTTCATAGCTATATTAACAGAGCTCTTAGAAGTCCATTGGAATTCAATAATGAAATGAATATTATAAAATAGAATGGCTGTGTCAGCTAATTATGAGCCTCAATTAATAGATAAACTATTAGCTAATAAATTACAGAACGATCTATCAGACAAACATATATAACGAATCCTTTCAAATTCAAAAGAAACATATTTTTCAATGAACTTTGTTGGAAGTATTTTTGTTACTCACTTAGTAATATTAATTAGTATTTTAAAAGTTATCAAACAAATATAGCGTTTAAGAACTTTAATGCGTTGAGAAACCACATTATTAATAATAAAGACAAGGTTCCCATAAATAAGAGATGTGGTACCTATTTATGAACTAAAATGCAATTGCAGAGCAGCTATATATTGGTAGAACCTACATAACATTTGAGGTGAGATGGAAAGCACATATTTATGAGATGTGTAAGAAATAATAATAACGAATCATTGTATGCTAAACGTTTGTTAGAAACAAACCATGATTATAACATAGATAATTTCAAACCAATACATCTTTTGTAACAGAAGTAGGCTGTTAAATAATCTTGAAATTTTTAAAGCACCGAGGGATAATGGGATGGTAAATTTTAAATCCAAATTTTGTATACATTTCTATTGGAGTTTGTACATATATTTGTTGTAATTTTTATATATACATTTGTTCACATACTGTATTATGCAAGTAGGTATGATAATTCCGGTAAATGTTGCTTTGGTGATAGTTTTGTGTAGTAAGTTGTTGTAAGTATTGAATGAGTTGTGTGTTGTTCCTTTATTTTTTATATACTTTGTGTTTGTAGTTTCTGTAGCCTGAAGAGGACCTAAACCAGGTTCGAAACCTGTCGCAGATATTAAAAAAACTGTGAGAATTTGGATATTTTGTTTTATTCCTATTAACATTAAATATATAGAAATTTTGGTTTTGTGTCTTTCCTTGCTTCCTTCTTTTTAAAGTATTTCTTAAGTTTAGTCCCCTGTTTGCTCCATCGATTTTTCACTAATTTCACTCAGTTATTTTATGTCAATTTTCATTTTCTAATTAGTACCTACGTTTGTGTGTGGTAAAAATATGTTTTTGTCTTTTCCTAATACTTGTAAAACGCTTGATAAGTTCAATTCAATTATTTCCAAAACAACCTTATGCTGCAGCTTAAAAAGAAGATTCACAAAGTCACTTTGGTGGCCCTTGACATCCTAGAAATATTTTTTATTAGTGAATTAAAAGTTTCAAACAAATAATTTAATTTAATTAATTGATTTTTGGGTTAAATTATTTTTGAGATGTAAATAAAATGTGGGATATTACGTCTGTAACAAATCAATCAAATTTTAATCTCCTATAGCGTTATGTATCATAATTTTATATCGCATAATAATCCGGCCAAGTTCTATAGATAAAATTAGTTTCATATTTGATATTTGCTTGTTGCTATTTTTTAGATTATTTTTTTAAACCGTTTACAGACATATGTAGATATATGCATATCCTAAAAAATACTGCGTTAAAGGGAAAATACTTAGATTGTAATTTATAATCAAAGGGAAAGTAAATTTACATGTACAATAACATAGTGCATTTTTGCAGCAATTTTCAATTTACATTTCGTAAATTATTCGCAAAAAATAATGTCACTTTATCACGCTAAAAGCTATGAAAGCTTTTGAAATACATGATCAAATAGAAAGATAATTCGGACATGCTGGACACATATTATGACGTAGCTTTTACTTGTCATTATAAAATAAATACAAAGGTATTTTTTTTAACAGTGGTGGCATTCAATCTATTATAGAATTTAATTGAAATTAAAAACTTTTAAAATTCTTAATACCGTTCTACCCATGATTTGTTCCAAAAAATGTATGAGAGCACAACGAATATAGTTTTCTAACAATTGAAGACACCATCTGCGCCTTTGTCAGGGTTTTCATTAACACTTTGAATTATTTTAGAACTAAATAAGCATTTTTAAAAAAAAAATGTCAATCTGTCAGTCTAACTAAAAACGACTCAACGGATTTAAACCAAATTTTGTACAAAAATACTATGCGATTAAGTAATTTTGGGTCTCATATATATGGTGAAGAAGTATAAAAAAATGGTTAAAACTTCAAAAAAATGTATTTGCTAAAATAAATGAAAAAACTAGGTAATTTTCAATAGAACTGGGCTGAAAAAAGTCAGGGATGTTCAATTAATGTATTTTTAAAAGAGGGTCATTATAAATTAACAGAATGCTGCTATTTTAGATAAAATAGATTTCAAAATGTAATCCTAAAATATTAACAAATATAATTAAAGAAACATATTATAAATAAATAAAATAGTGAAAAGTTTTAAACTTTCTCCTATTTTCGATTTTACCGGCATTGTGAACGTTAATTATAATAACAATTAGATTTTTCCAGTTTATAGGGTTACTTTTACTCATTTTTCAATTTATATTACACTTACCGTATCTAGTTTAGGATTAGGAGAAAATATAACTATCCTAGATACGTATTCAGAAAGTACAGAAGAACGATCATGATTAACACTAAATTATAATATGTATGAAGAACTATTCGTGCCTTAGGGGCACCAATTTATTTTTTGATATTATTGACATTGAATGTATTTATATATTTAAAAATTTTGGTCGATTTAAATGTTTTTTCCAATCTATGTAAGGATGTAAATTTTCTCAGAATGACGAAACGATCATCGTTGTTTATGCAAACACAATTAGAGCTTTATGTAATTTGAAAAAGTCAATTAATAGTTTAAAAACGTATCTAGGTATATATCTTACTCGGTTTTCATTAAGAAATAACTTTTTTAAAATGTGTATTACAATCGTTAAATTATTATAAAAAATATAATTGCTTTTGTATCACAACAAAAATTAAGTCTTCTCTAAAAAACGTGAAATTTGAAGTTCAAAGTTCATTTGAGAAAAATATACGCATCAATAAGTCCTTAACATTTTTTCTACATGAAGTATCATCCAGGATGGACTAGTAACTTGTCATTAAAAACTATTAAAAAAGATTTCATGGGAATTGAGAGCATTAATAACATATTTAAAACTTTTTCTGTCGAGTAGTGTCTAAACTCTAGCAGATCTTCCTCTTTTTTTACATATTTATTCTTTATGACACTTTTTGAATTAAAGCAGTTATATCTCAGAGCAAAGTCTTCTGTCTAATTACCCCAATAACAGCAGATTTATGACGATGATGCTATAAAAACCTTAAATTATTAGCTCAACCTCAAGTTGAACAAAATCTAATATGTAAAATAATATACGACAAATGTTTAGTAGGTATCCTATCGTTTTTGGTTTGTTCTTCAATAATATCTGTTCAACGCTATTTAACCTTCAAAGTGTTTTACAATTTCCTTGAAGTATCCTGTAGATTCGGGTGTTATCATAATTATTAATAGTTATACGTGATTATCCTATATTGATATCATAATATTTTAACATTCCGTTCTTATATATATCCTAATAATAATAGTACCCTATAATTTACAACAATAATTATTTATCTAAATCAGTATAATATGTATAAAACCGCGCTCCAATAAACAAACTAATAAAAGTTTTCCCATAGAACTTAGTTATTTATCAATAAATGTAGGTACCTAGCCTATAGTAGACGCATGTGTATAGTAATAGGTATCCACTTTTCATATAATAAAATTTATCATTTTTTACCTCCTCTAATTTTAATCAAGCAATTTATTGCGATCACTCAATATATTAAGTCCAATTAGTAAATATTTACAAGTAATTAACCTTCCATAATAACCATTTTCATAAAGAGCGCCTTCCATTATTCAACACCCCACCTCTATTCCCCCATTGGCTGGCGATCACATCTAAGCACCTGCCTCACATTCTTATTGGATGTGTTCGTTTATTTTCCGCACAACTAAGGAAATGTGATAGTTGAGTTTATTACCACCAACCAGTTGTTGAACGTTGTTTGACCACGTCAAAACTGTGTGTGCATGTTATTTAATGTTTGTAATAAACGCGGTCAAAAAAATAAAATAGACACCGTTATTTTAAAGACATTTTTGTTGAACTTTTTTTGGTTTGTTTTTCTTTGTTTCTGTGTTTAGTGAAAATCAGCGGCCCTGGGTAAGTGAGATTGGATAATTAAAACATAGTGCTCATGAGACGGTATAATCTTATGATACTTCGCAAATAATACTTATTTACTTATTAATATTCATTAAAACGATGAACGCTGCGGAAAGTTTAATGGAGACTACAATGATAGATAAAGCGACGAACCTCAAATTCCTTTTTCATTTGAATGCTTATAAAAAATAATCTCATTTACGGGGACCAAAGATTGCTCGTTTAAAGATATCTTAAACACATATACAAATACACATTTCTATTACATTTTTATGGTGTTGTGCATTTCACCTAATTTTTTACAAATATACCTCTATATTAAATTTCGAATTTTAATTATGACATTGTCTGGTAATCATTAAATATTTTAAAAGCTTTAATGGCCTAATAACTTCTTCCTACGAGAGTGCCGTAAAGTCCACCGCACTCAGTGCTGTAAAGTTACTTTTCCGCAGTGTTTTTAATATTGATATAACTAATATAAAGTCAGACAGATAGATAGATTTGTTATAACTCATAAATACTAATAATTTGTTTATCCAGCAAACCATAAAAACCTGTTAAATGAACTAAAAATCGAAAATTTTATAATTTTTCTCTTATGACACATTAATACCTATAACTGATATTGTTATGAGGGATGAACGAACTCCTCTGCGCGTCATTCGGTCAACTACCGTCGCGTGCGGAAAACTACTACTTTCCGCACTTGTTGTAAATAACTAATACATGCGACTGACGCACAAGGCTTCGGAAGTGATTTACAGCTCGAGTTATGTATAGGTATTAGATATACTATACTTTTTTGGAAATATCTGTTTTCATCATTTTTTAAGAAATTATTGATTTTCATAGTGGCTTTTAAAGATAATGTCTTATTAAAGTGATGTTTTAAATAAATTCCTTAGAAATATATTTAGTACAATTTCAGAAAATCAATTCTTATTGATTCTTATATTCTAATATCGTTTATGATGTCTTTCCATTTGATATGTGATAAAGTACATCGAAATTCGATTCGAAACGAACATTTAGACATAAATAAGTACATATTTCTCACTATATTGATGTTAGTGTTACTTTTAATAGCATTTACGAAAAATATTATTTGGCTACTACTTTTCTTATGCATATTAAATATTAATTAAAATTTATACAACTCTATATTTGAACATGCTGCAGGTTAAATTATAACTATATATAAATATATATATATATATATATATATATGGTAAAATTCAAAATACGCATTTACAGCAGAGATGACTGGCTTGTGTGTTGTAAAATTTTTTGCCTCCAAGCCAATAATTTTAGCGGTTAAAAAATCAATGAAAGTTGCTAAATCTAAAGTTTATAATGATTGAAAGACAATTATTTCAGTTCATTTCGTTAATTTGAGAATTTAACTTTTTTCTTCGCCAAATTAAATACTTTTTGGCACTCCACTTCCAACATTTGACGGACAAATGCTGGTATAATTCTGCGTAGTATTGACCGCTGAGGCTCTTACCCTTCTCAATATAATTTCTTTCGCGTCCCAAAAAACATTTGCCATAAGCTTATTCGCAAATAAAATTGAATTTTTCTTTTTTGGGGTTTCACCTGGTCCAATGTACGATTTTGTTGTTGTTTACTTTTGAGAGTGTAACAGTGAAGCCAAATTTCCTGCTCAGTAATAATCTACGCAAAAATTCGTCTACATTTCTCTTATAGAGTGCCCAATTATTTGTTGAAACAGTTTTCGAATGCAATCTTTGAGCGCTGAGTACAATGGAGGAGTTTCAGTGTTGTATATATTTTTTCTTTGATTTTAAGTATTACAAATAACCACACGTTTCTCTGATTTTTCCGCATATACTAATAAAGCAACTTCGCGTTAACGCGGTTAAAATGAAACTTCAGTTTAAGTTGCTCTGAAGGAGCTGGCAGGGTGATCAGTGAAACGTTAGCTAGCATCAATTTGACGCAGGAAGCATTGTTGCTATAAAAAATAATGTATCCATTATATCTGAAAGAATCAAAACTTTGAAAGGGAACAACTAAAGAAAGTATTTGAATTCTTTGCGACCATTTTTAAGAAAACTCTTATTACAGCTCAAAATACAACTTTGCGTTATTGCTATTAACTCTAGCACATTTTTCTAAAGAACGTGAAAATTATTGTTATGCGGTATGTAGAGCAAAAAACACACACAATAGTTGATTAAAATTTGATTAGAGTAATTTACGGTCAATGACACTTTACAAGTTCGGAAACCTGTCACCAAACGACCGTTTTGTAAGTTTGTGACGTGTGAAATAAAAACTATTCGTCTAAAATATTTTATGAGTTAGTACAAACTCCTATTTATATAATCGTTCCAACTCTCTTCATTTCGGAGTGTTTTTACTAACACTTCACTGTACGTATCTCTGACAGTTTTTGGAAAGTATCTAACATATTTACACTTTTCTTGGTGAACGATGGATCTTTCTGTACAGATCCAATTTTGAATTTCTGACATCTTATTTATCCTAAGTAAAGCCTTTAGTTGATAGGTTGCCTTAACTGGATATTTGTTTTTTTAGAATAGTTCTATTAGTTAGCATTGCCACGTCATTAAAGGCCAAGAAACATTATAATTATGAAAATATACAATTAAGGAATAATTAGTAAAAGGTTTGTGCCTTCTAGAGGAAAGTAAAATTAAAATGGCAAGAATTAAATGTTCTGTCTTCTTAAACTAGTAAATCTCTATTGTCTTTAATACTATAAAAAGTGTTATCGGTTTTCCTTGTAAATTTATTTATTATGTGTTCATAAATGGTTGTTCAGAGCTCTGTTTCTTTCGAGGTTTTTTGGAGAAATATATAATAACAGTCTTCTATATCTTAATGTAGGCAAAATTTCGAATATGTATTTAATTTGTTCTGGTTTAATGAAGTTAGCCACATTTAAAATTTCCTCGACGTTTATTAATAAAATCCGGAGGATCAATGTTATGTTCTTGTAATTAGATGCTAAGTTCGTGTTATATTCATTGACACGGTTGAATACAGTTATTGGCTTTTTTCCAAATTTGAGGTGACACCAACAGTAAAAACCTTTGTCATTAAGAATGTTATTTAAAGCACTTTTAAAATCTGAAATATCTAAAAAAGTTACGTAATTTGATGGAGAAAATGTACCATAACAATTAAAATATATTTTAAGACACTATTTTCCAAAAAAAACTGAAATTTAGAATTCTGGATCCTTATCAAAAAACAAAATATGCTGTGAAGATCATAATATCATCTTTCTTGGGGGTGCATTATTGGATTTTACCTGCAGTTTTTATCTCTGTGTGTTTCATTTTTCCTAAACCATAAATCATAGCGCATTTTTAGTTTATGAAGTTTTTCGAAAATGTTTGTTTCGATGTTACAAAAGATGATTTAAATGTTGTTATGTCATAAAAGTATAATTTTTATCGTTTATGAGATCCCAATTATGGCTGTCGAACATAAACCATTCAATTATTCTTATTACACAACGTTTGCTACTATTCTTTGAAATTAATAAGTTGGCAACTCTACCATTAACACAGTTTCATGTTTCCATGGGTAACCTGATAGTAGGTAGGTACCGTATTAACACTGTTAAACTATTATCCACGGCAACCTTTATAAAACGATATTCCTAACAAAAGAAGTGTGAAATCTTTGTAGTTAATTTACATAATATGGTTACGCCACTGGAATTAATGGATATTATAATGGAAAATAGGCACTTATAATACAGTAATTCAAATTAGAATAGGTACCTAATTATTATAAATTGTATACCCTATATAATATAATATTAAATATAATTATCTCGCTCATCGATCAATCGGTTGTTTCGCCTTTTATAACACAGCATATAGTTAAAATATATCTATATATTACCTTTTTTAAATGCATTTAAAAAGTGACTTTGCGGAATAAAAATAATATAAAATAAAAGAAAAATTATTATATCGACATTGCGTCAATTATTTCATGTGCAACGAGACGAAGATGTATAATAATAATAACACAAGAAGCAGCCAAACCAAACAAAAGGGAATTGAAAGAATCTACACCGACTTTTTTTCATTCATTAATATTGTGTGTAAATAGGAATTTTACCTTTCTTGGTGATATTTTTTTCCAAATTTTTAATATATACAGGGTGTTTCAAGAAGATGCAGCAATATTTAAGGGCATGATTTCTCAGGTCACTTTAATAAAAAAAAGTTCCCAAAAACATACGTCCGGAAATGTTTCTAAGATACAAGGTGTTAAAGTTTCTTCGTAAATAACGGTTTTCTTTTTGATTAAGTTAAATATAAGTTAATGTCTTGAAATGTGGCAGCGTTGTTGCGACAAATAAGAAGGTAATATGGCCCTAACTAGATCAAAATTAGTAAGTGCAGTGGGGTTGGGGGAGTAACTTATAGAAATTATTGACAAAAAAATGTACGCCACTGACTGTAATTTAATTTCGAAATTGTTTTGAGCTAAAGCAACTAATACTACAACTTTTTTATCTCTTGTATTTTTTCAATATGTTGCTTCGTTTACGAGATAAAAATATAAAAAAATTTTGAACATATCAAGAATATTTGCGAATAATGCAACTAAAAATAACATTAATATTTCGAGCAAGATAAAAATAAATAAATAAAATTAACATTTATACCTATACAAAAAATTAGAAAAACTGTTGAAACTGACCACTTCTAGCTCGGATACATGAATACAATCTTCGCATCACTGACTGGCGAACTGTCTCAAAAATACAACGGTCATTCCTAATCAAATTACACCCAGCAATAGTGCGATTCCTTAGTTCCTCCACATTTTCCACAGGAGTAGCGTAAACTAAGGACTTCAGGTGGCCCCACATGAAAAAATTCAGTGGGTTTAAATGCCAGGATCGTGCAGGCCACTTTCGCCAAACTTTTCTGTTAAAAACTCACGAGCAACCCGACTAAAATGCGCTGGTGCACCATCGTGCATAAACCACACTGAATTTCTTATTGCCAATGGTACGTTTTCCAGAAATCCAGGAAGCGTGTGTTCCAAAAAGTCGCGATTTACCTCTCCGGTAAGTCTTCCTGGTAGAAATACAGGTCCAATTAAGCAGTCACCCACAATTGCAATCCAAACGTTTAACGAGAACTGATGTTGAAAATGATGTTCAACTATCGCATGCGCGGATTTTCATCACGCCATAAATGGTTTTTATGAAAATTCCTTATTGCATTGCTTGAAAAACTCGCTCCATCAGTACACAAAATCAACATCAGTAGTTGAGGAATAACAATTTTGTGCAAAAGCCATTGACAGAATGCCACACGTAGAGGAAAATCAGCAGGAATAAGTGCTTGAATGCGTTGGATGTGGTATGGATATAACAAATTGTCATTAAGAATGTCCCAAACAGTACTATTACTTACATTCAAACCCTCAGCAACTTTTCGAATAGAAGAACCTGGATTTTCTTCAGTCATGTTCAGCACATCCTCTTCCAGTTCTACCGTTCCTGCTGTCTTTGGCCTGCCTGTACCTCACCTTAGTTTCAGTGTGCTTGTTTCATGAAGGCGTCGATAAAAATGTTTCTACCAGGAGCCATACCCTGAGAAAATCTTTCAGTGTACAAACGCCTAGCTCCTAATGCATTGCTATCAGCGAGTCCAGAAATAAATGATTTGTTGTCGAATTATTCGCAAATATGTTGAAAAATGCTTTAAATTTTCTCGTAAACAAAGCAACATATAGAAAAAATACAACAGATAAAAAAGTTGTAGTTTAGTGGCTTTATCTCAAGACACTATGGAAATTAAATTACAGTCAGTGGCGTACATGTTTTGTGTCAATAATTTTTATTAGGTTGCCTCCTAACGCCACTGGACTTAATAATTTTGTTCTAGTTCGGGCCCTATAAGCTCCCTATTTCTAATAACAACGCTTTCCAAGAAATCGGTAAGGAGATATTTGAATTAATTAAAAAATGGGAACTTTTTTTCATAAAATGACCTGAGACCTGAAACATCACCCCCTTAAATATTGGGGCGTCCTTTTGAAACACCCTGTACATATTAATATTTTTTAGGATGAATTCTCACTCACGTGGAATGGCCAACTGCATTATAGGGGTAGGCAGGGGCACTGCGATAACAAAGGGAGGTTAACTCGAACTTTTGAAATTTTCTAAAGTTATTTTGTTAAATAAAACATGAATTTGTTTTGATAATAATCAATTTCACTAAATATTTCATACTTTTTGGTGAGAGCAACTGATATCTTATGATATTCGCGTTCAATTTTGATAAAAATCGACTGGTAACTGACGAATACAATACCGTAAGCTCCTGGTGATGCTGTAACGTAGACCCTCAATATCTATATTATGAGGTACAGTTATGCGTTTTTCCTTCCTTACATAATATAATGCTCGGATGATGCTTCTGTATCTGAAAGTCTTGGCAACTCCTCTAAGTTACTTTAGACTTTGTATCTCATTGTAATTCGTTACAACTTACAACATTGTTTGTTTACTTTTAAAATCAAGTTGCTCACTGCTTGTACTAATAAGATTAATTCTGTTTAATATTGAGTGTCAAATAGAAAAAAAATACCTACGAGAAATAAATTTCTAGTTCTTAATTATAATTGAAAGTTTGTAGTATAGCGTGACATATATTTGTCAGCATTGATAAATTAATGGATTGACTAATGAACTATTCAACGATTTCAAATAGAATTTCTGTTAGGCATTTCGAGGAATTGGCAGCAAAGAATTTCAAAAATCTTTTATGGTAATTTATTATGCAAGTTGGTTCAATTTGTACATACCGAAAGATTAGAGTAATTATCTGTTCGGCATAACATATCTGGCGTACATTATCATTATCGCGTAATACTTATACTTAAAAATGTACCTATCGTTTTGCTAACAAATAATATAAAGACACAACACTTCCCTTATTGTGTTTAAAGCAAATCAGATGATCAAGGGCAAAACACGTCATTATCATAAAAATGCAACTTACACCTTTGTTATTTACTTTGTATCAACTGCAACTGTAAAATAACTACTACTACTTAGAGAACTTAGTAAAACTGACAGATCAAGGCATATAATGTCTAGGATATGCTGACGATATTGTCATAGTCGCCACGGGCAAATTTGAAGGCACTGTGTGACATAATACAAAAGATCCGGATAATCGAGCAATGGAGTACATCTGTGGGGCTGAGCATAAATTCAGCAAAAACCGGAACTTTACTATTCGCTCGAAAGAGGAAACTTCTAAATATGAGATCAATTACCCTCAATGGTCAGGTCATTGAACAGAAGTCTGAAATATCTAGGAATCACCCAGATAGCTAACTTCTTTGGAATAAGCATGTCGAAAAACGGTTAGTAATGCAACAAAAGCTGTGATGGTGTGCAGAAATCTGGCAGGCAAAACTTGGGGTTGTAAACCCAAAATATCCACCGCAGTACTTTTTTTTGTGATGCCTATCATAATCTATAGGGCAATAGTCTGGCACTCTAAGGCAGAACAAAGTACAACAAGGAGAAAGCTTGATAGGGAGCAAATACTAGCAAGCATATGTATTACTAAAGTTTTCTTACCTTTATTTGTTTTAAATTTTTATTGTTAGTTGTTGGTTTTAGTTATATAGGGGTGAGCGACATTTGAGAATCACCCGTTATGCTCGTAACTTCTAAACCAAAATGAATTGAATGCCTTTACAGTGGCAACACTATATCGGTTTTTTTTCTTTTGAGTGTATTTTACTCGGTCTTAAGCACCTGTAAATAAGTTCCAATTAAACTTCCTGCGATGAATGACAGGCAGCATATTTATTATAACATGAAAATAATATAGGAAGCCACCATAATTAATATTTTTTACTATACTATCATGCCAAGTTAGCCATATACAATTCACCCAAACATAATATTCTTAAATGTATGCACAAACAGTATTAACACTATTAATTTAACTATGCACCCGCATTAAAATTTGTCAGTTAATATGTGATAATAAATAAATTGTAATGGTTATTTTGCATGTTAGAAATAGGTACCTACAAAGTATCATTACTTACGATACGGGATAACAAATTTAATTTATTGCATATTCTCCAATATTAACGCTTACCAGATGTTATTTCAGTGCTTGTTCACTTTTTTTTTTTAACAAGACATCAGGTTATTATTTATTTGTCAAAAATTATTTGCAAAGCCAAAATCGCCAGATACAATATTATTTATCGAAATAAAAGTTGAATTCACAAGATTTTTATGTTATTCGTATATGTATCAGAGGCGTTACCGTAAGATTTTAAATATTTAACGTAAATTGTTTTTTTTTAAGGTGCTAAATTGACAGCACGGTTTTCTGTAGGTTAGCAATTTATCGAATATTTAGGCTCTAAAGTGACATTTTTCGAAAATAATTTTTTTTAGTTGGGCATGACAGTTATATAATAATTACATGGAACTTAACCAAAAATCATACTCCAACTTATTAAAATCAAAATGTAAGAACAAATAGTTGTTCCTAAAATTCTCAACTAAGACCGAGTTAACTCTTACTTTAATTTAAATTATGTTATCATCAATATAATATACTGAAATAAATAAATTTTAATTTACAAATATAATCTAAGAAAAAATATAAATCAGTAATAAAAAGAAAGAATCGCAATTATAGTGAATGTTCTATAAACTTACCTAATCTCAGTTTTTTAAATAACTATGTTTATTACTAAATAGTAGAGGCCACGATATTCCTTCAAAAGAAAACAATTTGTGCTGACAGATTGAGAAGGAAGTTAATATACTTTGTAAATATATTCTTAAGTGGTTTAATTATGGATTAACTTATTTAGAAAACTATTTCTTGAAAATCTTTATTAACTAACTATCAATCTGACGGAAACTCAACAACAATCATGTCATTGTGCGTAGTGGACTTACCCGAGTTTTCGCCATTACCAAAGATGTTTCGACGTTCGATAAAGTTTTAAATCTTAGGTAAACTACTGCTGCAAACGCTTTTTCCCTGGAATCGCAGAAAACATGCACCTGAATATCTTTTGATTGACCTAATTCATAACCGTAACATCGAGGTATTTCAAGTTTTGGTACTAAATCTTTCAGGCATTTTATCCAAATAATCCATTTTTCATATAAATTTGTAGGTATTTCATCATCCCATCCAATCTCAGAGCGCCAAATTTCTTGTAATATTATTTTCCCTGTTATTAAAATGTTACACAAAAAACCAAGTGGGTCGTAAATTGACATTACTACTCTTAAAACTTCTCTTTTCGGAGGAATCTTGTTTTCATTTATTATTTTCGGGTTAATTTTTTTCAATTTGATTGGAAATATAAATTTATCTTCTTTTGGAAGCCACTGTATTCCAAGCACTCTTTCAACGGGTATATTTGTATGTTCTTCAGGATTTTTTACTTTTGAGGATCGAATATTACCTGGAATTTCCCTTAATACATTTTCTGAATTACAAACAAAATTACAAATTTGAAATTCACCCTTCTTATGTACTGAAATAACATCATGTATGCATTTCATTGCGTCTTCTTCAGTTAGTTTACTATCGAGATAGTCATCAACATAATGTTTTCTCGTTATTGCGTCAAAAGCCTCAGGATATTCATTTTTACACATTTCAGCATTTTTATTCTTTACGAATTGAGCCAATGAAGGCGAACACGTTGCTCCGAAAATCATAGCACTCATTTCATAAATATCGGGCTCCCCAGTTCTTCTTAAACCTCTAAATAGAAATATCTGTGCTGGTCTATCGTTTTCTCTAATAGGTACCTGGTGAAACATTTCTTTTATATCTCCAATGAAGGCTATCGGATATCTTCGGAACTTTAAAATGACGCTAACGAGTGGTGTTAGTAGGTCAGGACCTTGAAGTAATTCACTATTTAAACTTTTTCCGTTACTTTTAGCAGCAGCGTCGAAAACTAATTTCAGTTTATCAGGCTTATTTGGGTTTATCACTTCAAAATGTGGTAAATACCAAATTTTTGTATTTTCAGCTACTGTTTCTTCTTTATTCAATTTTCGTGCATAACCTTTTCTTAAGTAATCTTCAATTTTCTCACAATATTTTTCGGCAAAATTTGTGTCTCTATCCATTTTTCTCTCCATACAGTATAATCGATTGAGAGCATTTTTTTTGCTTTCAGGAAATTGTACATTATCATCCTTCCACAATAAACCAATTCAAATCTGTCGTCTACTCTTCTAATAGTTTCTGTCATGATTTTTTCACTTCTCAATATGTCTTTAGTTTTGTTACATTTGTCTGTTGCTTTCATTCATGTAACTGTTGGTCTGACACAGAGTCATGAATATCACAAATATGATACAAAAATTCAGTATTTGTTTCAGATACTATCTTTAATTTTCCATGTATTACCTATCCTAACGAGGTTTTTGAAAGAACGGGGCCATTTCTGGTTATTTCTATTACCTTTTTCGGTATTTCTAGCTGGGAATAATCTTGACCAATTAAGATCATCGGCCTTTCTTCATAAAATGAATTCAGCATATTTATTTCGAAAATATTTGGATACTCTTTCTTGAGATTTTCTACATTCACTGTTTGTTTTGGTAGTTTCATATTACTCAGTGTCCTAATTTGATTTAAGTTAAACACTTTGGCATTTTCATAAGAAGCAGATATTTTCAGGCTAACTTTTCGAGAGTTTTTGTCCTCATATGTAATGTCATTAGTCCACTAATAGCAAACCGGTTCATGACCATGTAAATATATACTTAGTAGGTAATTGTCAAAAATATTTCGTATTTTATAATTTTTCAAATAACTGTTGAACAAGTTACAATAATTTCATTTAAAAATTTTAAAGCAGTTATTATGGTAGTTAATAACTTTGCTAACTTTTAAAAATATTATATGCTTAAATGTTATAATCAGTGTAATGACAATTCAGATGAAGCTTTGGAAATGTATCACAATCGATATGCTTTACATTCATATTTAAATAAAATTTATCGAAATTCCAGAACGGAGGCTGGCAGACAGAAGAATTTTTTAAGGTTAAAATCCAATCTAATTAACTATGGAACTTTTTTCAGACCTAGACCCACCCAATATCATAAAGAAAATCGGGAAACGAGCGAAATTAATGTTTTGACTTCTGTCCATAATAACCCAAACAATTCCATTTCCAAAATTTCGTTATTTGGTCTGATGAGGCCCATTTGACCATTGTCGGTATCTGAAATCGACATAATAGCAGGTATTGGAGTGAAAATAACCAGCACGTAATATTCCCACAAGAACGACGAGGCCGGTTTAGTCTTAATTGGGCACAAAAATTGCTTGCTGCTGCTGAACATCCCAATTTATACATACAAGACGGAGCTCCTGCACATAATGCCCAAATTGTAAGAGTTTATCTTAATGCGAATTTTCCTAGACATTGGATTGAAACAGATGGACCCATAATGTGGCCACCGAAATCGCCTCACTTATCAGTGATGGATTTTTTTTTGTGGTGTTATTTACAAAATAAAATATATAACATCAAGTACCCCACACTGCACGATTTGCGAAATGTAATTGTATCGGCATTCAGAGTGCCCCGAAAACCGTTTCCTTCTATATTTACTAACAACCGAGAGAACCCGCAAAACCATCGAATTTGGGACACCCTGTACATAATATACAAACTTGATTCTCCTGATTCGAACGATGTCTGGTGTTAAAAGTCTCGGCGAAGGTATTGTCAAGATTTGGCCTATTATATGTCTAGCTATTTTAATAATCACAGCATTCAATAATTGAAAGCTAATTACTTATATAGGGTGTTTCAGAAAGACATGGCCACATTGCTAGAGGTAATAGAACTGCTTAACATAAGTGTAGCTTGTTATATTAATTTTCGCCGAAGGAGCTTTCCTTTTCGAGCCATAGGCAGTTAAAACAAATATTATTTTTACTATTTTTTCTAACTGACTATTAATTATTAGAAATAACGGTCTCAATTTTTTCATATGAATGTTTTTGGAGTCGCAGAATCAATTAAAAATACTCGCGTTCGTTTAAAACATAGAAGGCGCTAGGCACACAATGTCTAACCTAAATTTTCATTCATAATTTTTTGATGTATTTCTAATAATTCATAGTCAGTTAGAAAAAATAGTAAAAATAAAAATTTTTAAACTCCCTTAGGCCAAAAATTATATAACAAGCTACGCTTATTTTAAGCAGTTCTATCACCTCTAGCAATTTGGCTATGTCTTTCTGAAACACCCTGTCTTTCATAACATGTTCGTGAATCAACATGATTATTAATAATAGAGAAGAAATAGATATGATACTTATTTTTAGGAGAAATAATTCTGTTATGGAATCAAATTTATGTGCCGCCACTGTCTCTAATACGTCCAGTGCGCCTCAATGTCGCATAGTACATATTATTATATACAGGAGATATTGAAGCTCTGATGCCATGCTATTATGTATACCACTATAGCAGACCTTTTCTTGAAGAAGCACTTACACACTATCTCTGCTTGGCTTAATGGAGTCTTTATCGAAAATTGGCCGTGGACCCGACTGCCTAAAACTGCTTGTTGTTTGTGTTGTATTTGGTCTCTTTGTCCACGGTCGTCGTTTTATTTCATATTTTCTACATTAAGCTACGGATTCTTTGAATTCCATGTCGACGAAGTCTATAGTTATTTTCGTATGTCTAGATAAGTTTTAGAAATATGTGCCACTACAATTATTGTATCTTTTCCATGATAACGAATATAGCATTAATGCTATATATTATAGGCGCTGGAGGTAGCTGTAACGATTTTAAGCAAGTACATGAGGAGCTTTTAATAAATACTGAGATAAGTCGTAATTCTTCTACTTGCGTTGTATAGGGTAAAAAGCATACGGAAATGGTTTGAATTGAAGGTGAAAAATTTGACCTAAAACATTAATAGTAAGTCAGTGGCATACAGAGATGTATTATAGTCCCACCAGGCAGATGAGATTTCGATAGATTAATAAACCTGGATGATTTTGCATAAAGTTTTGAACTTTTGTCGTCATCCAGGGTGAGTCGGGTGTAATCTATGCATGTAATCTATGCATGAAAATAATAAGAAAAAATTCAAATGTTGTTATCCAATATTAATTTGTTTTCAAGATACAGCGTTAAATAAAATAATAATATTGTTAAACCAAAATATCAAACAATAACATTGTTTCAAATAAATCATTGGTTTAGTAAATTTTCAAAAATAACGCCATTGACTTCCAAACATTTCTTGCTTCGTTTAAAAAGGCCGCTCGTGGAACTACTAATTGATTTGTGCCTTTCTTTAATATTGAGTGTAGCAGTTCGAATGCGTTTAATTAATGCATCCCTAGTATCTACTTTTACTTTGTAAACCTTAGTTTTTAAGCAACGCTATACATTGTAGTCCAACGGCGTGAGGTCTGGCGATCTAGGAGGCCAACTAATAGAACAACCCCAACCAATCCAACGCCCTGGAAACCTCTCGTCCAAATGTTGCTTGACCCGACGATCGAAATGGGCAGGTGCTCCTTCGTGTTGAAAATACATTTCAATTCTGATTTTTAAAGGAATCTTTTCCAGTAGGCCTTGCAATTCATTTTCTAAAAAATACTGATTGGAAGCTTGGATCCCAAATCTTCTGTATCATTTAAACAGGGTTCCGTGATAGAACTTTTGACTTGTTCGCTTTATAGCTGACCGACTGTCGCTTTAGGAAAGCTTTTAATTTTTGGTATTTCGAAATGTCGATATCTTCTTTTGTATTAAGATTTTAATTGTTGATCTTCGCTCACAGTGTTCCTGTTTAAGCAACCGCGTACATAGATCAATGGCTAACACTTCTACCTCAAATACGGGAGTATGCGAACCCAGACATTGTGGAATTTTTGTCTTGGGTCTGCTTCCGTAAACTCCTGCACCTTGTACCTAAGTTTGTTTTTGAACCATCAGTATAAACCCGCAATAATCCTCATTTTGTAGGAGCCATTGATCTCTATTGGGGTAGAGCGTTTTATAAGGCAGATTCTCGTTTATTGCTGGTGACATTATTTTGGAGTTTATTCCCAAAATGCTATGACTTTCAATATCAGTCAGCAGTCTGTTGTCCCTCATATGTGCCTCGGGCATACCTACACATATGTAGTCGTATGATACAATATATATAGAGATCACATGGATTCCTTCTTCAAAATTATATGTATATATACAATTAGGTTAGGTAGTGCCGCAGTTTTCTCCCTCTAGCCGTTACCCGTTCCAGACTCCCTGCAGAACCGTTGCGTTGCAAGAACAAACGTTAACCTCAAAAAGCCTAGGACCTCTTGCTACAGCTCCGAGTGTCGAATATACTTACTCAATTTTCTATTATAAATAAGGTTCTCTGTTATTAATTGGTTGTATGGTAACAAATAATATAAACTTCAGATCGAAATCTACAGTGAAGTCCAAAATTCACGAATAAATTACTCTATGAGTAATTCTTAAAGACGACCAAACAAGATTCAGAGCTACTAGCTTCATCATCAGTGGTTAAACATTTACACAAAAGGGATTTGCATATAGTGTAAATTATCGTAATTACATAATAGCCTAAGCATAGAAAGAGAAATGTATTGAAGTCTGAAACAGAACGTATATTACTTATAACTATTAAATAAAATAAAAGAAAAAGACAGTAATGTTGTATACTTACATAAAGTTTTTATTTCATTTAAAAGTTAAGTAATATAACAATTTTTTCCACGAAATGGGGAGTTCACATCAACTATATCAACCTCAATAATTTATAAAAACTATACGTTCTGTTGTTTCAGACCTTAATGCAAATCGCTTTTCTGTAAATGTTTAACTACTGATGATGAAGCTAGTAGCTTCGAAACATGTTTGGTAGTCTTTCAGAATTTTTAGAACTCAAAGAGTAATTTATTAAACTTTTTCGTGGAGTTTCGACTTTTATTTCTCATATAAATTTTAATTTTTAAATGGTTGCTACAAATTAATAAATATAATAATTTTAAATATACTTATTTAGTTTAGTTTTATAAGGCCGTAGTTGTTAACTATCGATATGCGAACATAGGGGTTCATTAATTGCAATGTTCTTGTCGGCATATCATGTTTTCCCACATTGTTATACTGATAGCTAATTTCCCTTGCTGACGTGGGATTTGTCGATACAGTATACGAGTACATGCAGGTTTTTCTTATACCTATAGGTAAAATTAATTATGCTTATAATTATTGTATATAACTTCAACAAAATATGGATATAAGCTAAAATCTAAAGTTAAGTTCCTATCTCAAATAATTCCGAAATTAATTTAGAATCCTCATTTGTCAATTGTTTAGAACTAATTATTCTGGTACACTTGATACAGAAGGATAGATAGGAAAACCACGACAAGGGATCGTTCGCGCTAAGCCCAAGGTTGCCGCCCACCGTTGTCCCAAAATAAATTCGTTAGTTACCAAGTGCGACATCGTTTTACCGTACGCGCAACATTGACTCACACAATGCCCTCTAATGGAGACACTGTTCAATGAAAACTCTTAAAATTAGTTGTTGGGATAGCTTAGAAGCTTAAACGTTTGCGCTATAAAAGTCTCAACATTAGAGTAATCACCCGATCGGACTGTTTTTCAGCTAAAGGTAAGCGTAACGGGTCGCACACTAGATAATAGTGGTTGCCTAAATAGGCAGAATGTCTGCTTTCTTATATTGCCTACACTCCGCATGGAGACCGCTATTTCACTACCGAAGTTCAGTACCACCCTGCAGTATATAATTTCCGATTCAATTCAATTTAAATTTCCCGCACAGGGAAAGTATTGTGAACGCGATAAAAAAAATTGATATAAAGACGGATATAAGTATAGTTCCTTGAGATAATCAAGACCATTTCCAGATCGAAGCCTGTCTGTCTGTGTGTATGCCTGTATGTATTCTTCCACGATAGCGCCTAAACGCTTTAACCAATGGAGCTAAATTTTGGTGTATAAATTTGAGGGAGTCCATTAGTTTTTGGTTAAAATCGCACATATTTATAATAATAATAATAGTCTTTATTGACAACCATAAATTAACATACATTGTTTACCTACAAAAAAAAACATCTGGAAGTCAAAAGGCGAGGTTTGGATTCAATTTCATAAGCTATCTTATGAAAAGGATCCACTCTCGAGTGATAATTCACTCTGTACACCTAACCTAAACTCAACGAGATTCTATATTCTATAAAATAGTTATAAACTAAGCTTAAATATACATATTTACGTACAGACAAAAATAAGAGAAAAAAACAACAACAAAATAAATAACAACAAATAAATAATAATAATTAATTATGCATGCACAAAAAAGTTGGAAGAAAATTATAGGGAATTAGCAACAACAATATTACATAATCTCAAAGCTATTAACACAACTCATATTCTTTTTAATAAATTTAACACTACACTGAGTAAACAGGGTGTCCCAGTTTTTTCCTAACAAACTTCAGAATTAGCTTCTATACAAAAATCACAAGAAGCCATTATAAACATGGATTGGTAAATGGACTCTCAGGAAGTTACAAGGTGTCAAAGTTTAAGAAGTTTTCTATGTGTATTTAAAAAAAAAAAATTAAATTACAAATATAAATTTAGTAACATTATTACATTTCACAAATTCCATACCAAGAGGAAATTCATGATGGCCAAGGTGAATATTTTCAGGGGTTGCATGCATGTTTTCCCCACAGAAATTTTTGTGTAACGCTGGCGCTGCTGACGTTTACCGATCAAATATTGTTTGATCAGTTCCAAAACTGTTTCGCAAAAAATTTACAGTTTTCGTCGAGAGTTATCCATAGGAAAGTATTACAATATTTGACAGATAATTACTTTGTGCATCTAATTTTCACCTCATATAGCGGGTGTTCCATTTGAAATAAACAAGTTATTTAGAATTAAAATTTACGTTCATATAACTTGTATTATTGGACACCCTGTATTTAGTATTGGGGGCTTTTTATATTTGGCGTAACAAGTGATGAGTGGGTATATTTATCAGCCCAGACTGGCTTAAAAAGAACAAACGTATAGGTGTGAATTTTTTCATTCAAATTATGTCTATATTTTTATAAAAATTAAAATATTTAAAAAACTGTCAGGTTTAGGTGAGATGTACTTTAATGAAAGTTAGGTTTATTTGGAACGGGGAATCTAAAAATATATTCATATACAGGGCATTCCATTAAAAAAAAAACACTATTGTTCATTTCTTATGTTTGGGACACTCTGTATAAATCATTTTTATCGAACCCATGAATAAAACTTTTAGGAAATTAAATAGTTCCGTGCCGTATAGCGTGAATAACCCTGTATATATTTTAAAGCATATGTATGTTTCAAGCATATAATAATAAGAATATATTCTTGCGTTTATTAATAACATTGCTTCAGTACTCTTTAAAAATGAATCTGCGGTTTTTCTTTGTTTGTAAAACCACATAAAAACCCAATTAGGTAGAATAATTTTATAATTTTATTTAATTTCCATGTTTTAAAATATTAAAGTATCAATCATCTTGTAATAGAATTCCTGATTATGCATCCGCATATCATACCATATTTAATAAGTAAGTGTCAACTGCTAGACACATTTAAAAAATAAACATAAAATATTAATAATAAAAAATTATTAGAATACACACAAAACCCAACGATAATTTTATTATTAATTGAAGACAAGTTTATCTCATGTTTAAATTAAACTTAAAGTTAATTTGCATCTTTAATGTTTAGAAGTTAAATTAATTTGACGGCAATAATGTAAATGAGAAATTGCACCAAGCGAAACGACGACGTTAAAAAAAATGTGTGGTATAGGTATAGTGTTTTATAATTCTGAAGCGCCCTGAGGCGACCAAAAATCAACTTATAAATATAAACGAGATTTTGCATGGATTATTTTAAACTACATGATGTAGGTATGTCCAGACGGTGTTTAATGTAATTAATCTAAAAATTAAAACGAGCAAAAAAAAATTGGAAAAATTGAATGACGGATTGTTCGCGTTGATGAGACTTGCAATAACAAGGCAAACACAATGTATAATGATCCGATGTATTTACAGCATGTTTTGGCATGCCTTTTAATATGGTTTTGTTCATCACAGGTATGCGTCGAGTGATGAGTACTGTCCCAAACAAATGCCATTTTACAGGATGTCCCAGTGCAGATTTAAGTGCCCTCGCTTGATGTTTGTTTTCAAAAATGTAGTTGGAATTCAGAATTTTTTTATCGAACAAAAGTTGTCTGCCATATATTTTGATAAATTAATTTCTGATAGCGCTGTCTTTGTCGTCGAAAAGCTGCAAAATTAGCAAAAGTTCGGGTAAGCGATCTGCGAATCCGCTGCCAGGATGGATCGCACCACAACACACATGGAAAATTTATTTTTTTCTCACGGGATCTAGACACTTTTCAACTGTGATTTAATGCGGTTTCACTATTTAATCAATTAATTTAATTATATCTACACAGTTCATTTAAGTGTGTGACGCAGAGGGAGATATCAACTATTCTTCTTGAGCTATTCACAAACATTTGATCACATCCATCCATCTGACGGCTTTCATGGCACTGTCACTTTAGGTTATTAAGGTTACTATCACTTTTTCACTAAAATTACTTTAAATACACAATGACAACTTCTAAATTTACTACAACTATATCGAATAACCTTTTTATAACACTACAATATACAACATGTTGATAGAAATTGATCTTAAACATGAAAATAATGCCGAAAACTTTTAGACTACGAATGTAAACAAAGAAAATAATAAACTATTTGACACAAGCAATTTCTCTGACGCGTTAGAAAAAAACATCTTACCAAAACCACATTATGACGTGAACTAGAGGTGTCAACTATATTGGAATTTGTCGATTTTTTTTTAAAACCATTTTCATGACTATATTCTTAGAAAAACATATGGGACAAGCAATTCGTATATTTTTAGTCATAATCGTAGGCAAGAATAAGGTATACATTCGTAAATTCTATTGAAAAAGTATTAATCTTTAAAAATATGACTCACTTCACACATACTACGTTCCTTTTATAAATATACTATTCCAAATGCCATATAAACTGTGACAGCTACCGCACACAAAAAAATACGACATCAATAAATAATTGTTTGCATTGGAAGCACCTAGCTAACAAACCTTATATGAAAATTTCCAGTCAAAACTGATGCTTACTTATCTAAAAAATAATGCAAATACACTGAACTTCACCACCAAAGAAGTAGAGGTTTTCCATAGTGTCAAATTATAACATAAATCGATCTGTCATAATAATTAACATGTCTATAGTAAAACAACGTAAATACAATAATTTCCAAAAATGTGCAAAAATATTACTGTAAAAGACAGAATGGAAATTGAAAAAGAATATATACCGGAAGATAAGTGTACAGTCATATAAAATAGGGTTATCACCGTACACTTTGATGAAGTTATTTGTTGACATGCCGCAACGACTTAACTAACCATTATTTGTAGGAAAAACTTATTTTTTTTTGCAACCCTCAATGACTTTTTTCATAGATAAAACTACCACAAAACGACTGGGAAATCCCAAAGGGATTTCTTGTTTAAATTAATAAAACGTGCTAGCTTTTCTTATTCAATCTAATCTTCAACGAAAACAGTGATAGAGTTTGTGAAAATCAAAACAATTTTGGAAAAGAAGAAAGATGTGTGTGCTTTTCTTATGGAAATCTACTCGCCTAATCAACTAACTTGCGAAGTCCAACATAGATAATTATATCTAAAAAAATCCTGTATATCCTACTGCGTACTAACCAGTTTATCTACTCTGCACACATGCCTTTTACAACAAGGTCGTTAAGTCAAGCCATTTAATTTAAAGTTCTAGATCTTTCTTCAAACTTTTTGAAAATTAAATCAGGATATTCAAGAAGAAATCGCTAAATAACAGCGAAATTGCTGATTTATTATGACTAAATGTGGGCGTATACTTTTGACTGTATGCTTCTTAATTTCTTAACAATTCACTTCTCTACTATTTGTCTCGATAAAGCACAGTTCGGATAATGTTTATCAAGCCATTGTTTGGTTTCCAATGTATTTTTTTTTCATCAAAAAACAAAATGCTCTATCAAAACTCGAAATTCACTTTTTTCCATTTTTTTTTTCAATAACAAAAGTTGCTCCACACAAAATGCTATAACTCACGAGTCAATAGTCAGATTGTTGTCAAATTTATACACGTATCGTTTGAAGGTTAGTACTAAATAAAAATCATATAAAAAAATTTAGTAACTCCATCTATGTGTGGTCTTACGGAGTTATTGAATTACCTAATATTATAGACTACATCACCAACTAATAATATCTACCTATATTTTGATCATACTGGGAGTATTTTCCTGTTATCATTTCTCGTCTCGTCGACTGTCTACCTTAAATGATACTACTTATTTCATTATCTCTACGCTGTCCTTTTCTTCCGTTTTCTTTAACAACAATTAGCCTAGTCACGGGCCTAAAGTAGACCCTATTAATTCACCTCACTATGTAGTAGGTATATCGACATTTGGGGCTCCTACCTATAATTAAACGATTAAAAAAGCATACCTGTTCTATAAGCATACCACACGTAAGCATGTTGTAGACATATTTAGATTAGAGTCTGTTTTATTAGTATTTTATGTAGTGTCCAATTAATGGAAGGAATTTTTTACTTTTGTTGTCAAAATATTGTTGATAAAATTGGAATGTTAGAATTTATTTATTATTAGATGTTTAGTTTTTAGAAAAAATATGATGTCGTTAATCGACTGTTCTTCTTTATTTATTCACCTGACTAAAGTATACAATGCATAATGCTGTGTTTATTTAAAACTCTATCCAATCTGTTAGATAGCAAAGACATTAAAGCTATAAAAATGCAGATATTTTGCAATATGTTTAATCAAATAGGGTAATTAATTGGAATACAATTAAATTTAATTTATAAATTTGATGGTAAACAAAACAACATTTATACGGATCACTAGTGTATTAGTTAAGCGGTAACAAGACTTTAAAACATGAGAGGTCGTCTGTCAAACACTCTACCCACACCAGACGGTCCTTTAGTCGATCCAAGACAGATCAGCTGCCCGTTCACTGCACCTAGGGTGTTCTTGAAGTACGTGTCCATACTTGATGGGGTGATTCTTTGAGTGATTCTAAGACGAAAAGCTTTGATAAACATAGGTCTGGTATCGCTTCGTTTTTAAGATACTTTTAGGGCTAATTGTGCCCAAACCAGCTTAAAAATATCAAATCCAGTGACGTCCCGAAATGTAGCTTAATCAATATATTTGAAAAAAAGCGACTTTTAAAATTTTTTGTATTTTTGTTCGCATTAAGCAAATAAAAATCAACTTTTTAAGTTTAAGTGCAATTTTATTGTATTGTTGATTTTTATTGTAGTGAAACCATCATTTAGTAATGTCTCCCTCAATATGTACTTGAATGGGGTAGAATAGTCCACCAATGAGAGGCAGAGATATTTCAGATTTTTATTAACGAGTTGCGTTTTTGTTTGTGTTCATAAAAGAATGCGCAGATGACATGGAGAAGGAGACAACTTCAGTTTTGCATGTGCGCGAATCTGTGCTTATTAAGGGCGTTGTGGTATGGGCTATAGCAAGGGAGGTATTGTGAACAGTCAAAAATTCGATGTGGAGATTGGGATGGACATAAACGTTTTGAGGTGTTTATGTGCCTATCAGGTTGTGTGTTGCGCTAGTCAAAAACGTGTTAAACTATTTACTTAATTTTTTGGGTCTATAGTCAAAGAGGTGTCACAAAATAATAAAATGTTTATGTTAGCCATCGCTATTTTTTTAAAGGTTTGAAAAAATAAGGAAATAGGTATACGTTAATTATGTATTAAAAGCGGTATTAGGTATACTATATCCTAAGGAGGTGATTTATTTTGCATTCAAATTTTTTTTTGATCTTTTCGTTTTTGAGATGTTTTATTTTTCATTTGTTCAGAGAATAGGTTGAGTTGGGAAGAGCCGTGTGCAAATCCCATTAGTTAAACAATTTATTTATTTTTTTGTCTTCATGAGATTTCATAAGATCTCTTTTATGTTTCGATGTATTTTTTTAAATATGTTAAATTGTAAAAACCAATATTGACTTACTTTGATTTTTTTTTTAGTGATAAATAATGTTAAGTCCTTCCATTGAAAATCACAGGATTTTGGGAAAAAACTCTGATGTAATCCCTCCAGTAATAAACTATGATCTACCTAATAAAACTATGTTCCCCAGCTGAGATCAATGGATCCTGCATGAGGGGAGTTGCAAAGTCCGGACTATTGCTGGTTTACTGATGGTGCAGGTGATGTGTGCACGTGCGGGAGTTTACAGAAGCAGAGCCAAGACAAAAATTTCTCAATGTCTCCGTTCTCACGCTACTGTATTCCAAGCAGAAGCTTTGGCCATTGATCTGTGTGCTCAGGAGCTCGAGCAGGAGCACTGTGCGCGAAAGTCAATAAATATTTTCTCTGATAGCCAAGCGGCTATAAAGACCCTAAGCTCATCAAGATCCACATCAAGAACAGTGTGGAATTGTCAAAACAGACTCTCTAATATCGGGAGAAACAATAACCTGGCCTGGTTTAAAGGTGAATGAAATGGCCGACTCTCTGGCAATAGAAGGGGCTGAAAGAGAATTCATCGAACTAGAACCCGCTACTGGCATAGCGTTTAGCACTGCCAAATGCATACTTAATACCTGGATGACGACAATAGTTCAGAACTTTTGGAAAAATCATCCAGATTCGGTACATTCGAAGGAGTTCATTAACCCATCGAAATTAAGGGCCAGGGAGTTGTTGGATATGAGTAGAACTGATCTGCACGGCATCGTTTTGGATCATCATCTCTCGAAGTAGGGTCTCTTCGAGTGCCGATTGTGTCTGGAGGGTGATGAGACGGCGAAAATTGTACTGTGTTCTTGACCAGCTGTAGCTAGAACTAAATTCGCAATATTTGGTGAAGTACCCCAGCTACCAGCGAGTCTAAGAGAAAGCTCACCCAGCAAAATAATCGAATTCATTAAGAAGATTGAGCTGCTGGGTTAAATATGAATAGGTATGAGCCACAATAGACCCTCGGTGGTCGCAGTGGAGGGTCCGGTGCAGACCCACTCCTAAAATTGATAAGGTAGGCAGTTGCGTGCCGTATAGAGGGAAACTGGGCGCCGCTCCTCCCCTGATCTCGGTTCTAGTACAAATGCAAGATTGACCGTATAATCTACCTATTTTACGACAATATTATGGTCTATTATAACACAGAGGTCAACAGGTGTGCCATGATTGGTTTTTTTAAATTGCCATTGAACACAGAGGCCCAGCACCCAATGTGTTAACTTGTGTACTTAAAAACAATTCTGCCAGATTTAGTTCATTTATATATTTAATAGTATTAAAATTGAAATAAGTATAAATTAGGAGATTTTTTAGATATAATAATGGTTTAATATTTGCTATGTTATTGTGGAAGTTGACTCAAATGATATACCAATATGTCAAATACTGTAAAACGTTTTAGCTCTAATTCACTCTAATCTTCAACGAAAACAGGATAAAGTTCGGCACGGATTTCTGACAATCAAAACAAGTGTAAAATCTGCCATGTGTTTTAACAAACGTTTAAATAATCAGCGCAGGGAAACGCAGATGCTTCATTAAACATAAATTTTATTTCCCAAAGTTTATATTATTTTTGCTAAAATAATTTGGTTCTTGAAAAACTTCCTTCATTCATTCATTCAATTCAATTCATTGAAAATCTGGCAACAATCCAGAAAAGATGAGAAATTCGGTGATGCCACACTTTATTTGAAGATTTTCACCATAAACATATTCCAGCACATTTTCCTCAATAAATCTACATATTACACATTATTAGATACTAGATTTCCCAACAAATTTAATTTACTCAACACAATAATATAACAAATATTAAAACATTATTTTATCTACAAAGCTAGTAATTTATACTTATTTTTATTTTACTACTATTCACATGAACTAAATCTGGCAGAAACGTTTTTAAATGACACACAAGTTGACACATTCGAATATTGATTTTTTACCGTTCTCACCAGACGGGCTACAATTTCAATAATAATAAAAAAGTTCAATGACCCCGTTCGAGTAATGATATGTGCAGACCGGCTACAATTCCAATAATAATAAAAAAATTTCAATGAATTGGGTCATAGAGATGCAAGAAGTGTATCGATATATTCTTTCTTTCATTATAAAATAAATATAAAAAATAAATAAAAGGATGTGTTTGGCGACATCTAGTTTTCGTTGGTAGTACGCCGAGTGAACAACAGTTCCTATATCGGCTGCCTGTGAGGTATCTGACCCCATAAAGCAACTACCAACACATAGACGCGCCGATACTCCCTTAAGCGGGATCGCCTATATTTGAAATGGGCTTGTTTAACAAAACAAGACTTAAAATCCGAGAGTTTGTCTGTCAACCACTATACTTTCACCAGACGGCCGTTTCGTCGATCCACGACATCAGTGGTGATAGGTCAGTAGTTGACAGCCAAACTCTCGTAAATAATGTGGTATATACCCCACACGGTACAGAGATGTAAAAGGATGTGTTTGGCGACATCTAGTTTTCGTTGGTAGTACGCCGAGTGAACAACAGTTCCTATATCGGCTGCCTGGGAGGTCTCTGACCCCATAAAGCAACTACCAACACATAGACGCGCCGATACTCCCTTCAGCGGGATCTCCTATATTTGAAATGGGCTTGTGTAGCAAAACAAGACTTAATAGCAAGTAGTATATTTGTCACTCATAACAAATGGTTTGGTGGTATGCAATTGACAGACCAATATGAGATTAACCGCAACCCATATTTTCATTCTAGCAATTAACACATTTTTAATTCTACTTTATTTTTTAAAAATGTTGAAAATATGTTGAGTATTATATACTTTCCAGCAGAATTAAAAATGTGTTAATTGCTAGAATGAAAATATGGGTTGCGGTTAATCTCATATTGGTCTGTCAATTGCATACCACCAAACCATTTGTTATGAGTGACAAATATACTACTTAATATAAATAATATCTTCTACTTTGTTAGTGAGTGCCTCAGAAAAAAAAAAGAAAGAAAGAAAAACATACAATATCATTTTAGACGATGATGATTGCTGAAAGCATAGGTATATCGTGTATACCTACATAATATTAAGCTGGTCTCATCAGAATAATGCTGTCAATGTTTTCCAAGAATTATAATACATACTATATGGACTATAGTGCTTGGTCAAGTTTTATAATACTGGTTTAATTATTATCGTTCACTATATTATGTATATAAATAGATTTATACGCTATATTAAAATTTTATCAGCGTGCCAATGGTATAAGACATCAATTACCGCGCGTATATACTTTACATCAACGTGCATTAGTAATTGTGGCTTTAAATATAACGAATTATGCAAATAATGTGCCTAAGAAAAGCGGCATCGGCTTATAATGTACAACAACGGGCGTATGCTTATTGTAGTTTTTTCTGACTGATTTTAACCCATTAATTCCCAAGCTTGGGAAATCCAATTCGGAGGTGATTTTCCTCATTGGGATTTACGGTAAACAAATACTACTACTACATCTTTTCAAGTTCAAATTGGCACTAATCAGAATCACAGTGACATTAATAGTCAAACCCAAATTGACAACATTAATTTCAAATTGACATGAATCAAAACCATAATGGCACTAATCACTTTCAAATTGACGATAAACAAAATCAAATTTTAACTTAGTGTTAAATACATCAATTGGTTATTTCTTGTCAATGTCAAAGTGTGTGTTAATTAATTAAAAATTGATACCTATAATACATTGCAAGATGCCTTATATAAAAAAGTATGTTGCTTCAAATTTGCAGGGGCAGATTTGTGCATTATATAATGCCAATGGTGACTGGCGTAATCTTGCAAACAGAGGCGTAGTGATGCCGTTACGGGCCTGTGTTCCAAGGAATATCCGGGCCCACCCCCTCACCGCCGCACCCAAAGTACCAATATTTATACGTTTATTAAGAAATTAAACAAACTTAACCAAAGCTCAATTTAAAATATAAAAACTAAAATATATACATGCTATTTCTTAAACCGTGCAAAGATAGATAGTTAAATTAGACAAAAGTTGCAGTTTTTGATGCCTATTTAATATCTCTTTACCATGTAGGCAAATTCTTTTTAGTTTCTGAAATACAGGGTGATTTGTGAAAAACGCCGAATTTTATTTCCTTAAATATTTTGAAAACTAAGTTTAAAATCAAAAGTTTAATTCTTCTAATATGTCTACCAGACGGCACTTTCAAAATTAACGTCCGCCATTTTGACTTACAGCTGTCACCATCAGCTAATTCGGACCTGCATTTTTAATTTTGTTTTTTAAAATGGTTTGTCACTACCTTTAAAATAAGGTATACCACAAGTATGATCTCGAGATTTCGATTCCATAGTAGTCATCATCAATGATTTTTCCGTGATACAGACCTGCTTTATTTTTTTCTGAGCGAAAATAAAGTATTTTAAAGGGCATTATGTAGTAACACATTTCGTATTTTAGCTAAGCAAAAAATAATGCAGGTGTGTATTAAGGAAAAATCATTGATGAAGATAATAGTCATCATCAATGATTTTTCCGAAACGAAACGTCAGAAACCGTACTTGAGTTAGACTTTATTTTAAGATAGTGACAAATAAAAATGCAGGTCTGTATTAGGAAAAACAAAGTTGATGGTGGCAGCTGCAAATCGAAACGTTAAGACATGTTGATTTTGAAAGTGCCATGTTATAAACATATTAGAAGTTAGAACCATTAAACTTTTGATTTAAAACTTTCTCTCGAAAATCAACAGTTTTCGAAATAGTTAAGAAAATAGGATTTGGAATTTAATTTTTTAAGAAAATTTGTCATTTAAAATTCGTTAATGGTTTCAATAATTTAATTATCGATATTTATTGTGTATCATTAAATAAATTGTTTTCGTTGTATGTTACAAGTGCCAATTTGATTTTGTTTATTGTCAATTTGAAAGTGATTAGTGCCATTATGGTTTTGATTATTGTCAATTTGTTTTTGATTAATGCCAATTTGAAATTCATGTTGTCAATTTGATTTTGACTAATGTCATTTTGATTCCGATTAGCGCCAATTTGAACTTGAAAAGGTATAGTGTGAAATATTTCAAAACAGTTTGTGTGAAGATGCACCTTATCACTTAGCACATATGTATATTGTGTTGTTTTCACACTGTCGACATCTTCTAGCTTTGTTTTACTCTTCTGCTATCGCTTGTCCGAAATTATCAAATCCAATATCCATAGGTAATGCGTTCTTGGATAGTCGTCCATAACTCGTTCTTGAAGAATTTACTGCACTTTTTATCCAGATGATCGTCATCGGACAAATGAATGCTTTGTTTTATATAATCGAATCTGTTTCTACTCATACAGTTTCTATCATTATTCCTTTACCTTCATCTTTTGGCCAATACAGTTTTGTAGCTGGTAACGTATGGTATCCCGAAAAAATGAGTATGCGGAAAAATCGCTTTAGATTTGTTTTGTCAATCTCAAATGAATGCCGATTATTGTCGTGAGCATTTTTCTTTTATAAGATATTATTTTTTTCCAAACTTCGTCACTGGAGTACAACGAAAAAACTTCAAAACGGCTTTTACGGCCCACTACGTTTTCAATTTGTTCCAAGTTATTATTTTCTACATTATTTGGCCCTGTTGTATATATTGCGGTCTTTTTTCTCCACTTCGGTAGTGTTTTCTTCGACTCAACTTTTATCACTCTTCGAAACTTCAAGAATGCCTGACGAGCTTCCTCAATGCGACACTTTATTTCCCGGTCCGGTGTCCAGTCCCCGAAAAGGCAAATGCCCAAGTACTTGTCTAACCCTATGGGCTCTGCGTTGAATGTTATGGTGGCACTCTCAAACATATTTGGGGTTCTCGAGATAATCATAAACTTTGTTTTTTTGGTATATTCCTGCTGATTTTCCTCCACGTATGGCATTCTGTATATGGCTTTTGCATAAAATTGTTGGTATTCCTCAACTACTGATGTTGATTTTGTTTACGGATGAAGCGAGTTTTTCAAGAAATGCAATAAGGCATTTTCATAATAACTATTTATGGTGTGATGTAAATCCGCATGCAATATTTGAGGATCATTTGTATTGTGGGTGACTGCTTAATTGGACCCGTATTTTTACCAGGAAGACTTACAGGACAGGTGTATCGCGACTTTCTGGAAAACGTATCATTGGAAATAAGATATCCAATGTGGTTTATACCTCACTGTATGGTCCCCGGATTTAAAGCAACTGGATTTTTTCATGTGGTGCCACCGGAAGTCCTTAGTTAACACGACTTCTGTGGAGTGCTAAGTTAATACAAAGCAAACAAATATCGTCACCTACACAAATCTTTTAGTTGAAAAATCAATTAAAAACATACATGTTTCCAGTGCCAGTCCCAGGGGGGCGCCCCCCCCCCCCCCCTCAGCGATAATTTTAGGGAGTAAACAAAGCAACAAAATGTTTACTTCATTCACCTTCACAATAACTAACTACAGAAAGAAATTATTTCAATACCCGGAATTTTACGATATTAAGGACAAGCCGGCAATCTGTTAGTGTATTATTTACATTATTTACAGATACCTACATCACTTTCAACTATATGACAAATACTTTTATGTTTTGCGCCCCCCCCCTCAAGAAAATCCTGGGACCGCACCTGCATGTTACGAGGATTTAGATCCTCATCATCAGTGTCAATCTAAAATGTATATAAACAAAAAGGTGTTATAAAATGTCAAGTTTTGTAACATAAATGTATATATTTTGTGTGTGTTGAAAAAAGTTTTAAATTTGTATCTCGTAAATGAAGCAACATATGAAAAAAATACAAGAGATATAAAAATTGTAGTTTTAGTTGCTTTATCTCAAGACAATATCGAAATTAATTTATAATTATTGTGCAGTTGTCCTGATTATGACTAAAAATATCGTCGAAACGTTGACGTAGAATTGCGAAAAAGTTAAAATGTTCGAAAGTGTTGGTTTTTGTTACTTACTTTGTTTTTATTGTACTAGTTTTGATTCGTAGTTTTAAGGAAAAATTGGCAGGTAACTTATACAGCTTACCAGCTGCATATAAAAGAGGTATAGGTACATATAACGCCATTAATACAAATTAATAGGTACCTAGCTAATATACTATAAAGCCACTACGTAGGTGCAGGTGCTTTGCTCATATAATAAACTAAAACATTCAAAATTAACTCTCTATATATTTTAATTAAATATAAAAGAAAAATTATACTTGAAAACCTTTCCATATTTGTACGTTTTTACGATCAGTTTGACTGTTAAATGTTATATGTTTATTTAATTTGCAATTAAAACATTAATTACTTGCGCATAATATTATATGGGATCACCATCATGGTTATCAGATACGAAAAGCAGTTTTTGTATTACAGGCTATTATGTTACCTACACATCGAAAATGATCAAATTTGCATAATGCATCAACTACGGATAATTAGACGATGACAAATTGTATAGTGCTGGAATTGAAGACTATAATTGAAAAGTGTATTGTGTAGACATAAAAGCAATTTATTAATTTTCTTTTTGACAAGAATCAAAGATTAATTTTGTTTAATATTTAACCGCCTTCCACAACCTTCCGCAATTACTGAAAAGTTTGTGGCATCTTAATTGTTTTTAAGTCATCAAAACGCTGTTTCGTAAACCTAATATTTAAGAAGATATTCAATTACGTAGGCAATTATCGTCTTTGATTAACATTAATAAAAACTTACCCATACAAACCAGTAACAGAACGTTTAGTGACCATATTTCTAGACAAAGGCTAAAAAAGAAACAGGATGCGTGCGAAATACACTACATAAGCCTGGGGATAGATAGACCTTTGCACTAAAGCAAAAAATACAATTTTCTGGAGAAATATTGAGTGTTTGTCTTCACATTTTACTACGAGCTAAAACAAAATTTGAGATAACGACCGATATAACTATTTTGAAGATCCCTGAGACGATTAAGACCATTTCCCGATGGAAGTCTGTCTGTATATGTGTGTGTGTGTGATGGTGTGTATGTGTGTGTGTGTCTGTATATATTCTTCCACGATAGCGCCCAAAGACTTTAACCAATTGAGCTAAATTTTGGTATAAAAGTTCGGGGCTGTCCTCGGATAAACCCATTAATTTTTGGTTGAAATCGCTTAAGCCCTGTGATAGGAGTGGATACAACCGCTATTTTCAAATAGGGGTCGAGTGATACATCATTAAAGAATGTTTTATCTGCTTTACAACGATAGTCACTTTTGATATTTGACCCTAAAATTCTCGAGAAAATTGCGTTTCAAATTTTACCAGTTAGGTAGTTGGAACGTATATACAATTAAAATACAATATTTTTCCGAGAGATGGTACTGTGGAGTCATTGATAGAGCCTTCGATTCGTATGCGGAAGGTTATGGATTGGAATCCCAGTTCTGGCAATACTTTTTTTTTTTTTTTGAATAAACTAGTTAGTTTGTTACGTTAGCTTATTGGAAATAATGAAAATAATACGCAGGTCATATATTTTTGATTATATTATAACTTGTGGAGAAAGTTTTGGGGCGAACAACCGATTTTTTAAATAGACCTCGATTTCATGAGATATTGATTAATAGTTTTTTATAGTAACATCTTATGTCAAATTAAAACTTAGTTAGTTGTTTAAAGACCCACACGGAGCATCAGTGCTTCTAACATCGTATTTTTATTGTGAAAACCTATATTAACAAAATACCTTGCATTTCAGATGACTTTTTTAAGGCCATCTGTTATCGTGATCGGGAAGTTTATGAAGAAATCTTAACAGGTCAGTCAGTATTTACAACCATTTTAACCGATCAGAATAAATATTCATGTGGCAAGAGAAGAAAGAAGATTCTTATTTAGTTAAAAAAATTAAATTAAAAAAAAAAGTAAGTTGATTCAAGAATTAAAACCAATCGGTCATGAGGGACGTCGTAGGTTGCTTTATAAAGAAGAAAAGAGCATAAAAATTTAAACAATATATTTATTAAATATTATTTAGTTTTGGTTAAATATATTTATTTTAATTAATCTGAAATATCATGAGGATCATATTTTTCAATCATGAAGATAATTAAAAGCACGGTCGTATTCAGGGGTGTCTAAGGGGTCAGATAAATTCACACAGGAAAGCACTGGAAATCTATATGGATTGTTATATGTATGTATCTGTATGTGTTATAATATACTAATGCTCTTCAAACTGACAGTGGCTCCTTTCCCTTCTTGAGTTGAAAATTATATTTATCAAAGAATTTCAATTTCACGTTACCGCTCTCCACATTTCTACGGAGTTCCATAATTAAATTGCACAAGCCTTAAAAATCTGGGTGTTCGTGAAGATATACGGCCAAGCCTGAAGCAGTTAGGAATTAAATATTTAAACTAAACTTATTTTATTAAAAATAGATAGGGAAAACAATCAAATAATAAGGTTTAATAACATAAATAATATTGTGGCAAAACGGACCAAATAACTCGCTTTACCTATACATGGGATTTTGTTAAATTATCAGGGATTCAGTCTAATTTTATTCAACAAGACAGGCATAGGTCGATACTGATGATATCGTTTCGCTTTTATTATGAGCTCGTCTTAGTACCATAGTCATGCCCATGTACAAAATCGACCAGCCCTTATGAGCAGAGTGCGATATCTACCGGCAGATATATGTAACCATACTATCTACACACCCCACCGCACATAGGAACGCCGAGAAAGCCAATTTATAGGTAATGCCAACAGTAAAGATATAAATATAAAATAATAATGTATAAATAAGTAAAACGTTAACAGGATATAATTTTAGTTATAATTAATAAGTCACATAACCTTCCCCATTTTGTTTAGTTCTTAAAAGTATTTTTTACCGGAAATATCAAATGTATGCAATATTTTTTAAGAAGTCTATACGCTGTCGATACGTCAATGGCCACCAAACACCATAGGGTACTTGTGAAATTTCGGGACATCGGGAGGTAAAATTTTCAAGCAAACTGCAGCGAAAATTTGCACGGCTTGTCACTGAGACTTAAATATAAGCCTAGGCATTACGCTACAACAAAACATTTCCAATCAAATGATCCAGAACGACATACACTCCGACTGGTATTGAGCCCATATCAGATAAAATCAATGTTGTGTTTTAAAGCTTGTTAAACGTTATCATTTAGTAATTATTTAGATAATTTACTATGACCGCAGCTCAGGAGTTACAAAGAAGCCAAAAAACTAGCAAGAGACGAGGCCACAACCCCTGAATTATTTTGTGGCTGGCAACCATCTACAAAGGTATGTTTAAAGGCTAACACTCTAGCTTGTCGCACTTAAAATATTTCTTGAAAACTTCAATCACAAAAGGCTGGAAGCCTATTTGGAAACCGACAAATGCAGATTCTACAGAACAAAGAGTTCTTAGGGCATGAATACTATTTTAAGCGAAATAATAATTAAAAATTCTTATAATAACCCAAGCAAGCACCAACGAACCAGTACAATGGCTCGGTTGTCAAATGTAAAATTATATGAATATTGAAGAATTATAAGGAATTTTTTGACAATGTTTAAAATTAGATTTTTTAAATGCAGTATTAGCATCCTTATTGCCCTCAAAGCAATTATTTTAATCCTAACATAATTAGTTATTTACTATCAAATCACCACTACAAGTACAGTCTAGTGATAGCAATAATATACAGTGTATCTCAACTAAACTGAATAATTGATATTAACCTGTTACGCCACTGTAAAACTACGTTTAAATTTTTAAAGAATTATTGGCAACTATCTTTGATAGCAACGGAAATGGCAAAGAGACAAAATTGCAGAAAATTAAAATCATGTTGTAGGCATAAGGGAATCTAATTAAGCTAGAATAAATTTTTCTGCGTCGTTAAACCGAGCTTAAAAACAGAACGTGACATAGTGCTTACTATAACAAATATGTAGTTTTGATATTAAAAATAATAAATCCTGCAAAGCCGTATAGAAAGAGAGCACATACAGATGGATATTTGGATTTGTATTCAAACCACCATAACATTGCTAAACAGAGAATAGTTAAATGTCTAGTAAATAGAGCAGAAGCAATATGCAGCAATAGAGAACTTTTACTTCGAGAGAAAGAGTATATTTAAGCCACATTCATTAATATAACTATCCTGAAGATTTTGTTAATCGAACGTTCCACGAGATAGACCATCTTAGACATATTAAAAACAACTCAAATAGCAACTCTAAAAATCCCTTACATTGCAGGTCTTTCGTATAAAATAAAATCATTCGAATGACTTTCCAAACAGAAAGTACTCTACCTTAATTTTTTACTAAACCTTCTGAATGAAAACAAAATGTTATTGTAACAGATTTTTTTTATTGATTTCTTCTTAACAATATAACTTTTTTTTTGTATTATTATGAGACATAAAGTAGGTAGTGTTAAATTGTTTTTTTTTTTGGTGCCAAATATTATACATGTGTAAATAGATTAAAATTATAATTAGTAAAGTAAGGAGTAGACTTTATAGTAGAAGTGTTGGTTAGGGTTAAAGTTAAATATCAGTTATACTGCCTTTTTAACCCTTTTTGTAGTTCTGCCATTTAATACGTGATTTATTGATTTATTTTTCTAATAATTTATTTTAAGTTGAAATTGTATATTTATTTATTTATTTATATGGAATGAGCTACAAATAAATATATTATTATTAGTATACCATATTGGAAAAACACGAACGCCACTGAAATTTAGAGTAAAAGTACCCCATGATTACATTAGGCGACGGGAATTTGACAAATCTAACATAACCGAACACGTGCATCAAATAGGTTAATGTTGAAAGTCTAGAATACGAACTCCACAAAAAGAAAATTAAATGAAACTTAGAATAAGAAATGGTGAACAAAAAAGCATCCTAGAATTTTCTTTAGATGTTGACAGAATTTGATTCAACATTTTATAATAATTAAAACACCAAATATTAAAAAAAATCATAATAATAATAAAGCAATGAACAATAAAATAGCAAACAATAGTTGACTTCCACAACATTAATAAATATCAAAAATAACATATAAAAATAAATAATTACAATAAAAACAAGAAATCACGAATACACTACAATGAGGAAATCAATTCGATGAGCCTGTAAAAGGCGTTACTCGTTAAAAATTTCCTCAATGTTCTTTTAGAAATATTCTCCGATTGGCAACTTCTCATGGCTGACGGAAGCAAATTAAAATAAAAATAACCGGACGAGTAGACTAACTGTCCCCACAGGTGGGCGCCCAATCCCTAACCCTATAAACAGAAACCAACAGTTTATATAGATAGATGCACGGAACCGTAAGTATATGGTTTTGTCTAAAGGTCTATCGACAAGTGCCTCTGTATGGAATATTAAAAATATTCCTAATCGCCCGTTATTGCAGGACCTATAAAAACTCGGTCTATGTCCGGGCATCTACCCCAAAGCGTAATGTTGTAAGAAATTGCCCACTAAAGACTGTCTCTTTAAAGAATGCAGGACAAACAGGCTTCTACAGATCTTGCGGCACATGCTATCCAGATGGTTCTTCCAACTGAGTTCAGAATCTATAAGTACACCCCCAATAATTTGGCTGATTCCGACCATGGTATAGTATGTCAAAATTAAAGAGACTTTTATATCTGTGGAAACGTAAATCAACAGTCTTGCTACAGTTGACAATGAGATTATTCTTCTTACACCAAGACTGAAACTCTCTGAGAGTCGCGTTGATTCTATTATCTAGAGTGTTTGGATCCCTGTCATACAGTAAAATAGTTGTGTCAGTATCCTTCTAAAAATTCACATAATCTGCATTTTTCACAAAAGGAACGATAAACTGTCAAAATGATAGTTGGCTATGAAAAATTTTGAGGTTATTTTCTTAGTTAACTGTCAATCAATTTTGTAAAAGGAATGTGCGTGACAGACATGAGAGTGAAAATTGCTGATATTTCGCGAAGAAGGATAATGCCTATTACATTAGGCGCTATCCTTCTTTGCGAAATATCAGCAATTTTCACTCACCTTTCGTTATGCTCATTCCTTTTACAAATTTCAAGCTGATCCGAGTTTTTAGATGGATAACGCATATTATTTATCACAAACGTCAAATTGGTTAGTTGACAAATAATATTAATACGCGAAAACCATCAACCCTAAGAATTATTGGCAATAACTAAATACAGATTGTTTTTTAGCCTCTGACGACGGGAGGAGATTGGTTCCCGAAACGTTATGACTCGATAAAGATAAGTTTTTTAATTTACGTATTTATTTGTATTATAAGTTTTATCCAACTTTTTGTAATATAAAAGCCACTGACGAATTTAAATTTCTTCATTCAAATAGTGACTTTTATAATTATTCCGAAAAAAATACTTTTTATGATAAATAATTTGAAATTTAAATGATACACCCTATATAAACATATCATCATCATCATGATCAAAATGAAATCAACCACAAAACAGGATGCACGTTTTAACGTGTTCATTATCGAAATAATAATAACAATAACCATCAGGAAAGAACTGGACGAAAAAAGAGAGGGCCCCTGTGCCCCCTTTCCACCTTCCCAATTACTTTCGGCACAATCGCACAATTTAGACAATACGATTTTAATTTGCAGGTGATAAATCTTAATGTGTATGTATGTACGCCTTCTTTATTAGGAACACTCCGTATAGAGTATATATACTCTATAGCGATAAATTACCCTCTGTTAACGACTTTGTCGGTATGTCCAAACATTCAGTGCCGTAACATTATGATGTTGAAAATCGGAATTCTGTAGAACTAGAATTATTATAAATGATGTATGCCTCTATTTCTAACTAAAAATGGTTTTTTATTTGCTTTTCAAACTTCAAAAATTTTATAGGTGAAACCAATCCGTCACATCATGACAGTACTGTCACTCACCAAATATTTGTTTAATGAATCGGAAGGATAATTCGACTATGTTTTATGTAGAAATGTTCGTGTTTAACTTAGAATGTAATCACAAATGTTTAAAAAATTGAAAAAGCGACATCTAGTGTAAACGCAGGCGAAAGAAACTTTACAAACGAAGGCCAGATCAGAGGTTGAAAATGTCATTAAGGTAATGCTATTGTAAACTCTAAATCCGCCATTAGGATGCTTTATTTTGTTATGGCAGTAGCAAAACTGTTTTGGGAATTTCATACATGATCCTCAAGTAGTTTATGACCAAAATTTTCTGCAGTTTTATTCAGACAGGACAATCTAAGGAAAAGAAAATGAATTAAATTAAATTATCTTATAAGCAATTTATAAGTTAATTTTTTCTACTGAATAGAAAACAAGTGTAAGGACCGGTATTATTAACTAAAAGTTTACTTGTGGAATGACGTCAAATTTTATAGTTAACTTCAAAATGTGAGGAAGGGGTATCAGTTGGTTTTCGACAGTTCTTCTGTCAATAATTTAACATATTAATAACATCAATTTAATTGTTTGGTTGTTTCTTCATTGGAAAAGTTTAATGCTCGTCTATCCCTATATTTGTATTAATAGACAAGACAAAAACCCTGGCACACCGCAAAGACCAGTACAGAAACAAAACCGAGAGAGAAATTCTAGGTTATCTTTTTGTCTTCTTCTTTTTCGTCATTTTATATTTAAAAATGACACATCATAAAACAGATATTTTAAGGCTAACTGTTAAAAATAAAATTAACTTCAAACATGTTTATGATACCGGGCAATGCTCTGGAAATATATCAAGGATCTTGGAGTTTTAATAGATGGTGGTTTAACTTTTAATTTTCATTTGAATTAAATCTTATAGAGTGTTATTAAGATACTGGGATTTGTTTTCAGACGTCAGACATTTTAGTGATTTTAGCTGCTTGACAAGTCTGTATTATTAAATAGTAAGGCGTAAACTTGAGAACGCCTCCTTAAGCTTGAAGGCATTAACAAAAAACCACCGCGGGTTTAAGATCATCGACGTTTAAATAGGGTTTATATGCAGTCACTTGTGGAACGCTGACTGTGTGCATATCAGATATTTCTATTTAAGCTTGGTGGACTTGACTGTCCTGGAACAGGTTACTTTTCACGTCCCTCAATAATTCGATTTCAATCTATATGTAGAATTTCATATGTTCGCAAAAATTATGAGTCCAGAGCGCCATTAACACGGAGGTGCAATGATTGCAATACCTATGCAATTCAATCAATCAAGTGTTTCTCTTGCATTTTTGTGTGTGTATCGTTATTGTAAAAATTGAAAGTACCTAAATAGATGGATAGGCGACGGAAAGCGCCGGAAACTTATGATTTAACCAACTAACCCTAATATTGTGTAAGCTGTTTAATTCTTCGTATAACAAAAGTGATTTGAAATTATTTAATTTTCTGTTAATAATAACTTGATCTTAATAAAAGCATTCTAAGCATCATCTACTCCAAATTTAGGAATTTACGGCTTTTATCTTGGTTTTGCGTATAGATTCTAGTTTGATATTTTTTAATGGAAGAAAAACAATTTTGAAGGCTTCAAAAATTCTTATTCCGAATCTGAATCCTTATTTAATATTCTGTATAAGTTCTTTTTACATACTCATTCTGTAAAGTTGCTTAAAACGCTTATAAGCTACAATTTTTGTGCAAAAGTCATAAACAAGGAAGTAATAAAATAAACCAATTATAAAATAATTTTTCAATAATTTCACCTTACAAGTTCATAAAATCCATGATATCTTGAAAGCTTTGCTCAAATAAATCACTTATTTTGAGCCTCAGAGCAATTTAAGGCTGAAGAGCACATCACATTATGATGAGTAAAATTGTAAGTTCAAACATGCTTAAAACATTTTACACTCCATCTTAGAATTAGCAATTCAAACGGTTTTCCAATAAATGGTAGTTATATAATTTATGGCAATTAAATAATTACGTAGACCACAGTACAGTATTTCATTGTATTTTTTAATTAATTAAATTTTGGGAGTATGTACTCCATTTAAAAAAATAGACATAATTTGACAAACTTTACAATTTTTTTCTTAATTTTAATAAAGTATATTTAAGACTTTTTGAGTAACTTTTTTTTTTAAATTTTTCAATAAGATTGTGATTCAATAATATCAATATAATATATTATGCAGAATTAAATTAAATACTTTTGACATCTTAGTATGTTAATTGTTTTTTGACAATTGATAACACGATGTTGGTGGCGACATCTAGTGTGAGCAGGCATTTGCTCGATGAAACAAAGTTCAATAACGAAGCCCGGACAAGAAGTAACAACTTCATTACATCTTATTGGCGCAACACTTGATATGCCGAAATTCCCTGGCGGGAGGCTTTATTGCAGAATTGCTTATTACATAATGTAACAAGACTTAAAGTTATGTTGGAAATTTGATTCACACTACCATGCTTTCACCAGACGGGCTGTTTCGTTGATCCACAATTCATCAGTGGTGCTCGGCAGGCACTGTGACTCAAATTTCCAACATTTACGAAGAGCTTATACTAACACGAGAATTGAAAGACAACAAGATGTTTTTGGCGACATCTAGTGTGAGCAGGAAATATGCCCAGTGAAACAAAGTTCACTAGCGAAGGCCGCCGGACAATAAGTTACAACTTATTACATCCTATTGATTGATTGATTTTTGGCAATTTTTCTTTGACGTGGAAAAGAGATGTTGTAAAAATGGTATAGCCCCAACCACAATGAATATAAAGAACGTAATTTGACATTAATTTATGGTTTACTTTAATTAATAGGTATGTTGTGGTAATTTAGTTCTGTGATTGCGCCCTGTAGCACTGCGGCACTGGTTCAAATATCCCGCGTGTGCGAATAATTCGGCGGACGTAAGCTTATGGTTATTTTATGTTTTAATTAAATTGAAAAAGATAATAGATGTGCGCGTATTTCTTGGGAATCTGACTTTTTTGCCCATCTGGCTCGGACACAAGGAATGAAATTGTCATTTTCATTCTCGAAATAGTTTTGTATTTAGTATGTTGGTGTTTTTTTCTCTCGTTTTTCCGCTCTTACAAGTCAACAATTCTTTTTCCTGTTTTGATGCCGGGGCAGTTATGCTCCAGTTGAACTTTAAAATGAAACGTTTAATTCTTATTATTTTTAACCTTCGGGCGTTCTTCAAATACTTTTTTTTCAACATAAGTAGATATATAGCCATATAAATAAATATAATGTATTGCGTTTAATTGGGCACACCGGTTACACAGAAATTAATTAATTTAATTAAGTGAAATAAAAAAAACCCAAGTCAATAAGTATATAAGGTTTATATAAATGTATACATTTTTTAATTACTTTAATTTGTTTACGTAATTGCACAGAAAAAATATTAATTTATTTATAGAAGCTACCTAATATTACTTAATAATTAAATAAATTAGGAATAGACATTTCATATTATAGAGATGTAATTATTTTTTATTTTAAAAAATCTGAAATCAAATTAATTTAGATGAGCACACAAAAAAAGTATTTATGTTAATTACAGCAATTTTCTTACATACCAGAATTGAAATATGTAAATAGGTATATATTTTATTTAGCATTTCTAATTAAAATAATAATAGGTACCTATACTAAAGCAGCTATGTAATGGAAATTTTAGGAATTGAATTAGGTCTAATAACGAAAGTATTGTTGTTAAAAAATTGCGAATATTTAAGGCGTATACGCTTAAATTTAATATATAAACGAGGGGGCTCTGATATGATATAAAAATATTTTTGAAAGAAAAAATCTAAATGCATTCAATTTTCAAATGATAAAAGTCCTACTGTTTAGAAAATATTTTAGTAAACTTTCTTTCCTATTAAGTAAATTCTATTAACATGCGTTAAAATTTTTGGAATCTCAATGAACGTTTTTATTTTTGTTGTTTTCAAGATAGATTTATTATTAATAATTAATGTGAAATCTAAAAAATGTACTTTGTTGTTGCTTTCTATTTCGGTGAAAAATTTCAATTTTGAATAGTATGAATTAAGCATATGCATTGAATCTATTTCTGTATTATAGTGATAAAGTCATCTACATATCTATAAATAAGGGTTTGAATGGTAAAAAATTAAATAATAGTTGATTCCAAGTTGTCAAGCATAGGTATACCAATTATTGCACAACTACACTCGAAAGAGATGAAGCCATTGCCACACTCTCAATCTGTAGATCTTCATATTGGAAACATGTGGATATTAGGGTCTGTTAATGGGAGATCTGTAGTTTATTATTTAGAGACGGTCTACTACGTTTCAACGTCGAAGTTCGAAAGGTTTCTTTGCATCTAATGACACTACATGTGGTACTTATAGTAACCATCTGAATAGCTTGCCTGTACCTCAAAAACGATTTATTAAAATAATTTATAACAGAAATTTCTTGTATCCTTGGATACACTCCTCTTATATTCGGAAAATAAATTTTTTGATTTAAGGCAGTTATATGCATTCAGAATATCAGTATTTCAATTTCGAAAACAGCATAGTTTAGAGACAGACACGACACACGATATAAAAATAGAGCAGAAATTAAAACGGTCAAAACTTTCAAAACCAAGACACAAAGATCGTTTCAATTCCTAGCACCGAGGATATATTATGCTTGTATTCCTTTGGCAATAAGGCGTATTACCGGAATTAGATTGTTTAAAAAGCATGTAAAAGAATGGATTCAGCTTACTCCCAGACAAACTGTACGCACAACTTTATTAATAATAATCTCTTTATTGTATAAACAGGTATTGCTACCCAATAACAAGACAAATTCTTACATAAAGAAAAACAATTTCCTAGCATTAGCATACAATAATCCCAAACTTAGAACTAACTGAAAAATACAAAAATAAAAATACACGCATCAGAATGAAAGAAAAGTGGGATCATTACAAAAACAATTAATAATAACAATAAATAATTAACACATGAACATAATTTATCAAAACAAATATAAATCAGTCGCCCGCAAACATGCCTCCAAACTTTTCTTAAAAGAATCGATGGATACATTAAAAAATCAACGTTTTCATTAATAACTAATTGGTTACTGTATTTACAAGCCCGAGATAGCGGTGCTCTAGATTCATAATTAGAACGAATCTGTGGCACCCAAAACTAGCGCTTCTAGAGTAAGCCCTAGGGACACGAAACCATAGCTGCTGAAGCAACCGAGAACAATCCAACATATTGTTGATCAATTTAAAAAGAAAGATCTGCGATTGCGAAGATGCCTGCGGCTAATGCTGCAAACGATCATACTCGTAGAAAATATATCATTTTTATTTAAGCTGTTTATTCGATCTAGTTTATATGGCAGAATTTATAACATTAATTTAAAACGATTCGTCAAAATTTATAATCCATTAAATGCTTTTTTCTGTTAAAATTTACAAATTGTTACGCCACTGGCGACCGGAAAATGTCTGCGGCCATATTGAAACACTATCGCAGCCGCATGACAATATGACAAATTCTCCTTTCTGCCCTTTTTATATTCCAAGGTTACAATGATAAATTCTTAGTTCCAGGCCTTAGTACATTTCTTTCTATTCATTCATTCATATTCATTTTCTATTTCATATATTTTTCTTTAAATTCTACCACTGCACTGATGATGGAGACACGTGCTCCGAAACATGTGTGGTGCTGATTGAAAGTTATTTCGTGGAGGTACGACTTTTATTTCCTACAGTTGTTAATTTAACTGTTTTATATAACGTAAAATGTAAAAAATAAAGGAATGGACTGAAAAAGGAATCATTCACCATGTATTCGTGCCATTATGCAGAGATAAACATCTCCTTTTCCTATAAGTATATCTATACACATCTATCTTATTGTAATTTAGTAAAACAGTAGTAGGTACTTTTGTAGATTTAATTCCAGAGAAGTCGAAGACAACAAAAATTAAATTTTCTTTCAAATCATTAAAAGTTAATTTCATGGTTGGTCCCATTCGTGACAAAGTAATGTTACCGCGTCGCCACAATTAAACCATTAAATAAACGCGATTTTTTACGGTAGTGGTCTCGAAATACTGTGGTATATAATAATAATAATGGTAATGAAAAAAATTCGGAAGTAATTTCCCTAATTTCCTATTGTACTGCTATTATTTAAATAATAAAGTGAAAAAGAAACGAAAACAGGTGCAATTCTATTAACAAGTGTGTTAGATATAGTTAATGGAGCAATTATGTAGAGACAAAGAAATGTTTAACAAATCTAATAAATTAAACGTAATTATTTCTACAGATAGACAATATATAATATGCATGATGTACAATTAAAAAGGGTGTACAGGGAGAAATGGTTGATAGTTAAACGCTTTTACTAATTAACAAAGTGAAAATTTATGTAAACATTAATATCATGAACGATCGTTCGTAAATAACGAATTCTTTGTTTGTCGGTATCTAAGTTTGAGTTTCCATGGCAAGTTTGAAAGTTGTTTTGTACTTTATTTGTTTTCAATTACAGTCTACGCAGTTATTAACCACTATTATAAGAACTTAATTTAAACTTGTCTGTGATACAGCCACATCACATGCGATCATTCCTTGCAAAAGTGAGAGCGAGTAATTTGGCATAATTGGTTATTTGTACAGGGTATGGTCATCCGTTAGAATATTTTTTGCTAGTTTGATTATAATTTTGTAATTTTCGGTAACAGTATTTTCGAATATGTTCTCTTCAAACAAAATTATAATGTGTTATGACCAATGAATAAAGAAGAGAAAGGAAGGAGCATAATGCATTGTTATAGTTGTCCGAGATGGTTCTTGCATATGGCGGCTCTGCTCGAGGAACATATCATAAAACGATTGCTCAATTAAGAAATGTTAACTATCTATTGTTTGTTTATTCATTACAAATACAGTGATCTGAAAAAAGTTTTCAAAACTGCCAAAGAAATGTATAGTAAAGTAATATCTGCCCAGTCATTTTCAGAAAATGTGTTGTCATATATTATACAAGGTGTTTCTAAAATAGGTGGTCAAAATTTGTGAGCGAATCTAATCTAATCATGAAAAAAACCTAAATTGTAAATTTTCGAAAAGGCATTATTTACAAAGATACAGAGTGTTAAAGATGACTGCTTGAGGACGATTTTTTTGAAATATTTTCGAAACGAGTACAGATGAATTAATCAAATGTAGCATATTTATTCCCCTAGTTAAATGTCGTAAACTGACATGGTATTGTATAAAAAAGTATGACCAAAGGCGGGTAAGCGGGGGGGACCCTTACCTTATTTATAACCTATATTTTTTTTCTTGTGATTTTTATTCGATTTGTGTCAAAAATGTGATAAAATAAAGTTTTCTACATTAAAAAGGCATACTTGTTTTTTCTCGAAAAACTTAAAGGTTCGAGTTTGAAAATTTTAGGGAAAAACTGGTCCTTAGTACACAGCAGTTTATTTTGATATTGAAATAGAGTTTGCTAACGAAAAGTTTTCCAAAATTTTATTAATGCTGTGTGAGGTAAATGTACCAGTGCCTGACCCATTAGGGAATGTGCAAAAATTATCACATTTTTATGATATGTGAATATGTTTTTTGACATACATACCTTCGTGACAGTTTTAACGGAACATCATTTTTTTAAAAAACTATGTATACAAAAGGGCGTTAATAAAATAAACATAATTTTTTGAATATCGGCGTATGTACCTATGCCTGACCGTAGTGAATAAAGGTTGCTCCTAAGTATGACATTATCATAACCTTTAGTTGACCCTTGAACAAGGCTGGTGTTTTGTAGTACGTTGCTGCGAATAACTCTAGGAATCTACACGATATAAATCGCAATTTAAATAAAAAATTCATTTGTAAATTTAAAAAAAATATAATTAACTTCAAATTAAAAACCATTTGCAAAAATATTTAAAATCATATGACAAAACTTTGTGACAAATAGTGTTCTAATTCTTTGACAGTTTTATCACCTCTACGAGCAAGCACTTTGTTTCCTTTTGGATTAAGGAAAAATGCAGATTCATCTGCATTGAATATTCTTGTGGGATCCTCAAAACTGTCCGTCTGACCAATCGCTAATAAATGCTCATATACTTCCTGGAACCATCTGTTCAGTTGAATTGTGGTCACAGATGCTCTACTTGTTGTTAAATTCTGTAGTGTTCTCAAGCTTATTTCTGGATGCCGCTTAAGAAACCATTCATACCATTTCCTACCAGGTGTATCGTGTTTACTTAAACTCTTTTTTAACTCTGTAGCTAATTTTTCTACATTTACCAGAAAATTATCTTTGGAAATAGGGAAACCTGCTTTCGTCATATGTCTATAACCCGCTTGACTAGAATTTTCTCTTTGCTTGCCGAAAAAAACGTCTCGGGACCCATTTTTCTTGACTCAGGATTGACACCTTTAGCCTTATACAGTAAAGTAAAGTTTTGCAACTTTAAATGCCTTTGCAACAGTTTTTGTAGGCATTCCGTATCGTACGACTCTAATGGCATCTTCCATTGCACTTTCAGGATATTTTTTAATTTTTTGTTTTGATCCATTTTCTGTCAAAAAACAAAACAAAAATGTTTAAAAAATAAAGGGTCAGGTTTATATACTTATCTTTGAACTTAAATGTGACAGTGTTCAAAAATAGAGTGTCAGGTTTATATTCAGCTTGAACCTAAACGTGACACTATAAAGTCATCTATAGGTTGCGTTTGGATAATAACAAAAACAAAAGAGAATCAGCTTTATTATAAGCTCATTCATGATACAAAGTGTGAAACTCATAAAATATCTGTTGTACCTATAGATGACACCGGTATCACCTATAGGATATACATGTATCAGAATGTATCTATAGATGACCCTCGTCAAAATAAATAAAATTTTGATATCTGCTGGTTTTTTTATAGTTTTTCCGAATTACCAAGTTATACCATGCTTATAAAATTCATCTACATCTAGCACCAAATAATAGTGTGTAATCTAAAAACTGTTTTATAAAACCTACCTGTTATCATGGATGGATATCGCTTTCTTACACAAAGCGCGAAGACTATGACACTCTCACATTGACAGCTTCAAAACAATAGTGAACTCAGTGGTACGATACTACTCGCAATATATTTTGTTTAAGAATAGGTTGCTACATCACACAAAAATCGCAAGAAAACTTACAATAATACCGTAATGCTGGTACAGCGTCAGGTACTGGTACATTTACCTTACTAAGATCCAGTTTTGTCCTAAAATTTTCAAACTCGAAGTTCTCGAAAACCTTTAAGTTTTTCGAGAAAAAACATGTATGCCTTTTTTATGTAGAAAACCTTATTTTATCACATTTTTTACACAAATGAAGTAAAATAAATTTGACTTTCCTTTTTATTTTAATATAGTTTTCTAAATCTAATCAAGTAACTATTAACTGAGAGACGCATTTCAAATACAGACCGTCACTCGTTTACGAGGGAGAACCATTAAGATCCTCCTTATGTGAGCGTGATGTACGGGGGTGATTCTCGAGTAGCTCTACAAGCCAAGCGAGTAATTTGTACAAAACTAAAAGAATATACTCAATAAAATTCAAACTCTTCTCCATATTCTAGATAAATTTTTATCTCAGTGGAGCTTACCTGAATCTTCGAATACTATTATGACATAGCGGAGACTCAATCTAATATTTTTAGAAGGCTAAAAAGAGAGAATAGCTCAATTTTAATTGAGTGTTTATGCGTAAATGTTTACTTGCGCGTATTTAATCTCGCAGTGACAAAAAAGTCTTGTGTAATATCACTGCTCAGTTAATAACAATTAGGAAAAATTCAGGTAATAAAACTATTTTAAATGATAAATTAGATGTCAGACCTAACTATGACTCGCTGACAGGCTTAATTAAAATGCAATTACTATATCGAATCTCTCATCAATATGTGTGTCTCGTGGGTTTATTTGCAAAAGTTATTCAACTAGATTTTTACGATCTACCAAATAAAAACTTCAGTTAGATTTTTACTGTAGGTAATAAAAGTTTAATTAAATTATTACCTCATGCGGAGGCAATAAAATATGCAGCATACACTGACGGTATATTACGCTATACCTATTCAAACTAATTAATTTGTGTAGGTATACATAACCTACGTTAGATGCTACTATATGTCTACATGCATACAATTTTATTTTTATATTTCTTTGTACTCCTGATGGGTATAGGAAACTAATTAAGTGTGGTTAAATATGTATTTTTCTGTTTTAACTGAAAGTTTCCAGTGGATGTTACCCATACAATATGTAGAAACAATATTGATTGATGGAATATATTTATCAACAGGTAGTTGTGAATCTCTCCAGGCGATCTACTTTTAATTATAATTACTCTGTAATCTAGTTTATTTTTGTTTTATTTACAGTCCCAATCAATATAGCTAATAAGTTTTAATCAGGCTACTCAATAAATTAATGTACCCAGTAAGTTAGAAGTGATATCACCAGTGGCGGCTCGCGGGTTGAAAGAGAGGTGTGTTGCAGGGAACAGCTTCTATCATTAGTAAAACACAAGAGTTGTTATTTTATCGGATTCATTTAGCTTTTTAACGATATAATTTTGCCTTCTGTCTCCCGATTTTGCTATGTCAGTTTTTGAGTAAGAATACTAATGTAAAAATTTTGAGTTTAAAGGAAATTTATCCTTAAAATGCTCAAGAATAATACAAAAAAGAAAACCATCCAAATAACTATAATAATAATAAAAAAACTATATAAACAACTTGTTCTTCTAGTATAAATCCGAAGTGTAGGACTTCCACGCACACATTCACTTGATAAAAAGTTGCCGCGAGTCGCATAACCAGGCGTCATGGCAACCGGGATGTATAACGTAAACAGAAGCAGGCCGGCGCGCGACTCGCGATATTTTTCAGCTCGTCCTTCGTTTGCAATACACTCGAATTTGGAGGCGGAAAGTCTCTCGCGCCTGTGGTTTATATGTTTTCGATTAATGCAGTAGTATTTTTTGCCAATGGAAGAAACTGTTGCGCCAGCGGTTCATGTTTATACATTTTCAAATGCTTTTTGTCTCCTTAAAAATAAATAAAGACTAAGTATAAATTAATAATAATAATAATAATAAATTGACTTTATTGTAATAAATTACAAAAGGCGAAGTTGAGACATATAGTCTCCTCACTTAACCTAACCTAATTATACATATAGTAACTTGATACTTATAATACTCAATTATACAATGACGCAATTTAGTAACTTAATACATATCAGATTTTCACAATCAATCAAATTAAATCTAGCCCAACGCTATCCAATATATCACTGAACACTGTTACCACTAACATTGAAGAAATAAACCTAAACAAACATAAACCCAAGCAATATAACAATAATAAACAATGTTCCAATACAAAACCCTTAAATTTATCTATTTCAAACAAACTCCAGAAATCTTTCTTTTAGAAGCTTTCTAAATCTTGGCGGTTGTAACATTTTAAATTCTGATGGTAATTTATTATACATTTGGGACACCGTATACGAGAAGGACCGCTCAAACACTGCCGTCTTGTGCTGCGGAGGAGTTATGGTTAACTTATGTCTTAGGTCCAAATCATGTTGATCATGACGAAACTTAATTTTCTGGTATAGATACCCCGGCAACCTTAAGACAATAATCTTGTTAAACAAAACAAACATTTGAAAAATTCTACGTTCTTTCATCGTGCTCCACCCAATTTCCCGCAATTTATCTGAAACTCCCCGATCGAACTTACGAATTCCAGCTATTAAACGAACACAGCAATTCTGAATTTGCTGTATGCGCTGCTCGTCCGTACTAAGTAAACAGGGCACTACAATAATTAAAATGCGACAAAACTAATGAATCACATAACATTTTCCTCATATAGGTACTAAGTACATCACGCTGGTTAAAAATTAATTTTAAGTTCATAAAAGCCTTTTGTACACAGCTGCTAACATGCCTTGTAAATCGAAGCTCAGTGTCCAACATCAATCCAAGATTTTTTGCACATCTTACAAAGGAGATTTGACTACCATCCATATCTATTTTAAATTGGCTTTCAATAGATGTGCGTAAATGCGGTTTACAGAATAGCATAGCTTTTGATTTCTCAGGATTTATTGTTAGACATTGAGCCTTCGAAACTCTTTTTAAAGCCCTAAGATCATCATTTAGCTGGCGATTTGCAGTTTCCATGTCACTAATGTCAATTGAAAAATATTAGTATATATGTTTATGTTTTATTATTTATTTTTTGTGAAGTGGCACTTCACCTACTGCATATGAATAGGCGCTACTGGATATCACCCTATCGATTGGTTTATTGACAATTTATGATCGAAATTTATCTCAATATCTTTCAACATTGGTTTTGCAACGATAGTATATATATTTTTTGACAACAATATGTATATTATATTATAACGACATGTAGTGTTTGAGCAACAATGTTCACAAATGATGGCCCGACAAGAAGTACCTTCATTATATTATGCTATTGCCAACACTAGACACGCCTGACTTCCCTAGCAGGAAGCTAGCAATTTGTAAATTTTGTTTTTTGTTAATAATAAAAAAAATGCAAATATGTTATTAAAAAAACATTTATTGATTGAAAATTGAATGTAGGTTTCTAATCCTGCCAACAGTATTTTAGTTTAAATCTATTTTTGGATGTTAACAAATTGTATATTGTAGGATACATTTTATTTTTGTAATATTTGTCATTTTTGCATTCCTATGGCTGCCATCAATCTTGATAAGTATATATTCTAGATAACAGATAACACACTAATTCTTAACGTCTTGAAACTATGGTCTCGATATCTAAACCTAGACCAACATAATTAGACTCTCCGTCTAATTTCCCATTTTTTTAATTTTCAAAACTAAGTTTTCTGGAAAAATCAATTTATTATTAAGTTTCAATATGTGCTTGTTTCTGCGATTTACTACATTTTTAGATTCTACGAGAAATTTCCTTAAGTATCTAACCTTCGAATTTTTGATCCAAAGCAATAACTCTAAAGCCTAGACACATGGAATAAAAACTCTGATACATGTCCTTCTCTCACGTTCATATAGCAACACTTCAATTTAGTCGATAACCCTTCGAATTATTGCTTTCGAATGAGGAATGCTCGCCTTAAATTATGGCCGTTTACCAAACCTCAATGGAACTACTATATAAACCAGTTTTTGCATATAATATGGAGCTCAAACTAAAAAAAAGATAAGTCAGGTGTCATCTGCCCATCTGCATTTAGTTTCAACAAATGCGCCAAATTCTGAGTCAATTTTTGGGTCACCCTATAGAATGCGGTGTAGTAGGATTTTGATGGTCATACAATGTGCTGTGCTGACCTCACTGTCACATAAAACATAATTAAATAATTATAACAATAAAATACTTAAACCATACGAATTAATTTAAACTAATTAATGTAATTGCCGGTGTGAATAAAAAATCCACAAAATGTCTATACTTAAATAAAACAACTATAATTGAGCTAATCAGTTCCAATATTTAACATTGGCATTGAAAATGTATGGCGGTTTTATTTAATGCTAAAATTACGTTTTAACTAAGTATGGATAGTTCATTTATTTCGAAATAAATAAAAAGAAGCACTAATAGTTTGCGTAATTTTCTTTATATGACTTTGGTACTGTAACCATTTTGAAATTAGCGGGTATTATGTACATTCAGTAAGTATACTAATTTTATAGCTCAAACCAAATGAATCCCAATATGCTATTCAAATTGTTACGGTTCGATTCAAGTTTTACGAGCGGTTTTAAATAAAGAAGAACAAACAAAGAATATCAACTTGAATAATAACAGAATCAAATTATCAAATGAAAGAAACAAACAACTAAAATAAGCTTTATTAATCTGTATTAAAGTAATGCAAAATTACTCACCTTTATAATTCTGGATCACTTGGTATTTAAAAGAAAATATTTAATTGGTTGACCCTTTTGTCAATAATTTATCGAAAACTTTATTAGAAATAAAACGCAAAGGTCTGGGCTAAAAACACTTAATTTAATAATTAAAAATAATAAAAAAAAATGAATAACACAACAAGAAATAAATATGTATAAATTAAAGAAATAGAATAAAACAATTAAGCGATAATGAAAATTTAGAAGAAAATCTTAGTTATTACTTGTAGTACTTAAAAATAGGAAAATTAAAATAATTACGAATAATTATATTAATTCCTATACGAAACTTTAATCATAAGTGAAAACGGAATGTATTTCAATTACTAAAAGAAATAACTTTAAACTTTACATAATAAAACACTGATTAAAACAAAAAGGCCTTCAATTAAAAGAATTACAAAACTTACGGAACTTTATACAATTCACTACTTCAGAATAAAATGAAATGGACTTAATCTTTAAACAAAAACTAGAAAATAATTCTTAACTGAAAAATCTTTTAAGTCAAAAAACAAAATAAAATATTTAATTTAATTTTATATAATTAGAAAAACACATCTTTACTCAATCAAGGCTAGCACGATTCTAATCTTAAAGTCCTAATGCCTTTCCAAAATTCCTCATAAAAATCACATAGTAGGTAATACAGAATGAAAATAGCCAATCAGAAAAAAAGGCGTCTTTACAATATACCCCAATACAGATACATCTACAGGGTGAAAAGATTCACAAAATAAGATACATTTTTATTTGTATGTCGACTTTAATAAAGGTTCTTGACTTGACAAAAACCCCTTGTTTTTTTTATGCGCCCATTATATATATTATTTGATATGGGAAACCGTGACCACCTCCAACTAGCTTTTGTATATAATAATAAATGTTCGACATTTAATTTACATGAAGATATATCGAGAGTTTTGAGTGTTTAGATCATCCGGTAACTGTAACATCTGGTTATCTAAGAGTTCTTGTTACAGTACCTACTCTAAAAGTTATAGATTACTATGAGACCTTCGATGCCTGGTTAATCGTAAACCATAACAAAGCCGTTCTATCAATTTTAATAGATCTTTAAATTTCAACGTGCAGTTCGGTGATACTCATCTTGCTTTGGTCTCAGTCAGCGAGGGTACTGGGCGACATTGTCAATACCAAATTCAATTGGTTTGAGCATGTTGACACTCTCTGTAAAAAACTTGATCAGCAGTGTTTTATGATATTTTCTGTGAAACTTGAAATAAACTCCAAGGCTGTTTATTCGGCAAAATCCTATAATATAATATTCTGGGGTAGACCCAATGAATCGTATCGTGTCTTTATTATACAAAAGAGGATTTTGTGTACGATATTTAATTTTCCATATAACTTCTCTTGTAGGGAAACCTTCCAAAAAAGACATATTGTAACGGTGCCTTGCCTATATTTATTCACATATCTTTAAAATCTCCCGACTGGTTCCCGCACGCTTATGGCACTATAGAGGCAGAAAGCAACTGTTGTTGCCTAAGCCAAACCACGGGTCATTCAAAAAATGGCCGCAATACTCTGCTGCCTCATTGTATTTAAACACAAATTAAAATTATTTTTGGTTGAAATTGTTTCTACACGCTCCAAGAATTTGTTGAGCTTTGCTCCACCATTTTATGATTCTTGTTTTGCTGGTGGCGCGCGTTCTTGTCACATTGTTGGTATTGCTTTCTTTTATTGTTTGTCGTAAATATTGTCATTGTATAAAATATTTACTATATTATGTGGTTTTTATTAATTTATTTTTGACGTGCCAATATATATACTTGTATATAATTTAATGGGGCATAAAAATTATTATTATTATCTTCCTTAGACCGGTAGTTAACAGACCAAGATATGCATGAAGTGTAAAATTCCACTATTGTTACAAGTTCTTACAAAAAAAAAAAACAAGACGGTTTTGTCTCATATTTGTTATTAACTGTGTACGAATACAATTTGTAATACGTGTCGGTGCTGTAATTTCATCAATACTTCATTAATTATCTGTTTTTCAAACGTGGAAGAGAAAATATTACACCTGTCTAGTTTATTTTTGTTAGGTTCTTTGTGTTGTAACCAATAAAAAATATGTTCTTATATCTATTGTTGATTTACATCTTTGCAAATCTCTCATTAAATATCTACATATCGGTCTTAAGTTTACAATTACCCTGGACTCTAGTCGCCTACCTAATTCCGTGATCAGACAACCTTATGAGTAAGGTTAGTTATAGAGAACCGTTTCAATTTTTTAAAGCGCAAATTATAGCTACATTCATAGAATAATAACTATAGATAAGAAGGGTCAGTAGACGCTAAAAACGGCATCGACTCGTCACAATCCCAGCCACATTCTGACCCGCTACTATATATACTATATCTATATAGGTATACTATAAGATACTATACTATAACTATAAGCGGCGGCGAATTCGGCGAATTGCTTTTAAGACAGAAGTAACAAAGGTGCCGACACGAGGTAAAGTAACTGTATATAAACTGTGCTACATTCTCAAATTAGCGCCCATTATACAGTGTTGGTTGGGTCTCCACCAAATGAGAATTTTTTAATTATTTGAGACATGTGGAATTAGATAGCGCAGTTAGTCATTTCTTGTCTAAAATCAAAAAAATCCCAATGGCAGCCAGTCGGAACAATTGCTTTTCGAATTATGTATTTTTTATTCACCTGTTATTATATTTTTGACAAAATATCAATGAGGCCGTACGTATGTATATAATGGGTATTTCAGTTAAAATAACTGTCAATATGATATTTTGGTTATATTTGGCGACTGTCAGAATATTCTGTTACTTGTTTAGATACTAATAGTATTTTTCAGTGTAGAAAAAACTATTAGCATATATATTCCTTTTATTCTACTTGTAACTCTAAAGATAGTTCATGTGTAATATGGTATATCTACTTATGTCCAGCCATTTTCAAAATATTTGAAATGTTATGTCAAAAATGACGTTTGCTGATTATGGCAGCCCCCAATTTTTATATTTTTTTTCATCAAAAATAAGGGCAAGTTTATGAAAGGAATTTAAATTTATAGTTTTCAAAATATTGACAATTTTACACACTTGTTAATAATAAATATTCAACAATAATTATGAAAATATTTATTGTAGAGATTTGCAAAAAAAATAAAAAATTATCAAATTGCCATTTAAAAATTTTGAACATTTTTTTATTTTGATTTTATATCTACCCTTTTTTCAAATACCCTATATTGATATTTTTTAAAAAAACATACATAGGTCTATAACTACTAGGATATCCCACCAAATTGAATTATTAAAACCTCGATATAATAAAAAAATGTATCGTATTTAAAATAAGGAAGTTGGCACCCACTTACGGTATCACTGGAAGTACTAGCTTCTTGAAAACATTTTAGCCGAATTGGCATTGTCGATCTAAGTACTACACCACATTTTCAGTGTAGTTTCTCTATAATCGATCGAAACCCGTCCGGGTGGGACACCCGGTATACATATACACAGTAAAGAAGATCCTAATAATGTCTAACCATTGCTAATGGCAAAGACAACTTTTGTCTTTGCTAATGGTATTCTATAGAATATTTTTTTTAGAGTTTTCATAGAAAATTTAAATATATTTTCAGACTCTGTTCCATCATCTGACAGTAAGCATCCCGACACCATAATGGGAATCTCCGAGGAAATAATACCAACTCCAGCTGCAGAACCTGGAAAATCAACGAATCATATAGGCGGTGGTAGTGATCATATTAGTGATGGAAGTGATCCGGAACCTGATGAATTTGCACCAAAGAGAAAACAACGTAGATATAGGACCACATTCACTAGTTTTCAATTAGAAGAGTTGGAAAAAGCTTTCTCAAGGACGCATTATCCAGATGTTTTTACCAGGTAATTTAGTGAACATTATCATAAGTTAAATGCGATAAGTTAAAGGAAAATAAACGGGTAATTGTAATGTTATGGAAGAGGCATCACCTAAAACTCGAATGTAAACCTAAATATGTTAGATTTTATCTTAACAGTCTATATCACCAACTTGCGGATAGCCAGATGAACGAGCCCTTCAGATATGCTCTGATATATTTCTTATCTTAATATTGGTGGTTGTAATGTTTGGCCAGTTTGAACGTCCACCATCAGCCAAGCTTTGCAAATGATGAAGAAGAAGTTAACGTTGATGTTGATATTGCGGACACCTATTGCCTTTCAAATACAAGAATTTCTATACATAATCAATTAAGAAAACACTAAAATCGAATATCAGACCACAATTGAGCATCTAAAATTTAGATATTGTAGTGTCAGAATAGTTTTGCAAGTAAGCCATCTACATGGTAAAGCTCAAAGCTTTTCACGCACAACCGTCCTAATTAGCACAAAGGCTTATTTTTTATTTAAACAATTCAACGCATGTCAAAGACATTAACTTTAAATTTGGATACCCATATACAAATTTATTTATGTAAATCTTTTTGTAGAGCGCATTAGTGTCAATATGAACCATTCCGAAACAAATCACTGTTTTATCTAAATAAGTAAAATGAATGTATCGTGTTCGGGTTCTGCCTTGCGGTCGATAAAGTAATCGGATGTTCGAAGAACGGACATTCCAACTTGTCTGCAATTTGTCCACTGTATAGTCGTACTGCCAGCCCGTTTATTATTTGTTTTTTTGTTTTGTTTTTTTTTTATTTTTGTTAGGTAGAAAGAGTGTGTCCGGGTCGTAAACTAAAAAAGCACACCAGGCGAGAGCTACAGTCAATTAGTCGGTATCATTACCATAAACTCATGTAAAGAAATTGGCAATATTTGTGGCAAATTGGGCAACATGGACATTGTTTATTTAAGATAATTACTTTTATTTTATATATTTTTTATTTTAACGTACAAGATGAGGCTGCAAATATTTTTTCTAAATTTCTTTAGCGCTGTGCTGTACGAGGGTTCCTATTTATGTATTGAGAATAGAAAGAACAAACGACTTAATTTTATTAAAAATATTTTTATTGCTTTTCAAAATATCCTCCTTTAAGATCTATATCATAGAAAAAGTTTAAATAAACATTATTCAAGTTAATGATTAAAACTATAAAACTAAATACAGTTTGTAAATTTTATAATGTTGTGTTAATTTCACTACCTCCTGATAACGATCTTTTATAACTTGATAAATGAAAAATGTTAAAAAAAAAAAAGAGCAAGCCACATATTATAATTTTAATTAAACGTAATCATGAAAGGTGCTAGATTACAATTTATATATTGTATATATCATGTTATGATCGACTTGTTTATTATAGTTATCGTCAATTCTTAATTAAAATTTGTATCAACTTGTATTAATTCATCTACTTTTTATCGAAAACTGGAAATCTACTTAGATTTTATATGTTTTAATATATTAAACTAATCTCAATGTAAATCTCGATCATAATTTTATAATTTAGTGTAAATATACAGAGTGATTAAAAGTTTTAACTGCAAAAAAGTTAAATAACATGTTTTATGCTGACTCTCAATATATCGAAATGCCCAATACTACATATCGACCTAACTGCGTATACAAACTTATTCGGTTACCAGAACTGTGTGTGTGTGTGTGTGAATAATGTAGAACAGGAGCACAGCCTTCTTTAGACAAGCGATGAGCAACACCGCAATACTGTATATACGCAGCCGGTGAGCAACGAAAATATTTCTAAACTATTTTGTAATCGTCTTTGTAACATAGAATTCTAAAATTTAACACAATTTTCTCATCTTATTGCATTCAACATTTGATCCGGCTCGAAGGACCAAATGTTGAATGCAATAAGATGAGAAAATTGTGTTAAATTTTAGAATTCTATGTTACAAAGACGATTACAAAATAGTTTAGAAATATTTTCGTTGCTATCGCTCACCGACTGAGTATATATGATTTGATCCGGCTCGAAGGAGCAAATGTTGAATGCAATAAGATGAGAAAATTGTGTTAAATTTTAGAATTCTATGTTACAAAGACGATTACAAAATAGTTTATAAATATTTTCGTTGCTATCGCTCACCGGCTGAGTATATATGATTTGATCCGGCTCGAAGGAGCAAATGTTGAATGCAATAAGATGAGAAAATTGTGTTAAATTTTAGAATTCTATGTTACAAAGACGATTACAAAATAGTTTATAAATATTTTCGTTGCTATCGCTCACCGGCTGAGTATATATGATTTGATCCGGCTCGAAGGACCAAATGTTGAAAGCAATAAGATGAGAAAATTGTCTAAATTGCTTTTTATTCCTGAATTAGATTACATAAATCATAAGAACACTTTTTGGGACTGACATTCAATTCCATAGTTTTAAAACTGGCAGTTATTGTCATATTGACTGTATTGTTATCATTACTGTTGCAGCTAGTTCTTGCACACCACAATTATATTTACGGACACAAATTCCTTTTGTAATTTTCTTTTTATTCGGGCATTTAAGATCGAAGACCAAAGCATTGCTGATACCCCAATACGAGGATGTTGCTGGTAGAAGGATAAAATGCTGTCCTGCTGGCGTTTGGTGTTTAATTGTCCGTCATAGTAAAGAACTCGAAAATGAGAAGCAGTTACCGCTAGTAAACAGTTTTAAAAATAAGATGAACAGTAGATATTCAAAATAATAATAATAAAGCCTTTATTTTTAAATAGTTTTCTTGAACCTTTTGACTTCTACATTGTACATGTAATTAACAAGAATTTTAATATAATGAAAATTTGTGACTGTTTTGTTTTTGGTTTGTTTTTATGTATAATTTTAAGAAGAAAAATTTTTAAAACAAACTAATGATAAAATGTACCTGAAGAAGGCAACGTTAAAGTGCCGAAACGTTGTAGTAATAGCATATATTTATTTTTAAATAAACTGACGATGGGTGAAATACACCATTTTTAAAAAACAACATTTTTCAATTAAACCTAAAAAAACCCAAAAATAAAATAATATTAATAAAGCCTTTATTATTAAATGGGCGAAGTCTAGCCAAAGGCCAATTATACTCAACCCATTACACAAAGTAAATTACAAATAATTCAAAATAATAAAAACATCTCAAAATAAAAATAAAATAATAATACAATAACAAATCTCAATAATGACATTAGAAATTCAATATTTGTATTTTAATACGGATTAACAAACTTAAAAATAAGTGTCTGACCATTTACTTTTACTTTTTGAGTTCTTTAAAAAGCTTGAATAAGCACTTCTTGCACTTGTAGCAAATAAATAATAACCTTGGGGTTATTGTCTTAGCAGTACACTTTTCACATACCATTTCATTTTGAGACTTGATAATCCCTTGGATTTGTATGAATGGTTTAAATCAGTTTTTATATGTATTGTTATACCAAATATTAATATACACAATATTAATCTTTGGTTATACACAATTCCTTAAACCGTTCATGTTTTTTTCTTATGTAATTTTTATCCAATTAAAAAAAATTACTAATATTATTTCAATTTTCAATTGAATCTAATGAAATCTTAGTGTTTAAATTAGGTCGAGATGTTGGTTTATTAAATATTTTAATAATTATTTTTTATTATTATTTATTATTTGCTATAAAGAGTAGAAATGAATCGGATAACCAGATAAAGTTTAGAACTCTTTACAAGGACAGATTTTCTGTTTATTAAGTCGTCCCAAGACGTTTAGAGAAACTTTATAATATATAATATGGGACTTATTATCTAAATGTATCTTTGTCTTTAAATAGATACTAAACATTTTTGTTTTCATTATTTCAGAGAAGAACTGGCTATGAAAATAGGACTAACGGAAGCACGAATTCAGGTAAGAATCACTTTATTTTTCATTACCATCCTCATTAAATTACACCTAAACGAATAAGTATAGAACAATAGACCATTCACTAGTGTAGTGTATTAATTTTTATCATTCACGGGAAATAACTTTTTATAACAAATAATGCGAATCGAAAACGAAATATAAAAGGAAATGAAATTATTTGTCATCAGTCAAAGTCAATGTCAAGTTATAAGCCGGGCAATTTTACAGTTATTATTTTATTTCAAATTCGCGGTTACATTGTTTTTTATTTATTTTATTTAATTAACATGATTAACTTGTAGAAAAGTTTGTGCTACTGATTAATTTAACTATTTAATGGATTATAATCGTTATATACACATATTTGAATTGAACTTGGCATTAAAATAGTGACATTGCATCTAGTTCCGCTCAAATGAATCATTAAATTAAATGTCATTTACTAGTATTATTTCAAACAAAGAACTTTTGTGTACAATTGTTAGTTGTTTGTTTTTTTTTTTTAATGTAATTTGATATATGAAATTTATTTTGTTTTATTACACTCATACATTTAGCGGGGTATGTTGTTTTATAATGAGACTTTCTGACATTTTAAAAAATAAATCTTAATTGCCATTCATAATAACCCCCTAACAACGCCATGACAATGCCCTTCATTTGTATAATATGTCATTTTGACAATCTCGTTATTTGGAAGATTTTTCGAGTTAAAAACAATATCGCGCTTTGGAACCGAATCCATAGAAGGAAAAGTAATAAATAGTCTTCCAAGAAACCCGAAGAATAGCAAGCACTATATCTGGCGGCAATTGATGTCGTTTTGTGAAGAAAGGACCTATATTTTAACGCAGGAAACAGATTAAAAAAGTTGCAGACATACTCCAACATTGGGCTTTTAACATGAAGAAGCAGAACGGTGAGGAGTACAAAGATTTTACTATAAAAACGATATGGAATTTAACGGCGAAATTACTACAAGAAAAGTATTATAATGAGTCAAATCTGATCCATTTAAAGACATTGAGTTCAAAGTTGCTCGTGAGGCGAAAATCGGGAAACGCAAGCAAGTTCAACAAACGCAAGAAAAAAGAAAAGTAAGTTAGCTTTTTTGAAATACGATGAGTTCAAAGTAATTGTTGATCGTTGCTACGAAAGTACGCCATATGGTTTAGAGGAAAACCTGTTTTTCGTGTTTCTTACGAATTGGCTTGACGAGGCGGTTAAGAAATTTTCTGGCGCATTAATTTGTTTCTCTTTTCGCTACTAATGATGGAACTGGTGTAAGTTCCAAAACATGTTTGGATGCTAATTATAAATTTCTATTAAATTTATTTTTGTGGAGACTCGACTTTTGTTTGTCATTGAACATATACAACTCCACTTAAGAATGGATTATTTTTTTTCCGGAATTGATTTAATTTAATCTTAAGAACCGCCAACGAACCTACTTCGTGGAATATACTCAATATGGTGGATAATCACAGGTCAGTGTCTATTTTGTGAAATTTTTCAAAGGTCTTTAAATTTATTCTTTACAATAAAATTGAATAATCTCATCAGAATGTTTGGGAAGATGTTGAACGAAGATTTTATTGTTGTATGGAAGTAAATGGGTCGCAATTTGAGCACTTAATCAATTAAAGCAATTTAGAAAAATTATTTCAATCGGTTCCTTTTACCAACACCTTTTTTACACCAATTGTCAGTTATGATTGGCCTTTGCCTAGACTTCGCCCATTTAAAAATAAAGGCTTTATTATTATTAATTTTGATTCATTTATATCCGAGGTTTGGGCCACCCGGTACGTAGGTACTGGGTGATCACGTGTATTTTACTCAATAGCTATCTCCGTTAATGTTGACCACAGTATAGTTTACATTAGCAAAGGTGTAGGATTTTTTCTGAATCGTCAGATTCTGGTGCCAGAAATCTATTGTCACATGATTTGTTATTTTAATTGGTACATCCTGTATTTTGTAAAAGTAGTTAAAACAAGTTAAATAGTTAAATGTCGTAAACTGACATGAAATTTAATAAAAAAGTATGACCATAGGCGGGTAAACTGGGGGGGGGGGCCTTGCCTTAATTGTTAATTACCTATTTTTTTTTTTCTTGTGACTTTTATTCCATTTGTGTCAAAAATGTGATAAAATAAAGTTTTCTACATAAAAAATGCATACTTGTTTTTCTCGAAAAACTTAAAACGTTTTCGAGAAATTCGAGTTTCAAAATTTCAATATACTCAGAATACATCTCTTTCTTGAGTTTATTTTGATATTGAAATACAGTTTGCTAACGAAAATTTTTCCAAAATTTTATTAATGCTGTGTACTAAGGACCAGTTTTGTCCTAAAATTAAATTAAATAAAACCTCGAATTTCTCGAAAAGCTTTAAGTTTTTCGAGAAAAAACAAGTAGGTAATATGCGTTTTTTTTGTGTAGAAAACTTTATTATTGACATTTTTGACACAAATGGAATAAAAGTTACACGAAAAAAAAGCTTTGACCCCCTATTTTAGAAACACCTTCATAGCTCCTTTATTCAGGGTATGTTTAGTGGAGGATATTACAATGTTTATTTGTTTTTATTAAAGTTTCATGGATATGAGAAAATAAATAAATTTTTCTGTTCGACATGATAAAATGACATACTCTGATGTAGGAAAAGTGGATACTGTATCATTTTTGATAAAAAGTAATATACATCAAGGTTTGGCCTGTAAGGAATATAGGCGACTTTATTCTAACAGGGAAACTCCTAGTGCCAGAACATTTCGCAACTCTTATCAGGGTTTAAGAAATAAAAAAAGTCATTAAAACGGAGAGCCAGAAATGTGCAAGCAAATGAAAATCAAGAATTTAATATAGGTAATTATGAGTATCTCAATAATTATAGGTATTTGTCTAAAAAATCTAAGTCTATAATATACGAGATTGTAGTCGGAAGTGAGTGTAGCAAACCTGGATGATTTTGGCAAAAGTTCTTAACTTAACGTCATTTGTTTCTGTATTGTCTACTATGCTGTCGGAATATCTTCGTTTTCCAGTCGTTGTTCTTTCATATCAATTTCTGATTATATTCTAATTATTAAAACAACACAAAATAAAGAAATCAAAATGTTATGTCTGAGGTAATCATTCAGTAGAAACCTTAGTTTTAGCATGTTAATAAAAACAATATGCAACTTGCGTTAGGTCAACTAGAGGCCGAGGCAGTGCAGTGGTCAGATCATTGTTAAAGAGATTATGTATACACGAGATTCGCACGTTATTATAGGAAAGACATTCAAACTCTAAGTGAGAGATACTGTTTTAGATCCAAATAATTACATATTTAACACAATTTCCACGATAATTCAGTGTCAGATAGTCCCTGCTACATGTTAGGTTTTGCGCGGTTATTCTGGTTATACAGTAAGAACCAAGTCTAGTTTCGGAACCGTTAGGAATATTGTGATGAAATGTGGAGCAATAAATAATGACAGCTGAAACTGCTTTCGTTTATTTTATTTTTTGAATAGAAAGGGACTTGAGTGATACCTCCTCATTTAAAAGGTATTTTTATGCTAAAAGCATTCTCCAATTTTGAAAACATTTTATTAAGTATTTTTTCATTAATTAATTTTAAATTATGTATTTTATAAAATAAAATACAATATTACATTCCTCTGCCATTTGTTTCGTAGTTTATTCAAGATTAACTACGATTTCGGCTATGACCTGGACTTCCAAATAGTCCCCAATTTTCGGCCCCCAGACCTTGAGAATCGTTAACTGGACCAGTTTCTTGGTCATTTCGATTAGCTTCACCAAAATAATAATCGCTTCACACTTATCACCTAACAATATTGACATAAACTATATTCTGTCTGACACAAATGACAATAGCAATTACTCATTAGATTATTTATTTGTCAGAAGGTCAAGGGTGGTCATTTTGTTGTTATTTATTGTGTTTTATTTTGTAAAACAGATGATTTACAATTAATGAATGAGTACTTAACAGCTTGTTAGATAAAAAGTACTGAATCAAATGTTTTCGAAATAGGAGAATGCTTTGAGTATAAAAAGACCCTTAACATGAGGTATTCCTCGCGCCCCTTTACATTTAAAAAAATAATCGAAAGGGTCCTCAGCCGTCATTATGACATTTAAAGCTGTCATTGATATGTCAAAAAATGCGAAACTTGTTCTTAATTAATATTCCAAATTACATGTTACACAATGCACCAAACCATTCAGAAATTAGAAGGGGAGGTCGGACTTTCGATACTCACTGTATTCCAAGACATGGTGGAAACTCTTAGATATTTTATTTAATTACATACGCAAAGAAAGGAAGAATAGTTTAAGCTCTGACGGCCTTTCTGTGTTAGATAAAGACCAGCCAGTTGCTTTCAATTGAAGGAAAAAATCTGAACTGACTAGGAGATTTTTAGAACAACGAGGAACTGTTGATGTAACAGCGTATTTTGTTTAAAAATCGCGTTATTCGTGATAGAAATTAAAACTGTTTTAGATAAGGTAACAGATGTATATTTCTAATTTGCTACATTCAACAAAAAAACATGTTTTTTTCATTTATTTAGTATCGAACGAGATAAGGCGGAGAATAAAAGTGTATTTTAAGTAACAATGAAAATACTTACTTAGCTTAAAATATAAGAAAAATGTAGCGTAATTTAGCATATATTATACTATAAAAAAATTCCAAATCAAAAGGCAGTTTGATTCTATAACTGAGTTCAAGGTCAACAACATATATGTATAGTTTTTAGAAATTAATATTTCACGACTCCCTGGTAATGAAAGCCCACTTTAATATTACATTAATTTAATTGAGCTTAATATAAGCACAGAGTAGCACATCATACATTTTAAGTGTAAAATGATAGAGTCGAAAACCTTTACAATAACCTTTAACCCATTACTATTCCGACTAAATGATATCAAAACGAATTAAGCGGCCGAAAAGGTTTTATATTCGTTTTGTTTAACACATACCTGTAATATAGAGCGCGGGTTTTAATCTTTTCGGCCACCGAAAAGTACATAATTATTTTGGGTGCGACCCCTCGCGATTATTATAAAAATACGAAATATCAAAAGCAAAACCAAAGATTACGAGGAAAAAAAAAGATAGAATAAACATCTGTTGCATCGAAATGACACACTGCTGGAAGGAAGCGAGTCATTTTGGAGATGGTTTTCTTTGTTTTGTTTTTAAGTTATTTTTTGTAGAAGAACTAATTATACAGAGTGGTGCGTCCATAAAAATTATACATTTGTTTTTTAATATATTTTTTTAGATTATAGAGCGACTTTTTTTTTTTTTTTTGAAAGGGTCCGTACAACTTAAGTCCCCGGTTTCACTGCAGCCTCATGAGCTTATTGTGAAAAATCCCCGTATATTATGCCACCCAATCCAGCAGCCCTGTACCCTCCACTAACTTGTGGAGTTCAGTTATGTGTTTGGTGTCGTCTTCGTTGTAGAACTACACACTCACATATTACATGGTAAGCTGTTTCAACTGCCCCATTACACAATCTGCATTGCAGGTCCCCATTGTACAGCCCCATCTTATTTAGGTGGTCTCTCAGAGCGCAATGCCCAGTAAGGAGTCCCATAGTTATTCGCATCTGACTACTGCTTAATATAGAGCGACTTGAAACAATATCTGTTTCTGAGAGTTACTTTCACATGCCACTGTTCCGAAGGATCCATACCAGAAAAAAGTGGTGTTTTTTTCAATATTCTTCAATTTTTGGGTTGTAAATTGTCCAACATATTGAACTAACGATGTAAAGCATAACCAATTTCTAAAATTAAGGTCTAATGACTCTTTTAGGAGACAAAATTTTTATGGAGGAGTTCTTTAAGCTCAAACCGGGAATGGAATTCATAGCTACACAAACTGCCAGTTGTCGTCACAGCCGCTATATTATCACAAACTATGGATAGTCTCCTTAAGACTTCTGTAGGTGTTTTTTTTTTTTTAACATCCTTCTGGTCCTCCACTCGCACACCTCGGTACGCACTTAAGCCCCCGGCGTGTACGAATGGCGTACTTCAACCTTGAAGGCTTATTGTGCCTTTTCAGGACCATACTGCACTCACTATCATTCTACTATCACACAACATTCATTCTACAACCTAGATGAGCTAATGACTCTTTTAGGAGACAAAATTTTTATGGAGGAGTTCTTTAAGCTCAAACCGGGAATGGAATTCATAGCTACACAAACTGCCAGTTGTCGTCACAGCCGCTATATTATCACAAACTATGGATAGTCTCCTTAAGACTTCTGTAGGTGTTTTTTTTTTTTAACATCCTTCTGGTCCTCCACTCGCACACCTCGGTACGCACTTAAGCCCCCGGCGTGTACGAATGGCGTACTTCAACCTTGAAGGCTTATTGTGCCTTTTCAGGACCATACTGCACTCACTATCATTCTACTATCACACAACATTCATTCTACAACCTAGATGAGCCACCGCCAGGTCCGTTTTTAATAAACCCCCCAGACGGTCACCCATCCAACTTGTAGCCGCGCTCCACAGAGCTGTACTTCGACGGTCGTCACTATATGATCCCGTCTAGGCTACCCGGCCCGGCTGCATTTTCGGAATTCGCCGACACATTAGCCGCTCGGAATAACTCGGGTGATAAGAATCACAGATTCATAAAGTCCCGACGTTTTAGACTAATGCGTCGGCGATTTATGAAATACATGCAACGGGCCAACTCCTAAAGGGTTTCCCATAATGTTTTTTTTTCTTACAAATCTCGGTTATAATTTGGAAACTATGAAAAAAATTAATTCATGTTTGAGTATTTCGGGTCCTCAATAATTTATGGTTTCTTTTGTATAGTGGGTTATAGAATTTCGTAGGAAAGTACACTCAGTTAGGTGTCAGTGACGTTTAGTGGCTTTATTTCCGCTTTTTCAGCCTTCTTCCAGTTAGAATGTACAATTAAAATAATTAAATGACATTTCTATACCTACAAGTTAATGGTTAACACTAACTGAATTGATCACTAATCGTGGATAGAAACATTTTTTGCTACTGTTGTTGTATATAGAAATGTCATCTAATTGTTTCAATTGAAGATACAATCTAACTGGAAGAAGCTTGAAACAGCGGAAATCAAGCAGCGAAACATCGCTGACACCTAATTGATTGTAATTTCTTAGGAAGTCCTAATATTTTCCGGACGAGTATACATTACGATGCGCCAATTACCGAAATTATGCGAACTTACGTCAAACGATCGAGCAGACACGACCGTAAATATAACACAAACGGCATAAACCTAACCTAAAAATACAAAGAATCTACATACCTTCTTTGGATCCATTTCATTAATTCAATATTAATAGGTAAAATTTATTTTTATTGGGAAATCAAAATGTTTTTAACAGCTCAAGAAACTAGTTACACCAATCTGATTCAAAACGAAAAGATATTCTTAGTTTGAGATGTGCAATTTCATACGTAAATCGCTGACGCATTAGTCTAATACGTCGGGACTTTATGAATCTGTGATTCTTATCACCCGAGTTGTTCCGAGCAGCTAATGTGTCGGCGAATTCCGAAAATGCGGCCCGGCTTCTGTAGGTGTAAATGAGGCAGGATTCTAGCTTGAACGCGTTGAGTAGAGGTAAATCGCACCGTCTAGCAAAATTTTGCGGTGGTCCCACAAAATTGAGGAGGTGTTCTCTTCAATGCAGATCATTTTACATTAAAATTGAATTGCCGATATTAAACTCTTTCATTAGCAGGTAATCCGAACCACGTGTGAAATGCGGTCTGCAGCGCAGCTATAGATGCTTTTGAAAAAACTTCCAAAAACCTAGCTTGGATGCTTATGCAACCACGGCAAACTTTATCATTTACCCTGTATCTAATGCATTGGACCTCTACTTATTTACCAAGCTTAGTACAATAATATGAAACATTTGTAAAAATAATTGTGTCAACCTGACGAAAACGGTCCTAATTTGGAATAAATCCTTGCAGACCTAATTTAATAGAGTATCTAGAATATGTGTATGTTTTATTCGCAATAGCCGAAATCGAGCACTGCCCGTATGATTTGTCCACAACGCGTTATCAATACATTCATGATATGTGTAGAAGCTCTTTCTTCGAACAGTGAGTAAAGCTCATTAATCAGAACGCGTTGTGCGTACATAAGGCTCAAAACGCGAAATAAATTATGGCGCGCTTCTATTTTGCTTTGTGGGTCATTTTTTTGCGCACGTCGGGTTTTGGCTATTGTGCTTTATTCAGAACGCGTTTCTAATTCAAATGAGCTTTTTGTATTATATCATACATTTCACTTGCTGCACAGTAAAAAATTAAACTAAATTGTTTTACTAAATATTATTTGTTAACTAATTTATCTTTCGACAACTGTTAACAAATAATCGTAATCATACGATATTGCTTTGATGATATTTCAAGTTCGTCCGGATTTCTTTGTATAGCGCTTCTTTGGTTTCATTCCCAATTTCTCATCTGATGATAAAAATGACCTCTCTTTCTTCTCTACCATCAATTCCCGTAATTTTGTTCAAATTTTTTAGCCTCCATCTTAAAATGTTTAAAAGAACCACGCACAAAACTTAATAGCTAGGTTACCACGGCGTGTCCCTCTACTACAATGAGAAATGCTAATAGCGCGGGAACTGTTATTCATTCTGACTCAAAATCAGTAGCCAAAACGCGACGTGCGCAAAAAATGCCTCACAAAGCAAACCAAAGCACGTCATCATTTATTTTGCATTTTGAGCATTATAATGTACGCACAACGCGTTCTGCTTAATTAGCTTTACTCACTATTCGAAAAAAAGAGCATCTACACATATTATGGGTATATTCCCATATCCATAACGGGTTGTGAACAAAACATTCGGGCAGTGGGCAATTTCGGGTATTGCAAATAACATATGCACCATAACTCTAAAGCTGCCTTTTGTACGAGAGAGGTTTGACATTTGGGTATTGAGAAATTTCAAGGTGAGGAAATATCAATGGCATGAGACTCTTTTACTGCGTTGGGTATATGGAGCTTCGGTGCTTCGGGCTTAATTAATAGGCTTAAAACTGCAAAAAGTAAACATATCAACATGACAGACTAAACAGTTTATTATTTAAGGTTCAACAATACGGTGAATCTCCGTTTATCCAAATCTCTCTCTCGCACAAAAGGCAGCTTTATTTTAGAGCCGATGTGTAGGGAAGGTAATATGCAGGTTAATAAAAATATTGCTGACTTCAACAATGTTTCTAACAATAATAAACACCATAGTGACAGCAACAAACACCACCAACAGAAATTTAAGAAGTTCGAATATACGAACGAAACGTCGGCTTAGTTGAAGTTTTTCCTTTTTTACCAGTCCTATATCCTGTCAATATCTAAAAAAACTTTATTAAATGCAAGGATGTGATGTGAAAATCCAACTTTGTTTTACGAAACACAACACAATACCCACTCTGTATAGGATCGGAGATATTATGTGCTTCCTCCTCTTATGGTTACGGACCGGGTCGATTAGTCCAAATTAAATAAATTATATATCTTTATTTCACAAGAAAAGTATATTATAGAAGTGCGTTTTTTTTTAACAAGACGCAAATAATCAACAGCTCAAATGAACTTATCTTTTTTTTACAAAAACCGAGTATTTGATTTAACTAATTCAAAAAGTCAGCGTTGTCTGGAACTTTGATTTTCAGATTGTTTTATTCTATTTTCTAATGCCTCGAATATGTTGCAAGATTAGAAGATACAACGTTGTGTCATTATATGGATATCTATTCGAACAATTATGCGATGGTAGAAGCATACACTTTTGATTTCAGAGCGCCCAACAGGAAAAAGTCCAGAGGCGTTAAGTCGGGTGATCTTGCTGGCCAAGTTACAGGTGCATCGTTGCCTCTTCCGATCTATCTATTAGGATATGTTTTATGTTAGAAATCTGCGAACGTTGATACTAAAGTTCGGCGACACTCCATCGTGCATTGGAACGCTTACTTCATGCGTTCTATTGGGGGTTACACTCGTATGCCAGGCTAGTCAATCTTTTAGGGTTTGACCCAGATTTCCAATAGAACTGAATATTCCAAAGGTTCGCCTCTACTAAGGTCTAAAGAGCGCCAGTACATTTTTATTAATAAAAATGGACAAAAATAGGATAAAGTGCCAACAACAAAAATAATATTGATAGTAAAAACTTTCAAAAAAATATAACTCAAGCCTTCAATAAAATTAGACTTAGCAGAACCTTCCCTTCTTAGAAATTACCTCAAAATTATTGTCACTCACGAAAAGTCTGAGGATGATGAAATCAAAACACAAGAGAATTTTTTTTATAAAATTATCTATTCTTAGTCCGCCCTTACTCGGTATCACAAATTATCACAAATATAATATATCCCAAATCAACTCAAATTCTTGATCTTACAGAGTATTACATTGTGGTCTTCTGTCTCAGATTTCAATGTTTGTAGTGTCGATGACACTCCAGATGTTTTTGAACCTTTTCAGTTGCGTCTTCAACACTCGTTACTTTACTTATTGTTCTTCCTTTGGATTGAATGCTATGCGGTTTCAAGTTGCTGCTTGCTTAATATTATATCCAACTGTCGTTATAATCAGATAATTTGCTGATTTGTTTGGATCACTGGCAACACCAATTATTTGTCATTCAGCTTCAACTCCCGAGTTTCGTCAATGTTTAGCATGCGAAAGGAAAACGGTATTAGCTTTAAAAGGTCATTACATCCTGAGTATGATCAGTCGAGCTCTATACATTGTTAGTGAGACTAATTTATAACAAAATGTTCTTCCCGTTACTCTGTATTCTCTTTAGATATAAACTAAAAAAAAAACAAGAATTTTGCTGATGGCAGACTGTCAAATTACAAAGAAATTGATATTCTATATCATTTAATATTCTATAATAATTAGATAATTAAAATGAAGAAAAGTATATGAAAAGAAGAATTTAATAACAATTACAGCCTTATTCAAATGTCAATCAGAATAATTTATTGAGAATATCATAAAGTATTACGGTTCTTATTTTCTCCTACAAGGACAAAGCTCCCACTGAACACAGTTTTCAAAGTTTTCAAGGTTGGAACCAAAGAAATCACTAGTTTCTTTCATTAAATGAGTAGAGTGAACTTAATTCTTTTAGAAATGAAATATTCAAAAGTTCAACAGAAAAAAGAAAGGAAGAAATATTAAATTGTTCTTTAGTTCCAGACCGTATCCTTATTTAATTCCTGAAATGAAAGGTAGATTAAGCACAAATTATATTCCATGTACAGAGAAAATTCACAAGTCTGTTCAAAAATAATAGTATGCACGCCATAAACTCCGTAGCTTGTAAGAAAAAACAAGGCTGCTATGAGTCTTAAATCAAAACTTATGATTACTGAGAGTTACAGGATTTATTTATGATAAAAGTAAAATAGTTATACAAAATAACATATGAGGTGTTCACACTTGATAATTACTTATTCTTTAAGAGAATCTCTTATTATAAGAATTAAATATTGATGAATTCAAATTGACAAGTTTTAAATTATATAGAAGTAATAAGAAAGAAAATCGGCAGTAGATAAATGTCAGCCAAAACGGTTTAGCGTCTGCAGAAGCATGAAGGTTTATCAAACTATCTTATTCAGAAAACCTTCCAATAGACTTGTAAAAATTCACTAACAATGAAATTCACCACAATTCGGCACAAAGTTGTAAGGAAAGATCCGCCAATAAAGTAGGTAAAGTGTTTTACAAGAAGACTAGATAGATATCCCCATTTAACTGATTTGGCATTACAACTGGTCCAATAATGAACTTGTAAATCATACCTGTCCAAATATGAATTATTCTAAATTCATGCTGGAAATGTTTCTCCTCGAAAGCATGAACATTTTCATCGCTCTATACACATGTTCGTTATATAAATTACTATTTCCTGAACTCGTGAACGCAGCTTCGTTCGTAAATAATCATAATTCATTATCTTTCGCAACTGTCTAGCTCCAATGTTTATTTTTCATGAAGAAGAAATTCTCATCTAATTTCTTTATAACAGATTTAGCAAAAATTTAACCTTACTATCCTATCATGGAAATTAATTGGATGCAGTACAATTGAACCCATTATAATCCAACTGTGTTTCTGCGAGCGATGTCCTGCAATATATCCCTCCGTAAGGTCGTGCGAGGGGACGGGTCAGTTTACAGCTTTGTCTCGACATATCCACAAACAGTGCCTAATTGAAATTAGTCCAAGAACAGTTAATATGGTGACAGTAATGAAAGAAAATCGCTATTAATTGATTGTCAAAAATTCCTAGCCAGATATTTAATGAAAATTGATACTAATCATTTCCTTCACAGAGTTGAATGAGAGAAAAAACCTCAAGGTTCTTTGGAAGTTATTTAGATACATATTAATAAATAAAAAAATCTAAGCAAAATGTTAATTTGTCTTCTAATTGAATTACAGTGCTAAAAGTATAGACAACCATTCGTTAATTACATACGTAGATCTCCACTATAGTTTGTGCTGAGCTCTAAGATTTATATATTGCAAATATACAATAAATAATATGAAAAAATAATAATTGATTTTAATTAAACGTCTCTACGAGATAGACGTGTTTAACGTTTGCTAATGTTCATACCTTTACATAAAAACTAATTAAATAATCAAACTGGAAATTGCATAAATAAATTGAGTGCTTGGCATTTTATCATTTGTGGGAACAAGGTATGCCTTAGATTAGAAACATAGTTCGAATGAAATGCAATTAATTTGCAGTTATGTATTTTATTATGAATAGATTTTAATCACGAATTTTAACCTAGATATCGTGTACGAAACTATACTTACTTAATTCAAGTAACTTTTCGATATATTGACTACATTAAGAAAAGTAGTAGTATATACACAAAGAATGTCCATTCAATTCCCTTCTAAGGAATCTTGCCTCACAAAACTTGTAATGAGGTGTAACTCAAGTCGTTTCAGTCAACAAGTAGTGTTAATGTGCTCTGTGTATCAAATTTTTTATCCAGCGACGATACACGTATACAGCATACGGTCTCGCTTTTTAATATTGTCATGAGATTTCAAATATACAAGTTGATTCAAACTGCGAGAATCAGAATTGGGAGACATTAAAATTAAATTTAAATGTGGTTTTAAGGCTGCTATACACGCTCAAACGTAGCGCCGATTTAACCATTAGGCGGACTAGGCGGCCGCCTAGGGCCCGGGGCTTAGGGGGCCCGGAATTCGTACCTACTTATATATTATTATATTTGATTTTTTGGTAAACTTTCCTTTAGGACCTACGCGAATTTTAAAAGTAAAATAATTTATTAAGTAAATTGGAATAGCAAAGACAATAAAGTCGCTGCGCGGCTTGCGGCTTTTTCCAAAATACTGATGGCGGCGCTTTACTATGCTGGCGCGGTGTTTTACTTTATCGACAAAAGATGCCGAAAACACCACCGAAATTTTTTGCTATTTTATTCTAGAAATCTGTATTTCAAGAAATATTTGACACACAAACGGAAGTTATTGAATAAGGCTACATGTGCATTGTTTTTTTATTTATTGTTATATTTTTTGTATTTCAATCGTTTTATGATTGCTATGTATATGTTAATAGTTTTTTTTTTTTCGTCAACTCTCTTTTTCTCTTGCTCTTTTCTCTTTTTCGACACTTTATGTTTGTATTGTAATAGTATAATAGATTCTAGTGGAAATCAGCTATGCTGAGTTAGCACCTTTTGGCATATTATATTGATTTTTATTTTTGCTTGTTAATAATGATTATTGTAATTTATGATGCCAATAAAGTCATTATTATTATTAAAAGTCGCGATATACGTCTTACGGGTCAAACTTTGGGATGCAATGGCGGAAATGGGAACACCTAAGAAACTTATAAATATAACCAGGATGTGTATAAACGGTTCTCGAAGTAGAATTCGAATTGGGGATATGCTTTCCGACCCTTTTGAGGTAAACAGCGGGCTCAGGCAGGGAGACGCGATATCTCCAATTTTGTTCAACATTGCTCGTGAGAAGGTAATAAGAACCGCTGAAATAAGCACTGAACTTTTTGCTCTGGGATGGCCCAAGATTATTGCTGGCCTTTGCCGACGATATTGACGTAGTGGGTAATACGGTATTGACTGTGAAAGACCTTTTTTCGAGGGTAGAAACACAAGCTGAGCAAGTGGGACTCAGAATAAACGAGGACAAAACCAAGTATATGCACACCAGTAGAACAGGACGTAGAGATAGGGTGGGCCAAAATGTTACTGTGGGGGACTACAATTTCGAGAGGGTCGTAACCTTTAAGTATTTGGGAGCCACAATTACACAAGATAACAACCTGACAGAGGAAATTAAAGTCCGAATTCAGAGTGGAAACAAATGTCTCTATACGCTAAAGTCAGTACTAGCATCGAAGAACATCTCGCGAAGAACAAAAATTACAGTTTATAAGACCATTATACGACCGACTGTTATGTATGCTAGCGAAACCTGGACCCTGACCAAAGACAACGAACGAAAATTGAGAATCTTTGAGAGGAAGGTTCTGCGCAAGATTTTTGGACCACTGCGAGGCCCAGAAACACAACAGTAGCGAATAAGAACCAACCAAGAAATAGCAGAATTATACAAAGATCCAGATATTGTGAAGGAGATAAAGACAAGAAGACTGCAATGGGCGGGTCACGTACAAAGACAGCCTGACACACGGATGATAAAATTGGCTTGGGAGGGAGTACCAGTGGGACGAAGACCTTTGGGGCGCCCCTGAATGAGATGGCGGGACAACATCAAAACGGACTTAAGGACCATTGGGATAGAGTACGACCCAGCATGGATGGAAGATCGCCAACAATGGAGGCGAATAGTACAGTCGGCCAAGATCCACCCCGGGTTGTAGAGCCATGGAGTAAGTAAGTAAGTAATCTTAACGCAGAAGGTTACTTAGAACTACTGCAAAATAAAATCATCCCTGCTCTTCTTCGACACTTTCCAGAACCCCAGCCCCGTATAATCGATCCCCAGATCTGGTTTGTACCATGTACCTTTTTTTCAAGGTCACACCTACATTAAAATCATCACAGTATGAAGTAAGAGAGATTATATAACGACGCTAAAAGAACAATGCCGTCATTGGACTTTCCTCATTTGACTCGGTCAGCATCTTTGGTGTTATAAGAGTGCGTGCAATGGTTTTTTGAACAAAATTAATACACATCTTATATTTATTATATATATTAGAAAAGATACAACTATGTGCGCGATGCAATCAACTATGTAATTATTTCGACTTAAACATGTAATTGTCTGCGACTCCTAAAGAGTCAACCTATAATAAACACTAAAATATGTACTTCATTTCATGCTCTTCGTAATTTCTGTTAAGCGAGTAGGTATTCAGTTTACAAGCATAGGTACTCGTTTAAATTAACATCTTCCTTGTCTTTACTATTTTTTGAAATTTTCAATTTGAAATAAGTATACGCCTCTGTGTGCCATGTAATATTAAAGTGGCAAAACATCATAATACAAAAACGATAAAGTGGCGTAACGTTACTTTTTACCATTTTAAATAACATGTTATTTACGCACTCGCAGAAAAGCCATAACAAAAAAAACATGGAAAATCGTATCATGACCGATCGCCTGTTATACGTACATTTACTTACATTTATGTTGGCTACAGTTTTTACGAAATTATATGAACACAGAAACAGCGACGTATTTATTATAAAATATCACATTACATACTAGGTTCGAATTATTTTTATTGTATTGTTACATTTGAGTTTTATATAATTAATTAAAATCGACCATATTGAAAAGATTAAATCATCGAATAATAAAATAATTTTGTTCACAGAAGAAAATTAAATTTTATGAAAGTAAGGCGAAAAATATAGAAAAGAGAAAAATAATATAAAAAATTGTTTTGAGGTATTTTTAATTTTCAAATCACTTCTGATAGACTATGTTTGTCTTTTATTTTACCAAAGATTAATCTTTGTGTAGATTAATCTTTGATTTTACTGTCAGGAGTTAAATAAAATTGTAAAATAATAAAAAGAAAATAAGAAAATATTTAAAAATGACAAATATTTAATAAGGTAAGTATTATATAAAAAAAATACTTTAGCGTCAGGCCAAAACGGATATGAGATGTCGCACCTGAAATGAAAAGGAGGAAAACTGTTTGAGTAAGCAAGTCTACCAAAAAGTAGTTTTATATTATCGACAACTAACCAAAATATTAAGTTAGTATCTAAGTGGAATTGTTATCCACGTAACATGATTTCCTTTCTCTATTCTCTATTCCGTAGACACTGACCGCAGTGCCCAAAATATCGATCGGTATATAAAATAGGGTATAATTATATAACTAGCACACTGACCGCAATGTCACTAGGCCGCATTGACCGCAACCAATGCAGCCCCTGGAAAACTGACAACAGTAATCCCAATCTCAATGCACACACTGACCGCAATGTACTACGCCGGAATAGACAACACAACATTACCAAATCACTCTATTTTAGACTACATCTCGTAGTTACAGACAAATCAGTAGGTTGCCACATAATATTCAATTTAATAGCACAACCCTGTAAATCTTGGCAATGGAGTTGTCTAAATAATTGATAAAATATCTTTAAGTACGTCAGAATAGACAGAGTTCACTAAAGAATTAGTCGTTGATAATAATTATGTAATAATACTTAATGCATTTAAAATTATAATTTGAATAAGAGAAAACAAAATAAAACAAAACCTAATATTGATAAAACTTAATTACTCATTGAGAAAACTCACCCTAATCAGGAACCAGCCACATACAAAAAAATTACACAATCAAAAATACAAACTTTTTAAATAACTTCGACTTATCACAATAAGAACACTAAATCGAATGATCTTATTCTTGTGCCTATATTCCTGAGATTTTACCACAGATTACGTACTTATTATAGTAATATGATACTTTGGAATCTTAATGTTGTTAATATAAACATAGATTGTGTGACTATTTTGTTTAGGTAAATCTTTTGTATGTCTGAATATGAACGTTACGTATATTAAAACAAAAATTATTAGGTTTTCTACAGAGAGAGAACAACATAAAAAAATTGGTTCTTACATGACACAACTAGAAAGTTTAGTAGAGTATTGATTTGACCTTACGACTCCATTTTAGAGCTTATACGCTATCTAGAGATGAACATTTTTACGTGTCATAATTTGTAAGTGAATTATGGCGCAGTATTTGGCAAATTGCGTTTGGTTTCCACAAACTCTACAGATTAGAACACCACCTAAACGAGGACGACTGTGCCTGATGTGAAATAAAATATTCTTAGCGCGAAACACCATTTTATTAGACATATTCCAGTAATTCTCTTACAGGAGTAGTCTATTAATAATAACTTTGTAAAAAAATATTTTTAAAGGCATCTTGAACAGCTTAAGTATTATCAAATAATCCAAATCATTAAATTTGAACTGTGCATTGGTGGTGTAGTCTTTGGTTAAACTATAGAGGCGCTAGGCTGTCACAGAGCATCTTTCTCATCGAAAATATCAGAAGATTTCGCTGCCCGAATATAAGATTTCAATTTACTAATGGCATAACAATTTCAAACACAGCGTTTTTTTTTAAATTAGCAACACAGTTTCCTGTCACAGCCGATTTGACAATAGTTCATGGTTGTTTTGATTTATTTTGAAAAACAATTCAAGAAACTCATCTGACATGTTTTTAGGCTGCTCATCATCGTCCATCAGGGGGGCTTCATTTGAAATCGATGCAATTTTGCGTGTACGCAAATTACGTCATTTCCGATTACAAATTAGTGCACGGCTTATTTGAAATGCACTTCGAGCGATATTAATTTGCACCAATCGCAACTTTTACGGATGAGGGTATACCGATCGCAAGTCAACTTTCGCAGACTCAATGCATGACAAGACGTCAGTTTATTTTATTTTTGACATTGCACATTAAATAAATTTTAATTTTTGATTATCGTGTGATTGATCTTTTAATCATTTTGTTAGTTCTAAAGTTTTTTTTTTGAGTTATTTCAGTTTGTTTATTTTTTAAATATTAATTTTAGTAATTTAATGATTAAAGTGGCGGAGATTTTATAAAATGAAAACCGCGTTATTACACAACAATAACAATACAATAAATTCACAGATTAGGAAGTATTAAATAAATTACTAATAAAAACAATCTCGAAAAACTAATAACAATTTAAGAAATTCTATCCCTAAAACATCAAACGAATAACAAATATACGTCATCGAAAATTTCATAAAATCCAAACATTTGATTGGTTGATCTCTACAAAGATAACTGACAACGTAGCGAGTGAGTGAATCTTTTGCGTGCACGCAAGTAGGGATGCACACGTTTAATCGCAATTTCAAATAAAGCAATTCGCCCAAAACACGTTGCGCATACAAACAAATTAATGCAACTTTGCGTGCACGTAAATATTTACGATCGATTCAAATCAAGCCCCCCAGAGCGATTAATTCGCGACCTATTGATCTTATTCGCAATTCGTTTACTCTAAACGATAATACGCATCCCGTAAGCTGTCGTACGAGTACAATGCGCATACAATATACGATGGCTGGTGTGCAGCGTAATGTTGATGATGATCCAAATGCGTCAATTTGCGATGGTGCTCAACAATTTCCTTTATGGAAAATTTTGCTTAAAGGTACTGGTTTACGTGCTTACAATTCATTATGAATATAATGAACTCAACGTGTACAGGAATTGAATCCACACGGTCATCGTTCGCGCCATACATCTGGTGAATGGGACGAAGGTTGGTTAAATGGCTACGTCAGTAAGCAGAATTGTCACATTTCGAGAGATAATAATCCAAAAACCATTACAACAAGAAAAGATCGCTATTTGGTGCGCTGTATGGAGAGCGGTACACATGAATAGTACCTTTTTGATTACTCAATTTGAATTCATTAATGAAAGAAACATTTGACGAACGATTAATTTCACGAAATAGACCTGATAACGTAACCTCGTTTGTGTGATCTGACGACATTAGGTTATTTTCCCTGGTGATATGTAAAATCCCATATCTAACCCAATAACCAAAAACAATTGAGCGTTATCTATTAGTAGTAAATAAAGAAGTCCAACTCCATAAAACAAAGTTTAGGGAGTAAAGCAAACAATCAAGTTGTCGCTCTTAGTTTCCAATACTAATAATATCCTTAAAATCGTAGTTAGGTATTGAGATCCTATTCGATAACCAATATGTTTCGCCATTGGTTTTCATTCACCGGTTTAAGGATATTATAAACCGTCCGCTCCCGTATAAAATAATCGTTCGAGAATGAACATTTTGTGTAGGATATAATTTAATAAGAACTAATAATAGGTTGCCAAACCCGCATTAAACACTTTGCGCGCCTCACCTGGACGTTTTTAATAATTATTCGTTTCCTTACTATTTTTTTTTTTTTTTGTTTATTATATTATATCTATACCTATTTTTGAAATGAAGAGAAAAATAATAATGTGGAAAATGAAACATCAAGAAAAATATGAAATTAATAGTTAATTAGTTGTTGTTATTATCATGAGGTAATTCATTCGCTTTGAATACTTAATTGGAATGTTAGATGCCGACCTCAACATGTATAGCGAATATAGCTATATATAAATAGGTACCTACCTATTTAATATATTATGTATAATCGGAGTGTTATTCAAGTTAATTAAAATTGTTGCCAACGTACCTACAATGAGTCAAATAATGAAAGCAAGATCCGTTGCATAACAAACCATTAGATATTATTTCATTTTAAATTTTAAATGTATGCCTTTTGCTTTTGATTGTAATTACGTATATTAGGCACAGCTTAAGGGCGTTTCCTTGGACAATTTTAAGTTGAAAATGTCGAATACTCACTTTGTTTACGGATAATGTGGCGGAATATCAGCGGAACTTACCTAATCGAAGAATATCCAATTAGCAACTGCGTACAAATGTGCATCGTCAGTTGAGAGAATCTGCTACGTAAAGCTACTGCAGCAAGAAATTGCCGAAAAAGAAGCTATTCTTAACATAATCTAAAAAAATAATCTCTCTACCAGTGGCGGCTTGTGGCAGTTTATTGAGGTGAAGCATAGCATAAAATAAAGTCATATACTTAATAGGTAGCTAAAATTAATAGGGATATCCCTATTCGTCATCTGCATAAAATATAGGTTATGCCAAAGACCTTAGTAACACAGGAGACAAAATATTTCATTGATAACGTGCTTTCAAACACGAGCCAACATTACTTGTAAACAAGTAATGTGTAAGAGAGAGAAAGACTTATCCTTGTCGCCTTCAAGTTGCTCATTGGCAACGTTGTAATCTCCGGTATGCGTTCTGCAGCCAGTGGCGTACTGATCACTGACTGTTTTTGAACTATGTATACAATACATAATATATAATTAATAGCATACATTAAAAAGCCAACGTGCCGAGAATTTAACCGCTATTCAACTTATTTTGAAACTGAAATTTAGTCGATATTTAATTGGAATGAGTTTTTCAGTAAAATAATTTAAATATTAATATGTATAAGGTATTCGCTAAGAAAGTCTGTTAATATTTCTTTGTATTAGGTATTTCTTGATATAGCTGAAAAACCTTCATTTCGTATATCGAAAAAACGATACTTAAATTAATATATTTATTTATATATATATATATTTGAAGATAATCTAATTTTAAAATCATTGCATTACAAATAGCAAGTCAGGAAATAAAAAAAGGCACATTATTCTCAATAGTTTATTTTTAGCTACATATATTAAATTATACACAATGATAATACATAATAATTACTATGAACATACAAATTAATTATGTATTTGCAGACTTTATGCAGTTTCTGTATCGCTTTTTAATAAGTATGAAGTCTATTTGATTGCGAATAATTCTTTCAGGGGTATGGGCGCTAGAGGTCCACGTATAGAGCCTTCTATTTGGAAGTTTAAAAAATGTGTTTGAGACAATGAAATCATGTTCCTGGCAGAACTGAACTAGCCGGTCTCCTCTATCCTTTGCTGTACCTAATCCGTATATACCGGTAATATCCTCTCGTGGTGTACTTCCTACTTAGGCATTAAAATCGCCCATGATAAAAATCACCTCTGATTTTTTCGCCAGCTTCACGGTATCTGTGATTTGTTCCTTAAAACTATCAATAGATCTTTTAATGATTTCACGCGGATTTTAAGTCGTCTAACTTGATTTTGTAAGGTGTGTATTCTTTTCCTTTGGCACGTTATTTTATTTTTTAAAATTCCTATATTTTTTCTTCTCTTAGTAGGGGTTGAAAAGTCACTACTATCCATATCACCAGGATAACGCCTTTTCCTAAAAAATATCAAGCCCCTGGTAAATTATACTAAAAAAAGAGCTTTTTATGAACAAATATCAAAATTTCATAACGGTAAAATGTAAATTTGAATAATGTACCAAATATAGCAACATTTAGCTTCAGCCCCTTTATATCACCCGCTTCTGAAACATGTTGGTGTAATACCTACCTCTTTTTAGTTCCAATTTTTCCACTAGCTACAGGAGCTTCAATTATATCAGAATGGGATTCTCCTGCTTCTGATGCAGTTTCTGTCACAGAACTGGTTGAACCCTTGTTGGCTTCTAATGAAACTGGCTCTGGAGGTGCCAGGAATAGATTCAACAATTATACTTTCAGACCTAAAATATGTATTAATTCAATATATCAAAATATTAAAAAGCCTTTCTAAAGGATACCTTTTGATTAGGGACCCCATATTAGCGGTTGAAACAGTGGACTCTATAATAGTTTTTTCTAAGAATAGCTGAGCAATCCTAAAAATGGATATAAATGCGGTTAATGCACATACCTACTTAGCTAGTTTAATTTCATCCAAAAATTAATAATAACAGAACTTACTTAGGATATTCTTTCGGTATTGGAGGTGTTCCAAAAACAGATGAGTCCACAGACCTAACATCTGTGGTTGAGTCAGAGCTAGAAGAATATAAATTATTATTATAATATAATAAATATAATTATAAATATATTTTACCTAGTGGATGCATCATCCAAAAATAAAACACCTTCACACCGTCGAGGATTTGCACCCTTTCTAACGAATCTTGCTCCCTTAGATTTCGTTACCAGATCCTCTGGGAAAAAATGATCCGAGCATAACCATGGATTTTTTGGCAAAAGTGGTCCTTTAGCAATGCCAACTAAAGAAAACCAGAGTTTTCGTTTTTCCGGTTCCTGAGGAAACCTAATTTAAAAAATACAATATAAGTACCTAATGTAAAAAGGCTATAATCAGCCTTATACTACAGAGCTAGGGAGGTAATATCCTACGTAGATTTACCACTTCTTTAATGCTGCTTTGAATTACTAAGCGGTTACATTGTTGGGCATAAATGAACCACCATTATTTTCAGAAAATATCTGTTTGCTTTTGTTACTAATAATTTAATAGAAATAAAAATTCAAAATGTAACAAATTTATCATATCAAACAAACCCCGCCACTGTGTAAACTAACACCAAACACAAACAAATTTCCAAACATAACCACACTTACCTGTGAAAAGTTAAATCTGGAAATAAACTATCCACTTTTCCACAAACTACACAACCACGAACCACAGTTATTCAATAAATATTTAAAGTTTAAAAAAACACACACAAGAATATCGCAAAACAGGAAAATACTTCAAAAAACGATGAAAAGCGATAATGACATGAGTGTTTCTCAACGTCAACGTCGCAAATTATAATTTCATTCAATACGCCGTGTTCTGTCGTACAAGAAGCGTAAAGTTGTAAACGATGTTGCCGTAGTGCGCTTTTATTTTACTATGAGAATAATTCCTAAAATAAAATAATTATCCCGTTTTGTACAATTTAATCTTAAAATGAACTAATTTATAACCTAAGTATAGTAATAAATTTTTTTATTAACATCCTAGTTACAAATAATTATTGACATCGCTCATTTTTTATTTGTTGTGACAAACATTTAAAGATATTCCAAAAACATTTGTAAGTCTGGCAATGCTTGTATTAGGATAAATAAAGGAAGGGACGATGTTTGCTAACCCTGAAAACGTAAACAATGTGGTCTCCTGTATTATTAAGGTCTTTGGGTTATGCTTATAAGTAGGTACCTCACCTAAGTATTGTTTTCTTTAAAAAATGTAATTAGTATCTAGAATATATTTACCTACTTCATAATAATCCTAAATAAAACACATTTTATGAAACTGACAATCAAATTACTTTTATGCTACCTGTTAGCAAATCATAATACGTCTCATACCAGATATTATTAAAAGCTCGGCATTTGCCTTAATTTATATTTATCAAACATGTATTTAAATCTGGAACAGGTGTGTCTGTATATTTTTAACAAGATTTTTCTGTTCTTAAAGGAGTGTTGATTAAAAAAACGTAACTTTAGTTAAAATTAAAAAATAAAAATAATTTTTCATAATAACTTCGCTTACCTGATGTCAGCGTAAATATAATTTACGCTGCTGATGTGTAGTACTTCCACTTGCTTCTTCCATATTAAAGTATTAGATATTATAATATATTATATTATTAAAAAAACAATATTTTACGGTATCTACCCATTTATTTTTATAAAAATAGGTAGGTACCTACTAATTAATAACCGTATATATTTTTTTTTAATTTGTTCGCTACTTTTTTAGATTTTAAAACTTAAATTAAATATGTAGGTATCTAAATAGAAAGACTAATTTGTATTCAAAATATCAAAAATCAAAACTTTAAGCTTCCCGAAAAGTAAATAAAAATAATATTAGCACAGGTATAGCACAGAGCACAACTGTGACAGCACTAGAAATTTGCGACTGTGTGATAGAGATAGATATACTCAAGATAATAATCGACATGTAGGTACAAAACACTCGCCAAGCGTTGTCATATAACCTTATTTTACATTAAATATCTGCTGCATCTATATGGAAGCGTGCTTCTTATAATGTTTTGGCAAGATTCGTATGCTATGTGTACGAACAAGTCTTAAATTGGTTATTTGTATTTGTATTTCAATTTTTACTTTAATTCAAATTTCGCGGAATATAGACCATGCAGATACTAATCTTGGCACCTGTACACGGTACGTATGTCCTGCTGTCACTTCAGCCATCATCGCCGCACAGTAAAGAACTGCCGAAATAATTCAGTGTCGATACATTTCAAAAACAAAAAAAAAATTAAATCGAAGTATTATAAACATTTTCGTGTGTGGATGAGTTTTGTGTGGAGACCAAAAGGCGCCCCTATAATAATTGAGAAAACAATATACAGGGTGGTCCAACGAAAAGTTTGCACCTAGCTTTTCTCTTTTTTTTGTAGTCGAATGCGAAAATGCTCGGACACGTCGATTTTGCTTTTGAGGGGGACACATTTTAAACATATTTTTCGATCTGCGCCTTTAACCCCCTAGCGGGGGTGAGTAACAACCCTAAAATTTTAAATGGAAAGAGGGGTCTAATGACATATCATTTGAAAGGACACAAAATTGTCTTTCTAATGATACCCTATTTGTCGAATTTTACTAAAACAGTTAATACGAAAACGACTTTAAAGACATTAAGCCGATAATTTTGGTATTAATGAGAAATACAAATAAGTTTTAATTATTACGACTGAAAACAACTACAATCATTTCTAAATTATTTACTTTGAAGAAAAACGGGATTTCAAAAACACTATCTTATTTATCAGAACTAAATTCCTCACTAATCGTTTGCGTTTTTTGTTGAAATAAAAACTGCAGATACGTGTAGGAAAAGAATTTACACCGTTTATTTTAGTCTTTTCATTGATTCAGTTTGGTTGCTTCTCAAGTTATTTTACTTTTACCGTACAAAATGATTTATTCCATTCTAGAACGAGTTGAAATTGTTAAACTTTATTTTCAAAATAATAGTAGTGCTAGACTTACGGCTCGCTTATTTAATGAGAGACATCCCGATAAAAATGTGAATGATGTGTACGTTGGCAAGTTAGTTAAAAAGTTTGTAGATACCGGATCTGTCTGTAATGTAAAACACCAGCCGCAGAAACTGATCAGAAATGAAGCTGTGGAAGTCGCTGTTTTAGGGCATGTTGAAATGGATCATAGTCAAAGTACCCGTCAACTAGCTGAAGCCTCAGGTGTCTCCCGTTCGTCCATAATACGAATTTTAAAAGCGTACAAATTTCATCCGTACAAAATCAAATTAGTACAGGAACTAAATGAGGATGATCCTGATAGAAGGCTGCAATTTTGTGAAGCAATGAGCCAGCGTTTAATTGAAGATCCGCAATTATTATTTAACATTTGTTTTTCCGACGAATGCACATTTTATTTGAATGGAGCTGTAAATAGGCACAATTGCCGTTACTGGGATGACAGTAACCCACATTTATTCCGTGAGGTTCATACCCAGTATCCTCAAAAAATAAACGTCTGGTGTGGCATATTAGGAAATCATATTATAGGACCATTTTTTATTCCTGGAAATTTAACTGGTGAAGTGTACCTAAACATGCTTGAAGACACAATTGATCCTTTAATAACACAAATAATAGAAGATGACCAAAATCATACTGCTGATCGGCTTTATTTCCAGCAAGATGGAGCACCTCCGCACTATGTGGCTCCTGTAAGACAGTTCTTAGATGACCGGTTCCCTGGACGGTGGATTGGAAGGAGGGGCCCAATTGAATGGCCTGCCAGGTCACCGGATTTATCGCCTTTAGACTTTTTTCTTTGGGGGCACTTAAAAAATAAATGTTTTGCCACGAAGCCCGAGTCCATAGAAGATCTTCGCCAACGCATTACAGAAGAGTGCAGAAACATAACACCTGATATGCTACAAAATGTTAGAAATAGATTTGAACAAAATCTGTATTATTGTATGGAATCAAATGGGTCACATTTTCAACATTTGTTAATGTAACGTTTTAATAAATCAATTTAACAGCTTGTTTACTTTTTTTACAAAGCAATGTTAAAACTAACAAACATTGGAATGTACTAACGATTGCAGGTGTTTTCACTCGCAATAATTAAAACTTATTTGTATTTCTCATTAATACCAAAATTATCGGCTTAATGTCTTTAAAGTCGTTTTCGTATTAACTGTTTTAGTAAAATTCGACAAATAGGGTATCATTAGAAAGACAATTTTGTGTCCTTTCAAATGATATGTCATTAGACCCCTCTTTCCATTTAAAATTTTAGGGTTGTTACTCACCCCCGCTAGGGGGTTAAAGGCGCAGATCGAAAAATATGTTTAAAATGTGTCCCCCTCAAAAGCAAAATCGACGTGTCCGAGCATTTTCGCATTCGACTACAAAAAAAAGAGAAAAGCTAGGTGCAAACTTTTCGTTGGACCACCCTGTATAAGGTAGGTGTTAGTTAAGTTTTTGTATGGTCCGGTACATTTGATGAACAATAATCATATACAGTCCACTGAATCTTTTTCGTACACTATGCTTAGTACAATTAAACGCTGACAACTATGTTTAGACGAAGAACGATAGGTGGTTGATATGATTTATAGACGCTTTACACAGTGCCCAGTCTTGTATCTTGCGAATCGCGAGGGTTCAGTTTTAACATCAAACGACCCAGATATGTGGCCTACAAATAAACTAGTAGCTAGTTGATTTGCAATATGGAAAATTGTACCCAAACTCAAATCTCGGTTTTCCGGAACGGAAAGACCTATCGAGTTGCGGTATTCGGGAGGTTCTTGACCAAATCTTAAAGAACCAAGTACAGGTCTCGATCAGGTATATTTCTTTTATTTATCCACTTATACAGGGTGAGCAAAGGAAGTTGTTGTTTTTTTAGCAAAGTTTGTGGCTCAATTTTTGATGTTGGAAATATTTCTATGCATCTTTTTGATATTTAGACTATCCTAAAAAAATTAATTTCTCAAATTTTTCAAAAGTTGCCTATAACCAAATTATCGAATTTTTAAAAAGTGTTACATGTGTCACTTTATCGGAGTATCTCTTGAGAATAGGTATTTTTACTCATACTATTGCATAAAGTGGGATTCATTGCGCACGAAAATAGGTTGCCTCCAGTAGCGTGCAGTGAAAATCTGCTACTTTGATATTATGCAATTTAAACCGACTTTATAAATTATAATATGCAATTAAACAGCTTAATGAACAAATCCAAGTTACTACTCATAATATAGGAATGTATTCCAGTGGCGTAACATCAAAAGCTTTTTTTTTTTTTGGTTGGGTAAGGGTGTTATTAACTTAAAAATTCTTATTTTTCAAAATTGTATGATGCTGGCCAACACTGCTATTCATCTTTTAGCTCGAAATTTTTATCTTTCTCAATCAGCATTGGCGTACACATCTTCATTGGAGAATATGTCTCCCAATAGGTAATAGACCCACTGCCAATGCCAATTTACCCGCTTCTGGCCGCATTGGTAAAAGAGAATCTGACATATCCCCAAACTTTGCTAAAAAAAACATGACGTCCTTTGCTCACCGTGTATAAGTGGATAAATAAAAGAAATATACCTGGTCGAACCCTGTACTTGTTCTTAAAGAATTGGTCAAGAACCTCCCGAATACCGCAACTCGATATTTCTTTTCGAAAATATTAAAATTAGAGTTTGGGTACAATTTTCCATGTTGCATAGCAACTGTTCACCAGCGTATGTTATAACTGGCGAATGATAATGAGACATATTGGAATATGGTTAAACTAACAAAAAACGACAAACAGAAATGATTTTTTTCGTAAAAAAACATAAGCATATCAATGGTGCTCATTGAACCGTCAAATTTTGTCTTTAGCTACTTTCAACTTTCTTATAACAAGGGGCGCCAAAAACCTTGCTAGCACCGGGCGCTCTTAGGTCTAGAATAGAGCTAACATCTGGTTTCAGCATGATGGAGCATCACAGCATTTTCGTGTAAATGTGAGAGAATACCTATCTAACAACTTTGCTAACCGATGTATTGGAAAAGGAGGTCCAGTTCTCTGTCCTCCGATCGAGGACCCATGGTTTTCACGGGTATTCCTAACATCTCTCAGCTGTTAGACGGTCATTATTGAAAATTAAAAGACACATCGAAATTCTATTCAGTGGTTGCTGTATGTTGTGAACGAGAGTCATCTGTTTAGGAAAATCAGTAATTGTGTACTAATTGTTACTAGACCGAAACACTATTAACAGTTATATACACTGTATGTAAAACGTCAATCAATTTTAAGACTTTTATAATTTTGTTAATGGTTAAAGATGAACCAGATTGCTTTAAAATTAAATTAAATAGTTATACATTAGTGAAAAAACCAGGCTCAACATCGTTCATCTCATTTAGAAACAATCTAAACATCAATTAATAAAAGTTGAGAATCGTAATCAGGAATATCTCATCTCTCTCTGTCTTGCTCTATGTTGTGTAGTGTAAACATGACAAATGCCCGACCGGCACACTGCGACCTCACAACATATACAGCAAGGGGGGAAATATCACCGCTGTGCCCGAAATTGGCTCAATGGCGCCCCACTGAGTCTCATCCCCAGCACGCCTATTAACCACAAACCAACATATTGTTTTAAAATTTTCGGCGGGCTCCTTTGTAATACACAGAGCAACATTGATTCTATGCATATAAACATGTACAGGTACACTATTCTATATGGTGATTTTTTTTAATTTAATTAGAACTCATCATCTCTTTTCGAGCTGCGGGTAGTTTCCAATAGATATAATATGATAATATATATTTTTTTGTTTTTGATAAATGCGTTCGTGTTTTCGGCGCGCAAGGCTAATTTAAACCATGGGAAGGTTATTAATAAAAATAAAAAAAATTATTTTAAGAAAGAATAGGTAAGTTAATATTAATTATGTATTGAATACGTTATCTATTAGTGCGGAACAATGCTATGAGAAAATTAATCAGCACGAAATAATAATTAAAATAAAAATATTTTTTTTTCTGACACAAATTGCAAATTAGGTATGCTTTTTGTACTTTGTTTCCAAGTTATTGTTACAAAAAACTTTTTCTGAAATTATTACAAAATATTGGCATTCTATGAGCGGTTTGAGGCCTGAAAACCTCTTATTCCACCGGGCAACGATAAAAATAACAGTATACCTACGCTGGGAAACACTTTTCCGGCCTGCAAATTTGCAACCATTTGTTACAAAAAAAAAATAATTTTATGCTTTTTTTTATGTTGGGCTCACGTTTGTTGTGCCTGGTAGTGCCTAAGTTTTATATTACTATATCGTTATACTTATATATGTTTGTAATTTTACATTTATATTTTTTTTTTGAAGAAGTAATCCATACTCTCAGTGGAGTGCTAAGTTAATACAAAGCAAACAAAATCGTCACCTCCACAAACATTTTTTTATTTGTAAAACTTAGTTAAAAGGCATACATGTTTCGAGGATTCAGATCCTCATCATCAGTGCCAACCCAGTGCATATATATATATATATATATATTATTATTATTCTTCTTTTTTTATTAAGGTATTCAATATAAAAACATCACAGCTATAAAATCATTATAACAGACACACACAAGACGTACATATTTAAAACGAGATTTTTTTTGAATCTCGTTTTAAATATGTACGTCTTATGTGTGTCTGTTATAATGATTTTAGCTGTGATGTTTTTATATTGAATACCTTAATAAAAAAAGGAGAATAATAATAATATATATATATACGCGCTGGGTTGGCACTGATGATGAGGATCTGAATCCTCGAAACATGTATGCCTTTTAACTAAGTTTAACAAATAAAAAAAAATTTTGTGGAGGGGACGATTTTGTTTGCTTTGTATTTATTTATATTTTTATTTATTTGATTTGAATTACCCTCTTGTGTAATATGTTGTATTTTCTTTTAAGTACCTGACAATAAATAGTCCATGAAAATTTTATAGGTCAATTCGTCAATTCCAGATTTCTTCGGCAGCAGATTTAACGTAACCATATTGGTATAGTTTATCCAAAGTTTTTTCCTTTCTTTTTTTTTGCCTCTACACTAGGTAATACAGCCATCTTTGTAATTCTTGGACCTACAGTTTAGTGTGGAATCCGAACCACGGTCCTCGACCGCCAGATGTCAGCACCCACGACTATATAGTCAATAACTTACTTGGCATGGCAAGTCTCCACCCATCCAACCTCCATCCACGCGACCAGGTACTTTAATACCATAATCACGTCGACGCGCGCTTGCAGATGTGGGCATCTCCTGCCCCTTATCCAAAGTTAATTTCAAATATATAAAATGTTTATATGAAAGTCAAATATCCACAAGATAAATTTAATAGAAACTAGAGTCTATCTGCCATACATGTTTCGGGACTAGACCAGTCCTATCATCAGTGGCATGTCAACAATCGTACAAAACACAACGCGAGTCAAATTTCTACTGAAGTCACTTTATGGAAAATATTTGATTTAATTTATTAAAGTTTTTATTAAAATTACAATTACATATTTAAATTTATTTTCTTTTTGTATATCATATTTCGTTTTTTTAATAAAAGTTCTCAAAATTATTTAACGGTTTGTTTTTAATTTAAATAATTTTGAGAACTTTTATTAAAAAAACAAATATGATATACAAAAAGAAAATAAATGTAAATATGTAATTGTAATTTTAATAAAAATTTTAATAAATTAAATCAAATAGAGAGCATATTGCCTGTTCACGCTAGGTGTCGCCAAAAACATCTCTCTCTCTCTCAATCAATTCTCGTGCTAGTATAAGCTCTTTGTAAATGTTGGAAATTTGGGTCACACTGCCTGCCGATCACCACTGATGAGTCGTGGATCGACGAAACGGCCGTCTGGTGAAAGCATGGTAGTGTGAAACAAATTTCCAACATAACTTAAAGTCTTGTTGCTTTATGTAACAGCAATTCTTAAATCAAATAGTTTCCATAAAGTGACTTCGGTAGAAATTTGACTGGAGTATTGTATGTCTTGGCGTTGGGTTTTGTACGATTGTTGACATGCCACTGATGGTGGGACTGGTCTAGTCCCGAAACGTGTATGGCAGATAGACTCTAGTTTCTATTAAATTTATCTTGTGGAGAAAATTTGTGTCCGACAGTAAAACACGGTGGCAGAATATTGTAATCATGATTTGTTCAATAGTTTTTCTTAGATTAATAAAATGAAAGAAGATTTATCAAATTAGATAATAATTTTTAATAAAACGCAGTCACTGTATCAGACAAGGGACACGAGCGGAACACGTTGGGGGTTTAAGCATCGAGACTTATATGTGCAAAGCCAGCGTCTCTTTTAAATATTTATCACTAGTTAAGGTCTCAAAATAATGAAGTGACAAATACCCATATTATATAATTTTTACGTTCTATAGAAAATGTCACTGACTAAGTGAGTAAAATTTGTTGTTAGTTTATAATATAAGAAGCATATTATTATAAATGTAACGACTTATATACATAACAAGTATTAACAATAGTATTAATTATTATAAAGGTACGTTCTTTGCTGTTCGAACACCGACTAGGTACGTGTGCATGTATGTATAAACTTCTAAAAACAGCGTAGGTTTATATGTTGCCGTGTTGGAGCAACAAGGAAAAATACAGTATACTTTTATACAAATGAACATACAATAATTGTTAATACATAAAGGATTTCTAAAATATCGTAGGACATGTATTGTTATGAAAAGTTAAAAGGGTGCGCCTATGGACGGCTATTATTGATATTACAAAGGGATATCGAGTTCTGGTTTGTTATATCATTTTCAACTAAAATTAGAAAGACTATAGCTTCTACAACTTCGGGTGGCGTCCCGCAATGGCTAGGTATATCGTCATCACTTTCCATTTTAATCGTTTTCGAAGCACACAATTTATGATAATAACTTTAACGTTACTTAATTAATTTAAAAAAGTAGTCTATTCTTAAGTGGAGTTGTATATTTTTTAATTACAAATAAAAGTCGATTCTTCACAAAAATAAATTTAATAGAAATTTATAATTAAAATCCAAACACCAGTTCCATGACCAGTGGCGAAAAAAGAAACTTACAAGAAATATAATTTATCAGTAAACACATGTCAGTAAGTAATTGTATCATGAACAACTCACAGTTTTTATGGAAAAATTTCTGTTGTTTGTAATAATAAAACAAGAAAAAACTAACATTATTCTGTTTCTATTCGTTTCTTTGTATAGATCATAATGGTTATTATAGTATATTGTGCAACGAACATGAAATGATACATATTTCCTACGAGTATGATCGTTTGCAGCATGAGCCGCAGGCGAGTGCTGCAAATCATACGAGTAGGAAATGGTCATTTCATGTGAGTTTCACACTATACTTTTTCTACTACTGTTTTAATGCGTTTGAATAAATTAAACATAATTTTTAGCAAAATATTTGTTTTTCGAAACTTACCCCTAAATACAATAAGTTAGAAGTATTAAACTGACTAGGTGGTGTTAAACCATATTCACTATCACTGTTTTCCATTATATAAATAGCTTTGAAACCTTCGTAATTAGTGAAATAATTATAATTATTATTAATTATAAATAAACTGTCAATTTGGTGTATTTTTATTGTCAGTGTTGTTATGGTGATTTTTCATGCCCGACGCTACTTTTGTCATTACTAGGAAATTTACCCGTGTTTGGCAACTAGTGGGAAATATTTATTGTGCACGGGTAAATGAAAAACAGCATTACAATGTACTACATTTTCGAATTATGATTGAACATATAATAAAGGCATTTAAAGAAAATCGTCGAAAAAATTGTTTAATTAATTTGATATTATTTAATTCACCTCGACTTAAATCGAAAAATTAATGAACTTATTGACGTTTTAAAAATATAAAGCCGTTATCGTCATACAGATAGTTAAGCGCATGCTAAGTTGCATATCTCCAGGTCTCAATTCTCATTTGCTTTTTGTTTTTTACTAATTAAAATTTTTTTACTTAATTAAAATTGACAAATGCTGTTTGGTACTTGTTATCAACATGTTCTTAGGCAACTTTGTTGTTGGCAAGATATTTTATTAAAGAAAAAGTTGCATATACAGGGTGTCCCACTTAAGATGTATACAAGTCAATAACTCTGTTATTTTTTTAACGTTTTTTATCATACGTACGGTGTACGGTTATGACATACACATTTTCATCGAGGTAAAAAGTGCGGTACCTCATTGACGTACCTTTTAATGGGGTTTAAATTTTTTTCGTTCAAGGGTAAACTACCTTTAGCACATAATTTATTTCAAATCTAATAAATTTACTCGAGTCTTTGTCATCCAAAACACTTAAGTTCTAATTTTGATAAAAATTCATACAGTGTGTGTCATTAAAAATTTATGAAAAATGCATTAGAAACTCTGTGGGCTTGGTCGAAGATTGATAATAGGTAATATTTTATAATAATATTATATTTAATAATAATATTCCCTCGTGGCTTGACCATGATGGCAACTATCTAAAAAGTATAATTGGATTGTTATAAAGTTCATACGGATAATCCAGCGCCGTCGTGGAATCTGCATTACCTTTTCCAAATTATTAGCTAAAAATTTCAATTTTGAATGACACACACTGTATGAATTTTTATCAAAATTAGATTTTAAGTATTTTGAATGACAAAATAAAATATCCAACCTTATATAGTACATATTTTTATTTAATAAAACGCAAATAAAACTACTTTTTTAAATAACTGTTCACCTCTTCATCAATTTCAACAGAAAATAACATTACCTAGAAATAATAATTAATAATTGATATTTCTATGTATGTTTGTGAGTATGTGGCTAGATAAGTAATTACTCAACTACCGGTTACCGCTGACCGCAGAAAAAGACCATGAGTGAGCATCTTTTTATTTATCTGTGGTGTAATTATGTAATATTCTTTTGGATTTTATTTTCGTCTTAATCGAATACGGAGTAATCGATACATCGACCAGCGATTTGAGGAGTTGATAACAATTACGTAATTGGCCGCAGATTACTTAGCATTATTATATTAATATTGTTGAAAACGTAGCATTGACGTGCCGAATTAATATCTGTACCTTTTTAAAAGGTAAATGATTTTATTATCCGGAAGGGTCTATATTGATGTACAATTTTCCAATTTATATTACTCAAAGTTATACCGGATTTTAAATGGAATGACCACATTTTTTATTTTTTTTTTCAGATGCCCTATAAAATTTAAAGGTCACAGATTTTTTCCTACAAATTTTTTTGGGAAAATGTTGACGTTTGGCACGAACGAGAAATACACTTTGCTGTGATGTAAACATATTCACGTGCCCAGTAGGAACAATAAAATTTTATTTTTTAGCTTTTGTTGCGTGTAGTGCCAACATCTATTGGTTATTAGAGAACTAGAGGTTCCACTGTCTGTGTAGAGATACCACTGCTGTTTTTGAGTATTAATATTGCCATAAGCGTCCATCTATGTTTTTTTTATCTATGATTAAGGGGATTACTGAGTATACAAATGATATAGTCCAAGATCGTCAGGCAGTTGCAGAACAAGATTTAATCGAATTTAAACTTGAACCACGTGATTATCTACTAGGAAATGTCAATTTTTTTAAATGGTATGGCATATTATTCGACTATGCCGTTCGATCAGAGATATAGAGGGAGAATGAGCTTGACAAATGCGCGAACTGCTAATATAGTAGGCCGCCATGTTCCACGATTGACAGGGGCGTATCATCTTAATGACTGCAAATTAGGTAGGAAAAAAAAGTTTATATAAAATTTACGAATCGTGACTACCAGTTTTCAATATGCATTTTGTTTTATTTCATTTGTCATTTCCCTATACCTAAAATATACCATTTCTCCAATATTTTGAATTTTGTACATTTTTATCATAATGGGTCGCAATTTGTAGAAACCATCTATTAGGGAAACGCCATAACCACTGTTACTTATATAGAAATGTCAAATATTGAGAATTATAATACCATTGTTAATAATACTGCAACTTAATTAACATACCACTTAACAAAGTTGATTAAAATGCAACATAATTACTCGTATTTAGAGTTTTTAATTTATTATCAAATATATGGACAGTGCAATTAAGTTATTAGTAGGACGTTTAATGCTAGGTATTCTGAATTAACGCTAATAACCCATATATCCAGCGTATTATAAAGAAAAATGATGCGGAACATCGAGTACATTTTTGCGAGATTTTATTGGTTCATATAGGTACAGGAGGATCCAGAATGAACAAAGAAAAATCATTTGGACTGACGCAGCAAAATTTAGTAGGGAAGGCATTTTTAATAGACAAAGTTTACTTTTCTGGAACAAACAGAATCCACACGTAACCCGAGGACAGGGGTACCAAGACAATTCTCGCTTTAATGTATTTCGTTTATTAATAGATAATAAATGGGAGAAAATATTTGGACATAACTATAACGGAACGCCGTTAAACCAATATGGCACTTACTGGTACCAATAGGATGGAACTCATCCGCATTGTACTGCAGAAGTGAGTAACGAACTCAATATTATGCTTGAAGATCGTTGGATTTGCCGTTTACGTCCGTGGAATTGGCCTGCTAGGTCCCCCGACTTGACTCCCATGGACTTTTTCTTTTCGGGTAGCAAAAAAATACTGTGTATAAAAGACGAATTAACACACGGTGGGAGTTATTAGTCGACAAGCAGCTCTACGATGTAACTATTTCGCATATCTGTCAATTTTTGACGTTCCGTATCCGTAACATTGGTTATGGCGTTTGCCTACTAGATGATTTCGGCAAATTGTGGCCCATCATGACAAAAATGTACTAGGTATAGGGAATGGTTCAGAAAGTGCCTTTTTTAATGTGGTCATTCCATTTAAAATAACAAAGTAGATATATACTTCCGGTTTAACTGGAAGTAATATAAACCCGGAAATAGTACATCAATATAATCTTCTCGATAATACGAACAATTAAGTTTCAAAAACAAACCTTTTATAGTTCCCGAGAACTTTGAATCGGCCACTCAGGATGAATCACCCTGTATATATAAAACAAGTATTTCAGTACAAATTTTACTGTGTTATGTAGCTAGATAGCATAATAAACTAATTACGCAGGCACTATCTGTAGTCACTATTAAATATTTAAGTATTGTTTAAATAATTGTCGATCAGTATCTCAATAATTGCTTTATTGCCTTTGAGCGAAGATAAAATATCCAAAATTTATAAAATCACTTTTACACCAGAAATTTATATTTAAAAAAATTGTGTTTTTTTTTTGTATCTTAGGTACTTTAAATTATTATTGCACAGGACGTCCATGTTTGCCACTACAAATTAAGCTCATACACAGGGGCATTACACTTTTATCCAATCTTCAAAAGATACTGTACATATATAAATTATTTTAAAGGTTTTTAAATCTGAAATTCAATCTGGGCATCCGTCTTTTCATATACATAATACGGTAGATATATAACAACTGATATACATAATAAAACTGATGTTTAAAAATAATCTGATTGCTTCTGGATTAACTTTTCTTTTTCGTCGGTTAAAGTGGCCTGTGCTCAATTAAGTCTAATCATTTTGTGCTATCAGAACATGTTCGATTAAATTATTATACATAATTAATGTAGGTTATTCATGCCGTAATTTGAAATTGTCTAGCATAAAAATGATTTTATTTTTATTCTTTTAATTACTTTGCAAATTATTTTTGGTTTTTTCTTTTGATTTATTTAAATTTAAACTAAGAAACTATAATATGTTTTACGTATTTCTATTCCAAATCCTTATGTGCATCGTTTTCTACATTGTTTAGTTACAGTTTTGTGCATATGAGGTAGAGGATGAGTGGCATTGAGGATTTTACGCGAGTGTCTGAGCCTATTTTATTGAATTTCGATTTACTCTCAAAGATTATTACGGGTATTAGTAACTCTATAATATTTGATCAAATTTTGGATTTTGTTAGACTATTGTTGAGCTGTAAATTATGCTCCAATAAGAGCGAGAGAGATCAATAGATACAAACTTACCGCAAAAATGCAGCAAAATCCACACTCCACAATTCTTAGGTAATAAAATATTATACTAGTAACTAGCTGCTTTCTTTGCAATGGAACAAATGATCATCCGCCGAGGAACGTAGGGTTCAAAAATAGGCGCAAGGTCAATGATAATAGACTTAAGATTATTTTGTCGTAAAGCCATTTCTTCTGTAATTAAATAGAAAATGTCGTTTTTGGACAGAAAACAAGAAAGAGATTGATTGAAAAGTAGATCAGAACGATCTGTTACAAATCAAAATGTAGTCAGGTTGTCAGATGTAAGGGGAAAATTTCTCTATGGCTGCTGGTCATAAAATTTGGTTCGATTCTAGATACTAGAGAGTTTCAATATTCATAACGTTTGTCATAACCTTAAGGATCAGAGGGATTATAAGTATTGTCTAATAATTGCTGTATATGTTCTTTTTCTTTTTATATATGGACTCTGATAGTCAATCGCAGTAATTTAATGCCTACTGAATACAGTCATCGTATCGAGTTAAGGATAATTTTTTGATAAAAGGCAGAACTGCTGGTATTGCACAAAAAATACAAATACAATTATTTAACATTTACCTCTAGCCTCTCTCTCCAACCCAAACAATAAAGATTGAAATGGAGACTGTGAAATTATCAGGTTCAGCTTTCCGAATAAGCTTGTTTCACATACAGGGTGAGTCGGGAGGAATAGGTATAACTCTAAGGGTAATGTAATCTATGGATCAAAATAATAAAAAAAAACTGAAATGTGGTTTGTTATCCAATATTCATTTGTTTTCAAGTTACAGCGTTAAATGAAATAATAATATTATTAAACCGGAATATCAAACATTAACATTGTTTTAAATAAATCATTGGTTTTGTAAATCTTCAAAAATACCGCCATTGACCTCCAAACATTTCCTGCTTCGTTTACGAAGGGCGCGTGTGGAACTCCTAACTGATCCGTGCATTTCTTTAATATTGACTGCAGTATTTCGAATGCGCCTAATTTCCATTCCTACTTTTACTTCGTAAACCTCAGTTTTCAACCAACTCCATAAATTGTGGTCTAATGGCATGAGGTCTGGCGATCTAGTAGGCCAACTAATAGGACCACCGCGACCAATCCAACGCCCTGGAAACATTTCGTCGAAATGTTGCTGGACCCGACCCGACGACCGAAATGAACAGGCGCTCCGTCGTGTTGATAATACATTTTAATTCTGATGTTTAAAGGAATCTTCCCAGTAGGCCTTGCAATTAATTTTCTAAAAAACTTATGTAGTCATCCACTGTAAGACGATTTTCCCGAAGAATAGGGCCAATGAAATTATTATCGATCATGCCGCATCATTTACTGAAAATGTGTGTTGAAAATTACTGTGGACTATTGCATGAGAATTTTCGTCAGACCATACATGAGAGTTTCGACTAATATTGATGCCGTCACCGGTGATTGTAGCTTTGTCAGTAAAAAGTATGTGCGGTAAAAGATGACGATTATTAATTATCCACTCACAAAATTGCATACGCTTGACATAGTCTCCAGGTACAAATGAATATTGGATAACAATATTTGAGTTATTTCATATTACTTTGATGCATATATTACACCCTTAGAATGAGGCCCATTCCTCCCGACTCATGCTCCCTGTATATTTTGATGTAAAACGTAATTGAGTTTAATGCTCTTTTAAATATATCACAGACATAATCTAATATACTCGTATATGTTTACTGTCTCTCAATTTAGAAGGCAGAAAAACAGTTTTCCAAATGTGTTCAGACAGAAATGTTTTCAGGAAGACTTCTGGGCCTCACTTTAGAGTTATCATTTTTATTTCACGCTACTATTTATGTAAACTCATAGCACAACTTGGTTTGGCGAGGAAAAATATGTTATGGTTAGGTTAAGTTAAATAAACAAAACATGTTTTTGTATATCCCTATCTGTAACAGTTTAAGAAAATCTAGGAAATCCATTATCTCTCAATTAATTTCAGGATAATTTGATTATTAGAAAGTGTATTTTTGCGATTTTTTTTCTTGTTTTTGTTTAGTTTTTTCATATATAATATTTAGTTTTAAGTTTTGCTCTTTGGTTTTTTTTTGTTGGTAATATTGTATGTTGTTGTTGTTATTGTTATTAATATTATTCTTTATAACTGGGTCATATAACCTGTGTAAGTTGTTGCAAATAAATAAATAAAAAAATATAATTGGCAAAACTCCATAGGCTGTGGCACAATTGATGAGCTAGTCTTGCAATTTGTGGAAAACCATAATATCACTTAACTTACTAGTAATGACAATAAACTTGACTTTCTCATGTTGTTAAAGACCACTAACACTAAATCAAATATACAAAAGATATAATACACATAATAATAATAATAAACGAACAAATAATTTAGTTTCGCGACGTATACGTCCATTTCCCGTCACACCTTCGCAAAGTAATAAAAATAAAAAGGCCGTTTAATGACGATTATTTAATTTTATACTTCAGACAGCGGGATATGGAATAATATTCGAGGCACGCCATCTACTTCTTGTTCTTAGAAAATAAATAATAAAAAGTAAAAAAAAAAATACTTTTGCGTCTTGTATTGATCGTTGACATGCACATTGCACTCTGCAAATTGCATTAATACAGTGCGATCAATACTAACGGGTAAATTTATTGATGTACCAACTTAATTATTCCAATGAAGTGAAGTTCAACACAGTTTGAGAATGTTAAATATCAGTAATAATATCAATTGAAAAGAAAAAAGATTACGTGTTAATCTAATAGAATTTAATCCAACTTTGACATATCAATGCCTTTTAGTTGACAGCTTCAAATTGGTACGATCTGTGCTAATGGCCATTTTAAAACTAATTCCCCGATTTTGCTGACATTAGGCTAACCGAAAACGTTCGAGGTCATTATTAAAGAATCCAAATTTCTTAGAAATTTGAATGTGACAAACTCTTCAATAGATTAGAGTATATAATAAAAATCTACATAATCAAAATTAAATTGTGCGTTGGTGGTGTGAGATTTCCATACACATAAATCAATAGTAGTACAAAGTCATACCTACCTCTTTTGCGCCACACTGTATTTGGCATTAGAAATCACAAAAGCGGTTCACATTATAAAACAACTTTTTGTTCAAGATCTATCTATGTATATTATAAAAGCATTTTATTTTTTTTAAGCAAATATATAAGTATTATCTAGTCGCAAGCAGTTTTCCAGGTAAAGCATTTTCCTTGTGAACGAGATTATAAAAATTCCCCAACAACTGTAATTAAAACATATTAAGTAATTAACGTGTACTAATTATTTTAAGTGCGATTGTTTGAAAGTCTTGCTGATGACACACGCGGGAAAATAATATTTATCCGCCAGAAAATAGAATTGAAAAAATAAACAACACATGCACATGCGATTAATGTTTAAATAGTTTGTAAATGTTATTAACGTTATCATCGTTCTTGCACCGCAAGACATTATTGTATTGTATACTCAGTTATGTATTTTAAACGTTAACGTTGTTTGTTTCCTGCAAAACTATGTTGGACATAATAATATATGGCAGTTAATCTATATAATGATGATTAGTGTTATAATGGTATAATATGACATTCATTATGTAGACTTCTTCCTTTTTGCTTTCTCTAAAATGGGGTAGGGTGAAAGGACATGTCGACCCCTCATGCGGCAAATTGAAGGCAGCAAAATGACAAAAACGGTTTAGTTACAAAAAACGTGCGGCGTCGATAGATTCATTTATAAGAAATTCGTATGCAGTAGGTATAATCCGCATCTATGAATAAATTTCAAAATTACCTGACCACAACTAAATATACCTATACTACTAAATGACATTGAAATCCGAACACCCAGTATTAAGGATTGTATTACGGAAATATTTTGTATACAAGTGTATTAGTTATACCAAAAACATCTTGTGATTAAATTTTCAGTCTTATCGGCTTTGGAGTTTTTACTTTCCCACACAGGGAAAGTATTGTGAACGCGCAAAAAAAAATTGCGATAAAGACGGATATAATCATTTTGCAGTTCTTTGAGACGATTAAAACCATTTCCAGATGGAAGTCTGTCGGGCTGTCTGTGTGTCTGTATGTATGTATTCTTCTAAATTTTGGTGTATGAGTTTGGTGGACACAACCGCCAAAATTTCAAATAGCAGTAGGGGTCGAGTGGTACATCATTTTAAAGCATTTTTTACTCGAGAAAATTGCGTTTAAAATTTCACCAGTTGGAACCTATATTTCTTATTAGTATATAATACAGTAATTAATATTTGAATAATTTTGAATAAAGTAGTCAGTTTGTTACGTTAGTTTATTGTAAATAATGACAATAATACAATTATAATAATAATTATTATTAAAATTCTGTTGCATTACACAGGTCATATATTTTTGATTATTTATCTTCAGAAAAGTTTTGGGGCGACACAACCGATTTTTTCCTTTGTAGCATTTGTGCCATCTGATAGTGGGAACTAAATATGATTTAGTTTGTTTAGAATTCTTACGGATGCTAACGATACTTTCAAAGTATCGATGCTTTTGCTGCAGTATCGAGTATTTTGGTATCGATATTTTTGGAACGATTCCAAGTTGGTATCGATACTTTCGTAGCAGTATCGGTATCGAAAATAATTATTATATATTATACTGCCACCGCCATTTCTTAATTGTTTTATTCAGTTTTTTGCGACAGTTTCTTCCTAAATGCGCGTTATTCTGAATAATTTAATTATATGACAATTTTTGTTAAATTTTATATACCACATCATACATTGATTATACATTGTAATAGGTACGTTGCATTTTATAAAATCTATTTTATTTTTGTGCTTATTTTTATCAGTATTTTATAGTTTATTTTATCACTTTATGTTCACAGAACATACTTGATAGATTTCCTATGTTCTATAACACAATTTATATATATTTTTTTATATTTTATTTTTAAAAGTGTTGTGTACACTTTCGATGCCGATACCTAAGAGTATCGATACTTTTTAGACAAGTATCGGTAAGTATCGATACTTGGCAAAAAGTATTGGTATCGGAATCGATACTTTTTATTATTTTCGCATCGCCTAAGAATTCTTAAAGATACAGTTTGAGACTTTCATTTTACAACTTTCTAAAATGCCTAAGGTACAAAACTATCCAACTTATAAACAACTTAGTGAATTGGATAGAGGCCGGATATGTAGCTTGCGGGAGGCTGGACTTTCTCGTGATATTGCTACAAGAGTTAACAGAAGTGTGGATACTGTAGTGAGATGTTATCAGGCATGGCAACAAGAAGGCCGACCAAGAAGAGCATGGGGTACGGGAGGCATTCGGAGAACAACAGATCGCCAGGCCACCCTTTAAGGTTGTTAGCTCTAAGAGACCGATTCTCTACCACCAATTGCTGATCAATGGTTTGCAGAAGATCTATTGGAATGCGCACTTTATAGCCGCGAGTACGTAGTTTCAATCTGACGTGTTTTCGAGCTCATTGGGCCCGACCTTTGACGCGAGAACATCGAACCAATCGGCTTGAATGGAGTAGAGAACGAACGGTTAGCGTGGAACTAGGAATGGAACCACGTAGTTTTTAGCGATGAATCCCGATTCTGTTTGGACGTGGCGAACGTTGTGATTCTCAATTGTTTAATGAAAGGCATGTTCATCGCACTGTTGTGATTATGGTATGGGGTGCAATTGCTTATGGATCTAGATCTCCCCTAGTGTTCGTCAGAGGCGATATGACCGCATACCGCTACATCCATGAAATAGTAAAACCTCATCTAATTCACCCAACCCTAACTTAGGACTCCGCAAACCCCAATTTTTCAACAAGATAACGCCCAGCCACATGTAGACAGAAGAACTTTGCATTATTTCGAGCGAGCCGAAATTAATTCTCTCCCATGTCTCCCAAGATCTCCGGATTTGTCGCCTATTGAACATGTGTGGGACACTATCGGAAGGAGACTTAGAACTTTACCACAAGCTCCTCAAACTGTAGAAGCCCTTAGGCATGAAGTGGCGGCGGCCTGGAACGGAATAACAACTTACTGCTTTAGTGCAGCCGACACAACCGTTTGTTTTTTGTAAATATGATTACAGAGTATTAGTTTTGTTCTGTGACATTTTTAACTGTAATAATAAACTATTGTTTATTTAGCTGCCGATCAATGAGTTTTTCGTCAAAGAAAGCATGATAGTGTAATGCAAATTTTTAACATAAAGTTTTGTGACATTATGTATCAAGCTTGTTATAAGAAAACTCAATGTTCATGTTCGGTACAACCACTTAAATTTATCGATATGTTTTTGGGACACTTTGTTGTTATTTTTTTGGTGTGGTAAAAAAACTAAATTCTAGCATTTTGTTTCAGGTATGGTTTCAAAACAGACGAGCAAAATGGCGTAAACAAGAAAAAGTTGGTCCACAAGGACACCCATACACAAGTCCTTACCTCAGCCCCACGGGAGGACCTGCTACTACGCAATCCGTTGTCGCGTCCACTCTTCCTAATCCATTTAATTTACCATTTGGACTACGGAAACCTTTCGACGCATTAGGCTTTCGTTACCCCACTCAAGTTTTACCAGGGTACCTGCCAACACCGCCAAGTTATCACCGAGGAGCACCACCTCCACTGCTACCGCATACAATGGGATTATATCCTTCAGCTAGTTCATTTCAAACCCTATTAGCAAACATTTCAGCAGCTCAGAGACCTAAGCAGGAGTTCCGGGCATCACCACCACTCTCGCCAGAATCATCAACGACTTCAGCTCCACCGGACGTTGACAGAAGGAGTTCCAGCATAGCAACATTACGGCTCAAAGCTCGTGAGCATGAAATGCGACTGGAAATGCTTAGACAAAATGGAGATCTAATTAGTTAGTGAATTTTATAACTCTAATGTTTTAATTGTGTTAATATAGAACGTGTCAAATTAAGACTATTACTAATGCTAGAATTCAAATACGAGTAGGTGGTTTAACTTGCAAAATTGAAGAATATTCTAGCGTGTTCAGCCAAGTGTTGTAAAGTTTCTGCAAGTAGATGGTACCGAAAATGCTTCCAAATTAGGAGTATATAAATAAAATGAGAAATACCTTTGTTGTTTTTCAAAGTACTCTTCCATAAGTTGAAGACAATTACTTATTCAATGCAATTCTGTTGCATCAAAAGTGCTTGTTCCAATAAAACAGGCGATCATTCTTTTTCCGATACTTTAAGGCTACCTAACTTTCACTGGATTAAGATTAGTTGGAAACTCCGATTGCATCGATTGATGTTTGGTTGACCTACCTGCTTTCTCAGAGTTTTTCACTTTCATATTTATAGTCAAAACAGAAATACACATTCGTCAAACATGTGGCTTTACCACCAAATTCAAGCACAAACACAATCATAGCACGAGAATTTTGCCACGTTAAATTCATTTTGACAGTGAAAGGTTAAATTTAAAATTTTACCCAAAACTCTATTGTTATTTGCCACTTTGAAGTTATCCTGTCATCGCAGATGTTTTGGTTTCAGCCTTCTGGATATCATCCATTGTGAACTCGCTTATGTATTAGTTTCCAGAAATTTTCATCTACGTATCTACTAGGTACATCGGCAAGAAAGTATAGATAGTTTAAAGACATCCAGCGACGGGTGACCCAGTGTCGTGGAAGGGTTTCTTTTTTGGCTGAATCATCTATCTTGCCAAGGTTTAGATCTGAGCACCGATGAAAACTCTAAGTTGCCGAACTTTGTGTAGCTTAGAGCGAATGGTAGATTCTACAACAACAATATTGGAATGAATATATTAGATATTGTTCTAAAGAAAAGATTTTTGATATCAACGCATAAGTTACAGCAGCAGATACATGAAGATTTTCCAGAAAATTAGTTGAATCTTATCTTTTTCTCATTTTAAAAAACATAATAGAAATTGATAATTAGCCAGACATGTTTCAGAACCTCAATATTCCATCATCAAATAATCTTCCATAGTTATTGCAAAAAAGGTGAATTAAAACAATTCTACATACTGCAAAGAAAGATAAGGTTAGCAAAAGTATGTTGGTTATTTGAAAATGTGTCATACTATTTTGTGAAAAAAGTTTAAATAATTAAAACTAAAGTAATGTTACATTACACTCTAAATGGCCGTTTTTTCTTATACATATATCATGTTAAATGCAAGCAGTCCCTTTTATTCTCCAATTCGTCACTTAACATAATATATAAGAAAAAACGTTCACGTTGTTTAACAGACTACCGAATCAATGTGTAATTTAACATTAATTTAAATATTTTTTCATTGAGGTTCAGATGTAGATGTGTTTGGTTGTTTTGAATGAGCTGCGACTCCACTTTGACTAATGGATAATATTTTTCCTATTCAAATTTGCCGTTATTCGACATTACCTATTATGTATTTGATTATTAGAAAAAATGTAATAATGTAGATTTAGTGTAAGTTGGAGCAAAATTAATATCTAATAATAAAAAATTACAAAAGGCGAAGTAGAAGCAAACGCCTCCTCCTCACAACCGTTATGCCATAAAGAAGGTGAACATTTTGTTCAAAAAACACTCACAATAAAATTAAAATAAAAAAAGTTAATTAAAAAAAAGAAAGAAAGAATATATATGAAGACATATCTAAACTAAACATAACCAAAGATTAATGTACACATTAATCTTTGACATAACTAACGAGAAGAGATGAAGTCACAGTATCATATTGATTAAATAATATTGGTCTATATTTAATAGAAAGAATGGACTATTAAATCGAACTTTCCACAACATGTCTGACAGAATCTTTTAAACTATAACCTGTTCAAGTTGACGTTATCCGGTAGTCTGTTGAAATATTTAGGTACTACTATCAAACGTGGCAGTAGAGTGCATAGGTGGCGTTATAATTGATTTACAACGAACGTTAACAGAGTGTGCGCTACCCTTGAACAATAACGTCAAAATCTAGAAGCCGCTTATTTAATATTCTTGGAAATCTTTGTATTTTTTGTATTGCTCTGGTGTCTTGAGGCAATTTATAGTAAATTTTTTGTGCCACGTATGTAAAGCAACTCTGCCCTAAGCTCAAATTTGTCCTAGGTAAGATTAAATTTTGATTAACTCTGAGTTATGATCTGGTATAGTACATAGTAAATTATTCTCCATCATTTGAAGTAGAGCTTGTAGTTTTCTTACCGTAAGTACTCGAAATTCGAAGAAGATCAGATCTGAGGGATAAATTATATTTAGATTAAGATTTATTTTAAGAATCTTTTTTTGTAGATAAATCAATACTACAATTTTTAAATTTAAATATTGAATGTGGATATCCCAGTTGATGTTATTATCAATGAAAATACCCAAATATTTCACATAATTGACTGAATGAATAGACAAGGAAGTTGGTGGTTAAGGATATGCGCACCTTAAGTAACCGACCATTTTATTCTTTTCTAAACTAGACGAATCTGACTAGACTATAATGCTGTTTTACCATATTTGACTGATTTAGAAAGTTTACATTATAATTGCCTGAAAAATTGACATGAAAAAAATACATTAATTTTAACAAGTTGCAGACTTTATGGAACTCAAGCCGATTGTTCATATAACCAAAGATTAATGTACACAATAATCTTTGATATAACATTCTATAGCCTAAGGCAAGATGTCCAAGTGTACCATTCTATATGAGTACCAGTGGAGTATTTATGTTGGAGTTCTGGGAGGTCCACTTACAATGAAATTTTAAACCTACCTTAATTTCCTACTTTGCTATAACTAACCCCCTAATGTTTACAACGCTTTGGGTGATACGGTGGTTTTCTTGGGTTGATGATGATTTGCTCCCATTTTACACTATTTTTTGCTGTGTTGGGAAACATTTTTACTACTAGATTGAAGTAAATGTTAGAGTGTAAGTAAGGAGTACTACTATTACATCTTACCACTGGTGATACATTAGCTGTTTATAAGGCAAGATGCTGAAGAGCTCACAATTGGGGTTCAGTTAATATAAACAAAATCACATAATCATGTTTGTCTTCATTTACATTTGAAACTATCATTTTTGCTGCAACTTAAATTGCTATTTGACATAAATTAAGTAAAGCGCAATGTTTAAAGATATTTCGCAGCGAAAACGTGTTATTAGTATTATCGCAAAATATTTTTATGTGATGAAGTTATTGTTTCAAAAATAATATTTTTAAATACTAATTAGCTCATTTTTTTTTTAAATGTGTACATAGTTACAATGAATATATTTATTTTAATAATAATAATATTACTCGATATTTTACCATAAGTAGCGTGCTGTTTTATTATGTCCTTTAGATAAGTTTTTATAGTTTTTTTGTGTTACTTTGTTTCTTTTATGTGTTTATATTATTTTAAATTAGTAATTCAATTGTAAATAAGTGGTTACGTAGTTAAAATTATGTTCATTTTATCAAATAAAGTCAACCAATTTAGTTGGCATGTCTAGGATGAAATATTAGTTTGTCCTCATTAAGAAATGAGTAATATTTTCTGGTTTATGTATAAAAATGATTTTCGAAAGTTATTCTAAAGTTTATTCGATAATCTTGTTCATTAAGCATGTCATAATGAAACTGATTCCGTCCGTAATAATATATATGTATCTAAAATTGAATAAAAATATATTTTCAATAAGGTCAGTGTTTTAATTTTATGAATTTAAATGCATACCTAATTGTTGTACAATTTAAACACCTTTTAAATGGTGTTTTCAAAATCAAACTAACTTTAGCCGTTTTTGAGAATTTTTGAAAAAACGATTTTTTGCTATTTTAATTTTTATTTATTTCTGACATTATTTTTACAGATATAAAAAAATTAAAAGCACTTTATGGTTTTTTAAAAAACAAAACGTCGTAGTGAAAATTGGTAAATGCTATCTTACTCTCCATCATCAACTTTTACGGCCCTGGATTTTTTATTAAATATTATTAAAGCCATTTTAAATTGAAAACTAGGTGGTATATAACATGTAATGTTTTAAACAAGTTTTCAGTGTTTTTAGCTGTTATTTAAAATTATTCAATAAAATTCGCCATAGTTTGCAATTTAACTGACTGAATGTAGAATAGTAGGTTTTGCAAAAACATTTTTTCGTCGTTACAATATTATGTATTATTATTTGACAATTTATTTCTGTCTCAGTACAACATTTTATTCTGTACGCGGTTGTTTAAATTTAGTTGAAATTTTTGTGCTTTTTGAAATTATTAAAATAACGCCTTCCTCAGATTTACGCAAAATATGTGCCAAACTTTGGCGATTTTTCTTGAATAATGTTAAATAACAGCTAAAAACCCTGAAAACTTGTTTAAACCATTACGTGTGATATACCACATATTTTTGAATTGAAAATGGTTTTCAATTTAAAAATAAAAATCCAGGGCCGTATTTAAAAAACAAGTTGATCACCCTTACCTCTAAGATCATTGACTATTGACCAATATTCTTTTGATCTGTTTTTTGCTCTTTCAAGACGACAATAATAATACTTACATTTTGACTCTCTCAGCGCCCTCCTATAAACTATTTTATTGTTGTCATAATAGTTGTTTAAAAATCTACATTTAATATACTTTTTAATATAATGCAGACACCGCAAATTTCGTCCAGATAATCGAATTCCCTCTGTGATACATTGCCGTCTTCTCCTCTCCTTCATTTTACCCAACTTAAAACAATTTTAAAAGATTCGGTTTCTGATGCCTCAGAGGTTTCAGAGAGGTTTCAGTTTCAGGACTCTCGTGGTGTTCTGGCGACAAAGTTGTAGAGGTTGTTCTTGGAGAGTGTTCTACGGTAGTACCATACTCAATTTCATTATCGATTTGATGTTGGTGCGGATGGTACAAGTGATATATTGTTTATAAAATTGGTGTTCTAAAAATAATTCAAATTAGACCGTTAAATGTTTATGTTAATTGGTGAGTCTTATACAGCTGAGCTATTATATCATTTTTGTGTTCGACGAACATTGTTTTCCTAAGTTGAAATTAATAAAAATAAGCATATTTGAATAGTATAAAAATTGCTGTCCTGTGAGTGTGAAAATTAAGGTTAATTTCTGAATATCTCCTTATCATACTGTGCGCTTATTTCATTGTTCGAGCCGCCCGCACCAACCGCATTTTGCATTATACAGATACAGTATTTGCCAGCGCAGCGTATTGCAATTGATTGTTATGGGTGAAAACCCGAGTAATAAGGAATTGTTCGACCTTCTGCAGACTGTTTTGCTTAAAACTGATACAATCAGAGAGGAGCTTAAACTAGAAATCCGTGCGGCTAATAAAGAACTGAAAGATGAGTTGGAACAAATAAAGTCAGAAAATACTAAATTAAAGAACGACAATCTAAATTTACGTACTCGACTTCTGGCAGCAGAACGAAAGCAAAAAAAGTATAATCTGATTTTTTATGGTATACGTGAGCAGGAAAACCGATTTGATGATCTAAAAGCCGTTCTGGAGATAATAGATAAGAAGCTGGAACTCGAAGGTGAGCCAAAGGATATTAGAGACTGGTACAGGATTGGCAAGCATTTGGAGGACAAGTGTCGGCCTGTGTGTGTGGAATTTGTTCATCAGCAGTTTAAACAGGAGATTCTTGAGAATGCGAAGATGCTTAAGGGAACCGGGGTTTTTATTACGCCTGACTTAATTCAGGAGGATTATGCGAAGCAAAAAATTTTACGCGCTAAATTAAAAAGTGTTAAAGACAAAGGTATTAAAGCTTATATTAGGAAAAATAAATTGGTAGTTGATGAGGTTGAATATTCATATGAGCAATTGTGTGAGGAACATCCTGTTTTCGATTGTGCGCGGAGTTCTGTTGAAATTTTCAGTAAATCGGAGTCCATAGCGTCTAAAAATATAGGGTTTGATAAATTTAAAAAAACTGTGGGACAAAATAAAAACAATAGTTCTGAAAATATTATTTTGCTAGATCGTAAGCGTAAGGCTGATAAGGATGCAAGTGACGCAGACAATGCGCGCAGAGTAACAAGAAAAAAATTACTCAGTGTTAATTAGGTCGAATAATTTAATAATTTAATAAAGTTTAATAATTTTTAATTTGTTTATATAGCTGCTATTTATATTTTTCTTGTCTATCTGTGTCTTTTATATTTCTTACATGGAAGGTATTATGGGAATTGTGTTTTTTTGATAGTAATTAATTTTGAATGCTCACGTTATTTTATTTTAAAGATTAATGTTTTCTATTTTCATGTATTTGTAAAGTTTGAGAAAATAAAAATAGAGGATATATGTATTAACATGAAGATTGGCCATTTGAATACGAGATCGTTGATGAGCGGTTTTCACGAGTTAAAGCAATATATTGCAGAAAAGCATTTTGATTTTTTTGCTCTAACAGAAACATGGCTTGGTGACGACATTATCACTAGTGTGGTGGATATTTCCGGGTATGGATTTGTTCGTCTTGACAGACAGGGTAGGGGCGGAGGAGTAGGAATTTACTTTAGAAAGCAATATACATGCAGAGTCATCTGTCGGGGAACTGGTGATAGTCTGGAGCATCTGTGGATTTTAGTAAATGTTGAGGGAAGGCGGATTGTATTCGGTGTAGCCTACCGTCCACCCAAATCAAATATTTTGAATTCAATCAGTGTTCTTGAGGATGCAATTGCATCAGTGTTTCCTATGTCTGATGCAGTTGTTTTGTGTGGAGACTTAAATATAAATTTGCTGAATTTTAATAACAAGGGTGCCCAACATTTGAGTGAGTTGTTTGAGTGTTATAACCTTATCCAGATTATCAACGAACCTACTCGCATAACTTCATCAACTGAAACTTTGCTGGATATTATAGTAGTCTCCGATTCGGAGGTTGTCACTAACCCTACAGTAACAGATTTTCCGTCTGTCTCGGATCATAGTTTAATTTCTTGCAATTTAAATAAAATTAAAAAAACTCCAATAAATAGAGTAATTACATACAGGGACTTCAATAATTTCAACGAGACTGAATTTAATTACTTGTTTTCCATGATCAACTGGAACTCCATTTTTCATATGCAGGATGTTAATGACATGGTTTCCTTTTTAACTGAGAATTTATTGCAGATATTTCATGAGTGTTGTCCATATAAGACTGTTAGAGTCACAAAACCATCGGCACCTTGGTTGACTTATAATATTAAATTAATGATTAAGGCTAGGGATGCAGCACTCAGTAAATTTAAGAAATCGAAATCCGAAGCTCATTGGAACTTCTATAAAAACATAAAAAATGAGGTAAATTATGCCATAAAACGGGAAAAAAAATCCCATATGGAATTTATACTAAACCAAAAAAATACTAAAACAACTTGGAATACTCTGAAATCTATGAATATTATACGCGAGAAGAGAAATGGTGACAGCTTGCCTCAGAATTTGTTGGATCTGGAGAATATAAACAAGCACTTTACTGATCAGGCAGTTTTGCAGAAAACTGAGGCTCAACTGAGATTGTTGGATAAATATGATGGCCGTTGTCAACAGGATCATCACTTTGAGTTCAGTGCTGTGGATCGGACTACGGTCGCGCGGTACTTGAATTCTATAAAAACGAGTGCTGTCGGACCTGATTTGATTAGTGTGAGGATGTTGCGGGTGGTTGGTTTTGACCTGATTGATCATCTGACGCATATCATCAATTGCTCACTCATGAGCTCTACATTTCCTGAAGGATGGAAACAGGCTAATGTGATTCCACTAGCAAAAATTGAAGAACCTACCGAACTGAAAGATTTGAGACCAATTAGTCTTCTTCCAGTGTTATCAAAAATATTGGAAAGGGTTATTTTTGCGCAGATTTCAGATTATGTCGTGGGTGGTGGGTTTCTGAAGCCGAATCAGTCTGGGTTCAGACAGGGGTTTGGTACAGCAACGATCTTGGCGCATATTGTGGACGATATTCTAAAGGAGACAGATAATGGAAAGGTCACTGCATTGGTGCTTCTTGATTACTCGAAGGCCTTCGACTGTATGGACCCGAATATTCTATGTAGCAAGCTTTATTATTATAATTTTTCGAACAGAGCTGTTAATATGATTAGAAGCTATTTGTCCGACCGCCGGCAACAGGTAGTTTATAAAAATTTATACTCTGGATACTCGGCTATAAAAATGGGTGTCCCTCAAGGTTCGGTTCTTGGACCTTTGCTCTTTTCGATATATATTTCGGACTTTTATACAGTCATTGAGAATTGCCACCTGGAGCATTATGCCGACGATACACAGGCCTATATCTCTTTTGAGGCAGATGAGAGCATTGTGGCTCAGGATTTATTGAACGCCGATCTGGAGCGTCTTGTACAATTTTCAACGGCACACAATTTGAAGCTGAATGCCAGTAAGTCCATCGGTATGTTGTTCGGTCCAAGGGTAAAGAGAGGGGCTGTGGGTAGCAGATTCGAATTTCGCCTTGGCGGGGAAGTAATTTCTAGACAGAGTGAAGCGAGGAACCTTGGTCTTTGGATGGATGAGGGTCTGCGATTTACAAGTCATGTCAACCGGCTCTGTAGGGCCACTTATCCGATTATAAAATATCTTTTTCCTCACCGTCATACTATTAATACTAAAACTAAACTTGGCATTTGTGAAGCGTTGATTGTCTCTAGGGTCTCATATTGTGACACTGTGTATGGTCCGGCCTTGCTTAAGTTTGATTCAGATCGGTTGCAGAGGATCCATAATTCATGTTTTCGTTTTGCTTATTGCATTCGAAAATTCGACCATATTAGCCATAAAATTTCCGAGTCTGGTCGGTTCAAGCTTGAAAAGATGAGGGAGATTCATATCATGGGGTTAACACATAAAATTCTAATCACTGGGAAACCTATTTATCTATTCAACAAATTTAAGAAATTTGCAAACGTTACTGTGAGGAACACAAGGCAGGGACAGATGCTTGTTATCCCAAGACATGTTTCAAATATGTATAAACGTAGTTTCGTTTATGCAGCTTGTAAATATTATAATGCACTGCCCGAGTACCTGAAAAATATGTCATTATTGAATTTTAAAAAAAGACTCAAGATGTACTGTAGTCAGATTAACTGAGGGTTAAAAGGATGACGATCTGTATTGCTCCTGACTTGGATTCATGTGGCTTAATTATTGATTCATTTAAATAATTGTTATGTACGTAGATAGTAATTTAGGTAATAGGTAAATTGAAAATTGGCTATATATTTATGTACATTGTATGTGTAATTGTAAGAGGCTTATTTTGTTGTATGGCTGAGTATGAGAATGTTTTGTATGGTTAGGTAGAATAGCGCTCATAGAGCGAATCTCGCCATTTCAATGAATTGTTTTTTTTTTTTTTTTTGTGCTATATTTTGTGTTATTAATTCATTGAATAAAGTCATTATTATTATTATTATTATTATTATTATTTCTGGTTCATTAGGTAATGATGATAAAACTTCTGTTTCTTTCACTAAAATTGATGATTCAGTTGAAGGCACTTCCTCACAATGTAGTATGATCTCTGGTTTTCCTTCTGTTATTGCAGGAGAACTTTCATCAAATGATTGTGTAGTTTCACCTTCAGTTATTATTTGCTCGGGAGTCAAAGCTTCTTTTGTTGCCACAGAGGTTGATTCGGGCGCAGTTGGTTCTTCTGCTGTCACTGTAAAAATATAAAATTTATTTATGGGGTGCGTTTTGGTAGACAATAGCGAACTTACCACAACCATATGTAGGACAACAGCTTGATGCATCTTTGAATATAGGAATACAATTCTTCATATTCTCAGGTGGAGCGGGACAGTCTACTGATTCACATTGGAGTATCGAACTGACACATTTGCATGAAGTTTGACAACGGTTAATTGGCGGAACGCTCATGTTATTCTTATAGGTCTGACCGTCAACCAAACAACTACCTTCGTCAGGAATAACATGTTCAATCTCGTGTGCTACAGTTTCTCCTTCTCCTGCCGTACTAGTTTTTCGTTCCTCAGGAGTTGCAGGTGCTTCTTACTTTTTAAAATTATAATGACTTTGACAGGAAGTTTAATTAAAAGACGCTCCGGGCTTTCCAAAAACTTTAGGCAGTTACCTGAACAAGGAGAACGATATATACATATTATGCATATATATTATGCGCTTTATTATTACATATAATAGAAAACTCAATATCTATTTCAGACAACAAGAAATTATATTTATCAACAGCACTAAACGTTAAGTTGTTACTAATTTTTTTACTTATGAGAATTAAAGTACCGCCATGTTCAAAGTTAAGTCTACAGAACTTTTCACCAATGCTTTATCCATCTATGGCAACAGGTTCCGCTTCCCTCAACCCATGCTCCGTCAAGAAAACAATCGAGTGATAATTCAAATCCTCTAATAACACCATGTGTTAGTTAATTTTGTTTTTAATCGACTGAATATTTAACAAAAATAAGGATTTCATATTCTTATCATTAGAGCAAAATTCAGGTGACATTAGTCTATCACTATTTGTTGGCATAGAGACGGTCCTCGGAATAAAAAATGTTGCTGATATACGTTTGTTTCCTCGTCGCTCGATTTATCATTTTTAGTAAATTCTTCAATTATTATTCACACTACTTTCAAGCAAATTAACATCGGAATCGTTTTCATTATAGACAAACAAATATTTTCACTATTCAAAACAACAGATTTCAACACAGGACGAGAACATTTTAACAAATCAATATAAAATAAAAGATTACGACACAGGGACTTTCTTGTAAACCTATAGTTACTTTCTGGATATTACATAATCTAATTGTCAAATTAAAGCAGCAATATCGCTTAAGAGAGAATATGTTTTAGCATATGAGTGTCTAGTAAAAGAGGAGGCAAACAAAAGTTTTTTCAACGTATATTTTTCTACATGTTCATACGAGTTCATTGATATCATCAAAACAATATGGTCGGATTGATTAAAATCCTTAACTGATGCAAATAAATGTCCACTCAACTGATTCCAGTTGCACCACACCACCAACATCAAAAGCTGCTAAAAACATATATTATAACAACCGGTTAGCTAGAACCGATAATATTGTTAAAGGAACATGGTCTATTGTCAATGATCTGAGAAATAGGGCTTCTCCGTCCAGTATAATCTTCACTTCGCCTGAGAACAATTATTTTGTTAATGTGGCAAAAAATTTAATGAATAATATAGTCCCCTCCCAGGATCCGCTATCATATCTTTCAAATACCAATGAGAATATACATAGTTTCTTCCTAACACCCGTTCCAACTCCAAAGCTTTGCAGTACAATTAAAGACATCAAAAACAAGGTGTGATCTGGAACTGATGGAATCACTTTGAAAATGTTGTCTAATCTACCGGAATGTACATTAATCACAGATTTAATTAACAAGTCATTCCAAAATGGAATTTTTCAACAATGCCTTAAGACATCTATAATTATTCCTCTGCACAAGGGCGGCGATAAGGATCAAGCTTCAAACTATCGTCCAATTGCACTTCGATCTACTCTATCCAAGATCATTGCAAAACCGGTTAAAAGGAGACTTCTATCATTTCTGCACAAATATGAAGTATTAACTGGCCACCAATTTGGATTTTTAGCTAACAAATGCACTAATGATGCTATATTCTCCGTCTTCAACAATGTTTACTCCAACTTGAACAATCTCCACTTTACAGCATCAATTTTCTGTGATTTCTCCAAAGCATTCGACTGTGTAAGTCATAACATCCTAATTAACACGATACAGCACTGGGATGGTTTAAGTCGTACCTTAGCAACAGAAGTCAGTATGTGAGGGTCAATGCGGCTATGTCTTCTCGCAGGCCGATGGATTGTGGAGATCCACAGGGTTCGGTGTTGGGTCCTATTTTGCTTTTGCTATTTATCAACGACATTACGTGCCTAGACATCAGTGGTAAAGTATATCTCTTTGCTGATGATACGAGTTTCACTTGGTGCGGCCCGGATAGTGTGGCTCTTCATAGTACCATATCCAAAGACTTAATCACCATCAAATCATGGTGTGACTCTAACCTGTTGTGCCTGAACACTGCGATAACAAAATCTGTGTCATATAAAGGTGCGCTGCAGTCTTTTGAACTTGATAATTCCACTATTGACGTTGTTTCTTCTGTGAAGTTTCTGGGCCTTGTTGTTGACAGCTCCCTGAAGTGGAAGTTGCACATTGATGCGTTATCAAAAAAATTAAGCTCTGCCTGTTTTGCGTTAAGATCAGTTTCCAAAGAACTTAACTTGGCAACTTCCATAACAGTCTACTTTACACTCTTCGAATCCAATCTTCGATACGCCCTCCCATTCTGGGGTCCATGCTGTGCAACGCAATTTGGGCGTATTTTTAGATTACAAAAAAGAGCTATTCGATACTCTCTGAGATTGCACTATAGAGCCCATTGCCAGGAATTCTTCAGAAAATTTAAAATACTAACACTACCTTCCTTATTCATATTGGAATCGGTCTGCTTAATCCGCAAACACCTGTCAGATGTCTCTGAAAGACCATTCCATAACTATCTGCTTAGAAACGCCGAACATGATCTTTATCTGCCAGCCCCATGCTCCGAATTAATCAAAAGCTCGATCCTAAACAATGCAAACAAAATGCACAACCATCTACCAATGGAAATCAAATTGCTATCATCTCTTCCTCGATTCCGTAAAGCTCTAAAAACGTATTTGTTAGAAAAAGCTTTTTATACAGTAACTAATTTACTTTAAGTATCTTAATTGATTTATTTATTTATTAGACGATGTACCAGTATGTATTAATTATTATTCTTATGTTTTATATGTTTTTTTTGTTGTATGTCTACAAATTATTTTGAATTTTTTGAGAAATATATATTTTATTTATTTATTTATAAGTGTTTTAAACCATCGATTCTCTAGAAGGCCATCGCATATCCTCTTGCACTTTCGTCGCCATAGACCAATATTTTAGGCTTACGGGATTCTTGAGACTGGATTTGATTTTTTGATTGTACGTGTTGTTGTACGTTTGTTTCGTTTCCTTCCGCCTGATGTTTTCTGATGGGTTTATTTTGATTCTTCGATTTGGCATTGAGTTGCGAAATCAACCGTGCTAACATAGCAACAATACAAACAAAGCAAATTGACAGTTTAAATTATTTCGCTAATTTCCAAGGTTTTACATGATGAAAAATAGTGATAGTGCTACGCGTCAGAATTTCCTATTGATAATTTATTACAATACAAGATTTAACTAATTTTACCTCTAGCTCACAAAATAACAATTAAAATAACTGAAATCAATCAAAGGGTGGCAGGTTCAAAATCAAGTTAGGTTTCAGCAGATCATATAGGGAGCCACTGACTTTATGCGCAGTCAAAGTCAGAAACTTACTGATGTAATGTAGACCCCTGATAAAAAAAAGAAATCAATCAAAAAAAACACTAAAATTTTAACTCTAAAGCTTAATTTAATTATCGAAAATTATTAAATTAATAAATAAATATTAAGGAGTTATAGTCTAATGCAGTGGTCGCCAACCCGTCGATCGCTAGCCACTGGTAGCTCGCGAAGAAAATTCTGGTAGCTCCCAACATATTTCAATAAAATAATCACTAAACTAAAGAAAAGGCGGTTTTCATGAGGGCCTCTTGTTCTTAGCTAAATAATTAAACATACACTTTAATTTAAAAATTGAACATGCGTACTTCCAAAATAGGACGCGATAAAACTAATATACGTCAAAGGGAGTTAATGCAATACCAAGAACGTATCTCCATACTTAAACATGAGATTTTGGTTATGTTTACACTAGATAAGCACTCATTGAAAATAGAGTTAAGGTGCCATCCAATACGTATCGTATATGAGGAAGGTAGATATAACACTTTACTTGAGAAAAAGACTTTTAGATTGTTCTACTTCCATTTACTATGTTGTTAATATTATTGTTTTTTTAATCATTAACCAAATACCTCTACATTTTTGCTGATCAACCCAAGATATACAGTTTTCTATTAACTAGTCGGCAAAGACAACCACTCAACATAATTATTGTATTATGTATACCTATAAACAATAACAGAAAAATGCTTATAATTGTTACAAAATAAACTACTAATAATAGTAAAAAAGTATTTATTGCAAAATAGCTTAGCTTAATTTTTAATTTAGATTGACAGTTTTTATCGTTCTATTCTAGATATTCGTACAAGTTCATGTAATTCCGACAACAATCGGATCAATACGTTTAAGTATACGATACGCGTAGAGGTACATATGTTTACGGCCTTCATATCGTTAAACGTATCATAAATTTAATGAGCGCATGCGTAGATGTCAAAAGATACGTTTACGTATACGTCACTGGCGTTGCCTTAACTCCCTATTAATAGTATAAGGACAGAAGTTTGAATCTGAGAGAGAGAGAGGCTGAATATTTAACACAATAAAACAAAAACAAATGGAATTACAAAATAATCGGTGCTATAAAAACATGTGTTAAGGATATTAATAATAATAAGCATTTATTCCCAACAGGTTAAACCCACTTACAGGAAAATCAATAAATACATTTACGAATTAATTGAAATGAGATACATATCAAATCAAGAGGAAAAAACAAAAAAAAAACAACCAAATAAATACGTTACAAAACAAAACAATAAAAAAAATTGCTTAAATATTTCGGAAAAAAAAATTAACTCACTCTGTCCAAGTATACTTTAAATGCTTAAAATAAATAAAACAAATAAACACTATTGACATTAAACACTACAAAAATAAATGCAATCAATATCAGTTCAATATTAAATAATATTTACTATCCATTAAATGAACTATCAGCAATAGCTGACAAAGTTGAGCCATGAATATCAAAATCACGACAACACCGATTGAAAATGTCACACATAAAGTAAACAGGACTTTGTAACAAAATATTAGTCCTGACTGGGCCCACAGTGAACGGCACGAGATGTCGAGCACCCAATCGCGGAACGTGGAATCTAATACATCCCAATAGATATGGGCAATCAACGGCGCAGTGCAATAATTTGTATAAAAACTTGACTGCGTGAATGTTTCTTCTGGTCAAGAGAGAAGGCGCATGATCTACTCCCCGTGGAGGATAAACATTGTCGGCTTTATAGGCTAGGGATAAGAAAACGGCGCTGAACAGACTCTAAGGATCTAATATGAGTATTATATATTGGGTTCCATATAATCGCGGCAAATTCCAGTTTAGATCTAACAAAAGCATAAAACAAAAGTTTAACCGTGAAAATATCGTTGAATTGCCGACAATTCCTAATAATGAAACCCAACATTCTATTTGCGCTCAATACTACACTGACGGTCTGCTGGATAAATATAAATTCACTGCCGAGGACAACACCCAAATCTGTAATTTCGCTGAGCCTTTCCAAGGACTCATTGTTCAATTGATAATCAAAATTCAATGCGTTCTTTAGTCTGGAATAGCTAACGATCTTGCATTAAGATACATTAAGCTCTAAACGATTGTCCGTGCACCAGGTACACAGAGTGTTCAAATTACTCTGCAGATGATCGCAGTCATTCGGGGAATTAATGGGGTGGAATATCTTAAGATCGTCAGCATAAGCAAGCCTACCACACGTAAAAGACTCAATTAGGTCATTAATGAAAATATTGAATAACAAAGGACCGAGATTGGAGCCCTGTGGAACCCCCGAGCTGGAAGGAAAAACAAAAGACTTGAAGCCTTCATATTCTACAAATTGTAATCGTTCGAATAGATATGATCGGAAGAAGTTGACCAAACGATAAGAGAAACCAAAATTCTGTAATTTATACAACAATACTCGTATGTAGTGATCTATACGGTCAAATGCTTTGCAAAAATCGGTATAAATCACGTCCACCTACCGGAGATCATTGATAGCTGAACATGTGTTCTCAGAAAACACAGCCAAATTAGAAACACATGAACGACCACTCAAGAACCCATGTTGATGCTCAGAGAATCTATTCTGAAGCTGAGAATAAATTTTCTCATATATTACAATCTCAAAAACTTTAGAGAAATTACAAAGAAGGGAAATTGGCCTGTAGTTGCTAATCACGTCAGACTTTCCTGATTTTAGGATAGGCGTAACTCTTGCTGTTTTCCAGCAAACAGGAAACGTGGAAGACTCAAGAATTTGCTTAAACATATGTTGCAATGGTGCAGAGAGCACACTGATGCATTCTTTCACGAGGAAACTAGGGAGACCATTTGTGCCACATGTAAGCTTATTGTTAAGAGATTTGCCAGCCTTGATAATATCATCGATAGTAATATCAATAACATCAACAGTATCTGCATATGGCATCTGCATAATATCATCAAAGATGGGACGCGAATCAACATAAACATTGTGGCAGAATCTTGCAAATGCATCAACTATATCATGAGGAGAGGTATATATGTTAAGAAAATATTGTGTTTAAAAAAAAGTCGTATATATTAAAAAACATGATTCTTGGAAAATATTCACATTTACCTCAAAACAAAATTATTCAAATTATAATATATTCAAGTTTAATTATAGAAAATACTGAAAACTTAAATTAGAAACGTAACAATAGTGAATATAGTTTAACATCAGCTAGTCAATTTAACCATGTAACTCATCGTATTTAGGCTTACGCCAACAGGGCGAGTATAGGTAAGTTTCGAGAAACAAATATTTTCTTAAAAATTATGATGTTTGATTTATTTAAAAGCACACTATTGAAACATCCTGTATATTAAAACAGTCGTAGAAAAATGATAGTGTCACAGTTTAAAATAATATACAGTTACTTCACCTCGTGTCGGCACGTTTGATGGTCATGTCTACAAAGCAATTAGCCGCGCTTATAGTTATAGTATAGTACCTTATAGTATATATAGTAGCCGGCCAGAAATGTAAATGGGAATGCAACATGTCGATGCCGTTTTCAGCGTCTACTGAACCTCCTTATTTACAGTTAATATTCGATGATAGTGTGAAACTCACATGAAATGTACTCGTATGATTTGCAGCACTCGCCTGCGGCTCATGCTCGTAGGAAATATATGTAATTTCATGTTCATTGCACAATATACTATTCTATCGCCTCTAAAACAACAACGAAAGATCTTGTATATGAGACAACACAACTTTAAATATTAAAGTATATCAGCGTATAAATATCTCTCATGATCATCCTCTAAATATATTGCAACCCTAAGTTGAGTGGGCGTTCTTATAAGATGTTATAGCTTTCATAAAATAAAGTTGCCAATTAAGTAGAGAGGTTTTATCAAAAATGCAGATCGCAGCTCCTCTCTTCATCTTTCTCTTTGTATAATAATAATACCTAATAATAATAGCCCACCACCAACTTTAATTACCAGTCATTTATGCATTTAATTACCCTTATCTTAAATTAATATAATAATTTTCAAACGAGTTAATGGGAAAACGTTTTTCTGTCCTGATTTATTAGGTTGAAAACAAAGCTATTAATTATTTCGGTCGAGAGAAGATACAATTTTTGTTACAGGGCGACTTAAGTCAAATAAGCATAATAAATTTATTTTGATCACTTAATCTAGGCACAAATGGAAAAAAAATATCGCTGTTTTTATGAGGATTGGTTGGATATACAAATATAATTACAATTTACAGAGCAAATTCTATTTTCGAGTTTAATTAAACTATATAATTCATTTATATATTACTTATGAACATGTTCAGTTTAATTTTAACCCCTTGCGTAGCTCTATAATCTCTCTTTCTCTCTCTATCTCTCTTGAAGTGAATAAATAAAGTTGGACGGGCCATGTCACGTCAATACGGAACTCGCGACCGTACCTTGTAGCCCAGTGAATGAGCGGCAGTGTTATGTTGGTGAAAAAAAACAGTTTGATGGCCAAATAGGCTGTTTTTTCATTTAATCTTCGTCAAATCTGATTTGTTCTTCTTTAGTTCGCCAAATCATCATCATCATCAGCATTCACTCGCTAAGGAGTATGAATTACTCCAACTCAGGGATTTCTGTTGTGAACTATAAGATGGCTAAACAGACCGATCTTCAAGCCGCAAATTTTGTCACAAAATTGACACACCCAATCACCACCATTTACAGGCTGTTGTCGGTGCGCTGCCCCATTGATGCATTCTCTCTCCTTTCGATGCTGTCTCTTCGCATCTTCATGTCATCGACCCTGATCCTCAAAAGCTTGATGGCCTTCGTAAATGGTACGCCTCCATCTCGGTCGGTCGTACGCGATCTGCTCCCAGTTGTTCTTCACATTATTGTGGATCTAGAGTGTCAAACTATTATTGGCTTGTCTGCGTGTCAGAAGCTTCAACTTATCAAACGAATACATTCTATTGGTCATGAGTCAATCTTTTCAGAATATAAAAATGTATTTCAAGGTCTGGGTTGTTTACCGCAGGAATATCATATTTCTATAGATAAAACAGTAACTCCTGTTATAAATCCCCCTCGACGAATTCCTTTTATATGTTACATGCGCGTTTGGAAACAGAACTTAAAAGGATGGTTGATATTAATGTTATTGGGTTGTTAATGGGTCAATTCATTAGTCCTAGTTGAAAAAAAGGACAAGTCTTTACGGGTCTGTCTGGATCCTCGTAATTTAAATAAGGCAATTAAAAGATGTCATTGGCCTCTTCCTACTTTTGAAGATGTCAAGTCGAAACTAGCAAATGCTAAGTTCTTTTCAAGTCTTGATGCACAATCCGGATTTTGGATGATACGTCTTGATCAAGCAAGCTCAAAGTTATGCACATTTGGTACACCTTTTGGAAGGTTCAGTTTTCTTCGTTTGCCTTATGGAATATCTTGTGCTCCGGAGATTTTTCATAAAGCAATCACACAAGTATTTTCAGATATTGATGGTGTCTTTATTTATATCGACGATATTTTAACTTATAGTCAAACTTGAGGTCATGTATTTGATCCTGAAGGTATGAGCCCCGATCCAAGAAAAGTCGAAGCAATCTGTCAATTGCCAGTCCCAACGTGTATTGCTGATGTCAAAAGATTTTTAGGGATCGTCAATTATTTAAGTTCCTATATAGACAATTTAGCCAGTCGTACTTCAAATCTACGAACTTTACTTAAAAAGAATGTTAGTTTTCATTAGTATCAAGTACATCAATCTGAATTTGATTCCTTAAAACAAATTATTTGTAAGTCCCCAGTCTTAACACATTTTGATAACAAGTTGCCATTAACATTATCAGTTGATAGCTCTAAATTTGCAGTCGGCGCAGTTATTCTACATAATAAAAAGCCCATAGCTTTTGGGTCAAAGTTCTTATCTGAATCTCAGTGTAACTATGCGCAGATCGAAAAAGAATTATATGCGATAGAATTTGGATGTTTTCGTTTCAGACAATATGTTTATGGTCGAACATTAGTCACACTATTTAAAAAGCCCTTATCGGAAGTTCCTCCACGACTCCAGCGGATGATGTTGAGTCTTCAACAATTAGATTTGGATGTTTCCTATACTGCAGGCAAATTCTTATTCATAGCTGATACTCTAAGTCGAGCACAAGTAGAGCCTCCCGATAACAATGATCCTCATGAAGAAGAATGTCGTATTCATATGAATCTACTAGTTTCGAATTTAGCCCTATCTCCTGAGAAACTTAAAGAAATAAAGTTAGCAACTCTACAAACTATTATTGATTATTGTCTCAATGATTGGCCAGAATCAAAAAGAAATTTAGTATACGTCATAATATGCATACCATTGATGGTTTGCTATTTAAAGGTGATTTACTAGTCATCCCACTTAGTCTTCGTACTAAAATTTTAAATGTTATTCATGAAGGCCACTTGGGCATTGAAAAATGTTTAAAGCAGGCTAGATCAGTAGTCTTTTGGCCCAATATCTCTAATGATATTAAACATTTAGTAGAACAATGTCCGTCTTGCATAAAATTTCGTAATGCTAATCCGTCAGGACCTTTGTTACCTCATGAATCTCCAAATTTACCCTGGCAAAAACTCGCTATTGATTTTTGTCAATATAACAATTTAACATATTTGGTACTAGTGGATTATTTTTCAAAATATTTTGAAGTAATTGCAGTAAATTCTACTAATGCCAGAGAAACTATTAAAATTCTAAAATCTATATTTTCAAGGCAAGTAATACCATTAGTTTTAGTCTCGGATAATGGTCCACCCTTTACATCTCAAGAATTTCAATCATTTCTTTTAGAATTTAAGCACATTTTCATCAGCGACCATTTCAGTTTGTTCAGTTGTTTTGCCAATAGTTTTCTGGTCATCCGTAAGCAGTTTTGGAATGAATTGATCAATTTAATCGGAATTGATCAATTTAATTCGGAATTGATCAATTTAATATACGCAAAAGGAATATTTCCTGACATTTTCAAAGATGCAATAATTATTCCGATATATAAATCAGGAGATAAAAGATGTGTAACAAATTACAGACCTATTAGCCTAATCTCTAATATTGCAAAAATCATCGAGAAAACTATAAAGAAACGTTTGTTTTCATTTTTTGATAGCAACATGCTAATTTCAAATAAACAATTTGGATTTCAGGCAAAGAAAAGCACCTCTCACGCAATAGCTTTATTGTCTAAAAAAATTTACAACAATTTGGACCATGGCAGGCCTTGCGCTGGCATCTTCATTGACTTAGCGAAAGCTTTTGATACGGTCTGTCATACGAAACTTTTGGAGAAACTTTATTCATTAGGTATAAGAGGGGCTTGTCATGACTTACTTAATTCATATCTTCAAAATAGACATCAAATGGTGAAAATCAACAACACAATAGGCCTGCAAAGTGCCATAAATTACGGAATTCCACAAGGGACTGTGTTGGGCCCTGTCCTATTTATAGCATATATAAATGACCTCCTTTCATTGCAATGCCATGGGGAGGTTATATCTTATGCTGATGATACAGTACTATTAGTTTCTGCAAGTACCAAGGAAGAAGTTGAAGTCAAAATTCAAAGTGATCTCAGGCTAATAACTGACTGGCTCGACTCGAATTTGTTAACAATTAATTTAACTAAAACATCATACATCCCATTTGCAATTAACAAAACGAAACTACCGGATACGACACTTTCTGTATATCTACCGCAACGGCAATACCTATGGACATTAAATCCCTCTGATAAAGTCAAATATCTTGGCGTAACTCTTGATGCCTGTTTCAAATGGGCTACACACATTCGCAATGTTGCAAATAAAGTACGGTCTTTGTTATTTATGTTCAGAAAACTGAAAACTATCGTAACCTCGGGCCAATTAATATTGTTATATTATGCATTGGTACAACCCCATCTTTTGTACGGAATTATAGGCTGGGGAGGTGCTTACCAAAATGTATTAACCCCTCTGGATATAGCACAGAAACGAATTTTAAAAATGATATTTGGTTTAAGCGCTTATTATTCAACCAATCTGCTTTTTAGGGAATGCAAAATGTTATCTATAAGAAAAATTTTTTATAAACAAACCCTTCTTTTTTCAATAAAAAGCGATTGTAACAGCTCAGCAGGGTCCTCTCATGATTATGGAACAAGATTTAAAGAAAATAAAAATTTGGACTTGCTACGAACAAAAAAAAGTATCGGACAAAGATCGTATAATTATGTAAATGTAAAACTTTATAATCTACTTCCCAGAGAGCTTAGAGAAAAAAGTAAATTAAAATCCTTTAAAAAGCTCTTAACAAATTGGTTAATTGCCGAAAATTTTTCCATCTTGTAAATGTATAATTATTAGGAAGATTATTATGTTATATTATTATAATTAGTTATCGGTGTTAATTCATTAGCCAATGAATTAGACATGTAATTTTATATTATTGTGTATCTATTATTTTCTTGTAGGGTAAAATTTTCAATTTGTATTTTAAGCCTTGTTTTATGCAGACAAGCTTTGCTTAAGCAAAAACAAGGTATTATTTCGTACTAGAACATGATGTATCAGCTATTTACATATTTATTACCCAATGTATTTATACTTTATTATTATTTTGTAAAAGATTATTGGTGGTGAATAAATATTATTATTATTATTATTTTGCACACACGCTTGCCATACCCAAATTCTCGTTAGCACGTTCTGGCGCAAACTTTTAACAATTCTCTAAACCTTGTTCCTCATCAAGAAAATGAGGATCATGATGAACTTTTTACCGATGACATCAAGTTATTCAGTTTTTTAATCAACTTTCAAATGATAACTATAATAAACAAAAACAAAACACTGTGATCCATTTACCCATTATAGAATTACCCTAATAGCCTTCCACCCAACTGGGCTCTACAACGTGGCATATTAAGTGTGTTTTGTTCTGTTTCCATCAAAGCCGATGCGATGGTAGAGGTAATAACATTGCTTACAGCCATCATATTAATAATCTAATTACGATCTATGACCGTAAAGTGGCAGGTACGGTAATCAGAAACTGTGGACGGTAGCGAAAAATACCGCTCACCACACCCCCGGACCCCCCGAAATTGTATTTTAATATAAAAATTATCTCTATAGAGATACCGATTACATTACACGTATAGTACATGCTCTGTCCTTATTTTAATTCACATTGCATAGACACATATAGAACAGAGATAGGTAGATACATGGTATGTGTAAGCAATTACATTGTGAACGTAATTTAATTTCAGCAGGGTCGGACTGGGGCGGAGTCCACTGACAGTCTGATTACAGGGCAGTTCGTTTTTTTCCGTCTAACTCACGTCAACTTATGGAGCAACTTAAATGTGCCACAAGTGGATCTTTCGATTAACTTTTTTTGTGCTGGCTTATTTATTATAATAAACGATACACCAATACATACAGGGTGTGATAGGCATAGCTATATTTATTATGATTCCACCTAAAATACGCCTTGCTCTAATAAATTACTTTTAGAGTCTTCTTTAGTAAGGTTCAAGGTTTAAATAATTGAAAATTATTTTTAAATATTTGTTTCCTTAGGCACATTCAAAATACTATACTTTTCCAACTATAAACTGAGACAATCAATTTCGAAATGAGATTAATGTGAACCAGTTGAGACTAATCAATCACATTCTGTACATTCTTCTCGAGTGTTGTTAAAAATAAATTAAAATCACATTTCGCTGATTCGCTGACAATATGTCAGTCCAATGCACAGTGATGAATTGTCAAAGCATGTTTTTTTAGTCCTGTAACGGATCCCGAAGTAACAAAAATAATCAAAACCATGCCAAATAAACAATCTACAGGCATAGAATCCCGGTGAAAGTTCTCAAAAACTCATATTTTCTCTCCAATCATAGCTGAGCTGACAAATATGTCAGTTCAAAGTGGTGTATTCCCGGAACAGCTGAAACATGCCATCGTTGTTCCAATATTTAAAAAAGGAGATAAAACTTCTATTGAAAATTACAGACCGATATCGCTTCTGACTGTCTTTTCTAAGGTCATGGCAAGGATTGTTTCGGAGAGAATTTTGTGTTCCTGGACTCCACTAAAAGTGTCAACATGGTTTTCGGCCGGATTTTTCAACAGAAACATGTACTTATGAGTTTGTACAGCAGATACACGATTTAACTGATAGCGGACACTATGCGGTGGGTCTGTTGTTTGATCTGACGAGTGCGTTTGATGTGGTGGACAAGGATTTCTTGTGTAGAAAGATAGATCAGCTGGGTTTGCGTGGATTGCCTCCTATTTAAGTCATAGAAGGATGGCGGTAAAGATTGATTCATCTATATCGGAATCTCAAGAAATTGATTTGGGTACTCCTCAGGGTAGTATACTTGGACCGCTGCTTTTCCTACTGTACATTAAGGACCTTCCCACGAACATTTCACATGGTACCGTGTATATGTACGCTGATGATACCACCATTCTAATATACGATAAAGATCCTGAGCTCTTAAAATATAAAATCAACGTAACTCTACAGGAATTTCAGTCGTGGTGTCATAAAAATAAACTGATGATCAATTATAACAAGACTGTTGCTTTTCATTTTAATAAATATAAAAATCCACTGCCTTTCAATTTATGTATTGATGCACTTATTTTACCTTGGGCAGAGTCTGCAAGTTATTGGGTGTTTATGTTGATCCGGGGTTGAGTTGGATTGGTCATGTTGATAACCTAGCAGACTTACTAGAAGTCTGTAAGTGCTACATTCTCTAAAAACATATATGGACAAGCATTCCCTCATTTCTGTATATTATGCTCTTATATATTCGTCTATCGCGTACAATATAGCAATTTGGGGTAGATCTACGGAGGTGGACAGAGTGTTCATATTACAAAAAAGAGAAATTCGATATATATTCAATATTCCATAAAGAGGGACTTGTAAATATACTATTAGGAAATATAACATCCTCACTGTTCCATGTATTTACTTGTATAAAACGCTTTGTTCCATATTTAAAAATAAGAATCAGGCTCGAAGACGGGGAGATGGTCATCACTATCCTACTCAAGGGAGGGATCACTTATATCCACCTCGTCCCAAACACGAGTTTTATAAAAAATCGCCTATGTACTCAGGATACTTTTATTTCAATCTTCTTCCATCTAAGATAAGAAACTGTGCAACTATGAGCATTTTCAAAAATGTATTAAAAGAGTTTCTTACAAATGGTGCGTTCTACAGCATACAGGAATTTACCACCTCATTATAGTGTCGTTAAGCTGTGTCGAGAGTTTGAATTGAATTGGGCTTCGAATTGCTTACCCACCCACCGTATTCTCCAAATTTTAGCCCCCACCGATTTTTTCCTGCTTCCAAATCTCAAGAGAATGCTTACTGGAAAGAAATGATGAAGTAATCGCTGAACCTGAGGCCTATTTTGACGAGAAAGAGATATCGTACTATAAAAGTAGTATCGAAAAGTTGGAAAATCGCTATACTCGTATTTCCCTTGAAAAATGGACAAAAGAACGTTGAAAGCGAGGGTCGCGCTGCAATTATGTTGCAACTGGAAACCGTGGGGGTAAATATGCGTTTAACTGGATTGGGTTGGGATAAGCTTTGCAATATCTGCGTTCGGTTCAACTGTATCAAACATCTGTGGTAATGCGCCCTGTTATTCGCGTTAAAAGAAGCAATTCAAGAGGAAGAATTAACCCAATTGAGCGTGTTTTTGCTGGAAACACGGAGGAAAAGGAAATTTATCCCAACATATATTTCTCACTAGTGAAGGCAAAGCTAACTTGCCTTAAAATGAAGACCACCTAGTGTTGGTTTGACCTTATAATAAAATATATTACAAGATGTTTTTGGCGACATCTATAGTGTGAGCAGGCAGGCAGGCAGGTGAAACACGATGGCCGGACGAGAAGCACAACTCCATCATATCCTATTACCCAATTCCCTGGCGGGAGGCTTTATTAATGAATTGTTGTTATTGTAAGCGTTGACAATAGGATATGATGGAGTTGTTGCTTCTTGTCCGGTCATCGTTTGTGAACTGTGTTTCACCGGGCATATTGCCTGCTCACACTAGATGTCGCCAAAACCATCTTGTTGTCTTTCAACTCTCGTGCTAGTATAAGCTCTTCGTAAATGTTGTGCCCGTCTCGTAGAAACATGGTAGTGTGAAACAAATTTCCAACAAAACTTAAAGTCTTATTACATTATGTAACAAGCAGTTCAATAAAAAATATCATTACTGATTCGTGGAGAGTGTAGAGATATATTCCAAACGCGTTCAATTTGAAAAATAATCACGTTTAATTACATATTTTGTGAAATTGGAGGTCGGCCAGCGCTAGGAAGAACTCGTACGGGTCCTACTTCTCTGAATTTCTTAAACATTTGGCAAACCTCACTCACCATATCATAATTAATATTTGAATTCCATGAGGAGGGTTTCTTCCAGAAATTCTTCCTTTGAATTTTATCGAAGTTATGCAAGACTTGTGTTGTTCAATAATGTTTGCCACTTCCGGATTAAAAATTCCATAAAGAAAATAAACAATAGTCTTTAAGTATTATTATTTTCTGTTAAATGCCGAATGCTCATACAAAATCTTTAATTTTTTCATGTACCTATTTTTTTCCCTAAGAAATTATCAGCGTATACTATCAATGTATAAATGATAATATTTTTAGTCAAGAATTTTGATCTTCAACGGAATTGTGATTATTTAGCTTACCAATTCTGCCAGCACATATCCTATAGGTGCCTATTCAAATGTTAAAAAGCTTACACAACGAACCATAATATCCTAAAAGTTAATTAGTTATACTAACGTCCTTGAAATTTCATTCATAAGAGATTAATATTGTCTTGTATAGGTACCTATACATATATAAAAAATCGGTCCATCCTTTTTTAGACACCTGCTAACTAGCCCTTAATATATTTCTCATTATTTAACAAATTAAAAAATATATCTTAGCTATTTGGCTGTATGATTAATATTCTGGTATATAACGTATAAAAGTTTTTGATGAGTTTTAGTTTTAAACGGGCATTAATTTTAATTATATAAACGAGGTGTAGATCAGGTTTTCTAGAGCAAAATCATAAGCGTAGCATGCAATGTAAATATATTTCAACTTATGTTTCCTGAAGACTTGTGCGGTGTATGAAAACTAAACACTATCTATTAGGTCATTCAATAAGTCCGTAGGATGACAGATAGATGGCGTTACTAGAATTTTTTCCATATGAATTTTATTTAGTACTAACCTTCAAACGATACGTGTATAAATTTGACAGCAATCCGACTATTGATTCGTGAGTTATAGCATTTTGTTTGAAGCAACGTTGACAAAAAAAAATGGAAAAAGTTGAATTTCGGGTTGGGTTGGGTGGGTTTTGATAAAGCATTGCTTTTTGATGAAAAAGAAATACAGTGGATACCAAAATGGTAGAGAAGTGCATTTCTGAATTTAAACGTGGTCGTACCAGCACAAATGATGCAGAGCGCAATAGACGCCCAAATGAGGCTGTTATTCCAGAAAACGTCAAAAAAAATCACAAATTGGTTATGAACGATCGCAAATTTAAGGTGGACGAGCTAGCTGACATTGTAAAGATATCAGATGGTAGTGTTTTTAGCATTTTACACGAACATTTGGGTATGCGAAAGCTCTGTGCAAAGTCGGTGCCGCGCGAGCTCACAGTCGACCAAAAACAACAACGAATTGATGCTTTGACGCTGTTAAACCGCAATAAAATGGAATTCTATCGTCGATATGTGACAATGGATGCCTGCACCGGTAGACCTCTCCGGTACACCGTAGTGTGTATGGCCGGCATTAGAGTGTGAATTTCATTTCGAATATCATATGAAATGAATTATCTCAAAACATTACCGCAAGGTGTTGAAGATCATTATGTGAATGTTAAATGTGTATTCTAATAGAATGTTTTCTAAAACAAATATATATATGGTTGCTAGAAATAGAGAGCCTCTATGGCTCTAATTAGATCAAAATTATTAAGTCCAGTGGCGTTACGGCCATACCACACTTACAGCTCTTGCACACGCACGGCATTTTGCCGGTCGGTTATTTCGCCGATCGGCATGTTGCATTTTGCATAATTTTGTAAGGATAAAAGATGGATATCATACTGAAAACGCACTCTACGTAGAACGTCTTGAGGATGTTCCCAGACAAACTAAACTAAGAGGAACGAGAACTGGCACCTAATTGCGAGAGTATTTTACAGAATATTTTATGAGTAACGAAGGGCCTGTGCCTTGGCAATTTAATAAATTTTAAAAGCAAAATGTTTACCTTTTTCCACTTTTTCTTTCTGTGGTAAGTCGTTAAAGTTTTAAAAAAAATATATTACGCAGATTTAGTGTTATTCCTGTCTTTAAATTCATCCAACGTCTTATCCCATATCACAGACCTTTCCTCCACAGCATTTATCAAAACTTCAATATTTCATAATACCAGCTACTTTGAACACTAAATACGATACTATCCTATTAAATAATTTACTTAAACAGCCGTTCGTGTGCAAGCGTGTATAGATTTGTCTGTAATAAAACAATACTCCGGCATAAAAACCGACCGAGCGCCGTGTATTTGCCGGTCAAAATAGAATATGGACGGCAGCCGACCGGCAACCGTCTCTGAATTAGGTTCGTGTGCCAGATTGCATTTATTCTAATGTTAAATAATTGTCACCGGTTTTTTCGCCGACCGGCAACATAGCCGGCCGGCAAATTTGCCGTCCGTGTGCAAGGGACCTTAGGGGGGCAACTTAAACAAAATTATTGACAATAAAATATACGTCACTGACTGTAATTTAATTTCGATATTGTCCTGAGATAAAGCAACTAAAACTACAACTTTCTTATCTCTTGTATTTTTTTGATATATTGGTTCGTTTGCGACATAAAAATTTAAAACGTTTTCAACATACCAAGATTATTTCCGAATAATTCGACTAAAAATCAGTAACGTTGATGTTATTTGACTGCGCCAATCATTTTGTATCCGTCAAATTAGTTGACATCCCTTAACATGAAGATGAACGCACTTCATTTATGGACTCGCTGATGCCAATGCATGAGAAGCAATTGTGGGTGAATACAAGTATTTCTACCAGGTAGACTTACCCGAGATGTATATCGCTACTTTCTGGAACACACGCTTCCTGGAATTCTGGAAAACGTACCATTGGCAATAGGAAATGCAATGTTCTTTGTGCACGATGGTGCACCAGCGGATTTCAATCGGTTTGCTCGAGAAATATACGGAAGTCGCTGGATTGGTCGAGGTGGACCTCACTTATGGCCTGCACGATCACCAGATTTAAACCTACTAGACTTTTTCATGTGAGACCCCCTGGAGTCCTTAGTCCCTAGACCTAAAAAATGCTGGCTGTAATTCGATTAGAAATGACCCTGGTATTTTTGAGAAGGTTTGCCAGTCAATGAGGAGAAGATTGGATCCTCTGTATCCGAGCTAGAGGTAGTCACTTTCACCAGTTTTTGTAGTAGGAAAACATGTTAATTTTATTTATTTTTATCTTGCTTCAAAATGTTAATGTTATTTTTAGCAAATATTCTTGATATGTTGTAAAATGTTTTAAATTTTTATTGTTGAAAAGTTTTATGGGTAGCATTTTTTAGACATATGGAGGTACTAATGTAAGTCCTTTTATTAGTTTATATTTGTATGTTTTTTTTTGTTTGAATCAATGTCAAACTATTTATAACAAAAATTAATTGATTTTCCTTTTATCATATTCAGATCGTGTATTGTTGTGTCTTATTGTATTTACGAAAAAGTTATATATGAGAAAAAAAAACGTTATTCTTTGCAGAGCCTTGAGGAAGCAAATAAAAATTTGCGAAACGTTGGCAATTTAAAACAAAGTAGTTTCATTCACGCAACATCCATAAACCCATAAAAACTTTGCAACAATACATATAAATGGATCGTTAAAAAAAACAAAATTATATCGTACACGAAGCAACATATGAAAAAATACAAGAAATATAAAAAGGTGTAGTTTTGGTTGCTTTATATCAGGACAATATCGAAATTAAATTACAGTCAGCGCCGTTCATTTTTATTAAGTTGCCCACTAACGCTTCTGGATTCAATAATTTTGATCTAGCCATATAAGCTCCCTATTTCTAGCAAAAACTTTGCCAAATTTAATATCTGGTATCTTGGAAACAATGCATTTCCTGACGTATGTTTATGGGAACTATTTTTCATAAAATGACCTGAGCAACCATCCCATTAAATATTGCCGCATATTTTTGAAACAACCTGTATATATGAAGTATTTTCCAAGTTTGCCATAGCATCAAAACAATTTTTTACAAAAAAAAAACTAAAAACCATTGGATTCCTCTGTATCTGTTCAGAATTCAGTATTTCACAAAATAAGAGCTCGGAGCATGTAGGTTACTTTTTCTTTAGCTCATCTAGATATGGGTGTTTCCTATCAAAAGTGATGGGCCACCCTGTAGTTATTGTAGAAATGGCTAGAGTTTGTTTATTATAAAATTAAAACCCTTTAATGATTAAGTCAAAATAAAAAAAATGACACAACCGGACCAATAATATATAAAATAAAAAGTAATTTCTTTTTTCTGGATACTTATGAGTTTTCCAGATCCCCACGCTGAGATTTTGAGCACCCTATATATTAATAATGTAGTGAAAAAAGAAAAAAATTACTGTCCTCGTTTACTTTTATAAATTTAAAATATAAAACAGTGTATTAGATAATATTATGCATTACTAATTGATCAACATTTACAAGCGTGAGTTTATGATTCTTAATCTTGACAGCCTCAAATACATATTGATCGGTCGGGTAAGATTCTTTCATATGCGTATACAATCTCTTTTCTGGTAAAAATTAATTTTACCATAATTTTGACATGACGGACCATTAATAATCGTGTTTCGAATTGATGATCTTGCAGCCAGAGGCAATACTCTTTAAATGAAATGTAGCAATTTGATCAAAACGTATATTCTTTTTTTTACTTCTTTATACCTTATTTAGATATTATATAGGAAAGCACTATTTAATTAGCATTTTTTGTAATGTCTGACTTCCATTCTGAAACTACCGTCTTTCTCGACTGACGATTACCAGCAAAATTAAGATATTTTGTCTTTGTTTATTCTTGAACCATAATCCTAATTTTTTTTCAGTTGATTTTTCTTGGGGTGTCCGTCGGTTCTTTTATTACAATACTTTTTTAAACAAAAACAATATCACATTTTAATTTTCGTCAATTTAATTACACAAAATGAATTATAACGACGCGACGTTTTGTTACTAATTTGCAACTTCTTCATGTTTGAAGTAATATTTTCTGAAATTACATTAATTTTAGATAATTTTTTTTTATATTATATATATTTTTTTGGCTAACATATTCCAACATAAAGAGAATAAAGAAAATGTTTGTTATTTTATCGACTTGATATGTTAAAATAGTATTGTAATAAAAGATCCGAAAATTATTTATGAACGAAAGTGGCGTGAAAATAATAATTAAAATGGAAGAAATCAGTTACTCAAATGCAGTTTTAATAAACTTATTTATTATTCGTTGGAAATATGACAAAATTATAGAAAGAACACTCAGGAAGTTCACGTCAAATTAATACTAATATTTTATCATTTTTTAAACTTTTCTCACAATTCTTTGGTATATCAAAATGTTTCAAATTTTTCGCGCTATATCATAACCGCAAATGCGTATCATGACAAGTTAGGTCTGGAGTTTTGTTTACATCAACATTCGTCAGATCAAATACTAATATTTAATGATTTTTTTATACATTTCGGACAATTGTTTAGCAATTTGGGATATATAAAAAATGTTTCCAATTTTCCACGCTAACCGTAAATTCATATCATACCTGTGGATAATGAATGAAATATCTGCTAAAAATAATTTAAGAAACATCTCAGGTAACAATATGAGCAGACCGGCTACAATTTTAAGAATAATTAACTACCATAAAACGCTAGCTATCTTATTCACTCTAATCTTCAACGAAAACAGGGTAAAGTCCGGCACGGATTTCTGAAAATCAAAACAAGTGTAAAACATGCCATGTGTTTTTAAATAGTCAGCGCAATGCAACCTTTACTTTTGTTGAGGCTTCTTTGAAGGGAAACATTTTTAAAATGGTTCCCAAATCGTCACTTTTTTGATTAAAGTAAAGCCATTAGAATAGAAAACAGATTTGTGTGTTATTCTTATGGAATCTACTCACTTCGACAACATACCAACTAACAATACTCGGCTGCCAGACTGTTTTTGAAATTATCGCTATCCTACACCTCGTAATCATTATTCGCGAAATACCGTAATTAATTCGAAATATATTTACACCCGATACACGCGCAGATGCTTCATTAAACATAAACTTTATTTCCCCAAGTTCATTTTATGTTATTTTTGCTAAAATAATTTGGTTCGTTAAAAAATTCCATATTAATTTTAGTTCATTCAATTGAATTCATTCAAAATCTGACAACAATCAAGAAAAGATGAGAAATTCGGTGACGCCACACTTTATTTGAAGATTTTCACCATAAACATATTCCAGCACATTTTCCTCAATAAATGCACACATTACATAATAGATTTACACATGGAACATTATTAGATACTTGATTTTCCAACAAATTTAATATAATCAACTCCCACAATAATATAACAAATATTAAAACATTATTTTATCTAAAAAACACTACTAATTTATACTTATTTTTATTTTACTACTATTCACATGAACTAAATCTGGCAGAATTGTTTTTAAATGCCACAAGTTGACACATTTGGCATTTGAATATTGATTTTTACCGTTCTCACCAGACGGGCTACAATTTCAATAATAATAAAAAAGTTCAATGACCCCGTCCGAGTAACAATATCTGCAGACGGGCTACAATTTCAATAATAATAAAAAAGTTCAATGAATTGGGTCATAGAGATGCAAGAAATGTATCGATATATATTATTTCTATCATTATTAGAGATGCAAGAAAGGTATTGATATATTCCATTCGATCTTAATTTATTTTTAAGATTGAACTATTGTCTCGAGGATTGCAACTGAGTCTATTGGACGCTTGTAATTATAATAAAAAGGTCCATAGCCCAGTTTTTTTTTGTAAAAAATACTTGAATAAATTTCTACGTGAATATTTAGAACATGCTAATGTAGTTAGAAAGAGAGATTAGATAAATGAGAGACGAAAATGATATTTTCTTAGTTATAGCATAGATTGTTGTTATAGTAAACTCTAGACATTTCTCTCAAACATTAGACGGTCCTTTCGTCGATCCGCAAGTCTGTGCTGTTACCCCGAAAACATAAGGCAGTAAAACAATATAAAATAAAATATAAATTTACATTAAACATTGTAAGTATTGTTCTGTTTTTAATATTTTTGGTCGTAATTTTTAAAAGTTGATTTATTATGTTGTTCCTGTTTTGATTGCCTTAATTTTGATTGTTTTAGTATTCGTGTTCCTAAATGCCCATGTATATACTTCTAATTTTATGACACATTTATTACAAGTCGATATCCTTCTGCGAAACAATATTATGCTATCCTCTAGTCCACTTATCTGCTGAAAGCCGAAATAGCAAAATTTACGAGCACCTCCAAATATACAGATCTTTAAATCTTCATCAACCGATTAGTAAATCACTTGTTTTGTCGGTTTGTTTACTGCACGCACTCTCAGACTAAATACCGGAGCTGTTTTATTGGTTTTTAAAAATGATTTATGGTGAAGCCAGCTATTATTTTTTTTATTATTTATTGCCTTATTGAAACAAAGTATTGAGCAGCATATAGTTGCAATCAATTATGAAGTTTATGTTTTACAATGTTCTAAAATTAAAATTTAATAATATTCGTTAAATTAGTTTAAATACATTTTTAATGGTCATTGAGAATTTTATCGGGCATTTTAATTAGTAAGAACAGAATGGAAGAATATTGACATCATCTTTATTGTTTTTAGAAGAATGCATTTTATATACATTACGAGTATGTACCTACAATGTATGAAGGGCAGAATCACAGCCTTCTTTAGACAAGCCCATGATTACATTGTAACACGCGGTCTAATTAAATCAGTGGTTATTGAGCTTAATCAAGACAGTGTTTTAACTTCGGCAACTGTGAAGAGATTAATTGCAAAATTCCGGGAGACAGGATCCGTTGTAGACGCCAAACACACTGGTTGTCCAAAACAAGCCAATGTCAGTATCGAAGCAGTGCGTGAGAATGACGGAGGAACCTCAATTCGGCGTCGTCGACAAGAATTGCAAATTGCAAGAAGCTCTCTATAGCGTATACTCACTGTCAGCTGTCGATTTGTTTTGTTGTTAGGGTTGCCAACACTTTACTGCATAAATTTGGGACACCGTTTATATTATATTGTATTATATTTATAACATAAATACGCTGAAAACACTATATATATATATATATATATATGGTTGTACTATATGGCACCCATTATTTTTAAAGTACAAGGCTCAAGTGGAAAGTGTCCAAAGAAAATTTTCAAAATTTCTTGCCTTTAGACTAGATAATCGCTATCCATATAAAGGAATAGATCAGCGTGTTTTGTTGGACAGATTTCGATTTAATTCCTTAGTTGATAGGAGAATATTTGTGGTTCAGTTCTTATACAAATTATGTAACTATCTAATAGATTGTCCGAAGCTCCTGTCTCAGGTCTCTTTTTTAGTCTCAACTCGAATAACTAGAAATCCACTGCCTTTTTATAATTCCATTCCAAATACAAATTTCCTTAAGCGCACCCCGATATATGCTGCATCCCGGCTGTTCAACACGTATTGCGTTAATGTAGATATAAATAATATCGGCATGGGTAGTTTTATTAAGTTTGTTAATAATGAATTCCATTGTACTTGATGTTCGAATTGTTATGATTTTTTTGTCATTGTATTTTTATTATATTCTTATTGTCAAATATGTTGTTTTCTTTGTATACATCATAGTTCATTGGGGTCTTGAGACACTGCTCGGCACACTTATATGCTGATGACACTCAATTGTACATGTCCTTCAGACCGGATAATATGGTTGACGTCGCGAGGCTTATCAATGATGATCTGGGACGTCTCGTGGAAATCGCTAATAAGCACTGCTTAGCAATGAATCCCACTAAAACGCAATTGTTGCTGTTGGGTGCGCGTCGTGCTCGGTTGGACTGCTCCGCTGGACTGAGACTTGATTTGGCGGGTTTTGAACTAAAATGTGTCAATGTTGTAAAAAGCCTGGGCCTGCACATCGATGCAGATTTGAGGTTTAGCGAGCATGTAAGTGCGTGTATTAAGAAGGCATTTTGTAATCTAAAATTGATCTATGGCCAGCGGGGACTACTGAGTCGGTCCATGAAGAAAATGCTTTGTGATAGCTTGGTCCTGTCACATTTTAATTTTGGCGATGTCGTCTATGGGCCTTGTCTGCTTGGTGTTGATGAGCGCAGGATACAGCTTATGCAGAATTCTTGCATTCGTCTGATAGCTGGTATTCGAGGAAGAGAACGTGGTGTAAGTGCCAAGATTTCTGAGCTGGGATCGCTGAGAATGGATCAGAGGCGTCTGCTACATTTACTTGTTTTTTATAATAACATAATACATAATAAAATGCCAACATATTTGTTTAATAAAATTGAATTCAGATCAAGTGCTCATCCTATAAATACCAGAAATGCTCATATTATTACTCCACCCCTACACTACACAGCATTATTTGAACGGTCATTTAGCTATAGTGTTTCGAGATTGTACAACGTACTACCCGGCGATGTGTCCGGGTTGTCTGGCCACCGCTTCAAATCTATGGTTAGGAAAGTAATAGTTAGCAACTCTCTTGCTTGTTAAAAGTTTTTGTGTTCATTTTTTTTGTTTGTCTTAAACCGGGTTACTTATATGTGTAAGCTTTCATTGAGGTCACATTTATTGTTTTTGTTTTTTTTTTATTGTCTTGTATATTTCTCTTGTGTATGTCTAGAATAAGTAATAGATAAGGTTAAGCTAGGAGGCATGTGCCTCAACTTCGCCTTTTGTGTACCTACTATATCACAATAAAGTCATTATTATTATTTCTTTTCAGTTTACTTTCTTGGGGTGTTCGGTTCTTATAAAAAAAAAAAAAAATTCTTCTTTACTACTACCAAAGATTAATCTACACACTTGTGTAGATTAATCTTTGCTACTACTATACTTTCAATACAACATACCGGACAATAGTTTCCATCAATAAATAAATATGTATTTTATTATATTTAAATGTTATAAATGTGTTTGTAAATAGAATGAAAATTGTTTGTCCTTTTTTGACATTGACGAATTGGAATTTGTGTTAGAAGGAAATGTTTTAACCTGAGGAAGTTACTAATTAGTAACGAAACGTCGTTTAATTTATGTTCAGTGTGATCGTGACGAAAATAAACATGAATATTGCTATGTAAAATAAAGAAGAATTTTTTTTTATAAGAACCGAACACCCCAAGAAAGTAAACTGAAAAGAATTAGAATAGCGGTTCAAGAATAACAAAAAAATAAATATATTATTATTATTAAATATTGTATTTATTTACGTATATTCATGATCACTATCTGGAATGTATATTATTAATTTTTGCATTGTCTTGTAATTGGGGTTTCCCCGTTAGACAATAAAGCTTAATATTATTATTACATTGGTTATTATTGATCGTTTGGTCTATGTAAATTATTTTACTTAGTTTTAAGTTATCCCCGCTTGTTTTGTTTTTCTGTTCTGTGTATGTGTATTTTTTTTATAGTGGGTTGAGTGAGAATGGCCTTACGCTAGACTTCGCCCATGTAAAAATATTATTATCACATGCAAGTGTTGTCAGTTCTAAACCCGAAATTGACAGAACTGACCCTTAAGAGTGATTGCCCACGACTAGGGCAACCCGCAATTTTGTGAGGGGACAAGGGACCGGTAACAAAAAGGCTGGATAATTAGGCGTGGTTATACTACGTTCATACATCCTTATCATAGGTTATGGTTAGCACAGGGCCGCAATAAGTACGTTGCTGAAGTTGAATCTAAATTCAATATTTTTTAATATATCTATAACAATAATTATGTACTTATACGGTCAATTCGATTTATAAACATCTGTTAAAGTGTTCTTTCTATGCTCAAAAAAGAATTTTTCAAATTGATTGAAAAATAAATGTACTATTACTGATTTCTTATACCTTTGCATTTGGGGTCTGATCAAACAGTCATTCGTGTCATTATTTTGAAACAAATCCAATATTTCGCAAACGAACAAAGATATCGCAAAAAAAATCAAAAATGTCTCGAAATATTCATATAGTGAACATTTTTGCACTGAATAAAAAATCACTGTAGAAATGGGGAGATACTAATATGAAAGCAGTTTTCTGCAACATTGTTGTCACCACCAAAATATGCCTACACCGCGCAATGCAGTGCTCTAAAACATAGTGCAAACCGCAAAATTTTCCAGTCATTCTTTAAGTTTAAATAATGACAAAAATTTTGATTGTTAATTTATGTGTAATTTATTTCGAGCACCTGTATCTTCAGAGAAAACGTCCGTGGCATTTTTAATTCAAATGTCCCGTTTTTAAAACGAGTTAAATGATGAAATTTATTAAAACGCGAATTAAAAGTCTAAATATCAAGAATTATAGGATAATAATTATAAAACAAAGAAAATAATTTAGTTAGTGTGGGCAGTAAGTATCCAACTGGCCCGCATATTAAAATATTTTCATAAAGAAAAAAAATGTGGCGTTATAGAGTAATAAAATAATTTGTAACATCAATAAAATATATTTATCGAGCAATTACCGCGATCTCTCCCCCTATATATTGTAGGTACATATTTTTTAAATATTGTTATTATTGTCCTGCTTTGAAAATAAAGAAATGGTAATTTTTGACTTTTAAAATAATAATATGCGGTCTTGTAAAGGCGCGCAGCGTGAGGTGGCAGCACCGCTGCACACGTCAAGTATTGGAACAGCGGGCGACCTCTGAGCTGCACATGTTTTACACCTACGAAAACAATAAAATTTCTATCTAATAAAAATGATCATAACTAATAAAAGTGTTTACTTAATGCAGCTGTCTACTAATCTACCCGTAAGAATGATGTTTTTGGAAATAAGTTTCGTACATACCTACGTACTAATATGCACTCGAAAGTTTTTCTTGTACAAGGTGAAATACATGTAGCCTTGATGATTGCCAACATTCGGAGTGAGACGGCACTTGAATCAATCATCATGAATCAGTAACAGACTATAGCGTGCGTTAGCCATAAAAATGTTTTATTAAAACAATGATAGTTTGGAAGCTGCGCAGAGGAAGTTTTGACGTTTTTATAATCTAGGACGTCATTGTGTCGTTCCGTCAAAACACGCGATAAAACGTTGGATTACTAATTTTGAAGAGACTAGATCTGCCCTAAAAAAGAATCGAACCGGACGACAATACTCGTACTCCCCATCACATTGATGTTGTACGCGCCTCTGTCTTAGGGAGGCCTCAGCATTCAATTTGTAAGCAAGCAGCAGCAGTTGCAGAATGTCCCGGGAGAGTGTTTGCAGGAATGTTCATTTTGATTTTAAAATTTTACCCGTAAAAGCTACAGATAGTGGAACAACTGAATGAAAACGATTATTAGTTATGATTAAGATTCTGTCAACAAATAGTAGCAAAAATAAACAATGACCGTTACTGGGCATGAGCGCTCACGCTAGTAAAGTGACAGTATGGTATAGTGAAATGAACAAGGAAAGAAAATAACTGTCAATGCGGATCGTTACGTGGAGATGTTACAAACTTTTGCTACACCTGAATTGAACAAATTTCCACACGTTCAATAATCCTAGTTTCATATATACTACTTGAGTTGTAAATAATGGGACACCACACTCCTACAGAATCAAAGCAGCTCTGCAACGCAAATAGGAGACATGATTTTAAATATAAATGAAAATCATATGATGTAGCTTCTGTTTTCCTAATTTTTAGCCCCCTCCACCCTATCAACCGCTTTGCAGCCCCATATTCAAAACCCACTAACCGCCACTGACCGTGACTGCGGTTTTTGAACATGTTGACGTCTCAATAAATGATTTGAATCATATATGACTGACCAAAGTTTTGTTGAGGTTTTTAAATAGACCTTAAGAACTTTTATAAATGAAAAGTCTGACACGTAGATTTACGAATATTTTTAATTCAAACTGACATCTATCAAAATATATAAACATAGAATAAATGCATATAAGGTGTCCAAAATATAACGATGTCTTCTAGTTTCAACAAGATTTGCTGTTCGTGTTGGAAATAGTTTTTTCGAGGAAACGAGGTGTCTGCACACATAAGCTGTACGCGCATGATCCAAATACAATTATCAAAGACAATGATGCGGATGTATTTCTGCAAAGGATTACTGTTGATGGCATGCTCACCTGATAATGAAGTATTAATATTGGCGTAAAGTCCAGTTGGTCGGAACCCAATTGTTCTACAAAAATAAATGTTTGGGGACCTCTGATCTAAGCTTGTATACCAGATGCAAGTTTTATTGAATTAGAATTACCAAAGTACCTAATTTTAAAAATAAAAATGCCACATTTAAACATTCAAAAAACGTACACGTATTCACAAGAATCAGATTTTTTAGGACATTTCTGTAAAATTTAAACATTCTGATCTGGTCTACGAGTTTGCGGCAGTCCTAGGATGAAGTCATTAGATTTTGGTTAAAATCGCTTCAGCCCTATGATAGGGGTGGACACAACCGCTAAATTTTCATATATCAGTAGGGGTCGAGTGATACATAATTTTAAAGCATTTTTATCTGCTATACAGCGATATGTCACTTTTGATATTTGCCAACATAGTTCTCGAGAAAATAGCGTTTAAAATGTCAGCAGTCACATATAAATAACAAATAAAATACACTACTTATTAACAGGTCTCTGTTGGGTCATTGGTAGGGCGTTCGCTTCGCATGCGGAAGGTTACGGGATCGAGTTCTAGCTCTGGCAATACTTTCTTTTCTAATCTTTGAATAAAGTAGTTAGTTTGTTACGTTAGTATATTGGAAATAATGAAAATAATACAATTATAATAATAAATATTATTAAAATTCAGTTTCGTTACGCAGGTCATATATTTTAGATTCTATTATAACTTGTCAGGAATGTTTTGGTTTGACATTTTATCTTACATAGGCGACCCGCTAAGGGTGTATCGACGCATCTAAGTGTTTCCTAAAAGGAACAACGTGCCAAATGGCCTATAAAAATACGAGTTTGGGGACCTCTGCTCTATGCCATTCATTGTATAACATATATGCAACTTTTATTGAATTAAAATTACCAAAGTAATTTTAAAAATAAAAATACCACATTTATACCGAATATTATTCAAACCCGAGTGATTTCCATTTTCTCTAAAACTATTTTTTATTTTTATGCTCATTTAACAAGTTTTAAATATACCTACCTAAGCATCGCATCGGTTAAATAATAAAGTTCAGACAGAATGTTAACTGTAATAACTGTCAGATAAACTTGCATTTGAAAAGTATAAACAAATTACGTTCGGAAATAAAAGTAAAATCACAGCGGGAGCAGTACCATCTATATGAATGCAGAGTTTATTGGAAAACTTGATTTTTTATTGTATAAATATAGTGACCGCATATTAAAAGTTTGAAATAATATGTGGATGTCAGAGTCACAGAGAGAGGACACCTAGTGGTATACATGATAATTATACTAGATGGAGGGAATAAATTGAAAGTGTGATTGGTATTATATGGGTTTTAGCGCAAGAATAAAGGGAAAGGCTTTACAAGTAAAGTTTGTGGAAATGATCATTTTATTTGATAGAAAGAGACTATAGTTACATTGTGACCTCTGGAAGGAATTAAAGCAAAATGTCATTAACTGCACTTTAAGGATAGATGCCTATATTCTGGTAGAGATGCCGATAACAGAGTGTAATCAATGCAAAATAAATTTATTTTTACTTCTTCATTTGAGAAACAACACAACACAAATAAAAACATAAACCTCTAACAATTGTTCACGTTTCTTATATTTTCCTCAGACATTTTTCACAGTTTATGGCACATATCCAGTTTACAAATTATTTGGTTTCGTACCTAATAATTTTTTAAACATTCTGAACAATTGCACTCTTCTATTTTTTCTTCTTTGTTGTCCCTGCTAGTTCTTTACCATTCTTAGTTTTTGCTTTTTGTACGCGTTTCGGAAATATTTCTAAAAACCCAACGTCAGGAATTTACAAATAACACCCTGTGTCTGAAAAACGAAGCAGTTTTCGAGATATGTTCATTCTACAAGCGAAAATAAGATTTTTTTTTCATATGAGCGTATATCGAAAAATGCTGTTTTTCAGAAACAGGGTGTTATTTGTAAATTCCTGACGATGGGTTTTTAGTAATATTTCCGAAACGCGTCTCAATATCAAAATGACATTTGGCACACTTACGTATCTTTGTAGGATAGGGAGTTATTCGCGTCGTCGTCAACCCTTAATACGCATTTTCACCTTGTTTCTTGTATTATCGTAGACAAAATATAATAAAATATCCAATTTCGAGCGAACATAGGCATAGTATAAAATCCTCAAAATATTTAAGTCAGCAAAGGGTTTGGAGCAGCTAACAACAAAGCCATAGATTCTAAGAGCATCGCTTACATTTGAACGAATATGGTCATTAAAAGAAAATTTAGAATCAAACAATACTCCTAAGTCATTCGTAGAATCATAACATGTAACCGATATGTCATCAATACAATAATCATAATGCAGAGGCGTATATGTAACTACCTTACATTTGTCGGGGTTCAAATACAAACGGTTCGCAGCACACCAAAGTCTTATGGCATCCAGACAAAGCTGTAAACTTTCACAGTCCTCAGCACTGTTTACAGATTTAAAAATGTTAAGATCATCGGCGAAAAAGAGTCCCGAACAAGTCAAATCCAGAGCCAAATCGTTGATAAAAATTAAAAATAAAAGAGGACCTAAATTAGACCCCTGTGGAAATCCCGACACAGCCTTATAACAATGTGAGTCGAAACCATAGAATGATACATATTGATATCTTTCAGACAAATACGAGGAAAAAAGTGATACTAAACTCGGCCCAAAACCAAAACCCTCCAACTTCTTCAGCAACACAACATGACTTATTCGATCGAAAGCCTTGGCAAAATCCGTGTAAACTGCATCAACCTGGCCACATCCATCCAACTCATCACAAACAAACTGCGAAAATACAGCCAAATTAGTGACAGTCGACCGCTGAGGCATAAAGCCATGTTGCATGTGCATTATTTGATTTCTCACATGAGGAAAAATGCGATTATATATAACAATTTCAAATAGCTTGGAAAAATTAGATAATATTGAAATTGGTCTATAATTCGATCACCACTCTTAAAGACAGGACATACTTTGGCCTTCCTCCATTTAGTAGGGAATACTTCTGATTTGAGAATAAGATTATAAAGCATACATAGTGGTCACGCCAAAACATAAGCACAATCTTTTACCAGAAATGATGGAATAGCATCTGGTCCGGCTGTAAACTTGTTCCTAAGCTTTCGAGAAACCAAAATAATATCTTCCTCAGTAATATTACCAATAAATATCTGGGCCGCAAATTCGATGCGAGGCAGTAGCAAATCTATCATGTTTTCATCAAGACTCACAAACACACTCTCATATACTGAGCAAAACTGTTGACGATTGCACGCTGATCACTTAGATCATTATCACCACATTTCATGACCTCTGGTATACGAGTAGCTTTATTACGAGTGCCCACAAATGACCAAAACTTACTTGGGTCTGATTTTATGTTCTGCTCGACTTTTCTGATATGAGTAGCATTAGCAGCTTTTATTTGTTGTTTGATCATACATCTCAGTCTACTAAACTCAGCATAGTAATACTGCAAACCGGTACGTTTGAAAGCTTTATGAAATTTAGGCTTACATTTTATATTTGTGATAATTTCGGAGCTATACCAATGAGGATACTGACGCCTGAACGTTTTACAAAGAGGCACACTGTCATCGATAACATTGTACAAACTATTATAAAATACATCAACAGCATCGTCCGTATTGCTAAAGTTATTCAAAAACTGCCAGCATACAAACTATACACAATTTTCCTAATGAAGTCCCTACCTTTGTCATCAATTTGTTTAAATTTTTGTCCAAAACTTTTTCTTTTTACACTATAGTCATTACATTTCCCTCTCTAATCTCGATAAATTGTTGCCACTGATAATTTAGTCAGCTTGTTAATTTGTTTACAGATATTTAAATCACATTCTTCATGTTCATTTTTAAGGCACTCATACATATTTAAAAGTATTCGTTAGCACTGCCCATGTAAATCTTTATTTTTAAATTCTACATTACATTTTAAATTATCATTTTCTATCGTACTATCATTGTTATTATCGATTATTTGTTCTTCGAATGGGCGAACGCCATATTGCAACAATGAAAAATAAATTGTACAAACAAAATATAAAATAGTTATCAGATATTACCTCAGAAAAATAAATATTTATTTTTCTGATATTACCTACTAAACATACTTCTTTAACTGCGACACTGGAAATAAATATATCTCTCGACAACTCCCGCAATCCAACTACTTGATCATCTATATATCTGACTGGTTGGATCGTTCGTCTCTCGATGTTTTACAAATATGCCGGGTAAGCTCATCAACTGAATGCTCAATAAAAACATGCTACTAACATAATATGAAATGCCCTGGTTTTGATCAGTACCTACCTGGTAGAAGCCTCATCTTCAGGTAACTTTAAAAAAACATTGAACAGTAATTTGGAAGGTGTTTCATTTTGATTAGGGCAAGTTATGGTTTTGTCTCGCAATGTATTTGCATTTAGTTCAACATCGATTTCTCGTTCCTGAGTGGAGCTATGATCAAGTTTATCTTATCGACATTATTGGATGTTCCTTCTACTTGCTCTATTGTAACAACATCAAAAACGAATAAATAGTTTTCATTTCAATGTACTTAATTGGTTCACTTTGGCGGGAAATTCGTGCTTTAAACTTTATACATAACCTCATTTCTCACAATAGAAATATACCTAATATTAAAATTTAACTCGGAATATACATTCAGGAAATGAGATTCAGAATTCATTCAGAATGCAGTTTATTCGTATATTTCTCTGAGCATTATGTTTAATTTATTATATTTATTAATTTTGGGGGTGAAGTAAGGTATGTTCGTGATATAGGTAATTTCGTGATAGAATTATGAAAATGTTTCAGCAAGTTACCTTTTGCTTTAGATGGATTACATCTCGGATAGTAGTATGTTCCTACTAGATGGCGCAATCTCTCGCGTTTCTATATCACGAATTTCCAGGCATTTAGAAAACGTTGTTTACATGTGGTGCTTATTACGTTGTGATTTTTGGCGGGTTTTGCAACTGGGAAGCGATCTAAAGGAATAATTGAAAGCTGAGATAATGAAATTTACTTTAATCTATAGTATTTTAGATTAGGAATCTTCCTGTACATAATAATTAACAAATTTTGACTTAATTTTACCGTAATTGCTTATTCCGTGGAGCTTAAGTTTGTTACAATATTTTTCATGCGTTGAAATCCTTAAAAATACAAGGGTTATTCAATGTTAAATATCTTTTTTTGTGTGCAGTAAAATTATTCCATATTTTTAGATAATGTTATATTTATAGATAATAGAATAGAATAGAAAAAATGGAGCACAGTGGATACAACGTTACTACTGTTTGGTACCATATCATTTAAAATGTCAAGCATCTGACGAAGAATAGTATATTACATAACACGTGCTGTAAATGATATTTTACATGCGAGAGACTAGATTGCCCACGAGCCGCGAAGCGGCGAGTGAGACAATAGTCTCGAGCATGGAAAATTATTTACAGCTCGAGTTATGTACTGTAGTTTTTCTACGACTTTGCAGAATCAGAATCCATTTCAGAATTAAAATTTAAGCAAAAATATTTCACACAGAAGAAAAGGTAATTATGACATTTAAATATTTGGCGTTTGTGTTTGACATAATTCCATAATAAAAAATAAAAATCCCCAAAGTGTTATGTAATATTCATTACGTAACACTTTGGTGATCATTACGTAACACTTATGTAAGATTGAATTTACATGTCACGTTAACAGTTTTGCAATAGACGGCTTAACAAAACAGGAGTAGAAAAAAGAAATTACAAAATTATTCGATACAACGTAAGTTTCGGCGACAGAAAGCGTTCGCCGAAACGTGCATTATTTTATCGTATAATTTTGTAAGTTATATTTGACCACAATATTCAACATTAAAAAACACCAAAAACACCCAAATGTGTATATTTTTTGGGTAACTATTTAACAAAAAGGGCATTATTTTTTCATCAAACTTTTGTACCAACCCAACAATGGAAATCTGGTAGTTTTATTGATTTATTCCATACATTTTATCAACGTATATTTCACGTTACAAAAATATATAAAAGGCACATTAAATAACGTGAAATCAAACGTTATTTAAACATTCCTAAAATGCGTAATTAATACGATTACACAAACGTTAATTATTACCTTTTAAAAAACGATAAATGCATGTATTACATATATATATATAGCATTTAACTAACGTTGCGTTATTAGTGTCCTGTAACGTGAAAAAGCGCGACATATAAAAGTAAAATGTACGTATTTAATGTATATTTTTTTGGAAAGGTGTTTTGTAATGATAAACCTTAAATAAACGTATGTGTGTTTACTGGGATGTACCTTTAACATGTAAACATACCCTCTAACTATTATATTAAGCGCGCTCTAGCATAGGGACCTCGAATTTGAATCACTTTGTATAGTAGGTTTTATAGTTGTGTTCCGGCAAATTGCATATTATTATGTTAATATGTTTTAAATTTGCTTCAAAATAATTAAGTAATATAAAAGCCACCTGATATTATCAACATCAAATACATGTGCACATATCATTTTCTTCAAGTGTTTATTCAATTCATTCATTAAAAAAACAATTTAACAATAACCGCCATGATCTAATTAGAGAAAACAATGATAAAATATATTTTTCTGTATTATCTACTTATACAGTGTGGCTCACCACGAACTGTATCGGTCGATATCTCAAAAAGCATACAGAATTTTTTTGAAAATGTGGCAGCAGACTAAAGTCAGTCAATTGATAGACGGCTGCATTTTTCGTAATTAGCTCTTGGTGATTTGTAGTTAAAGACTTGTGCATCGAAATACCATAAAGTTTCCTATCTTATACAGTGTGCTGAAAAAATATTTAAATATTAATTCAAAAAATGCCAGAAACTGCACAAAAAATTACGCAACTTTGTTTGATTCCCTATAACTAAATATTATCGTTTTCTATTTATTTACAGAAACTTAGTTTTCCACCTCTTTGACAAGTGGGCGTTTTTAAGTTTGATAAATTTAGTTGGCCACCATGGTTGTTTATCAGACTGTCAGAGAATGAAGAAATGTCATCGCTTATATTTCGCAAATACTATTTATATTTTATTACTTATACAACAGTTATATCATGAATGTGTAATACCTACATTTTTGCTGCTTGATATCCCGAAACAGAAACTGTTCCTATGGTCGGATTTTACCCCGATCTTTTACTTCTGCATTATTTCGTTCGGCATAAAATAAATAACTAACAGTATTTGCTGATGATTTCAAAAAGTATTAGAGGTTCTTGCAATATAATCTGTTGCAAGTAGCAATAGGCTTCTTTTGTGTAATTTAGCGTGCTGGCATTGTTTACAATAAGTTAAACTAAATGGCATTTCTTCATTCTCCTGACAGCCATTGCCATGGCCAACTAGAGTTACCAACCTTAAAAAAGCCCTATCGCCAAAGAGGTCGAAAACTATTTTTTGAAAATAAATCGAAAATTAATCGAAAACCAAACGCAAAGTTTTCATAATTTTTACACGGAGAAACAATTAACTATTCCTAAAAAAAAGTCGAGAAAGAAAGAATTACTTGATACAATAAAATCATTTAATTTCAAAAAAGAATATGCAATAGACCAAGTTTGCATAACTCAAGGATATACTGTTAAATATATGTAAATGTACTTTTGGTTTTATTTTCGCTAAAATATTGATACGCCCATGCCTCCAAACTGATAGAGGTATGCCGCCCAAAGCATGTTTACGGTTTCAATTGAGACTATAACGACTTCACTCATTTACATAGGTCAGTTGACAAATTTAAAAAAAAAATGCTGTTTAAACTTTGGAATATCGACCAATGCAGCTCGTGGTGAGCCACCCTGTGTATTAAGGAACAAAGTACACATTGCTGTATATTATTTTTTTTTATTTTATAATAGGTGACAATTAAAAGTAGTCGATTCCTCATTTGATATTAATATATTGATATAAAACATTAACATTAATTAAAATACAAACCGTAATTCATTAAAATGACGTTCATCTCTGGTAAGAAATAATTAATTAATTTCTACTAATTATAATTTAAATTGGTTTATATAATTACTTAATAATTGAAATACATTTTAATTATTTACATGAAATTTGTAAATTTTTTGCAGGTATCATTAAACTGGTTACTTTGGTTGCAATTCTTCATTTATGTGGTAAATTTTATTTTTATTATTAATATGAATATAATATTATTTTAGTCACTCTAATTAACCAAATTATGTATTTTCATTTAATTATTGTGAAAAAATAATTTGCTTATTATTATAAATCATTAATTAGTTTAATTAGTTATAGTGGAGTTTTTTGGCGATATCATTATAGGTACTTTGGAGTACTTCTGCCAGATTGAACCCATTGACTGTACCTTTTACTCTGTTGTATCATAGATCATGGTAATTCCAACAATCATAAAAATACCAAGCAAACGATCTTGCCAAAAAAATTATCTGAATATACTTGTGCGTTAACCCGCCTTGCACTGTTTTTTTTTTAATAATATAATCTACCCTTTCCTTTGAGATGCCAACGGTATCAGCATACTTTCACTCGTCGATCGAGGATCATGAGTTCGGTGAAGTGGTCCTTCCCGCGACTCTAAAGGAATCCTCAGACAGCAAAATAATCGACGTCATTACGAACATTCAAGTGTTAAGTAAAATGAATAGGGATAAGCCACCATAGACCCTTGTTTCGTGTGGTTAGCTACCATGTTATGAATTTGCTGAATGACTTCTGGTATTGTTGCACTCTTTGGATGTTCACTTCGTAGATCGTCTTCAACGCTTGTACGATCACTGCTAAACTCTACCACCATTAAGTTGCACAACAGAAATGCGATTTTTTTAAAGCTTCCAAAACCAAGTAATTTAATCACTGTAGGTATTTTTTTTTGTAAAGTACATAAAAAATCTTAAAGATTGCAAATTGCAATTTAGGAATCCATGAACAATTCCTAAACATTGTAAAGATCGCATTCCACGTCTGCAGAAATGTTGCTTAAGATACACCTACGGCATCCGCAAGTTTGATCCAGTCTCACATATGCTGAAGCCGTCAATGTGGTTGGATATGGAGAGCCGGAGGAGATTTCACTCTGCCTGTTTGTTTCATTCGGTGGTAACACTCAAGAATCCTCCTTACTTATACAATAAAATTTGCTTCAGATCTGATGTCCACACACTAAATCTTCGGTTTAAGGGCCTTTTGTCTCCTCCTCCTCACAGGACTACACAATTTCTCAGATCTTTTTCATTTTCTATGCTTCTATTTTCTATTTCTATGCTATGTATAATAACCTGCACACACATTTGCGCTCGTTTCAGGAGCTCCTATCGAAGTCGCCTTTTAGAAAATATGTGAAGTGTTTGTTTTGGATTTTTTTTCAGTGCTTTGATTTTCCATTATTTCCTTATTTTAGTATTTTGATTGTGAAATACAGGGTGTCACCGATAATTGTTGCATAATGCATGATATGGAGGATTTTTTTATTTTTATTTTAATCTATTTATTTTTCTTTAATTCAAATAGAAGTTAAGTATAGTTTAATGCTCGGGTCAGAATATCATATCAGTATTGCTGCCTTCTGACCCTTTTCGTAATCACTTATGTACCTTATTTTTATGGGTTCATATTTTGTGGTATTGTAATTTGATTGTGAATAAAAAGATTATTATTATTGTAATAAAATCTGGTAAACGTAGTTATTTGTGATCCATTCTAGGATCTTCACCGTCGGCAACTGATATATGTAGTGGATATCCAGAAGATTCTATTACATTTCTTAGAAACCCAAACGACTGCACAAAATATATTGAATGCTATGAAGGTGTAAAATATGATAAACAATGTGGAACTAACCTATACTGGAGTCAGACTAAATTAAAATGTGATTCAGCTGAGAATGTTGACTGTTCAGATATTACAACAACGACTTGTAAGTATTCAACAACTTATTAAAAACACAAAATGGTATTGATTTATTTTATTTTAGAACACTATTAGCATCTTCTCCATTTAACAACTAATGTGAAACAAATTATACACTACTTTTGTGTGAAACTACTTCTACTCTAAAACCACAAATGTAGAAATTGAACTATTTTATTTAACATTCAATTGTACGTACTTTTGTTATAGCTGGACCTACAACGACACCCCAACCAGGATCCCCAACTGATTCCCCGCCAAATGATGGTAAGTTTAATTAAATTTGATTATTTGAAAATTGATGAAAATTAATATACCTATATAGGCTGTCCAATTAAGCACATCTCTTGCTCTAGGGATCATAGATACACCATATAGGTGTATAGCCAATCAGAACCGTGGCGTCGGTCATAATTCACAATCAGATCAGTTCAATGACGTTTCTTAAAGTATCCGGCTTTTCGGGAGGATGGGTTCTATCCTGACTAGTGCTCAGTATTTTCTTAACCGTTTCAATTCTGTTGCTCTTTCTGATCGTAGAAAATTACATGCTGTGCATTTGTTCCACAAAATAGTCCAAAATAGAACAGACTGTACGGCGTTGCTGACTGCTGAGTGTTTTTTAGTTAGATGTACCGAATTCCAATGTCCTGTTACAGAATTCTGTGTATTTTATGTGTCAATCGTTTAATTTTGTCTGCCATTTGTGTCATTTGTTTAATGATACTATTGCGACGGGATGCTTTATATCCATCTATTAAGTATAAGTACCGTATGGAATTTAGACTATTGATTTACATGAAGTTCCCTAAGACGATTAAGACCATTTCCAGATGGAAGTCTGTCTGTGTGTATGTATGTATGTCTGTATCTATTCTTCCACGATAGCGCCTAAACGATTTAACCAATTAAAGTTTGGTATATCAGTTTGGGGCAGTCCTAGGATGAAGCCATTAGATTTTGGTTGAAATCGCTTAAGCCCTGTGATAGGGGTGGACACAAACGCTAAATTTTCCTATATCAGTAGGGGTCGAGTGGAACATCATTTTAAAGCATTTTTTATCTGCTTTACAGCGATAGGTCATATCTTTTTAATTATATTATATCTTGTCGAGAAAGTTTTGGGGCGACACAACCGATTTTTTTTTGTGCATTATTACCAATGTTTATCATTTTTTCTTTTATATTTCAGTTTTGTGGTTTAATTTTTAGTCTAATCTAATTTTAGTCTTATTTATTAGGTTTAGTTTTATTTTTTTTTTTATGCATGAAATATTTGAGATTTTTGTTGTGAGTTTACAATTATTTTCCTGTAATTGGCCTATTATTATTATTTGAAAAGTTATCTTATATTTTTTTGGATAAATACAGAACGATTATACTCCTGCAACATTTTCGTTATTCACTACTTGTTACTGTTGCTCGTTTAATGCCAAAGTTGAAATTGGACGATTAACTACCTACTGCTACCAAATATGCTGCATTATAATAAAATGTGATAACGCTTATTCACTCTGATCTCCAACGAAAACAGAGTTGTAGATTTGCTCAAAATTAAAACAAGTGTAAAATATGCCATATGTGTTTACATACATTTAAATATTGAGTGCAGTGCAACGTTTACTTTTGTTGAGGCTGCTTTGAAGGGAAACATTTTTAAAATATTTCGCATATCGTCAATTTTTTCATGAAAGTAATGTCATTAGAAAAGAAAAAAACGTGTGTGCTTTTCTTATGAAAATCTACTAGCCTAAACAATACATAAACTAAATCTGGCAGAATTGTTTTTAAATGACACAAGTTGACATTTGGCATTTAAATATTATCTATTTCACCGTAGTGTCGCGTCTTCACGATTGAGGTGCTGTGCGTCTACATTGAACGACAATTTTAAATAAACAATCATTGTAGGTATAAGTGTTAACGTTAGGTCTTCGTAATCGTAAGGTTGCCAGTTGTTCAAAACTGGTCAATGAAACTTTTTTTATTTTTATTATTCAAAGTGTAGCCAGTCTGCACATCGTGTTACCTAGCATGTTTATTTAGTAAATTCTTTTTACCAGATATGACATTAATTTATAAACTGTAATGAGATTAATTTACTGTTATCGTATAGCGCACAAAATTTGAAACATTTTGATAAATAGCCAAACAATTGTGCAAAATGTATAAAAAAATATTAATAGTGGACGTGACGAATGTTATTGCAAACAAAACTGCAGACCTAGCGGATACATCTAATTTGATGCAGATGCTCAAAATGTCAACTTTCTTTCATTAATAGAGACGCAAGAGATATATCGATTTCTTCGATCTCAATATTTCAGCCTATATTAGTAGAAAAAATAATATTACAAACCATGCCTCATAATTTTAAGGTTTCAACCTAGACAATAGTTCACTATTGCCTCAAATAATTTGTTTTAAGAACTGAGTCTGCTTGTATTATATAAAAGTTTATTAAATTGTAATTGGATTGTTTTTGACCATTTGGCGACAAAGATCATAGTAATATCAGTTTAATCACTTGCTCTGCTGCTAATGCTCCATCCAAACGTTGTAAGTAGTGGTCGTATATGCTGGAATATAGAATAGAAGTACGTGATTTTCTTCGTCAATTTCTGTATGTTCAGTGTTCGTTGTATAAGAAAATGTAGTGCTAGGTTCCATCGTGAAAAAGGAGTTTTAATCAATTTCAAAATATAAATCAATTAACAGAGATCCATACAGTGCATCCATTCTTGCTCCTATTCTTGTCTTTAAAAATATGTGGAGCTAGATAAACTTCTCCAGCTCTAGTACTCAAATTAAAGATATTATGTTGACTCAAAATTATGTCTGAGAAATAATGTATTTAAGAAATGGTTGTAGCCAGCTTTTCCCACTTTGTAAGTACGAACTTCCGCTCCTCCACATATTGTTGGAGTTTTTTGTGATTAGCTAATTTTTCTTCTGAAACTCTGAAGTGTTATTACACCAATGTACCGGGGACATTATGAACTTCGTTATATAGTGTATTTTCGCGAATATATCGATAACAGAGTGACCCGGAACCAAATATGTGAATTATTTTCTCAAGTGGAGACCTATTAGTTCGCCCAGTTTTCCATCCATGATTCCAATCTCCTCATTGACTGTTGAATGTCCCACAACCGTATGAATTTGATGTATTTTGTTCATATTGTGTACGAAGGTCATTGTTATTTTTTATATATTTGCATATGTTTACTGTTGTATTTGCTTTTCTTATTTTGTTATTAATTATAAGTGGGCATTGCCCGTGAATAAATAAATAAATAAATAGGGTTCAAATCTGGACTGTGTATCGGCAACAGCATTTGTGTGATTTTAACAACAATTAGGTTAACTATCGGGCATATAAAGCCATACGCATAAATTGCTATTATCTCATCAGCGTTGAGTGACCCCTGAAACAAGACAACACTGCACGTAAATCCATTGAAAACCCGTCCCCGCCAGTAGACCTGAAGGACGATTAAAGAGGACTTGTCGTTGTAGAAGTCCTTTCAACGCCACTTGAGAGCTCAAACACCTCCCTTGTCATCATATTAGGTTGTAGAATATATTCTGATTGCTTAATTAATTTAAATTTAAAAAAAATGTAAGTTATACACGCCTTCAACCATTTCCCTGTAATGTAATTTGCCTAATAAATTCTTCGTATAATTGAATCTAATGTGCAGTATTATTTTTGTAATTCTAGAACCATGTAACGGTAAACCCGATGGCACCTACTTAGCTGATCCAAACGATTGTAGTGTATTTTATATTTGTTACAACAACGGTGCAAGCAAAGAGCGTTGTGTAGATGGGACTTACTGGAATGAGGCAACTTTAGATTGTGATTATAAAGAAAATGTACCCTGCAATGTAACCTATTAGAAATTTTTAATACAATAAATAATACAAAGTCAATTTTGCACTTGCCTTTTTTTAGATTTATCATACAAGTTAAGATAAATGTTGCTTATAGAGGTACTAGGTATTTTTATGGATCAGGTGGAACTAACAAAAGTATGATTCTTACTGCATACGTATACTAATTTATTTTTACAATTTAAAAAATATTTTTATTATTAATTGTAGGTTTGTTATTTAAATGGAACACTATGCATGGTGTTTCAAAAAGATCCAGCAATATTTAAGGGGGTGATTTCTGAGATCATACTATGAAAAAAAGTTCCAATAACATACGCCCGGAAATGCATTGTTTCCAAGATACAAGGTGTTAAAGTGTTTTGTAAATACCAGTTTTTTTTTACTTGAGTCAAATATCTTTGAAATTTGGCAGCGTGATTACTAGAAATAGGGAGCTTATATGGCCCAAACTGGATCAAAATTATTAAGTCCACTGGCGTGGGGGGCAACTTAATAAGAATTATTGACAAAAAAAAATGTACGCTACTGACTTATTTTGATATTGTCTTGAGATAGAGTGACTAAAACTACAACTTTTTATCTCTTGTATTTTTTTAATCATATGTTGCTTTTCAACATACCAATAATATTTGCGAATAATTCAATTAAAAAGCAGTAACGATGATATTATTTGACTGCGCCAATCATTTTGAATCTGTCAAATTTGATGAAGTCCCTTAACATGAATCACTATAGAAATGCCGAGATGACCGATATACTACACTTCGTTTAGGAACTCGCTGATGGCAATGCATTAGAAACTCGGCAGTTGTACACCGAAAGATTTCCTCAGCCTATGGCTCCTGATAAGAAAATTTCTAAAAGTAAGTATTCATCGATAGCTTCATGAAATAGGCACACTAAAACGAAGTGGAGAAACAGGAAGGTCAAATACAACAAGAACGATAGAGGTGGAAGAGGATGTGCTGAACATGGTTGAACAAAATCCAGGTAATTCTCCTCGAAAAGTTTCTGAGGTTTTGAATGTAAGTAATAGTACTGTTTGCCGCATCCTTAACCCATTAATCCCCAACGTTGCGTAAACGAAACATTTTTTAAATATTTTTTGTTTCAATGTGCCAGTAAAAAAAAATACTTTTTTGTTGCTACAATTTTTTCAAAATAGAACAAAGACTTTACGTTTTAAGAAATAAGTCGACAGAGTCAAGATATTTATTTTGTGCGAATTTATGAACTCGGAACATTTTGAGGTTTATCATTTCATATATTCGTCAATCTATTCGTCTGACACAGAAACGGCTGAGATATTTCAAATTATGGATTTAGATTCCCATGACCTTTAGTAAAAAGGGCGTTATATGATATTTTACAAAACATGTATAGTTTTTGCATATTGGATCATTTTTCCTAATGTTGCGTATACGCAACGTTGGGAATTCCGGTAAGAAGGCGCCATAATGTCGCGCCCTTCGCTGACCCACAATTAGGTAGCATTTATTTTGTTTCTTACATTATTTGTGTGTGATTCTTCTTAGTGAGTGTCAACAAAGATACTAAGTTATAATTATTGTGATTTAAAATTATATTATATATAAAATATAAAGTGAAGCTCTGGAAAATATTGACTTGAAGTAAGTTATAATTATGGTTCTGTTTGTTAAATTTTTTTCTAAAATAATTTGTTTGGTTATAGTGATGTCTTAGAAAAACAGAATGCCTTTGTCATCTGCTGAGCTTTTAGCTACATTGGAGGAGGATGAGGATTTACTGCAGACTGATACCGTTGATGCAATATATATTCCGCCACCCGTAGATGCACTTACAGACGAAGAGGAGCTTGAACCTTATGTGTAAACATTGTGATATTTTTTCGTGTAGTGTTAAAGAAATTATGGATTGTGCCATGTCTCATGTTACTGATTAGTATTACCATTAAGAGCTAGTTTTCTTTTTATTTTAATTTAAGTTTATTTTTTTGTGGTTTTGGAATTATTATTATTTTGTTCTGTAATTGGCTTCGCTGTTGGACAATAAATGCTATTATTATTATTATTATTATTATTATTGACGAAGATATATGTGAGAACGTTGAAGATTTACCAGATGTTGCGGGGACCTACGAAATACACGCAAATTTGTCTGATACTTCTGAAGCCTTAGATGATGAATCTTTACCGTCAAATTCAAAAAAAAGCAAAACTATGTGCAAAAAAATATAAAAATGAAGTCGAAGAAAACTCTACCGAAGTGGAGAAAAGAGACCCCAATATATACAACAGGACCATATAATGAAGATAATAATAACTTGGAACAAATTGAAAACAGAGTTTGCGGTAAAAGCCCTTTGGAAGTTTTTTCCTTGTACTTCAGTGACGAAGTTTGGGAAAAAATAATATCTTATACAAGAAAATATGCTCACGACAATAATCGGCATTCATTTGATATTGATAAAACAAGCCTAAAGCGATTTTTCGGCATACCCATTTTTTCGGGATACCATACGTTACCAGCTACAAAACTCTATTGGTCAAAAGACAACAAAGCAAGAAGAAGATGCCGACAGTGTAAAAACAACACAATATACATGTGTGCTAAATGTAAGGTGCATCTTCACACAAACTGTTTTGAAATATTTCACACTAAGTAGTAGTAGTATCTGTTTACCGTAAATCCCAATGTTGCGTATACGCAACATTTTTTTGTAAGAAAACTAAAAACTTGTATTTTTTTTAACTTGATAAACAGTTATTTGGACATAGGTTTAATAATAAAATAAACTAAAATCACCGAAATTGTTTGATTTTCCAAGCTTGGGAATTAATGGGTTAAGGACAATTTGTTATATCAATACCACATTGAACGCGCTGATTTTCCTCCACGTATGGCATTCTGTCAATGGCTTTTGTGTTTATTGCGTTTTTTTATTCTCTGTTCAAAAAACTATGTATGATATCCATGAAAAATTTCCAGATAGCGCTTTTCATCAACTTGTAACGTATTTTGGACCAAAATTTGACACAGTAAAGTTATAAACAGAATTGACAGATTATAATGATCCAGATTATGTTCAAAAAATTTTGCAAGAATTTTATCAATATTTAAAATCTTCAGAGCTCGATAACGCATTTCCGGAAGCTTTTAAATTGGCAAACTTATTTTTAACAATTTCGGCTACAAGTGCATTGCGTTGAAAGAAGTTTTTGCAGCAATGCAGCGGATTAAGACATGCCAAAGAAAGACTGAATTGCAAGATCTTCTTTCTTTCCATTGAGAAACCATTTTTAAACGGATTAATGAAAAAACCCTCTTTCTATGATTATGTTATTAACATTTTTACAAATAAAGAAAATCGCCGAAAATATAATGCATAGTTTTCCAAATATGTTTTTCCTACTTTGCTCGTTTGTCTTATTTTTGTAGAAGAATGTTATGTTTATTTTTTTTATTGTTTGTTTGTTGTTTTATATATTATATTATATAGGAACAGTGATTTGTTTTATTTAATCCCACAGCCTGGGATTAGTCACAGCATAAGACGATGAGGTATATCAAGCAATTTTTACTTTAAAAATAATTTAAAAAAAGTTGAAATAAAATACCTAAAATAAGCAAAAACTTACATTTGGAATGTTCAAAATAAACTTTTTTTTTAAATAAGAATAACCATAAAAAATAATGCCAACCTCGTAGTTATTAAAAAAAGTTATTTTTTCTGAAAACGTCTTAGGTTCATGTCAGTCATTTTAGAAATATGATTAATGATTACAATTTAAAGAAATAGTCCATACTGAAGTGGAGATTATATGAGAAATAAAAGTCAAAACTCCACGAAAAAAGTTTTCATAAATAATGATTATGTTATTATTTTTTGTAATCAATTAATCAGTTTGTTTATAATGAGACCATGCATATTTTTACCTTATCACAAATCGTGAAACAATTAAACTTCCAAGACCTATATCTCTTATGACAAACAAAAGATGACTGATAAGATAGCATTTAGAATCATTTACTTTATAAGAATAATTAGTTAAAAAAAGAAGGATGAGGTAATTTCTGAGTGGTTTGTTCAACCTGTTGCCTGGCCAAAATTTAGTATGGTCATAAAATAAACAACAAAAAGTAAACATTGTAAAAATTTTCTCTTATGCGGAAAAATTGAGAATATGTCGTACAATTTTACCTTATCTTATTTATATCTTCCAAAAGTAGATTTCTTCGTTTCCCTTGCAAGAATTTATTTCCAAAGATTCAAAATCCACCTTGCAATCTGGAATTCGCACTAGTTAGTCCCTTTGACAAGCTTAAAATATCTCGTTTCAATGCATTCCTCATTGGCATAGCTCCTACCGTGTTCCGATGCTTAATTCGTGTCATATTTTACTGAGGGAAGAATGAATCCGAATTCTAAACTAACATTTAACATCTTCAAAATGAAGAAAACATACAAAATATCAAAATATATATTTAACATTATGCAATTATTGTAATTGCACAAAAGAAGCTAGGTGACTCAACAAGTGAGCAGTGGTCCAAGCATTACTCATTGTAGGTCAGCCAAATTGCACTTGGGTGGATGTGTCTAGGGCTCAATATGGTTTGTGTTTTGGACAATATTATTATTCAAATAACTTAAGTATGCTAAAACAAAACCTGTTCAAAACTTGATTGATAAGATTTATACAGAAATCAGATAATTTATTGATATTATTGATGTACAATGGATCCTAGGAATGTGACATTTCAAGTACAACTGCCTTCCTGTAAGCATCTATCACCTGATATAAACCTGAATTTTAATTATTAGGTTTTCAAATCAGTTTTAAATCCATAATAAACATGATGTTATTAAAAGTATCGTATGTTTTGTTGGTTATTACATTTAAAGGTAAGTTATACTAATAATAATTACTCAAATGATTAGAGGAATATAGCTTGTGAACAACTTAGATTTATTGCTGGAAGATTTGTCTGTGTTTTCATTGACAATCTAGCTCATATAGATGTTATTTATTTATACTGGTTTTGAAAATGCTTTCGATCTATCATTATATTCCTTAATTCTTATTTCAAAGCTGTAAGGCTTGGCAGTTCGATTTGTTGATTTATTTTCTTTACTTACTCCTATCCTATCGTATGATCGAAGTTTGTTGAAAATGGATGTACGTTCTGCCAAAACAAGGGTAGGTAGGTAGGTTCAAAATGGGTGGCCCTTGATTTCGATAGTTTAATGAACTCCTTGGAATATACTAAACCTGAATTATTTTGCCAAACATTCTCAACTTTTGTCGTCATCCAGGTATTAAGTATGTATTTAGCAGTACTCAACGATATGCCAGTGGCGCGTTCTAGACCGATAAGTTCTCCTTCAGCCCCTTCTCTTGCCAGAGAGTCGGCTCTTTAGACCAGAGTGGCCAGGGATCTAGATTATTGTTTCTCCCGATATTAGTCTGTTTTGACAATTCCACACTGTTCTTGATGTGAATCTTAGGGCCTTTATGGTCGCTTGGCTATCAGAGAGATGAGAGATTAGAGGAATATAGGCTTGAGAACAACACAGTTTTATTGCTGGAAGATTTGTCTGTGTTTTCGTTGACAATTTATTTATACCAATTTTCAAAATTGTTTCGATCTATCATATTCTTTAATTCTTCTTTCAGTGCCCAGAATATAATGATTACCAGTTCGTTTTGTGGATTTCTTTTCTTTATTTATTCCTATACAATCGTATGAACAGATGAACAGAAGTTTGTTGAAAATGCATGTTTTAAATTGTGTATATATTGAAGATCCTCTTCAGTATCAGCTAGGACAACATTGTCATCCGCGTATTGAAGCTCAATGACTGATGTGGATACGATCTTCGTCCTAGCTTGCAGTCTACGCCATCAAATGGGGGAAGACGATTGGACAAAATTCTTGCCTTTCCGGCGATGGAGAGGAGAGAGATACCACGATATTTTCCACATATCCTCTTTCATATACTATAGAACATAATTACTTACTTTGCTTTCTTCTTCTGTGGTTTAATGTTTCCTGGATTTTGCTGATGTTTAGTGAAATGATTTTAAATAAATTACCACATCACAACCCTTGTACTCCAAAATGCAAAACTACGGGAAACAACAATAATAAAATATAATTTTTAACATCCATAATATTATTGATAAGAACAATAAACATTTTTATATTTTTTAGCTCAATCATCAGTCATAAAAAGTCATGCAGCCGCAAAGTTTACATCAGATACCAATGGTAAGATAAATAAATTACTTGATGGTTTACCAGCGATATTAAGAGCCGCCCCGAAAATAGAGGCTATTAATTGCTTTGATTGTTATGATGCATCATTCTAGGATAATTGTTATGTTCATTACTGTAAAGTCCAAGATTATTCTGTACTTTTCTTGAATACGTGGAGTTCAGATACGAGAGATGCTAAATATCTTTTGAAATAAACAAGTAAAATTAAATATTTGTTACTAGTTTCCAAAATATTCTCCTTGAAGATCAAATACATTTTTGCATGTGTCTGAACCAACGTTAAGATCGATTGCTTTGTTAGCATATCGACGTTTGACAGGCTATTGAAATAGGTGGGTCGGTTCCTTAGGTGAAAATGGCAAATATCAGACTGTGTGGTCATCAAAGACCTGCAGTCGGACTCTGTACAATATAGAATTGTACCCTTTTAATCTAATTAATGTAACACTAATACAATATTGTTTTGGATAGCCCATTAAAGTCTTTTATAATATCTAAATCGACTAACTCCACTCAGAAATGGACATTTTGCGGATATGTAAGCAATCTAGAACAAAAATATCACAATATTCTAAATAGTTGACCAACGATATATTATTATAAATATCTACCTGTTTAATTTTAGTGGACCCACTTTGCGCAGGATCTCCACTAGATGAAATAACCCTAGTGCGCAATCCTTACGACTGCTCGAAATATTATCAGTGTTACGAAGGAGCTAAATATGCAAAAGAATGTTCCACAAATACTCGTTGGAACCAAGCCAAACAACAATGTGACTCTCCAGGTAATGTGGATTGTTCTGATATATCAACTTCTACAGCTAAACCAACAACTACAACAACCAAACCAGGAGCAACAACTTCAACGCCAGGCAATGGTAAAAAAATATATTAATTTTATTACATATCAATGTAATACTCATACCTAATCATGTAATTTTAGTGGATCCATTATGTAAAGGGGCTCCATTAGACGAAATTACTTTGGTCAGAAATCCTTACGACTGCTCCAAGTACTATCAATGTTATGAAGGTGTTAAATACGCAAAAGAATGTTCCTCAAATACTCGTTGGAATCAAGCTAAACAACAATGTGACTCTCCAGGTAATGTGGATTGTTCGGATATATCAACTTCTACAGCTAAACCAACAACTACAACAACCAAACCAGGAGCAACAACTTCAACGCCAGGCAATGGTAAAAAAAATATATTAATTTTATTACATATCAATTTAATGCTCATACCTAATCATGTAATTTTAGTGGATCCATTATGTAAAGGGGCTCCATTAGACGAAATTACTTTGGTCAGAAATCCCTACGACTGTTCCAAGTACTATCAATGTTATGAAGGTGTTAAATACGCAAAAGAATGTTCCTCAAATACTCGTTGGAATCAAGCTAAACAACAATGTGACTCTCCAGGTAATGTGGATTGTTCGGATATATCAACTTCTACAGCTAAACCAACAACTACAACAACCAAACCAGGAGCAACAACTTCAACGCCAGGCAATGGTAAGAAAATATATTGAGTTTATTACATATCAATGTAATACTCATACGTAATCATGTAATTCTAGTGGATCCATTATGTAAAGGTGCTCCATTAGACGAAATTACTTTGGTCAGAAATCCTTACGACTGCTCCAAGTACTATCAATGTTATGAAGGTGTTAAGTACGCAAAACAGTGCTCCTCAAATACTCGCTGGAATCAAGCTAAACAACAATGTGACTCTCCAGGTAATGTGGATTGCTCTGATATATCAACCTCAACAGCTAAACCAACAACCACAACAACCAAACCAGGAGCAACAACTTCAACGCCAGGCAATGGTAAAAAAATATATTAATTTTATTACATATCAATGTAATGCTCATACGTAATCATGTAATTCTAGTGGATCCATTATGTAAAGGGGCTCCATTAGACGAAATTACTTTGGTCAGAAATCCTTACGATTGCTCCAAGTACTATCAATGTTATGAAGGTGTTAAATACGCAAAAGAATGTTCCTCAAATACTCGTTGGAATCAAGCTAAACAACAATGTGACTCTCCAGGTAATGTGGATTGTTCTGATATATCAACCTCTACAGCTAAACCAACAACTACAACAACCAAACCAGGAGCAACAACTTCAACGCCAGGCAATGGTAAACATAATATATTAATTTTATTACATATCAATGTAATACTCATACCTAATCATGTAATTTTAGTGGATCCATTATGTAAAGGGGCTCCATTAGACGAAATTACTTTGGTCAGAAATCCTTACGATTGCTCCAAGTACTATCAATGTTATGAAGGTGTTAAATACGCAAAAGAATGTTCCTCAAATACTCGTTGGAATCAAGCTAAACAACAATGTGACTCTCCAGGTAATGTGGATTGTTTTGATATATCAACCTCTACAGCTAAACCAACAACTACAACAACCAAACCAGGAGCAACAACTTCAACGCCAGGCAATGGTAAACAAAATATATTAATTTTATTACATATCAATGTAATACTCATACCTAATTATGTAATTTTAGTGGATCCATTATGTAAAGGGGCTCCATTAGACGAAATTACTTTGGTCAGAAATCCATACGACTGCTCCAAGTACTATCAATGTTATGAAGGTGTTAAATACGCAAAAGAATGTTCCTCAAATACTCGTTGGAATCAAGCTAAACAACAATGTGACTCTCCAGGTAATGTGGATTGTTCCGATATATCAACCTCTACAACTAAACCAACAACCACAACAACCAAACCAGGAGGAACAACTTCAACGCCAGGCAATGGTATAAAAATATATTAATTTCATTATATCAATTTAATGCTAATACGTAGTCATGTAATTTTAGTGGATCCATTATGTAAAGGGGCTCCATTAGACGAAATTACATTTGTACGAAATCCAGAAGATTGCTCCAAATACTACCAATGTTATGAAGGTACAAAATATTTAAAACAATGTCCTTCAAACACTTATTGGGACCAAAGCAAACAGAAATGTGGTACTGCGGCAAATGCTGACTGCTCCGATATTTCGATATCCACCGGTATGTAAATAAATATATCTATAGATCTACAAAAATTTTGGTTATTTAATAATGATTTTAATTAATTAATTAATAGATAAAATTAATGTTTCTCAATTTTTAGCGAAACCAAATACAAGCACGAAAAGCCCAACGAGTAAACCTCATGGCGGTAAAGTATAAAAATACAATTATATTTTAATAAAAATACTTAAATTCCAAGTGTATACCTGACTGAACATTACAATTCGTTCAATCGCTTTAATAAAGCTAAACAAACACTCATCTTGCTACGGTTAAGGTATCATTTTTGATTGACACTTTTAAGAAATTTATTTTTAAATTTCTTAATGGTTTTGCACTTACTAGGAGACTCGACTAAAATATTTATGGTGGTTTTTATGTTACTTATTTCATAAATTAATAATAAGCAGTGTATAAGATCGTGATTTTTTTGTTATTAATGCAATCATTTTCAAAACAGTTAAAAAATACCTATTTTACTCTTAGATAGCTCCAAAATTTCATTACTTAAAAATTATTGTATATTTTAGATACGGATATTTGCGAAGGTATACCTGATGGCACCTACTTAGCAGATCCTACAGATTGTAACGCATTCTACGAATGCTCATTCAATAAAGGAACAAAGCAATATTGCGCAGGAGATCTGTACTGGAATCCTAAATATAACTCCTGTGACCAGAAGAGTAATGTAGATTGTAAGAGTTAAATGTTTTAAACTTATATAAATAACACAGGCCAACACACATTTTGGTGCCTGCGATTTTTTAACTGTTCCTGAGTAATTTTTGGATGCAGAATGTAAAAAGGTTCTCAGATTTTGTCTATCAGATCTAGTTTTTGAGATTTTTTAAAAAATTGTGTATATAATTTACGTTATAACTGTTATAATATATAATATTACTATTGACAGTTAAAAAAAACAAAGACACATGGATTTAAGTATTTATTGCAAAAACTTAATTTACATAATTACATTAGTCACTAATCACATAAAAATTTTCTTTTATACGATTTTCTAGAATGGAGTTTACTAGGGCAGTCTCGCTGAAGGCTCCAGCAGTAGTCCGCCATCATGTGGCTATCCCATCGTCCTTGATAACGATCTTCCATAGTTTTAATATCCTGGTGGAATCTTTCCCCCTGTTCTTCACTACAATCACCTAAGTTTTCTGGAAAACGATCTAGGTGGCTGTGGAGGTAGTGAACTTTTATACTCATGCTACAGCCGAGAATATTAAAATTTGAAAGCATAGTTTCCACTAATTCTACGTAATTGTCTGCTTTATGATTGCCAAGAAAATTTTGTACTACTTGAACAAATGAACTCCAAGCGTTAGATTCAGTCTCGTTCATTGATGTGGTGAATTGTGGATCTTTAACAAGTTGCCTTATTTGAGGACCATCAAATATACCAGCTTTTAGTTTTTCCGTGCTAATGCCAGGAAATTTACGTGACAAATACCCAAAACAATTTCCATCTCGATTTAAGGCCTTCACAAATTGCTTCATTAGGCCTAGCTTGATATGCAAGGGCGGAAGTAAGATTTTTTCTCTTGAAACCAAAGGTTCGTTGATCACGTTTTGTATTCCTTGAATCATGACATCTCTTGAAGGCCAATTTTTGTTAACCCAGTGCTCATTTTTAGCTCTGCTGTCCCAAAGGCACAAAAAACAAGGATATTTTGTATAACCACTCTGCTGTCCAAGGAGGAAGTTAATCATTTTTAAATCAACACAAATTGACCACTGATGTTCTTCGTATTTAATTTTTCTCAAAACTAATGCTATTGTTTCATATTCTTCCTTCATGGTAGTAGAATGACCAATAGGAATTGAGCCATATTTGTTACCGTTATGTAAAAGAACACATTTTAAACTACGTTTTGAACTGTCAATAAAAAGGCGCCAATCATCTGGAGTGTATTCAGGCAAACCCATTTTTTCTAAGAGCCCTTTTATATTGTTACAGAATACCAAGTCATTTTCCTGAGTGAAAAAAGGCAGCAGATCCTTATCTCTTTTACGATAAAATGTAATATTAGTACCTCGACAAAGTAGATTTTTTTCTTTTAATCTGGATGCAAGTAATTCAGCGGATTCCTTTGAGAGATTCAGGTCTCTTATAAGATCGTTTAGTTCTTCTTGATTGAAACACTGCGGAGTTGCTAAATCTGCTTCAAAATCGCTGTCGTTTTCTGATTGAATTCTTTTAACTTCGTCAGACGTTGATGTTTCTGTATCATCTTCTGTCAGTTTGGGTAGACTGCTGAATGATGGAACGGGTATTTCTTCCGAATGCACTACAGGCCTTCTTGCAGAATCTAGATCAGGATATGTCCATTTGTGTCTATTGTTTCTATTTATGCCTTTAATATTAACGAGACAAAAATAGCAGTCGTCATGATGGTTCCGCGGTTCTCTCCAAACCATTGGTACACCAAACTTTAGGCACTTCCTCTTTCCAGTTGTCCACTGTCGCAAATGTTCAACACATGTTTTACATATGAAATGTGGGGCCCAAGATTTATCTTGATCTCCTAAATGAACGCCAAAATAGGCAAGATAAGCTCTTTTCACAAAGTCAGAAATCCTTTTTCTGCTCTCTTTCAAAGTGTATTCACCACACACATAACAAAAAACATCGGGATGATTTACACAGGTACGTCTGCTTGTGGATGCCATTGTTTCAGTTTAGTGTCTTGATACTACAAAACGACCAAAATTTACACAAAATGATAGCACAACTTTACTTGGGAAAACTCAGTAATATACTAAATCAAGTACAGCCAAGCAGGTATAGAAGGATCGGGTCATAGGCAATTACAGGTATAAAAGTAAGTAAGAGCATTGTATTGAGTAGTTCCTAGTATAGGAACATTGGGTCAGGGACAATTCCAGGTATCCATTTGGCTAATTAGATTCTGGGAAATTCCTATTTTGACGATTAAGTACATATTTATCTCTTTATTTGTTGTCCTTTATCAGAAAAAAATATATCATTTAACCTGTAACGTGTATCTCAAAAACTAGAGCTGATAGAAAAAATCTGGTGGCATTTTTGGAATCAGCACATTAAAAACATCTAAAATCAGATGTTAGATTTCTGGCACCAAATTTTTTTTTTCATTTTGTTGGCCTGTGTAATTTATTAGTTGAGAGCGTTTTATTTATTCAGTATATTTAATAACCAGTTAATCTATAAGTATCTTTATTCTTCATATAAAAACACATGCACATAGTGATATATAAATAAATATAGAGATATTGCAAATATCTCTGCAAATATTAAATACGAGCTTACTTTACTAATATGTACGTTTTACCAATTATCTAAAAAGTCCAGACCAGTCTTTGGTAATGAGTTAGTATTGGAAAACTCAAATTGTATTAGATTTATCGATTCATCATGATTCTCTGAAGGTAATTCTTTAACCTTCTTCTCCACATCTTCCACTATTGGTGATGTAGCGAACTGAAACATACGTTTAAATCTAAGTATATGATAATAAACAAAAATAACAGCAAACTTTCGGAAGCAATAGCTCAAATCCTTATTTTTCTCTACCGATATTATTGATCTATTATAAAAAAAACTAAATGATAAATCTAGCTTGTCTTCAACCAACTGTTAATATCGAAAAATATAAACTTGATTATTTGGAAACGTTAAAACCATTCAGAAAATTCACTAAATTTTTGTATGTCCCTAATCTTCAGTGACATCTTGAAATTCCTACACTAAGTAATATGCAGCACAAATACACAATCGGGAAACTCGGACATAACAATTTAATCCAAAAACCTGTTACTTTTACTGATTAAAACAAAAATACAATACCTATTTGCAAATCAGGCAGCTGAACACTGGTCGGACCCTAATTACCCTTAACTAAAAGTTTTTAATACCTACAATATCACACTATCTTACCTTTGTCTTAACTTTTGGTTCAACTTTAGCCCTATGCTTAGATTTCTCGCTCCCAAATAAACGCAAATTTCTTTGGCTTGGTGTTCTAAAACTAAATGGACCTGAATGTTCATCGCGATATGAGCAATGATCTTCTAAGACTACTTTGGTTGCGTATGATATATCTTCAGACTTTTTGGTTTCATGTGAGCTATATTTAATAAGGACTTCCGGTTTTATTATTGCCTCATTCAGTATTTGTTGTTTTTCATTTTCTGAAAGTGTAGACCATAGTTCTTTATAGATAGACTTGGTATGATTAAGTTCTGCTGATATTTTTGAAGCAATAGGATTCATGTCTTGGAAATACTCTTCAGCAATTTGTTGAAGCGGCATTTTATAAATAGGGCCGATTTTATTAGAACTTATTAATTAAATTTCATATAATTTATTTGAACTGTATGTATACCGATTAATGTTTGCACTTATAAGTAGTTCTATCACATCATACACACACTATACAATTTTATGTTTATGTTTATTAAATAGACACATTTTCGATTTTCGACTGCTCATAAAAAAAATTGCTTGTATTGACGTTTGACTCAAGTCAACAGTCAATGTCAATGGACATTTTCATATATAATAGGGTTATTCTTTCGTACTGAACTAAGTGAACAATCTGAAAATTTTCAGTTCATTCACGATTATGCGTATTCTTTCGACATCGGTCACTTCTACCAAACTGATTAAAATTCCTACCCCCCTTGCCCCTTACTGATCAACCTCTAGGTACCGGTTAGTTCGTTCAGTTAACAGTTAACCTCTAAAAGTATTGAATATTGAGAGATAATAATTGGAATATGATTCCGAATGAAACTAATAAATTGTAAAAGTTTAAAACATGGATAATAATATCATGGAAGAAATAATTTTCCAGTTTTCAGAGCAGATTTGGTTGTTTAGACAAGTTTTCGAGGTTAAGTGAAAGACAATCACAAAAAAGATGTTCTTTCGGTTTCGCCAAATATTCAGTTCAGTATAATCACTTTCAGTTTAATCACATTCACTTGTTCAGATCAATCACTACGAAAGAATAACCCTACTAGTGGTTTTCCTTTTACTCTCAGGTGGTATTACTCACATCATATCTTGGACAACGGCTCACTAACAACAGTTATTGAGTGAACTTGAAACGGTACGCTCAGTTCGCGCTGCCTTTCATGATTTATTAAAGTTGGGGCTTGTCATACTTTCTCTCTTTCTTACGTTTGTAAACAGGATGAGAAAGATTTCCTGTAAGTCATAAATTAATTCAGTGACAAATTTTGACGCAGGCAATGATTTGACAGTATAATTGTCATTACTGTAATTTCGGAATTTTTACTCAACTGTCGCAAACGCAGGTTCTATTTACAAATTTGATTGACACGTGAAAAGTGTTACAGTTCCTTTTACGACATAAAAGCAAGTGAGATCAATGGCAGGTGATATCACAGCCCAGCTGCTGACCTGAGTTGTAGAAGGATAACGCCTTATGTGCATGTGACAAGTTTAGGGGTATATTCGAACAACATAGATAACGGAGGCAACGCATTCCTGATTTAGTAGGCTTTGCCTCGCTTCGCTCGTTCTAGTCGCCGGTTTTCAAAAATCGACCCCCAGCTGAACTTGAGAACTAGTTAACGAACGAATTCAAGGGAATTATGCAATCAACATTACTTATAATTCACAAAAAAACTATAGCAAATAGCAATGTATCCACATCTGACGTTAATTCGTTATAAAAACTATATATAGAGATGGGGGAATATCAATGTCATGAGACCATTTTACTGCGTTGGGTATTTGGAGATTCGGTCTTAATAGTCTTAAAACTGCAAAAAAGAAACACGAGACTAACAGCTATTTACACCGGTTACACTTAAGCTTAAGTGTAACCGGTACACACTTCATTATTTATTAGGTTATTTTTGTGGTTATTCATTTTATGTTTCACAGGAACATAACGCATGCGCAAATATCCGAGAAAACATAAAATTCAAACAACTTTTGGGTATTTGGTGAAACGGAGACTTACCACAGAACACAATTTAATGTATTTGTGTATATTAGCTGTGATTTAACATTGACTTTATAATACTAACGTATGGACGCAACACAAGACGGTGGAAAAATGGAACTGTGATAGCGCTATCTAAAATCGTGTTAGAGGAGAGAATATTTTGATCACGTGATTTAGGGCAAAAAGCATTTTTTTTTAAATTTTGGAACAAAAGTTCTGAAATAAATTATGTCACCTATATAAATCATGTCGAACATTGCGTTGCAAAAATGTGAATACACAAAAATTAACAATGGAAAAGTAATGGAAGTTCTTAATTTTTTATTTAACAGTAGTATTTTTGTTAGTTACCTAAAATACAAATTATACCTAATTCAATTATATTAACATGATCTAAATAATAATAGATTTTCGCGAAGTACCAGCATTAGGGGAAGGCGTTATATGACAACATTCTCTGACTTCCTTGTGTTATAAAATGGGAACCTAATTTATAACCGTACTTACGACTTGAGTTGCTGGCGGTTAGTAAGATTGATGATTGAAGAACCCCACACTTCAATCAAAGCCACAACTACATTTAAATAGATACGGGATTGTTTAACAAAACAAGACTTTTTGTGAGCCACTATACTTTCACCAGACGGCCGTTGCGTCGGTCCACGACTCATCAGTAGTGAAACACATTATGTTAAATTTGAATTGTTTTGATATTTATATTTTTTAACTGTATGAACATTTTTATCTTTCTAATTCTTTAAGATCTACTTATATTGCTGTTATTTCAATAAGAATTATTTTAATACGATAAAATTGTCACCGAAATGAATTAGTGTTTTTGACATAACCGGTGTTCAACAATAATGTCTCCCGATTCTGGGCTTAGACCATCGCCATGTGTATGTATTGAAACCAGATTTTCTTTTGTCGTAATTTATATTACATTAAATACTGACCCATAATTATCATTAAATTAAAACTGTTAGTAGGCATAATAATTATATCAATAAAATTACGATAAACAGTCCTAAACATAGTAAATTACATTACTGATAAAATTATCAATAATAAATATTATAAAGTCTAAGGCACCCCTAACATAGTTTATGTACAGAACAATACCAACAGTAACATGTCAACTAATACATTTCTACAAATAAAAATAAGTACTGTTAGTTAAAAATATTCAAGTCAGTTAAAATTTGTAAATTATCCATCTGGGTTAGCATTTTGATTATTAAGTTTTCGCCTTTTTGCTCTAATATCGGCCATAGTTTGTTCAATAGATCTGACGTCCTTCTTATTTGCACTGGGCACTAAAATTTAAAAATAATGCAATTGTAGTAAGTATACCAACCATTATTATATACCTTCTATATCTAATTTGACACTTTATATATAATACCATGCGGTTAAAAAATAGTGATAAACAAAAAAGTTGAGGATCCATCAAAAATGCACAAAACTTATAATCTTATGTCTCCTACTCCTAAACGACATAAGGTTCCCGCTATTCCTTCAGTCCCTTACTTTACCTTGTCTTCAAAAATTGTCAATTTGAAATACCATGTATATATCACTAAAAACTTTACATACTCACCAAAACCGTAGGTTTTATTTGTCTCAGTCTTCCTTGCAGCTTCTAAAGCCGAATCCTGGCCGATCAAGTGAGCATATTTATCTTTATAATTAGAATTTGGTACAATTTTTTTAGGTTTAGTTTCTTTATTAGTAACAGCCTCCAATTTTTCCAATTCTCTCTGAAAGATAATATTATGATGTTATAGGGCGCGGCTAAACAATAACAACACTAAAGACTGAATAGAATATGTTGCACCAAAGATACGGAGCAAACGCTGTGTAGGGAAAAGCCACTGCAGATGTTTGTTCTGTACTGAAGTCACACTAGACAACTTTCCAAAACAAACTCAGATATAGGGTCAGAGATTACGGTGACCTAAGATAAAAATTTCACAATGCCTATCCATTTAATGTAAGTGTGGGAAATATTTACATACCATTCGTAATAAATTCTGCTTTATCTCCTCATTCCATGGTTCACCTCTTCTTCTTGCAGCTAATTCGTCTTCACATGGTGGATGATCTTTTCTATATACTCTAATATATCTGTCTATTCCATCCGTGCCAAACGCATATGATAATAAATTGTTTGCTTCTGCAGCCTCATGTCTAAAACAATAAATAAAACTCTGGAGAATGTACCTACACCTGAAAATTGGTGGTGCTGGTAGTTTAAAGTAATTTTTGGTGTCTGTCTTATTTTCTAAGTTTACCGACCTAGCTAAATCCAATTTTATAAAAAGCGGGCCATAATCTGTGATTTATCTAGGTGTCCTTTTTTTAATAATACAAAATATACTTACACGATACTCCTACAAATCTGGTCCATTGGGTCGAATTTTAACATTGTGTTTTTTGGATCATCAAAAAATGATTCTAATTTGGCTTCAACCCTAGTTTTAAAACGTGCTAACTTTTCTTTATGTTCTTTCTCTCTTCGTTCAAACTCCTCTTTTCGTTCTGCAAAATGTTATATTATATAAACAATCATTTTTGACTATTCTAAAACACACAAAAACATTACCACTTACTCTGCTTTATTTGTCGTTCTGTCTCAGTTAAGGACGGAGGTTTATCCATAGAATTCATAATTGACCCTAACAGATCCATATTTGATATAGGTATATAAAATGTGTTCGAGAAAATTTGGCAATTCTAAACAGATAAATGAATTACCTGTCTATAATTGATTGTTGAATTGTTAATTTTAAATAAAACAATAACATCAAAGATAACAGACTAAATCATAACCTTAAAAATTGCAACTGACATTTGGCAATGACAACGTCAAATGCAAATCAAATGGTATTGGCAGTGTTGTCTTTATAAACAAAAGACAATGGTGACACTCACAGGCTATGAATTTATAAGTTGGTTCCAACCACAGAAATCTTATATTATATATATATATATACTCTAGAATGATAATCCCGTAGTACAAAAATGTAACCAAAAGTGTAGAGCTGTCCATAATGCGCATGATCACCAGTAACTTATTTTTCAACAGGACCGGCTTTGATTAAATGTAATATTACTGTTACAGGTATATTTAAAATTAAATTTTACCATTTGGTAACATTCAAATAAAAAAATGGAATAAAAAAATTTAAGAAATAAAAAATTACATTAAATATCTAAATACTTTATTGTCTAACAGGTACAACCCAATAATAATAAATCTAAGCAGAAACGAGAAATAAGAAAAATTCTAATACTGGAAAATATCTTAAGGACTTGAGGATTCTAATTATTTATTTTATTATTATATAATATTTGTTTGGTTATACAACCCCCTTAGGCGTCTTACCTCTCTACAGCCTTCAAAGAAGGGGTGCAAGAAACAGTGACGTCACAAATATTTTCCGTGTCCATGTAAACCATTTCCATATCATCCGTACTACTCGCAATAGTATTTTGTGACAAAACATGGTTGGTAGAACAGAATTCAAACGAACTTTGTATACCTACACAACGTAGGAAATATATTCTTGACATACATATCATGCATTTTTGACAGACTGCTTTTAAGTAAACAGTGTCTTGATATCAAACGATTAAGAATTTAACTTCCACTCTCATTTACATAATCTCTTCTTTTCAACAAAAATTTGGGAACTGCATCGGGTACGAGGGTGATCCTCTTACCGTCTTCTCTACAAATGATATCTTCTGCAGCGAAATGCTTACTGCATATGACATTCCCATCACATACATTTTCTGTACTAGGATCCCAATGCCCGCATCCAAACATCATGTCTTTTTTTTGTCAAGCTAAAAATGAGTATCATGTCAATGGTATCATATTGACTCAAACTGAGACTGTTAGAAACCCGAAACAATAACTTACTGAAAATATTTAATACCAGGAATGAGACCTTCATTTTTACACCACAACACTATACACCTCATTGTTTGTTAAATAAACGAACTAAAACCAAAATAACAAATATTAACAACAATTTTAATCACAAATAGGTATATCTATCAACAATTAAAATAATATACCACGAATAAAACCATAACTCAATTATAAAACCTATCTGAATTGTTGTGAAGCCGACTCTGACAGATATTCCCACTACGAGAAACGTCATTTGCGAAAACAGACGCTGTTGCGAAATCTCCTAAATTTAATAAGATTTGGAAAAAAATGTTTCGTTCATATTGCTCAAAACTAAACAGTATGCAATTTTACCGATAACATTTAATTATTTGATTTTGTCAAGCAGTTTCGTATGACGCAACATATGGATTTATTTATAAAACAGATATGTCGCATAAATTCTGTAAGGCGAACGACAAAATAGTTTTAAATATGGCAGCTCTGTACTGAAAATAAGTTACTGAGGAGCATGCGTAGTTCGTGAAAACTCTGCATACCCGTTACACTTTTTGGTATTCGGCTGGATTTAATTAGCATTCTAGAGTACATATATAATATAAGATTTCTATGTTTTCGATGGTCAATACAAAATTTCACTAACTGATAAGTTTTACGTGACTGATAATTAACAGTCTGACAAGTCACAGTTTGGTGAATACGGCCGTAAGATTTCGATGGATGATTCATGATCATGATAAATTGTCAAACCAAAATCGGCAGTTACAGAAAACAGTGTTGCCAATTGAAAAAAAAAACCTTTATAATACAAAAAAAAAGCAAAACATGATACTGTTGTATTTATTATAAACAAATATTTAAAGTAAAAGTATATTATAGCAATATAACAATCTATACAATATAAACATTAATTTTAACAAAAGGAGATATAAAACTAATCATAATTATACATAGCATTTAAATTTAATAATAGTAATATGATATGAATGTGCCTGAATCACATTCTCAGTACAATAAAAAATTACTAATGATCAACAAAAAATAGAGTTTCACTTTTGATTTATAAATTTAGAATAAATCCGATATATCCCAGATTTTTATAATACGATCTTGTCCAACAGTTATTAGTTTTTTCGTAGTTTCATCGATATTCATATCTACTATAACGTGTTTAGCTTCATGGAAAGTTGCTAGTGATGGTCGCCTAAAAAGGTTAGAGGCTATAATATTTTGATTTGCTTAGTGCTTAGCTTTAACCACAAAATAATCGTGAAGCCAATACTGGATATAATTTTGAGGCATACTTATATGTACACTTAAATATTATTTTAATAATGGAAAAGTGAAACTGTCCTTTATATCCGTAGATAATAGCTAAATGTTGTATACCAATTATTCGGAATATATTCGATACAGAGCTGTCAGCACTTGAAAAATATATGTTTGGGTTTGAACGGTACTTTGAAGTACTAAAAGTTCAAGTACTTTTTTACTTTTAGTACTTAAAAGTACCGTTCAAACCCTTTTATTTTTAGGTATTGTACTTGATATTTATAATATCTTATACGGAGTACTTGTACTTGGTAGGTATTTGAAATTACCAACATATTATTTCAAGTACGTGTATATTTACTTGAGGTACTATAATATTATGTACTTGACATACCATTGAAAGTACTTGAAATATCACAAAAGTACATGAAATACCACACTGAGAATTTCGAATACTCTTGAAGGATTTCAAATACTACGAAAGTACTTAAAATTCAAATATATATTAACGTACAATAAATGCATTATGCATCTATCATATCGTTGGGATAAAAACAATGTGAGTGTCAAGGAATTTGAGGGCCGGTATAAAATTTTACTTACTGCTTATCTCTCAACGATGTGTGACAAGGATCACAAACTCTAACCGCAAATTCAAATCCCATGGTAGGAATAGTAAGTCGACCAGTTGAACATTTCTCACACACAGCCTTAAAAATTAATAACAATTATTGATTTTAATAATAGGTATACAAGAAATGGTATTTCTAATAATAAATAGGACCTTTCGAACATGTCTAATTTTTTACTATTACAATTTAAGAACTAAAAATGGATATGTATTCGTTTCACTTTCAAAAAATATCAAATGGGAAGGAACGATTTCAAAAAGTAGAAGACAAAGTAACGTAATATTTTCTAAATAATGCACTAAAATAATTAAGGGACTATATTTGGTACATACCTTGCCGCAGTGTCGGCAATGGTGTTGCCTAAGCCCCAACTGTCTTTGGTCCATCATGGCACGAATGTTCCAGAAAAATGGTCGGCCACACAGCTGACACAAATCAGATTCAACCCATTCTGGAGTTTCACGTCGTGGATGGTGCATATCCCAAAAAACAATGATTCCATCCTCACCAGCACTTACTAGATGTTTGGTAGAGGTGATATAGTGCAAGGCGGATACCTTATAAAATTTCAAAGCAAATTTTATTTAAAACATAAAGATTTATTAATGCAATAAATAAAAAAAGGAATGTTTTTTATGAAATATGTAATCAATACCCTTAAATAAACTAATTTTAATTTACAAGTATTGTAAAGGGCCCTAAGCCTCCACAACAATAATATCAGTGCTTCTAAAAAGCCAACACCAATAGGCTGTGAGTCTTGGACCACTTCTCAGAGACATTTAAAAGCCGTAGAGAAGTACCATCAACGATATCTTGGAATCAAATGGCAGGACCGACGAACAAACATCAGTGTCCTGGAGGAAGCTGATTCAACTAGCATAGAGGCAATGATTGTAAGGCAGCAGCTGCGATGGACTGGCCACGTAATCTGCATGCCAACGGAACACCTTTCAAAGAGAATCCACTATTCACAGTTTACGGTCGGCTCACGAAATCAGAGAGGGCAGCAAAATTGGTACAAGGATGTTCTTAAGACCAACATGAAGAAGTGTAGCTTGGATGTGAAGAACAACTGAGAGCAGATCGCGAAAGACCGACCGAGATGGAGGCGTACCATTTACGAGGGTCTTCAAGTTTTTGAAGGGCAGCGTCGAAAGGAGAGAGAACGCATCGATGGGGAATATTTCTCTATGCTTTTGCATTAGTTTCAACCGAACTAGAAGACCACTCTTGTATGAATATTTTATTGACAGTTCAGCCCTAAAATATAGATGCTCAGTCAAGAATCTATCTGGACACTTCCTTGAATTATATCCATCAGATCAGATATATTTGACTTTCAAATCGCTCAAAATGTTAGGCTTCATAAAGTGCTGCTCTGCAGATTTCAATAATGTCAACACTATCAAGATTCTGTGCACGACGCTCGTCCGGAACATGCTTCGGCAGTTTCGGCTCCATCATACGATTGTCGTATAGCCCAAGTCGGGAGAGTTCAACACCATTTCAAGCTCGGCCTTCCGCGACCTATTGATTTTGTGATTGCTTTTGGTGCTTTGAAGAATGAACTGAGGATCACGACTTTAAGAGATGGCAGAGTCATTAGAGATCTGACAATTTTATATAAGCTGTTGAATAATTTAATATGTTGGCAAATATTAATTATTATTATAATAACTTATACTGAACATTTTATTGTATTTACTAAATTTCACTTTGGTGAGCAACGCTATCTTCGCTAATTTAGGACTGTAGAGGCAAACTAAAAACGCAAATTACCTTGTTATGATGCCCTTGCAATTCATATGCATTTCCTTGTTGACCACCAATATCCCATACTATCACCGTATGATCAAATGACCCACTGAATAACATTTGCCGGTCGGGATCCCATGTCAATGAGCGGATAGAACCAGAGTGTCCATTCAATTTCGTAATAACCGTTGCACTGTTATTATCCAATTTCAGCATTGTAATCTGGCCTGAATAGTCGCCAATAAAAGCATGTTTTGTTTGGGCATCAAATCTTTACAAATAAGTTAAAGAAATATTTAAATACTGAAAGAACTTTTTGAAGGAATCATGCGTGACTTTGATATTCAACCGGTCTAGGTCAAAAAGTTCTTGCAGATGTGAAAAATTTGGATATTATTAGGTCTTCTAGTTAGAGCCATTCGAGCGGTGGCTTCTCTACAACTAAGCCATTCAAAGTTCTTTTCCCCAACCGTTTACCATAGCTCTTGTTGTAGCTTCGTTGTGAAAACCACTTTTTTGAAAACAGTTTATCCCGGGAAATAAGCGCATTTTCAAAAAGGATACTGCAAGGAAGTGCACCAAGCCTCAGCATTATAGGTACCAATATTTCGACCAGTTTGCGTACAATTAAATGAAAAAACTTTGTCTCTTCCAACGCTTAAAACCCATTCACAATTTATCGCAAAGATAATCTCAGTTACTCGTGCCTGATGTGCCAAATAATCCTTGATTGGCATCATTCTAAATTTTAAAAAAAATCAATACCTATTTAGATTCATTCAATAAAAAGTTCACAGATATATCTTAAAGAAAGTGTACCTTACTCTAAAAAATTTAAAGAGATTTACCTATTGAAATCTGCAGCCAATGAAAATTCGGAGACAGTACCATTATCTTGCCCAATAAATAACTGTCTTGTTTCTACTGTATAGAATAATGATGTAGCACCGCTAGGCATGTACTGGCATATACTGGGCCAATATTGCCCTGAGTCACGTTTTAACCAAACGCGTACGGTCCTGTACAAAGAAAAGATTATTACTTAGATACAGAAAAGTAGGTAGGATTCCTTTATCTTTTCACAATGCAAAAATGGCGCATTTAATTCAATAAATCTTCAAAAAGAACTTGTTCAAGTTCTTACTGCGTTCTTTTTCCTTTATGTATTTATTCACTGGATTAAGGTTTCGGATTCTAGAATACCTTCTAATAAATGTTGTATTAAGTTTAGAAGGGCTGTTTATCCTAAACATATTCGATTAAAATACAGTGAGCAGCAATCATCGCTCATAGAATACAGTGAGAAGTGTTTTCATACGATTCACTGATTATCCTGTCGGTTTGTTCTTTGCTTTGGCGCGATCCTTTTAGAGATTGTAAGTGTGGTTCTATTTAAGGCTGTTCTCCCGAGGATAAAATACATGGGTCTGGCTCGAAGCTGTTTATAATTTTGCTATTGAATATTTTTAAGAAAAAATGTTCACAAGTTTATAGACAAAGTTTGGTACCATGTTTCTATCGCAATAAATTTTTGACAGGTAGCAAATTGTGTAAAATATTTCATGTCAAAAATGTGTTTTTCAAATTAGATTTATTCCAAACATGTCGTATCCCTCGTCTATACAATCGTGAAAGAAATTCAAAAAATCTTGAGAAATAATCAAAGAAATAGCTCAGACGTAGAACCTTGTAATCATATATAACACACCCGTAAAGTGGCACTACCAAACGGATTTTGTATTAACGGTGATAGAGGCATGGCCCACCTATTCTACGTATTCAGAACATTTTGCTATTCTCTTCTAAATCGGCCGAATATGTCATTAATATTACAAAGTACCTACTTCCAGGATGGCTTATGGCTCAATGAATTACATTAGTTTTAACATATATGTAAGTTCGTAAAGTAGTATTCTGGAAATTTCAATTTGTTGTGTGTGTTCTCCCATAATATACTACAATGATATGGCTGAATCCTGTTTACAATTTTATTATTGAATAGGTCTTAATTATTTTGTATATAAGTTTATATCCGAAGCATATATGATTTCACTGCGGATTTATACAGCAACACGCGTCGGTTTACTGTATCAAGACTGTAGCAAATTTGATTTTTTCTTCAATGGAGTTGTATGTAGAATTAACACGGCCACATTTTGCAAAACACTGCAAGTATACAGGGCGGTCCAAAAAAGACATGCAGATCCAAGTTGTTTTTTTAAATAGAACACCCTATATTTAAAAAGTGTTTGGATAGTCCGTTAAAATTAAATAATATATGGTGTTCTTAAGACCCTGTGCAAAGACTCCCATTTAAATATGATAGTAATAGTCACAATATTTCTCCAATTTATATTTAAATAAGTGCATACATTTATTTGCTTTGCTTCCATACTAGAAGAGCCGCCTCAATGTTTATAGCATTTGTGGTCCTTAGCCTCTTTGCCGTTCTTTTTTTCTATATTTATATACTTAGTTTCTTTCACTATTTTTTAATTTCTAATTGATGAAAAGAACTAAAGTAGAAGAAAAAACTCATAAACTCCACTGCCAAAATAATGGCGAATGTATTACAAAAGGGTTTTGAGAACGTTCAGTAGACATATATAGGTACTACAACTACTAGGAACACATTATATTATTATTAAGTACCTATATATTATAATAGCCTATGTTTGTTCAGTTAGTTAGTCCTTGGCTTTGAGATGCTAATTAATTTTTATTAAGCAATCCATATATTTATTTATACTTTAATCTATACACATAAATTATTTAAGTACTGAAAAATTATCTCATTAACTAGGTATACATCTCCGTAATTACAAAAATAAACTTAAAATGGATAATTTAACTTTCTTTCTGAATATATCGTAATGCAATGAAATTAAATTTTAATTAAGAACAGAAATTAAGTACGAGAATTAATCATTACTTAGAAAATTTACTTAATTCTGACACTCACTTATCATCCGAGACACTAATAACTCCATCCTCACCAGGAATTAA